>CM057338.1:268024872-269429872 GCA_030015575.1 Agapanthus africanus | reverse complement strand
AAATTGGGACGAGAAAAGAGTTATTGGTTATTAGGACCCGCAACATCTCTGAAGACGCTGAGGAATTACAACGCTGTATATCAGAAATGTGGAAGGATTTACCCTTGAACCAAATCCCGTATATAAGAGATGAGAACATGTTGGAATTTGCTGGAAGGGGCTTCTATATTTTATCTAAGGATCATTAGTCTTATATGATACTAAGATCAACTTAGATGGTATGATATGAGGATCATTAGTCGTGTATGTGACTAAGACCACCTTAGATGATATCGATGAAACATCATTAGTTGTATATGAGACGACGATCAGCTTTAGAAGATATAATTTAAGGATCGTTAATTTTGTTTTAAATTAAGATCTACTAGAAAATATGTTTTACTTGATCATAAGATCAAATATGAGAAGTAAAAGCTTCGATACTTAATTTATTTTAATTAAGTAATCAAGCAAAAACTTGCTGGTCAAGTGTGCATGTACATTTGAGGTGCGCATGTACATGCAACTTTTTTAAAAAGGGTGCACACGTGCATATCACGTGTTTGTGCACTTGCTTGTGGTCGAGGGGCTACACACGTGCATATCATGTGGTTGCGCACTTGTTATCAGGTCAAATTCATATTTGCGCTTATATAGGTGCGCATGTATTGAGAAGTCAATATTTTCATTTGCGCACACGTATATGTCACGTGATGCGCACATCTTTAGGGACATTATTTTCTCCCATGCGCACATATGCATATCACGTGATGCGCAAGTCTGCATAAACATTTCTTATCAAGTGCGCACTAGGATCAGGTGCGCACTGTTCATAAAAAAGTAACGATTTTCAAAATGAAGCAATAACTTCTGTTCTTTGATTTTTGATGATGATATAATCAAAAGAACATTGTTATGTACATGGCTGGGTCATATTTTGATATGGATCTCGGATTTTAAGAGAGATCAAATATAAAATCTTTTGGTCTATTTTATAATGAATCGATAGATTCATGAAAAAACAAAAGCTTTTATAAAAAAAGAAGCAAAGACTTCTATGATGAAAGAGAAGTATTTCTTTTTTTTGTATTTTTTTACCTTTCTTTGAGGAAGAAGGAGGTGGTGAGTTTGAGAGAATTCTTTCTTCAAACTTATGGAGGGAGTCTGCTGTATGTGGTTTCTGTGTATGAGACTCCTATTTAGAGGTGAGAAAATTAGGGTTTGTTAGATCTATTTTGATCTCAATTTGATTTTAAATTGATTCATATCAATTAAATGTGACATGCACACCGTTGAATTAAGATTCATGAGTTTGTTTGTTAAGGATTTTTCTTCTAAATAAAGATTTAAATCCTTATTAACAAGATTTATTTCTTATTAGAAGCGTCCATCTTATAGAGCGCGCTTACGCACTGTTGAATTGATTTGTGATGCATGCGCACCGTTGGATCCCTGATCCCTAAATTTATTTTATTTTATTTATTATTATTATTATTATTTTATTTATTTATTGGGACCGGTCGTGGTCAAGGTGTGCATACGCATGTGCATTGCACGCGTCGCATGTCTCGAAAATAGGACTTTGTCACTTGCGAAGATACTACAGGCGCATCTTAAAGATCTAGCATATGCGCACATGCTTTGCACATGCGCATGACACTCAGTGATTTTTGCCAAGCGTGCATCTATATGGGTTGCGCACTTTTTGGGCGGGAACAAATGCCCCCCACTGATCGTGCACACGTATCTCGCACGTGGGTGCGATCAGTGTTAAGCTACGAACCGTTGGATTTGTCTCAAGATCCGCGGGATGCGAACCGACCTTTGACCTCTATTAATAGGGCCCCACTCCCTTCATCTTCATCAAAGTGCGCCATTTTTCTTTTCTTGTACTTTGAGAACTTTTTTGTGCACTTGCTTCCTTTAGTGCTTACGCACTTCTTGAAGTTTTCGCTTCCTGCAAAAGCCTTTGCTTCTTTAACATCAATTGGTAAGTGCACTTGCGCACCTCTGCCCTTTGTGCGAAGTCTTTACTTCTTAATACTTAGTGTGCATCTTATGAGTTACTCATCCAGAGGGGTTTCTTAGTTTCTGATGCTATGAACTCCAATCTTTGAAGCTACAACACTTTTGCTCACATTTTTCTCGTCTCCCTTTCTCCTGGTCCAATGGCCGATCATTTATACGACATCAGGACATCATTTCTCACAACATCATTCGTTATTGTGGGCCAGACCATACTGACGACCAGTGTGAAGCCGTACTGCATTGCTTAGAAGCTCACCGCGGACGACTGCTTTCTCACCGCTCTTCACTTCTGCAGATGGTGTTTGAAGCAATCTGAGACGCCTTATCCGGAAATTTTGAGGTGATGCCGCTCTAAACGCTTGATCAGACCGAAAACAAAGTGCATTCGGTTTACCTGATGGGCTTGATCTCTAAACGGTAGAGAGATGATGCGGTTACTCTCTTGCATCATATATATCAGTAAAGAGCAATCATATCTTCATATGCTAGGACAGAAAATATTGATGGCGACCCTAAAACCTATCTCCGCGGATGGAAGCTGTCACGCCCCACTTCCCAAAATCCGTAAATACGGAACGCGACAAAGCCAGCCATGCTACCTACGGTAAGGAAATATCCTTTTATAGTCACATTAAGGCTGCCAATCAGTAATCAAGAACAATAATATAACTATCTATCTCTAAACATATTCAATAGCCACAAGAATGATAACAGGAAACAGTAGCGGAAGCAATAAAAATCCAAGGAAAAAGAATACCTAAGCATCAATAAGAACTATATTAGTGAAATGGTCCTCACCGATCGGAAATCCTGTCGAAATACTTACGATTCTCACGTGCTAAAGTCAAGTATCTGGGCCATGCAAAACCCAGACATCGGCGCGTCATAAATATCATAATAATATAACCAGTGTGAAATATAGTATATACTAGATGCAAGAACTAGATGTCATGAGTATAAACGATAAGTAATAGCAATAACATGTAATGTAACAAACAAGATATATAGAGTCAATCATGTCACGTGTATCCTATGAAAGTATGTCTTAGCACCTCTACAAGTTTTCTATGAATATCGAGTATGCAATTTTAAAAATCTAGAGGGCTAAGTATATTAAACAAGATCATACTATAGTTTTAGGGTTTTAAAGCAAAGCAAAACAAGTTCTAAATTAAGTGAAGAGAGGATACAACCTCTGTAGTCTTGTCCTTCACTTCAAAAACTCCAAGTAGTAGTCCTTAGAACCCTTCTTTGACTCCACTTGAAGGATGGAACGAGCTCACTCAAAGTTTTCGTCGTCGAAAATGATCCACCTTGAGGCAACTCACACTGAAGCTCACATTTCACTAATTAAGGTATTAGTAAAGAGAACAACTTATACTAATTTGCTAGAGTAGTGTAGGTTGATGAAGTAGGGATTTTACTCACTAAATTTCTTTTCTTTTTTCTTTTTCACTCTTGAGTGAATAGTGACTCAAGAGAAAAATGAAGAAGATGAAGATAAGAATGAGAACGAGTCTTGAGGATAAGATAAGATCTAGAAATGATAAAGTTATATGAATTATAATGAAAAGAGAATGAGTCATGGTTGCTAGGATGTTCTCAACTAATGACTCATTCTTTTTTTCTTTAAATTCAAATAATATGTCATTATCTTCTTATCTTCAATAGTCATGCTATTCTTATATACACAACTCTTGTGCATAATCAACCATATCAAAAAGAATATATATTTATTTCACATATATAAATATATAAAGATAAGAAAATATCAAGTAAGCATAATATTAGTTTATATATATATATATATATATATATATATATATATATATATATATATATAGATCAAATTATTAAATCAACACTTGATTCAATAATCCGGTTATATCATATATAACCCGGCTAATATCACATAACGCTAGATTAGAATACGGTATCATTTACACGTACTTAATCAAGCTCCCACACAAATCTCGATACGTGCCCTACTTCGTTTCGCTTGAGTTAGGAAACCTCTATGTGGGACTCTAAAGACTTGCCAATACGCTAGTAGTAGGTAATGATCACATCAAAGACCTGTAAGTCGATGTCGCGCACCCCACGCACTTGTGGGGAGGCGAAATATGCAAAAAATGATTTTTCTATGCTTCGCAACACCGACTAAACTCCATGATCGATACTAATCCTTAACTAGCAAAACTGTATGAGGTTAACTACTCGGAATGATTGTTATACCCCACAGTATCATGTCCTTCGGGTCTTCTTGCTGTCCTCTTCCTCGTCATAAGCTCCTCGGATCGTATACGGATCGGGTCTCCTCGTCGGTCTCCTCAAGTCAAAAACGATCCACCCGAGAATCTATAGTCCGAGCTTCAACCTCAAATCCGAGGTAACTAAGGCATCTAGTTCGCTAAACTAGATGTCCTAGATGATGTAGAGAGTGAAGATAGATTAGTTTGCCTCTAAATACCCTAGGTTTCTCAACACATGAGACATTTAGGTGTAGAGGAAGAAGAAGGGGAGCTTGATGAAGTGAGAGTGAAGATATACCTTAGAATGAATAAGGCTCGCATTTGTAATGAATAATAATAATGAAGCATACAATAATGCAATCCCCAAAATATCAAGCATGCTTCAATTATCACTTAGTGGGTCACCCCCATGAGTCACCTAAGAGCCATGCTTCATTTAATGTAAATCTCCACGTCATTTCCTCCACTTCATCAATCTTTTAATCAAAAGATTAAAACCCAAATGGGATGTCTTCTTCTAGAAGCAATCTTGAGTAAATTACAAGAATGCTTCTCATCCGTATATACATACCCGTATCCGTATTTCAAAAAATACGAATACAAAGAGACGAAAATAATCCATTAATATAATACTAGGATCTGGTTTAAACCAAAACCCACTAGTATTATCCGTCCAAATATGATACGTGCATAAGTACATGTATATGTTCGAATCCTGTCGTAAAACCATACGACCTCTACATCTTTTGCCCGATACAGGGAAACCCTCTATGTGGGACTCTAAAGACTCGACAGTACACTGGCAGTAGGTTTTACCACAAGCACATCAGCGGTACTGGCTGCACGTAACGGCTACCTAGGTATCTGTCGATAAGAAGGCTGATGAGCAAACTCATCCGAACTCTTATTGAGTCTGTAGGGTGTTTTTCGTCACCCCATTGAGATGAGAATACGCGCGCGCTTGTCAGGCGCATTACAGATTCCCCCTGCCTAGGGTAGGCTGGGGTTTATTGATTGTGGGGATCCGAATCTCCGGCAGCCGCGAACTAAGCTGCCGTTAATTACCCCTCGCCTTTAGAGCGAGAGAACCTCCGATTGACGGGTCAAACAAGTCATGCGAACTCAATGTGCAGTGTTGTGTTTTGAAGGGGTTTTGGATATATCGGGGGCCCCGCAGAGTTTTTACGGGGGTCCCGCTACCCGGATAGGGGGCTGGGGGTCAAGGGAGTTAGAATTTTTTCCTAACGGGGACAGTGTTGTGGAGTGTGTGTGTGTGTAGGTAAAAAGGGGAAAAAGCGTCCAAAGGACGCGTGGGGGCCAGCGCCTCACGGGCGCCGGCGCCCCATGTGCTTGGCACGCGGGCGCTGGGCGTCAGCAGGAAAAGGGACTTTGTCCCTACACTGGGAGCTGTGCTCCCGATTTGACTTATGGAGTTGAACTCCTGACAGAGAGGACAAATGGGCTTAGCCCCTGCACTGGGAGTTGTACTCCCATAAAGAAAGATTTATTATTATTATTATATATATATATATATTGAGGAGTTAAACTCCTAAGATATCTTCGGAGCTGATGAAAGGGGACTCCTTTCTTCTCCCTTGGGCTCTGGATCTTCCCCAAAGTGGGGTTTTTGGAGGCGGGTCTCCTTCTTCTTCCTCTCGGTTGGCCGGATCTTGGAGAAAGGGGGTGAGATTTAAAAATCTCCCCTTTTTGAGATCTGATGGAAGATCCGTGTTCCCCTTCAAGGGTTTTGTGGTGGAAAACTATTTCTTTTTGGAAAAGAAAGAGTAAAACTCTTGATTTAATTCAGAAAAGGGGAAGAAGGTTTAGAACCTTAAGGAAGGAGAAGGGGGCATAAAAAACCCTAGAGTTTGAGAGAATGAAAAGTTTTATTTTATTTCATTATCATGTTGCTTTATATAGGCTTACAAATTTACATATAACCCCTTGGGCTTTACAAAATGGCATTTTGCCTATCCCATGCCTCATATGCTCATTTCTTTTGTACATGAGCCATGCGCTTTACAAAAATTTGGCTTTATGCCCATAAAAATTACATCAAAATCATTTATTACATGATTTTTATTTTGGCATGGGGGAGGCTGGCCGCGGGGCTCGACTTGGGAATGGGCCCACTTGAGCTGGGCTTGGGCCCGCTTACTTGGGTTTGACTTTGATTTTGACTTGGTCAACCGGGATGCAATTTTTGACCCCAACAGAGCTTATTGGTGATAATCTCCGTATAGTCCGGTCTGTTCGTCTAAAAGTATCGCATATCGGGCCTAGGGGGGAGGTATTCGTCAGGCCCTTAATAGCGCAATAAGTCGTGTCGGGAGTATAGCCCAAAACACCCTAAGAAACTACTGGAGTACTTACTAGTAAATCTTGCTTGCCCTGGCCAGGGACTTTGTGTAATGGCTTTCCGAACACAGCGCGATATCAACCCCCAATACCGGGAGAGACGAATCCTGTCTAACCGCCACTGCCTCCAAGTGCTTCGGGACTGCACCCAACTACTACTTGTTTGCACGACTCCTTTGAGCCGTGGTAGGGTAGTAATCTAAGAATAGTGGGAACACACTCGAGGCGAAGTAACAGTGTCAAGTCGACGGACTAAGCTATACTCATGTCACCTGGGAACTGCTACCCGACGATAGGTATAATACCCACCAGCAGCTCCCTACGAGTCCTGTCCAGTGTACTCATAACCCAATGAGAACCTGCATACTATCTCCAGTACGACGTACTAATGGCTGTGGGACAGATCATCTCCCCTGCTGGGATGAGAAGCGTATACACTAGTCTACTCTGGAGTATCGATACCCTGTCTCGATAATCCTACAACTAGGGACCTGTATAAGGATGTGCTTATAGACTACCCAGCCCCCACTAGTGTGACTGCCATCACAACGCTGATAGTCAAGCAAAGATCCTAAGGGCTCTACCAATATGTATAAGTGATATGCTAAAAGAAATACATGTATATATTGAGGTAGAATCAAACCAGGTAGCATACTACGATCTTGAGACTGTTATTATATCCGTGTATATCCCAAGCTTCCAAAATGTAATATACAAACCTGTACTATACAATAATGGCCTCTAGGGCATATATCACTAAGAATCTCCCACTTGCACTGAGGCCATGCATTGGCATATCGCAGACCTATCATCTCGATTAGCCTCTCGAACTGTGTTTGAGGGATGACCTTTGTGAGTGGATCTGCAGTGTTGTTCTCCGTATCTACTCTCCGCACCTCGATCTCCCGGTGATCAACGATCTCCCTGATCAGGTGGTACCGCATCAAGATATGTCTGGACTTCTGATGGGACCTGGGTTTCTTCGCTAAGGCTATAGCCCCGTTGTTGTTACAATACAGAGGTATTGGATCAACAATGGACAGAACCACCTGAAGTTATGTTAAGAACTTCCTTATCCAGACTGCTTCTTTTGCGGCGTCACAAGCAGCGATATACTCCGCTTCCATCGTCGAGTCAGCAACGGTGTCCTGCTTGGAGCTCTTCCGACAGACCGCCCCTCCATTGAGGGTAAAGTGTAGCATTTTGAAAATTTAGAAATAAATAAAATTAATTAATTAAATAATAAAATGTTAAATTAAAAAGTTATAAAAACCAAATAAGACATTTTCATAAATAGTATGTAAAACAAATTAAATTAAATTTTTAATATGTAACATAAATAAATTATAAGGGTTTTAATGTGAAATTTAGCTTCATTTTAATTAAAATAGTGTTATATAATAACATAAGTTGTGAAGGGTTGTTATGTAAAGTTTAGGAATTTGTGCAAACTTGGAAATTGTAAGGGTGTAAGTGAAAAAGGGGTAGAAAATGTTTAGCTCGGAATTTTATTACAAATTAAAACAAATTGATGAGATAATGTAAGGACACCTCCTATTTGCATACACAAAACACACACAACACCTCCTCCTTGCATGAGGATGGTACCCTTTGGTCTTTGACACCTCCTCCTACACCTCACCCTTCCCTCTTCTCATATATATATTATGTTCAGATCATTTAACTAATTTACAATCTAAAAATTTAAAAGAAAGAAAAAGAAAACTAAAGCAAATAAGGAAGAACAAGAGAAAGAAGAAGAAAATAGCTAAGTCTAGAGATTCCTCACCATCAAGCTAAGAGTTAGAAGCGAAGGGTTTGGGTGTCTTGGAGGGAGCTTTTCAATCATCCTCAGTTGGTAAAAATTCCTAACTCAGTAGAATTAATTCTGGATTTGGTTTAAGTTTGAAATCAAAGGTCTATAATATCGTATTGTAGGCAAAATTAAGCTCTGTTGTAATCTGCTATAGTTTAGATAAAAGTTAACTTAACCAAACAGTGCCTTAATGTTGTATGTTGGACCTAGAACCAACCATAGGAGCATGAACCCAGGGGCTCGGAATTTGGCCGGCGACCAATAGGCTAAATCCGGCGTCGCCGGATTTTTAAAGGGAATTGGTGTTTTGGTTTGTTGGGTAGGTCTCTGTGTAGGTGTTTGATTATTTTGGTATTGTTTATCAAGTTAGTTTAACTGTATATAAAATCTGGGAACTAATATCGGAAAAGAGATTAAAATTCTAACATACGACATGGGTGAAACGTAACACGTTCTGTTTTCTGTCGCGATGCAGCGTTGGGTTAAATTTCAGTGAGGTTAAGTGTTAGATCGTTTGCAATAGTCGTACGTAGTGTAATTAGCACGTACAACTTGTGTTTTCTTAAAAATTTTGCCGTATCGGAATGTAGCCGTTTTCTTATATAAGTTAATTAAATAATAGATTTGAGTGCGGGAACTTCGGAGGCCGCAAAGAAAGGAAAAGGATTGGCGATTCCTGAGTAGTACGACGTATTCCGGTGAGTAGACTAAACATCTACTGATGAATTGTGTAAAGATGGCGTGATACGCCCGTAGTTTTACTTAAATGCAAAGATTTGACTTTTGTATGTTAAATTGATAGTATGCACTCATATATATACATGTAAATCGCTATGTCAATAATGGTTAGAACACTGCACAATTATCGACGAGTTATGCCGCACATGCACTTATTTTACATGTTACACTACACCTCGTCGATATTGCCACGTCACTTTTACACCTAGCAGTTATCTTGTTAAAAATAATTCCTATCATACCTTAATCACCAATAACATTAGTAAATTGCTCAATGATATCATGTGTAGTATTCGAGTATTCTAAGCTGATATAAAAGGTACTTATATTATGGAGGATTTATGGTTTTGAGCTTTCCTATACTATTGCATAAATCCAGTGATTGTTCATTATTGAAGTGACATGTCCACCATGAGATGTTTTATGATTTGGTTTTTATTCCGAACCGAGTTGGGGGTCATACGGTTGCGGATTTATAAGTTATTCAGACTGAGTCAGGGGACATACAGTTGGATACATGGTGGACCCGGTCGAGACCGAGGGGCAGGATAGCCGTATGATAGGCGGGGAGCCTAACGAGGATACTCGATACCGGAGATAGTTGTGAAACACGGCGGATATTTATACAATATCGACCGGTGTTATTGATTACAGAATCGTTCGAGGAACGATGCCTGAGAGAATAGAAGATTTGTGTCGATGATGGACACGGAAAGATGAACTTTAATTGGAAATAAATGATGATATTTCAGTTTTGGTTATGTGATTAGTAGTACGGATTCATGTTTTTCACATGTTAGCATGCATCATAATTATCCTTATTACAGTTACTTATAATTCGTCATATTTATATTATCAGCCGTTATATATTAGTTTTATTCACTGAGTTGGCAACTCACCCCCGTTGTGCCACAGTTCCTTGCAGGAGTAGAGTGGACGGTTAGCAGCAGTGCAGATCCACTTTTTTCAGCTTTTATCGCATCTTTTGATAGGTAGGTTACATATGTAGTAACCTTCTCTTTTGGTATTGTATTTTGGATCTAGAAAATCTCCATCAGACTTTGTATTATGACTTAGAATGAGAGATGGTTATATGTATATTATTTGATCAGTGAGATCGTTGTTATGTTAGAAGATATTTCTTTTATTTATGTCTGGTATTCTTATTGATATCCTATATGCTGAGTATTTATTTCTGCTGTTGATATTGTTGATCCCAACAAGGGATGCAACTAAATTTAACACTTTGTAACTGTTTGTATTATGAATTCACTAGTGAGTTATTGCTAAGATCTTAATTACATAAAATTGTGATTTTTACTTAAAAACTAAATTTTTATAAAAAATTCCGCAAAAAGGATTTTGATCTTGGTTTTTCGGCTTACTCGGGTTGTGTAAATATCTTTAGATATTATACAATCTAAGTGCCGGTCACATCCAAACGTTGGGTCGTGACATAAAGACATAACTCGATATGGACTTGGAGTCATCCTTATCACTCTGGAAGCTGGAGTCAGCAATGGCCTCGATCTGGAGGTCTTTTCTGCCGTACACCAAGAACACCTCCTTAGTCATTCTCAGGTACTTGAGAACGTTCTTTACTGCTATCCGGTGCTTCTCCCCTGGGTTTGACTAATACTGGCTTACAACGCTCAGTGCGTAAGCTACATCTGGTCTGGTACACAACATCGCATACATTATAGATCCTACCACAGAAGCGTAGGGTATAGTAGACATGCGATTCCTTTCCAAATCAGTCTTGGGAAAAATCTCTTTGGAGAGGGTGATTCCGTGACAAGCCGGTAGATTACCACGCTTTGAATTTTCCATACTAAATCTTTTTAGTACGGTGTCGATATACCTGGACTGTGAAAGTCCCAACATTCTCATAGATCTATCACGATAGATCTGGATCCCCAGAATGTAGGAGGCATCACCCAGGTCTTTCATGGAAAACCTTTGTGACAAGAATCCTTTGACTGATTGTAGCATAGGAATGCCATTTCCTATCAAGAGAATGTCATTCACATACAAGACGAGGAATACCACAGTTCTCGCTACAATCTTACTATAAATGCATGGTTCGTCTGGATTTTTGATAAAGTCAAATTCTTTGACCGTCTCATCAAAACAGATGTTCCAACTCCGCGATGCCTGCTTTAATCCAGAAATAAACTTAAGCAACTTGCATACTTTTCCGCTGCTCCCACTCTGAATGAAACCCTCTGGCTGATCCATATAGACGCACTCTTCTAAATTTCCATTTAGAAAAGCGGTCTTTACGTCCATCTGCCAAATCTCATAATCGTGGAAGGCAGCAATGGAAAGAAGGATCCGAATGGATTTGAGCATATCCACTGGAGAAAAGCTTTCATTATAGTCCAAACCAGGTCTTTGACGAAATCCTTTTGCAACAAGTCTAGCTTTATAGGTTTCAACCTGTCCATCTACACCAATCTTCTTTCTGAAGATCCATTTGCAGCCTACGGGTTTTACCCCTTCTGGAGCAATGTCCAAAGCCCATACTTTGTTTGTGTACATGGACCCCATCTCGGTTCGCATTGCATCCGGCCATTTTACCGAGTCGCCGCTCTGAATGACTTGCTGGAAGCTAGTTGGCTCATCATTGTCAATGATGCAATCCTCTCTATCCCCGTCTATGAGAAAACCGTAGTATCTCTCGGGCGGATGAGATAGCCTACTACTCCTGCGGAATGGCGCAGAGATGTCCGGTTCTTTTGAAACCTCTGGTTTTACCATGCTTTCAGTATTTGCTTGTGTTTCTGGAATTTCTTCCAGTTCTATTGCGCTCCCACTATTTTCTTTTTCCAAAAATTGATTTTCCAAAAAGTGGGCATGATGAGAAACAAAAACCTTTTGTTCCTATGCGTAATAGAAAAGATACCCCATGGAGTTCTTTGGGTATCCCACAAACTTACACAGCATTGAGCGTGCCTCGAGCTTGTCCGCATACTACTTTTTGACAAAATCTGGACATCCCCATATCTTCAGATACTGAAGATAGGGTTTCTTCCCACTCCACATATGATATGGTGTGGTAGGCACAGTCTTGGTAGGAACCTTGTTCAAAAGATATGCAGCTGATTCTAGTGCATAACCCCAGAAGGATCGCGGTAACTCAGCGTTACTCATCATGGAACGTACCATATCCAATAAGGTTCGGTTCCGCCTTTCCGATATACCGTTGTGTTGTGGTGTGTATGGAGGAGTAAGCTGAGAGAGAATTCCATTCTCTTTTAGGTAATACAGGAACTCGGCACTTAAGTATTCACCACCTCGATCAGATCTCAGTGTCTTGATACTTTTGCCGGTTTGTTTTTCCATTTCATTCTTATATTCTTGGAATTTCTCAAAGGCATCGGATTTATGTTTCATCAAGAAGACATGTCCATACCTAGAGAAATTATCCGTAAAAGTAATGAAATAGGAATAACCACTTCTTGCATGTGTAGACATTGGACCACACACGTCGCTGTGTGTGAGTCCCAAGAGCCCGCTCGCTCTTACTCCGTGTCTAGTGAACGGAGTCTTTGTCATCTTTCCTTTGAGACATGATTAACAAGTTGCATAGGACTGATATTCCAACGGATCCAAATATCCCTTTCTATGTAACTTCGTCAACCGTGTTTCATTGATGTGACCCAGTCTACAATACCATAAGAAAGCCTGATTAAATTCTGGAGACTTTCTTTTAAGTGTGTTCTGGACGTTAAAAATCCGAGCTTGATTTAACACGTATATACCGTTCTCCAGTGTACCGACCCAATCAAACTATGATTAAGGTGGATGTGGACCACATAACTAACAAATGTAAAATCATATCCTTCATTAGAAAGTAAAGATACAGATATGATATTACAAGCCAGACTAGGCACACACAAACAATTACGCAAAAGCAATATCTGCCTACTTGTCAATCCTAGGTGATATTCCCCTATGGATACAACGTCCACGCTCATTCCGTTAGCAACCCTGAGAGTCATATCATGTGCCTTGCTAACTCTACGGTTTCTCAAATCCTATAATGAATTACAGATATGGGATCCTGATCCGGGATCTAGTACCCAGGAAGTAGAGTTAATTGACATACGGTTTTCAATCACAAACACACCTGAAGCCAAAGCCACAACGTGCTTCGGATCCTGGATTCTGGTTTTCCAAGCCCTGCATCCCTTCTGCCAATGCCCTTTCCCATGACAATAGGAACATCCCTCCTTCCTTACTATTAGCCCCGAAACTTTTGCCCTGCCATTTCTTTCTACCTTACTGACACCGCCTATCGGCTTGGTGGAGGCCTTCTTCTTCACTCTCTTGGCTTTCGCCTTGGATCTAGAAGAGAAAGATTCCCCAATAAGTAGAGCGGGTGTCTTCCTGGTATCCTTCAGGGTGTAAGTAGAAAGTAGGGACTGTAGAATCAAGTTAGTACATAACTCGTTCTCCAACGTGATCTCTAGGTCCCTGAGCTCTTCAATATAGCTGATCATTGTAAGGACGTAGTCCTCTATAGATGACCCGACAGCCAACCTCGCTTGAAGCAATTCCTTCGAGGTCTCATAACTTGCGATACGAGATTGCTCTCCATATAAATCTTTGTTAAGGAGGAAGATGAAAGCTAAGTCCATCTTCTCGTGCTGCCTATGGTTTTCACTATCCATTGAGGCCAACACGAGACACTTGGTATTCACACTGTCTTTTTACCTTGTCTTATGGATATCAACATCCGCGACGGTAGAATCTGGACCTGGGAACGCGGGGGTTTTAGTAGTAAGGAGGTAGCCCAGCTTGTCATAGGTAATGGCCATCTGAACATTCCTTAGCCGATCATTATAGTTTAGCACAGTTAATTTATTATCTAGCTGTAGCCTAAATCCGGTCATCTGGTCGCTGCAATTAGGAGAGAGAGAAGAAAACACTCAGCATGATACTCTTGCAAGTTTAGATTAGTGATTAGTTTATCTAAACAGGATAGCTCCCACTGTATCTCGAATCCTTGCTCAAATCATAAAAGAAGAATTAGTCAGGATTAATTTCTCCGTACAATTCTTGCTTAACCTTTCGGCCAGGCTAGTGTCGGTACTTCGAGGGAGGTTTTACAATGCTTTTGCGAAGTTCCTTAATTAAATAACCTCTTTTCTCTGGAGGCGTAGCCCCGCTAACACCGTTCTAGACACCAACTTGGTTTATAGCATTGATCGTTTAGTGAAAAATGTCCTGAGGAGTAGCGGATACTCACAGTAGGATCGGGATCCAAATATCATTGTGTGATAACCTTGAAGGAATCCTACCAAAATTATCATATTCCAAATGGTATGCAACACTAGCAAGTTTCAGTTTCTTTAGAAACTGCCGATGTGGATTTTTGCCCTAAGCTTTTATGACCTTGACGAAGGCCAACATATCATAAGTCGCAAGTCAAGTTTGTTGGGGTAAAAATTTGCACCCCGGTTGACCGAGTCAAAGTCAAGGTCAACCCCCAAGCTAGGTGGGCCCAAGCCCAGGTCAAGCGGGCCCATGCCCAAGTCGAGCCCGCGACCAGCCTCCCCATGCTAACAACAAAATCATGTAATAAATAATTTTTATGTAATTTTTTATACATGAATGTATGCAAAATGGGCATAAAGCCAATATTTTGTAAGCCCATGGCTTATGTGCAAAAATGAAATGGCACATGAGCCATGGGATAGGCAAAATGCCATTTTGTGAAGCCCAAGGGGCTATATGTAAATATGTAAGCCTATAAAAGGCAACATGATGATGAATAAAGTAATAATTTTTCCATTCTCTCAAAAACCTAAGGTTTGTGCCTCTTTCCCCTTTCTGAGGGTTCCAAACCTTCTTCTTTCTTTTGAATTAAATCAAGAGTTTTACTCTTCCTTTTCCAAAACTAAATAGTTTTTCACCACAAAACCCATAAAGGGGAACTTGGATCTGTCATTAGATCTTAAAAAGAGGAGATCTTTAAAATCTCACATCTCTTGATCTTTAAGATCCGGCCAAACAAAAGAAGAAGAAGGAGACTCATCTCCAGAAACCGCACTTTGGGGAAGAACTAGGGCTCAAGGGGAGAAGCCCTTCATCAGCTTTAAAACATCCTAGGAGTTTAACTCTATATATATACATATATATATAATAAATATTTCCTTTCTGAAGCATAGCTTCTGGTTCTGGGACTAAAATCCCCCTTTTTCTCGCCGGCACCCAAGCGCTCAAGCGCCAAGCGCCCACGTGCCGACACGTGGCGCGCTTGTGCTCGAGCGCCCCCACGTGCCGACACGCCCCGCGCTTGCGCTCCAGCGCCCCGCGCTGAAGCGCAAAGCGCCCACGTACCGACACGTGGCGCGTTTGCGCTCAAGCGCCGAGCGCTCAAGCGCAAAGCGCCCACATGCCGACACGTGGCGCGCTTGCGCTCCAGCGCCCTGCGCTCAAGCGCAAAGCGCCCACGTGTCGACACGTGGCGCGCTTGCGCTCAAGCGCCCAGCGCTCAAGCGCAAAGCGTCTACATGCCGACACGTGGCGTGCTAGTGCTCTTGCGCTCAAAGCGCTGGCCCCACGCATCCTTTGGATGTCTTTTCCCCCTTTATATATATATACATGTATATATATACATATGTATACATATGTACACATACACATACTCTACAACACTCTCCCTCCCAAAAATTTTTGGGCCCCCCTTCCAAAACAACACACACGTACACTGCATATTGAGTTCGCATGACCAGTTTAACCCGTTAATCGAAGGTTCTCTCACCCCAAAGGCGAGGGGTAATTAACGACAGCTTAGTCCGCGGCTGTCGGAGATTTGGATCCCCACAATAAATAAACCCCCGCCTACCCTACGCAGGGGGAATCTGTAGTACGCCTGACAAGCGCGCGCATATTCCCATCTCAATGGGGTGACGAAAAACACCCTACAAAGTTCTATCCGTCATTGTCCA
The DNA here is from genome assembly GCA_030015575.1 of Agapanthus africanus. NCBI lineage: Eukaryota > Viridiplantae > Streptophyta > Magnoliopsida > Asparagales > Amaryllidaceae > Agapanthus > Agapanthus africanus. The sequence goes on along the minus strand of CM057338.1, from coordinate 269,413,742 downwards.
GGTTAATTTGAATCCATCCGTACATACCCTTGACGAAGGCCAAAATAGTAGTACGACTGTCCCAAACCAACACATCTATCTATGCTACAGATGAATATTCAGCAACTACCAATCAATATGCCTTGGCAAAGGTCAAAATACATAACTTGAATACTACTGAATACCCAACTGAAATGACGGAGGGCTACGAATTGTTTTAGCGAAACCTTGAACGTAGTGAACTTGATATAATCGAAGGAGCTCTTCAATATAGCTGATCATTGTAAGGATGTGGTCCCCTATAGATGACCTGACAGCCAACCTCGCTTGAAGCAATTCTTTCGAGGTCTCATATCTTGCGATACGAGATTGCACTCCATATAAATATTTTTTATGGAGGGAGATGGAAGTTAAGTCCATCTTCTCGTGCTGCCTATGGTTTTCACTATCCATTGAGGCCAATACGAAGCACTTGGCATTCACACTGTCTTTTCCCATTGTCTTATGGATATCAACTGTTGGATATAGTGCACTCAAAGTCAATTATTGGATCGCAGGCACGTGATTGCAATGATTGAGGGAGGACCTATGCCGGTAAGACAGTCTTACTCAAGATGATAGTATGCTATCTGGTTTATCTTTATCATCGTGTACAGGTTTAGGTGACCTTACAGATCACTATTACACATTGATAGAGCCCTTAGGATTCTTGCTTGACGGCCAGCAGTATGATGGCGATCATATACGTGGGAGCTGGGGTCTATATGCACATCCTTAAAAGGTCCCTAGTCGTGGGAGTTTTGAGACTGGGCGTCGATACTCCATTAGTAGACTAGTGTATACGGATCGAGACCCCGACGAGGGGCGGCGGCTGGTCTCACAAGCCATTGGTGTCAGTTGGTTCACCTAAGACGTATACAGGTGCTCATTGGGTTATGAGTACACCAGACAGGATTCGCCGGGAACATGCTAGTTGGTTTTATACCTAGCGTCAGATAGCAGTTCCCTGGTGACATGTGTACAAGTTAGTTCATCGATCTGAGATCGTCATTTGTCTCGTGTGAGTTCCCACTGTGCTTTGATTACTACCCTACCACGGCTTAAAGGAGTCGTGCAAACAGGTTTTAGTTGGGTACAGTCCTGAGCCACATGGAGGCAGTGAGTGGATTGGCAGGGGTTTCGTCTCTCCCGGTATTGGGGGTGAGATCGCGCTGTGTATAGGAGAGCCATTACACGAAGTCCTTGGCCAAGGCACGAGATTTACTGGTAGGTATTCCAGTAGTATCTCAGGGTGTTCTGGGCTACACTCTGACACGACTTGTACCGCTTTTGGGGGTCTGACTTTTACCAACCCCCTAGGCCCGACATGCGATACTCATATACGAACGGACCGGACTGTACGGATATTGTCACTGACAGGTTCAGTAGGGTGTCAGGATGAGTTCGCTCATCGACCTTCCTTTGGGTCAATACCTGGTAGCCCATTACGTACGGCTAGTACCATTGACGTGCTAGTGGTTAAATCCACAGCCAAAGTATTGACGAGTCTTTAGAGTCCCCCACAGACAGTTTCTCAAGTTTCGGGCGAAACGTTGTAGAGGCCGTATGGTATTATGGCAGGGTTCGATCATATACGTGCAGTCGTGCACGGATCATGATCGGATGGATCATACTAGTAGGCTTTAGTTTAAGCCGGATCCTAGTATTAGATTTGTTGGATTACTTTAGTCTCATCGCATTCGCATTCAGTCGGAATGCGGATGCAGGTATGTATATACAGGTGAGGGTTATCCTTGTGATCCGTCACGAGTTTACTTTAGATGTTGCCATATCTTTTTATTGTTGTAAACATTTGGGTTAATGTTTATTTTGGTGGAAATTATAAGCTTAGTTCATGATGAGGTGCATTAAATGTGACATGGACATGTTTAGTGACTCATGGTCTCTTTTATTGTGCAAATGTTACATTAGTGTTTGATTAAGGGTGTGAAATGATGGATGGAGAGAGAGGGGGTAGCCATAGGCTTGGGGTTGGCTCTTGGATTATTATTCTAGTGCTCTCATCTTTTATCTCACACATATAGAAAAAGAAAGCCTCTTCTTCTTCTTCTTCCTCTAGCTCACCATTTCCACTAATGGCATCATCTTCAACCTCCATCCATACACTCTCATGTGTTGAGAATCAATGGATGCTTGAGACAAAATTATCACACACATTCTCTACATCACCTTGGACACATCGGCTGGCAAACTTCGTGTCCGAGTTGCTTCGGATGAAGCGGGAGCTCGTAAAAAGACTCATTGATGTGGTGCCCTTTCCGACGAGGAGACCGGAGATCGGAGATACCGCGAGGAGCTTGGGATGGTGGCCAAAGACCGAAGAACACGGATCGATCGGTATAGCCACTCTCACTTCTTAGTAGTTTGCTAGTTTAGCGTTAATGGTTCGATCCGGGTGAAAGACTATGATAGCGCCGGTTTCCCAAAAAGTTTTTGTTTCCGCATTTGGTCTCGGATTGACGGCCGGGGCGCTACCTTAGACTTACATGGTATCAGAGCCACGCAATTAACCTTTACCAGCTTGTTCTAACTTGTTTAAAACATCGATCGGGCAAATTTTCCAAAACCGCGATTCCATTTTAGCAGTTTCTGCCGAATTTTAAAAGTCGTCGAAAAATTATTTTCAGTATGTCAGAAAATCGTGCAGGCTTTTTTTAAGACAATGGAAGAAATTTGGAAGCACGATCCTACCAAGAGACCGCGGAACCGCGACGAAACTGGCATGTTTGCCGCGGTTGCACGGCGGAATGGTGGGAACAGTGCACCATTTTTCTTCCTGGGGTTTTTCACATGGAATTGTGGTTTCTGGATATTTTTGTTTGGACCCAGATTTTGTTTGAGTACTGGGATTTGTACTTGGGGGCCACTTAGGGAAATTTTGTCGATCGAAAATTTTAAATAAGTTAGTTCACAGTGCTTACATTATATCTGTGACCGTGAATGTCATTCGAGCGGTAAATCTTATCTAATTGCTATAGTCCTTTTAGACTGGTTTGCGAACGTGACATTCACGTTGATGTTCTGTGTTGTGCTGTGATGTTGCGGATTTGTCGTGGTGGATAGCCTGGAGCAATGGTAGTATAGTTTAGTATTATTTGTATATTTGATATCGCGGAGCGAGCGTCCGACATGTGGACTGCCGTCTCTGCCTGTTTGTATATTATTTTTTTGGGGCACGACCGGGTTGAGGTCGATGTACCCGTTATATATATATTTCTTTTCTGTACTAGGATTACCCCGCGGTGTATTGCATGGATAGCCGGGTTCTAGAGGGCAACGGGCCCGCATCTCATGGCTTTGAGACGGAGGGGGGCTTCACTCTAGAATTGGCGGGCTATTCGCCGCACTCGTAGGGGGTATAGGTTGACCCAAGGAGGGGTGCTCAAGTTACCGGATTCCGTGAAGTGCTGGGTGGTCCATTCACTTTGCTGAAGGGGGCTGCCTCGCTTCAGGTTTTGGCGGGTAACTTGCCGCGCCCGTAGGGGTCTAGGATTTCATTGCACAGGCTATCCACACGACCAGGGGAACGTCGGGTTTTCAGTTGTGGCTCGAAGGAAACCCGGGGCTCCCAGATTATCTGTATTGTTCTGTGATGCTTATTACATTTATTTGATGTTGCATTTATCATGCCATGAGCGATTATTATATATTGATATATATACTAATAGATGTTGTATATGTTTTACACCCGCGCTAGTCCAGTCCCCGCTCTGTCGTTAGTTAAGTAACCTAACGGGTGATGACGGGACCCAGTGGCGAATGCGGATGGCATATACGTACATCGTATTTTCGTTCTTTATTGGTGTGATTAATTGATGGGACTGCGTTGATTCAGATCAATGCAAGCTAAACAAACCTATTCGATGTTGTTGGGACAATTTTCAAAAAGGCTGTTATTGCAAGGACATTCTCTTTTGTTTTGCACAGTGGTATTCGGTTATGAATATCCAGCACCTCAGTTGACGAGGTAAGGGCCGAGATCCCTTCACCGGGAGTGACCCCTTGGACAGAAGTTTGCGTCAGGGTAATAACTTCACTATAGTCGATTACTTTTTGCTTTGCATCGCGGTATTCAGTTGGAATATCCTGCACCTCATTCTACGGGGAAAGAGCCGAGATCCCTTCACCGGGAGTGACCTTTTTAGCAAAGGTTTTCGCTACTATATATTTATAAAATCTATGCAGTTCCTTCAACGATATCAAGTTCATTACATTAAAGGTTTTTCGCCAAAAACCAGCTATAGCCCTCCGTCATTTCTTACAAGTATTACTTAGTATTCGTGCTGCGTTTGTTGACTGTGTCAAGGCGTAGTGTGCGGTAGCTAAGTAGTGTTTTTTGTGTCATATTAATGCGATTGGTTAGGACAGTCGTGCGGCCTTGTTGACTGTGTCAAGGGCTCGTACGGGTGGGTTTAATGCAGTCCAGGATAATGACGGGTTGAACTTGACTAGGACTCTTTGATTTGTTGACTGTGTCAAGGTCACTTGGGTCCTAGGGGTAAAAACACACATCGGGAGTTTCTAAAGAAACTGAAACTTGCCAGGAATGCGCATACCTTCTGGAGTGTGATGATTTGAGTGGATTCCATTAGCTTATCATGCGATGATGGTTGGATCCCGATTCCCACTGATGAGTTGGTTTACTCCTCGGGTGATCCCGACTAATTCTTCTTTCAGGTTTGGAGGAGAATTTTGAGGATACAGTGGGAGACATCCTGATTAGATAAAGTGATTAAACCATTCTGATCTAGGTTAGAGTGCACGCAGAGTGTTTCTTTTCTCTCTCTCTTTGGCAGCGACCATGGCCCGACCCTAGACTATGACTCAGTGACCAAGTTGACCGAACTTTCTTAAAGCACTGGCTTTTGGATTGTCTGAGTTGCATACCTCATTGCCACTCCTACTTTTACCCTTTTTCTCCAAAACATTTCGTATCACTACGAACGTCCACTTCCATTGGATAAAACCATCGTATGGTTATATACGAACTCGAAGGAACTTGTTCCAGATTCAAGGATGGTTTCGGGTTGTGAAGAAAATGAATAGGACTATTCAGTTGTCTTTTCCTTTTACCTTCTCTCAGGTTGCGAGTGCTCCTTGCATTAGGACGGTACACCTATTACGCTAATTGGATAGTCTTCTTCCAAACCATAGGCAGGTGCCGAACGGTAGGGAATGAAGAAAACCGATTAGCCTAAGTAAGGTGTACAGAAGGTATTAAGTAAAGACAAATAAAGGGATCAGAAAGAGGGCAAAGTAAATTGCAACTGCTATCATTCATGACCAAACCACATATTTCATCGCCACTCCTACTTCACCTTGGTATTTCTCCAGAACACCCCGTATCACTACGAAGATCCACAGTTATTGGATATTCCATCGTATGGTTATATACGAACTCGAAGGCACTTGTTCCAGTTTGGGGATGGATTCTGGTTCAGGAGAAATAGGAATAAGGTTTATTCAGTTGTCTTTTATCTTTACCTTCTCTCGCGTTGCGAGTGCTCCTAGGATTAGGAGAGTACACCCATTATGCTTATTGGATAGTCTTCTTCCAAACCATAGGCAGGTGCCGAACAGTAGGGAAGGAAGAAAACCATTTGGCCTAAAGGTGGTGTACAGAAGGTAATGACTAAAGACATATAAAGGGATTTAGAGAGATGGCAGAGAAATATACGGTTACAATCATGAATCTGGATAATGGAAGAGGCATTACTAGGAATACCAGGATACCCTTTCGAAACATTTACATGTTTCAGTTTCACTGTGCATTATTAATTGAAAACTGATTTCCCAATTAGACACTTGCTCCAGGGTATGTATTTACCAGGTATGATTCTCACATCTGTATGGTTTTACAGATGATGAGTGGGAGTAAGTTATTGGGAATTAGGTGATCATCATCATTATATCAGGATTCATTGTAATTGGTGATATTTGAGGAAATCGCCTAGGTTATTGCCGGACGGCAAATATTTGGTTTTGAATATCCGTTGTTATACACCAATTTCAAACTGATATATCTGTACGTTTATTTTTATAAAGTGAGATATAACCTTTTGAAATTATGTCCATGACATTTACCTATATCAGTTGATGGTTAGGTAAGGAGCATTTAACAGCGGTGTAATTCTTCATAACCATAGTACAGTTTTCAACCTACGACGCACAGGGTTTGAGTTATTCAACTCAATGGACTTATACAAAGTATTGTATGCTGTCCAGTGTCCATTAGGACAGAGGGGTCGGTCCTCATACTATATTCTGTTTACTTGTGACTTCTCTAGTTTTAGACAAGTGTTTCGTAGAAATACAAGGTCTAAGTTTTGAGAAGTTATAGGTATATGAATAAATTAGAGAACCAGGTATTGCAAGTATCGGAATTCTTTAAGGTGATCGAAGATGTAGATACTTGTGTATGGTATTCAGTTGATAGTAATGATTATGAGAACTTGCTTCTCTTTCAGGTTACTCATATCTGGATGTACTCCTAAGTTGAGTAATGCTGATCGGTCTCTCTCCATTTAGTTGACATGCACCGGAGACAGCTGCATGATTTGAATCTGGTTCCAATTAAATCAGTGCCTCTGTTTCTATATTGGATATAGAATAGTTCATATCTTAACAATGTTAAGGTACGGGGAGTTGTCCGGCTTATGCTTAAAACCAAACTCTGGATAACTCAAGGCGCGTTTCTGTAATGGCTGTTTGTGGGTTAACCCGGTCTATGACGAGGGTTGACTTTCTACCATCTGGAAGATCAATAGTGATATTGTTCTTGACTCGCCACAGTTTTAATAAAAATGGATCTTTTCCCCATAAAACAGTAGTGGGAGTATGGTAGAACTGGAAGTGATTCCAGAACTGCAAACGATTACTGAAAATTTAATAGGACCTAAAGATTCAATCTGGATTGTCATTCAATTAGCCACTCCACAGATATAGTGGGTAACCTCAGGCACTTGAGAGGTACTTCGGTATGCTCAAGGGCGGTGACAGGGAGGTTCTTGTTTACCCAGACTTGACACTACTGTTGTTCCAGGCTATGAGACCCGGCAGGAGGATGAGTATAGCGTCGTTCTAAACTAGATTTAGAAGTGCACATATATATGATTCTGCCAGAAGGTTGTCATAGTCAGTTGGAGCAGCGGAAGCATAGTGGACAAGTAGCTTATGTCTATTTATAGACTAAAGCAGATATAGCGGAGATAGATCATCTATTTCTGATGTGACAGTCATAGGTTTGACTTCATCAGAATAGGAGATGGATCTGTTAAGATGGTAGTAGTGTGTGATGTCCTAGTATTTGGATGACATACACAGAGTAGGAAGTGAAATTCCTATACTACGATCGGTTATACTTTGGTTGTCACACAGTGGTTTCTCCACATAGGATATAGATATAATATCAGACATTCTGGTTACTAGATCTATGGTTTTAGATCTAGATTTGGGTAGTTTCCCAATCTGGATACTTAGACAGCATTCTACAGGTATTTTAGAATGGATGACTCCTGGCACGGTAGTATACCTGCAGGTGATGGAGTCACCCTCTCTAAAGGTGTCTTATAGACTAAAGGGGAGAGAGATGTGCATGATTGACATATCACTTGCTTACGCAATCGAGTCAATCACGAGATGTCATGTACCACACCAGATGTTATTTTTGCACTAGATACAATAAGTTGATATTGATCCAATCCTGGAGAAACATTCGGAAGAAGTTTTAGAACATAAATGGATGTTCTAGGGATATAATAACGACAGCCTCTTTTGGGAGACGGTTATCATTCCAGGCTTCCAAGGTGACCTCGATGACAGAGTGACTGTCAGAGTTATAGTTTTCTATCTGACGAGGGGCAATAGTTTGGACAGGTGGTCCAAGCGGATACTGAGGGAGGCATGGCGCAGGATACTGATTAAGTTCAGTTGACGATACAGTCTAAGAAGTTTGGATTTGGAGTTCATTTATGAACTAGGTCCCATCAGATATCCAGACATATTCTAAGACAGGTATTGCTCATTTCGGGAAATGGCTTTCTCCGCGAACTTGAGATAAAGAGAGACATAGAAAGAAACATTAGGGCGGATCCACTCACTGAGGCTATTCCTCGAACGTAATAGTTTCGTAAACGGGCTTTGTGAGACTGATTAGTAGAGGAGTTGGGTGTTCGGTATCACACGTGCTGTGAGTATGCGACATCGCAATAATTAGCCTTGAGTGCAAGTGGGAGATTGTTGGATATAGTGCCCTCAAAGTCAATTATTGGATCGCAGGCACGTGATTGCAATGATTGAGGGAGGACCTATGCCGGTAGGACAGTCTTACTCAAGATGATAGTATGCTATCTGGTTTATCTTTATCATCGTGTACAGGTTTAGGTGACCTTACAGATCACTATTACACATTGATAGAGCCCTTAGGATTCTTGCTTGACGGCCAGCAGTATGATGGCGATCATATACGTGGGAGCTGGGGTCTATAAGCACATCCTTAAAAGGTCCATAGTCTTGGGAGTTTTGAGACTGGGCGTCGATACTCCATTAGTAGACTAGTGTATATGGATCGAGACCCCGACGGGGGGCAGTGGCTGGTCTTACAAGCCATTGGTGTCAGTTGGTTCACCTAAGACGTATACAGGTGCTCATTGGGTTATGAGTACACCAGACAGGACTCGCCGGGAACATGCTAGTTGGTTTTATACCTAGCGTCAGATAGCAGTTCCCTGGTGACATGTGTACTGGTTAGTTCATCGACCTGAGATCGTCATTTGTCTCGTGTAAGTTCCCACTGTGCTTTGATTACTATCTTACCACGGCTCAAAGGAGTCGTGTAAACAGGTTTTAGTTGGGTACAGTCCCGAGCCACATGGAGGCAGTGAGCGTATCGGCAGGGGTTTCGTCTCTCCCGGTATTGGGGGTGAGATCGCGCTGTGTCTAGGAGAGCCATTACACGAAGTCCTTGGCCAAGGCACGAGATTTACTGGTAGGTATTCCTGTAGTATCTCAGGGTGTTCTGGGCTACACTCCGACACGACTTGTACCGCTTTTGGTGGTCTGACTTTTACCAACCCCTAGGCCCAATATGCGATACTCATAGACGAACGGACCAGACTGTACGGATATTGTCACTGACAGGCTCAGTAGGGTGTCAGGATGAGTTCGCTCATTGACCTCCCTTTTGGTCAATACCTGGTAGCCCGTTACGTACAGCTAGTACCACTGACGTGCTAGTGGTTAAATCCACAGCCAAAGTATTGACGAGTCTTTAGAGTCCCCCATAGACAGTTTCTCAAGTTTCGGGCGAAACGTTGTAGAGGCCGTATGGTATTATGGCAGGGTTCGATCATATACGTGCAGTCGTGCACGGATCATGATCGTACGGATCATACTAGCGGGCTTTGGTTTAAGCCGGATCCTAGTATTAGATTTGTTGGATTACTTTAGTCTCATCGCATTCGCATTCAGTCAGAATACGGATGCAGGTATGTATATACAGGTGAGGGGTATCCTTGTGATCCCTCACGAGTTTACTTTAGATGTTGCCATATCTTTTTATTGTTGTAAACATTTGGGTTAATGTTTATTTTGGTGGAAATTATGAGCTTAGTTCATGATGAGGTGCATTAAATGTGACATGGACATGTTTAGTGACTCATGGTCTCTTTTATTGTGCAAATGTTACATTAGTGTTTGATTAAGGGTGTGAAATGATGGATGGAGAGAGAGGGGGCAGCCATAGGCTTGGGGTTGGCTCTTGGATTATTATTCTAGTGCTCTCATCTTTTATCTCACACATATAGAAAAAGAAAGCCTCTTCTTCTTCTTCTTCCTCTAGCTCACCATTTCCACTAATGGTATCATCTTCAACCTCCATCCATACACTCTCATGTGTTGAGAATAAATGGATGCTTGAGACAAAGTTATCACACACATTCTCTACATCACCTTGGACACGTCGGCTGGAAAACTTCGTGTCCGAGTTGCTTCGGATGAAGCGGGAGCCCGTAAAAAGACTCATTGATATGGTGCCCTTTCCGACGAGGAGACCGGAGATCGAAGATGCCGCGAGGAGGTTGGGATGGTGGCCAAAAACCGAAGGACACAGATCGATCGGTATAGCCACTCTCACTTCTTAGTAGTTTGGTAGTTTAGCGTTAATGGTTCGATCCGGGTGAAAGACTACGATAGCGCCAGTTTCCCAAAAAGTTTTTGTTTCCGCATTTGGCCTCGGATTGACGGCCGGGGCGCTACCGTAGACTTACATCAACATCCGCGACGGTGGAATCTGGACCTGGGACGGCGGGGGCTTTAGTGGTGAGGAGGTAGCCCAGCTTGTCATAGGTAATGACCATCTGGACATTTCTTAGCCAATCATTATAGTTTGGCCCGGTCAATTTATTATCTAGCTGTAACCTAAATCCGGTCATCTGGTCGCTGCAATTAGGGGAGAGAGAAGAAAACAATCAGCATGATACTCTTGCAAGTTTAGATTAGTTATTAGTTTATCTAAACAGGATGGCTCCCATTGTATCTCGAATCCTTCCTCAAACCATAAAAGAAGAATTAGTCAGGATTAATCTCACCGTACAATTCTTTCTTAATCTTTCGGCCAGGCTAGTGTCGGTACTTCGAGGGAGGTTTTACAACGCTTTCGTGAAGTTCCTTAATTAAATAACCTCTTTTCCCTGGAGGCGTAGCCCCGCTAACACCGTTCTAGACACCTACTTGGTTTATAGCATTGATTGTTTAGTGAAAAATCTCCCGAGGAGTAGCGGATACTTACAGTAGGATCGGGATCCAAATATCTTTGTGTGATAACCTTGAAGGAATCCTACCAAAATTATCACACTCCAAATGGTATACAACACTAGCAAGTTTCAGTTTCTTTAGAAACTCCCGATGTGGATTTTTGCCCCAAGCTCTTATGACCTTGACGAAGGCCAACATATCATAAGTTCCAAGTCAAGTTCTACCCGTCATTGTCCAGGTTAATTTGAACCCACCCATACATACTCTTGACGAAGGCCAAAATAGTAGCATGACTGTCCCAAACCAATGCATCTATCTATGCTACAGATGAATATTCAGCAGCTACCAATCACTATGCCTTGGCGAAGGTCAAAATACATAGCTTGAACACTACTGAATACCCTGTTAGTTATATGTATGCCCTAGAGGCCATTACTGTACATATGATTTTTATTGTAATGGATGCTTGGACATATATAGGGAGGACTTTCTTGCTCGACATGATTGTATGCTATCTGGTTGTACTTTATCTTAACATGTACTCTGATTGTCTCTATGTTACATGTTGATAAAGCCCTTAGGATATGTACTCGACTACTGGGACTATGATGAGATCATACTAGTGGGGCCACGGTAGTCGACGAGTACATCCTATAACTGTTCCTAGTCGAGGGTGTATCGAGACAGGGCATCGATACACCAGAGTAGACTAGCGTATACGCATCTTGACCCATATGATGGGCGATGGATGATCCCATATCCATCGGTGTTTGACATCAAGGATGGTGTACAGGTGCTCAGTGGAGACTGGGTACACTGGACGGACTTGCCGAGAACTCCCAGATGGTATTATACCTCACGTCAGATGGCAGTTCTCTGGTGACACTGGTACAGGTTAGTCTGTAGACCCGAGATCGTCATAGAGTCTTGTGTGATTCCCACTGTGCTTTGATTTCCATCATACCACGTCCAAGAGGGCGTGCAAAAAGGTGGCTTTTGGGTACAGTCCCGAATCACATGGAGGCAATGAGCGATAGGAGGGGATTCGTCTCTCCCGGTATAGGGAGTTGATGTTGCGCTGTGTTCGGTTGGCAATAACTGGAAATCCCTGGCCAGGGTTGCTGAGATTTACTGGTAAGTGTTACCAGTAGTTTCTCGAACTGTTATAGACCTCATATCGACACGACTTATCAAACTACTGGGGTCTGACGTTATCCACCCCTATGCGAGATATGCGACATATCAGACAAAGAGACCGGACTCTACGGGAGTGTTACTGATTGGATTCGCCGGAGAATGTACAGGCTTGCTTGTTGATCTTCTGATCGCTCAATACCTGGGTGGCTGTTAAGTTTAGTTGACCGCTTCAGCTTGTGGGTGTTTGATATGATCATCACCTACTGCCGGCGTATTGACGATTCTTTAGAGTCCTACACAGAGGTTTCTTGGCTCAGGCAAAACGGAGTAGGAGCACATATATGATATGTGCGGGACCGAGAACAATACGTGTATGTGATACCGTATTAGATTCTCGCGATATGAGATATCGTCCGGGTATATGGGATATAGCCGGGTCATCGGATTAAGTGTTGATTCGATGAACTGATACAGATTATATTAGTCGGTTATTTGTGAAATAGCCGGATCATCGGATCAAGTGTTGATTCGATAATTTAATGTATAATTATATATTTGATATATTAAATTACATTAACTAATATAAGCTCACTAAAAGATTCTTTTTCTCACTCGGGTAATACATTGATATATATGCGATATATGTTAATTGTATTATTTTATTTTGTTACAATAAATATTGTATATGTGATATATAATATTGTAACATGTTAGGGTTATTAATGCAATATGTTTAGTGGAGATTAAACATGGTTAGGGTTTGATTTGGGTTATGCTTTTCTAGAAGTTTCTAGAAGCTTTGCTTTTTATTTTTGCAAAGATATTTTGTAAAGATATTTAGTTATGATATTTGTTAACCCAACTCAACTCTTAACCATGGTTCATTCTTTACATGGGTTAAGTTATCATACTTAACCTATGGTTGCATTTCTAACCTCACTATAATTCATTATTCATCACAAATGGTTTTGATGATTCTTCTTCTTCTTCCTTTGAGAAAAGCTTTCTAGCTTTTGCTCATGTGATGATTTTGAGTGAGAAATAGAAAACAAATGAGAGCTAAAATCCTACTTCATCATCCTAATCTATCCTAACCATTTAGATTAGGGTGTTCACTTCATTTGAGAGTGAGAGCTTGTGTTAAAGAAACTTCAAGGTAGATCATCTTTGTTATCGAAGATCGGAAGCAAGCTTGCATCATTCTCTTCGTGGAGCCTCTCTAGAATCCGGGTACATGATGATCACAGCGAAGGGACCTCAACACGGAGCTTATGAAGTGAAGGACCGGACTACAAAGGTTGTAATCCCAAACTCTTAGATGTTAAAGTGTTTAACAAGGTTTGTTTCGCCTAATCTCTAGTTTAAAGATCTTGGTTAGGGTTGTTCGGCACGTCTAAATTTTAAATCGGGCATGGTTGATGCCTTATAGACCCTTGTGAGAGTGCCTAGTAACCCTACAGTAGTATCAGAGCCAAGCTAGAGCTTTAGGCGAAGTCTAGACGAAATTTAAAGTCCGATCGAACTCCTAATACTCGTAAAACCCTAGTTTCTGGAAATTTTTCAAAAAGTTGACATTTTTCATATTAAAAATGCTCAGAAAATTCAGCAGGTGATTTGATGGATTACTGTGCAAAACGAACCCAAAATACCATTATTGCGCCGCGGAACCGCGGCAATACCCTTGCTTGCGCGGCGGTTCCGCGGCCAAACAGTAACATTAAGGTTTGTATTTTACACAGTAACATCCGTACAGATTTCCTGATTGTTCTGGGAATTTTTATTCTACTCAAGTGTTGAGTTTTCTGTGTTGTATTGGGAGCTAGTTGATTCGATCGGAAAGTATAACTTCGTTTAGTTTGTCCGGGTAATTTTTAGAACGTGTTAAAAAGTTCGAACGGATATCAATAACTCACTTTTTTCCCTTCCGGAAAATTTCCAAGTGTTGGATTTTTCCGTAGTTTAAGAACGTTCTAAGTCGTGCAAGTAACGTGGTGGACCCTATAGAAGAACACAAACCTTAACTCGATTATGTGACCGTCTTGAACTGCCTCTAAACCTTAGGGTTTGGGGCAGTACGGCGTTGCCACATGTGAGGCGTTGGCTTGACCCTTCTACGGCTGGACCATTGGTACTGTGGCATGTGATGGATGTTTTAAAACTAATTTCAAGTGTTGAGAACTATTTGGGAAATCTTGGGTGTTTGTTTATTCGATCGGAAAGTTTAACATTGTCTATTTATCTGGAATGTGATACAATATTTGAATCCACAAGTAGTTATGGGATAACTAATTTGAATGTTATAAATCTAGCAGTTCAGTCTCAGTTGATCGGTTGCCACGGAATTTTGATGTGATCAAAAGTCCGTCACAATCACGTAGCGTACGTGGATACACGCCAGGTAAATTTAATAGACAGCTACGCCCCATAGCCCCGACCAAGTGACCGTAGGAGAACCCCGTCGCCAAAAGCATCCGTTCGGGTGCTCGCGGCAGCGGTGTTCCGCCTTAGTGCACTTCGTCGACGTCATCCGGGGGTGCGGCCGTCTACTAAAGTTTGCGACGAGCATTCGATCAGGATGTCGGGAATCTTGTTGAATTGCCCGACTTAATATTGAAAAGAGTTTTCGATAAAAGAGACTAAAATGCGGAGTTTATAATTGTTAGGCATGCGATGTCTAAGGAATTCATTTGGTTAGGCATGCGATGTCTAAAGAGGTTGCGGATTCCAACTGTTGTAGTTTTACACTTTCTTTTCTGCGACCGTAAGTGTAGTATGTAGTTGTATCGCCGGTTTTCGTTGCTATACATCAACGACAATCGGTGTATGCATACTTACTTACGTTGATGATATGAGATATTATGTATTGCTGTGATATGTTATATTGGATCGTCGTGTTCTAAATAGCCGGGGGTTTTATGTGAGATGAGGTTTTTTATTTTCATTCATGTAAAATTCATTTGTATGTAATATTCTTTTATTGGGACACTTCCGGGCTGAGGATGATGTCACCATTGTATATTATTTACTTTTCCGCATTAGGTAGACCCAAGGCGGGGAGCACAAGTGACCGGGTTCTAGGGTCCAGTGGGAGACCATCTCGAGGAGTCGAGACCGGGTCTCCTAACCCTAGAATTGGCAGTGTTGCTTGCCGCTCTCGTAGGGGTCTAGGGATGTGGGTTTGGCTATTCATCGCGACCGTGGAATCCGTGTTTTATACAGGCTCGTATTAAAAACACGGACCTCCTAGTATATCCGATATTTCATATATGTTCTTCTGCTGCCATGTTCTGTGATGAGATCATATTACTGCCTGAGACGAATGTTTATATTATATATATGAGATATATATTATATATTGTTGATTTCGTTTCATATCTGATGCTTGTGAAGCATAATAAAATGGGACTTCATTAATGGGATTAATGAAATAAAAGAAACCTAAAGATGTTGTAGAAACTTGTTTAAAAACTGGTAGCTCTAGTTCTTGCTTTGCATAGCGGTGTTCCTTGTAGAACATCCAGCACCTTATTCGATAAGGAAAGAGCCGAGATCCCTTCACCGGGAGTGACCTCTTTAGCGAAACTAGCAGATGCTGCATACTCGGTTTGTTTTTTTGATTGCTTCTATAGTTTTTGTTTTGCATAGTGATATTTGTGAAATATCCTGCATCTTATTCGATGAGGAAAGAGCCGACGATCCCTTCACCGGGAGTGACCTCTTTAGCAATACTAGAAAAGCCTAAAAAACATTCCATTTAAAATCACTCGATTCTACAACGATATCAAGTTCATTACGCAAAGGGTTTTCTTAAAAACCTGTCGTAGCCCTCCGTCATTTCAGATAAGTGATAGTTAGTATTCGTGCTATGTTTGTTGGTCTTTGTCAAGGCGTAGTGTGCTGTAGCTGATTACTGCTTATCTGTATAAGCATATGATGTGATTGGATTAGGGTAGTCGTGCGACCTTGTTGGCCTTTGTCAAAGGCCGTGCGGGTGGGTTTAATTCAATCAGGAAATGACGGGTTGAACTTGACTAGCAGCCTATAGTTTGTTGGCCTTTGTCAAGGTCATAAGAGGCTTGGGATACAATATTATTGGGAATTTCAAGTGTTGAAATTTGCAATGAGATTGCATACCTTCTATGAGATAGTTGGATCCCGATACCCGCTGCGAGTAAGAGTTACTCCTGAGAGAGTTTTACACATTACAATTAGCCGATCAAGTAGGTGTCTAGAAAGGTGTCAACGGGGTTACGCCCCTGGGAAAGTGAGGTTTACTTTAATTAGGTCCGTGCGAAAGCACGGGGAACCTCCCTCAAAGTATCGGCACTGGCCTGGCTGAAAGATTGGCGAACTTGTAGCGTGTAATTAATCCCGGCTAGTCTTTCCTTTTAGGGTTTGAAGGAAGATTTGACTAAAACAGTGGGAGACATCCTGATTAGGTATATTAAATAACCAATCTAATCTTGCAAGAGCATACGCTGAGTGTTTTCTTCTCTCTCTCTCCAGGTAGCAACCATATCATGCCTTAATCAAGATAATAATACGGATGTATTGACCGGACCCGCTTGTTATACTGAGCTGGGGAACGTTGGTCCCGCTCCAACTTATAATTGTTATAAGACAGAGCAGGGGATAGGGAATTACCAGAATTCCCGTGCCGCCCAAACGAAGAAAGTGCATGCTGATGCATCTTCTTCGGGTGTGTTCATTACAGAGAACTGTTTCTCAGTATCCTTTACGTCCTGAGTATGAGATACCGGATCAGGATCCCACATATGTAATTTGTTACATGGGCTACAGATAGGTAGAGAACTGAGAACGGGTGATAAGTTTCATGAGATAGAAACGGTGCAAGTGTTGCAGCCAAGTCTATTGGTAGTTATCACCCTGTATTACCAAATACATTGATTCTGAACGAATGTTATTAGATACCGAACCTGATATACAACATCATATCAGTCTCTTTATTAGTAAAGAAGGATATAATTTTGTATTGTTGGATAATGTTTTGAACATTTCCTATATCAAGAGTTGATCGGTTCAGGCACGTTATCTAAAAGTATTAAATTTCTAAATCAAACTACAGTTCTTAGTATACAGAACACACATGAGAGGAAGAGTTCAGAAATGAACGAATCCTTCTTGAGGTATTGTAGACTAGGTCATATCAATGCGACCCGACTAGCTAAGTTATATTTAGATGCATATTTAAATTAGTTTGAATTTACATCTTGTGAAACTTGCCGGTCATGTCACAAAGATAAGATGACCACAGCTCTGTTTATTAGAAACAGAGAAAGAGTTAGTGAACTCTTGGGATTGAAATATGCTAATGTATGAAGGTCCCCTGTCTACACATGCCAAGACCGGTTCTTTATACTTCATTACATTCACTGTTTATCTCTCAAGATTCAGACATATGTTCCTGTTGAAACACAAGTCTGAACCTTTTGAGATATTCACAGAATATAAGTTAGAAGTAGAGAACCAAAAATGGGTAAAAGTATTATGTCCTATGATGAGACCAGGGAGGAGAATACTTGAGCACGGAGATCCTGGACTATTCTAAAGGAGAATGAGATTCTCTCTCAGCATTACTCCTTCGTATACACCACAGCACGTCGGTGTATCGGGACGGAGCAATCACACCCTATTAGATATAGTGCGCTCTATGATGAGTACTACTGAGTTTCCTATTTCCTTTTGGGAGTTATGCACTTGAGAAGCCGCATACCTATTGAATAGGGTTCAATCAAATAAGTTGCCTACCACTTCATATGTGATATGGAATGGGAAGAGCCCATATCTTAAGTAAGTTAAGATTTGGGGTTGTCCGGCCTATGTCTAAAAGCAAAATCCGGACAAGCTCGAGGCAAAGTCAGATCTGTGGAGGTTTGTTGAATATCCCAAGCATACGCAAGGGAATATCTTCTACCTAATCGAGGAACAAAATATGTTTTGTTTCTCAACATGCCACCTTTGTGAAAGGGAATTTCTTGTGGAAAATTAGTGGTTATCAGGTAGAACTGGAAGGAGTTCCAGCTATACAAACTACAGCAGATGATTTGGTAGAACCAAAGGATTCAATAGATTCTAACGAACCTCAGCCTCTCCGCTGATCTAGTAGGGTTCCTCACCCACCCGAGAGATACTTCGGTTACTCTATGACAGTGGGAGCGAGGATTGCATCATAAGATGATGACCCAACTAGTTTCGAGCAGGCCATCAGGAGTTGGACTCTGTAAGAATGGCTGGATGCTTAGTGATCTGAGATGGTATCCTTATACACGAACAAAGTATGGACTTTGGTTGCTTAATATGAAGGGTTAAATCCCCATCAGGAGCAAGTATATCTTGAGAAGATTACTTGGTGTACATGGAAAAGTTGAGAATTTCAAAGCTATACTTAAGTCCATCCAGATCCTACTTGCCACTGCTACATACCATGACTACGATATCTGGTGGTTGGGTGTCATGACTGCTTTTCTAAATGATGTTTTGGAAGAGAGCGTCTATAAGTACACAGCCAGAGGGCTTCGTAGATAGTGGGAACAGCGGAAACGTGTGCAAGATGTTTTATGTGATAAAGCAGGCATCGCGGAGTTGGAACATCTGTTTTGATGTGGTAGTCAAAGAGTTTGACTTCATCAAAATGGTAGATGAACCTTGTATATACAAAAAGGTAGTAGGGAGTATGGTGGTGATCCTCATAGAGTACGTGGATGACATACTCTTGACAGGGAAGGAGTTTCCTATGCTACTCTCGGTCAATCTCCTCTTATCACAAAGATTCTCTATAGGATCAAGGTGATACCTCCTAAATCCTGGGTTATGGATCTATGAGATTGATCTAATTGGATGTTAGGATTCTCACTAATTGTAGTGAGATGGTATCAATCAATCCTGGGGAGAATCACTGGGAAGGTTCCAGGGTGATAAGGACGACTGAATGTCAGTCGCATGCATTGTCTTTACCCTCAGTGGAGGGACGGTATGTTGGAAGAGTTCCAAGCTAGATACCGTGACTTACTAGACGATTAAAGGCAAGATACATCGTTACCAAGGACGCTACTAAAGAGGCAGTCTGGATATATATAAGTTCATGAGATGAACTTCGTTCCAACCATTGTGTGATAATGGAGTTATGGCTTTGGCCAAGGAACCCCCGTCCCATCAGAAATCCAGATATAATTCTTAGGCAGTATCACCTGATCATGAAGATGGCTGATCTCTAGGGAGATCGAGGTTAGGAGAGTAGACACAGAGGACAACATCGCGGATCCACTCACAAAGGCCTATTTCCCAGTAGAGACTTTTATGGGATGGTTGAGTATGAGATATTTCAACCACAGCTAATTGTTGGGTATGTGATACCACAACAGATGGCCCTAGTGCAAGTGGGAGATTGTTAGTTATATGTATGCCCTAGAGGCCATTACTGTACATATGATGTATATTGTAATGGATGCTTGGACATATATAGGGAGGACTTTCTTGCTCGACCTGATAGTATGCTATCTGGTTGTACTTTATCTTAATATGTACTCTGATTGTCTCTATATTACATGTTGATAAAGCCCTTAGGATATGTACTCGACTACTGGGACTATGATGAGATCATACTAGTGGGGCCACGGTAGTCGACGAGTACATCCTATAACTGTTCCTAGTCGAGGGTGTATCGAGACAGGGCATCGATACACCAGAGTAGACTAGCGTATACGCATCTTGACCCATATGATGGGCGATGGATGATCCCATATCCATCGGTGTTTGACATCAAGGATGGTGTACGGGTGCTCAGTGGAGACTGGGTACACAGGACGGACTCGCCGAGAACTCCTAGATGGTATTATACCTCACGTCAGATGGCAGTTCTCTGGTGACACTAGTACAGGTTAGTCTGTAGACCCAAGATCGTCATAGAGTCTTGTGTGATTCCCACCGTGCTTTGATTTCCATCATACCACGTCCAAGAGGGCGTGCAAAAAGGTGGCTTTTGGGTACAGTCCCGAATCACATGGAGGCAATGAGCGATAGGAGGGGATTCGTCTCTCCCGGTATAGGGAGTTGATGTTGCGCTGTGTTCGATTGGCTATAACTGGAAATCCCTGGCCAGGGTTGCTGAGATTTACTAGTAAGGGTTACCAGTAGTTTCTCGAACTGTTATAGACCTCATATCGACACGACTTATCAAGCTACTGGGGTCTGATGTTATCCACCCCTAGGCGAGATATGCGACATATCAGACGAAGAGACCGGACTGTACGAGAGTGTTATTGATTGGATTCGCAGGAGAATGTACAGGCTTGCTTGTTGATCTTTTGATCGCTCAATACCTGGGTGGCTGTTACGTTTAGCTGACCGCTTGCAGCTTGTGGGTGTTTGATATGATCATCACCTACTGCCGGCGTATTGACGATTCTTTAGAGTCCTACACAGAGGTTTCTTGGCTCAGGCAAAACGGAGTAGGAGCACATATATGATATGTGCGGGACCGAGAACAATAAGTGTATGTGATACCGTATTAGATTCTCGCGATATGAGATATCGTCCGGGTATATGGGATATAGCCGGGTCATCGGATCAAGTGTTGATTCGATGAACTGATACAGATTATATTAGTCGGTTATTTGTGAAATAGCCGGATCATCGGATCAAGTGTTGATTCGATAATTTAATGTATAATTATATATTTGATATATTAAATTACATTAACTAATATAATCTCACTAAAAGATTCTTTTTCTCACTCGGGTAATACATTGATATATATGCGATATATGTTAATTGTATTATTTTATTTTGTTACAATAAATATTGTATATGTGATATATAATATTGTAACATGTTAGGGTTATTAATGCAACATGTTTAGTGGAGATTAAACATGGTTAGGGTTTGATTTGGGTTATGCTTTTCTAGAAGTTTCTAGAAGCTTTGCTTTTTGTTTTTGCAAAGATATTTTGTAAAGATATTTAGCTATGATATTTGTTAACCCAACTCAACCCTTGACCATGGTTCATTCTCTACATGGGTTAAGTTATCATACTTAACCCATGGTTGCATTTCTAACCTCACTACAATTCATTATTCATCATAAATGGTTTTGATGATTCTTCTTCTTCTTCCTTTGAGAAAAGCTTTCTAGCTTTTGCTCATGTGATGATTTTGAGTGAGAAATAGAAAACAAATGAGAGCTAAAATCCTACTTCATCATCCTAATCTATCCTAGCCATTTAGATTATGGTGTTCACTTCATTTGAGAGTGAGAGCTTGTGTTAAAGAAACTTCAAGGTAGATCATCTTTGTTATCGAAGATCGGAAGCAAGTTTGCATCATTTTCTTTGTGGAGCCTCTCTAGAGTCCGGGTACATGATGATCGCAGCGAAGAGACCTCAACACGGAGCTTATGAAGTGAAGGACCGGACTACAAAGGTTGTAATCTCAAACTCTTAGATGTTAAAGTGTTTAACATGCTTTGTTTCGCTTAATCTCTAGTTTAAAGATCTTGGTTAGGGTTGTTCGGCACGTCTAAATTTTAAATCGGGCATGGTTGATGCCTTATAGACCCTTGTGAGAGTGCCTAGTAACCCTACATACCCAACTGAAATGATGGAGGGCTACGAATGATTTTGACGAAACCGTGAACGTAGTGAACTTGATATAATCGAAGGAGCTCTTCAATATAGCTGATCATTGTAAGGATGTTGTCCCCTATAGATACCCGACAGCCAACCTCGGTTGAAGCAATTCTTTCGAGGTCTCATATCTTGCGATACGAGATTGCTCTCCATATAAATCTTTTTTATGGAAAAAGATGGAAGCTAAGTCCATCTTCTCGTTCTGCCTATGGTTTTCACTATCCATTGAGGCCAACACGAGGCACTTGGCATTCGCACTGTTTTTTCTCCTTGTCTTACGGATATCAACATCCGCGACGGTGGAATCTGGACCTGGGACGGCGGGGGCTTTAGTAGTAAGGAGGTAGCCTAGCTTGTCATAGGTAATGGACATCTGGACATTCCTTAGCCAATCATTATAGTTTAGCCCAATCAATTTATTATCTAGCTGTAACCTAAATCCGGTCATCTGGTCGCTGTAATTAGGAGAGAGAGGAGAAAACACTCAACATGATGCTCTTGCAAGTTTAAATTAGTTATTAGTTTATCTAAACAGGATGGCTCCCACTGTATCTCGAATCCTTCCTCAAACCATAAAAGAAGAATTAGTCAGGATTAATCTTACCGTACAATTCTTGGTTAACCTTTCGGCCAGGCTAGTGTCGGTACTTCGAGGGAGGTTTTACAATGCTTTCGAGAAGTTCCTTAGTTAAATAACCTCTTTTCCCTGGAGGCGTAGCCCCGCTAACACCGTTGTAGACACCTACTTGGTTTATAGCATTGATCGTTTAGTGAAAAATCTCCCGAGGAGTAGCGGATACTTACAGTAGGATCTGGACCATTTGTTGAAGGCAGAGTTTCGGAGTGCCAAATATCATTGTGTGATAACCTTGAAGGAATCCTACCAAAATTATCACACTCCAAATGGTATGCAACACCAGCAAGTTTCAGTTTCTTTAGAAACTCCCGATGTGGATTTTTGCCCCAAGCTATTATGACCTTGACGAAGGCCAACATATCATAAGTCGCAAGTCAAGTTCTACCCGTCATTGTCCAGCTTAATTTGAACCCACCCGTACATACCCTTGACAAAGGCCAAAATAGTAGTACGACTGTCCCAAACCAACACATCTTTCTATGCTACAGATGAATATTCAACAGCTACCAATCACTATGCCTTGGCGAAGGTCAAAATACATAGCTTGAATACTACTGAATACCCAACTGAAATGACGGAGGGCTACGAATGGTTTTGGCGAAATCGTGAACGTAGTGAACTTGATATAACCAAAGGAGCTCTTCAATATAGCTGATCATTGTAAGGATGTTGTCCCTTATAGATGACCCGACAGCCAATCTCGTTTGAAGCAATTCCTTCGAGGTCTCATATCTTGCGATACGAGATTGCTCTGCATATAAATATTTTTTATAGAGGAAGATGGAAGCTAAGTCCATCTTCTCGTGCTGCTTATGGTTTTCACTATCCATTGAGGCCAACACGAGGCACTTGGCATTCTCACTGTTTTTTTCCCTTGTCTTACGGATATCAACATCCGCGACGGTGGAATCTGGACCTGGGACGGCGGGGGCTTTAGTAGTAAGGAGGTAGCCCAGCTTGTCATAGGTAATGGCCATCTGAACATTTCTTCGCCAATCATTATAGTTTGGCCCAGTCAATTTATTATCTAGCTGCAACCTAAATCCGGTCATCTGGTCACTGGCAATTAGGAGAGAGAGAAGAAAACACCCAGTATGATGCTCTTGCAAGTTTAGATTAGTTATTAGTTTATCTAAATAGGATGGCTACCACTGTATCTCGAATCCTTCTTCAAACCATAAAAGAAGAATTAGTCAGGATTAATCTCACCGTACAATTCTTTCTTAATCTTTCGGCCAGGCTAGTGTCGGTACTTCGAGGGAGGTTTTACAACGCTTTCGTGAAGTTCCTTAATTAAATAACCTCTTTTCCCTGGAGGCGTAGCCCCGCTAACACCGTTCTAGACACCTACTTGGTTTATAGCATTGATTGTTTAGTGAAAAATCTCCCGAGGAGTAGCGGATACTTACAGTACGATCGGGATCCAAATATCTTTGTGTGATAACCTTGAAGGAATCCTACCAAAATTATCATACTCCAAATGGTATACAACACTAGCAAGTTTCAGTTTCTTTAGAAACTCCCGATGTGGATTTTTTCCCCAAGCTCTTATGACCTTGACGAAGGCCAACATATCATAAGTCGCAAATCAAGTTCTACCCGTCATTGTCCAGGTTAATTTGAACCCATCCGTACATACCCTTGATGAAGGCCAAAATAGTAGTACGACTGTCCCAAACCAACGCATATATCTACGCTACAGATGAATATTCAGCAGCTACCAATCATTATGCCTTGGTGAAGGTCAAAATACATAGCTTGAATACTACTGAATACCCAACTGAAATGACGGATGTCTACGAATGGTTTTGGAGAAACCGTGAATGTAGTGAACTTGATATAATCGAAGGAACTTGATAGATTTTAAAGGAGCGGTTTAAACTCCGCATTTATAAGTTTGCTTTTTTGAAAAAACCGAGTGGTTTTTGAAATTGTTCCAACGATTCAGCTTTGGTTTGTTTGCTTTGCATTAATCAATTAATGTAGTCCCATCATTTACACCTACCATTGCAGAAAGAAACGAAAATACAACGTACGCTTATGCCATCCGCATTCGACACGGGGCCCCGTCTTACACCGTTAGGTTACTTAACTAACGCCAGAGCGGGGGCTGGACTAGCGCAGGTGCAAAATATAAGCAATGTCTACTATATATCATATATATAATATCCATTCGTCTCATGCAATAATAGGAATTCCAGATCACAGATGAACATATTGGATATATTAGGAATTCCGCGTTTCGTTTAAACCTGTAACCAAAGACGGATTGCACGGTCGTGATGAATAGCCAAACTACACCCTAGACCCCTATGGGTGCGGCAAACTACCCGCCAAATTCCCGAAGTGAAGCAACCTCCCTCAGTAAAATGAGTAGGCCACTCGGCACTTTGTGCACCCCACCTTGGGTCTATTCTAGAAGCAAAAAACAGTAAATGAAATAATACAACGGTGGCTACAACCTCAACCCGGATGTGCCCCGCAAAATAATATTACATCACTTTACAAATTTACATCGAATGAAAGAAAGAAAACTCTATTCTCACATCCCTCGGCTATTCATTCACGATGATCCAATATTCCATATACACAAACTACAATAGCATCAACACAGAGATGTGCAACCCCCACTAATCGACGTATAGCGATTAGCGGACGTTTCGAAACACATATATACTACTGAAACTTTAAACGACGTTAAAACCGCGACTTCGAAATACTCCATATTGCCATAACAGAAAGATAACAGTATATGCAATCTTGGCAAAATAAAACATAACCTGAAACCCTAAATCCAAGTAACTAGAACACAAAAAAAAAAAAATTCAAGTCCAAAATACAAACTTCAACCGGCCAGGCCAGTTTTTTCAACAATCTGGCCGGCCAAAATTTCGTATTTTGGCTTCGAATTTCTGTGTTCTAAGGAATACAAGAGGAGCACTATGCAATTGTTTAAAAAATTTTTAGAGCCTCCGAAAAATTTGACCGAAACTCGGACTTTTGGTTTCGTGTTTCGGAGTTATTTCGGTTTCGTAGTCTTACACATCGTCTAAATTGTTAGTTAAGGTTTTATAGGCTCTGATACCACTGTAAGTTGATGTCACACACCCCACGCACTTGTGGGGAGGCGAAATATGCAAAAAATGATTTTTCTATGCTTCGCAACACCGACTAAACTCCAGGATCGATACTAAACCCTAACTAGCAAAACTGTATGAGGTTAACTACTTGGAATGAATGTTATACCTCACAGTATCATGTCCTTCAGGTCTTCTTGCTATCCTCCTCCTCGTCATAAGCTCTTCGGATCGTATACGGATCGGGTCTCCTCGTCGGTCTCCTCAAATCAAAGACGATCCACCCGAGAGTCTATAGTCCGAGCTCCAACCTCAAATCCGAGGTAACTAAGCCATCTAGTTTGCTAAACTAGATGTCCTAAATGATGTAGAGAGTGAAGATGGATTAGTTTGTCTCTAAATACCCTAGGTTTTTTAACACATCAGACATTTAGGGTTAGAGGAAGAAGAAGGGGAGTTTGAGGAAGTGAGAGTGAAGATAGACCTTAGAATGAAGATGGCTCTCATTTGTGATTAATAATAATAATGAAGCATACAATAATGCAATCCCCAAAATATCAAGCATGCTTGCAAAATATCTAGCATGCTTCAATTATCACTTAGTGAGTTACCCCCATGAGTCACCTAAGAGCCATACTTCATTTAATGTAAATCTCCACGTCATTTCCTCCACCTCATCAATCTTTTAATCAAAAGATTAAAACCCAAATGATATATCTTCTTCTAGAAGCAATCTTGAGTAAATTACAAGAATGCCCCTCATCCGTATATACATACCCGTATCCGTATTCCAAAAATTACAAATACAAAGAGACGAAAATAATCCATCAATAAAATACTAGGATTCGGCTTAAACCAAAGCCCACTAGTATTATCCGTCCAAATATGATACGTGCATAAGTACACGTATATGTTCGAATCCTGTCGTAAAACCATACGACCTCTACATCTTTTGCCCGATGCAGGAAAACCCTTTGTGTGGAACTCTAAAAACTCGAAAGTACGCTGGCAGTGGGTTTAACCACAAGCACATCAGTGGTACTAGCTGCACGTAACGGCTACTCAGGTATCTGTTGATAAGAAGGCCGATGAGCAAACTCATCCGAACTCCTACTGAGTCTATCTGTGACAATTTCCGTACAGTCCGGTCTGTTCGTCTAAGAGTATCGCATATCGGGCCTAAGGGGGCGGTATTTGTCAGACCCCTAATAGCGCAATAAGTCGTGTCGGGAGTATAGCCCAAAACACCCTGAGAAACTACTGGAGTACCTACCAGTAAATCTCGCTTGCCCTGGCCAGGGACTTTGTGTAATGGCTTTCCGAACAAAGCGTGATATCAACCCCTAATACAGGGAGAGACGAATCCTGTCTAACCGTCACTGCCTCCAAGTGCTTCGGGGCTGCACCCAACTACTACTTGTTTGCACTACTCCTTTGAGCTGTGGTAGGGTAGTAATCTAAGAACAGTGGGAACACACTCGAGGAGAAGTAGCAGTGTCAAGTCGACGGACTAAGCTGTATTGATGTCA
Source organism: Agapanthus africanus (assembly GCA_030015575.1). Classification (NCBI taxonomy): domain Eukaryota; kingdom Viridiplantae; phylum Streptophyta; class Magnoliopsida; order Asparagales; family Amaryllidaceae; genus Agapanthus; species Agapanthus africanus. The sequence continues at coordinate 269,386,927 of CM057338.1, read as the reverse complement.
CCTGGGAATTGCTACCCGAAGATAGGTATAATACCCACCAGCAGCTCCCTATGAGTCCTGTCCAGTTTACTCATAACCCAATGAGCACCTGCATACTATCTTTAGTACAACGTACTAATGGCCGTGAGACAGACCATCTCCCCTGCTGGGATGAGAAGCATATACACTAGTCTACTCTGGAGTATCGATGCCCCGTCTCGATAATCCTACGACTAGGGACTTGTATAAGGATGTTCTTATAGACTACCCAACCCCACTAGTGTGACTGCCATCACAACACTGGTAGTCAAGCAAAAATCCTAAGAGCTCTACCAATATGTATAAGCGAAATGCTAAAAAAAACATATGCACATATTGAGGTAGAATCAAACCAAGTAGCATACTACCATCTGGAGTAAGACTGTTATTATATCCGTGTATATCCCAAGCTTCCAAAATGTAATATACAAATCTGTACTATACAATAATGGCCTCTAGGGCATATATTACTAACAAGACGTACAAACTGTCAGCGGTACTAGCTGGACGTAAGGGCTACCCAGGTATTGAACGAATAGAAGATCAACAAGGAAACTTTTCCAAACTCCCATAGAGCTAATAAGCAACACTTACCGTACAGTCCGGTCTCTTCGTTTGATATGTCGCATATCGAGTCTGGGGGATGGAATCGTCAGACCCTAATAACTCAATAAGTTATGACGATGTGTGCTATAACCTTTCAAGAAACTACTGATAAAACTTATCAGTAAATCACATTAGCCCTGGCCAGGGACTTGCTATTATAGCCAATGGCGCATAGCACAACATCAACTCCCAATACCGGGAGAGACGAAACCCCTCCTATCGCTCACTGCCTCCATGTGACTAGTGATTGTACCCAAAAACCACCTGTTTGCACGACTTATTTGAGCCGTGGTAGGTAGGAAATCAAAGCACAGTGGGAACTATATAAGACACTATGATGATCTTGGGTCTACAGACTAACCTGTATAAGTGTCACCAGAGAACTGCTATCTGATGATAAGTATGGTACCATCTAGGAGTTCTCGGCGAGTCCTGTTCGGTGTACTCATTCTCTAATGAGCACCTGTGTACAATCTTTGATGTCAAACACCAATGGTTATTAGATCAACCATCGCCCCATACAGGGTTAAGAAACGTACACACTAGTTTACTCTGGAATATCGATGCCCCGTCTCGATACTTTCTCGACTAGGAACTGTTAAGGATGTGCTTATAGATTACTCAAGCCCCATTAGTATGATCTACATCATAGTCCTGGTAGTCAAGTCAACATCCTAAGGGCTTTATCAACATGTATCAAAGAGACAGTAAACTAAAATAAGTGCACATGTTAAGATAAAGAGCAACCAGATAGCATACTATCATGTTGAGAAAGAAAGTCCTATATATATGTCCAAGCATCCACTATAATATACAATAATGGCCTCTAGGGCATACATATTCCTAACATCCTATGGGTTCATAAGTCCAGGTTCTCTATCCTAAAAATATTTGAAACCAATTAATATAATTCTCATCGTAACTCAACAGTATATATCCCATTCATTCCCCATGAGACCATGGTACAATATATCCCGTTCATTCCCCACGGGATCACGGTACAATCAACAATGGTTATTCCGTTCACTCCCGAAATCACGGCAACAATAATATCCTCTTGAGTTACGTTTCAATTATATTCTTGATTTCCCCTTTTCCTCAGATTTCATGTTTAAGTCAGGTATCAATATAATATCTATCTAATGCCAACACAGGAACAATCAGATATATGTTATGTCTATCTAGACAACAGGCCACGTCCATCAGGACAACAAGTCAGGATTGTTGGTATCGGTAAGTATTACAGTCAATAGGTACTAGCATGATAACGACAATTGTTCCCTCATAAAATATCAGGAAAAACCCTAATGGGGCATCACGTGCCCACACGTATGGTTTCCTGGGGATTCTGTTGAAATAAGAATTAAATTCTAATCAAACAATCAATCAGTGGAGTCACGTGTCTACACATGATGGGCCTTTAAACCGACTGAAAATAATTAAAAGTATAATAAAACAACAAGGAAAAACTCCAATGGGGCATCACGTGCTCACACGTGACCAAGGGTCACGTGCTGACACGTGATAATTCCTGAGTTCTTTAAAACAACAGAATTAAATTCTGGTTAAAATGCTTAATCAGGGGGGTCACGTGTTAACACGTGATGGGATCCTAAGATCTCTGAAATAATAGAATTAAATTCTAATTAAATGGTCAATCAGAAGGTCACATTCCAACACGTGACAGGCTCTTAAGCCTTCTGAACCAATAGAATTAAATTCTAATTAAGAGGGAATCGAGAACCCTAACTGGAAAAATATTTCTTTAAATCTTTCCAAACAAAAAAGATTGTGCTCTGTAAAGTGTAGCACCGTTGGATTGAAAATCCAACGGTGATTAAAAATCACCAATTTATAGAAAGATTCTATACAAGGAAAGATTTCCCTGAAATTCACCAAGAATAACAGACAGAATATCTTTTAGATTAAAAATCCAATGGTGAATAAAATTCACTGAATGATCTAAAAGATCATATTGGTTACAAAATCAATTAAAATCTTTCAATGAAAGATTGACTAAACAAACTGATTCTTTTCTTTCTCTTATAAATAGGAGCCAAGAAGAGAAGAGGAGGAGGATTTTTTTTTTTGCTAGAGAGATACAAGAACAGAAAAAAAGAAGAGAATTTAATTCTCTAGAGAGAAAAGAAGATTTTCTCAGAAGAGAAAGAAACCCTAGGTGAGAAAGGGAAATAGATCTAAGCTCTATAAAACAAAAAGAGAATTTAATTATCAAATTAAGAGTTTAACTCTTCTGAATAAGAACTTAGTTCTTCCTTTGGTTGAAGATCTGCAGAAGCAGATTTCCCTACAAGTTGAGAATTTAATTCTCATCGGGGAGATTCTGCCATGCAGATCCAAAACTTAGAGGGAGAATTGAATTTAGGGAATTTAATTCCCCCAAATACTTAGGAATTTAATTCTTCCAACAGAAACAGGGTTTAACCCTTAAAACAAGAACTTAGTTCTTCCTTTGGTTGAAGATCTGCAGAAGCAGATCTCCCCACAAGTTGAGAATTTAATTCTCATCGAGGAGATTCTGCCATGTAGATCCAAAACTTAGAGGGAGAGTTGAGTTTAAAGAATTTAATTCTTCCATATAACTAGGAATTTAATTCTTCTAAACAAAATTAGAGTTTAACCCTACCAAAGAATTCAATTCTCAAACAAAGGACTTAAACTCTCCATGCACGTAAACCTGATCATGTGGCAACACGTGACCCTCCCTTCAATGATCAGAAAAGAACGAACAAGACATGGTCACATGCCCCCACGTGACCCTTAAATAGACTCCTCAAAATGAGAAAGAACAAGCTTGGAGGCAATGCCTCACGTGCTCACATGTGACCCTTGACTAACACCTTTTTAAAAGGTCAAATAAGGGGAAATAGAGGAAGCAATACCCAATATATTGGCACTATCACGTGTCCACACATGATGATTACAAAGACTAAGTGTTTAACAAAGGAAGTCTGGCCCAATTCTCTGGCGCCTCACGTGACCCCACGTGACCACCTCATTTTTAGTGTTTAACACTATTTTGAGTGTTTTGTCCCTAGTGTTTAACACTATTTTAAACACTTCATTCTTTTAGTGCTTAACACTATTTTTTAAATGCATCACGTGGGAACACGTGATCGCCAAATATGTGCTAGTGTTTAACACTATATTAAAACTGGTCTTAGCCTAAATTGGCCGAGTCTTCCAGAGGCAAGTCTCCCCTTCAACTGAACCTCAAAATTGATCAGTTCATATGATATGCAAAGTAAAGCCCAGAGCTATAATGAATGGGTAGTGCTCAGCCAAAGACAAAATGTTGTCGGAGCCCCAAACCCCATATTTAGCATTGCTAAATAATGTTCAGCAGTCCAAACAAAGGTCTAACATTTCAAACCTAATTGGACTTGGCCCAAGTTGGCCATAAGTCGTCAATTCAGATTCAACTGAGCCCATGAGCTCATAATCTAATTGATTGATCGAAGTCCCAAATTGGACTACAGATTTCCCAATCAACTTTGGTTCAAGGGTACATCTCTTCACTCCTCTGATATTTGTCGTTGTAATCCTTCAACGTTTTCAGAGAGGTGACGGGTCCCGATAACCAATCATTCCACGGTCTGTGGGGTCCTTAAACTCATGGACTATGATGTCCTTAACCTTTACAGACTATGATGTCAGACCACCATGTCCTTAAACTGGTAATCGACCGCAATGTCCCTAAACTAAACAATAGAGCCCGATTGTTCTATTGTTGGATCTAAACGATCCCGTTAAGTTGATCTTAGTCTAAAATTAGACTAACGTATCGTTAAAATACGTTTAAGTTGATCTTAGTCTCAAATGGGACTAACGTATCCTTAAACCCAACCACCAAACCCAAATCTAAGAAGATATGGATTTGGACTAATCCACGCCCTACGGGCGACAACATAAATTAGTCTCCGTATACAATCCATGGGCAATCAAAAACAAAACAAACACATACGACACGAAGTGACCATCTGGAGAAGGAGAAAGTGATTATTGCGATGCGGTAGTGTACTTGTCACGACCCGCTTCCCAGAGTGCGCTAAGATAGGCACGTGACAGTGCTAACCATGCTACCTGTGGCTAGGAAACATCCCTCCACAGTCATATTACGGCTGCCTAGAAGATATCAAGAACAGTAGAAATAAAATAAACTATCTAGTACATGTCCATGAGCCAGAATAAATGAGTCAAGAAATAATATGCAGAAGCAATAGATCCAATAAAAAATAATAATCTGGAATGTACGTCCCAAATACGGGCTCACATTAGGAATGAAAATACTGAAAGAAAACCAAACTAAAATACTAACAGGTCCTCACTGCTCGGCCTGTTCACTGAAATACTCCTGCTCGGCTTGCGGCAAAGGTAGAAGATCTGGGCCATGCAAAACCCAGACATCAGTGCGTCATAATATCACCAATAATATAATTAGGGGTAGCAAACACGTAGGCATGGGTATGAACAATAATAACGGTATAATAGTAACACGAATGTGGAACAGTGAAGGGTAAAAGCATATATGACGTGCGGTGAGAAATCTGAACTAAACTACTGGGTAACTACTCTCAATTCTATGAAATCAATTTAATGAATCGTCGATGTAACTCAATAGTATCCCGTGCATGCCCGGGACCACGGTCAAGACTCTCGGGCTGAATCCGAGACGTGCCGCTAGGCAGTAAACAGGTAACATGTACAGACGAATGATGTCAGCATCATCATCCCGGGGCTGGCCTAGCCCGTAAAATTGATTGGTATAAGTATCGAACTGTCGAGTTACAAGTCAGGTTTCATCATTGATTTCCCCATACCCCCAAGTTATGTGTTCAAGTCAGGTATTGATAAATTTGGAGCTAATGCCAACACAGGATCAAGCAGGTACATGTTTGTCTATACAGAAAACATGATATGTCCATCAGGACAACATGTCATGATTATTGGCATTAGAACCAGGATCAGGTATCAAGTCAAGTAATGATATATCAGGTCATGTCAGGTAGTGTATATGTATCAAGTCATGTCAAGTAGTGGTGTATCAGGTCATGTCAAGTAGTGCACAGGTGTCAAACGGGTGCTCATAATCAAACTGTGGCAAGTATTGAATCAGGGTGAAAGTACGGATGTACAATAAAAGCATGTGTAACGTTTTGAAAATCGTTTCGGTGAAATTTCAAAAAAATCGGTAAAATAAGGGGGTTTTCTGTAAAAAGTCAAAATACAAATATCTTATTATAAAAATTAAATATACATATTCTAGCTATGTAATTGCTATTATTTGGTGTTTATTGAGCCGCTGGTGAAATTTTAAATTTTCTGAAAAAAATATTATTTTATTATTATTTCAAGCCGTCACTAATACATTTAATTAGGGAAAATTACAAATTGGAATGAGTTGAAACAAATTTTGTGCATCATAAAATATTAAATAAAATTTTATCATGTGGTTTCTGGAACGAAATTATTTGCCAAAACGGTTTAGAAATTATTGAAGAAAAAAGGCTTTTTTTTAGCGTAAATGGATGTTTGGGGTATTGTATTTATCATTTTTCATCACCCCACACCCGTACACACACCCAAACCCCCATTTCCCCATCATGATGGCTGAACCCTTGCTGCCCCACTCCCACTCTTTTCCCCACTTCAAAAAGAAAAGAGAAGAAAACATTGAAAAGAAAAGAAAATGAAAGAAAGTCAATGTGGACTTTGTCTTTTCTCCCCACTTTCAACCCCTCCCTCTCGCTCCTCACTCCCTCAATTTCTGGCCGAAAATTCTCAGCCCCAACAGCAGCCCCTTCTTCCCTCTTCTCCTCTCATTTTCCATCAAAAAATTCACCCATTTCCATCAAAAATCAAAGCTAAAATTCAAATCAAAGCCCTACCCATTTTCTCTTATCTCTTTTAGCATGGATCTTGGTGCAAAGATTTCAATTTGGAGGTCTAGTTTCATGTTGATCTCAAGATGGTTTTATGGTATAAATCCTAACCTATTGTTCAATTGTTGGGTTAAATTCCTTAATGTATCTTATTAGGTGCTTAAATATGGTTTAATTGCAAGTTTGGAAATCTAAAGAGAAGGAGTTTGAATTGAAAAGTTAGGGTTTTAAATTCAATAGGGTTGTTGTCACTTGTTTAAGGTTGCATGGTGTAGTTAGCATGTTAAGACATGTTAAACCTAATCTAGAAGATAATTTGTAAATTGTTGCATCTAAAAGTCCAAATTTAGTTATTTAAGCAAACTAGGTTTTAGTTTTTAGTTGCAAATGGGTGATTTAAAATCTAACTAAGAATTTTATGACTTTATTAGTATTATAAAATGTAGTTTAATGCTTTAGATCATGCAAATCCAAACTAGATTGTTGTATGTGCATTTTTGCTATAAAATGGTTGAAATTGGTTAAAATTGCAAACTAGGTTTTTGAAATTGAATTAAATTGTGGGTTTAAAATTTACGTAATGGTTTCTATGGCATAATTAAGATATTAAGTTATCATCTTGGTCACTAGAATTGTTAAAACATCATGTTTTGTACAAAAAACGGTAAACCTTGCTTGCTAGGTTTTCGGAAAAATAGCTTTTAAAGTGAGTTTTGGGTTTTTGTGAATTTTAACCTATTTCATATTATAATTAGTGTTTGTGAATGTACAAATGAGTGTGTTTGGATTTTTCTCGATGGTTTGATGTTTGTACATCGACATCGAGGGTTGGTTTAGCTATTCTTGCATGCGTAGACGATAGGTTTTGACCTATGCGTGATACGCGTGCCAAATTGGTTTTCGTATACCGTTTCGATTTCGGATTTGATTTTATGCGATACGATACGTTGTGACAGGTAGGTACCCCCATGTGGACTTCGAGACGACAAGCAAGCGCGTGGCGACGTCGGCACCGGCTAGCGAGGACCAGGTGAGTAGATTTATATCTACGGGGAGAAGTCGGGTGGATGGCGTATAGCACCCCCGCAGTCCGTGGTGGTGTATACGGATGCGTATACACACCAACAATTATTATATGTTATTTGGGATTAATAACGATGCTTAGGATGGATATTGGTGTGTTGGATTACTTTAGTGTTGCGAACCCTAGGGTAGTGTTGCACTACACATACACACATACATACTTGCATACATTCCTATTGATATGTGCTCATGGGATTCTTTATAGTTATGGGTTCACATGGGTATGGGACTATGTGTTCACATACGGATTTGGGGATGATACTTGGGATTGAGCTGAGTCGATGAGATTTGATTTGAGGCCGTGAGATCGGTGATACAGCAGGGTTCGTATCTTAGATACGACATGACGTTGTAGTGGGTCCTTGACGTAGTGTTTCACACACGTCCATGCATACTTAGGCGGTATCAGTATTGAACTAGACGTAGATCAGTACCCCGATCATGATATTTGATAAAGAGGATACCAGGTGAATAGTATGATGAATGTGATATTGACCCGTACCCAGATTTGGGGATGCCGTACGACGGATTTACGTACGAGCTATATTTTGATGATTGATCCGCACTCTTGACTTGGGATGTCTGGTTATGGATATGATATTATTGAGGCGGGATCACCGACTATACATATACAGGTATGTATATGTATCGACTCAGATGATAGGCGGTTTCCTTACCTGTAGTCCAGCTTGTTAGCTTAGCCCTTTAGTTTAGTTTAGTTGTTAGATTAGATTCGATTCTTACCTATTTCAAAACTAACGAATCATGGGTATTTTAAAGGACAGCCCAAGGGATCTTACGGATATTTCAAAAGACGTATCTTTTCATAAAAACACCGTAGCCCTATTTTCAAAACCCCATGACTCGTGTTATTTCAAAAGGCACCATTTATAGGACTTATATTAGATTAGTGCAGATTAGTTATAGTTGCGTCTAGTATTCAGCTCCCGCTCATTTTTACTGTTCGCTCCGCATCGCATACTTATATTATAATTTCTTATTGCATTATTAACATCACGCTGTTAGGACACCAGCACCATTACCGATGACGCGTATGTACCACGTACACTTACTTGCCGGCTCACACATATCTTCATCGGTAATTGACATGTCACGAACACTTTAGAAAATACTACTTCATGCATGTTATTATTCACTGCTGTGTCGCATTCATGGATTCTCATGCCTATATTCACTGTTTACATGCTATTGATGACTTGGATTCGGATTTCATGAGATTTCTTGGATTTGGAGGAAAACCGCAAAAACATAAATAAACCTTTTCTCCCTTTTTAAATAAAAAGTGCGGTTTTCCCATGATGTATGAGTCGTCCACCATGAGTTTGCTGATGGATTTCGAGACCCGATTCGAGGAGTGGAGGAACCGTTTCGGGTATATGGTGGGCCCGGTATGGTACCCCGGGGCAAGAGGAATGTGTTGTTGACGTTGAGCCTGGCTGGGGAGCACTACCTGCCGGTGATATTACCCGACGCGTCGGATATCCGGAGGATACCGTCTTGGTCTTGAGATGGATGGTAGGGGCCGGTCTGGACTGACGGCGCCCTAGATATTGAGATTGAGACATTGATATTTCGAGACATTGAGATTTATGTTTTGTGTCGATGCTAGACACTGTTGATACTGATTTCATTTATGATACCTCAGTTTAAAAATACGAAGGAAATCTCACTAATTTATGAAAAAAGTTTCTTCATTTACATGTATTCTGTTTTCATGCATTCATACCTCATTCATATGATATATTGCTACCTGAGGCACTGACACGGGCACATGAGTTTTCACTCGGGTTAGATATTTACCCTAGCCATTGTTAGGCTGCATGTTATATACATTTTTGAGGATATATTATGATCATTGACCTAGGATTGCGTTATTTATGCGATTTCTGTGCGTAGATGTTTTTCTATTCACGAGTTGGCAACTCACCCCCGTTGTGCCCCAGTTTCTTGCAGGTTTGCCGTACAAGTTTCTTTACGGCTGTGCGGGCATAGTTTCCTTCGGGTGACTTGCTAGTAGGTGGGTTTTTCTTGTATCGTACCCATCATATTACCTTGTATAATATTATTCCGTTGTATCTAGTAAATTCCATCAACCAAACATGTATTTATTGAGATAGAAACCAGTGTTGTTTATTCTTTCGACCGTAGAGTCGCTCGTTATATTTCTTGTGGTTTTGAGTTTCCTTTTGAGTTTTGATCCTCGCCGTTGGCGTTGTATATTATATATCTTGTGTGGTTGTGACCGTCGATTGACGAAGAGCTAGCTCCCGCTTGGGGATGTCTTTTTCTTGATTTCGTATACTATTCATGTTATATCCCGTTTGGGGGCCAGTATTTACAAAGGAGACTCTGCCGAAATTTTCAGTAAATTTTTGATGTTTTAAAAACCGCATAATTCGGCTTATGCTATTGAAATTACTTGCTTTAAGTTGGTTTTTCCTGCACTCTACTACTTTTCTTGGTTTGGATTTCTGGGTTTTCGGTTTACTTAGATTACGTACGTCTCGAGACGTTCGTAGTTTAAGTGCCGGTCATGTTCCGTACTTTCGGGCCGTGACAAAGTTGGTATCAGAGCGTTAGGTTTTACCTTCGGAGCGTAGGATGACCCTTGGTTGATGGAATAGGTGACTAAAGTAGAGTGACGTACCGTGGGTATGTTCCGCGGTATATTTACGATACGCTACTCCACTTAAGAAGCCTTAGGATGTACATTTCTTTGCTCAGTATTATATTCATTCCGATCTAGCCTCATCAGTACCCGTTATGGTTTTGCTACCACGATTACGGGCAGGGAGAGCTACGGCTAGAGTTGCGGTCAGCACGAGCTCGTTACGAACGAGGACGGACCAGAGCGTGATTCCGGCTACACACGATTGCAGAGATGTGTCTTTTTATTGTGTTTTCGCGCCATGAGGGTTGATGGATCGCTGTGTGAGATTACTCGGACGGGCAGATCAGCACCGGAGGATTCAGCCAATGATAGAAGGTCGCTAGTCATCGAGGATGAATGACTAGGACATGTGGATCGTTCGCCTACCCCGATGCGAGGTCATCAGATAGATTGATTCCAGCTAGAGACGACTTCATGCGGAGACGTTGGGAGTCGACAGAGACGATCGAATGTCAGAAACCTATTATTCTAAGTTTAAAGTAGTCGGAAAGACATGCAGGCAATTCTATGGTCCCTCTAGAAGAATGAAACCCTAACTCGATTTAATGACCGTGTGAAAGCCTTTGAACCTTCGGGTTTGCGGCAGTTCTACGGCGCCATTAGTGAGGCTTGGGTTTGCCCTTCTACGGCTGGACCACCGATGCTGTGGTATGTACTCGATACTATTAAATTGTGCCCAAGAGGTTGAGCTCTTGGGGGATTATGAGGTTTTGACGACTCGATCGGATGGCTTGACTTAATTCGGATGCTAGGTGGTGAGATGCATTTCTTGGGAGACTCCCGATACGAGGATAGCCGTTGGAGCTCAGTCCATGCAGCCACGATGAGACGAGTCCGAAGCAGTCAACATTAGAGAAAGTGGAGTAAGAGGTTCGTACCAGATCTAGATAAGATGGCGTTCCACTCCTCCGACATCAGAGATGCGATACGCATGCCGAGGCATTTTACTTGGATATACCTTCCAGAAGGAGTCGTGATGAGTATACAGCCGTTCCGGAACAAGAAACAGATATAGTAAAGGATGATGACTTCCGGACAGTTGGCAGAGACGAGATATGGAAGAGACCGTGAGCAGGATTCCTTCCAGGACACTGCTGCAATGATACTTGCACCCAGGATCAGATGTGTCGCGTACATTCAGAGAGCCAGAGGCCGACGCCAGTGATATGCTGTCTTACGAGTGGTCGCGATGACTGACCGGGAGATGACTAGAGACGTGCCAGAATGGGATCATCCCCGTTAGCACACCTGACAAGGCCGATGAGCCGATGGACCGAGAGATTGGTAATTCCCAGTGAAGACCTTGACCCAGGAGTGGTCATTGTTACGCACACCAGCAGGCCAGAGTTCATGATCATCGACGAGACGTCCCACTAGTGACCGCGACAGTTGGCCCGAGATTCTTAGAGGATGCGCTTGAGCGGTACTGTTCCGCCATTATTGATTTCGATGTTTTGAGTGATTTATTCGTATGATTTGATTTTGATGATTGAGGATTTACGATCGTTGTACAGTGTTGCACTTGATATCGTTTTCGTGCTTTAGTTTCACATGTTTGTGATTTTACGGTTTTAAACAGTTGAGTTGGTTTTGTGCGTATGCATGCACACGAATTGGTTCCTGCACTCTGTATAGTTATTATATGCTTGCAGTGCAGTGATACGCCTTTTGTGCACTTAGATGCACTGGGCTTCGATTTCGATTGTGATGTTCGATATTTGTTTTGTGCACCTTGTGCACCTGATTTGATTTTTGCACATGTTCGGCACTTGATATTGGATTTCATGATTTCATGCACGATGGATGCACCTGATTGGATTTTCGCGCATATTGGGCGCATGTTTTGAAGTGTGATTTTGGTGCACACCAGATGCACTAAATCGAGATTTTTCGTGCATGTCAGATGCACCTGATTTTGCTGTCAGGCACACATGTTGCCTACGACAGATGTTTCGTGCACACCCGATGCACTTAGATGTTGTTGATTGAAAGAATTAAAGTTAACCGCAATCAAGACGGTGTCGCTATGCAGCTAGCCGGTTGAGCACGGGTCGATCCACAGGGAGATGGTTGTATGTCCTTTCTTGTCTTAGACGAGTCAATAAAGAATTGTATATGTTTGTTCGGTCTATCCTATGTGTATTATTTGCAAGTATAAAGTTGTTAAGAAAAAGATACGAAATTGTAAGCTAAAGAAATCCGTACTCAAAACCTTTGAGCCGAGTCTTGACCAATTGAAGCTAGATCAATCGGCAACAACGTGGATTAGGGGATTTAAGTGCGGTATTCGTGGAATCCGGCTTATTTACCCTTGTCCTTCCGTTCTTGTCTCTTGCTTCCGCCTTCGGCCAAACCGAACGCAACCGGTCGCGGTTAGGAATCACCGTTACCTTGTTAGGGTAGGGTGCCTAACGGAGCGCTTGCGTAACATTTGGGCGGAGTTCAATGGAAAATAACGGGAAAAGAAAATGAGCAAAGAAAGACTTAACTTACAATATCGTATTGATTCTTAACAACAACAACAATTACAACCATTCACAATATGAACAAAAAAAAGAGAAAGAAAAGAACAAAGAAAAGAAAAGATTACAAGTAATTAAGTGCATGAATAAAATTGCAAGTAATAAAAGACAAGAATGAAAAATGCAAGAAAGAATAAAAAGCAAGTAATAAATAAGCAATAAGAAGAAATAAGCAAGAAAGTAATTACAAGAACATAGAACTCAAGACAAGCATGGGATCAATAGCCAACCCTTAAACTTGCAAGCTCAATCAAGAGGTTGCAAGATCAAGAGAAGGGTAAAGAACGCATGTGAAATGAAGAACTAATTCCAAAAGAAGATACGACCCTTGAGATCAATAACAAACCCTTAACCCTTCAAGCTCAATGAAGAGGTTGAAAGATGAAGGGAAAGCAAGGATCTTAAGGGGAAGTTAAACAAAAGAGAATGATACAAAAACCCTCATCTTCATTGATCTTCCACTCAAAAAGCTCTCACTACAATTTTCATGGAGAAAGAATGAAGAAGAAGAAGAAAAAGACTAAAACTAGCAAAAGAGGAACAAAAGAATGAACATGAAATTGGACCCTTGGCTTAGCTCAATTCTGGAGTATTTATAGGCAGCTTACAGAAACCCTAGGGCAAGAATCTGGCATAAAATGAAGTACCCAAACTACCCTTAAAAAACGACAACCTGAAGAGCTAGTACGGCCGCGTTTCCGCGGCCTAAGCCTGCTTAGGCCGCGGAACCGCGGCCGTCTTGATGAGTTGGGCCACCATCTTTTGTGGTTATCCCTGGTTCCTTTTTTCCTCGTGTTTGACAACTACAAACTGCACAAAAGTCTTCCAGAATATCTGCAGATTTTTTTAGTCCAAGATTGCTATCATTTCTTCACTTTTGACTTCTATCTCTCTCGAGCTCCGCGCACCCATTGATTCTTGTGCTGCCCCCTCGTGCTCTGTGCTTGTCCGAGACACGAATGACCACTGTCATATGTCTTGTCTCTGGAACTGGTACTCGGCACTGGACGGATATGGATGACCGGAACCCGGCTTTTATCTGCTGTCAACAGATGTTCTGTATTTGGTGTAACTGTGGAGATTTTGTCTTGATTTGCAATATTTGTACTGGAAACCTGTAATCTGTAAATATGTAACAAACACGGATTAAAAGCACCTACCTATAAACACACGAGCATAAGAATGGGCGGTATAAAATGCAGTATTCTGTTATGAACAGTTGTTTCTGTGCATATGTATGGCACATATTTGGATTTTGATTTCCGTGCGCACCAGACGCACGTAGCATTCATGTGCATATTTTGGGATTGATTTCGTATAGAGCAGTACGTTTTTATGATATTGCTATGTGTTTTCGTACTAAGCAGGACTAGTCAGAGGACAGTACCTGAATATATTTTGCACGCATTGATAGTTATTGAAGGGATTTCCAAAAAATGAGCTATAGCCTCAGTATTTACCTACGTGTCTGATATGACACGAAATGTTTAAAACAAGGAGACCCTTCTAAATTGTTTCCAAAACGGCGGAACGTACATTTCAAACAAAGGTATATATGTATATAGTTATTTTCTTATGATAGACGTCCGCCACTGTGCAGTGTTATACGCGTTGCACAGCGACTTAAAGAGATTTGGCATGCATTTCCTTCAGATACTTACAGATATAGATTCGATATTTACATGTATAGTTTCGAGTTATGTCATATTGGTTTTGATTTGGATTTGGCATTGATGTCTTCTCCATGACTCCGATGATTGCGGGATGCTTAATGGAGTTTTGATTTGAGTTATATACTCATTTTTCAAGCGCATGCGCTGCGCTACGATTTGTTTTATGTATTTACAATTTCGGAGCCCCGACGAGTTGATGGTTTTCTTAGATGTTTTAGTATTTGGGGGAGTTTGAATTTAAATTCGGGGACCGAATTTCTTTAAGGGGGGAAGATTGTAACGTTTTGAAAATCGTTTCGGTGAAATTTCAAAAAAATCGGTAAAATAAGGGGTTGTAAAAAGTCAAAATACAAATATCTTATTATAAAAATTAAATATACATATTCTAGCTATGTAATTTCTATTATTTGGTGTTTATTGAGCCGCTGGTGAAATTTTAAATTTTCTGAAAAAAATATTATTTTATTATTATTTTAAGCCGTCACTAATACATTTAATTAGGGAAAATTACAAATTGGAATGAGTTGAAACAAATTTTGTGCAACATAAAACATTAAATAAAATTTTATCATGTGGTTTCTGGAAAGAAATTATTTGCCAAAACGGTTTAGAAATTATTGAAGAAAAAAGGCTTTTTTTTAGCGTAAATGGATGTTTGGGGTATTGTATTTATCATTTTTCATCACCCCATACCCGTACACACACCCAAACCCCCATTTCCCCATCATGATGGCTGAACCCTTGCTGCCCCACTCCCACTCTTTTCCCCACTTCAAAAAGAAAAGAGAAGAAAACAATGAAAAGAAAAGAAAATGAAAGAAAGTCAATGTGGACTTTGTCTTTTCTCCCCACTTTCAACCCCTCCCTCTCGCTCCTCACTCCCTCAATTTCTGGCCGAAAATTCTCAGCCCCAACAGCAGCCCCTTCTTCCCTCTTCTCCTCTCATTTTCCATCAAAAAATTCACCCATTTCCATCAAAAATCAAAGCTAAAATTCAAATCAAAGCCCTACCCATTTTCTCTTATCTCTTTTAGCATGGATCTTGGTGCAAAGATTTCAATTTGGAGGTCTAGTTTTATGTTGATCTCAAGATGGTTTTATGGTATAAATCTTAACCTATTGTTCAATTGTTGGGTTAAATTCCTTAATGTATCTTATTAGGTGCTTAAATATGGTTTAATTGCAAGTTTGGAAATCTAAAGAGAAGGAGTTTGAATTGAAAAGTTAGGGTTTTAAATTCAATAGGGTTGTTGTCACTTGTTTAAGGTTGCATGGTGTAGTTAGCATGTTAAGACATGTTAAACCTAATCTAGAAGATAATTTGTAAATTGTTGCATCTAAAAGTCCAAATTTAGTTATTTAAGCAAACTAGGTTTTAGTTTTTAGTTGCAAATGGGTGATTTAAAATCTAACTAAGAATTTTATGACTTTATTAGTATTATAAAATGTAGTTTAATGCTTTAGATCATGCAAATCCAAACTAGATTGTTGTATGTGCATTTTTGCTATAAAATGGTTGAAATTGGTTAAAATTGCAAACTAGGTTTTTGAAATTGAATTAAATTGTGGGTTTAAAATTTACGTAATGGTTTCTATGGCATAATTAAGATATTAAGTTATCATCTTGGTCACTAGAATTGTTAAAACATCATGTTTTGTACAAAAAACGGTAAACCTTGCTTGCTAGGTTTTCGGAAAAATAGCTTTTAAAGTGAGTTTTGGGTTTTTGTGAATTTTAACCTATTTCATATTATAATTAGTGTTTGTGAATGTACAAATGAGTGTGTTTGGATTTTTCTCGATGGTTTGATGTTTGTACATCGACATCGAGGGTTGGTTTAGCTATTCTTGCATGCGTAGACGATAGGTTTTGACCTATGCGTGATACGCGTGCCAAATTGGTTTTCGTATACCGTTTCGATTTCGGATTTGATTTTATGCGATACGATACGTTGTGACAGGTAGGTACCCCCATGTGGACTTCGAGACGACAAGCAAGCGCGTGGCGACGTCGGCACCGGCTAGCGAGGACCAGGTGAGTAGATTTATATCTACGGGGAGAAGTCGGGTGGATGGCGTATAGCACCCCCGCAGTCCGTGGTGGTGTATACGGATGCGTATACACACCAACAATTATTATATGTTATTTGGGATTAATAACGATGCTTAGGATGGATATTGGTGTGTTGGATTACTTTAGTGTTGCGAACCCTAGGGTAGTGTTGCACTACACATACACACATACATACTTGCATACATTCCTATTGATATGTGCTCATGGGATTCTTTATAGTTATGGGTTCACATGGGTATGGGACTATGTGTTCACATACGGATTTGGGGATGATACTTGGGATTGAGCTGAGTCGATGAGATTTGATTTGAGGCCGTGAGATCGGTGATACAGCAGGGTTCGTATCTTAGATACGACATGACGTTGTAGTGGGTCCTTGACGTAGTGTTTCACACACGTCCATGCATACTTAGGCGGTATCAGTATTGTACTAGACGTAGATCAGTACCCCGATCATGATATTTGATAAAGAGGATACCAGGTGAATAGTATGATGAATGTGATATTGACCCGTACCCAGATTTGGGGATGCCGTACGACGGATTTACGTACGAGCTATATTTTGATGATTGATCCGCACTCTTGACTTGGGATGTCTGGTTATGGATATGATATTATTGAGGCGGGATCACCGACTATACATATACAGGTATGTATATGTATCGACTCAGATGATAGGCGGTTTCCTTACCTGTAGTCCAGCTTGTTAGCTTAGCCCTTTAGTTTAGTTTAGTTGTTAGATTAGATTCGATTCTTACCTATTTCAAAACTAACGAATCATGGGTATTTTAAAGGACAGCCCAAGGGATCTTACGGATATTTCAAAAGACGTATCTTTTCATAAAAACACCGTAGCCCTATTTTCAAAACCCCATGACTCGTGTTATTTCAAAAGGCACCATTTATAGGACTTATATTAGATTAGTGCAGATTAGTTATAGTTGCGTCTAGTATTCAGCTCCCGCTCATTTTTACTGTTCGCTCCGCATCGCATACTTATATTATAATTTCTTATTGCATTATTAACATCACTCTGTTAGGACACCAGCACCATTACCGATGACGCGTATGTACCACGTACACTTACTTGCCGGCTCACACACATCTTCATCGGTAATTGACATGTCACGAACACTTTAGAAAATACTACTTCATGCATGTTATTATTCACTGCTGTGTCGCATTCATGGATTCTCATGCCTATATTCACTGTTTACATGCTATTGATGACTTGGATTCGGATTTCATGAGATTTCTTGGATTTGGAGGAAAACCGCAAAAACATAAATAAACCTTTTCTCCCATTTTAAATAAAAAGTGCGGTTTTCCCATGATGTATGAGTCGTCCACCATGAGTTTGCTGATGGATTTCGAGACCCGATTCGAGGAGTGGAGGAACCGTTTCGGGTACATGGTGGGCCCGGTATGGTACCCCGGGGCAAGAGGAATGTGTTGTTGACGTTGAGCCTGGCTGGGGAGCACTACCTGCCGGTGATATTACCCGACGCGTCGGATATCCGGAGGATACCGTCGTGGTCTTGAGATGGATGGTAGGGGCCGGTCTGGACTGACGGCGCCCTAGATATTGAGATTGAGACATTGATATTTCGAGACATTGAGATTTATGTTTTGTGTCGATACTAGACACTGTTGATACTGATTTCATTTATGATACCTCAGTTTAAAAATACGAAGGAAATCTCACTAATTTATGAAAAAAGTTTCTTCATTTACATGTATTCTGTTTTCATGCATTCATACCTCATTCATATGATATATTGCTACCTGAGGCACTGACACGGGCACATGAGTTTTCACTCGGGTTAGATATTTACCCTAGCCATTGTTAGGCTGCATGTTATATACATTTTTGAGGATATATTATGATCATTGACCTAGGATTGCGTTATTTATGCGATTTTTGTGCGTAGATGTTTTTCTATTCACGAGTTGGCAACTCACCCCCGTTGTGCCCCAGTTTCTTGCAGGTTTGCCGTACAGGTTTCTTTACGGTTGTGCGGGCATAGTTTCCTTCGGGTGACTTGCTAGTAGGTGGGTTTTTCTTGTATCGTACCCATCATATTACCTTGTATAATATTATTCCGTTGTATCTAGTAAATTCCATCAACCAAACATGTATTTATTGAGATAGAGACCAGTGTTGTTTATTCTTTCGACCGTAGAGTCGCTCGTTATATTTCTGGTGGTTTTGAGTTTCCTTTTGAGTTTTGATCCTCGCCGTTGGCGTTGTATATTATATTGCTTGTGTGGTTGTGACCGTCGATTGACGAAGAGCTAGCTCCCGCTTGGAGATGGCTTTTTCTTGATTTCGTATACTATTCATGTTGTATCCCGTTTGGGGGCCAGTATTTACAAAGGAGACTCTGCCGAAATTTTCAGTAAATTTTTGATGTTTTAAAAACCGCATAATTCGGCTTATGCTATTGAAATTACTTGCTTTAAGTTGGTTTTTCCTGCACTCTACTACTGTTCTTGGTTTGGATTTCTGGGTTTTCGGTTTACTTAGATTACGTACGTCTCGAGACGTTCGTAGTTTAAGTGCCGGTCATGTTCCGTACTTTCGGGCCGTGACAGCATGGATGCACAAATATCGATCAGGGGTTGCATCATGATTACGTAGGGTGCACAATATCAAGCATGGGGTGTCAATATAACAACAATATGTAATAATGTGACATGTTATGCGAATAGTTATATAATTAATGGTATGGATGCATAAATATCGATTAGGCATTACATTTACAGTTCCAATGCTAATTAGGATGCACTTTATTAAGCGTGCGGTGTTACAACAATAATAATATGAATTAATGTGATCTACAGATGCAGTTATATATATCTTAAAAGATATGGATGCAAACGGGTATCCGAAAACAGTAAACTTTTAGTATGGATGTACAATGTGATAAACGGGTAACATTTTACTCATATGGATGCATAATAATATACCTAGCATGAAACAAGATGAACTAGCATGCGACTAGATATGTAAATAATGATACGGATGCACACGGATGTCATATAACCGTAAAATGATAAACTGGCAAATACGGGATGCACAACTAAATAATATGAAATGGAAATATTCAATTGGATGCAGTATATTATAGTATAGTATGTAACAAGATGAGTTTGTATGCACTAAATAGGAAATAGATTGTACGGACGCATACGGATGTCCGAAAACAGTAAAACATGCCAAAATGATAATGTGGATGCATAACTAATCATTATGGAGTGTTATAATTCAAATGGATATAGAATATAGTAATATAGCATGTAGCAAGATTAACTTGCCTCGATGGATCGCAAAACGGATATGTACGGCACGCCCGACGTCGGTAAAACGTCACAACGCAAGCACGGCACGCGGGACGGGTCCAAGCAAGGAAAGAGGGTGATCACGCGAGCAAGGGTCGTTCACTGGATCGTCTGGATCGTCGGCGTCAAGCACGGTTCCGGTGATGGCTGGACACAAGATTTCAAGAATCAAGAAAAGAAAAGAAAAAAGAAGAAGAAGAAGAAGAGGAAGAAGAAGAGAAAGGGGAGAGGTTGCTGCTTATTGGGGTTGGTGCTGGGGTCAGGGAGACGAGGTGGTGGTGTTGGGGTCATCGGCGGTGAGGTGCTGGCGAGGGTGCAAGGTGCAGGCTGGGCTCTGTTGGTTAGGGTTTTGGGGTGAAGGTGCAGCTGGGGTCGGGTGTGCAGGGGTCTGGTGTAGGAGGGAGAAGAGAAGAGGAGAAGGAGAGAAGAAGGTGCTGGCGATGACGAGGTGATCGGCGGCGAGGTGTGCAGGTGTTGGGTTCTGTGGGGTGCAGGCTCGGGGAAAGGAGGAAGAAGAAGAAGATGACGAGGAGGGGGAAGAGGAGGAGGTGATGAGATGGAGGTGGTGACGAGGTTGAGTTTAGAGGGCAGGGGAGGCTAGGTCTAGGGTTAGGGTTTCGTTTCTTTGGGTTCTCGTGGTGAGGGGCTCGGTTTAAATAGAGAGGGAGAAGAGAATTGTGAAGGGAGGTGAGCGTAGCGCGTCAGGCGGTGACCAGATGCGAGAAGAGAACAGTGTTCGTGAGAGGAGAGAGAGAGCGCGAGAGGAGAGAGAAACGGAGAGAGAGAGACTGAGTGGGGAGAGAGAGAGAGAGATAGACTGTGAGAGAGAGAAAGAAAGAGAGAGAGAAAGATTGTCACTGAAAGAAGGAGAGAGAGATTGTGGGGACGTTAGTTTGTTAGGAAAGATAGTTTAGATTTTAATTTAAAAAGATTTGTTAGTTTAATAAATTTTAAACTGTCGATTTAAATTTAATAAAGATATTATATTTAATAAAATTGGATTTTCAGGTAAATACAATTTTAGTCCAAAACACGCCCGGGCCGGGTCTAAAATTCAGTTTCAAAATACGAAAAATATATGCGGCGACCAAAATTAAAAATGAATGTCCAGATAACGAAAATGCATACCCCCAAGAACGGATGCACGTACGTGCGCGTAGCCATCCAAATAAGTCCGTTTCACTGAACGGGACAAGAACAAGATGCGCGGATGCTACCACAGGGTTAGGGGTATCATGCAGGCCATGCAATGTATTTCTAAAATATTTTATGTGACTTAAAATGTTATATTGTAAAATGTAAATGCCAGATAAAATACCAGTATGCAGGATGTATAAATGAAAGTGCACGAGTCCATATAACAGGTTAGGATAAATCATAAATATGAATCAAGACAGGTTTCAAGCAAGCGGGTCGGGTCGGATGCAAATACAAATGTCAAATACACTATTCGCACCCAAAACAAAATAAATCAAGAAAAAAATACCATAAATAAAGAAATACGTGAACTGGAATTGGTATAAATGAACTAGGGTGTTACAGTAATTAACTGCAGGGGCTTGCGCCTGCAGGGAAGAGCGTCCCCATAATCAAAAACCCCTCAAATGAGGGGGAATCTGACGAAGTCTGCTACAACGGCCGCATTCGTATAAACCTTCGATACATGGTGTCATAAATAAACTTGGCATCTTCGTAGAGGTGGACGGATAGAACCAAATAGCATCTGCCCTCGAAATTCAGGCAAGACGAACCTACGCGGTCTCGTCCCTGTGTTCGGCGGAGAACAGATTCTGGCACGCCCACTTTTGAATCCAAATCCCACGTGGGACCTCTTCCTCTTTCCACTCCACATTTCGTGTGTCGTGTTCGTGAACGAATCACGGTTTTATGTGGTTGCCCCTGGATTCAAGGTAATAAGATTGGGTGTCTTGCTCTGTGCAGAAAAAACTGAAGAACGATGGCCTCTAACTGCTCCAGCTGCAACTGCAACTCCCGTTCCGCCTCATCTGGAGGTGTAACCTACGGGACCCAAGCGGCCTCCCTTTTCACAATGCCAGTGGAGCAAGTAACTCAGGTCACCACTGGGCTGTTCTTCGGGACCATGCTCCCACCGATGAACTTCAACGCTCCTATATCATTGCAAGAAGCTCCGAAGAGCTCGGTCTTTAATCGGCTCACAACTACTGCGGCCCCTCTCAATGGGTCGTCCAGCTCCAACGCCTCAGTCTTTGACAGACTGGGCCAAAGCTCATTTGGGCCCATGAAGAAGCCCGCAATACCAGAAAGGGTTATCCCTAAGCGGATAGCCATTCCTGCTCATGAAGTCATCAAGGCGGCTTCTCCTGCCAAAGGGTCGGTCTTCACAAGACATGTTATTTCAGCTCCTGTTCCAGGCGAAATCATCAAGGCTGCTTCCCCTGCTCGGAAGTCTGCCTTCGATAGGTTGGCTATCCCCACTCAGCGGACATCAGTCTTCAATAGGCTGACAACGACAACTTCTAACCAACACAGAGGGCATGAGGAAGTCACCCCTACAGCTAAGACAATCCCAACGGCTCGACATGCTCGACATCGCCACTGGCGCCGAGTGAGGAAGGCTGGGGGCAATTCCATTTCTGGATTGACTCCGCCGGCTCCAACAGTGGAAATTGATGCTGCTGTTCCAACTGGGAACAGCTTCGAACCGCTAAGGAGGGTGCGCAAAAACTCTCCGATTGCCGTGCTGAAGAGATCTCCTCCACCCGTGGAGAATGCTACTATGGTGAAGCTAGAGCAGCCCCCTTAGCGGCTGTCCCTAAAATTTACAAAGTTTGGCGACAGGTTCAGGACTCGGTAATTGATCAAGAATACTCTCGCCGACAGGAAAAAGTGAAGGTTCGGCAAGAAGAGAACTATTCTATCAAGCCACAAAAGGCAACAGCTACTTGGGTGCCCACTGCAACGGCCCCCTCAACTTCGACCGCTCACAAGAGGAGAAGGCCGGAGAAAATCCCTGAGTCTGCGACGAATCGCAAGACCAATGAACCTAAACGCCCCAATTCTGGGGGCATGGTGGTGCACACCGTCTATATAGCATCCGGAAGAGAGGAAAGCCGTGCTTCTACGGGTCATCGACCGCTTACCCGATCGATAACAAAGGCTCAGGAGCAACATCAGCAAAAACTTCAGAAGATGCTGACTGTAATGGCCACACTCACTGGGCCGAAAGAAAATCCAGAGACCTCAGAGCAGCGTCAGGAACAAGAAACTGATGCTGACTTCTTCCGAAGAATGCTCGAGAGGAAAGAAAAAGAGGCCGCAGAACAGGCGGCCAATATAAAACGAATGGCTCTTTTGTTCCAAGACATGGCCGGGATGATGTTACAGCCGGAACCTCCAGCTGAAGACCCCCAGATTATCATTGAAGACGACAGAAGGGAGACATCGAACCCTCCTACGGCTCTTTCAGCAGCCAAGGAGGAGACCATCTCTAAGGCCGCTCTAGATGATTACATCGCTCAGCAAATACGAGCTCATCACACGAGCGAAACGGCCGGGCAGATCGTTAAGACTGGATGACCTTATCCGGGCTGGTATGACCAAATAAGATACCCGCCGGGATATACGATCCCTAAATTCCATGTATATAAAAGGACGGGCAATCCCCACCATCATGTCGCCCAGTTCAGGGCTCTATGTGGCAACACTGGAGGTGACGATAAACTGCTACTTCACCAGTTCGTCGGCAGCTTGTCGGAGACAGCGTTCGAATTGTACTCTGAACTCCCGAACGACTCTGTCAAGATATTTGCAGAGATGGAGGTGTTGTTCACACAAAGATTCGCAAGCGCTAGCGAGCGTACTCCGATTACCGCACTAATTAACGCCAGGGTGAAGCCAGGCGAGACATGGGTTCAATATGCAATATGGTGGCGGAATTTATGGTCGAAGTGCGAGCAGCGCAACGAAGAAGCGCCTGCGGTGGGTATGTTCGTAGGCACTCTTGACCCTCAAGCGACCATCTCCTAATTTATGATGTTTTTCAAGCCGACCACTTTCCAGTCCTTGATTGATAAGCTGGCCCAAACGAACTAGATGGGCCATATGCCTTCTTCTTCGAAGCCGGAGCCGCGGAATGAAAAAGGTAAAGGGAAAGCAACCTTCGTCGCTAATGCTCAACAGCAGCCCAGTGGTCCAAAATTAACTGATCTCCTAGACAAGAGAGGACGATTCTATAATGAGAAAATAAAGCGCCCTTATTTGTTTCCCCGGGACAAAACGAGGAGATTGTTTGAGCCGGCGGTGCGCAACAGGCTCATTAATTTACCGAATCCAAAACGCCCATTGCAACCCGGTGAAGCTAATAATCCCAATTATTGCCCCTACCACCAAATGACAGGCCATCCAATTGAAGATTACTTCGTCTTTAAAGGCCGGATCGAAGACCAATACCAACAGGGCAAGTTCGCACAGTCCGAGAATTGGAAAGTAAGCCCGCCGTAGCCGCACGCTCTTAAAAAGGGGACACACCAGGGGCATCATGCTTTTTTATAGAAGAAGCTCCATGGGAGGTCGTTCTTTCAGCCAAGATGAAAAGAATGCTGAAGGATCTCCAAACATGCCCGGCAATCAGGTGGAAAAATCTACTGGAACCCGAGATCATCGAGGGAATGCTGAAACCGCGCCCAACTCCAAAAATTGGTGGTGATAGTCAAAGCGCTCATACCCAGCCGTCAGAGTCTTCGAAGAAGAAGAAGAAGACCAAAAAGCCCGTGAAACTTAATGATGAGCGCACGGACCTGCAAAAATATATCGACGCGCTGGAAAAATATAACCAGAAGGCACGGACCCCAATCACACTCCAAGAATTTCTCAGCCACGTCCTTGAGGACAGAGATGATGACAATGGAGAAGACTCGTCGGATGAGCCTGAAGATTATATGGCAAGCTGCCATATGATCTCTCACTCTTGATAAATGGTGAAGAAGCTCCTGACGTAGAGAAAGTAGGGGCAGATCCTGAGCCAAAACTTCTAGGACCATCAGACGAAATGATTGATGCATTCCTGAACGAAGCTCTTCTTTAAAGCAAAGCTGATCGAGAGCGCGAGATGGCCGTATTTGAAAAGGCCAAACGCCAGCGACTGGATGAAAGGATCGAAACACTCCCGCCAAATCAAAGTACATCCGCCGCAAATAAAAGCAGATTCAAGACTAGGAAAAGGTTTGCCAAAGCCATATCGATGGGAATGAAGCTGCCACCCTCCGAAGGAAATACTCCTGATGAAGCGGATATACATCCTAGCTACTGCTTATATCATCGAAAGATTGCGCACCCCACCGAAGAGTGCAACGCTTTTAAAAGCTGGTGGCAGGGATATGTTGCTCATCGACAACATTTCAAGCGGATGAAACGCAAAACTCATCGGGAACAAAGAAATACGATCGAGGAGCGCAAAAGAACTACTGGTAATTGTCACATGGTCGACGCTGGGGGATCGCAAGTTCTCACCTTTGGGAGCGATTCTGATGAAGAAATAGCCCTTGGCCCTCTCTTCAAAGAACCCACATCCGAAACGGAAGAAATGAGGAACTGTGAAAACATTCAGCTGCGCTATCGCACGCTACCGGAAAAGAATCTCGGACCAGCAAATAAGGGATCGAACAAAAAGGATAAGGGGAAATAAAAGGTCCCTGAGGATATCGTCCTCGATGATCAAGTCGTTGAAAAGCTAACAGCCAAGGACCCGCCAAAGAAAAGTAAGGTGGATTACAGCGTTCTGGCACACCTGAGGAAGATACCCTCACAGCTAAGCATTCTCGACACCCTTCTGTTATCCAAAGAGGTGAAAGATTCTTTGATCAAGGCACTACAAGTGCCCAAGCAATTCCAAGCTTTCCTCGCCGAAGAAAAAATGAAGGACGAGCTGGAAGAAGTGCACACAACCGATATCACCTTCGGCGATGAAGATCTCCTCCTCGGGACGTGTGAGCATAACCGTTCCCTTTATGTCTTTGGATACTGTCATGATATTAAGATAGGAAAGATCCTGGTTGACAATGGTCCTCCGTCAATCTCCTCAATGTAAGAGTGTTGAAGAAAATCTGCATGAGCGTTCAGCACCTCGCTCGTGATAAAATCACCATCTCCGGGTTTGACTCCCAGTCATCACGGACGCTCGGGTCTATAATATTGACACAACGCTTTGGGCTGCTTGTCACGGACATCAAGTTTCATGTCATTGACGCTAAGACATGCTACAACGCTTTGCTTGGCAGGCTTTGGTTACATGAGTACAACATCATCCCTTCTACACAACATCAGTGTATGAAGTATTTCAAGGATGGTCTCGAGTATACTGTGACAGGGGAACTAAACCCATTCTCTGTGATTGAAGTCCGAAAGTACGAAAATGCAAAATACTTTTTACCAGATTTCGAAGACACGGAAAGATGCCATAAACCGAAGAACAAAGCTATCACCACTATTCCAGTCTTCGGGAGTGACACTGAGGAGGAAGAAGAAATAGTTTATTCAGGGCCGCCCCAATGCAGCAAGCCGGGACCGTCCACCCCTATTCTGGTCTTCGGCAGTGACTCGGAAGATGAAGTCAATGCCGTGTTTTCTGTTCGGCCATCAATACAAGCTTTCGCTGGCAATGATCGGAGTTTTCAAATCGCTATGGTTCTGCAAGAGCATTACAAAGAGCTTGAAGCGCTTGGTACCTATAGTGTGCAGGAACTGCAAACATTCTACGTCCCTCCCAGGCGAAGAGATGAAAAGGCGATCCTCTTTTATCAATCCACGAAAACCAAAGTGGAGAAAGAAGTCTGGCATGGTGCCGATTCGACACTTGACAGACTTTACCCCATCCGACTGCCCAGATACTACACAGAAGGATTGAAGAGACTGTTGAGGCGCCAAGGCGTACCCTTTAAGCAAACTGCTCGACAAGCTTAGTTCTACAACCGGATCTGGGACGTCCCGGGAACTCAGCGAAAATTGCCCAACGGGAGAATGGAAACGATCGGGCTTGGATGTGTTCAATCCAAGAAACGGGAACGATTCCATGGCTGCTACGTTATACATGACTTCGATGAAGAAGGAAATGCTTTGTTAGAAGACGCTAACACTGAACCAAAACGAGGTCTCGCCATCAAAATGCCAAGTCCGTCATTTGAAGAACAGATGGACAAGCTAATAAGGGAAGCGGGTCAGAAGGTCCGGGATGACCATAGCCGCGAAATGGCCATTTACGAGAAAGCCAGGACGCAGCTCCTCCTTCAGCAGGCCGCGGAGAATGACAATGCTCTTCATCGCCAACCCGTCATACAAAAGACCCGGCACAGAGGCAAAAATAAACCAAAGAACAGGAAAAACGTTCGACAGCAGCGTAGCGGGTCTGAGAAGCTACGCGATCGAGAATCGAGCAGCCGGGATCCGTCTCTTATAAAGAAAATGGGTCGAGCATATTATTTTCCCCAAGATAAGATAAAGAAGATATTCGATCTTGTCATAAAACATCAGATGATGACGCTCCCGGAGTCCAAGCACCCCGAGCAAGCAGACAAGGTCTCTCACCCAGACTATTGCTCCTATCACCGAGCAATAGGACATCCTCTCGAAGACCGCTTCACCTTCAAGAACTGGGTCGAAGACCAATACTAACAAGGTAGGTTCGCTCTATCCAGAGTTGGAGGATAACCCCGCCACAGAAGCATGAACCGAAAGCGACGTGTATAGCGAGAGTAGAACCAGATCAACATCGGTTTTTGAAGCGATCTCGTACCTGTCACGCGATAACGCTGTCAAAAGAAGAACCCGAGAATATGGATGACCTTTCTTGGTGCTTTGAAAACAATGAAGATGAGTTGATCTTAGAATTTCCACCAGCGCCAAAAGAGCTGGAAGATGGGATACATACTACTGCAGATGACCTCAGAAAAATCGACTTGGGGACGACAAACGACCCACGGCCGACATTCGTCAGTGAAATGTTGTGAAGAAAAGGAGGCTACGCTTAAAGACGTGCTCATGTAGTATAGAGATTGCTTCGCATGGAACTACTCAGAAATGCCGGGACTCGATCCAGAGATTGCTGTCCACAAATTGGAGATTTCTCCAGACGTCAAGCCGACCAAACAAGCACCGAGAAGAATGCGGCTCGAGCTTGAGATGAGCATCAACGCCGAGGTCAAGAAGCTAATCGACTCTGGCTTCATCCAAGAGGTTCAATATCCTGACTGGATCGCCAACATCGTCCCGGTGATGAAGAAAAATGGGACGGTGCGCATTTGTGTGGACTTTCGGGATCTCAACAAAGCTTGCCCAAAGGACGACTTTCCAGTGCCGGTCACTGAGCTGATGATAGATAATATGTCCACTCACGAAGTTTTCTCCTTCATGGACGGCTCATCAGGATACAATCAGATAAAGATGCATCACGAGAACCAGAAGCATACCGTTTTCCGGACCCCTTTGGGCATATTCTGCTACAAGGTGATGCCTTTCGGTCTAAAGAACGCCGGTGCCACCTATCAGAGGGCCATGAAGAAGATCTTCGTTGACCTCATACATGAAATCGTCGAATGCTATATCGACGACCTCATAGTTAAAAACAAATCGTACGAGGAACATTTAGAGTATCTAAAGATCGTGTTTCAGCACCTTCGGAAATACAACTTGAAGATGAACCCTCTCAAGTGCGCGTTCGGCGTTTCCTCGGGCAAGTTCCTAGGATTCGTCGTCCGACACCGAGGCATCGAGATAGATCCGTCGAAGATCAAGGCGATCATGGAAATGCCTCAAGGACTCTCAAGCAATTGCGGTCTCTCTAAGAAAAGCTCGCGTATATCCGGCGATTTATAGCCAACCTCTCAGGCAAGTGCCGTCCTTACAGTCACCTAATGAAGAAGGGAACCCCGTTCATCTAGGATCGCAAATGCCAAAGCGCACTGGACAAAATCAAGCAATACCTGTAGAATCCGCCAGTATTGGCCGCTCTCATTAAAGGAAAACCTCTCGTCCTGTATACAATAGCCCTCGAAGGTTCCTTAGACGCCCCGTGGGCACAAGAGAACGACCAAGGGAAGGAAAGAGCTCTCTACTATTTGAGTCGAGTTCTCCTGAGGGCAGAAAACAAGTACCCCCCCATTGAAAAACATTGCCTGGCGTTGATCTTCGCGATAACGAAGCTCAGATACTATGCGTTGACATATGAGGTCCATCTCATATCAAAGGTGGATCCCTTCAAATATTTGATGTCAAAGGACATATTAACAGGACGGCTCGCTAAGTGGGCCCTACTCTTAATGGAATTCTCGGTGACATACCGACCTCTCAAGGCAGTGAAAGGCAAAGCCATCGCTGACTTCCTCGCTGAGCATCCGATACCTGCCGACTCTCCCTTGAACTGCGAATTGCCAGACTAACACGCGTTTGACACGGTCGACGGGGAGAGAAGAGAGAATGATACCTAGTGGGAACTCTACTTCGATGGAGCATCTTCCATGAAGAAGCGCAAACAAAGCACCCCCATAATCAAATCTGGGGTAGGCCTCATCTTCATAACTCTACAAAGGGGGATAATGTGCTTCGCCTTCTCCTTAACAGAGTCGAGGACGGACAATGAGGCTGAATATGAAGCTTTGATAACAGGTCTTGAGATCGCTGTCGACATGGGAATTGAAAACCTCCTCATATACAGAGACTCCCAGCTGGTCGTTAGTCAAGTAAATGTCGACTATCAAACGTGCAAACCAGAGTTGGTGAAATACGGCGAGAGAGTGCAGCAATTGCTGACTCAAATCCCTGCCTATGCCCTGGAAAACATACCGCGTGTGGAAAATAGCAAGGCGGATGCATTAGCCAAGCGCGCTAAAGAATTGGCCGACGAGAGCCTCGATGACGTGAGGATCATTGTGCAAAGCCGTCGGGTTCTTGCACCGGCAGAAATGTCTCCAGAGTCGTCCGAAGAAAAAAGAGCGACCGAGAAAGCGACCCTACAAATAAAAGACCAGGAAAAGGCTAAGGATTGGAGAGAAGTCTTTATAGACTACTTCAAATCCCGTCGAACGCCTGAAGATGCATCCTCAAGACATCAGCTCTCGAAACGAGCTATGTATTTCGCTTTCGTCAATGATACTCTATACAAGAGATCATTTAATTCTCTATGGCTAAGATTCCTAAGACCTGAAGAGGCAAAGAGAGTCGTCCAGGAAACTCACGACGGACTCTGCGGTTCTCACCAAGCCGGGCCGAAGATGAAACTAAAAATCAAAAGGATGGGCTACTATTGGCCCACGATGATCCAAGACTGCCTAGAATATGCGAAGCAGTGCCACTCGTGCCAGATTCACTGGGACTTTATCCACCAGCATCCAAATCCGTTACATCCAACGGTGGCTAGCTGGCCATTCGAAATGTGGGGAACTGACATAATCGGGCCCATCGATTCATTTTGGCAACAATCGATTACTTCTCTAAGTGGGCAGAAGCAGTACCACTAAGAGAAGTGAAGACGGAGAATATCCTCCATTTCTTCAAAACACACGTCATTTATCGGTTCGGCACTTTGCGACGGATTATCTCCGATAACGGGCCAGCCTATAGAAGCCACAAGATCAGCCGCTTTGCACAACAACATAACATAGACTGGAGATACTCTTCGGTCTATAATCTCCGAGCTAACGGTCTAGCTGAGGCTTTCAACAAGACTTTGACGAAGATCGTGAAAAAGATGGTGTCTCGAAATAAGAGGGACTGGCATGAGAGACTGCATGAAGCTCTCTGGGCATATCGAACTACGTTCAAAACAGCCATGGATACAACGCCATATGCATTGGTATTCAGCACAGAAGCGGTACTCCCCCTCGAGATAGAGTTACCCTCTCTACGAGTGGCAGTTCACTACGAGCTAACAAACGAAGAAAATGCTCACCTTCGTCTTGAGGAGCTTGATGCCCTCGATGAAACCCGGCTCATGGCGCAACAAAATCTGGAGGCTTATAAGGCAAAGATGACGCGCTCATATGAGAGATTGACTAGGCCGAGAACATTCCGCCAAGGCGAACTCTTGCTAATGGTCAAAAGACCTATGATCCCCAATCGTGCCAAGCGGGGGAAATTCGAGCCGAACTATGAAGGCCCGTATATCATAGACAAAGTTTACCAGGGTGGAGCCTATCTACTCATGGACATGCATGGTGAAAGACCTTTCAGGCCAATAAACGGTCGCTTCCTAAAAAAATACTATGCCTAACGAGTCACGACCTAGGTCAATGATAGATGACGACGCCTATGTCCACTCGCTATCTTCCTAAGCCTAAACTCTATAAGAAGTAGCCAGTTTTCGGACCGAAACGTCCTTAAACCAACGATGGATCACTATGTCCTAAAACTGGCTGTTGACCGAAACGTCGATAAACTACTACGGACCGCAGCATCCCAAGGCTGACACAAAAAAGAAGAAGAAGAAAATGGTATGTCCATAAGCAAAATGGGCACGGATGAAAACCCGAAAGGGCTCCGTGAGTAAAAACAGTAGGGCTACTGGCGAGTTTTGTGAAAACCCGAAAGGGCGCAATCTCGTTAAAAGACACTTGCAAGGCCCTCTCGAACTTGTGAGGAGAAACCACCTGCGTGAGATCCTTACGACTCACAAAGGAGCAACATACTTAGGGATCCCCATGATTCCTAAGGAGAAATTACACTTACGAGATCCTCACGACTCGTAAGGAGAATCCCCCTTTGAGACCCTCACGGCTCATAGGATTCAAAAGCCTTAAGCTATAAAGATCTGAACCTGTTCTTAAGCCAACACAACTTCCAGTGTTGCCCTACAAGCGGTTCAATATTGACCCTTGTATACAATCCACGGGCGCGAATAAACATTTCCCTAACAAAATCCCACCAGAGACTGGGGATATGCTCATATGGCAAAATACACTTGTAAGTCCTCTCGACTTATAAGGAGAAAATACTCTTGTAAGATCCCTACGACTTATAAGAGACCATACACTTAAGACCCCTCACGATTCTTAAGGATAAAACGCACCTACGAGATCCTCACGACTCATAGGGAGAAATACCTTTATGAGACCCTTACGGCTCGTAAAGTTAAAAGCCTTAGTCGACAGGATCCTAACCCTATTTACTAAGCCACCTTTGTTCGACCTCGACAAAGGCAAATGATGATTCGCTCTTGGCAATATCCCAGTTGTAGCGATACTGATGCCTAAATCGGTATCAAATCCCAAAACTCGCAGCGAAAAGCCAGCGAGCCACGAATGCATATGAAATAGCCGAAATGATGGGGAAACTTGCAACAAAATCAGCAAGTAAAAATGTATGCATGCAAAATAGCCGAAATGATTGGGCAACTCGCAATAAGAAGCAGCGAGTAAATAAAACAAATAGTCGAAATGATTGGGCACTGCGAAAAATAGCCGAAATGATTGGGCAATCGCGACTTTCGCGATATAAAAGCTGAAATGATAGAGCATCACGGAAAGAAAATATATAAAATGAAACTTTTGGCCGTACAGGTGAGATCACATCGATCCCTGTATACAATCCAGGGGCACAAACAAAGAGGGAACCATACCTTCCCACCAGGCTCCATAAAAAAAAAGAAGCCAAGACTCGACGATGCACAAACAACTGAGAGTCAACCCATCTTGGTCTAGTGGAATACGGCTAATGTCAATCCTGACCCCATAGGAAGCGTCCAGAGCGGATCCTGGTCCTTGCGGAACATGGCGAATGTCAATGCTAACCCCGTGGGAAGCATCCAGAGCAAATCCTGGTCTTACGGAATACGGCTAATGTCAATCCTGACCCCGTGGGAAACGTCCAGAGCGGATCCTGGTCTAGTGGAACACGGCTAATGTCAATCCTGACCCCGTGGGAAGCGTCCAGAGCGGATCTTGGTCCTTACGGAACACGGCTAATGTCCATCCTGACCCCGTGGGAAGCGTCCAGAGCAAATCCTGGTCTCGTAGAACACGGCTAATATCAATCCTGATCTGTGGAAAGCGTCCAGAGCGGATCCTGGTCCTTGCGGAACACGTCTAATGTCAATCCTGACCCCGTGGGAAGCGTCCAGAGCAAATCCTGGTCTCGTGGAACACGACTAATGTCAATCCTAACCCCGTGGGAAGCGTCCAGAGCAAATCTTGGTCTAGTGGAACACGGCTAATGTCAATCCTAACCCCGTGGGAAGCGTCCAGAGCGGATCCTGGTCCTTGCGGAACACGGCTAATGTCAATCCTGACCCAGTGGGAAGCGTCCAGAGCAAATCCTGGTCTCATGGAACACGGCTTATGTCAATCCTGACCCCGTGGGAAGCGTCCAGAGCAAATCCTGGTCTTGCGAAACACGACTTATGTCAATCCTGACTCTGTGGAAAGCGTCCAGAGCGGATCCTGGTCTAGTGGAACATGACTAATGTCAATCCTGACCCCGTGGGAAGCGTCCAGAGCAGATCCTGGTCCTTGCGGAACATGGCTAATGTCAATCCTGATCCCGTGGGAAGCGTCCAGAGCAAATCCTGGTCTAGTGGAACACGACTAATGTCAATCCTGACCCCGTGGGAAGCATCCAGAGCGGATCCTGGTCCTTGTGGAACACGGCTAATGTTAATCCTGACCCCGTGTGAAGTGTCCAGAGCAAATCCTGGTCTAGTGGAACACGACTAATGTTAATCCTGACCCCATGGGAAGCGTCCAGAGCGGATCCTGGTCCTTGCGGAACACGGCTAATGTCAATCCTGACACCGTGGGAAGCGTCCAGAGCGGATCCTGGTCCTGTGGAACATGGCTAATGTCAATCCTGACCCCGTGGAAAGCATCCAGAGCAAATCCTGGTCTTGTGGAACACGGATAATGTCAATCCTGACCCCGTGGGAAATGCCCAGAGCAAATCCTGACTCCATGAAATGCGGATAAAGTCAACCCCTGAATCCGTGAAATGCGGATAAAGTCAACTCTCGACTTCCCCGTCAGAGCAATTCTTTGATTCGGGAGCAAGTCAACTCATCAATCATTTACGGGTCCTCTCAACTTGTAAGGAAGAAAATTCTCTTCTGAGATCCTTACGACTCTCAAGAGAAAACACTTAGGAATCCTCACGATTCCTAAGGAGAAGATACACCTACGGGATCCTCTCTACCTGTAGGTAGAAAATTCTTTATGAGACCCTCACGGCTCATAAAGTTGAAAAGTTTTAGGTGGCAGATCCTAACCCTGTCTCCCAAGTCATCGTTGCTTCGCAGAGAGGTCAAGGTAGATTTTTTTTACAGGCCACACTCTCCGACACGAAAGGAAACAATCACTTATGAGTCCTCTCGACTCGTAAGCAAGGAAAACTCTCTTGTGAGATTCTTACAACTCTCAAGAGAAAACACACTTACGAGACCCTCACGACTCGTAAGGAGAAATACCTTTATGAGACCCTCACGGCTCATAAAGTTAGAAAGTCTTAAGAGGCAGATCTGAACTTGACTTCTAAGCCATCGCTGTCCTACAAGGAGATCAAAATAGATTATCCACAAAATGCATTTACTAAAAGGGATACACCACCATGAAGCAAAATACGTCTTTTATTCATGAATCAAAATGAATACAAAGTACAATTTATGAAAGAATAAAAAAATACCCTCATTCAGGAGTATGTACAAAAGAAGAATAAAAAAAAATACAATTCTTCAAGCCGGCGGACGATTTAATAGATTCGCCAATTCATCCTTTTTCCGCTGGGCCTCGGCCTCATGATTCGTTATCGCTAAGAGATGGGCCTCCGCTGGAGACTGCTGAGCCTGGTATGAGGCAAGCAGACTTTCAAGCTCTTTTTCAGTAACTTTATGAGCTTCGACCATTTCGCGAGTGAAAATGACGGCTTTATCAATGGCTACCACCTCTCTGATAGCTTCTTGAAGCACCCGCCAAAGTTCATACGCCCGAGTGGTCTTGGCCGTAAGATTAGCTTGAAGTTTCCCCAGCACAGTTGAAGCCAGCTTCCTCTCCGAAAATTTTCGGCTGAGCCTCTTCTCGCATGACAGCATATTTGTGGCGCACCGTTTGATGAACCCCCGTAAGATCGCCTTTGCAGCCACAACCTCTGAAGGAAGACGTGTACATTCAAGAATATGCAAGCAAGCCTCCACCCGACGACAAAACTCAACCCAGACTTGCACCAATGTTTCGCTATGGTAAGCAGCAAGAAAGGGGAGAGAACTGTTAGCTTCGGTGGCAAATTCTTCGGCCGTGATCAAATTACCAGCACGAAGGTCTTCGATCAGAGCTGACAAGGAGTTAAGGCTTAGCTTTGCCATCTGTTCCGAGGCACGAAGAGCGTAGGGGCCGGGCGGCATGACGATGCGAGATTCCAGTATGGTAAGAACTGGAAAAGCTGTTAAGATTCATAAAAAGAAATCAGCAAGACTTGCAAGCAAAGAGCAGGTAGAACAGCGTTGACTTTTTACTTACCCACAGTCATGCAAGAAGGGTCTGAAGGGTCCCCAGGCCCGTCAAGAATTTCAACTTCGTCATCAGCTTCTAGAACTGTAGAAGGCATCAATATCGTTATACAAAATAATAATAATGCCGTAAGGAGAAGGCAAATAACACTAACCCTGCCCGGAAGAGAGGACGATGCGTTGAGGGGATATCGCCTGCGGAGCAGCCATTTCTAACAGACGCTGAAAAGACTTCCTGGGGGACAAGTCCACGATGGACGCCGCTAATCCGTGCAATTCTGAAAAGACAGAAAGGTTCAGATAATGGAGAGATTATTAATATAAAATATAGAAGGCTACCTTCGATACTCCTCCCACTCTGGACGGGAGGGATAGTAGCTTCG
Organism: Agapanthus africanus; assembly: GCA_030015575.1. NCBI lineage: Eukaryota > Viridiplantae > Streptophyta > Magnoliopsida > Asparagales > Amaryllidaceae > Agapanthus > Agapanthus africanus. Next base: position 269,351,177 of record CM057338.1, on the reverse strand, counting down.
GCGGCCTCCTCCATTCTCCCAGGCACATCATCGGGGACGTGAGCCGGTATAACAACTTCCAACTGAGGAACGGTGGCCACCACTACAGGATCCAATGAAAGGACGGTAGCCTCAACTACCCGTCCCCTAGTCTCCGGGCCGTCCCCAGAAAGATCCATTGAATCCGCGGCCGACGAAGATGCCTCTTCCGGGGGAGAAAGCACCGAGGGAACGGGAGTCACCGAGGGGAGCTCCGTGGCAGGAACAACAGTTGTATCGACCCCCTCCACACTTACTAATGTCTCATCGGGGATATTTGCGGAATCCATAGTCAAGACGCGACTCGAACTCAGATCCTCTGCCATTGCCGAAGTCCCTGCAAAGTTTTCGCGAAGATAAGGATATATATATATATATGAGCAGTGCAAAATATTACAAAAAGATATATGAGTATACCAATGCGCAAAGGAGCCTCTAGTATGGCTTTTTCAAGCCAGCGTTCCTTCTCAATAATTCATGCTCGCCGGGGTGCAAGGGTAGACTCGTGGCCACCAGTCCACAGTGACAATGCATCTTCGGCATTGGCCAAGATAGGCTGCTTAAGGGCTTGATCGCACGCTTTTGGCGTGTCGGATGTTCAAAGTTCTAAAGTTATAACCGCGATTAGGACGGTGTCGCTTCACAGCTAGCCGGTTGAGCACGGGTCGATCCACATGGAGATGGTTGTATGTCCGTTCGTGTTTTAGACGAGTCAATAAAGAATGTGTATATGTTTGTTCAATTCTATCCTAAGTGTTATATATGCAAGTATAAAGTTGTTAAGAAAGAGATACGAAAGTGTAAGCTAAAGAAATCCGCACTCAAAACCTTTGAGCTTAGTCTTGACCAATTGAAGCTAGAGCAATCGGCAACAACGTGGATTATGGGATTTAAGCACGGTATTCGTGGAATCCGGCTTATTTACCCTTTTCCTTCCGTTCTTGTCTCTTGCTTTCGCCTCCGGCCAAACCGAACGCAACCGGTCGCGGTTAGGAATCACCGTTACCTTGGTAGGGTAGGGTGCCTAACGGAGCGCTTGCGTAACTTTTGGGCGGAGTTCAAAGGAAAATAACGGGAAAAGGAAATGAGGAATGAAACCTTAACTTACAATATTGTATTTATTCTTAACAACAACATATTACAACCATTCACAAAACGAACCAAAAAGAGCAAAAGAAAAGATAAACAAAGAAAAGAAAAGATTACAAGCAAGTAATTAAAAGTGCATGGAATTTAAGTGCATGAAAGTAAAGCAAGTATTAAAGTGCAAGAAAGTAAATGAGCAAGAAATGAAACTAGGAACCATAGAACCCAAAACAAGACATGGGTTCAATAACCAAATCTTAAACTTGCAAGCTCAATTAAGAGGTTGCAAGATTAAGAAAAGGCAAAGAACTCATGAAGAATGAAGCACAAAAGAGAGAACATTATTGATTCCAAAATGATACAACCCCTTGAGATCAATGACCAAAACTTAAACTTGTAAGCTCACTTAAGAGGTTGCAAGATCAAGTTAAGGTAGAGAGCTCAAGGGGGAAGCTAAGCAAAAGAATGATACAAAATAACCCTCATCTTCATTTAACATCCACTCAAAAGCTCTCACAACAATTTAATGGAGGAAAGATGAAGAAGAAGAAGAAGTTAAACTAAAAACTAACAAAAAGTGGGCATGAAAAAGAACACCCATGGCTTGGCAAGATCTGGGTTATTTATAGGCAGGAAATAGAGAACCTAGGGCAATTATCTGTGCCCAAATGATATTACCAAACTACCACAGAAAATTCCTCAGATGCCGAGCCCACATGGCCGCGGATCCGCGACCGTCTTGATGGGTTAGGTCACGAGGTTTTGTCTGTTTCCCTGGTTTGCTGTCTTATGTTGTTCTACATGTACCAAATTGCAAATTGCTTCCACAATTGCTTCAGATATGCAATGGTCCAAAATGGCATCAAAAATAATACTTTTGACCTTTTCTCCCTCGAGCTCCGCACACCCATTGATTCTTGTGCTGCCCCCCTCGTGGTCTGTACTTGTCCGAGACACGAATGACCACTGTCATATGTCTTGTCTCTGGAACTGGTACGCGGCACTGGACGGATACGGATGACCGAAACCCGGCTTTTATCTGCTGTCAACAGATGTTCTGTATTTTGTCGTAACTGTGGAGATTTTGTATCATTAGCGTTATTTTGGACTAGGAACCTGTAGTCTGTAAATATGTAGCAAACACGGATTAAAAGCACCTACCTATAAACAAACGAGCGTAAGAATGGGCGGTAGTAAAAGCAATATTCTGGTATGAACAGGGCTCTCTCACCTCCCTCTTCCAAAGGACCTATAAATATTCGCCGTATCGATGGAGGATCTTCGTAGAAGATGACGGTAGGATAAGGCCTCTTCGGAACCCTTACATTCTCAGCTTCATCCTGGGAGCGTCTTATAGCCTCATCCAATTGCGCGGCTTCCTCAGCAGATGAACCGGGAAAAATAAGACCACCATCCGGCTCTTGCATGGCTATTGGCTCGTCCTGAAGAATGGGCTCGGATTCCACTAAAAAGTCAAGCAGATTGGTGACCGTCTTCCTTCGCCTCTTGGACCCAGAACTAACACCAAAAGACGATCGCTTCTTTCCCCTTGGTGCTTTAGTGCGACGTTGACCCACTTCGCCTTCAATATCTTCTCTCGGCGGTGCTACCGATGATGACACTGCAATTGCTGACGCCGCAGCTGATGATACTGCCTCTGGCGCCTTTTTAGCCCTTGCTTGAGCTCTAGTGCGCATCGGCATACCAACTGTGGGAGTTAGATCCACTTCCACCACCTCAGGAATAAGCACGATACCAGTATCTCTCAGGGGAGGGCGAATCACTGCCCGTGGTCGCGGCGGGACTCCCGTAGCCTGGATCGGAGTGGGAGCCCTATATCCACGGAGCATCCTTCTCTCCTTAGCAATAATGGGACTGACTCGGTGGAGGTACCAGCCTGTGAAAGCCCCCACACATCGAGGAATGTAGTCAGCTTCATGAATCACGAAGCGAGATCCGGTGTTCAGCCACATGAAGTGATGAGCGGACGAACAACTTCCGACGACGGGCTGGGCTCCACTGTAAACACCTCAAAGGGGACACCCTGGTCATATCCCAGTTGCCGAGCAAAGCGGTGTGGGTTGTACCGCATAAAAAGGGCCGCACCGTTTTGACGAAACACCAGATAACCCGGTCTAATCGAATATAAGTTCATGGCTTCCTTGGGCTTCAGGGAGGGTGCTCCCTCTTTCGACGAGTCAAAAAGCTGTTGAATCGGTCCGGAAGGAGCAGAGAGAACTTGATCGTTAAATAACATCCCACCCACATTGGCATAAGGATTAAGCAGCACACGAATATCTCCGGACTGAGTCGAATCAGGAGCAGAAGCGTCCACCAACCTCATAAGCCGCGGAAAAGTGTAGGCATCATAAAAGCTGGGTCTCTGATGCGCGACAAATGCCCCTAGCACGTGCATCTCGATCCATGACGTAAAGTAATGAAGAGAGAAACTCACTACGTTCATGCCTGTGGTTGAGATATTGGCTGCAGCGCTTAGCCCATGATACAGATGCGCTAGCCCCGCAATGCCCACGGCTAGTCGCGTCCCTCCGGCGATGCGATGAGCAGGGTAAATGACTGAAGCTCTCATGAATCGGCGGTGCATTGGAATAACGAACCAACTGAGCTAGACGCTGATAAAACCCACGAAGAAAGTCTCTTCATCTATGCCAGGAGCTGCGATCGACTCAAAAGGTACAGCCTACAGGATTGGAATGTAGAACTGTGGCAAATCCTCTTCTCTAGCCGGTAGCTTATTTAAACCGAACCCGAAGGGGTCGTTGATATTCGCAATCTTTGGAGCCGTCTTTGATAGAACGTCTCCGCGAAGGAAGCAGGCGATAAAGCTTTTGAAAGTGGCTCCCTGTTCCTCTGACTCTGTGAACAGCTTCTCAAAAATGCCCAGAGCCTTGATTAGACTTGGGTGGTTGTGGCGGACGGAATTTTCAGTCGACAAGCCGTCAAGCATAGCAGGCTCAGCTTCGAAAACATACTTATCAGGGCAGCAGTTCTTCATAGAGCGTCCCCCTGATCGGCAACCCCGAGATCTCGCGAAACTCTTCCAGAGAAATTGAAACTTCGCGGTCCCCTAGCAAGAAGGTGTTGGGGGGAAGATTCCATTGATTTAGGAAAGCCTTAACCCACCAGACATGGGGGGATTGATAGTGGAAGAGAGACGCGTACACCGCCTGATAGAGCCCGACCCTCTGCAGTCGTGCACGATGGGAAGATATGATATAACGAGCCCAGAGATGGTAGCCCGTGGGATGTCGAGGAGTAAGCCCTATTTTGTAAACCTGTCCCCAGGGCTGGGCTTCACCTTGGCAGATACGACGTCCTAAGATGTCTATAGCCGGCACATGGTGGTTTGGAATCCCAGTTGTCGACGGCTCAAGCCGTCCCGTAGGGGTCCAATTCAACATCTCCACAGCAAAGGCGGTCCGTGGACGCTCCATCGGCAAAAATGGGTAGGCAGGCTCTGTTGGTATCTCGCAAAGAAAGCTGCGGCGGCCCCGAATGATATACCCGTACCGGTCCCCCATAAAAGCAAGTTGGTGCAATTAGGGTCGTGAGCTCTAATCATCGCCATCACCTCTTCATCAGACGGTGACTGAGGAAAGGCAGCCTCCGAGCGGGTGAAAGGGAAGTATGGAAGAGAAGCTATTGTTCCTGAAACTGTTAATGAAGCCCACACGTGTGTGTGTATATATATATATATATATATATATATATATATAAAGACAGTGGAAGAAAGCGATAAAAAAAACTTATTTTATGGGACCATTGGTTACAAAACACAGGTGCCCCACAAAATCAAGATGGCGGCTCACTAATAATGAGGCAGGGTAATCATTATGAGAACAAAAGAAAGATTCTCAATAAATGAACAGTGGATTTCAAACAACTCAACACATTCCCCAAGGGGAAAACCCATGGCAGATCCCTATGCAAATCAAGAAAGATCTCTCTGGAAACATTTTTTTTGCAAAGAATAACTCAGGGCAAGAAAATCCCAAGAAGTTCTCTGTGAAGAACTAAGTTCTTTAGAGAAATTAAATTCCCAGAAAATCGGCAGAGCTAAGCTCTTGGAAATGGAATTAAATTCCAGAGAGAAACAGAGGCCGTCATCAAACCCCTAAGATCAGAAAAATGCCTAACATTGGGGTTTGCTACCCAAAGATTGTGCACTCCTAAAGATCAGAAAAATGAGTTCTTTGAAGGGAAAATCCCTTGGTGTGGATTTAAAATCCAAAAATAGTTCTTTTTATATATGAAAGTTCTTCGGTTGTTCAAAACCATTACCTGAAGAAAGGATTCTTTCTTGGACAGAGTTAAACTCTGAAATTTTTTTTGGAACAGAGAACCGAGCTCTGAGAGAGAGAATTAAATTCTCAAGGCAAGAACAAGGAAGGAAGAAGATGAAAAGTGGAGGCGCTTCTGAAGAGACCCCTGCATTTATAGGATGTGATGGGAAACGGTTCACCTACCCCCTTCCCTAGGCAGATCCAACGGCCACAAAAGGTGATAGCATTGCACTCACGTGCAAACACGTGATAACAACGCTGTGGGAGCATTTTTTCCCTCATAAAATATCAGGAAAAAACCCAATGGGGCATCACGTGCCCACATGTGACCAAGGGGCACGTGCTGACACGCGATGGTTTCCTGGGGATTCTATTAAAATAAGAATTAAATTCTAATCAAACAATCAATCAGTGGAGTCACGTGTCTACACGTGATGAGCCTTTAAACCGACTGAAAAGAATTAAAAGTATAATAAAACAATAAGGAAAAACCCCAATGGGGCATCACGTGCTCACACGTGACCAAGGGTCACGTGCTGACACGTGATAATTCCTGAGTTCTTTAAAACAACAGAATTAAATTCTGGCTAAAATGCTTAATCAGGGGGGTCACGTGTCAACACGTGATGGGATCCTAAGATCTCTGAAATAATAGAATTAAATTCTAATTAAATGGTCAATCAGAAGGTCACATGCCAACACGTGGCAGGCTCTTAAGCCTTCTGAACTAATAGAATTAAATTCTACTTAAGAGGGAATCGAGAACCCTAATTGGAAAAATATTTCTTTAAATCTTTCCAAACAAAAAAGATTGTGCTCTGTAAAGTAGAGCACCGTTGGATTGAAAATACAATGGTGATTAAAAATCACCAATTTATAGAAATATTTCCCTGAAATTCACCAAGAATAACAGACAGAATATCTTTTGGATTAAAAATCCAATGGTGAATAAAATTCACTGAGTGATCTAAAAGATCATATTGGTTACAAAATCAATTAAAATCTTTCAATGAAAGATTGACTAAACAAACTGATTCTTTTCTTTCTCCTATAAATAGGAGCCAGGAAGAGAAGAGGAGGAGGATTTTTTTTTTGCTAGAGAGATACAAGAACAGAAAAAGAAGAAGAGAATTTAATTCTCCAGAGAGAAAAGAAGATTTTCTCAGAAGAGAAAGAAACCCTAGGTGAGAAAGGGAAAGAGATCTAAGCTCCATAAAACAAAAAGAGAATTTAATTCTCAAATTAAGAGTTTAACTCTTATGAATAAGAACTTAGTTCTTTCTTTGGTTGAAGATCTGCAGAAGCAGATCTCCCCACAAGTTGAGAATTTAATTCTCATCGGGGAGATTCTGCCATGCAGATCCAAAACATAGAGAGAGAATTGAGTTTAGGGAATTTAATTCCCCCAAATACTTAGGAATTTAATTCCTCCAACAGAAACAGGGTTTAACCCTTAAAACAAGAACTTAGTTCTTCCTTTGGTTGAAGATCTGCAGAAGCAGATTTCCCCACAAGTTGAGAATTTAATTTTCATCGGGGAGATTCTTCCATGCAGATCCAAAACTTAGAGGGAGAGTTGAGTTTAAAAAATTTAATTCTTCCATATAACTAGGAATTTAATTCCTCTAAACAAAATTAGGGTTTAACCCTACCAAAGAATTCAATTCTCAAACAATGGTCTTAAACTCTCCATGCACGTAAACATGATCACGTGGCAACACATGAACCTCCCTTCAATGATCAGAAAAGAACGAACAAGACATGATCACGTGCCCCCACGTGACCCTTAAACAGACTCCTCAAAATGAGAAAGAACAAGCTTGGAGGCAATGCCTCACGTGCTCACACGTGACCCTTGACTAACACCTTTTTAAAAGGTCAAATAAGGGGAAACAGAGGAAGTAATACCCAATACATTGGCACTATCACGTGTCCACACGTGATGATTACAAAGACTAAGTGTTTAAAAAAGGAAGTCTGGCCCAATTCTCTGGCGCCTCACGTGACTCCACGTGACCACCTCATTTTTAGTGTTTAACACTATTTTGAGTGTTTTGTCCCTAGTGTTTAACACTATTTTAAACACTTCATTTTTTTAGTGCTTAACACTATTTTTTAAATGCATCACGTGGGAACACGTGATTGCCAAATATGTGCTAGTATTTAACACTATATTAAAACTGGTCTTAGCCTAAATTGGCTGAGTCTTCCAGAGTCAAGTCTCCCCTTCAACTGAATCTCAAAATTGATCAGTTCATATGATATGCAAAGTAAAGCCCAGAGCTATAATGAATGGGTAGTGCTCAGCCAAAGACAAAATGTTGTCAGAGCCCCAAACCCATATTTAGCATTGCTAAATAATGTTCAACAGTCCAAACAAAGGTTTAACATTTCAAACCTAATTGGACTTAGCCCAAGTTGGCCATAAGTCCTCAATTCAGATTCAACTGAGCCCATGAACTTATAATCTAATTAATTGATCGTAGTCCCAAATTGGACTACAGATTTCCCAATCAACTTTGGTTCAAGGGTACATCTCTTCACTCCTCTGATATTTGTCGTTGTAATCCTTCAACGTCTTCAGAGAGGTGACGGGTCCCGATAACCAATCATTCCACGGACTGTGGGGTCCTTAAACTCATGGATTACGATGTCCTTGACCTTTACAGACTATGATGTCTTTAAACTGGACCACCATGTCCTTAAACTGGTAATCGACCGCAATGTCCCTAAACTAAACAATAGAGCCCGAATGTTCCGTTGTTGGATCTAAACGATTCTGTTAAGTTGATCTTAGTCTAAAATTAGACTAACGTATCCTTAACATACGTTTAAGTTGATCTTAGTCTCAAATGAGATTAACGTATCCTTAAACCCAACCACCAAACCCAAATCTAAGAAAATATGGATTTGGACTAATCCACGCCCTACGGGCGACAACATAAATTAGTCTCCATATACAATCCACGGGCAACCAAAAACAAAACAAACACACATGACACGAAGTGATCATCTGGAGAAGGAGAAAGTGGTTACCGCGATGCGGTAGCGTAATTAACTGCAGGGGCTTGCGCCTGCAGGGAAGAGCGTCCCCACAATAAAAAAAACCCCTCAAATGAGGGGGAATCCGACGAAGTCTGCTACAACGGCCGCATCCGTCTAAACTTTCGATACATGGTGTCATAAATCAACTTGGCATCTTCGATAGCACCAAATAACATCTGCCCTCGAAATTCAGGCAAGACGAACCTACGCGGTCTCGTCCCTGTGTTCGGCGGAGAACAGTAATTGTAACAGGATGGTAGGGTATAAGTCATGGATTTGTGTACAGGCATGTCAGGGATGCTGTAATCAGTCAAATAAGGTATCTACTTCACAATCACATATTCCAATCAAATCATGGTATACAACAGGCAATACAGTTATAACCGAATATCGGTAAACACTAACGGATATGGTTAACAAGTGTGTCATGTTTAAGATAAATAAGTTATATGATCAAATCGACTATTACTTGTTCATGATATTAATCTTACTGAATTAAGAATCGTATTTTGTTTTTGGATTGAATTATATGAGTATTTTATACTCGATGTTTATACTTATAGTAAAGAGATGATTATTAAACTAGTAAAATGTAAACGTAACCATCAATATATTTGAACTACTATTTTATATTTAACCTCTATATTTTGTATTTAAACTTCTATCTCATAATGTTAACTTACCAATCAAAAATAATACTACGACAAGTGTCGAATACTTGCTCATTATTTATCCAATAGCTATATAATTATAATGAGTGTTCATTTACTGCATGTTATTCTACTAGTTACGATGTATCATTAAATAATACTAATTAAATATCTTATAAATTAATATATACTAAATTTATTATAACTTAAGCTTATTATTGAGGGTTATTTGTTAAATTAGTTAATCGACATGAGATGATAAAATAACAATCGCATAAAATGATAGAATATATATAGTATTACGATAATATATATGTATATTATGTAATCATAGCAAGTTAACAACTTGCTTCGAACGCGATTACGGAGAAGAATACGTGCACGGAAATGATGAACAAGACAAGACATAAACTTGAAAGCTCGTCTAGAGTTTCCAAGTTTGCTCAAGGTGTTATTACGGCGATGGGGCTGCGATGAAAGAAGAGAGATGAAAGAGAGAGAGAGAGAATTGTAAGGCACAGAGAGAGAGAGAGAGAGAGAGAGAATTGTAAGGCACACACAGAGAGAGAGCGAGGGGGAGAGTTTTTGTATAAATATATTTTTATTTTTATAATATATTAGGTTTAGTTATATATATATATATATTATATGTATATAGATATAGATTTGGTATGATTAAATAACTAAAATATTATATAAAAATATTAAGATCCCCGATCCATCTCCACCAAATCTCAAAAATATACTAGAAATTATCTACACATACGTAGCCCACTTAAAGCATAAATCTAATGGTTATAAAATATATATTCTAATCACAATATCTTAAGTTGTTTAAGATTTACCTGTAATAGATAATCGTCTATATAATATCATGAGATATTTGAATAAGATAAAACATACTGACAATTAATATATAAAAACTATCCATAACGTATGGCTACCAGAAAAATATATATATATAAATATTTTATATCTATTATTAGAGATTCATATAGATTTAGTCTACAGATAAATATTAATAAAAAATACTCTAGCACGATAACTGGTTTCATGCAAGCGGGTCGGATCCGTTAAACACATATACTATTCAAACCAATCACAACCCAAATAATAAAAAAACAAAATAAAAAAATGCTAATTAAAATCTTTAAATAACGTACGATCGTGCTAGGGTGTTACATTATACCCAACTACAAAAAGAATTTCGTCCTCGAAATTCACTAAACAGGAAAAGACAAGAACGATGAAGATACGGATCTAAGGAAAGAGCTATGGAAACTTTTGTCGAACTTTGTATTCACGTTCCTAAGTAGATTCTCTATGCGAACGATTTCTCCATGAAACAAGCACTAGAGGGATCACTCTATTCTTGAGAACCTTTTCTCGTCGATCTACAATAGCCATCGCTTGGTCGATCCACAATAAACATCCACAATAACCTTTTCCCCACTATCAATTCCGAGTGGTCTTGGACGTGCGTCTCGAACATACTTGCGAAGTTGAGATACATGAAACGCATCGTGAACACCTGCCAAAGATGGTGGTAAAGCCAATCGATAAGCTACTTCTTTAATACGCTTAATGATATCGAAAGGCCCTACAAATCGAGGACTAAGCTTGTCTCGACTACCAAACCAGATTACTCCTCTAGTCGGTGATATCTTCAAGAACATATGATCACCGACAAAAAACTTTAATGGTCTTCTTCCGGTATCTGCCCAACTTTTCTTTCGATCTTGTGCCACCTTTATATGCTCACGAATCAAGTTGACTTTCTCCACAGTTTGAACAATCAGTTTTGGTCTCAACAATCTTCTTTCTCCAACGTTATCCCAACATACTGGTGAGCAACACTTAGGACCGTAAAATATTTCGAATGAAGTCATCTGTATAGTCGCCTGAAAACTGTTATTGTACGAGAACTCCACTAAATGTACATGATCTTCCCACGAACCCTTGAAGTCTAACATACAAGCTCTCAACATATCTTCAAGAGATTGGATTGTTCTCTCGGACTGTCCATCTATCTCTGAGTGATAGGTCGTACTAAATTTCAAGTGAGTTCCTAAACTTTCTTATAGACTCCTCTAAAAATATGATAGGAACCGGGTATCTCGATCAGAAACAATACTCACCGGTTTTCCATGCAATCTCATAATCTCTTGCATGTACCGCTTTGCCAAAGCCTCCGTTGACTGACTAACTCAAAATGGTATGAAATTAGTTTCCTTGGTCAGTCGATCGACAATCACCCATATTGCGTTATTGCCCTTGGACTCCGTGGTAATGCTGTCATGAAATCCATGGCTATATGTTCCCACTTCCATTGGAGAATCGGAAATGGTTGCAACAAACCAGCTACCCTTTGATGTTTAGCATTGACTTGCTGACACACCAAGCATATCGACACGTGACGAGCAATCTTTCTTTTCATGCATTCCCACCAAAAATGTTGTCGCAAATCTCTATACAACTTCATGCCTCCTGGATGTACCGAATATGCGGAACTATGAGCCTCCTTTATGACTTCTTCATGAACTTCTCCTTTAGTTACACACAAACGATTTCCACATCTCAAAAAACCATCTTCATGAATCAATAAATCCGTTCGAATTCCTGCCTATACCCGTCCTCGAAATTTCTGCAATCTAGGATCATGCAATTGCGCTTCCTTAATACCATCAATCAACGATGACTATACTTGCAAATGCATCAACTGTCTCGAAGAATCTGGTAGTATGGGCTCCAAATCAAATCTCCAAAAATCAACTATAAGCTCTTCCTGTGAAGTCAACATTTGTATTGCTGGCAACCGATTTAAAACATCCGGTACTACATTAACTTTCCCAGGATGGTATTTTAGATCAAAATCATAATCGGCCATCAGCTCCAACCATCTACGCTGTCTCATGTTGATCTCTTTCTGTGTGAATACATATTTTAGGCTCTTGTGATCAGTAAACACCTCAACCTCTTCGCCCAATAAGTAGCGTCTCCAAATCTTTAGCACAAAAATAACTGCTGCTAGTTCCAGGTCATGAGTTGGGTAGTTCTTCTCATGAGTCTTCAACTGCCTCGACGCATAAGTTACAACCTTTCCATGCTGCATCAAAACACATCCTAAGTCTTTCCCAGACGTGTCTATGTGAATAACCAATCCTTCGGAATCATCTGACACTGTTAAAATAGGAGCGGTTGTCAACCTTTGCTTCAGCGTCTCAAAAGATAATGCACGCTTCTCGAACCAAACAAACAGTGCCTCCTTTCATGTTAGCTTGGTTAAGGGTTCTGCTATCCGAGTGAAGTTCTCCACAAACCTTCTATAGTATCCAGCAAGCCCAAGAAAACTTTTGATCTCCCCTACATTCTTTGGAGTCGTCCAATCATGAATAGCTGCAATATTTTCAGGGTCAACTACAATTCCATCTTCAGATACAACATGACCCAAGAACTTCACTTCATCAAGCCAAAACTCGCACTTGCTCATCTTAGCGTACAACTTTTATTGTCTCAACGTCTGCAGTGCGATTCTTAAGTGTTCTTCATGCTCTTCTTTGCTCCTCGAGTAGACCAGAATATCATCAATGAATACTGCTACAAACCGATCTAGAAATGGTGAAAAGATCAAATTCATCAAGTCCATAAATATCGCCGGTGCGTTAGTAACTCCAAATGGCATAACTAAATACTCGTAATGCCCATATCGAGTTCGGAACACCATCTTGTAGATGTCTTCTCTTTTCACCTGAACTTGGTGATAACCTAATCGCAAATCCAACTTCGAGAATACTCTCGCGCTACTGAGTTGATCGAATAATTTGCCTATGCGAGGAATTGGGTGCTTATTCTTGATGGTCACCCGATTTAACTCTCAATAGTCAATGAACATTCTCCGCGTGCCATTTTCTTATTAACCAAAGAACCGGAGCTCCTCACGGTGAACCACTGCTGCGAATCCAACCCTTCTTTAATAATTTAGAAACTTGTCTCTTCATCTCTTCTAATTCTACCGGTGCTGTCAGTAATAAGCCTTCGAAATTAGCGTTGCTCTAGGAATAAGATCAATCGTGAACTCCACATCTCGTTTTGGCAGTAAACCCGAGATGTCCTTGAACATATTCATGAAATCATGAACTACTATTAGCGCTTCATCTACAACTTGTTCATGAACTTCACCTTTCAGTATACACAAATAGTTTCCCTCATCATGAATTTACAAGTCTGTTTTAAGACTTGTGGGTTATCAGCCCACCACACTTCCGCCGTGCTACTCTGATAAATTGAGACGGGTCTGTCAAAACTTCTTCAATGAAATATCTTACACCTGAACGGCCTTAAAGTGGTCTGTACCCGCTCCCGCTGCGGTCAATCTCAAACTATTGCAATCATCATATGCTCTCTTGTGTTTCTCCTTATTCTTCGAAACGTAGAAGGATTGGTCACTATGGGAAAAGGGGAAAGATATAACACGGTTGTTGGATTCAAGTTCGCGATAAGACATAAATTTGTAAGAAATGAAACCGAGAGAAAACAAAATAGTACAACGAACATAAGTCAAGAAAAATGAATCGAAATAGGACTCCAGATTACCTAAATAGAGTACCGCATTTTAACCATACCGCGTTATATAGTTACAACCATATAACTCCATCCAAGTCGCCCAAATCCGACTATCAGAGTTGAGGGAATAAGAGGGGAGAAACAATAAGGAATCAAGAGGATTTCAAGCTTAGATGCAATATTATTTCCATATCGTCGAGATAAAAGAGTTTAAGGGAAAGATAAGATTCAAGAATTTAAATGACAAGACAATAATGTGGCAGGACATGTTCCTAAAATTCTGGGTCTCAAGGAAAATGTATTGGGTACCGTACCCAACTACAAATTGAACCAAGCCCAGCTAACCTAAACTTATACTCTGATACCAACAAAACCTTATCATGCCCGCTTCCCAAAATCCGTAAATACGGAATGCGACAAACCCAGCCATGCTACCTACGGTAAGGAAATATCCTTCCACAGTCACATTAAGGCTGTCAGTAAGTAATCAAGAACAATAATTTAACTATCCATCTCTAAACATGTCCAATAGCCTCAAGAACGATAACAGGAAACAGTATTAGAAGCAATAAAGATCCAAGAAAAAAGAATACCTAACCATCAATAAGAACTAGATTGGTGAAATGGTCCTTACTGATCGGCAATCCTGTCGATGTACTCACGATTCTCATGTGCTAAAATCAGGTATCTAGGCCATGAAAAACCCAGACGTCAGTGCGTCATAAATATCATAATAATATAATCAGTATGAAATATAGTATATACCAGGTGCAAGAACTAGATGCCATGAGTATAAACGATAAGCAATAGCAATAATATGTAATGTAACAAGCAAAATATATGGAGTCAATCATGTCACGTGTATCCTATAAGTTCATGTGTCTAGGTTCTCTATCCTAAAGATATTTGAAACCAATTAATATAATCCTCATCGTAACTCAACAGTATATATCCCATTCATTTCCCACGGGACCACGGTACAATATATCCCGTTCATTCCCCACTGGACCACGGTACAATCAACAATGATTATTCCGTTCACTCCCGGAATCACGGCAACAATAATATCCTCTTGAGTTACGTTTTAGTTACATTCTTGATTTCCTCTTTTCCCCAGGTTTCATGTTCAAGACAGGTATCAATATAATATCTAACTAATGCCAACACAGGAACAATCAGGTACATGTTATGTCTATCTAGACAACAGGCCACGTCTATCAGGACAACAAGTCAGGATTGTTGGCATCGGTAAGTATTACAGTCAATAGGTACTAGCATGATAACGGTAATAGTAACAGGATGGTAAGGTACAAGTCATGAATTTGTGTACATGCATGTTAGGGATGATGTAATCAATCAGGTAAGATATCTACTTCATAATCACATATTCCAATCAAATCATGGTATACAGCAGGTAATACAGTTATAACCGAATATCGGTAAACACTAACGGATATAGGTTAACAAGTGTGTCATGTTTAAGGCTAATTAGTTATAGGATAAAATCGACTATTACTTGTTCATGATATTAATCTGACTGAATTAAGAATAGTATTTTGTTTTAGGATTGATTTATATGAGTATTTTATACTCGATATTTATACTTATAACAAAGCGGGTTATTAAACTAGTAAAATGCAAACGTAATCATCAATATATTTGAACTACTATTTTATATTTAATTTCTATATTTTGTATTTAAACTTCTATCTCATAATGTTAACTTACCAATCGGAAATAATACTACGACAAGTATTAAATACTAGTTCATTATCTATCCTGTAGTTATATAATTATAATGAGCGTTCATTTACTGCATGTTATTCTGCTAGTTACGATATATCATTAAATAATACTAATTAAATATCTTATAAATTAATATACACTAAATTTATTATAACTTAAGCTTATTATTGAGAGTTATTTGTTAAATTTATTAATCGACATGAGATGATAAAATAATAATCGCATAAAATGACAGAATATATATAGTATCATGATAATATATACGTATATTATCTAACTATAGCATGTAGCAAGTTAAAAACTTGCCTCGAACGCGATCACGGAGATGAACACGTGCACGGAGACGACGAACAAGGCAAGACATAAACTTGCAAGCTCGTCTAGGGTTTCCAAATTTTCTTAAGGTGTTATTGCGACGATGGGGCTGCAATGAAGGAAGGGAGATGAGAGAGAGAGAGAGAGAGAGAGAGAGAGTTGTAAGGCAGAGAGAGAGGGAGAGAGTTTTTGTATTAATATATTTTTATTTTTATAGTATATTAGATTTAGTTATATATAATAAATCCATAACTAAATAACTAAAATATTATATAAAAATATTAAGATTCCCGACCTGTCTCTACTAAATCTTAAAAATATACTAGAAATTATCTACACATACGTAGTCCACTTAAAGTATAAATCTAATGGTTAGAAGAAAAAAATATTCTAATCACAATATCTTAGAATGTTTAAGATTTACAAGCAATAGATAATCGTCAATATAATATCATGAGATATTTGAATAAGATAAAATATACTGACAATTAATATATAAAAACTATCCATAACGTGTATGGCTACCAGAATATATATATATATATATATATATATATATATATATATATTTAAATGTTTTATATCTAACATATGATCTCGCTAGGGTGTTACAGAAGCACAAGAAGATAGAAGATGATGCATGAGAAACCTTGTTCGGCTTTATTTTTGAGTTTAGGAACCCATGCACCAATGCTAGTATCTTACCGCTGTAAACTTTGAACGATGGTTTGCTTTTATTTGTCTTTCAATTTTCTGTACTTGTTTTCAGTTGGTAGTTGATCGCATGCTTTTGGCGTGTCGGATGTTCAAAGTTCTAAAGTATAACCGCGATCAGGACGGTGTCGCTATGCAGCTAGCCGGTTGAGCACGGGTCGATCCACAGGGAGATGGTTGTATGTCCTTTCTTGTTTTAGACGAGTCAATAAAGAATGTGTATATGTTTGTTCGATTCTAACCTATGTGTATTATATGCAAGTATGAAGTTGTTAAGAAAAAGATACGAAATTGTAAGCTAAAGAAATCCGTACTCAAAACCTTTGAGCCGAGTCTTGACCAATTGAAGCAAGAGCAATCGGCAACAACGTGGATTAGGGGATTTAAGCGCGGTATTCGTGGAATTCGGCTTATTTACCCTTGTCCTTCCGTTCTTGTCTCTTGCTTTCGCCTCCGGCCAAACCGAACGCAACCGGTCGCGGTTAGGAATCACCGTTACCTTGTTAGGGTAGGGTGCCTAACGGAGCGCTTGCGTATCGTTTGGGCGGAGTTCAATGGAAAATAACGGGAAAAGGAAATGAGCAAAGAAAATCTTAACTTACAATACCGTCTTTATTCTTAACAACAACAATAATTACAACCATTCACAAAGAGAACCAAGAAGAGAGAACAAAAAGATAAATAAAGAAAAGAAAAGATTACAAGCAAGTAATTAAAGTGCATGAATTAAATTGAAAGAAAGTAAAGCAAGATTATAATAAGCAAGTAATAAAAAGCGATAAAAAGAACAAGAAACTAGAACTCAAGACAAGCATGTGATCAATAGCCAACCCTTAAACTTGCAAGCTCAATCAAGAGGTTGCAAGATCAAGGGAAGGGTAGAGAACGCATGTGAAATGAAGCGCTAATTCCATAAGAAAATACGACCCTTGAGATCAATAACTAACCCTTAACCATTCAAGCTCAATGAAGAGGTTGAATGATCAAGAGAAAGCAAGAATCTCAAGGGGAAGAAGAAACAAAAGAGAATGATACAAAAAACCCTCATCTTCATTGATCTCCCACTCAAAAAGCTCTCACTACAATTTTCATGGAAAAAGAAATGAAGAAGAAGAAGAAGAAAAAGACTAAATCCTAAAAAGAAAGAAGAACAAAGAATGACCCTTGGCTTAGCTCAATTCTGGAGTATTTATAGGCAGTGTTCTGAAACCCTAGGGCCAAATTCTGACCCCATATGAAAGTACCAAACTGCCCCCAAAAGACGACAGAGAGAG
Organism: Agapanthus africanus; assembly: GCA_030015575.1. Classification (NCBI taxonomy): domain Eukaryota; kingdom Viridiplantae; phylum Streptophyta; class Magnoliopsida; order Asparagales; family Amaryllidaceae; genus Agapanthus; species Agapanthus africanus. Next base: position 269,333,462 of record CM057338.1, on the reverse strand, counting down.
GCGCCACAATGGCCGCGGATCCGCGGCCAATACCCCCTATTGGCCGCGGATCCGCGGCCTTATAGTGGAGTTGTGTTGTCGTATTTTGGGTGCTTTCCTGGTTTCCTGTTTCCTCGTGTTTGCCAACTCTATAATGTACAAAGTCTTCCAGAATATCTTCAGATTTCTTAGTCCAAGATTGCATTATCTTTTTCACTTTTGACTTTATCTCCCTCGAGCTCCGCGTAGATTTCTTAGATCTTGTGCAGCCCCCCCTCGTGCTTTGTGCTTGTCCGAGACACGAATGACCACTGTCATATGTCTTGTCTCTGGAACTGGTACTCGGCACTGGACGGATATGGATGACCGGAACCCGGCTTTTATCTGTTGTGACAGATGTTTTGTATTTGGTGTAACTGTGGAGATTTTATCTTGATTTGCAATATTTGTACTGGAAACCTGTATTCTGTAAATATGTAACAAACACGGATTAAAAGCACCTACCTATAAACATCCGAGCGTAAGAATGGGCGGTATAAAATGCAATATTCTGGTATGAACAAATACCCCCAAACTTATCTTTTGCTCGTCCCGAGCAAAACCAATTATTCACAAAAAAGTCCTAACCGCACTTTCGCAGGGAACGCGATTGCACTGAGCACGTGCAACAAGCCGTTAAACCTCTAGGTGTCCCTAGTAGGAGGAGTGTTGTCTCCTGAGGGTTTTCAGCGGATTACACCCACAAAATCCCGTCAAGCCAGTGTCATAAGTTAATATCGATTCTACTCCTACAGTTTAGTATTTACGTTAGAAACTCTATCATCCTAAGTTAGAAATATTCAACCCTTATTTTTCACACCTCCTATCTATTTAACCTTAGGTCCTATACGTTCCAAAAAATGTTTAGAAAGATGTTGGTTCTCCTGAGTTTTCCTTCTAAAGTGAGGCCTCAAATCAGGGATTTTTATCACCTCTATAGAAAACACAAGTCTTATTCTTCATTTCTATCTTTTATTCAAACATCGATTGTATACCCCTACGTGTGTGAATATTTGCACCCCTACACTTTAGAATTCAATTCAAGCTATAATACCCTTGCCCTAATACCTAATACTACTTATTTTCATTAAGGATGGACGGATTTGCTCACACACTTTTCATGCGACTATTAATGCTTCTTGAGGCACTAACGGCCGATTACTGAATATGTGAACTTAAAGCGTAAATAGCAGTTTCCAGGTCTTGACTTTATTCTTTTTTTTCTTTTTCTTTTTCTTTTTCTTTTTCTTTTTCAAGACCGGATATATTTTTCAACATGCTCTTTTGGTGTTTAGCTTTAAATACCGTTTTTTCTTTCATACTAGGCTTTCAGGCAAGAGTATTTCTAGGTATCCTCTACTATCCCAAGTTTCAAGGTGCGTGTATGTGCAGTTTGTAGGGTATATACTTTCTAAATTTGAACTCAAGAAAAGAAACTATTTTTCAGACTTATCCTTCAGTAGAGCATCAATACTTTCCCTTCATCTTGACTTAACTAAAGAACTGAACTCAAGATTACCTATTTCTCAAAAAAAAACTGTAAGGACGTATACTTACCAAAGTTAGACAGAATGAGGGTTATTTTTAGGGTTTTCAAATCCTAAGCCTAGAATTTAGTTATTTCTATCATATCAACTAAACTTTCAGAATAAAAACCTAAGTTACCCTATTAGCTAACTTGACGACAAAATTTTTATATTTTTTGGAAAATTTTCAATTTTTGTGGGTTTTTAATAGGGTATGCAAATGCAAAATATACAAATGAATGCGAAGGAAGAAAGCTTACCGAGCACACCCCCAAACTTAAACTTGACAGTGCTCTCACTGTCAGGCTATACTAAGAGGGTCAAAATTGCCGGCGTTCCCTAAAAACAAATTATATACAAAACAAAAAAGGAAAAAAAAATAAAATATATACAAAAAAGGTGTCTCCCCCAAACTTAAGTAAAACAGTGTTTCCACTGTTAAGCGTTGAAATTCAGGATTAGGGGGGAAAGAGAACAGTATCAAGCTATACAAGGCCTTACACAGGCCAAAAGTTAGTACCAACCATTCAAAGATTTTATCTCTATAATGTGCTGGTTGGTGAAAGAAGGCGTAGAGAAAAGAGATGGAGAATACGCGAGACCGTATGCGAAGAGAAGCGGGATACGGTCTCGGTATATGAGAGGAAGAAGAATGGCGGAAGGGAAAAAGAAGTGGAATACGAACTTGAGGGTGCAAATGGAGTAAATAGATTAGCATAATTTGTGATGAGCGATGTGTAAAAAGTGATTGTGCTAATATATTTACCCGTCGAGAAATGGGGTCAAATCCTTCAAGATTCGTGAGAAACCATGGGTACGCCGAACTTGGTAAACCAGACACAGTAAATGAAAGTGAGACGGGTTCTTGCAAGGTCGGAACGATGGAAAGGATGGAGGGAAGTGGTTGAGGAAGGGTATTGGTTAAAGGTTCAGGAGGGTGTACACAGTCAGTGGAAGGAACATGATGAATTGGAAAATCTGACTCATCAAGCAAAACTGGTTCATCCTCAAAACTATCCTCAATATTCTCCTCAAAATTTAGCACATCCATGCTCTTCTCTTCAAAGTCCAGACGCATATGGGGTTCGGGAAAAACATTTAATGACTCGGGATGATGATTTGAAGAGACAAACTCAGCCAAATCTACGGGTTCATCATCCAAAATATCCCTAGCGTCAATATCCTCAATTAAGTGAAAATCAAAATTCTCTGACACCTCATCAAAAGCATGGATATTAATCGATTCTGGTTCTAAGATATAGGTGTAGAGGTCAAAAGGATTAGGTATGGTTTCACTTGGAAGGGACCCTTCACAATTGGGCAAATCAAACACTACGAAGTCGCACAACTCATTCATCATTCTATCTTCAATTGATAAATCATGTGGGATACTCGATAGACTTTCAAAACAGGAGTTGTGGGATTCAATTTGGGACGGGTAGGTTTGATTTGGAAGGGGGTACATCTCACTCTCTCCACTCAAATTCACAGCCTGTCCTGCCGCCTCATCATACATTGAAAAAGTTGGAGCTAGTTGAAAACTAGCTACCGGGTCACTAGGTTGCATGAGGGCGGCCATGGACGCATTCAAATCCATCATCTGTTGGCTTGACGCTACCCTAAAGTCTTCCAACGACTGTTCTAGACTAGACATTGGTTGTGAAGGGGTTTCAGTAAAAGATTCAAAGTTGTTTGGATACTGAAAACTCCCAAATGGCTGTTCTGATGTAATGTCTAGGGAAGGTGCAAAAGTAGGGTAGGATTGGTAGGAGTTGAATGACTGGACAGGAGCAGGATCAACATCTGGACAGGAAGGTGAATGGAATTGCTGATCCCAAGAATTTGAAGTGGTGAAAGGAGTGAAAGATCGGCTATGGGATTGTTCAATACGTTCTGCAATAGACATAGGTCTTGGAGTTGCAACATGACTCGAAGAAGGGGTATCAACGTAAGAAGGGGTGAATGTTTGAAATGGTTGATACGAAGTGGATTGCGGGATCCAGTTGTTCGTCCTAGACGCGTCTATCCGATCTTTCAAAGAAATTTTGGGCATGGAGGGGTCGTTCGAAGTTCGACCAAAACAAGAACCGTAGGATGTAATGTCTGGTTGTGGGTACCAAAGTTCGGCAAGAGTTTTGCGAGGTGGAGTACCCATGATATGAAGAGAGAAAGAGAGAAAGGCAGAGAAAAGGAAGGGAAAAAGAATGTGATATATATATATATATATATATATATATATATATATTTTTTAGTTAGCTATTAACAAAAGAATGAAATATACACACAAAAATAATATGGACAAAAATAATCACGACACAAAAATACCACACACCTAATCGTTCTAGGGTTCACCTAGGTCAACTAGACCTGCTCCAGAACTTGATTGTCGAAGTAAAACTGTGTCGAGAAACGGGCTCAAGATACACTGATCACGAGGCCAGGTAAGTGCAGAGATAAGGGGAGGTTTTCCAACGCTTTCGCGAAGTTCCTTAATTAAATAACCCTTTCTCTTTTGGCGGTTTCGCCGTTAACACTTTCCTAGACACCCCGTAAACAATATACCGTTAAGCAAGATTCTAAACACAGTTAACTTCTCCTAGTGAGCGCGAAGTCCTTAAGGCTTAAAGTCTAGTTTCTTTTAAATTTTGTGCGGGTAAACGTTATGCTCAAGTTCGTGATTTATGGGCCACGGAAAAGGTGATGAAATCCTTTACCGTATGTTGTGGGGTTCGCTTGCCCTTAAGTCCGTATTAATGTTTGCAATGCGCAATTCAATAAAAATTCTATAAAGAATCAAACAATCGTTTTTTAGTTTAAGCGCGGCACTGCAATAAATACGGGTTAGTCAATTTTTAGCGTTTGCTAGTGAACTTGCAAAGAATCCTGCAAAGAATAGTATATTGGATGCGTCGGATTTGATAAGAAGGTGTTAGTAAAGTACGTACCGTTAAGTTTTTGGGTTAGGGAACCCCCGTTGAATAAAATCCGGTAAGCTTGAAAAGTTCGCTTGCGCGGGTCAAACTACCCGGATCTTTGGCACTGTACTTCGTAATCACCTTAACCTTGAACGTACACTTTGCTCCCCACAATCGCAGTTTGCAAATACGCAAAAAGCTGCACACTTGCCCAAAAAAATTATCAAAAAAAAACAAAAAGATTTTTTTTTTATATACAAAAAGAATATTAACCCGAATAACAAGAAAGAAAATACGCTACCGTCTCTCCGGCAACGGCGCCATTTGATCGCACGCTTTTGGCATGTCGGATGTTCAAAGTTCTAAAGTATAACCGCGATCAGGACGGTGTCGCTATGCAGCTAGCCGGTTGAGCACGGGTCGATCCACAGGGAGATGGTTGTATGTCCTTTCTTGTTTTAGACGAGTCAATAAAGAATGTGTATATGTTTGTTCGATTCTAACCTATGTGTATTATATGCAAGTATGAAGTTGTTAAGAAAAAGATACGAAATTGTAAGCTAAAGAAATCCGTACTCAAAACCTTTGAGCCGAGTCTTGACCAATTGAAGCTAGAGCAATCGGCAACAACGTGGATTAGGGGATTTAAGCGCGGTATTCATGGAATTCGGCTTATTTACCCTTGTCCTTCCGTTCTTGTCTCTTGCTTTCGCCTCCGGCCAAACCGAACGCAACCGGTCGCGGTTAGGAATCACCGTTACCTTGTTAGGGTAGGGTGCCTAACGGAGAACTTGCGTATCATTTGGGCGGAGTTCAATGGAAAATAACGGGAAAAGGAAATGAGCAAAGAAAATCTTAACTTACAATACCGTCTTTATTCTTAACAACAACAATAATTACAACCATTCACAAAGAGAACCAAGAAGAGAGAACAAAAAGATAAATAAAGAAAAGAAAAGATTACAAGCAAGTAATTAAAGTGCATGAATTAAATTGCAAGAAAGTAAAGTAAGATAATAATAAGCAAGTAATAAAAAGCGATAAAAAGAACAAGAAACTAGAACTCAAGACAAGCATGTGATCAATAGCCAACCCTTAAACTTGCAAGCTCAATCAAGAGGTTGCAAGATCAAGGGAAGGGTAGAGAACGCATGTGAAATGAAGCGCTAATTCCATAAGAAAATACGACCCTTGAGATCAATAACTAACCCTTAACCATTCAAGCTCAATGAAGAGGTTGAATGATCAAGAGAAAGCAAGAATCTCAAGGGGAAGAAGAAACAAAAGAGAATGATACAAAAAGCCCTCATCTTCATTGATCTTCCACTCAAAAAGCTCTCACTACAATTTTCATGGAAAAAGAAATGAAGAAGAAGAAGAAAAAGACTAAATCCTAAAAAGAAAGAAGAACAAAGAATGACCCTTGGCTTAGCTCAATTCTGGAGTATTTATAGGCAGTGTTCTGAAACCCTAGGGCCAAATTCTGACCCCATATGAAAGTACCAAACTGCCCCCAAAAGACGACAGAGAGAGGCGCCACAATGGCCGCGGATCCGCGGCCAATACCCCCTATTGGCCGCGGATCCGCGGCCTTATAGTGGAGTTGTGTTGTCGTATTTTGGGTGCTTTCCTGGTTTCCTGTTTCCTCGTGTTTGCCAACTCTATAATGTACAAAGTCTTCCAGAATATTTTCAGATTTCTTAGTCCAAGATTGCATTATCTTTTTCACTTTTGACTTTATCTCCCTCGAGCTCCGCGTAGATTTCTTGGATCTTGTGCAGCCCCCCTCGTGCTTTGTGCTTGTCCGAGACACGAATGACCACTGTCATATGTCTTGTCTCTGGAACTGGTACTCGGCACTGGACGGATATGGATGACCGGAACCCGGCTTTTATCTGTTGTGACAGATGTTCTGTATTTGGTGTAACTGTGGAGATTTTATCTTGATTTGCAATATTTGTAGTGGAAACCTGTATTCTGTAAATATGTAACAAACACGGATTAAAAGCACCTACCTATAAACATCCGAGCGTAAGAATGGGCGGCATAAAATGCAATATTCTGGTATGAACAGTAGTCTGTAATCCACTTTTTGATGTATGAATGAAAAACATCTCTTCTTTTATATCCGCACTTCTTTTTTTCTTTTTGTGTTGACATGGCTTAGCTTAGTTTATTTGCTCATTTCGGAGTGTTCAGTTTACTCTTCTCTTAGTCTTATGGATAAATTTATTGTAACATTAAACATACATAACTCCTTTTATCATAGGAGTCCGTTAGGTTTGTGGTACTAGGTTAAGTCCATCGTACCATCCCGTTGGCTGATATTTTCTTGACGTGCAATCTCTCGGATCGAGTAGCCACGCGTTTTTTGGGCCTCTGATCCCTTCTGAGGCTGGACATGACATCTTCAAGCAATCTTCTTAGGTTGGAGCATCCACATTATCATTGGAAGATTCAACGTTGGGCATAGCCATGGCACTTTACCTTAAGGTTAGGCTCTACTTAGAGCCCCGGAGAAGTCATGACTGCACCCTTCTGAGGTGGGATGGCATTCAGTGGTCTTTAGTCTTGCATATCTTGCCATCAAGACCTGAAGTTAGGAATATGCCGTTACTTCATTTTGATTTAACCCTTTTGTCTTTAATGACGTTGCGTTTGCATGATACTGGAATGAGAAGGAATGTTGAGATAATCTCTAGGTTGTAGATGTTGCCATCAAGATCTCGAGCTAGAAATTTTCCATCACACCATTTTTGCTTTGGCTCCTTAAAGCTTTGTTAACACTATGTGTGTACTCTGCTGGAGTAAGAGAGACGTCCAAGGAGGCAAGCATAAATCTAAAGTAAGATTTAAACCTTCAAAGTGTACTATATTTGATACCTATGAACTCATGTAGGAGATCGTGAGATTACATGGAGTACCGGTTTGCATCGTCTCCGATCGTGATACCAGATTCCGATCATAATTTTAGCAGAGTCTGCAAGCTAGCCTAGAACGAGTCTGAATTTCAGCACGGCTTATCATCCACAAACGTACGGACAGTCCGAGCGAACAATTCAGATTCTAGAAGACATGCTAAGAGCTTGTATGTTAGACTTCGGAGGTTTGTAGGAAGATCACTTACACCTTGTGGAGTTTTCATACAACAGTTATCAGGCAAGCATTGGAATGGCACCATTCGCAACACTCTACGGACGGAAGTGTCGTTCACCACTAAGTTGGGACGACATCGGAGAGCGTAAACTCCTTGGACCAGAGATGATCGTGGCAACTGTGGACGTAATTTGCACGATCTGGGAAAGAACACGCATAGCACAAGACCGACAGAAGTAATGGGCATATGCAAAGCGGTGACATCTGGAATTCCAACCTGGAGACCATGTTTTCTTAAAGATTTCTCCAAACAGAGGAGTGATCCTCTTTGGCAAGAGGGGTAAGCTAAATCCAAGATACATAGGACCGTTCGACATACTCGAACGAGTTGGAGAAGTGGCATACCGTTTAGCACTACTACCCTCATTGGAAGGAGTGCACAACATGCTCAACATATCCCAGCTACGATGATATATGAGCGACCCCAACCACATACTTGATCACTCCGAGCTCACAGTACAGACTGACCTAACTTGCGAGCAACAACCCGTTGAGATCCTCGACCGAAAGGTAAAGACACTGTGGAACAAGGAAGTAAACTTGGTCCGAGTGATGTTTGATGTAGTGCCCTTAAAGTCAATTATTGGATCGCAGGCACGTGATTGCAATGATTGAGGAGGACCTATACCGGTAGGACAGTCTTACTCGAGATGATAGTATGCTATCTGGTTTGTCTTCATCATCGTGTATAGCTTTAGGTGATATGATCACTATTACACGTTGATAGAGCTCTTAGGATTCTTGCTTGACTACCGGCAGTATGATGGTGATCATATACGTGAGAGTTGGGTAGTCCATAAGCACATCCTTAAAAGTGGTCCCTAGTCGTGGGAGTTTCGAGACAGGGCATCGATACTCCGGAGTAGACTAGTGTATACAGTCGAGACCCCGACGAGGGGCGGTGGCTGGTCTCACAAGCCATTGGTGTCAGTTGGTTCACCTAAGATGTATACAGGTGCTCATTGGGTTATGAGTGCACCGGACAGGACTCGCCGGGAACCTGCTAGTTGGTATTATACCTAGCGTCAGATAGCAGTTCCCTGATGACATGTGTACAGGTTAGTTCATCGACCTGAGGTCGTCATTTGTCTCGTGTGAGTTCCCACTGTGCTTAGATTACTACCCTACCACAGCTTAAAGGAGTCGTGCAAACAGGTTTTAGTTGGGTACAGTCCCGAGCCACATAGAGGCAGTGAGCGGATCGGCAGAGGATTCGTCTCTCCCGGTATTGGGGGTCAGATCGCGCTGTGTCTAGGGGAGCCATTACACCAAGTCCTTGGCCAAGGCAGGTGAGAATTACTGGTAGGTATTCCAGTAGTTTCTCAGGGTGTTCAGGGCTACCCTCCGACACGACTTATACCGCTATTGGGGGTTTGACGTTAACGGCCCCCTAGGCCTGATATGCGATGCTCATAGACGAACGGACTGGACTGTATGGATATTGTCACTGATAGGCTCAGTAGGGTTTCAGGATGAGTTCGCTCATCAGCTTCCCTTTCTGTCAATACATGGGCAGCCGTTACGTACAGCTAGTACCACTGACGGCTTGTGGTTAAACCCACTGCCAGAGTATTGATGAGTCTTTAGAGTCCCCCACAGATTATTTCCCAAGTTCGGGCGAAACGTTGTAGAGGCCGTATGGTTTTATGGCAGGGTTCGAACATGCACGTGCACTTGTGCACGTGTCATGGTTCGGACAGATAATACTAGTGGGCTTTGGTTTAAGCCGGATTCTAGTATTATATTGTGCAGGAGTATTTTTGTCTCATTGCATTTTGTATTCGGTCGGAATACAAATGCGGGTATGTATATACTGTTGTGGGGTAATCCTGTAATTTGTTACGGGATTGCTTTTTGAAGTTTCCAGTTTTTCTCCGTCCGATTAAACATTAGTTTTAATGTTTAATTAAGGTTTTTGTTATAATTCTTTTGGGTTTGATTTTTTGTTGAGGGTTTATTTGCAAATGTGGATTTTTAAGATGAGGGTTTTTTTTGTGGTGGCCGGGGCTCCAGCAGCACCCACAATCTTCTAGTCTCGGTGAGTCATTTTGTGACTCATTGTGTTCATTAAAAGCTTTTGGACTTGCTTAAGATATTATGTGGAGATATTTATCTTAGGCTCACCACTTCATTTGTTATGTTCACCCCCTCCACCTTGTGGCCGACCCCACCCACTCAGCCCATAAAATGGCCGAGCCCCATTTTGTGAGAAGATTGATTCATTTTGTAAAATCCAAAGCTCAATTCATCACCCTAATTGGCAACTTCAATTTACCTTCACCCAATGGCTTGGGTGCCTTGAGACAAAGTATTCTACACTATCTCTACATCAATCTTGGACATGTCGGCTAGCAAACTTCATGTCCGAATTGCCTCGGTTTAGAGGCAGGAGCCCGTATAAAGATCCGTTGACGTGGTGCCACCTTGACGAGGAGACATGAGATCGGAGATGCCGCGAGGAGCGTGGGATGATGGCTAAAGACCGAAGGACACAGATCGATCGGTATAGCATTTCTACCTGTTTACAGTTTGTTAGTTTAGCGTTACTGGCAAGATCCGGGTTATAGTATGCGATAGCGCCAGTTGTAAAAGTTTTTGTTCCGCGTTTGGCCTCAGATTGACGGCCGGGGCGCTACCGTACACTTATATGGTATCAGAGCCACGCCATTAACCTTTACTAGCTTGTTCTAACATGTTTAAAACATCGATCGAACGAAATTTCCAAAACCGCATTTTTAATGTTAAAGTTTTTGTCGAATTTTTAAACTGGTCTAAAAATTATTTTGGGTATGTCAGAAAATCGTACAGGCTTTTCTAAGACTACTGTAGAATTTTGGTTGACCGAACCTTCAAGACCGCCGCGGAACCGCCGCACAAGCCTTGTATTGGCCACGGTTCCGCCGCCGTTTTGGGGCTTCAGTGCACCATTTTTCTTCTGGGTGTCTTTCATGTGGAATTGTGGTTTCTGAAATATTTTGTTTGGGCCCAGATTTTATTTGAGTACTGGATATGTACTTGGGGCCCACTTCGGGAAGTTTTGTCGATCGAGATTTTAAATATGTTAGTTTACAGTGCTTACATTATATCTGCGACCGTGAATGTCATTTGAGCGGTATAATTCGTCTAATTGCTATAGTCCTTTTAGACGGATTTGCGAACGTGACATTCACGTTGATGTTCTGTGTTGTGCTGTGATGTTGCGGATTTGTCATGGTGGATAGCTGTGTGCAATGGTAGTGCAGTTTGGATATATTTGTACATTTGATATTGCGGGGCGAGCGTCCAACATGTGGACTGCCGTCACTGCCTGTTTGTATATTATTCTTTTGGGGCACGACCGGATTGAGGTCGATGTACCCGTTGTACATATTTTCATTTCTGTATTAGGATTGCCCTGCGACGGAGTGCACGGATATCCGGGTTCTGGAGGGCAACGGGTCCGCATCTCATGGCTTTGAGAGGCAGGGGGCCTCACTCTAGAATTGGCAGACTATTCGCCGCACTCGTAGGGGGTACAGGTTGACCCAAGATGGAGTGCCCAAGTTACCGGATTCCGTGAAGTGCTGGGTGGTCCATTCACTTTGCTGTAGGGGGCTGCCTCACTTCAGGTTTTGGCGGGTAACTTGCTGCACTCGTAGGGGTCTAGGTTTCATTGCACAGGCTATCCACACGACCAGGGGAACGTCGGGTTTCAGCGGCTCTGTGAAACCCGGGGCTCCCAGATTATCTGTATTGTTCTGTGATGCTTATTACTTTTCTGTAATGTTGCATTTATCATGCCTGGAGCGATTATTGTATATTGGTATATATATTAGTAGATGTTGTATATGTTTTGCACCCGCGCTAGTCCAGTACCCGCTCTGTCGTTAGTTAAGTAACCTAACGGGTGATGGCGGGACCCAGTGACGAATGCGGATGGCATATACGTACATTTTATTTTCGTTCTTTTCTGGTGTGATTAATTGATGGGACTGCGTTGATTTTGATCAATGCAAGGAAAACAAACCTGTTTGACGTTGTTGGAACAGTTTTCAAAAAGTGTTATTACAAAGACGTTTTCTTTTTTTTTGCACAGTGGTATTTAGTTGGAATATCCAGCATCTCATTCGACGAGGCAAGGGCTGAGATCCCTTCACCGGGAGTGACTCCTTGGGCAGAAGTTTGCGTCAGGGTAATAACTTCACTATAGTTGATTACTTGTTACTTTGCATCACGATATTCAGTTGGAATATCCTGCACCTCATTCTACGAGGAAAGAGCCGAGATCCCTTCACCGGGAGTGACCTCTTTAGTAAAGGTTTTCGTCTCTATATTTTTGTAAAAAGCTATCAGGTTCCTTCAGCGATATCAAGTTCGTTATGTTAAAGGTTTTTCGCCAAAAACCAGCCGTAGCCCTCCATCATTTCAGTTGGGTATTCAATAGTATTCAAGCTATGTATTTTGACCAACGCCAAGGCATAGTGTTTGGTAGTTGCTGGGTATTCATCTGTTGCATAGATAGATGAGTTGGCTTGGGACAGTCGTTCTGCCATTTGGCCAACGTCAGGGGTATGTACGGGTGGGTTCAAATTAACAAGATAATGATGGGTAGAACTTGACATGTGACTTATGACATTTTGGCCAACGTCAAGGTCATAAGAGCATGGGGCAAAAATCAATATCGGGAGTTTCTAAAGAAACCGAAACTTGCCAGGCATGCACATACCTTCTGGAGTGTGATAACGTGAGTGGATTCCTTCACGTTATCATGCGATGAGAGTTGGGTCCCGATTCTCACCGATGAGTTGGTTTACTCTTCGGGTGATCCCGACTAATTCTTCTTTCAGGTTTGGAGGAGAATTTGACGGTATAGTGGGAGGTTTCGTGATTAGATAAAGTGTCAACCATTCTGATCTAGGTTAGAGTGCACGCAGAGTGTTTCTTTTCTCTCTCTCTTTGGCAGCGACCATTGACCAACCCTAGACTATGACTCAGTGACCAAGTTGACCGAACCTTCTTAAAATACCGGCTTTTGGATTGTCTGAGTTGCATACATCTTTGCCGCTCTTTCTTTTACCCTTTGCATTTCTCCAGAACACCTCGTATCACTACGAACATCCACTTCCATTGGATAAATCCATCGTATGGTTATATACGAACTCGAAGGGACTACTTCGGGGATGGATTAAGGTTCAGGAGAAATTGAATTGCTTTATTCAGTTGTCTATTATCATCACCTTCTCTCAGGTTGAGAGTACTCCTTGGTTTAGGAGACGGTACACCTATTACACTTATTGGATAGTCTTCTTCCAAACCATAGGCAGGTGCCGAAAGGTAGGGAATGGGGAAAACCAATTAGCCTAAGTTAGGTGTACAGAAGGTAATAAGTAAAGACATATAAAGAGATTAGAAAGAGGGCAAAGTAAATTGCGACTGCTATCATTCACGACCAAACCGCGTAGATCATCGCCACTCCTACTTCACCTTTGCTTTTTCTCCAGTTCAGGAGAAATAGAATAAGGTTTTATTCAGTTGTCTTTTATCATCACCTTCTCTCAGGTTGCGAGTACTCCTAGGATTAGGAGTATACACCTATTACACTTATTGGATAGTCTTCTTCCAAATCATAGGCTGGTGCCGAAAGGTAGGGAAGGAAGAAAACCATTAAGCCTAACGATGGTGTACAGAAGGTAATGACTAAAGACAAATAAAGGGATTTGGAGAGATGGTAATGAAATATACGGTTACCGTCATGAATCTGGATAATACTATGAATACCCGGATACCCCTTCGAAACATTTTCATGTTTCAGTTTCACTGTGCATTGTTAATTGTAAACTGATTTCCCAATTAGACACTTACTCCAGGGTATGTATTTACCAGGAATGATTCTCACATCTGTATGGTTTTACAGATGATGAGTGGGAGTAAGTTATTGGGAATTAGTTGATCATCCTCATTATATCGGAATTCGTTGTAATTGGTGATATTTGAGGAAATCGCCTGGGTTTTTGCCTGACGGCAAGTATTTGGTTTTGAATATCCGTTGTTATGCACCAATTTCAAATTGATATATCTGTACGTTTATTTTCATAAAGTGAGATATATCTTTTGAAATTATGTCTGTGACATTTACCTATATCAGTTGACGATTGGGTAAGGATCATTAAACAACGGAGTAGTTCTTAACCATAAGTACAGTTTTCAATCTACGATGCACAGGTTTTGAGTTATTCAACTCAGCGGACTTATACAGAGTATTGTATGTTGTCCAGTGTCCATTAGGACAAAGGGGTTAGTCCTCATACTATGTTCTGTTTACTTGTGACTTCTCTAGTTTTTAGACAAGTGTTTCGTAGAAATACAATGTCTAAGTTTTGAGAAGTTATAGGTAAAAGAATAAAGTAGAGAACCAGGTGTAGCAAGTATCAGGATTCTTCAAGGTGATCGAAAATATAGATACTTGTGATTGGTATTCAGTTGATAGTAATGGTTTTGAAAAACTTGTTTCTCTTTCTGGTCACTCATAATTAGATGAACTCCTAAGTTGAGTAATGCTGATCGGCTTCTCTCCATTTTGTTGACATGCGCTGGAGACAGCTGCATGATTTGAATCTGGTTCCAATTAAATCAGTGCCAAAGTTTCTATATTAGATATAGAATGGTTCATATCTTAACGATGTTAAGGTACGGGGAGTTGTCCGGCTTATGCTTAAAACCAGACTCTGGATAACTCAAGGCACGTTTCTGTAATGGCAGTTTGTGGGTTGACCCGGGCTATGACGAGGGTTGATTTTCTACCATCTTGAAGATCAATAGTGATGTTGTTCTTGACTCGCCACAGTTTTAGTAAAATGGATTTTTTTAAGAAAACAGTAGTGGGAGTATGGTAGAACTGGATGAGATTCCAGAACCACAAACGATTACGGAAAATTTAATAGGGCCTAAATATTCAATCAGGTTTGACATTCCATTAGCCACTCCGCAGATATAGTGGGTAACCTCAAGCACCTGAGAGGTACTTCGGTAGCCTCAAGGACGGTGACAGGGAGGTTCTTGTTTACCCAGACTTGACACTACTGTTGTTCCAGGTTATGAGACCCGGCAGGAGGATGCGTATTGCGTCGTTCTAAACTAGCTTTAGAAGTGCACGTATATATTATTCTGCCAGAGGGTTGTTGTGGTCAGTGGGAGCAGCGGAAGTATAGTGGGCAAGTTGCTTATGTCTATTTATAGACTAAAGCAGATATATCGGAGATAGATCATCTATTTTTGATGTGACAGTCATGGTTTTGATTTCATCAGAATAGGGGATGGATCTGTTAAGAAGGTAGTAGGGTGTGATGTCCTGGTATTTGGATGACATACACAGAGTAGGAAGTAAAATTCCTATACTACGATCGGTTATATTGTGGTTGTCACACAGTTGTTTCTCCTTACAGGATATGGATATAATATCAGATATTCTGGTTACTAAATCTATGGTTTTAGATCTAGATTTGGGTAGTTTCCCAATCTGGGTACTTAGACAGTATTCTAAAAGGTATTTTAGAATGGACGACTCCTGGCATGGTGGTGTACCTGCAGGTGATGGAGTCTCCCTCTCTAAAGGTGTCTTACAGACTAAAGGGGAGAGGGATGTGCATGATTGGTATATCACTTGCTTAGGCAATTGAGTCAATCATGAGATGTCAAGTAGCACACCAGATGTTGTTTTTGCGCTAGATGCAATAAGTTTATATTAATCCAATCCTGGAGAAACATACGGAAGCAGTTTTAGAATATAAGTGTATGTTCTAGGGATTTGAAAACGGCAACCTCCGTTAGGAGACTGTAACACCTGAGTTTGTGTTTAATGGTAATTGTGTGTTAAGGTGGGGTTTTTGGTAAAACGTTTACCAAAACGGGTTTCTAATAATTGTAGGGTTCCTAGGCACACTAGTGAGGTCTCACAAGGCATCAACCATGCCAATTTCAAATTTTACGGGTGCCGAGAAACCCTAATACGGATCGTTAACTAGAATTCTAGGCGATAAATGAAACTAGTTTACAACTAAACTAAAAGAACGGAAATACAACCTTTGTAGATCCGGTCCTCCACCTCCATAGCTCCGCAATGAAGTCTCCTCGCTGTCCAAATCGGATCTTGGGCTCTAGCGTCGGCTTCATCGGAGAAAAAGCGGGCTAGGTCATCGACGACGATGCCGAAGATGATCTACGTCGAGGCATCGCTAGATCAAGCTCCACCTTCACCAAGCCATGAAAACTTGTGAAGGAAACACCCTATACTACTTGGCAAGAGGTAGAGGATGAAGAAATAGGAAGTGGGTTCACTTTAGATTTGGATTTCTCACTCTTTTTCATCAATCACCATTGATGAAGTTAAGGTTTCTTCAAGTAGAAGATGAAGAAGAAGAAGATAATATGATAAGTATTATAATAAGAATAATAAAATCATTCTTATCATAATCATGAACCATGGTCAAGTGTAGAGAACTAACTAAGGTTTAAGTGAATGGTTAGGGTTAAGCATGAGACAAAATGGTCACTTTAGTCAAAGCTTCATGAAGCTTCAAAGATAAAACAAAACTAGCAACCATTTTCCCTTTTTCTTTCCAAAATAAATAAATAAATAAATAATAAAGAAAAGCAAAACCCTAATCATTAACTTAACCATGGTTTAATCTTTACACTTAACCAAGTTAACATGTATCATCAAACATGATAAAATCAAGTGCACAAAAGTATATCACATATACAACTTGTGAACTTCTAGTGAGAAAATCCATTTAAGTGAACCTATATTAGTTAATGTAAAGTGATATATCAAATATATAATTATACATTAAATCATTAAATCAACACTTGATTTAACGACCCGGTCATATCGCATATAACCGACTAATATCAATAGTAACAACTTATCGAATCAACACTTGATCCGATAACCCGGCTATAACGCATATAACCGATCAATGTTATATATCGTGAGAATCGAATACAGTATCACATACTGGTATCATTCTCGGTCCCGCACATATCTCATATGCGCTCCTATTTCGTTTTGCTTGAGCCAGGAAACCTCTGTGTAGGACTCTAAAGACTCGTCAATACGCCGGCAGCAGATGATGATCATATCAAACACCCACAAGCCGCAAGCGGTCTGCTAAACGTAACGGCCACCCGGATATTGAGCTATCAAAAGATCGACGAGCAAGCCCGCTCACACTCCAGTGAATCCAACCAGTAACACTACCGTACAGTCCGGTCTCGTCGTCTGATATGTCGCATATCTCGCCTAGGGGTGGTAAACGTCAGACCCCAATAGCTCGATAAGTCGTGTCGATATGAGGTCTATAACAATTCGAGAAACTACTGGTAACACTTACCAGTATATCTCAGCAACCCTGGCCAGGGATTTCCTGTTATAGCCAATCGAACACAGCGCAACATCAACCCCCTATACCGGGAGAGACGAATCCCCTCCTATCGCTCATTGCCTCCATGTGACTCGGGACTGTACCCAAAAACCACCGTTTTGCACGCCCTCTTGGACGTGGTAAGGTGGAAATCAAAGCACAGTGGGAACCACACAAGACTCTATGACGATCTCGGGTCAACAGACTACTCTGTACCAGTGTCACCAGAGAACTGCCATCTGACGTAAGGTATAATACCATCTGGGAGTTCTCGGCGAGTCCGTCCAGTGTACCCAGTCTCTACTGAGCACCCGTATATCATCTCTGATGTCAAACACCAATGGATATGGGATCATCCATCGCCCATCTGTATGGGTCGAGAAGGTATACGCTAGTCTACTCTGGTATATCGATGCCCCGTCTCGATATACCCACGACTAGGGACTTTGAAGGATGTACTTATGGACTACCATGTCCCCACTAGTATGATCCGCATCACAGTCCAGGTAGTCAAGTACACATCCTAAGGGCTTTACCAACATGTAATAGAGAGACAATCTGTGTACACGTTAAGGTAAAGAGCAACCAGATAGCATACTATCATGTCGAGCAAGAAAGTCCTCCCTATATATGTCCCAGTATCCACTACAATATACATCCAATGTACAGTAATGGCCTCTAGGGCATACATATAACTAACAATCTCCCACTTGCACTAGGGCCATCTGTAGCAGTGGTTGTAGTATCTCATACTCAACCATCCCATAAAAGTCTCTCTCTGGGAATAGGCCTTCGTGAATGGATCCGCCGTGTTGTCCTCTGAGTCTACTCTCCTGACCTCGATCCCCTGGAGATCAACCATCTCCATGATCAGGTGATACTGTCTTAGAATATGTCTGGATCACTGATGGGACCGGCGTTCCTTGGCATAAGCCACAAGTCCATTGTCACACAATGGGAGGAACATAGTTCATCTCATGAACCATTATACACCCAAACAGCCTCTTTGGTAGCATCTTAAGTAGCGATGTATCCTGCCTTTATCGTCTAGTATGCCACGGTATCTAGCTTGGAACTCTTCCAACATACCGTCCCTTTACTGAGGGTAAAGACAATGCCTGTGACTGACATTCAGTCGTCTTTATCACCCTGGAACCCTTCCAGTGATTCTCCCCAGGATCGATTGATACCATCTCACTACAACTAGTGAGAATCCTAACATCCAATTAGATCTATCTCATAGATCCAAAACCCAGGATTTAGGAGGTATCACTTTGATCCTATCTGGAGAATCATTGTGATAAGAGGAGATTGACCGAGCGTAGCATAGGAAACTCCTTTCCTATCAAGAGTATGTCATCCACGTACTCTACGAGGATCGTCACCATACTCTCTACTACCTTTTTGTATATACAAGGTTCATCTACCATTTTGATGATGTCAAACTATTTGACTAACTCATCAAAACAGATGTTCCAACTCCGCGATGCCTGCTTTATCACATAAAACATCTTGCACACGTTTCCGCTGCTCCCACTGTCTACGAAGCCCTCTGGCTGTGTACTTATAGACGCTCTCTTCCAAAACATCATTTAGAAAAGCAGTCATGACACCCAACCACCAGATATCGTAGTCATGGTATGTAGCCGTGGCAAGTAGGATCTGGATGGACTTAAGCATAGCTCCTTAGAAAAGGTTTCGTCATGATCCATACCTGGTCAATGATGCAAACCTTTAACAAGTCTAGCTTTGAAAGTCTCAACTTTTCCATCTACACCAAGTAATCTTCTCAAGATATACTTGCTCCTGATGGGGATTTAACCCTTCAGATATAGCAACCAAAGTCCATACTTTGTTGGTGTACATGGATTCCATCTCAGATCGCTAAGCATCCAGCCATTCTTACAGAGTCCCACTCCTGATGGCCAGCTCGAAACTAGTTGGGTCATCATCTCATGATGCAATCCTCGCTCCCACTGTCATAGAGAAACCGAAATATCTCTTAGGTGGGTGAGGAACCCTACTAGATCGGCGGAGAGGCTGAGGTTCGTTGGAATCTACTGAATCCTTTGGTTCTGTCAAATCATCAGCTGCAGTTTGTATAGCTGGAACATTTCCAGTTCTACATAACAGTATTTGCCTCGAGCTTGTCCGGATTTTGCTTTCAGACATAGGCCGGTCAACCCCAAATCTTAACTAGCTTAAGATATGGGCTCTTCCCTTTCCATATCACATATGAAATGGTAGGCAACTGATTTGACTCGAACCCTATTCAATAGGTATGCAGCTTCTCAAGTGCATAACTCCCAAAAAGGAAATAGGTAACTCAGTAGTACTTATCATAGAGCACACCTTATCATATAGGGTATGATTGCTCCGCCCCGATATACCATCGTGCTATGGTGTATACGGAGGAGTAATGCTGAGAGAGAATCTCATTCTCGTTTAGAATAGTCCAGGATTTCCATGCTCAAATATTCTCCTCCTTGATCTCATCATAGGACATAATACTTATACCCTTATCGGTTCTCTACTTCTAACTTATATTCTGTGAATATCTCAAAAGGTTCGGACTTGTGTTTCAACAGGAACATATGTCTGAATCTTGAGAGATTATCAGAGAATGTAACGAAGTACAAAGAACCAGTCCTGGCATATGTAGACAGGGGACCTACATACATCAACATGTATCATCCCAAGAGTTCACTAACTCTTTCTCTGTTTCCAATAAACAGAGCTGGTGTCATTATATCTTTGTGACATGACTGGCAAGTTTCACAAGATGTAAATTCAAACTGATTTAAATATACATCTATATGTAACTTCAGCTAGTCGGGTCGCATTGATATGACCTAGTCTACAATGCCTTAAGAAGGATTCGTTCATTTCTGAACTTTTCCTCTTGTGTGTGTTCTGTATACTAAGAACTGTGGTTTGATTTAGAACATCAATGTTTTTAGATAACGTGCCTGAACCGATCAACTTTTGATATAGGAAATGTTCAAAACATTATCCATCTATACAAAATTTTATCATTTCTTTACTAATAAAGAGATAGATATGATTTTGTATATCAGGTTCGGTATCTAATAACATTCGTTCAGAATCAATGTATTGGTAATACAGGGTGACAGTGACCAACAGACTTGGCTGCAACTCTTGCCCCGTTTTCTGCCTCATGAAACTTATCACCCGTTCTCAGTTCTCTATCTATCTGTAGCCCTATGTAACAGATTACATATCTGGGATCCTGATCTGGTATCACATACCCAGGACGTAGAGGATACAGAGAAACAATTCTTTGTAATGAACACACCCGAAGATGATGCATCATCATGCACTTTCTTCGTTTGGGCGGCACGGGAATTCTGGTAATCCCCAATATCCTGCTCTGTCTTATAACAATTATAAGTTGGAGCGGGACCAACGTTCCCCAGCTCAGTATAACAAGCGGGTTCGGTCAATGTTCCGTATTATTATCTTGATTAAGGCGTGATATGGTCGCTACCTGGAGAGAGAGAGAAGAAAACACTCAGCGTGCACTCTTGCAAGAATAGATTGGTTTTTATTTTATCTAATCAGGATGGCTCCCACTGCTTTTTATCAAATCTTCCTTCAAACCCTAAAAGGAAAGACTAGCCGGGATTAATTACAAACTACAAGTTCGCCAATCTTTCAGCCAGGCCAGTGTCGGTACTTTGAGGGAGGTCCCCCGTGCTTTCGCACGAACCTAATTAATGTAAACCTCGTTTTCCCAGAGGCGTAACCCCGTTGACATCTTTCTAGACACCTACTTGATCGGCTAATTGTAATGTGTAAAACTCTCCCAGGAGTAACAATTACTCGCAGCGGGTATCGGGATCCAACTATCTCATAGAAGGTATGCAATCTCATTGCAAATTTCAACACTTGAAATTCCCGATAATATTTTGCCCCTAGCACCCTATGACCTTGACGGAGGTCAACAAACCATAGGCTACTAGTCAAGTTCAACCCGTCATTTCTTGATCGAATTAAACCCACCCGCAGGACCCTTGACGGAGGTCAACAAGGCCGCACGACTACCCTAATCCAATCTGCATCATATGCATAAGCAGATAAATACTAGTTAGCTACCGCACACTACGCCTTGACGGAGGTCAACAAACGTAGCACGAATACTAAATAGGACTTATCTGAAATGACGGAGGGCTACGACAGGTTTTTCTGAAAACCTATTGCGTAATGAACTTGATATCGTTGTAGAATCAAATGATTTTAAAATGGAGTGTTTTTGAGGCTTTTCTAGTTTTTCTAAAGGAGTCACTTCCGGTGAAGGGATCGTC
This sequence comes from Agapanthus africanus, assembly GCA_030015575.1. NCBI lineage: Eukaryota > Viridiplantae > Streptophyta > Magnoliopsida > Asparagales > Amaryllidaceae > Agapanthus > Agapanthus africanus. The sequence goes on along the minus strand of CM057338.1, from coordinate 269,312,124 downwards.
GGTCCTTTCCTCGTCGAATGAGGTGCGGGATATATCATATATATCACTGTGCAAAGCAAAAACACTTAAAAGCAATCAAAAGACAAACCGAGTGTGTAGCATCTGCCAGTTATTGCTAAAGGAGTCACTCCCTGTGAAGGGATCTCGGTCCTTTCCTCATCGAATAAGGTGCAGGATATATCATATATACCGCAGTGCAAAGCAAGAACTGTAGTTACCTGTTTTATTTTGAAATTCGATTCTACAACATCTTAGGTTTCTTTTACTTTCATTAATCACATTAATGAAGTCCCATCATTTAAGTACCTAAACATCACAGATAAATACGACGTACACTTATGCCATCCGCATTCGCCTCGATGTCCCCTCGTGCACCGTTAGGTTAGGTAACTAACGGCAGAGCGGGGCAGGGCTAGCGCGGGTGTAAAACATAAGTAACGTCTATATAATATATCATATATACTATATACAGTATCTATCACAGAACATCACATGATCACATCACAGATATCGCAGCAGAAGAATCATATGAAATATTGGATATACTAGGACGTCCGTGTTTTCAATACGAGCCAGTATAAAACACGGATTCCACGGTCGTGATGAATAGCCAAACCCACACCCCTAGACCCCTACGAGAGCGGCAAGCAACCCTACCAATTCTTGGGTTAGGAGACCCGGACTCGACTCCTCGAGATGGTCTCCCACTGGACCCTAGAACCCGGTTACTTGTGCTCCCCTCCTTGGGTCTATCCTAGTGCGGAAAAGTAAATAATATACAAAAGGTGACATCTTCCGCAACCTGGAAGTGTCCCAATAAAAGAATATTACATACAGTTTTTACATGAATGAAAATGAAAAACACTCATCTCACATAAAAACCCCCGGCTATTCAAACACGACGATCCAATATAACATATCCAGCAACACATAACATCACATGTCATCAACGTAAGTAAATATGCGCATCCCAATTGTCGTTGACATATAGCAACGAAACCGGCGATATCACATATTACACTTACGGTCACAGAAAAGAAAGTGCAAAATTACAACAGTTGGAATCCGCAACCTCTATAGACATTGCATGCCTAATCAAATGAATTCCTTAGACATCGCATGCCTAACAATTATAAACCCCGCATTTTAGTCTCATTATCGAAAACACTTTTCAATATCAAGTCGGGCAATTCAACAGGATTCCCGACATCCTGATCGAATGCTCGTCGCAAACTTTAGTAGGCGGCCGCACCCCCTGACGCCGTCGACGAAGTGCACCAAGGCAGAACACCGCTGCCGCGAGCACCCGAACGGATGCTTTCGGCGACGGGGTTCTCCTACAGTCACTTGGTCGGGGCTATGGAGTGAGGCTGTCTATTAAGTTTACCCAGCGAGTATCCGCGTACGCTACGTGATTGCGACGGACTTTTGATCACATCAAAATTCCGTGGCAACCGATCAATTGAGACTAAACTGCTATGTTTATAACATTCATTGAGTTATCTCATAACTACTTGTGAATTCCAATTATTGTATCCCATTCCGGATAAATAGAAAATGTCAAACTTTCCGATCGAACAATCGAACACCCAAGTTTTCCCGATACAGATCAACACATGAAACAAGTCTAAAAACATTCAGTTCATGCCTCAGTACCAACGGTCCAGCCGTAGAAGGGTCAAGCCAACGCCTCACATGTGGCACGCCGTACTGCCCCAAACCCGAAGGTTCAAACGGCAGTTCAAGACGGTCACATAATCGAGTTAAGGTTTGTTGTCTTCTAGAGGGTCCATCGAGTTACTTGCACTACTTAGAACGTCTTTAAACCACGGAAAAATCCAACACTTGGAAATTTCCCGACAGGGGAAAAATTGGGTATTTATATCCGGTCGAACTTTTTAACATATTCAAAAATTTATCCGGAAAGCCACATAGACAAAATCTGATACTCCGATCGAAACACCGAATCCCCAAAACAACCCCAGAAAATTCAACTCTTGAATAAATATTAAAAATATCCATAAAACTCAGCTGCAGAAATTATGAATTACTGTGCAAGGTAGGAGGGATGACGTCATCCTTTAGTCGCGGAACCGCCGCCTAAGCTGGCTTAGGCCGCGGTTCCGCCGCATAGTGTACTGTTCATTGGAAACAAATTGCACCGTAATTCTTAGAATTCTCTGCTGAATTTTTTAAGCATTTTTAATCTTGAAAAATCCCAGATTTTAGAAAAAGTCCAGAGAGCACTTGGGTTTTAGGGTTTCGGGTTTCAAACGTCGTCTAGACTTCGCCTAAGGCTCTAGCTAGGCTCTGATACCACTGTAGGGTTCCTAGACACACTAGTGAGGTCTCACAAGGCATCAACTATGCCAATTTCAAATTTTACGGGTGCCGAGAAACCCTAATACGGATCGTTAACTAGAATTCTAGGCGATAAATGAAACTAGTTTACAACTAAACTAAAAGAACATAAATACAACCTTTGTAGATCCGGTCCTCCACTTCCATAGCTCCGCAATGAAGTCTCCTCGCTGTCCAAATCGGATCTTGGGCTCTAGCGTCGGCTTCATCGGAGAAAAAGCGGGCTAGGTCATCGACGACGATGCCGAAGATGATCTACGTCGAGGCATCGCTAGATCAAGCTCCACCTTCACCAAGCCATGAAAACTTGTGAAGGAAACACCCTATACTACTTGGCAAGAGGTAGAGGATGAAGAAATAGGAAGTGGGTTCACTTTAGATTTGGATTTCTCACTCTTTTTCATCAATCACCATTGATGAAGTTAAGGTTTCTTCAAGTAGAAGATGAAGAAGAAGAAGAAGATAATATGATAAGTATTATAATAAGAATAATAAAATCATTCTTATCATAATCATGAACCATGGTCAAGTGTAGAGAACTAACTAAGGTTTAAGTGAATGGTTAGGGTTAAGCATGAGACAAAATGGTCACTTTAGTCAAAGCTTCATGAAGCTTCAAAGATAAAACAAAACTAGCAACCATTTTCCCTTTTTCTTTCCAAAATAAATAAATAAATAAATAATAAAGAAAAGCAAAACCCTAATCATTAACTTAACCATGGTTTAATCTTTACACTTAACCAAGTTAACATGTATCATCAAACATGATACAATCAAGTGCACAAAAGTATATCACATATACAACTTGTGAACTTCTAGTGAGAAAATCCATTTAAGTGAACCTATATTAGTTAATGTAAAGTGATATATCAAATATATAATTATACATTAAATCATTAAATCAACACTTGATTTAACGACCCGGTCATATCGCATATAACCGACTAATATCAATAGTAACAACTTATCGAATCAACACTTGATCCGATAACCCGGCTATAACGCATATAACCGATCAATGTTACATATCGCGAGAATCGAATACAGTATCACATACTGGTATCATTCTCGGTCCCGCACATATCTCATATGCGCTCCTATTTCGTTTTGCTTGAGCCAGGAAACCTCTGTGTAGGACTCTAAAGACTCGTCAATACGCCGGCAGCAGATGATGATCATATCAAACACCCACAAGCCGCAAGCGGTCTGCTAAACGTAACGGCCACCCGGATATTGAGCGATCAGAAGATCGACGAGCAAGCCCGCTCACACTCCAGTGAATCCAACCAGTAACACTACCGTACAGTCCGGTCTCGTCGTCTGATATGTCGCATATCTCGCCTAGGGGTGGTAAACGTCAGACCCCAATAGCTCGATAAGTCGTGTCGATATGAGGTCTATAACAATTCGAGAAACTACTGGTAACACTTACCAGTATATCTCAGCAACCCTGGCCAGGGATTTCCTGTTATAGCCAATCGAACACAGCGCAACATCAACCCCCTATACTGGGAGAGACGAATCCCCTCCTATCGCTCATTGCCTCCATGTGACTCGGGACTGTACCCAAAAACCACCGTTTTGCACGCCCTCTTGGACGTGGTAAGGTGGAAATCAAAGCACAGTGGGAACCACACAAGACTCTATGACGATCTCGGGTCAACAGACTACTCTGTACCAGTGTCACCAGAGAACTGCCATCTGACGTAAGGTATAATACCATCTGGGAGTTCTCGGCGAGTCCGTCCAGTGTACCCAGTCTCTACTGAGCACCCGTATATCATCTCTGATGTCAAACACCAATGGATATGGGATCATCCATCGCCCATCTGTATGGGTCGAGAAGGTATACGCTAGTCTACTCTGGTATATCGATGCCCCGTCTCGATATACCCACGACTAGGGACTTTGAAGGATGTACTTATGGACTACCATGTCCCCACTAGTATGATCCGCATCACAGTCCAGGTAGTCAAGTACACATCTTAAGGGCTTTACCAACATGTAATAGAGAGACAATCTGTGTACACATTAAGGTAAAGAGCAACCAGATAGCATACTATCATGTCGAGCAAGAAAGTCCTCCCTATATATGTCCCAGTATCCACTACAATATACATCCAATGTACAGTAATGGCCTCTAGGGCATACATATAACTAACAATAATTTATCTGGTTTTATGGTTATTTTAGTAGAATTTTATCTCGACTGCACACACTTGTGCATGTTAACTAGGGTTAAGTCTAGGGTTGCCATGTAAATGAGCTTGTGGGTTAACCATGTTTGAGACAACCATGGTGGTCTAACCCACTTGGTTAAGCTAATTAGTTTTAACTAAGGGTTTTAGTTTTGTTAAAGGGTGATTCGGGTTAAGGTTGACTTGTGTTGAGGTGAGAAAAGATTTGATGGTTGTCATGTAAGCATTTAATGAGAGAGAGAGAGTGGTGGCTATGGTTATGTCACCCTCCATTTCTTTTCAAAACTTTTACACATCTCTCACACTATCATATCTCTCACATCCTACCCTCTCACACACACACACACATCAGCACATTTCAGCCACCAAAACATCATCAGCACAGCAGCAATAAAACAGCAACATCAGCTACAACAACAGCCCCAACTTCATAAACCACACTCACACAACAACATCAACACAACACTTCACCACAAAAACAACAACCCACACTTCAGCTGCTGCTGCTTCAGCAACTCAAAAAAAAAACAACAGCAACACCAGCACATTACAACAGCAACAGCATCAGCATCAGCACTGGAGCATAACAGCAGCAGTAGCAAAGGAATTGCAGCACTTGGAGCTGTAGCAGCAGCACTTCAGCAGCACAACACCCTTCTCCTTCCCTTCTTCTCCTTCATCTAGGATCTCTAGAGGTATAACCTCGTAACTCGACTCCTATTTGCTACAGTTATGGTTATCTAGATTAGTTTAGTGTTTATTATATGTTTTAGTGCTAGTTTTGGGTAATTTAGGTGAGTTTTGGCAAAGTGATGGTTGGGATGGTTAGTATAACCTTAGCAAGTGCTGTTAATACTAGTGAAACCAAGATTTGTCCCAGATTTCACAAAAATACCAGATTTGTTCGAGTTGGTGTAATTTAGCAATTTTAGCGACTTTTTAGCCTCTTTAAAATCTGCTGTTGACCCGAGCCCTTCAGAATAAAATTGAGGAGACTGTAGCACAGTGACCATGTCAGACACACACACACAAAGCACGGGGACCCACCTCCCACTCTTGGCCGTCGATTTATTCAATCTGGCCGCAAATTGCGGCCAGAGTAGGGGGTGAAGTGTTGGGTTTTGGGTGTGTGGGGGTGTTCTGGGTAGATTAGGGTGTTGGTATCTGCAACTTTTTGAGTTTGGCCCAGAGGCAAAATCTGGAGCTTTAAACGATTTATCGACGTTTTTAAAACATGTGCGACACGCGCGTGTTCCGCGTGGTTCTGTGGCGCGCTGCGCGACATAGCGCGTCGGAGTGGGTTCTGGTGAGTTGCATGCGTCGCGACGCTTTGAGTGCACGCGCGTTCAGTTTGACGCACGCGTATCCTTTTTAGCGACATATCGCATTTTTGCAGGATTTGCCTTATGTGTGACTTTTGTAAATTCTAGGTTCGCCGACGGAGACTTCGAGCGCAGCGGAGAAAGGAAAGCAGGTGGTCGGACACACCTAGCGCGAGATCACGGGTGAGTAGATGTAACATCTACGGGGGACGATCGTTTGGATGGCGCAAGTCGCCCGATAGATTTAGTAAACTTAAAAATTGCTTGGGACATTAGAAATCATAATACTTGCATGATATTTGCTGCAATCAGGATCTATATGTTGTACCTACCTGTGCGAACTCATTCTGTAGGACACATGCACCATTACCAGGGTTCTTATATGCAGCACGAGCACTATTCATGTGTACACAAATACCCTGGTAATTGCCATGTCACGACACTAGATAACTTATAATCTGAAACATGTTAATAATTGATGCTTAGACCTGTGCTATTGCAATAAATCGTTAAAATAAAATTGTAGAATTGCTATTCATGTGCATATACATCATTATATCACTTGTTCATGCCTAGTTATTAATCATACATTGCAACTTGAACATTGATACTATATGCATTCATTATCATTGACATATGCACCATGATGGTTTCTTGAGATTTATGATATTTCTGGATTTCGGGGGAAAACCGCAAGATTTACAAAACTTATTATCTTTTAAAATATGAAAAGTTGCGGTTTTCTAGTGATGTATAGTGTCGTCCACCATGAGTTTGTTGTGGTTTTCGAGACCCGTTTCGAGGAGGTGGATGAACCGTCTCGGGTACATGGTGGGCCCGGTAAGGTACCCCGGGGCAAGAAGATCGCAGGAGATGGCGTTGAGCCTGGCAGGGGACGGATTACCTACCGGTGACTTCATTTGGCACGGCGGATATCCAGAGGATACCGACCGGGGCCGCGAGATGATGAGATATGGATATTTGAGATGGGTCAGCCGGACGGCTGAGGCCAGAGATACTATGACATGGATATATGAGATTTGAGACAGTTTTGAGGTGTCGTTGCTGGGCTCGGATTTTGTTGATTCTATGGATATTATGCTGATATTTAAAAAGAGTTTCAAAAACCAAAAGAGATAACATGATTCTTATATATACATTGAGATCACAGTTGATTTATGTGGCATACATACATGCTAGTACATTTATGTGGCATACATACCTGCTAGTATATTCATGTGGCATACATACCTGCTAGTACATTGATGTTGCATACATACCTGCTAGTACATCCAGCCATACCTGTTTTAGAGATGCTAGGATACTTGTGTGCATGCATACGATAGCCTTTGTAGATGTTATTTATTACTCACGAGCTGGCAACTCACCCCCGTTGTGCCACAGCTTTTCTGCAGGTCCGTTCCGTCAGTACGATAGCGGCGGACACATTAGCTCTTTTTGCCTGGACTCGAGGTTTTTGCTCATAGGTGGGTTATATTATCATTTTCTACCACCTTATATATTTTCATTGTATCTAGAGTACTCCGTCTACTATTTCAGTTGTACCAGTTTTATTTGGATTATTGTATATTGATCTAGAGGTGAGGTTGTGAAACTTGTGGACTTTATGTCATTTGGGGTCGAGCTCACTCGAGTCGACATGCTATTTACTTGTGCTCTTCATGCTTACTTATGCACCTTGTTATTTTTACATTGCGTGGGATTTGTGACCGCCTTGAAACGAAGAGCTAGCTCCTGCTTGGGGATGCCATATTTATGTTATTCATTTATATTCCGGTTTTGTACCCGTTTGGGGGCTTGTTTTACAAAGGAGACTCTGCCGGGATTTTTGGGAAAAAGGATGTTGTTTTTAAAAGACTTGATGTGATTTAATGGGATAAACTGCCTAAAAAAAGATTGGTTCTTCCTTCACTCTATTTCTTAAATCGGGTTTTGATTTCTGGGCTTCGGCTTGCTTATTTTACGGACGCCTTGAGACGTTTCGTAACTTAAGTGCCGGTCACGTTCCGTACCTTGCGGGTCGTGACAAAGTTGGTATCAGAGTGATAGGTTTTACCTTTCTGAGTGTAGGATGACCCTTAGTAGATGGAGTAAGTGACTTAAGCAGGGTAGCGTATCGTACGTATGTCCGCGGCATACTTGCGGTACGGTACTCCGCCTAGGTGACTTTAGGATATACTTGCTTGAAATTCCTTCTTCAATTCCGTGTATCCTGTGATTCTATTGCACCGTTCTTATTGTCCGGTTTCCTGTACCAGTCACTATGCCTCAGAGGGCTACGAGAGCGCAGAGGGCTGCCGCCCAAGATGAGATCCGAGCAGGCTCGTTCGAGACGAGGACCGAGCAGGGTGGTATGCCTACGCCGCAGGGACAGACTGATCCGCCTTCCTCAGGCCGCATGGATAGGCTTGAGTCTGGTATGGAGGAGCTACGACAGATGATGGGAGGTATGCAGGAGCTACGACAGATGGTGGGATCCTTAGTAGCGGCCAGTCATGCACCGAGGCCGGAGGACGTACCTACTACATCACAGGCGACCATGATACCTGCTACTACTACTACCACCATGGCCATCTCGGTTTCGCTACAGGATTTCATGAGGCTGAGACCTCCAGTCTTCACGGGCACCGATGCAGCAGAGGACCCACAGACATTCCTTGACAGTTTAGCCAGGATTTGCCGTTCGCTTAGATGTTCTGACGATCGATGAGTGGAGCTTGCGAGTTTCCGACTAGAGGGCCTCGCGCAGACATGGTGGGAGTCAGTCTTGAGAGGTCGAGCTGCAGGTCTACCGCCTATGACTTGGGCCGAGTTTACGGCAGTCTTTTTAGCCCGTTTCCTTCCGGAGAGCATTCGTGACGCCAGAGCTCGTAGTTTTGAGGCCTTGATCAAGACTCCAGGGATGACGGTGTTTGAGTATGACGTCCAGTTCACGCAGTTATCCAGATATGCTCTGTATTTGGTTGATACCGAAGAAAAGAGGGTGAAGTGGTTCATGCAGGGACTTGACGCCCAGCTATTTCTTGCTATTGGCGCCCAGCACTTCGACACTTATTCAACTGCTATGGATACAGCGTTGCGGATGTAGGCACGTATTTCAGCGACTTCGACCGTTTCCGAGCCGAAGAGGATTCGTACCGGTATGCCAGATTAGAGGCAGCATGCCAGATTCTTTCCGAGAGATAGGGTCGGCAGAGGGGTTGGACGAGGTCAGCTGTATGGTTCATATCCACAGGGACAACAGCCGTCGCTAGGATGTTATAGGTGCGGGAGTCTGCACCATCGTGTCAGAGACTGTCCGGTAGGACGACAGGGAGCGGCGACAGTTCCACATGTGACCCTACCACCATCACCTCCCCCTCCTCAGAGAGCTCTACTTCCTGCCACAGGCGATGCTCCACCCCAGTTAGGTGCACCCAGAGGCTGTCGACGCGGCGGTCTTATCTAGAGAGGACGAGGAGGCAGAGGCCGAGGTCAGCCCGCTATTGGTGGAGGTCAGGCCCGAGTGTTTGCGTTAACACCGCAGGATGCACAGGCATCTAATGCCGTTGTGACACGTACTCTATCAGTATGTTCTGTTGATGCACACGTGTTGTTTGATCCCGAATCCACGCACTCGTACGTTTCCACACACTTCGTGCCGAGTTTGGGTAGAGAGTCCGGTTTGCTTGATCAGCCGCTTGTTGTGACCACTCCTGTGGGAGAGTCGTTTGTTGCTAGGCACGTGTTCTGATCCTGTATTGTTCGTATTGGCGAGAGAGAGCTGCCTGTCGACTTGATCCTTCTGGAGATATTGGACTTCGACGTTCATTTGGGCATGGATTGGTTAGCCACGTGCTTTGCGTCTGTGGACTGCCGGGAGAAGACGATTAGATTTTGTTTTCCCGGCGAGCCAGCTTTTGTTGTGCAGGGGGACCGTGGTGCCGCCCCTCACATATTGATTTCTTCTCTTCGCGCTGGTCAGCTGTTGAGGAAGGGATGTCGGGGATTTCTAGCCTATGTTTGCGATACTAGAGCTACAGATGTTCCATTGGACCAGGTTCCGATTGTATGCGAGCTCCCCGATGTTTTCCCTGATGAGCTGCCAGGACTACCGCCTGAGCACGATGTTGAGTTCTGTATTGATTTGATTCCCGGCTCGGGGCCTATTTCTATGCCGCCTTATCGGATGGCCCCGGCAGAGCTTAGAGAGTTGAAGGTCCAGCTGCAAGATTTGTTGGATAAGGGACTTATTCGACCCAGCGTTTCTCCATGGGGTGCTCCGGTCCTGTTTGTCAAGAAGAAGGACGGAAGTTTGCGCTTGTGTATCGACTACCGCCAGCTGAACAAGGTTACCGTGCTGAACAGATATCCGTTGCCACGCATTGATGATTTGTTCGACCAGCTTCAGGGGGCAGGATATTTTTCGAGGATCGACTTGCGATCAGGATACCATCAACTGCGAGTTCGACAGGAGGATATACCGAAGACAGCTTTCCGTACGCGCTATGGCCACTATGAGTTTCTGGTGATGTCGTTCAGACTCACCAACGCCCCAGCTGCATTTATGAATTTGATGAACCGTACATTCAGGCCGTATCTCGACTTGTTCATCATAGTATTCATTGACGATATTTTGGTGTATTCCCGGAGCCGAGAGGAGCACGAGCAGCACTTGCAGATCACATTGCAGACCTTGAGGGAGCACCAAATTTTCGCAAAATTTTCCAAGCGTGCATTCTGGTTAGACAGCGTTGGTTTCTTGGGTCACGTGATTACAAGAGATGGCGTATGTGTAGACCCGAAGAAGATCGAGGCCGTTCATCAGTGGCCCAGACCGACATCGGTTACGGAGATCCGTAGTTTTCTAGGCCTGGTGGGCTACTACAGGCGATTCGTTCATGATTTCTCCCGTATTGCTGCACCTTTGACCGGTTTGACCCGGAAGGGAGTTCCTTTCACGTGGATGGAGGAGTGCGAGCACAGTTTTCAACAGCTATGGACGTGTTTGACTACGGCGCCGGTATTGTCTTTGCCTTCAGGATCAGGCGGATTTGTGGTCTATTATGACGCTTCACGGGTGGGGTTAGGATGCGTATTGATGCAGCATGACAGGGTGATCGCGTATGCTTCTCGGCAGCTGAAGAAACATGAACAGAACTACCCCCTCATGATTTGGAGATTGCTGCAGTGGTCTTTGCACTTAAGATCTGGCGACATTACCTATACGGAGAGTCGTGCCAGATATTCACTGATCACAAGAGCTTAAAGTATATATTTTAGCAGCGAGACCTGAATCTGAGACAACGTCGTTGGATAGAGCTGGTGAAAGACTATGACTGTGAGATCTTGTATCACCCGGGCAAGGCCAATGTACTGGCGGATGCTTTGAGCAGGAGGCCCGGGGGTAGTCTATCTTGTTTGCGCGCAGTGCAGAGGCAGTCGTCAGCAGATTGGCAGATTTTATGCGACAGCCGAGTTGAGTTCGAGTTCACTCCGACAGGGGGACAACTTGCGCATGTTCGTGCACGTCCGCAGTTACTTGACCGTATTCGAGAAGCACAGCCCAGTGATGACCGTCTTTCAGAGATCATGGAGCAGGTTAGGCAGGGCAGAGATTCCGAGTTCGTGATCGAGGATCAGGGAGTACTACGATTTGGGACTCGACTGTGTGTACCAGATTCTGAGGGACTGCGACGTGAGATTCTTGAGGAGACGCATAGATCGACATACAGCGTTCATCCGGGTTCCACCAAGATGTACCGCGATTTGAGAGATGTGTATTGGTGGGACGGGATGAAGAGGGACGTCACAGACTTTGTATCGAGATGCCTGACTTGTCAGCAAGTCAAGGCTGAGCACCAGAGGCCAGCAGGAGAGTTGCAGCCTTTGCCCATTCCGGAGTGGAAATGGGAGCAGATTTCGATTGACTTCGTTGTGGGTCTACCCAGGACCAGTCGAGGGTACGACTCCATTTGGGTGATTGTGGATCGATTGACGAAAGCGGCTCACTTCCTGCCAGTGAAGACCACTTTCAGTTTTGCTCAGTATGCCCAGATTTAAATCGACGAGATCGTGAGGTTGCATGGCGTACCGACTTGTATCGTGTCAGATTGAGGCACCCAGTTTACCAGCCGACTATGGCAGAGACTTCAGGAGGCATTGGGCACCCGTTTGAGTTTCAGCACAGCATTTCATCCACAGACCGACGGTCAGTCAGAGCGGACTGTTCAGACTCTCGAGGACATGCTCAGAGCGTACGTTTTGGACTTTGGTGGTAGCTGGGATCGTCATTTACCATTAGTGGAGTTCTCCTACAACAACAGCTTCCAGTACACTATTCAAATGGCACCTTTCAAGGCTTTGTATGGGAGAAGATGCAGATCGCCCGTCTGTTGGACTGAGCTGAGCGAGAGCAGTATTTTGGGGCCGCAGATCGTGCAGGAGACGACCGAGAAAGTACAGTTAATTTGAGATCGGATGAGAGCGGCTCAGAGCAGGCAGAAATCGTATGTAGACAGGCGCCGTCGCAGATTAGAGTTCGCAGTTGGCAATCATGTTTTTCTGAGGGTCTCTCCGATGAAGGGCGTGATGAGATTTGGGCGAAAAGGAAAGCTTAGCCCCAGATTTGTGGGTCCCTTCGAGATCCTCGAGCGTGTCGGCGCAGTTGCATATCGTTTGGCTCTTCCACCCAGCTTTTCAAATGTTCACCCCGTCTTCCACGTGTCGATGCTACGCAGATATCTTCATGACCCTTCCCACACGATTCAGCATCAGACCGTTCAGTTTGAGCCCGACCTTTCGTTCACCGTGCAGCCAGTAGGGATATTGGATCGGCAGGTGAAGAAACTTCGATCGAAGGTCCTGCTGTCTGTGAAGGTTCTTTGGCGCAGCCTGAATGGTGAGGAGATCACTTGGGAGGCCGAGGGAGAGATACGGAAGAAATTCCCTCATCTTTTTGAAGGTATGCGTAGTTGTATATTTTAAAATTCGGGGATGAATTTTCTTAAGGGGGGAAGACTGTAACACCTGAGTTTATGTTTAATGGTAATTGTGTGTTAAGGTGGGTTTTTGGTAAAACGTTTACCAAAACGGGTTTCTAATAATTTATCTGGTTTTATGGTTATTTTAGTAGAATTTTATCTCGACCGCACACACTTGTGCATGTTAACTAGGGTTAAGTCTAGGGTTGCAATATAAATGAGCTTGTGGGTTAACCATGTTTGAGACAACCATGGTGGTCTAACCCACTTGGTTAAGCTAATTAGTTTTAACTAAGGGTTTTAGTTTTGTTAAAGGGTGATTAGGGTTAAGGTTGACTTGTGTTGAGGTGAGAAAGGATTTGATGGTTGTCATGTAAGCATTTAATGAGAAAGAGAGAGTGGTGGCTATGGTTATGTCACCCTCCATTTCTTTTCAAAACTTTTACACATCTCTCACACTCTCTTTCACACTCTCATATCTCTCACATCCTTCCCTATCACTCACACACACACATCAGCCCAAACATCAGCACATTTCAGCCACCAAAACATCATCAGCACAGCAGCAATAAAACAGCAACATCAGCTGCAACAACAGCCCCAACTTCATAAACCACACTCACACAACAACATCAACACAACACTTCACCACAAAAACAACAACCCCACTTCAGCTGCTGCTGCTTCAGCAACTCAAAAAAAAACAACAGCAACACCAGCACATTACAACAGCAACAGCATCAGCACTGGAGCAGAACAGCAGCAGTAGCAAAGGAATTGCAGCACTTGGAGCTGTAGTAGCAGCACTTCAGCAGCACAGCACCCTTCTCCTTCCCCTCTTCTCCTTCATCTAGGATCTCTAGAGGTATAACCTCGTAACTCGACTCCTATTTGCTACAGTTATGGTTATCTAGATTAGTTTAGTGTTTATTATATGTTTTAGTGCTAGTTTTGGGTAATTTAGGTGAGTTTTGGCAAAGTGATGGTTGGGATGGTTAGTATAACCTTAGCAAGTGCTGTTAAGACTAGTGAAACCAAGATTTGTCCCAGATTTCACAAAAATACCAGATTTGTTCGAGTTGGTGTAATTTAGCAATTTTAGCGACTTTTTAGCCTCTTTAAAATCTGCTGTTGACCCGAGCCCTTCAGAATAAAATTGAGGAGACTGTAGCACAGTGACCATGTCCGACACACATACACAAAGCACGGGGACCTACCTCCCACTCTTGGCCGCCGATTTATTCAATCTGGCCGCAAATTGCGGCCAGAGTAAGGGGTGGGGTGTTGGGTTTTGGGTGTGTGGGGGTGTTCTGGGTAGATTAGGGTGTTGGTATCTGCAACTTTTTGAGTTTGGCCCAGAGGCAAAATCTGGAGCTTTAAACGGTTTATCGACGTTTTTAAAACTTGTACGACACACGCGTGTTCCGCGTGGTTCTGTGGCGCGCTGCGCGACACAGCGCGTCGGAGTGGGTTCTGGTGAGTTGCGCGCGTCGCGACGCTTCGAGTGCACACGCGTTCAGTTTCACGCACGCGTATCCTTTTTAGCGACATATCGCATTTTTGCAGGATTTGCCTTATGTGTGACTTTTGTAAATTCTAGGTTCGCCGGCGGAGACTTCGAGCGCAGCGGAGAAATGAAAGCAGGTGGTCGGACACACCTAGCACGAGATCACGGGTGAGTAGATGTAACATCTACGGGGGACGATCGTTTGGATGGCGCAAGTCGCCCGATAGATTTAGTAAACTTAAAAATTGCTTGCGACATTAGAAATCATAATACTTGCATGATATTTGCTGCAATCAGGATCTATATGTTGTACCAACCTGTGCGAACTCATTCTGTAGGACACATGCACCATTACCAGGGTTCTTATATGCAGCACGAGCACTATTCATGTGTACACACACACCCTGGTAATTGCCATGTCACGACACTAGATAACTTATAATCTGAAACATGTTAATAATTGATGCTTAGACCTGTGCTATTGCAATAAATCGTTAAAATAAAATTGTAGAATTGCTATTCATGTGCATATACATCATTATATCACTTGTTCTTGCCTAGTTATTAATCATACATTGCAACTTGAACATTGATACTATATGCATTCATTATCATTGACATATGCACCATGATGGTTTCTTGAGATTTATGATATTTCTGGATTTCGGGGGAAAATCGCAAGATTTACAAAACTTATTATCTTTTAAAATATGAAAAGTTGCGGTTTTCTAGTGATGTATAGTGTCGTCCACCATGAGTTTGTTGTGGTTTTCGAGACCCGTTTCGAGAAGGTGGATGAACCGTCTCGGGTACATGGTGAGCCCGGTAAGGTATCCTAGGGCAAGAAGATCGCAGGAGATGGCGTTGAGCCTGGCAGGGGACGGATTACCTATCGGTGACTTCATTTGGCATGGCGGATATCCAGAGGATACCGATCGGGGACGCGAGATGATGAGATATGGATATTTGAGATGGGTCAGCCGGACGGCTGAGGCCAGAGATACTATGACATGGATATATGAGATTTGAGACAGTTTTGAGGTGTCGTTGCTGGACACGGATTTTGTTGATTCTATGGATATTATCCTGATATTTTAAAAGAGTTTCAAAAACCAAAAGAGATAGCATGATTCTTATATATACATTGAGATCACAGTTGATTTATGTGGCATACATACATGCTAGTGCATTTATGTGGCATACATACCTGCTAGTATATTCATGTGGCATACATACCTGCTAGTACACTGATGTTGCATACATACCTGCTAGTACATCCAGCCATACCTGTTTTAGAGATGCTAGGATACTTGTGTGCATGCATGCGATAGCCTTTGTAGATATTATTTATTACTCACGAGCTGGCAACTCACCCCTGTTGTGCCACAGCTTTTCTGCAGGTCCGTTCCGTCAGTACGATAGCGGCGGACACATTAGCTCTTTTTCCCTGGACTCGAGGTTTTTGCTCATAGGTGTGTTATATTATCATTTTGTATCACCTTATATATTTTCATTGTATCTAGAGTACTCCGTCTACTATTTCAGTTGTACCAGTTTTATTTGGATTATTGTATATTGATCTAGAGGTGAGGTTGTGAGACTTGTGGACTTTATGTCATTTGGGGTCGAGCTCACTCGAGTCGACATGTTATTTACTTGTGCTCTTCATGCTTACTTATGCACCTTGTTATTTTTACATTGCGTGGGATTTGTGACCGCCTTGAGGCGAAGAGCTAGCTCCCGCTTGGGGATGCCATATTCATGTTATTCATTTATATTCCGGTTTTGTACCCGTTTGGGGGCTTGTTTTACAAAGGAGATTCTGCCGGGATTTTTGGGAAAAAGGATGTTGTTTTTAAAAGACTTGATGTGATTTAATGGGATAAACTGCCTAAAAAAAAGATTGGTTCTTCCTTCACTCTATTTCTTAAATCGGGTTTTGATTTCTGGGCTTCGGCTTGCTTATTTTACGGACGCCTTGAGACGTTTCGTAACTTAAGTGCCGGTCACGTTTCGTACCCTGCGGGTCGTGACAGAGACGGTTATCATTTCAGGCTTCCAAGATGACATGGATGACAGAGTGACTGTCAGAGTTATAGTTTTCCCTCTGACGAAGGGGGCAGTATTATGGACAGGTGGTCCAACAGGATACCGTGGGAGGCATGGTGCAGGATACTGATTAGGTTCATTTGACGATACAGTCTAAGAAGTTTGGATTTGGAGTTCATTTATGAACTAGGTCCCATCAGATATCCAGAAATATTCTAAGACAGGTATTACTCAATTCGGGAGATGGCTTTCTCCGCGAACTTGAGATTAAGAAAGACATAGAAAGAAACATCAGGGCGGATCCACTCGCTGAGGCTATTTCTCGAACACAATAGTTTGACAAACGGGCTTTGTGAAACTGATTAGTAGAGAAGTTGGATGTTCGGTATCACACGGGCTGTGAGTATGCGACATCGCAATAATTAGCCTTAAGTGCAAGTGGGAGATTGTTGGATGTAGTGCCCTCAAAGTCAATTATTGGATTGCAGGCACGTGATTGCAATGATTGAGGAGGACCTATACCGGTAGGACAGTCTTACTCGAGATGATAGTATGCTATCTGGTTTGTATTCATCATCGTGTATAACTTTAGGTGACATGATCACTATTACACGTTGATAGAGCCCTTAGGATTCTTGCTTGACTACCAGCAGTATGATGGCGATCATATACGTGAGAGTTGGGTAGTCCATAAGCACATCCTTAAAAGTGGTCCCTAGTCATGGGAGTTTCGAGACAGGGCATCGATACTCCGGAGTAGACTATTGTATACAGTCGAGACCCCGACGAGGGGTGATGGCTGGTCTTACAAGCCATTGGTGTCAGTTGGTTCACCTAAGATGTATACAGGTGCTCATTGGGTTATGAGTGTACCGGATATGACTCGTTAGGAACCTGCTAGTTGGT
The DNA here is from genome assembly GCA_030015575.1 of Agapanthus africanus. Classification (NCBI taxonomy): domain Eukaryota; kingdom Viridiplantae; phylum Streptophyta; class Magnoliopsida; order Asparagales; family Amaryllidaceae; genus Agapanthus; species Agapanthus africanus. Next base: position 269,294,798 of record CM057338.1, on the reverse strand, counting down.
ATTATACCTAGCGTCAGATAGCAGTTCCCTGGTGACATGTGTATAGGTTAGTTCATCGACCTGAGGTCGTCATTTGTCTCGTGTGAGTTCCCACTGTGCTTAGATTACTACCCTACCACGGCTCAAAGGAGTCATGCAAACAGATTTTAGTTGGGTACAGTCCCGAGCCACATAGAGGCAGTTAGCGGATCGGCAGGGGATTCGTCTCTCCCGGTACTGGGGGTGAGATCGCGCTGTGTCTAGGAGAGCTATTACATCAAGTCCTTGGCCAAGGCAGGTGAGAATTACTGGTAGGTATTCCAGTAGTTTCTCAGGGTGTTCAGGGCTACCCTCCGACACGACTTATACCGTTATTGGGGGTCTGATATTACCCGCCCCCTAGGCCTGATATGCGATGCTCATAGACGAACGGACCGGACTGTACGGATATTGTCACTGATAGGCTCAGTAGGGTTTCAGGATGAGTTCGCTCATCAGCTTCCCTTTCTGTCAATACATGGGCAGCCGTTACGTACAGCTATTACCACTGACGGCTTGTGGTTAAACCCACTGCCAGAGTATTGACGAGTCTTTAGAGTCCCCCACAGATTGTTTCCCAAGTTCGGGCGAAAAGTTGTAGAGGCCGTATGGTTTTATGGCAGGGTTCGAACATGCACGTGCACTTGTGCACGTGTCACGGTTCGGACAGATAATACTAGTGGGCTTTGGTTTAAGCTGGATTCTAGTATTATATTGTGCAGGAGTATTTTTTGTCTCATTGCATTTTGTATTCGGTCGGAATACAAATGCGGGTATGTATATACTGTTGTGGGGTAATCCTGTAATTTGTTACGGGATTGCTTTTTGAAGTTGCCAGTTTTTTTCTGTCCGATTAAACATTAGTTGGTTTTTGTTATGATTCTTTAGGGTTTGATTTTTTGTTGAGGGTTTATTTGCAAATGTGGATTTTTAAGATGAGTTTTTTTTGTGGTGGGTGGGGCTCCAGCAGCACCCACAATCTTCTAGTCTCGGTGAGTCATTTTGTGACTCATTGTGTTCATTAAAAGCTTTTGGACTTGCTTAAGATATTATGTGTGATATTTGTGGAGATATTTATCTTTGGCTCACCACTTCATTTGTTATGTTCACCCCCTCCACCTTGTGGCCGACCCCACCCATTTCAGCCCATAAAATGGCCGACCCCATTTTGTGAGAAGATTGATTCATTTTGTAAAATCCAAAGCTCAATTCATCACCCCAATTGGCAACTTCAATTTACCTTCACCCAATGGCTTGGGTGCCTTGAGACAAAGTATTCTACACTATCTCTACATCAATCTTGGACATGTCGGCTTGCAAACTTCATGTCCGACTTGCCTCGGTTTAGAGGCGGGAGCCCGTATAAAGATCCGTTGACGTGGTGCCACCTTGACGAGAAGACAGGAGATCAGAGATGCCGCGAGGAGCGTGGGATGATGGCTAAAGACCGAAGGACACGGATCGATCGGTATAGCCTTTCTACCTCTGTACAGTTTGTTAGTTTAGCGTTAATGGCAAGATCCGGGTTATAGTATGCGATAGCGCCGGTTGTAAAAGTTTTTGTTCCACATTTGGCCTCAGATTGACGGCCGCGGCGCTACCATACACTTACAAGTGATGTGGAAAAAGGATTCGCCAGGATAATCAATATGGGAATGAGAAGAAGACACGCGCGCAAGATACCCTTATCTATTTGAAAATTAGTCCATATGTAATTGTAAATTTCGGGGACGAAATTATTATAAGGAGGGTAGAATGTAACGACTCTGAATTTACTGTACAGAATTTTCCATTTTAATGTACAGAAATGAGTTTACAGCCTGAGTTTGAGTTATAAGTCAATTTTGTTAAATAACAGCAAGAAACAACTTGTAGCTCACTGGTAAAGCCTTGCACTACTGTGACGTAGCCTCTGTGTTCGATTCCCATCAGACACAATATTTTTTTTCTGAATTTTTCTTTTTAATTTTTAGAAGCCCAAAAGTTTGCACGTGCAATACACAGGGAAATGAAAAGTTCAGAAAAATAAAACAGGCACAAAATGGAGTAAACTCTGAACAATACACGTGGCATAAATCTAGAGACCCTAAACCCTAAATCGACCAGCCAAATGCCCATTAAGGCCGGCACCGACGGTCAGATGGATCCCAATGAGGCCCGGGCTTGCACACTAGTCCCTTCACCTACCCCTAACTCCCCTGTACTGTTTGATTTCCCTGCAATCAAATAGAGACATTTTATTTCACAATTAAACCTCATTTTAATGCTTTTTAATCCACCATTTTAATTTCCAAACCCTAATTCTCCACTATAAATACTACCCCTACCTTGGCTCAGCACCATTCTGAAAATTATAGCAAAATTCTCTCAAAAAGTTCCTAAGTATAAGTGGAGTAAAGAGGAGTTAGTAAGCAAGAAACTTCCGGCGAAGATTGAAGGAATTCCCGCGCTCCAGCGATGCTACGAAGCTCACCGCCTTTTTTTCAACCCTTCTTTAGACTCTCTAAACAGTAAGTCCCTCTCAAACTTCTCTTCCCTTCATTGAAAATTCTTTTTAATCGAAATCGGTAAAAGTGGAGTTATACCGATATCAGATTTTATAAAAGCCATAACTCCAATTCCTTTTATATTTTGGTCAAACAAACTTTACCTCTTCACTTGTAATTTTAATATCAACATTTAGAATCAAGATTTAACCTAGAATCTCATGTAACACAACCATATTTAAACTTTTCCATTAAAATACCTTGAACTGATTAAACACCTCTTTTCGTATTTGTTAAACAATACCTTAGGGGTAACGACTTACCCCTCATGCACACTTGGTTTCATAGCATGATACCCATTGAACGTATTTCCATTGCGAAATATGATATTACGATAAAATACCACATAACTTTAAAATCCAGATTTCTTTTAAATCGATATTTCATATCCTTTGCGATTACGCATCTACAACCCTCTTTAGGAGACCCGCTAATGGATGGTGCAGATTATCGCACATGCTTGGGCTAGTAGAACGAGATGCATACCTCCTCACGGAGCATTCGGTCTCGAAAGGATTTAAATACGGATTTTTAAGAAATACGAATTTTCTAAATAAAATAAAATTAAGTTTTTAAAATTAAAATTATATAAAATTATTAATACATATTTTCAAAATATAATAAACCTATGTTTTTCAAAAATGAAAAGATTAACAAATATTAATAAAATACCATCAAGATACCAAAAGGGCATGTTTTACAGTAAAATACCATGAACTTTCCAAGCTAAGTAATTATCACTAAAAATAACCCAAATACTTAAATTCCATGCTCATGACAACCTCAAACAATACTAAACACCTTCGAGGTTTTATTTTTAAACTATATTAAAATATTTTTCATAAAACCCCCTCGAGTTATATAAAAACAATATTTAAGGACTTTAGTAAATATAGGTTTAAGTGGGATCAATTCTCTTGAGCCCCAGGGAGCCGAAGAAAGTGAGTGCTTGCCTATTTAAGGTAGAAAACTTAACGGAGTTATCAATGGTAATTGTCTTGGAAAAAGACACAAATCCTGCCGTCCATGTGCGCAGTTACCGATAATTATAATCTATACAACACATGAATACTGAACAACTTGTATTCATTGTTTTGGCAAGTCTGATAATTATAATCTATACAACACATTACGCGGGGATAAAGAGGTAGATTTGTACGGAACATATATCGTGGTACGAGAGGTCACTTAAAAGACACCAACATGAATTCTCGTGCCGTTGTCCCGTGGGTTATGACGGGGCCTTGTACTACATGTTACCATAGATCACGGAGTAAGATGGACTCCTCTCGTATACATGAATACCTTCTGTATCAAGCTACAAACAACCACGTTATAATAACTACCATATATCGGCAATCAATCGTACACAACTTACTTGTTCTTTCACTTTACTTGTTATATTCTCTTTCTTCTTTTAGGACTTACCGAGTGCTAGTTCGCTGACGACATTCCTTTCTATTTCTTTCTTCGGAATGTTCCTCAGGAGGACAGGACTCCCAGGAGATCGAGCTTAGCCAGGAGGACTTGGATCAGCTTGCAGCACAGCCAGACTTCTAGTTCCTTGTACTTACTTTCATTTTGTATGCCATTGTTTAGGCACTACTTTATATCATTGTATCTTTTCTTTTCAAACATTTGTATGTAAAGATGAATATAAATAAAATTGCTGTTATTTTATATCACTTGTCATTCTTGTTCATTTATATATTGCTTAATTACGCTTAACATATTTATTTCATCGTAAATACGTTGCGGCCTGCCACGTCACCGTATCCGTCTATTGAGAAGCGGGGCGTGACACTTGGTGGAGGTAGGGATTGTTTATGCCTGTGGATTGTATACGGTGATCATTATGGAGGTCTACAATAGGGCAAGGTGCTAGTTTAGGGACATAGCGGTCCACGGGAGACATGGAGAACATAGGTGGAACATAGATCATTTGTTCCCATGGATTGTATATGGCTGGTTATATGATCCATGCCGTAGGGAAACATGCTAGTTTAGGGACATTGCAGTCCATCATCTGGTACTTGGAGGTGCAGTCTTTACTATGGGTAGCCCATGGATGATATACGGTATTCAATATGGTGACAGTCCGCAGGGCAACATATTAGTTTATGGACATTATGGTCCAATATTACTTTAGGGACATTACGGTCCATCATCTACATACTGGGGGTGCATATCATTCAGTAGGGCTTTCAGAGTTTCAACTCAGGAAGTAGCGAGCGGACACAAGCGTCGTCATCTATCATTGACCTAAGTTGCGACTTTTCAAGCGTAGTACTCTTTGAGGAACCAACCATTAATGGGCCGAAAGGGCATTTCTCTATGCATATCTATCAGGAGATAAGCTCCACTTTAGTAGAAATTTTTCACGCTGTACGGGCCTTCATAGTTTGGCTCGAATTTCCCCCGTTTTTCATGATTAGAGATCATTGGTCTTTTGATAACCAGCATGAGTTCGCTTTGGCGGAATGTTCTCGGCCTGGTTAGTCTTTCATATGATTGTGTTATCCTTGCCCTGTAAGTTTCCAGATTTTGCTGTTCTATAAGGCTGGTTTCGTTGAGAGCACCAATCTCTTCGAGCCAAATATGAGCATTTTATTCATCCGTGAGCTCGTATTGAATCGCCGTTCGCAACGAGGGGAGTTCTATCTCCAGCGGGAGCACCGCTTCAGTGCCAAACACCAGTGCATACGGTGTTGTATTCGTAGCTGTCTTGAATGTCGTTCGGTACGCCCAAAGAGCCTCATGCAGCCTCTCGTACCAGTCTTTCTTATTTTTGGACACCATTTTTTATAACCTTGGTCAAGTTCTTGTTGAATGCTTCAGCGAGACCGTTGGCTCGAGTATTATAGACCGAGAAGTATCTCCAGTCTATCTTGTGTTGCAGTGCGAAGCAGCTTATTTTGTGGCTTCTGTATGCTGGTCTATTAACCAAGATTATCCGTCGCGGAGTTCCGAACCAGTAGATGACATGAGTTTTGAAGAAATGGAGGATATTCTCCGTCTTCACCTCCCTTAACGGTGCTGCTTCTGCCCACTTAGATGTAATCGGTTGTTGCCAATATAAACCGATGTCCTCTGAATGACGCTGGCTCAATATGGCCCGCGATATCCGTTCCCCACATCTCGAACGGCCAACTAGCTACCGTTGGATGCAGCGAATTTGGGTGTTGATGTATGAAGTCCCCGTGTATTTGGCACGAGTGATACTACTTCACATATTCAAGGCAGTCTTGAATCATCGTGGGCCAGTAATAACCCATTCTTTTTATCTTTAGCTTCATCTTTTGTCCCGCTTGATGGGAGCCGCAAAGTCCATCATGTACTTCTTGGATGATTTTCTTTGCTTCCTTCAGTCCTAGGCATCTTAATCATACAAAGTTGAAGGATCTCTTGTATAAGGTATCGTTGAAGAAGGAAAACGATGGAGCTCGTTTCATGAGCTGATGTCTAGATGTCGCATCCTCAGGTGTTCGTTGGGACTTAAAGTAGTCTGTGAAGACTCCCTTCCAGTCCACTACTTCTTCTTTATTTTATGTTTGGAGTGTCTCTTCTTTGGTCACTTCTTTTTCTTCGGGTAGCTCCATCAGAGCCTCCGAAAGTATATCTACTAGCTCAAGGATCCTGTGGTTTTGGACAATGATCCTTGTGTCGTCAAGATCTTCGTCGGCCAATTCTTTAACTAACTTGGCTAACGCATCCGCTTTGCTGTTTTCTGATCGCAGCACGTTTTCCAGGGTATATGAAGCGATTTAGGTCAGCAGTTGCTGCACTCTTCCGCCATACCTTATTAATTCCACCCTGCATATTTTGTGGTCACCATTTACTTGACCGACAGTCAGCCGAGAATCTTCGTATATTAGGAAGTCCTTAATTCCCATATCGTTAGCGATCTCAAGACCGGCTATCAAAACTTCGTATTCAACTTCATTATAGATTCTTGGTTCTATCAAGGAGAGGGAATAACGCAGTATTCCTGCTTGCGGGGTTACGAAAATAAGGCCTACCCCCGCTTTGATTATGGGGATGTTTTTCTTTTGCTATTTCATGGAAGATACTCCATCGAAATAGAGCTCCCATCGGGACTTATTTTCTTCTTTTTCCTTTTCGACTGCATCGAACGCATGTTCATTTGACAATTCACGGTTTAGGGAAGAATCGGCTGGTATCGGATGTTCCTCGAGAAAGTCAGCGATGGCTTGTCCTTTCACCGCTTTAAGGGGGCGGTATGTTATCAAAAACTCCATCAGCAGGAGGCCCCATTTGGCGAGTCTTCTTGTCAGTATGGCCTTTGACATTATATATTTAAGGGGATCCACCTTTGATATGAGATGGACTTCATATGCCAGGGTGCAGAGGCTGGCTTTGTTATCGCGAAGATCAACGCCATGCAGTGCATTCCGATGTGTGAGTAATTATTTTCTAGTCCCAGAAGAACTCGATTTAGGTAGTAGAGAGCTCTTTCTTTTCCTTGGTCGTTATTTTGTGCCCAGAGCGTACCTAGAGAACTCTCAAGGGCTGTTGTATATAAGATAAGGGGCTTTTCCTTAACCGGGATAGCTAATACCGGCGGATTTTGCAGGTATTGTTGGATTTCTTCTAACGCTTTTTGTCATTTATGATCCCATATAAATGGGGTTCCTTTCTTCACAAATGACTGTATGGACAACACTTTCCAGAGAGGTTGGTAATGAACCGTCAGATATATGTGAGTTTTCCTTGGAGAGATCGTAGTTGGTTGAGGGTTCTTAGTGAGGGAATTTCTATAATTGCTCTGATCTTTGAAGGATCGATTTTGATACTCCAGTGGCGGATGATAAAGCCCAGGAATTTGCCTGACGAGACTCCAAATGCACAATTTAAAGGGTTCGTCTTCAGATTATATTTCCGGAGATGCTCGAACACGATCCTTAAATACTCCCAGTGCTCTTCATGAGATTTGTTATTGACCACGATGTCGTTGATGTTGCATTCGACGATCTCGTGTATGGGATCATTAAATATCTTCGTCATGGCTCTTCGGTAGGTTGCTCCAGCGTTTTTTAAACTGAAGGACATCACTTTGTAGCAGAATATGCCTAGTGGTGTGCGGAAAGCCGTATGCTTCTGGTCTTCAGAATCCATCTTTATCTGGTTGTATCCTGAAGATCCATCTATAAATGAGAAGACTTCATGAGTAGAGGTGTTATCGATCATCATCTCGGTAATGGGCACTGAGAAGTCATCCTTTAGGTACGCCTTATTGAGATCCCGAAAGTCTATGCAGATCTGAACTGTCCCGTTCTTCTTCATTATGGGGACAATATTGGCAATCCAGTCGGGGTATTGGAATTCTTGGATGAAGCCAGAGTCTATGAGCTTCTTGACTTTGGCATTGATACTCATCTTGAGTTCAAGTCGCATCCTTCTTAGTGCTTGCTTGGCCGGTTTTATCTCTAGCGATATGGCCAGCTTGTGTACCGCTATGTTTGGATCCAAACCCGGCATCTCGGAGTAATTTCAAGCGAAGCAATCTTTGTACTTCATGGGCTTATCTTTTAAAGTTGCTACTTGTTTTTCGGATAGCAACTCACTGACGAACGCTGGTCTCGAATCATTCTCCGTTCCTAAGTCAATTTTCCTTAGGTTGTCCGTCGTGGTATGTATCTCATCTTCCAGCTCTTTTGATGCCGGTGGAAATTCTAAAATCTCCTCGCCGTCATCTTCATTTGTGAAGCATTTAAAGAGGTCATTCATATTCTTATCCTCTCCTTCTTTTGAGAGTCTTATCATGTGGTAGGTATGAGTCCGCCTCCGTTTCTTCAGTCGAGCAGGTCCCAACCTAATGGCATACGTTTTTTCGGCTCATGCTTTTGTGGCGGGTTTACTCTCCAGCTATCGGACAACATGGACCTACCTTGTCGATATTGGTCTTCTACCTAATTTTTGAATGTGAAATAGTCTTCAAGTGGGTGACTTATTACTCGATGGTAGGAGCAATAATCCGGGTGATTGATTTCATTTACTTGCCCGGGGTATCGAGACTCCAGAAATGTGATCATTTGGTGTTTCATAATAAGGATGAATATCTTCTTTTTCTTGTCTCGAAGGAATGAATATCCCCGACAGAGGGACATGCTCCAACCGAACTTGTCTCGATTAAAAGGCATCTTGGACTTGCTTTGTTGTCTTTGAATTTCTCTTGCGATTATCGCCTTATTCTTATCTCTGTTTCAGGATTCTCCTTCTTCATAGGAGTACAAAGGGGGCTGTGGATGAAGAGTATCATAATCTACTTCTTCTACTGATTGCTCACTAGGACCCTATTTTCTGGCTCTTTCATATATGTCCATTTCACGGCTTTGGTTGTCTCGGTTTGCTTGAAAAGCTTTCCTTATTATCCTATCAATCTGATCTTCGAGTGACGGACTTAGAGTCCTTTGAGAGAGACTTTTCTCCCGTTCGGCGGCTTGGTTTCTTGAGGAAGTATCTTCTTCTCCTTTCGAATTGTTTATGGCGTGGCAGCTATAAATCTGCTCTCGCTTCTTGGACCGTACATATCCTAGCCTAGTTGTATCCATTTTCCCGCCAGGCTTCTTTCGTTGAGTCCCGGGCACATCCCAAATTCTTTTATAGAATTGGGCTGTCGGACAGTTTGTTCGAAAGGCATACCTTTACGATTTATTAGCTCCTTTAATCCCTTTGCATACAGATGAGCTGGAACTTGTCAAGATTTAGATCGGTTCCATGTCAGATTTCTTTTTCTACCTTGGTCTTCTTAGATTTGTAAAAGAGGATCCCCTTTTCACCTCTATACTTTAAAGGCACGTCGAAGGTTTCCAACTCTTATACGCTATAGGTACTGAGCGAGTCAAGTTCGTTATAGCGCTGAGGCGGAACCATCATAATATGTAGAATCTTGCCCACTTTAGCAAGAGTCTACGTCGGTGGACGATTGGAGAACACCGTGTTGGTCTCGTCTTTAGAGTCGCTACCAAAAACTAGGATAGGGGCCGACAGACCAGATTTATTGCTTTCCCTCTGAGGTTGTCCCGAATACACTATCTGTTCGTTTTCTTTAGTATCGCATCCGAAGATCGGGATGGTGGCTACTAATTTTTGTTTATTTTCCGGTTTGTGGCATCTTTCGGTATCTTTGAAATCCGGATCAAAATACTTTGCATCTTCATACTTCTGCACCTAATTTACTGATATAGGATTGAGCTCTCCCGTGACGGTGTACTCTTGGCCATCCTTGAAATACTTCATACACTGATGTTGTGTAGAAGGGATGACATTGTACTCGTATAGCCAAGGCCTTCCGAGTAAAGCATTGTAACATATTTTGGCGTCGATAACATGGAACTTGATGTCAGTGAAGAGCTACCCGAAGCAGAGCGTCAATACTACGGACTTAACCGTCCGTAACTACTGCGAGTCGAACCCTGAGATGGTGATCCTGTCTTGGGCAAGGTGCTGAACATTCATGCATATTGATTGGTGTGGAAAAGTGTGTCTTTATGTGTTCTAATTACCGCAATCAATAACGGTGTCGCAATAGCTAGCCGATAGTGAGTACGGGTCGTCCACAGGGAAATGGTAAATTACTTATCTTGTTTTAGACGAGTTGATAAAGAAAGATGAGATTTTTATCGTTTTATACTAGGAAGATTTAAAAATTTAGAAGAGAAGGGCTTGTAGGGTTTATAAGATTTAGTAGTTAATGGATGGAATTTTAAAAATAATTCTTTTTATCTTTTAATTATTTAATACTAGAGAAATATCGATGAATATGGATTAGGGTTCTTAGACAGAATTAGGGTTTCCCTCTACTGACCCTTGTCCTTCCATTGATCCCTATTTGTCTCAAGCCCTTAACAAAACGATTATTAACAAATCTCTAATCATGGTCGTGACTATCATGAATTGATAGCATGCCTGATAAGAGGGTTAATATTTATTTACTAAAGTTTATAAAAATTAAAACTTTAAAAAGAATTTAAGAGATATTGTTCATCCATTATTCTATCCTATCCTACAAATCCTAACAAGCGAGAATTTACTCGCTCATTAGGATAAACGAAGTAAAAGAAAGGTGGTAGAAAACGGAATCCAAAATTAAAATTAGAAATGCAGAAAGTAAATGCAGAATGTAAATATGGAAAGTAAATGCGGAAAGTAAATGCGACAAAATTAAAAGAAAGAACTACCTTTTATTGAATAACTATTGCATTGCAAAAGTTGCTCGCTGAAAATACCAAATTACAAAACCCTTGTTTTCTCTAGATTGCTTGATCGATAGATCAGTTGATAGGTTCTTCGATGAATTTTTATAGATAGATAGCTCTAGGTCTTTTTATAGGTTTTGAAACTTGAAACCCTAGTCATCATATTTAAGTATGTGTAAAGACGATCGAGCCCCTGAATTTCCATATCCTACGGCCACCGAACGACCGTGCAACTGCCACCTAATGCCTTTATTGGCCGCGGATCCTCCGCCTCTTGATGGGGTCGTGCCTTCGGATTTCTCATGCCTTCTTCTCTCGATATTTGGAGATCCTTTTAATAAAAATATTCTGATAATATTACTTTTAGTCTCCGCCGTTGCGAGATTCTTCAATTTGCTCCTAACATTCGGTAGTTTTAGTTTGGTGAATCGATTTGCTGTGGATCTCCTACTTATTTTTCAGGCCTGAACTGATTTATTATAATACCTGCACAATATCTCAAATCAAATTATTAGTAGCATCTGTTTTATTTGAGATAATATTCCAACCAAATAATTGATATGATATCTTAATATTATTGGTTAAGATTATTTGATATGATATGCATATTAATAATAAATAATCTCATGGATATTTTATTTACATATGATATGCATATATTCCCCAATTATATTAATTATAAATTTATAAACATATGGCAATAGTTTTTTTTACAAATAAACCCATATATGCTCTTAAATTACAAATAACACATTTAGTAATTAATAATAATAAAGAAAATGTCCATAGAAATGTGCAGTAAATTTGAATGATCACATATCTCCTTCAGCACTCTCACATTGATAAGGTTGACAGAAGATCCATAGTCGATAAGGATTTTTTCTATCTTGATGTCATGGCATTATCCAGTAATATACAATGGTCGATTATGCTCGTATGTTCCAAGAAGGAGATCTTCCTCACTGAAGGTAATATCAGCGGTGTAGATTTCTGCGAGTTCATCCTTTATTTTCCCTTCCGTGAGGAAGGCTTGAAACTGGTCAGGTTCCTTTAATGCCTTGATCAAGGAGTCTCGCGCCTCTTTGGACAGGAGTAGGGCATCCAATATACTCAGCTACGAGGGTATCTTCCTTAAATGCGCAAGGACATTATAGTCCACTTTGGTTTTCTTGGGTAGGTCCTTTGCGGTGAGCTCTCTATCGACTTTTTTATCGACCTTGATCTTCTCGAGCATTTTCCCTTTCCTTTTATCTTTTTTATTCGAATCCTTATTTGTGGGTCCAAGGTTCTTTTCAGACAAGATATGATTGCACAGTTAAATGTTCCTGCAATCCTTTTCTTCCTCTTCTTTTTTTAAGGCGGAACTTTCAAAGAGAGGGGTAAGGGGCATTTCATCCTCGGAATCACTCCCGAATATAATAATCCGAGAGCTTTCTCCTTTTGGGCTGGTATTGGCCATATGGCAGCCGTTGGTTGCTTCTTTTTTCTGCTACAGCCTTGCTTCTCTCGTATCGAAGAGCATGGGCCTTGCGCTTTTCTTTCTTGAAATGTCTTCTGTGAGCAACATATCCTTATCATCATTTCTTGAAGGTGTTGTATTCATCAATGGGATGGACGACCCTTCAGCGATATAGGCAGTATTTTGGATGTTCCTCTCCACCATCGAAGTACAGAACCCCAGGAGTATATATCATGAGAGGCGGTAGATTCATCCCCATTGATAGAGCCTTGGCAAACCGCTTCTCAGCTTTGGTCTTGCTCTTATTCTTTGCAGGCATGATTTGGTTCGGTCGGAGAGCTTCATAACTCGTCCCTACCATAGCTTTTTTGTTCAGACGCTGTTGCCTGGAATTTTCATATATGGCTATTTCGTGCCTTTGATCATTTCTACTTTTTCGAAAATCTTCTTTCAGCATCCTTTTGATTGGATCTTCTTCTGGAAGTTACGGGATATCTGATACCGATTCAGCCTCCAGCTGTCCATGTCGTTTTCTGACACTGGCAGAGCCTCTTCATCATGTATAAAGGAATGAGAGACCATGTAGCAGCTTTCCACACGTTCTTCCATCCCCTTGGTTGAGTAATTTTCTTCTTCATCATCACTGTCGTTGTCTTCAAGGATATGCTGGAGAAACTCTTCAAGTGTGACCGGTGTTCGCGCTTTTTGATTATATTCTTTCAGCGCGTCTATATATTTTTGCAGATCTATGTGGCTGTTGACATATTCGGCGGGCTATACGGGTTTCTTGGTCTTCTTACTCTTCTTTTTCTTTGAAGACTTGGAAGGCTTGCCTTGGGGGCTTTTCCCATTGTCAATGATTTTTGGCATGGGACGTGGCTTCAACATCCCTTCTATGATTTCAGGTTCAAGCGGGATTTTCTACCTGATTGCCGGGAATACTTGTATACCTTTCAACATTCTTTTCATCTTTACCGAAAGAACCACTTCCCATGGAGCGTCTTCCAAGAATGAGCAGGATGCCCCCTGCGTATTAGCTTTCGCAGGGGCGTGCTTTTATGGCAGATATATCCTCCATTTATCTAACAACGCAAACTTGCCCTGCTAATACTGGTTCTCGACCTAGTTCTTAAAGACATAATAATCTTTGATTGGATTGCTTACCATCCGGTGATAAGGATAGTTGCTTGGATTGTTGACATCACCAGCTTGTGCGGGTCACCGCGGCTCAGGCAGTGGTATTAAATTATTCCTCATGGAAAAGCTTGAACAATCTTTTTGTCTTATCATGAGGGAAGGAATATGCTCGTCCCATTCTTTCTTCTAAGGTGGGACCGGTACGGTTGTTGTTTTGGCGAGCGGCTGCTTTTGGCCATTTTGCTGATGTTGCGTATTAGCGACACTGGCCGCCTTTCTCTTGCCTTTACTGCTTCAAGAATCTCCGCCTGAAGCGAAAAGGCTATGGCCTATTTGATCCATCTAGACTAATTTATCTATAAGCGCCTTGAAGGTGGTAGGCTTGAAGAAAGTCATAAATTGGAACACGGTCGACTGAGTATCGATGGTGCCTATGAACATTCCCACAGTTGGAGCCTCCTTAATGCGCTGCTCGCATTTGGACCACACGTTTCACCATCGGATCACATATTAAATCCATGTCTCACCTGGTTTGACCCTTGGGTTGAAGCGCAGTGATTGGAGTGCGTTCACTTGCGCTAGCAAATCTCTGAGTGAACAGCTGTTCCATCTTAGAAAATGTCTTGAAGGAGTCATTTGGGAGCTTTGAATACCATTTGAAAGCTATCTTTGATAGACTTCCGACAAATTGGCGAAGCAGCAGCTTATCATCACCCCAAGTGTTGCCATACAGGGCTTTAAACTGTGCAACGTGCTGGTGAGGGTTACCTATTCCTTTATATATATAGAACTTTAGGATCATATATCCCGGAGGGTATTTCATCAGGTCGTACCATATTAGATATGGTCTACCGGTCTTGATCAGCTGGTTGGCTGCTTCATTTACCTAGTAAACTTTGATCTGTTGGGTGACGTAATCATCTAACGTTGCAGTCGAGATTGTCTCTTCTATAGCCGTTGATAGGGCCTGAGGAAGGTTTGAAGTTTCCCCCTTATCATCATCAATAAACACCGTTGGTTCTTCGACCGGAGGTTCTGGCTGGATTTACATTCCAACCATGTCCTGAAACAGGAGAGCCATCTGCTTCATATTAGCAGCTTGCTCCGCCGCCTCCTTATCTTTCTTTTCCAGCACCCGCCTCAGGAAATCAGTATCTGTTTCCTGTTCTTGCTGCTCTTCTAGCTCCTTGTCGGGACTTTCTTTAGAGTCAGTGAGCACTGCCATATTAGTGAGCATGTCCTGGAGCTTTTCTTGTTGCTCCTTAGCCTTTGTCAATGACCGAGTATGCGGCCAGTGATTGACGGAAGTACGACTCTCATCTTTGATGCCATCCATATAGACTGTGTGCACCATCATACCCTTAGGCTTGGGGTTCTTGAAATTTTGGCCTTTAGATTTTATCTCAGGTGCTCGAATTTTTTCCGGCCTCGTTCTTTTGTGGGAAGCCGTTGTAAGAGGAACCGTCATGATAGGAACCGCCCTGTAAGAAGTCCCCCGCTGTATGGAAAAGGAGTAGACATTACCTTGTCGACCCTTGAACCTTTTCGGTCGACGGAAGTAATTGTCATCAATGACAGAGTCTTGGAATTTTTTCCAGACTCTGTGAATTGTTGAAAAGAGCCGCTTATATGAGTGCTCCGGTTTTGGCTGATTTGGTTCCTCTGCAGGAGGTGGCGATTTCTTCAATACCGTGGTAAGTGAGTTTCGGCGAACCCTCCTAAGCGGTTCAAAGCCATTCCCAGTTGGAACAGCAACATTGATAGCCACCACCGGAGCTGGCGGAATCAGTCCAGAAGGAGAACTACCCCCAACATGTCTTACTTGATGCCAATAGTGACGTCGAGCGCGTCTCGTAGTAGGAACCTCCTTAGTATCAGAGGCTTCTCTATCACGCCCTATGCGTCATTTGGGAATTTCGCCAAGTTTTAGCCTGTGAAAGACCGATGCCTTGGGGGTGAAGCATTCTTAATTACTTCAAGTGGAGCAGGAGCTGGGATGACCAATTTCTTAAGGATAGTCCTCTCAGGGATCGTGGGCTTCTTAGTAGAACCCACTGAGCATGTCTTCAGCCTATTGAAGACTGAAACTTTGGAGCTGACAAGCTTGTCAGTAGGGCCTGCCGAAGTGGTTAGCCGATCAAAGACCAACTTTCTGGGAACTTCTTCCTTTGGCGTTGGGGCACCAAAATGTGGAGATGGGAGCATAGTCCCAAAAAACAATCCACTAGTTTCTTGGATGACCTGCTCATCTAGAATGGAGAATATCGAGGCCGAATTTGGCCCATAAATGATCCCTCCCGATGGGGTGGAGTTGGCAAGAAACTTGTTGTTGCAGTTGGTGCAGCTAAAAGCAATTGATCTGCACAGAGGTGAAATACCAATTTTTAGTATCCCAAACTCCAAGAGCAACCATAAATATAGCGAACCGCGATTTTGTTCGCAAAACAAAACACACGAAATGTGGAGTGGAAAGAGAAAAATGTCTAATCGGACATGCTCACTGACTACGTAGGCAGATGCTATATGTTTACTACCGGAAACCGGACCGAGGCGCGGGGAGTGCGTCTAGCCTGAATTCGGGGGTAGATGCTATATGAAACATATCCATCCACCTCTCCGAAGTTACGAGGTTGATTTATGGCACCGTATATCGGAGGTTTGGATAGATGCGGCCGTTGTAGTAGACTTATCAAATTCCCCCTCTATGATAAGGGGTTTTTGAATGTGGGGACGTTTTTTTTCTGTAGGCGCAAGCCCCTGCAGTTAATTACGTTATCGCCAAGCAATAAAAACTTTCTCTTCTCCATAGATATCACTTCGTGTCATTTTATATATATTGTTTATTTTGGGCTGCCTTTGGATTGTATACAAAGACTAATATTGTCGTCGCCCATAGGGCGCGGATTAGCCTGTTCCCCTCCGAAACACGGAGACGCGACCGCGCGGGTTCATCTTGCCTGAATTTCGGGGCAGATGCTAATTGTTGCTATCCGTCCACTTCTCCGAAGATGCGAAGTTGATTTATGGCACCAAGTATCGATGGTTTAAACGGATGCGGCCGATATAGCAGACTTCGTCAGATTCCCCCTCGTTTGAGGGTTTTTTTTGATTGTGGGGACGCTCTTCCCTGCAGGCGCAAGCCCCTGCAGTTAATTACGCTACCGCATCGCGGTAACAACTTTCTCCTTCTCCAGATGGTCACTTTGTGTCGTGGGTGTTTGTTTTGTGTTTTGTTGCCCGTGGATTGTATACGGAGACTAATTTGTGTTGTCGCCCGTAGAGCGTGGATTAGTCCAAATCCGTATTTTTCTTAGATTTGGGTTTGGGGGTTGGGTTTAAGGATACGTTAGTCTCATTTGAGACTACGATCAACTTAAACGTTAGTTAAGGATACGTTAGTCTAATTTTAGACGAAGATCAACTTAACGCTTGTTAAGGATACGTTGGTCTAATTTTAGACTAAGATCAACGTAACGGGATCGTTTAGATCCAACAAAAGAGTATTTGGACTCTATTGTTTAGTTTAGGGACATTGCGGTCGATTAGTTTAAGGACATTACGGTCCATTGTTAGTTTAAGGACATCTCGGTCCGGGTTAAGGACATCATAGTCCGTGAGTTTAAAGACCTCACAGTCAAGGTTAAGGACATCATAGTCCGTGAGTTTAAAGACCTCACAGTCAAGGTTAAGGACATCATAGTCCGTGAGTTTAAAGACCTCACAGTCAAGGTTAAGGACGTCATAGTCCGTGAATTTAAAGACCTCACAGTCAAGGTTAAGGACATCAGAGTCCATGGGCTTAAGGACCCCACAGTCCATGAAATGTGTGGTTGTCAAGACCCGTCACCTCTCTGAAGTCGTTGAAGGATTACAACGACAAATATCAAAGGAGTGAAGAGATGTACCCTCGAACCAAAGTGGATTGGGTGATCTATAGTCCAATTTGGAACTAAGATCAATTAATTAGATTATGAGCACATTGGCTCAGTTAAATCTGAATTGAGGACTTATGGCCAGTTTGGGCTAAGTCCAATTAGATATTGGCTCTTTGTTGGACCATTAAACATTTGTCTGGGTTCAAGCTCACATTATTTAGCAATGCTAAACCAGAGTTTGAGGGCTCTGATACATTTTTGTCTTTGACTGAGCATTAAACATTGTAGTTCTGAGTTTTACTCAACTTTGAGATTTAGTTAAAGGGGAGGTTTTTTGCTTCTGGAAACTTAGCCAATTTGGCCAAGATTGGCTTTAAAATAGTGTAAAACACTAGAGGACAGCAGTGTTAAACATTGGAGACGAAATACTCAAAATAGTGTTAAACACTAGAAAGGAAGGGGTCACGTGGGGGCACGTGAGGGCACCCAGAGGTGGGGCCAGATCTCCTTTACTTTGTTCTCAGAACTGCAAATAAGTGTTAAACACTTTTAGTTTTTATAGCCATCACATGTGGGCACGTGATGGGTACTCATGTCCTGATTTATTAGAATGTTTATTAGGGGTCACGTAAGGACACGTGAGAGCGCCCAAAGCCAGTATTGCCTTTGCTTTTATTTTCTTTATTTTGGAAGTCACATGGGAGCACGTGAGGCATTGCCTCCAAGCTTTTTCCTTCTCATTTTAGGGGATTTGTTCAGGGGTCACGTGGGAGCACGTGACCTAGCTTTATTCTTTCTTTCTTGATCACTACGGATTGGGGTCACGTGTCATCACGTGACCAATGTTCTTTACGTGCATGGAGATCTTTCAAGTCTCTTTATTTTAAGAATTAAATTCTCTGTAGGGTTTAACCCTAATTATGTTTTTAGAGAAATTAAATTCTTATGTATGCGGAAGAATTAAATTCTTATGTAGGGTTACACCTTGATTCTGTCTTGGAGGAATTAAATTCCCGTGAGTTTGGGAGAATTGAATTCTCATATAGGGTTAAACCCTAGCTTTATCTTGGAGGAATTAAATTCCTATGAATTTGGGAGAATTAAATTCTCATATAGGGTTAAACCCTATTTTTATCTTGGAGGAATTAAATTCCTGTGAATTTGGGAGAATTAAATTCTCATATAAGGTTAAACCCTAGTTTTATCTTTGGGAGAATTAAATTCTCTAAACTCAATCCCCCCTCTAAGTTTTGGATCTGCATGGCAGAATCTCCCCGATGAGAATTAAATTCTCAACTTGTGGGGAGATTTGCTTCTGTAAATCTTCAACCAGAGGAAGAACTAAGTTCTTTTACAGAAGAGTTAAACTCTTAGATTGAGAATTAAATTCTCTTTTTCTGTTTTATGAAGCTTTGATCCCTTTCCCCTTTCTCACCTAGGGTTTCTTTTCTTGAGAATTGAATTCTCCTTTCTTTTCTCTCTGCTATTTTCCTTCAGAAAATTTCAAGATCTCTAAAATTCTCTCTCTCTCTCTTCTCTTCTTGGCTCCTATTTATAGGAGAAGGAAAAGAATCAATTTGTTTAGTGAATCTTTCATTGAAAGATTTTGTTTGTTTTTTCGTAACTAATATGATCTTTTAGATCACTCAGTGAATTTTATTCACCATTGGATTTTTAATCCAAAAGATATTCTGTTTGTTATTTTTGGTGAAATTTAGGGAGATCTTTCCTTGTATACAATCTTTCCATAAACTGGTGATTTTTAATCACCATTGGATTTTTAATCCAACGGTGCTCCACGTTACAGAGCACAGTCCTTCTTTTGTTTGGAAAGATCTAAAGAAATATTTTTCCAGTTAGGGTCTTTGATTTCCCTTAATTAGAATTTAATTCTATTAGTTCAGAAGGATTAAAAGCCCATCACGTGTTGATACGTAATCACAATGTTTGATCATTTAAATAGAATTTAATTCTATTAATTAAAGAGCTTATGAACCCATCACATGTTGACACGTGACACCCCAATTAAGCATTTAATTCTGTTGTTTTTTAAAGAACTAAGGAATCATCACGTGTCAGCACATGACCCTTGGTCACGTGTGAGCACGTGATGCCCCATTGGGATTTTTCCTTGTTATTTTATTATACTTTATTAATACCTTATAGTGGGTTTAAAGGTCTATCACGTGTGGGCACGTGACTCCATTAATTGATCGTTTGATTAGAATTTAATTCTATTAAAACAGAATCCCAGGAAACCATCACTTGTCAGCACGTGACCCTTGGTCACATGTGAGCACGTGATACCCTATTGGGGTATTTCCTGATATTCTATCAGGGAACAAATGCCCCCACAACATTGTTCTCACGTGTCTGCACGTGAGTGCAACCCTGTCACCTTTGTGACCGTTGGATCTGTCTAGCGAATAGGGGAGATGAAACATTTCCCATCACATCCTATAAATGCAGGGGTCTCTTTAGAAGCGCCTATACTCTTTCATCTTCTTGCTTGTTCATTTTCTTTTGAGAATTTAATTCTCTTTCTCAGAGCCCAGTTCTCTGTTCCAAAATTTTCAGAGTTTAACTCTGTTCAAGAAAGAATCCTTTCTTCAGGTAATGGTTTTGAACGACCGAAGAACTTTCATATATATAAAAAAACTCTTTGGATTTTAAATCCACACCAAGGGTTTTCCCCTTCAAAGAACCCATCTTTCTAAGTTCTTTAAAGATGTCCAATTTTTAAATAATAAACCCCTTTTGCTAGGGTTTCTCTGATCTTAAGGAATTGATGATGAAACTTGTCCTCCCTCTGGAATTTAATTCCACCTCCAAGAGCATAGCTTTGCCAATTTTCTGGGAATTTAATTCCTCTGCTCAAAAGGAATTTAATTCCTCTAAAGAACTCAGTTCTTCACAGAGAACTTCTTGGGGTTTTCTTGCCCTGAGTTGTTTCTTTGCAACCAAAAAGAGGAGATTTGCAGTAGGGTTTTCTGGGAATTTAATTCCCTTGCTCTGCTTGATTTTTTGCCGAGTCCAAAATGGATTTCTTTTTGGGGAATGTGTAGGGTCATTTGAAATCCACTTGTTAATTTATTGAGAATCTTCCTTTTATCTCATAGTGATTACTTTGCCTCATCATTAGCAAGCCGCCATCCTGATTTTGTGGGACCCATGTGTTTTGTAACCAATGGTCCCATAAAATGAGCCTCCTGTTGCTTTCTTCCACTGTCTTTTCATATATGCCTTTATAAACACGTGTTAGCTTTGCTTAACAGTTTCCCCTTCTTTTATTTCAGGCGCAATGATTTCTGTCCATACTTCCCTTTCACTCGCTCGGAGGCTGCTTTTCCTCAGTCACCGTTTGACGAGGAAGTGATGGCGATGATCAGGGATCATGACCCAAGTCGCACCAACTTGCTGTTATGGTGGACCTGGTACGGTCACATCATCCGCGGTCGCCGCAGTTTTCTTTGCGAGATACCGACGAAGCCTACCCGTCTGTTTCTGCCAATGGATCCTCCACGGACTGCCTTTGCTGTGGAGATGCCGAATTAGACCCCTATGGGACGGCTTGAGCCTTCAACAACTGGTATTCCGAACCATCCGGTGCCGGCTATAGATATTTTGGGGCGCCGCATTTTCCAGGGCGAAGCCCAGCCATGGGGACAGATTTACAAGATAGGGCTTACCCCTCGACATCCCACCGGCTACCTTCTCTGGGCTCGTTACATCCTGTCCGCCCATCGCGTGCGACTGCAGAGGGTTGGACTTTATCAGACGATATATGCATTCCTTTTCCACTACCAATCTCCCCATGTCCGGTGGGTTAAGGCCTTCTTGAACCAATGGAATCTTCCCACCAACACCTTCCTTCTAGGGGACCGCGAAGTTTCAATTTCTCTGGAAGAATTTCGCGAGATCTCAGGGCTGCCGGTCAGGGGGACACTTTATGAAGAATTGCTGCCTCCCGATGAGTATGTCTTCGAAACCGAGCCTGCAATGCTTGACGGCCTGTCTACCGAGAACGCCGTCCGCCACAAGCGCCCGAGTTTGATCAAGACCCTGAGTATTTTTGATAAACTGTTCACGGAGTCAGAGGAGAAGGGCGTCACTTTTAAAAGTTTTATCGCTTGTTTCCTTCGCGAGGATGTCCTATCAAAGACGGCTCCGAAGTTCGCGAACATTAACGACCCCTTTGGGTTTGGTTTAAACAGGAGACCGACTAAAGAAGAGGACTTGCCGCAGTATTACATTCCCGTCATGTCGGCGGTATCTTTCGAGTCGATTGCAGCTCCTGGTATGGATGAGGAGATTTTCTTTATGGGCTTCATCAGCGTTTGGCTTAGCTGGTTCGTCATTCCCATGCATCGCCGTTTCATGAGAGCTTCGGTTATTTACCCTGCTCATCGCATTGCTGAGGGAATGCGACTAGCTGTGGGCATTCCAGGGCTAGCGCATCTATATCATGGGTTAGGCGCCGCGGCTAATACCTCAACTCCAGGTGTCAATGTGGTAAATTTCTCTCTTCATTACTTCACGTCCTGGATTGAGATGCACGTGTTGGGGGCCTTTGCTGCGCACCAAAGACCCAAATTTTATGACGCCTACACTTTTCCGCGACTCATGCGGATGGTGGACGCTTTTCCTCCTGACCCGACTCAGTTTGGGGCTATTCGTGTACTGATTGCTCCCTATGCTAATACGGGCGGAATGGTATTTATCGATCGAGCCCTATCTGCTCCTTCAGGACCGATTCAACAGCTCCGCGACTTGTCGAAAGAGGGGGTACCTTCTCTGAAGCCCAGGGAAGCCATGCACCTGTACGCGATCAAACCAGGTTATCTGGTATTTCGTCAGAACGGTGCGGCCCTCTTTATGCGGTACAACCCACACCGCTTTGCCCGGCAACTTGGATATGATCAGGGCGTCCCCTTCGAAGCATTTACAGTGGTGCCTAGCCCATCGCCTGAAGCTGTTCATAACGCCGCTCATCACTTTATGCGGCTGAACACTGGTTCTTGCTTTATGATCCCTGAAGCTGATCATATTCCTCGATGTGTGGGGTCTTTCACGGGCTGTTACCTCCACCGGGTCAGTCCAATTATTGCTGAGGAGAAGAGGGTGCTTCTTGGTTACAGCGCTCCCATTCCTATTCAAGCCACGGGAGTTCCGCCGCAACCGCGTGCAACCGTTCGCCCTCCCTTGAGGGATACCAGTGTTGTGCTTATTCCGGGGGCGGCGGAAGTGGACTTAACTCCCACAGCTGGTATGCCACTGCGTACTCGGGCTCAATCAAGGGCTAATAGAGCGCCGGTAGCAGTATCATCGTCCGCGGCGTCAACAATGGCCGTGTCGTCCTCGGTAGCACCGCCAAGCGAGGACATTGAAGGTGAAGTGGGTCAGCGTCGTACCAAAGCTTCACAGGGAAGGAAACGATCATCTTCGGCGGTTAGTTCTGGGTCCAAGAGGCGGAGGAAGACGGTCACCAATCTGCTCGACTCTTTAATAGAGTCCGAGCCTATTCTTTAGGATGAACCACTAGCTATGAAGGAATCGGATGGTGGCCTACTTTTCCCGGGTTCGTCTGCCGAGGAAGCCGCACAATTGGCTGAGGCAATAAGACGCTCACAAGACGAATCCGAGAATGTAAGGATCCCGAAGAAGCCTTACCCTGCCGTCATCTTTTACGAAGACCCTCCATAGATACAGCGGCGATTCATAGGCCCTTTGGAAGAATGGGGCGAAAGGGCGCCTAAACAGGCTATTTAGGCCGACGCCGAGAACGCGCTTTCATTGTGGACTGGTGGCCACGAGTCTACCCTCGGACCTCGGCGAGCACATCTACTCAGGAAGGAACGTTGGCTTGAATAAGCCATATTAGAAGCCCCCTTGCACATCGGTATGTTCGTGTATCTCTTTGTAATATTTTGTATTGCTTGCATACATATATATGTATCCTTATCCTCGTACAAACTTTGCAGGGACTTCGGCGGCGGCGAAGGCTCTGAGTCGTGCTTTGACCGTAGATTCTGCTGATATCCCCAGTGAAACTCCAATCAGTGTGGAGGGGGTTGATGCAACTGTTGCTCTTGCGATAGAGTTTCCCTCGGTGGTTCCCGCTCCCGAAGCACTTGCTCCCTCGGGGGAGGCATCTTTGCCGGTCACCGCTCCAATGGTTCTTCCTGAGGGCGACCCGGAGACTGGGGTACAGGTAGTCGAGGCTACCGTCCTTCCGTTGGAGCCTGCAGTGGCAGTCGCTGCTCCTCGCTCGGAAGTCGCTACATTGGTCTATGTCCCCGATGATGTGCCTGAGGTCACGGAGGAAGCTGCCGAAGCTGCTATCCCTCCAGCCCATAATGGGAGAAGCATCGAAGGTAGCCTTCTATATCTTACATTAATAATATCTCCATTATCTGAAACCCTTCTGTCCTTTCAGAATTGCGCGGATTGGCGGCATCTATTGCTGATCTGTCTCCCAGGCAGTCCTTTCAGCGCCTGTTGGAGATGGCTGCTCCGCAGGCGATATCTTCTCAACGTATCGTCCTCTCTTCCGGGCAAGGTTAGTGTTGTTTACCCTCTTTTCATAGCATTATCACTATTTCATAAAATGACATTGATGTCTTTTACAGTTCTGGAAGCCGACGACGAGGTTGAGATTCTTGACGTGCCTGGGGAGCCTTCAGATCCCTCTTGCATGACTGTGGGTAAGTAAAGTCTCAACGTCGTTCCATTTGTTCTTTTCTTACAAGTCTCGCTGACTGTTTATAAATCTGAACAGCTCTGCCAGTTCTCACTACGCTGGAGTCTCGCATCGCCATGCCACCCGGCCCTTATGCTCTGTGTGCCTCGGAACGGATGGCAAAGCTAAGCCTCGACTTCCTGTCATCCCTGATTGAGTACCTTCGCGCTAGCAGTCTGATCACGGCCGAAGCGTTTGCCGCTGAAGCTAACGGCTCTCTCCCCTTTATTGCCACCTACCACAGTGAAACATTAGTGCAAGTCTGGGTTGAGTTTTGTCGGCAGGTGGAGACTTGTTTGCATGTTCTTGAATGTACACGCCTTCCTTCAGAGGTTGTGGCCGTGAAGGCGAGCTTACAGGGGCTGATTAAGCGGTGTGCTGCGAACATGATATCATGTGAGAAAAGGCTCAGCCGCAAGTTTTCGGAGAGGGAGCTGGCTTCCAAAGCGCTGAGGGAGCTTCAGGCCAACCTTACGTCCAAGGCCACTAAAGCATATGAACTTTGGCGAGTGCTTCAAGAAGCCATCAAGGAGGTGGTAGCCATTGATAAGGCCGCCGTGTTCACTCGTGAAATGGTCGAAGCCCATAAGGTTACTGAAAAAGAGCTTGAAGGTCAGCTTGCCTCATACCAGGCCCAACAGGTTCAAGCGGAGGCCTGTCTTTCGACGATACTGAATCATGAAGGCGAGGCTCAGCGAAAAAAGGGATGAACTGGCAAATCTACTAAATCGCCCGCCGACTTGAAGAATTGTATATACATTTTTTTATTTTTCCTTTGTACATACTCCTGAATGAGAGTATATTTTTTTTGTTCTTTCACGAATTGTACTTTGTATTCATTTTGATTCATGAATAAAAGACATATTTTTCTTCATGATGGTGTGTCCCTTTTATTAAATGTATTCTGTGGATAGTCTATCTCGATTTCTTTGCAGGACAACGATGGATTAGGATTCAGGGTTAAGATCTGCCTCCTAAGACTTTTCAACTTTATAAGCCGTGAGGGTCTCATAAAAAATTTTCTCCCTACCGGTCGAGAGGATCCCGTAGGTGTAATTTCTCTTTAAGATTCGTGAGGATTCCTAAGTGTGTTTTCTCTTGAGAGTCGTAAGGATCTCACAAGAGAATTTTCCCTCTTACAAGTCGAGAGGACTCGTAAGTGGTTGTTTCCCTCCTTGTCGAGATTCGACTTTGGAGAGTGTGTTTTGTGAATAGTATGCAAGAGTCCATTTTGGACTGACCTGCAGGGCCCCAGTGCTTAGGAAATAGGTCCTTATCCCCATTGCCTAAGGCTTTTTCCTACGAGTCGAGACGAATCGAGAAGTTCTCGCAAAGACACTAATTTCCTTACGAGTCGAGACGAATCGAGCAGTTCTCGCAAGAATGTCCTAATGTCACAGTTAACCTCTGCTCTTTACGACAAAGGTCCGTTAGGGTCTGTGGTACTAGGGTTTTGTCCGTCGTACCGTCGCGTTGGCTGATGTATTCCTCGATAGGCAATCTTGCTGTTCGAGTAGCCTTGCGACTGTCGTGTCTCTGATCCCTTCGGGTGATGGACAAGACCTCTTCAAGCAATCTTCCTAAGCAGTTTGACCGTCGGAAGAGAAAGCGTTAGGAATTTTGCCGTGCCGCTTTTTACTTGAGGTTAGGCTCATTTTAGAGAGCCCCGATGAGGCATAACCACTCCGCGCTGGGGTGGGATGATCTCCGATAGTCTTTTAGGTTTTATATGAGTTGCCGTCAAGACCCTGAAGCTAGGAATTTGGCCTTCGCTTCGTTTGCTGGCATTGCGTCTGCTGTATTGAGACGAATATCGCGGTTGTCTCTAGGTTGCTGGTGAACCGTCGAGATTTGGAACTAGGGATTTTGCCGTGGCTCCGTTGTTTGATTGTCATGTTTGAATCCTGCTGGAGGAAGAACGCTGTAGTGACATCTCATCTGCTGTATCGAGACGAACGTCAAGGTGGTGACCACTCCGCGCTAGCGTGGGATAATCTCCGATAGTCTTTCAGGTTTTATATGAGTTGCCGTCAAGACCCTGAAGCTAGGAATTTGGCCTTCGCTTCATTTGCTTTGGCGTATCCGAATCCTATTGGAGGAAGGACGCTGTAGTGACATCTGGTCTGCTGTATCGAGACGAACGTCGAGGTGGTGACCACTCCGCGCTGGTGTGGGATGATCTCCGATAGTCTTTCAGGTTTTATATGAGTTGCAGTCAAGACCCTGAAGCTAGGAATTTGGCCTTTGTTTCGTTTGCTGGCATTGCGTCTGCTGTATCGAGACGAATATCGTGGTTGTCTCTAGGTTGTTGGTGAACCGTCGAGACTTGGAATTAGGGATTTTACCGTGGCTCTGTTTGGTGATGTTGCGTCTGAGTCCTGCTGGAATGAGGAGGAATGCTGTTGATGATCTCCAGGCTATCCCTGAACCGTCGATATTTGGCTTCGTTTTCTGATGAAGCCTGGGGAGGGAAGGTGTGATTCCTTCTTTGTTTGCGCCCCTGGATTGTATACAGGGATTGATGTGATATCACCTGTAAAGCATAAGTTTTATTTATATTTTTTTATTTCTTTCCGCGATGCTCTATCATTTCAGCTTTTATATCGCGAAGGTCGCGATTGCCCAATCATTTCGGCTATTTTTCGCGGCGCCCAATCATTTCGGCTATTTATTTTATTTTTACTCGCTTCTTTTTATTGCGAGTTGCCCAATCATTTTGGCTATTTTGCATGCATACATTTTTATTTGCTGATTTTGTTGCAAGTTGCCCCATCATTTCGGCTATTTCGTATGCATGTGCGGCTTGCTAGCT
Organism: Agapanthus africanus; assembly: GCA_030015575.1. Lineage (NCBI taxonomy): Eukaryota > Viridiplantae > Streptophyta > Magnoliopsida > Asparagales > Amaryllidaceae > Agapanthus > Agapanthus africanus. The sequence continues at coordinate 269,267,993 of CM057338.1, read as the reverse complement.
TCTTTGTTGCAAGCTTGGAGTTAGACACCGATTTCGGCATCAACACCACTACAACTGGGACATTGCTAGGAGCGAATCATCATTTTCCTCCATCGATGTCGAACAAAGGTGGCTTAGCGAACAGGGTTAGGATCCTGTCGACTAAGGCTTTTGACTTCATGAGCCGTAAGGGTCTTATAAAGGTTTTTCTCCCTACGAGTCATGAGGATCTCGTAGGTGCGTTTTCTCCTTAGGAATCGTGAGGATTCCTAAGTGTGTGTTCTCTTATAAGTCGTAAGGATCTTATAAGAGTGTTTTCTCCTTATAAGTTGAGAGGACTTACAAGGGTTGTTCACTGTTTAGACATATCCCTAGTCACGGATGGGACTTTGTTAGGGAAATGTTTATTTGCGCCCGTGGATTGTATACAAGGGTCAGCACTGAGCCGCTTGTAGGGCAGTATTAGAGGTTGTGGTGGCCGCTTAAGAACAGGTTCAGATCCCTGTAGCTTAAGACTTTTGAGTCTTATGAGCCGTGAGGGTCTCATAAGAGGGTTCTCCTTACAAGTCGTGAGGATCTCGCAAGTGTAATTTCTCCTTAGGAATCGTGGGGATCCCTAAGTGTATTGCTCCCTTGTGAGTTGTAAGGATCTCACGCAGGTGGTTTCTCCTCACAAGGTCGAGAGGACCCTGTAAGTGGCTTTTAACGAGGTTGCGCCCTTTCGGGTTTTCACAAAACTCGCCGGTAGCCCTGCTGTTTTTACTCATGGAGCCCTCTTGGGTTTTCATTCGTGCCCTTTTCGCTTATGGACATACCGTTTTTTTATGTCAGCCTGAGGATGCCGCGGGTTGGTAGTAGTTTAACGACGTTTCAGTCATCAGCCAGTTTTAGGATATAGTGGTCCATCGTTAGTTTAAGAACGTTTCGGTCCACAGCCAGTTTTAGGACATAGCGGTCCATTGTTAGTTTAAGGACGTTTCGGTCCGTCGTTGCCATATTTGAGGCGAGTCTCTAGTTTATGGACTTTTCGTCTAAGGGACTTTCTCTATGAATGAGCACGATGCCCCCGGCATGTCCACTTTTTTAGGGGCGTGAGGTTGTGGCGGGTTCACCTTCCAGTTTTCGGATAATACGAATTTGCCTTGTTGGTATTGGTCTTCAATCCAGTCTTTGAAGATGAAGCAATGTTCGATTGGATGGCCTACTGCTTGGTGGTAAGGGCAGTAATTAGGATTGTTGACATCACCTGACTGCAACAGACATTTTGGATCCGGCAAATTTATGAGTCTGTTGCGCACTGCCAGTTCGAACAGTCTCCTCGTTTTATCCTGGGGAAACGAGTAAGGACGTCCCAGTCTTTCCTCAAGGGATGGGCGTGGACGCACGTTGTTTTGGCGAACAACCGGCTTTAAGTTGCTCGGCTGTTGTTGAGTAGTGGCAACGAAAGTTGCTTTTCCTTTCCTCTTTTCATTCCGAGGATCCGTCTTTTGAAGGAGATGGTCTATGACCCATCTGGTCCATTTGGGCCAACTTGTCAATCAAGGCCTGGAACATGGTTGGCTTGAAGAACATCATGAATTGGGAAATAGTTGCTTGAGGGTCAAGAGTACACACGAACATGCCTACCGCAGGCGCTTCCTCGATGCGCTGCTCGCATTTCGACCACAAATTTTGCCATCGTATTGCATATTGGACCCATGTTTCTCCAGGCTTCACCCTGGCATTGATCAATGCCGTTATTGGGGTGCGTTCACTAGCACTCGCGAATCGCTGGGTGAATAATATCTCTATTTCTGCGAAAGTCTTGATGGAGTCGTTTGGAAGTTCAGAATACCATTCGAATGCCGTCTCCGACAAGCTGCCGACGAATTGGCGAAGTAGCAATTTATCATCGCCCCCGGTATTGCCGCAAAGAGCCCTGAACTGGGCGACATGCTGGTAGGGATTGCCCGTCCCTTTGTACACATGGAATTTGGGGATCGTATATCCCGGCGGGTAACTTATTTGGTCATACCAGCCCGGATAGGGTCATCCAGTCTTGACAACTTGGCCAGCCGCTTCGTTCGCTCGGTGAGCTCGTAATTATCGAGCTATATAATTATCGAGCGTGGCTTTTGAGATGGTTTCCTCCTTGGCTGCTGATAGAGCCGGCAGAGGATTTTACGCTTCTCCTTTATCATCTTCAATAATGATCGGAGGGTCTTCAGCTGGAGGTTCTAGCTGTAACAGCATCCCGACCATGTCTTGGAAGAGAAGCGGTATTCGTTTTATGTTGGTAGCTTGTTCCGCTGCCTCTTTGTCCTTCTTTTCGAGGACTCTGCGGAGGAAGTCAGCATCGGTTTCCTATTCATGACGCTGCTCTGATGACGCCTCCGGGCCTTCTTTTGGCCCGGTGAGTGCGGCCATTTGCGTTAGCATTTTCTGAAGCTTCTATTGTTGCTCCTAGGTTTTTGTCACGGATCGGGTGAGCAGTCGGTGACCTGTTGAAGTGCGGCTTTCCTCTTTTTCGGAAGCCATATAAACAGTATGCACCATTATGCCCCCAGACTTGGGGAGTTTGGGCTCAGCGTCTTTGTGGTCTGCCGCAGTCACAGGGGCTTTCTCTGGCCTCCTTCTCTTTTGAGCAGTTGACGTTGAGGGGCCGTTACAGCAGGCACCCAGGTAGTTGTCGTCCTTTGCGGCTTGACAGGACGATTCTCTTCCTGCTGAACCTTCACCTTTTTTTGCCGGCGAGAGTAATCTTGATCAATCACTGAGTCTTGAACCCGTCGCCAGACTTTGTAAATTTTGGAAGAAAGCCGCTGAGGGGACTGTTCCGGCTTCGTTTCTGCAACATTCTCCACGGATGGAGGAGATCTTTTCAGTACGGCGGTAGGAGAGTTCCTGCGCACCTTGTTCAGCAATTCAAAGCTGTTCCCGGTTGGAACAGCAGCATTGACTCCTACCGTTGGGGCTGGTGGAGTTAGCCTAGAGGGGGAGCTGCCCCCAGCTTTCCTTACTCTGCGCCAGTGGCGACGTCGAGCGTGTCGAGCCGTTGGGATTGTTTCAGCTTGAGGGGTGACTTCGTCATGCCCCCTGTTCTGGTGAGGCACTGCTGGTACCAGCCTCTTGAAGATTGACGTTCGTCGAGCAGCGGTATCCAATCGGTCAAAGATAGACCTTTGAGCAGGAACGGGAGCCAGAGTGGCCAGCCTCGTAAAGACTGATCCTTTGATGGGGGAGGCTTTTTTAGTGGCCTCGAGAGAAGGAATGGCTATCCGCTTTGGGATTGACGCTTCAGTTATCGTGGGCTTCTTGACAGGCCCATTGGAGTTCAGGCTCAGCCTATCGAAGACTGATGCTGTTGGCTTGATGATTGAATGATTCTCGGTGTGTAGGTAGAAAAGTGTAAAGATCACAACCAAAGAAATTTGTAAACCGCAATCAATAACGGTGTCAATTGTAGGTTCGTTAGCGAGTGCGGATCGTCCACAGGGAAAGTATAATTTAATCGTAATTGTTTTAGTTGAATTGAAAATTAAAATATAAAAAAAAAATAGATTCAAGATTTTTGAAAATTTTATTTTCAAGAAACTTAAAGAAAGTAAAGATCTAAAATCAAGAATCAAGAATTGTTCCCAAATTGTTTGAATTATCAAGATTTGTAATGAGTCTCGTAGGAATCGATCCAATCAATAGTGATGAGGCTTCTTGACATCGGCCGGTCCGTTGAGAGGGGCCGTGGTAGTAGTGAGCCGATCAAAGACCGACTTCTTTTGCGCTTCTTGCGGCAGCGGGATATTAATGTTCACTGGTGGGAGCATGGTACCGAAGAACAAACCGGTGGTAGCCTGCGTCACCTGTTCTATCGGCATTGTGAACAGGGAGGCCGCATGGGGCCCATAAGCTATACCTCCAGATGAGGCGGAACGTGAGTTGCAGTTGCAGCTGGAACACTTCGTGCAAGTGGACGCCATTGATCCTTCGCTTTCTGCACCAAGCAAGAAACCAAATCTTAGTACCTCGAACCTAAGGGCAACCATATCAAACCGCGATTTGTTCGCGAACACGTCACATAAAGTGTGGAGTGGAAAGAGGAAAAGGTCCCACCGGGTGTGCCAGAATCTGTTCCCCTCCGAAACACGGAGACGCGACCGCGCGGGTCCATCATGCATGAATTTCAGGGTAGATACTAATTGGTGCTATCCTTCCACCTCTTCGAAGATGCCAAGTTGATTTATGGCACCATATATTGAAGGTTTAAACGGATGCGGCCGATGTAGCAGACTTCGTCAGATTCCTCCTCGTTTGAGGGGTTTTTTTGATTGTGGGGACGCTCTTCCCTGCAGGCGCAAGCCCCTCCAGTTAATTACGCTACCGCATCGCGGTAACAACTTTCTCCTTCTCCACATGGTCACTTCGTGTCGTGGGTGTTTGTTTTGTGTTTGGTTGCCCGTGGATTGTATACGGAGACTAATTTGTGTTGTCGCCCGTAGGGCGTGGATTAGTCCAAATCCGTATTTTTCTTAGATTTGGGTTTGGGGGTTGGGTTTAAGGATACGATAGTCTCATTTGAGACTAAGATCAACTTAAACGTTAGTTAAGGATAAGTTAGTCTAATTTTAGACTAAGATCAACTTAACGCTTGTTAAGAATACGTTAGTCTAATTTTAGACTAAGATCAACTTAACGGGATCGTTTAGATCCAACAAAAGAGCATTTGGACTCTATTGTTTAGTTTAGGGACATTGCGGTCAATTAGTTTAAGGACATTACGGTCCATTGTTAGTTTAAGGACATCTCGGTCCAGGTTAAGGACATCATAGTCCGTGTGTTTAAAGACCTCACAGTCAAGGTTAAGGACGTCATAGTCCGTGAGTTTAAAGATCTCATAGTCAAGGTTAAGGACGCCTAGTCCGTGAGTTTAAAGACCTCACAGTCAAGGTTAAGGACGTCATAGTCCGTGAGTTTAAATACCTCACAGTCAAGGTTAAGGACGTCATAGTCCGTGAGTTTAAAGACCTCACAGTCAAGGTTAAGGACATCAGAGTCCATGGGCTTAAGGACCCCACAGTCCATGAAATGTGTGGTTGTCAAGACCTGTCACTTCTCTGAAGATGTTGAAGGATTACAACGACAAATATCAAAGGAGTGAAGAGATGTACCCTCGAACCAAAGTGGATTGGGTGATCTATAGTCCAATTTGAAACTAAGATCAATTAATTAGATTATGAGCACATTGGCTCAGTTAAATCTGAATTGAGGACTTATGGCCAGTTTGGGCTAAGTCCAATTAGATATTGGCTCTTTTTTGGACCATTAAACATTTGTCTGGGTTCAAGCCCACATTATTTAGCAATGCTAAACTAGAGTTTGAGGGCTTTGATACATTTTTGTCTTTGACTGAGCATTAAACAATGTAGTTCTGAGTTTTACTCAACTTTGAGATTTAGTTAAAGGGGAGGTTTTTTGCCTCTGGAAACTTAGGCAATTTGGCCAAGATTGGCTTTAAAATAGTGTTAAACACTAGAGGACAACAGTGTTAAACACTGGAGACGAAATACTCAAAATAGTGTTAAACATTAGAAAGGAAGGGGTCACGTGGGGGAACGTGAGGACACCCAGAGGTAGGGACAGATCTCCTTTACCTTGTTCTCAGAACTGCAAATAAGTGTTAAACACTTTTAGTTTTCATAGCCATCATGTGTGGGCACGTGATGGGTACTCATGCCCTGATTTATTAGAATGTTTATTAGGGGTCACGTGAGGACACGTGAGAGCGCCCAAAGCCAGCATTGCCTTTGCTTTTATTTTCTTTATTTTGGAAGTCACATGGGAGCACGTGAGGCATTGCCTCCAAGCTTTTTCCTTCTCATTTTGGGGGATTTGTTCAGGGGTCACGTGGGAGCACGTGACCTAGCTTTATTCTTTCTTTCTTGATCACTGCGGATTGGAGTCACGTGTCATTATGTGACCAATGTTCTTTACGTGCATGGAGATCTTTCAAGTCTCTTTATTTTAGGAATTAAATTCTCTGTAGGATTAAACCTTAATTATGTTTTTAGAGGAATTAAATTCCTATGTATGCGGAAGAATTAAATTCCTATGTAGGGTTACACCCTGATTCTGTCTTGGAGGAATTAAATTCCTGTGAGTTTGGGAGAATTGAATTTTCATATAGGGTTAAACCCTAGTTTTATCTTGGAGGAATTAAATTCCTATGAATTTGGGAGAATTAAATTCTCATATAGGGTTAAACCCTATTTTTATCTTGGAGGAATTAAATTCCTGTGAATTTGGGAGAATTAAATTCTCATATAAGGTTAAACCCTAGTTTTATCTTTGGGAGAATTAAATTCTCTAAACTCAATTCCCCCTCTAAGTTTTGGATCTGCATGGCAGAATCTCCCCGATGAGAATTAAATTCTCAACTTGTAGGGAGATTTGCTTATGCAAATCTTCAACCAGAGGAAGAACTAAGTTCTTTTACAGAAGAGTTAAACTCATAGATTGAGAATTAAATTCTCTTTTTCTGTTTTATGAAGCTTTGATCCCTTTCCCCTTTCTAACCTAGGGTTTTTTTCTTGAGAATTGAATTCTCCTTTCTTTTCTCTCTGCTATTTTCCTTCAGAAAATTTCAAGATCTCTAAAATTCTCTCTCTCTCTTCTCTTCTTGGCTCCTATTTATAGGAGAAGGAAAAGAATCAATTTGTTTAGTGAGTCTTTCATTGAAAGATTTTGTTTGTTTTTTCGTAACTAATATGATCTTTTAGATCACTCAGTGAATTTTATTCACCATTGGATTTTTAATCCAAAAGATATCCTGTTTGTTATTTTTGGTGAAATTTAGGGAGATCTTTCCTTGTATACAATCTTTCCATAAACTGGTGATTTTTAATCACCATTGGATTTTTAATCCAATGGTGCTCCACTTTACAGAGCACAGTCCTTCTTTTGTTTGGAAAGATCTAAAGAAATATTTTTCCAGTTAGGGTCTTTGATCTCCCTTAATTAGAATTTAATTCTATTAGTTCAGAAGGATTAAAAGCCTATCACGTGTTGACACGTGATCACAATGTTTGATCATTTAAATAGAATTTAATTCTATTAATTAAAGAGCTTATGAACCCATCACGTGTTGACACGTGACACCCCAATTAAGCATTTAATTCTGTTGTTTTTTAAAGAACTAAGGAATCATCACGTGTCAGCATGTGACCCTTGGTCACGTGTGAGCACGTGATGCCCTATTGGGATTTTTCCTTATTATTCTATTATACTTTATTAATCACTTTCAGTGGGTTTAAAGGTCTATCACTTGTGGGCACGTGATTCCATTAATTGATTGTTTGATTAGAATTTAATTCTATTAAAACAGAATCCCAGGAAACCATCACTTGTCAGCACGTGACCCTTGGTCATGTGTGAGCACGTGATACCCCATTGGGGTATTTCCTGATATTCTATCAGGGAACATAGCCCAAATCTGTACATATCATATTTGGGGTGAACTTAGATCGCATAGCTCATATAAATGAGGTCCATCAACTCACGGGATACTTGGGTTTGATTTAAGGATCGTTAATCGCATATGAGACTAAGATCAGCTTAGGAACAGTGCGAATATGGGATCAATTGATCATCTAATCATATATAGATAGCCCATGGATAGTATATGGTAGTCAATATGGAGACAGTCTGCATGGAAAATTACCCGTTTAGGGACATAGCGGTCCATCTTTTAGCTTGCGCGCACGTGTATATATTATGCGGCGAAGTGAATGATGGTAACATGGGAATGCGCCCAATATTGAGGTGTGATCCAATTTTAAGATATTTATATTTCATTCAAAGGTGAACATATACATATATGTATGCTTGATGGTTGTGATGGTGCGCACGTCTGTATGAGGTGCGCCTCAATATGAGGTACGCATCTACATGGGGTACATCAATATGAGGTGCACATCTGTATGGGGTGCACATCTGTATAGAATGTGCATCAATATAAGATTAAGACATTCCATGTCTTGATGAAATTTCATATCTTTCATCAAGTTGGGACGAGAAAGGAGTCATTGGTTATTGGGACCCGCCACTTCTCTGAAGATGCTGGGGAAGTATAACGCCGTATATCAGCGGTGTTGAAGGATATACCCTTGAACCAAATCCAGTATATGAGGGATGAGAACATGTTGGAATTTGCTGGAAGGGGCTTCTATATTTTATCTAAGGATCATTAGTCTTATATGAGACAAAGATCAACTTAGAATGTATGAGATGATGATCATTAGTCATGTATGTGGCTAAGATCAACTTAGATGACATCGATGAAAGATCATTAGTCGTATATGAGACCATGATCAACTTTATAAGATATGGTTTAAGAATCGTTAATCTTGTTTTAGATTAAAATCTACTTAGAAAATATGTTTTACTTGATCATAAGATCACATATAAGAAGAAAAAACTTCAATACTTAATTTATTTTAATTAAGTAATCAAGCAAAAGCTTGCTGGTCAAGTGCATATGTACATTTGAGGTGCGCGTGTACATGTAACTTCTTTAAAAAGGGTGCGCACGTGTATATCACGTGTTTGCGCACTTGCTTGTGGTCGAGGCTGCGTACATGCATATCACGTGGTTGCGCACTTGTTATCAGGTTAAATTCACATCTGCTCTTGTATAGGTACACACGTATTGAGAGTCAACATTTTCATTTTTGCACACATGCATATCACGTGATGCACACATTTCCGGGGACATTATTTTTCCTCATGTGCATACGTGCATATCACGTGATATGCAAGTCTGCATAGACATTTCTTATCAAGTGCGCACTAGGATCAAGTGCGCACTATTCATCAGAAAGAAACGGCTTTCAAAAAGAGGCATGGATTCTGTTTTTTGATTTTTGGTGATGATATAATCAAAAGACCATTTTTATGTACATGGCCGGGTCATATTTTGATATGGATCTCGGATCTTAAGAGAGATCGAATATAAAATCTTTTAGACTCTTTTATAATGAATCGATAAAGTCAGGAAAAAGAAAAATCTTTTCTAAAAAAAGAAGTAAAGGCTTCTGTTCCCTCATAAAAAAAGGGTAGAAAAAAAGAAAAAAAAGGGAAAATTCCCCTCTATTAAAGTCTCACGTGTTAAACACGTGAGCACCTATATGCAATATATAGGTGTTGCAGTTAAAAACAAATGGGCTAGAAGAGTCTCACGTGTTAAACGCGTGAGCACCTATATGCAAAAGCATATAGGCACTGCAGTTAAAAATAAATGGGCTAAAAGAGCCACACGTGTTAAACACGTGAGCGCCTATATGCAAAGCATATAGGCGCTGCAATCAAATGATTGACAAGCCAAACAGGCCTCTCGTGTCAAACACGTGAGAGTTTATATGCGCTGAAAATAAAGCATACTGAATCCCCATGCTAGGGGTCACGTGTTAAACACGTGAGTTCTTGTGCTGCACTCTTTAGCAAGATAGAATTAAATTCTATGTGGGAAATATTTCCTTGATCTTTCTCAAACTAGAAAGATCTTCTCTGTTAAATAGAGGACCCTTGGATCAAAAATCCAACGGTGATTATCAAACACCCACCGATCATCTGATAGAACAAAATTCTAATTTTGAAAAGATATTTCCTAATCTTGTGAAATAAACAAGAAAACTTCTCTGTTAAACAGAGAGCCTTTGGATTAAAAATCCAATGGTGAATAAAATTCACCAAGTGATCCGAGAGATCATTTTGGATTGATCATGAACTCCCATTCAGAGATTTTCCTAACAAATTGATCTTTTCTCCTGTCCTATAAATTGAAAGGAAAAACAAGAAAAAGAGAGAGAATTTTTTTTAGAAGCTTCTGCAAAAAAAAAAAAAAAAGTACAGCGAGATCTTGAGAGAATAAGAGAATTTAATTCTCAAAGAAGAAGACTTTCTTCATTGAAACCAGAGGTAAAAAAACAGAGATTATATTGTCTCTCCTTTACCTATCTAAGCGTTTAACCCTTCATTTAAGAACACAGTTCTTTTCCCGGTTGAGATTTGCAGAAGCAAATCTCAACACAAGTTGAGAATTTAATTCTCATCGGGGAGATTTTGCCCTGTAGATTCAAAACCTAGGGGGAAAAAATTAAATTATAAAAAAAAAAGAAGAAGAACGAGAATATATAGGAATTTAATTCCTCCAAAAATTAGGGTTTGACCCTATATATAATGAACCTAGTTCTTCCATAAAAAAAACAGTGATGATGATCCAAGATCTTCAAAACCAGAATCGTTAGCGCTTAGCACTATTTTGAAGCCTCACGTGTTTCCCACATGAGTGCTTCAAATGAACAAAGAGAGCAACTAAAACTTCCTTACGTGTTTCCCACGTGAGTGTTAAAGCATCCCAGTATCAAAAAGAAAAGGGGTAGTCACGTGTTCTGCACGAGAATGTTAGCCAAGTGCTTAGCACTTCTGTAAAAAAAGAGGGGGAGATAAAACCCAATGAGCAGTGCCCATATTTGGGTGCCTCACGCGTGTCACGTGAGCGCCATAAAACTCCAGTGTTTAACACTAATCCAGTGCCACGTGAAACACACGTGAGCACTATATTCCCTAGTGCTTAGCACTGTTGGGCATTTATGGAAACCCAATCTCAGCCCAAATTGGCTAAATTTCCTGAGGTTAAATCTCTTTGATTCTAAAATAACCGAGCCCATATTGCTCATGTTTTTCCAAACTGACCTTAGTCTAAAAAATGACTAGTGGTTTCCCATTGATGATATCCTAAATGATATTCATTTTATATCTCCTAAGATAATTTTTAGTCTCAAACATGACTAACATTTCTTAGGTCTACAACAGCCTTTCCCGCCCCCTCAAATATGGGATTTGGTTTAAGGGTACATCTCTCCACACCTCTGATATATGTCGTTGTAATTCTTAAACGTCTTCAGAGAGGTGGCGGGTCCCGACAACCAACAAATTTATGGTGCACTTCTAAATTGACGTGCACACCTCAAATCAGATCGTACCCCAAATTGGGTGCGTTCCATATTACCATTGTTTGCTTCGTCACGTAACAAATACACGTGTGCGCAAGATGGATAAAAGACCGAAATGTCCCTAAACTAACATTCGCCTCCAAAATGACGATAATGGACCGAAACGTCGTTAAACTAAAATAATAGAGCCCAAACACTCTTTTGTTGGATCCTAAATAAAATTGATCCTGAAACCTTGTTAAGTGGATCTTAGTCTTAAATTGGACTAATGTATCCTTAACAAAAACAAATCGAGCCCCAAATGCTCACATAAATTTAATTCGATCTTAATCTTAAAATAGATTAACGGTCCTTAAAGAAAAAAAAACTAAATTTAAAATATACGGATTTGGACTAATCCACGCCCTACGGGCGACGACATAAATTAGTCTCCGTATACAATCCACGGGCAACTAAAATAAAAACAAAAACACACACATGACACGAAGTGAACTTCCGGAGCAGGAGAAAGTGGTTATCGCGATGCGGTAATGTAATTAACTGCAGTGTCTTGCACCTGCAGGGAAGAGCATCTCCACAATAAAAAAACCCCTCATAAATGAGGGGGAATCTGACGAAGTCTGCTACAACGGCCGCATCCGTCCAAACCTCCGATATACGGTGCCATAAATCAACTTGGTATTTTCGGAGAGGTGGATGGATAAATCTAAATAGCATCAGCCTCCAGGATTCAGGCCGGACGTCCCGACGTCCCGGTCCGTCTTTCGGTGGTGAACAGATTCTGGCACGCCCGGTGGACTTTTCCTCTTTCTACTCCACACTTCATGTGTTGTGTTTCGCGAACAAATCGCGGTTCATTATGGTTGCCCTTGGATTCGAGGTACTAAGATTTATTGTCTTGCTCCTGTGCAGAAGAAGAAGAGAACATCAATGACTTCCAACTGCACAACCTGTAACAGCAACTCCCGCTCCGCCCTAACTGGAGGAGTGACTTACGGGCCCAATGCGGCCTCCATCTTTTCAATGCCGGTAGGGTAGGTAACTCAAGCTACTACCGGATTGTTCTTCGTGACCATGCTCCCACCAATGAGCATCGGTGCCTCAACGCCGCATCCCGATGTTCCCAAGAAGTTGGTCTTCCATCGACCGATGACCGCAACGACTCCTCTCAACGAGCCGTCCAAAAAGGTGGTCTCAGTCTTTAATAGGCTGAGCCAAAGCTCAAGCAGGCCCGCAAAGAAGCCCATGATTCCCGAAGGGGATACCCCAAAAAGGATAGCCCTCCCAATTCCTGTTGCAAATGAAGCCGTCAAAAGTGCTTCACCAGTCAGGCGATCGGTCTTTGAGAGGCTGACCGTCTCCAATCAAATCTTGCCAAGGACGTTGGTCTTTAATAGGCTGACAACTGCTGGAGCTCCTCAACAAAAGCAGGGGCAAACCAAAGCCGCTTACAAAACTGAGGCGGTCCCGTCTACAAGACCGCTCGACGTCACCACTGACACCGAGTGAGAAAAGCTGGGGCAACCCCCCCTCGGGATTCACTCCGCCGGCTCCAATGGTGGAAGTTGACACTGCTGTTCCAACCGGGAACAACTTTGATCTTCTTAAGAGGGTGCAAAAGAACTCTCCAACCGCGGTACTGAAGAAATCACCCCCACCTGCAGAAGCCATAATGCAGACAAAATCGGAGCAGCCCCATCAACGGCTCTCCTCCCAAATTCGCAGGGTCTGGCAGAAAGTCCAAGACTCTGTAATCGACAAAGACTACTTTTGCCGACTGAAGAAAATGAAGGTTCGGCAAGAGAAAGACCATCCCTCCATCATACAGCGAGAGGCTTCTTCTACACAGGTGCCTATTATAACGGCTTCTTCAACTTCGACCTCCCACAAAAGGTTGAGGCCGGAGAAAATTCCACCGCCGGCGGCAAACTCCAAAGGCGATGGACCCAAACCCCCCATGTTTGGAGGCATGATCGTGCACAAGGTTTACATAGCTTCCGGAAAAGAGGAAAGCCGTGCTTCCGTGGCTCATCGACCGCAAACTCGGTCGTTAACAAAAGCTCAGGAGCAACAACAAAAGCTCTAGGAAATGCTGATCAAAATGTCAGCAGTTACCGGGCAGAAAGAAAGCCCTGAATCAGTATCTGAACAACGTCAAGAGCAGGAGACCGATACAGAGTTCCTGCAAAGGGTGATTGAAAGGAAGGATAAGGAGGCCATGGAACAAGCTGCTAACATAAAGCAGATGGCGCTTCTGTTCCAGGACATGGTTGGAATGATGATCCAGCCAGAACCTCCAGCCGAAGATCCATCGATAATCGTTGAGGACGACAGAGGAGAAACATCAAACCCCCTTCCAGCGCTATCAGTGGCCAAGGATAAAACAATCTCCAAGGCTATTCTTGATGATTATAATGCTCAACAAATACGAGCACATCAAGCTAGTGAAGCGGCTGGCCAAATCGTCAGAACTGGGTGACTGTATCCAGGCTGGTATGATCAAATCAAGTACCCGTCGGGATATACGATCCCCAAGTTCCATGTGTATAAAGGGACATGCAACCCACATCAGCACGTCGCTCAGTTCAGAGCTTTGTGTGGCAACACTGGAGGCAACGACAAATTGTTGCTTTGCCAGTTCGTTGGTAGTATGTCAGAGATGGCCTTTGAATGGTATTCGGAGCTCCCAAATGACTCCGTGAGAACATTCATAGAAATGGAACTGTTGTTCACACATCGGTTTGCCAGCGCAAGAGAGTGCACCCCGATCACGGTATTAATCAATGCCAGGGTGAAGTCAGGAGAAACCTAGGTCCAATACGCTATCCGGTGGCGGGACCTATGGTCAAAATGCGAACAGCGCATTGAAGAATCTCCCGTCGTGAGCATGTTCATTGGGACCCTTGATCCTTAAACGACCGTGTCCTAGTTCATGACGTTCTTCAAGCCGACCACCTTTCAGGATCTGATCGACATGCTGGCCTAAATGGACCAGATGGGCCATGGGCCTTCCTCCTCAAAAATGGACCCTTGAAATGCCAAGGGTAAAGGGAATGCGAACTTTGTTGCCAACACTCAATAGCAACTGAGTGACCCGAAACCGGTTGCTCGCCAAAACAACATGCGTCCGCGCCTATCCCTGGAAGAAAGGCTAGGACGCGCTTACTCGTTTCCCCGTTACAAGACGAGGAGACTATTCGAGCCGGCAGTGCGCAACAAACTCATCACATTGCCAGACCCACGACGTCCACCGCAACCCGGCGATGTCAACAACCCCAACTACTGCTCCTATCACAGAATGGTGAGCTACCCAATCGAGGATTGCTACGTCTTCAAGAACTGGGTCGAGGACCGGTATCAACAGGGGAAATTCACGCTTTCTGAGAACTGGAGGGTGAACCCGCCACAGAAGCACACTCCTAAAAAGGTGGATACACCGGGGGCGTCATGCTCGCTCGTAGAAGAAGCTCTATGGGAATTCGTTCTCTCAGCTAAAACGAAAAGAATGCTGAAAGATCTCAAGGCATGTTCGGTAGTCAGATAGAGAAGCCCATTTGAACCGGAAATCATCGAAGGGATGCTGAAACCGCGTCCCGTACCAAAAACTGTCGACAAAGGGCAAAATCCCTAAGTCGAGCCTTCAAAGTCTTCGAAGAAAAAGAAGAAGACCAGGAAGCCTGTGCAACCTACCGAGTATGACGACAAACACACAGATCTACAAAGGTACATTGACGCGCTGGAGGAGTACAACCAGAAGGCGCGGACACCGGTCACCCTCGAAGAGCTCCTCAAGTATATTCTTGAGAACGAAGAGAGTGACAATGATGAGGGAAATGACTCATCAGAAACCGAAGACTATGTAGCAAGTTGCCATATGATTTCCCATTCGTTGTTAAATGACAAAGAAGCCCCCTCAGCATCAGAAAACAACGCAGAGGAACTGGGGGCAGGATCGGCGCCAAAATCCCCAGAACTGTCGGAAGACCCAATCGATAGGCTGTTAAATGAAGCCTTTCAAAAAAGCAAAGCTGACCGAGAACGCGAAACAGCCATATACGAAACGCTAAGCATCAGCGTCAGGATGAAAAAGTCTGGTCTGGTGATGGTCAAATAGATAAGCTTACCTGCGGCAAGGAGGAGTCGTAAAGTACCCCGACCAGACTAAAGCACACCTACGCCAAACAAGAGCAGGATCAAGATAGAGAAACGGTTCGCCAAAGCCCTATCAGTGGGAATGAAGCTGCCACCTCTGGTAGGAAACACTCTCGGGGTCATATGCCTCGATGGAGAGGATTTACATCCAAACTACTGCCTATATCATCGGAGGGTCATCCATCCCACCGAAGAATGCAGTACCTTCAAGAAGTAGTGGTGAGGATACGTTGCACATCAAAAACACTTCAAGAGGATGAAGCGCGAAGCTCGACGACAGCAAAAACGTGCGACAAGTACGCATGAAAAAACGACTGGCAACTGTCATATGGTTGATACTAGTCCTGAAAGGAAAAAACCCTAAGTTCTTACCTTCGGGAGCGATTCTGAGGACGAATGATCCGCAGACCTCTCTTCAAGGACTCCACCTTCGAAAAAGAAGAGGGGGAGAAGAACTGTGAGAACATTCAGCTATGTAGCCGCACGCTTCCTGAAAAGAATCTCGGACCTACAAATAAGGGTTTGAGCAAAAAATACAAAGGGAGAGAAAAAATCCCTGAGAAAATCACCCTTGATGAAGGAGTTGTCAAAGAGCTCCCAGTGAAGGACCCGCCTAAGAAAAATAAGGTGGATTACAACGTCCTGGCATATTTGAGGAAAATACCCTCACAACTAAGCATATTGGATGCTCTCCTCCTGTCCAAAGAGGTACGAGATTCTCTAATCAAGGCATTATAAGGGCCCGATCAATTACAAGCTTTCCTCACAGAAGAGAAGATGAACGACGAGCTGGCGGAGGTTCACACAGCTGACATTACATTCAGCGATGAAGATCTCCTTCTCGGAACGTGCAAGCATAATCGTCCGTTATACGTCACCGGGTACAGCCACGACATCAAGATAGGAAAAATCCTTGTCGACAACGGATCCTCCGTCAATCTTCTCAATGTGAAAGTGCTGAAGCAGATTTGCATGAACGTTCAGCACCTGGCCCGAGACAAAATTACCACCTTCGAGTTCGACTCACATTCGTCACGGACACTTGGGTCCGTAATACTGACATTACGTTTTGGGCTGCTCGTCACTGACATCAAATTTCATGTCATTGATGCCAAGACTTGCTATAATGCTCTGCTCGGCAGGCCCTGGATGCATGAGTACAACGTCATCCATTCTACACAACATCAATGTATGAAGTATTTCAAGGATAGTTTAATATGCACCGTCATAGGGGAGCTGAATCCATTCTCTGTAAACGAGGTCCGGAAATATGAAGATGCAAAGTACTTCCTACCGGACTTCGAAGATACCGAGAGGTGTCATAAGCCGGAGGATAAACAGAAGTCCGTCGCCACTATCCTGATCTTTGGGAGCGACTCCGAGGAAGATTAAGAAATAGTCTGCTCGGGGAAACCCCAGAAAGAAAACAACAGGCCCAGACCATCGACTCCTATTCTGTTCTTTGGCAGCAACTCTGAGGATGAAGCCGACACAGTGTTCTCCATCCGCCCGTCGGTGCAAACCCTCGATGAAGCAGATCAGAGCCTGCAAATCACAATGGTTCTGCCTCGGCATTACAAGGAACTTGATGCGCTCGATACATATAGCGTATAGGAACTATATACTTTCTATGTGCCTCCCAGGAGAAGAGGTGAAAAGGCGATTCTCTTCTACCAATCTACGAAGACCAGAGTAGAGAAAAAAGTCTAACACGATGCTGATTTTACACTTGATAGGCTTCAACCAATCCGTCTGCCAAGATAGTACGTGGAGGGATTGAAAAGGCTGTTAAGATGCCAAGGCGTACCCCTTGAAAAAACTGTGCGGCAAGTCCACTTCTACAAAAAGATTTAGGATATCCCTGGGACCCAGCGAAAGATGCCCAATGGGAAGATGGAAACAACCGGGCTCGGATACGTTCGGTCCAAGAAACGGGAATGATTCTACAGCTGCCGCGCAATAAACAGCTCTGGTGAAGAAGAGAATGCTCTTCCAAATAGCTGTGACGTTGAAACAGAACGAGATTCTGCTTTAAGAACGTTAAGCCCATCGTTCGAAGAACAAGTTGACAAATTAATAAAAGAAGCCTGTCAAAAGATTCGGGATAGCCACAGTCGCGAAATGGCTATTTATGAAAAGGCCAAGACGCAACGCTTCAACCAGCAGTCCGCAGAGAAAGAAGACTACAATGCCCTCCATCCTCAGCTCACTGTATGTCCTTGCAAAAAGGAAAAATCCTGAAATAGAGGCAAAAATAAGTCAAAGAGCGCAAACAACATTCGCAAACATTAGGGCAGATCTAAGAAGCCGCGCTATCAAGAAGAACGTGGTTGGAACCCCTCCTTTATCAAGAAGATGGGTCGGGAATACTCTTTCTCTCAAGACAAGACAAGGAAAATATTCAACCTTGTCATGAGGCATCAAATGGTAATGCTCCCAAAGTCTCGGCATCCCGAACAAATGAACGAGGTCCATCACCCGGATTATTTCTCCTATCACCAAGCAATAGGACATCCCCTTGAAGATTGCTTCACCTTCAAAGACTGAGTTGAAGACCAGTATCAACAAGGCAAGTTCGCTTTATCCGACAGCTGGAGGGTAACCCCACCGCAAAAGCGTGAGCCAAAGAAAACCTATATCGCAAGGATAGGACCAACCTATCATCAAGAATGGAAGCAGACTCGTACCTGCCATATGATAATACTTTCAGAAGGGGAAGGGCATGAGGTTATGGATGACATTTTCAAGTGCTTCACAAATGAAGACGAGGATGATGTGATCTCAGAATTTCCACCGGCACCAAAAGAGCTGGAAGACGGGATACACACCACGGCGGACAACCTAAGGAAAATTGACTTAGGAATGGAAAACGATCCGAGGTCCACGTTCGTCAGTGAGCTACTATCTAGAAAACAGGTAGCCACGTTAAAATGCATGCTCATGCAATATAAAGACTTCTTTGTATAGAACTATTCTGAGATGCCAGGATTAGATCCAAAAGTAGCAGTACATAAACTGGCCATATAGCCGGACATCAAGCCAGTCAAGCAAGCGCCAAGAAGAATGCAGCTCGAACTCGAGATGGGTATCAACGCCGAAGTTAAGAAACTAATTGACTCCGGCTTCGTCCAGGAAGTTCAATATCCTGAGTGGATTTCCAACATCGTTCCGGTGATGAAGAAAAATGGGACGGTGTGCATCTGTGTGGACTTTCGGGACCTCAACAAAGCTTGCCCAAAGGATGACTTTCTAGTACCTGTTACTGAGCTAATGATCGATAACACGTCTACTCATGAGGTTTTCTCCTTCATGGATGGATCTTCAGGATACAACCAAATAAAAATTCATCTTGAAGATCAAAAACATACCGCCTTCCGGACTCCGCTGGGCATATTCTGCTACAAGGTGATGCCTTTCGGTTTAAAGAATGCTGGCGCTACCTACCAGAGGGCCATGAAGAAGATCTTTGATGACCTCATCCATGAGATTGTCGAATGCTACATCAACGACCTGGTGGTGAAAAGCAAGTCTTACGAGGAACATTGGGAACATCTGAACATAGTATTCTAACGTCTTTAGAAGTATAATCTGAAGATGAATCCTTTAAAATGCGCGTTTGGAGTCTCTTCAGGTAAATTCCTGGGATTCATCATACGGTACCGGGGTATCGAAATCGATCCCTCAAAGATCAAGGCAATTACGGAAATGCCCATGCCATGGACCCTCAAGCAATTGTGACCCCTTCAAGGAAAGATCGTGTATATCCGACGGTTCATAGTAACCTTTCGGGAAAATGCCGTCCCTACAGTCATCTAATGAAGAAGGGGACCTTGTTCGTCTGGGATCAAAAGTGCCAAAACTCACTAGACGAAATCAAGCGGTACTTACAAAATCCACCGGTGCTGACCGCTCCAGTTAAGGGAAAACCCATCATCCTATATACAACAGCCCTTGAGGGTTCTCTAGGCGCGTTATAGGCACAAAAGAACGACCAAGGAAAGGAAAGAGCTCTGTACTACTTGAGTCGAGTTTTTTTGGGGGCAGAAAACAACTACTCCCCTATCAAAAAGCATTGTCTGGTACTAATCTTTACGATAACGAAGCTTAGACACTACGCCTTGGCACATGAGGTTCATCTTATATCAAAGGTGGATCATCTCAAATATCTAATGTCGAAGGCCATACTAACAGGAAGGCTTGCCAATTGGGCTCTCCTCCTGATGGAGTTCTCGATAACGTTTCGTCCTCTCAAAGCAGTGAAAGGCCAGGCTATCGCTGACTTTCTTGCTGAACATCCGATACCAGCCGACTCCCCCTTAAATTGTGAGTTGCCGGATGAACATGCGTTCGACACAATCGAAAGAGAGAAGGAAGAAAATGATTCCCAATGGGAACTCTACTTCGATGGAGCATCTTCCTTGAAGAGGCGAAAGCACCCCCCCATAATCAAAGCCGGAGTGGGCCTTATCTTCATGACTCGGCAAGGAGGGATACTACGTTACGCTCTTTCCTTAACGGAGTCAAGGACTAATAACGAAGCTGAATATAAAGCTTCAATAGCAGGTCTCGAGATCGCTGTCGACATGGGAATCAAATACCTCCTCATATATGTAGACTCCCAGCTGATCGTTAACCAAGTAAATAGCGACTATCAGACGTGCATGCCAGAGCTGATAACATATGGCGAAAGAGTGCAGCAACTGCTGACACAAATCCCTTCCTATATCCTGGAGAGCATACCGCGTGAAGAAAATAGCAAGGCGGATGCATTGGCCAAGCTGGCTAAGGAATTAGCCGACGAAGACCTCGACGACATAAAGATCATCGTGCAAAGCTGCAGGGTTCACGCGCTAGCAGAAATATCTTCGGAGGACTTAACAGAGCCATCTGAGTGAAAAGAAACGGCCAAACAAACAGCTCTCCAAATAGAGGACGAAGAAAAGGTCAAGGATTGGAGGGAAGGTTTCGTAGACTACTTCAAATCCCAACGAACGCCAAAAAATGCGTCATCTAGACATCAGCTCATGAAACGAGCCCTGTCTTTTGCGTTCGTCAATGACTCTATACAAGAGATCGTTTGACTTCCTGTGGTTAAGATACCTGGGACCAGAAGAAGCAAACAGAGTCATCTAAGAAACCCATGACAGACTCTGCGGTTCTCATCAAGCTGGGCCAAAAATGAAGCCGAAGATCAAAAGAATGGATTACTATTGGCCCACAATGATTTAGGACTGCCTCGAATATGCGAAGCGGTGTTACTCGTGCTAAATTCACGAGGACTTCATCCACCAACATTCAAATCCACTACTCCCAACAGTAGCTAGCTGGCCGTTCGAAATATGGGGAACCGATATAATTGGCCCCATTGAACCAGTATCATCCAAAGGACATCGGTTCATACTCGCAGTGACCGACTACTTTTCTAAGTGGGAAGAAGCAGTACCACTAAGGGAGGTGAAGACATAGAATATCCTCCATTTCTTCAAAACCTATGTCATCTACCGGTTCGGCACCCCGCGACGGATAATCTCGGATAATGGACCAGCCTACAGGAGCCATAAAATCAACCGCTTCACAGAACATCATAAAATAGATTGGAGATATTCTTCAGTCTATAATCCTCGTGCCAACGGTTTAGCTGAGGCTTTCAACAAGACCTTGACGAAGATTATAAAGAAAACAATGTCCAGAAACAAAAGAGACTGGCACGAAAGGTTGCATGAAGCTCTCTGGGCGTACCGAATAACGTTCAAAACAGCGATGAATACAACATCATACACGTTGGTATTCGGCACGGAAGCAGTGCTTCCTCTGGAAGTGGAACTCCCTTCTCTATGAGTAGCGGTTCGATATGAGTTGACAGATAATGAAAATGCTCATCTTCAGCTCGAGGAGATCGACGCCCTCGACGAGACTCGCCTTATAGCACAGCAAAACCTGGAGGCTTATAAGGCAAGGATGACACGGTCATACGAAAAACTGACCAGGCCGAGAACATTCCGCCAAGGCGAACTTGTGTTAATCATCAAAATACCTATGATTCCCAATCGTGCAAAACGGGGGATATTCGAGCCAAACTATAAAGGCCCGTACATCATAGACAAAGTCTACCAAGGTGGAGCCTACCTGCTCATGGATATACATGGAGAAAGACCCTTCCGGCCAATAAACGGCCGATTCCTCAAAAAATACTACGCCTAACGGGTTACGACCCGGGTCAATGATAGATGACGACACTTGTGTCCGCTCGCTATCTTCCTGAGTTAGAACCCTAAAAGTAGTATTCAAAAGATCCGTCACTTCGAAAATGGAGAAAATGGACCGAGACTTCCCTAAACTAATACCCATTTCTGAAAACAGACCGAGAAGTCTTTAAACTAAAATTTCGCCTTAAACATGGCGACCACGGACCGAGAAGTCCTTAAACTAATATCCGCCTCGAACATGGCGATGACGAACCGAGATGTCCTTAAACTAAATATCCGCCTCAAAAATGGCGATATCGGACCGAAAAGTCCCTAAACTAGAAATTCCGACTCAAATACAGCGACAACGGACTGAGATGTCCTTAAACTAAAACTTCGCCTCAAATGGCGACAACGGCCCGAAATGTCCTTAAACTAAAATTTTGCCTCAAACACGACATATCGTCCTAAATGTGGCGATATCCACCCTTGAGATCTATATTGCAATCGAAGCCTCAACGACGAAGGTTGCAACTTAAGTCTTATCGGTTGCACAGCTACTCCAGCGGTGAAGTCACCCCCACGTCCCACCGGCAAACAGATGGGTTATGTAAAAAAAGGTACGTCCACAAGAAAAATGTGCACGGATGAAAACCCGAAAGGGCGGCGTGAGTAAAAACAGCAGGACTGCCGGCGAGCTTGTGAAAACCCGAAATGGCACAATCTCGATAAAAAAAAAAGGTATGTCCACAAGCAAAATGGGCACGGATGAAAACCCAAAAGGGTGCCGTGTGTAAAAACAGCAGGACTACTGGCGAGCTTGTGAAAACCCGAAAGGGCGCAGTCTCATTAAAATAAATACACTTACGAGATCCCGCGACACGTGAAGAGAATTTCCCCATGAGACCCTCACGGCTCACGGGATTCAAAAGCCTTAAGCTACAGGCACCTAAACCTGTTCTTAAACCATCACATTACCCAACTTGCCCTACAGGCGGTCCAATATTTGCCCTTGTATACAATCCACGGGCACAAATAAACGATTTCCCCGCCAAGTTCCACCAATGACGAGAAATGTTCTCATATGGTGAACGACACTTGTAAGTCCTCTCGACTTATAAAGAGAAAATACTCTTGTATGATCCTTACGACTTATAAGAGAACACACACTTAGGAATCCCCACGATTCCTAAGGAGAAAATACACTTACGAGATCCTCACGACTCATAAGGAGAAATAACTTTCTGAGACCCTTACGGCTCATAAAGTCAAAAAGTCTTAGTCGATAGGTTCCTAACCCTGTTTACTAAGCCATCTTTGTTCAAATCGACAAAGGCAAATGATGATTCGCTCATGGCGACATTCCAGCTGTAGCGATACTGATGCCTAAATAGGTGTCAAACCCCAAGTCCTCTCAAGGCAAATGATGATTCGCTTCTGGAAACATTCCAGTGGTAGCGATGCTGATGCTTAAACAGGTGTCAAACTCCAAGTCCTTTCATGGCAAATGATGATTCGCTCATGGCAATATTCCAGTCATAGCGATGCTGATGCCAAGGTTGGTATCAGATTCCAAACTCGCAATAAAAATCAGCGAGTAAAAAATATGCATATAAAAATAGCCGAAATGATGGGGCAACTCGCAATAAAAATCAACGAGCAAAAAATATGCATATAGAAACAGCCGAAATGATTGGGAACTTGCAATAAAAAGCAGCGAGTAAAAATAAAAAAATAGCCGAAATGATTGGGCACCGCGGATAAAAAGCCGAAATGATTGGGCAATCGCGACTTTCGCAATATGAAAAGCTGAAAAGATAGAGCATCACGGCAATAAAAAATAAAAAAAAATAAAGTTTCCTTTGCCCTACAGGTAAGTCTACACCGACCCCTGTATACAATCCATGGGTACAAATGAAAAAGGGAACCATGTTTTCCCACCAGGCTCCGTCAAAGGCAGAACCAGATCTTGATGGCAACATCTACGGCTTAGAGATCAGCCTGACGTTCCTTCTCAGTGCAGACGCGACGTCAACAAAGACCCAAGGGTCGAACAAAGAAGGAGCCATGGCAAATTCCTAGCTCCAAGTCTTGACGGTTCACATACAACCTAAAGATTACCCCGACGTACTTTCTCATTCCGACAGGATGCAGACACGGCGTCGATAAAGACCCAAGGGTCAAATAAAAAAAGGAGCCATGCCAAATTCCTAGCTCCAAGTCTTGACAGTTCATATACAACTCAAAGACTACCCCAGTGTACCTTCTCATTCCATTAGAGTGCAGACATGACGTCAATAAAACTCCAACGAGCCAAATCAAACTGGAGCAAAGGCATATTCCTAGCTCCGGACTTCAATTGCAATACATACATCATAGAGGTCCTACAGATGTCTACCATACTTCAGCAAAGAAACGGTATGGCATCGTCAAAACAAAAATCGGGTCTCAACGGCAACTCATATAAACCCTCAGAGACTATCGGAGATCGTCCTACACCAGTGCAAAGTAGTTATGACTCATCGGGGCTCCAAATTGAGCTTAACCTCAAGTAAAAAGAGACATGGAAAATTCCTAACGCTTGCTCTTTTGACGGTCATATAGCCTAAGGAGATTACTTGAAGACGTCTTGTCCAGCCCCCGAAGGGATCAAAGACACGACAGTCGCGGAGCTACTCGAACAACGGCTTAAAGACCGTATATCGAGAAATATATCAGCCAACGCGACGGTACCACGAACCAAAAACCTAGTACCAAAAAACCTAACGGACCTCTATCGTAAAGAATGGAGGTTATCTATATATAACATTAGGACAAGTTTTCCTGTAAACCCAAGGGAGGTAAACTGAATAAACTCCGAAATGAGTACATAAACTAGAAACTTCGAAATGAGTGAATAAACTACAAACTCCGAAATGAGTACATAAACTAGAAACTCCGAAACGAGTGAATAAACTATAAACTCCGAGATAAGTACATAAACTACTTTACGTCAAGTCAAGACAGAGAGGCGCAAGTATGAAATAAAATATGTCTTTTATTCATAAATCAAAATGAATACAAGATACAAAAGAACAAAAGAAGAAAATATACAGCGACAAAAATTTCTAAGCTGGTAGGCTGTTTAATAAGCCAGGAAGTTCGACATTCTTCCGCCGGACTTCCGCTTCAATCTCTATCAACGTCGCGAACTAAGTCCCTGCCTGTGCTTGTTGATTCTGATATAAAGAAAATCTAGTTTCAAGCTCTTTCTCGGCAGCCTTATAGGCCTCGACCATCTCGTGTGTAAAAATAACGGCTTTATCAAGAGCCACCACCTCCGTAATGGCCTCCTGAAGAACTTGCCAAATTTCATAAGCACGAGTAGTCTTAGCGGTGAGTTGGGATTGATATTCCCCTAAATCTTTTGAAGCCAGTACCCTCGCCGAAAACTTTCGGTTGAGGCTTTTCTCACATGACTGGAAATTGGCTGCACATCGGTCAATCCATTTACACAGGCTGACTTTTATTGACGAAATGTCGGAGGGAAGGCATATGCATTCAACCCTATGTAGGGAAGCCTCAACTCGATGACAGTACTCGACCCAAGTACGCACCAGTGCCTCATCATGATAGGTGGCAAGAACAGACAAAAAACCATTGGCTTCAACGGCGAATTCTTCGGCCGTAATGGAGGTACCAGTGCGAAAATCTTCAATAAGAGTCGCCAGCGAATGAATGCTTTGTTTTGCCATCCTCTCAGATACGCGTCGGGCATAAGGGCCCGATGGCATGGAAATCTAAGATTCCAATAGGGTCAGGATTGGCAAAGCTGTAAGCATACATGTATGGTTAGTTGCCTTTCTAAATATAGAACAAGTAAAAGAACGCCAATGCTAAAGCGTCACTTACCTACGGAAGGCGGATTTGAGAGATCCCCGGGAACATCAAGAACTTCAACCTCGTCGTCCGCTTCTAGGACTGCGGTTTAAATAGAGGGCACATCAGCATCATTACGAAAATATAAAACAAAAAGGCAAAAGAATACCAACCTTGAGCAGAAGAAAGGACTATGCTCTGTGGAGGTATCGCTTGCGGGGCCGCCATGTCAAGTAAACGCTGGAAAGTTTTCTTCGGAGAAAGATCTACAATAGAGGACGCCAGCTCCCGCAATTCTGAGAGAAAGAAAGGTTCAAACATATGGAAGGGTCGTTAAACAAAAAAATGTAGATGTATATAAAATTACCTTCGATACTTCGTCCTCTTTGAACTGGAGGGATGGAAACTTCGGTGATCTCCTCTACACCCTCGGGTTCGTCACTAGAGATGTCCATTTGAATCTATCACCGATGTGGCAATCTCTGTTGAAGAAGAGAGGCCATCATCGGGGGCTCCAAGGCACGTATGGAAGCTTCGGTGATCTTCTCTACACCCTCCGGTGCGTTACTGGAGATATTCATTGCCGGTGTGGCAATCTCTACTAGAGGGACAAAAGCCACACCGGAGGCTCCAAGGTGTGGATGGCAGCCTCGGTAATCTCCTCTACACCCTCCAGTACGTCACTAGAGATATTCATGGGATCTATAGCCAGGTTGGCAGTCTCCACTGGAGAAATAGAATCCATCATTGGAGGCTCTATGACACGTTCGAGGCTCAAGATTACGTCCGATGCAGAAGGCCCTACAAAATTTTTGTAAAGATAATATGAGGTGAAAGTAATAAAAATTAATTACCAAAAGAAACGTAAAAAAATATGCATACCAATACACCAGGGAGCCTGAAGTATGGACTTTTCGAGCTGCTGCTCTTTTCTGTTCAATCGCGGTCGGCGGGCTTCGATCGAAAGAAAATGCCTGCTTGTCTTCAGAGCGGCCTTGTCCTCAGAAACGGCCGAGATGGGCTGTTTGAGAGGACGTTCTTCTTCCATCATCAGAGGACCCATTAGTAGCCTAGGTGATAACGGATCAACGTCATAGAACACGACAGGAGGAAAGCCTCCCTTCTTGGGGCGCACATTGTCACTTTTATCCTGTGATCATTTCAAGGCTTCGGCCAATTGAGCGGCTTCCTTGGCAGATGTGCTAGGAAAGAGGAGGCCGTCGTATGGTTCATGCACAGATATGGACTCATCGTGAAGAGGCTCGGACTCAAGCAACGCATCGAGTAAACCAGTGACCGATTTCTTCTTCCTTTTAGGGCCCGAGCTAACACTGGAAGAAGGGCGCGTCCTTCCCTTCGGCAGTTTTGCACGGCACTGCCCAATCTCACCTTCGGTGTCCATTTTTTGTAATGCCGCTGCCGGTACCTTCTCAGGAATCTTTGCCCCAGCCTTAGCGCGGATCGGCATACCAGCAGCACGAGTAACTGATTCCGTCCGAGCAGTCTTCGGAATAAGCACCGATTCGCTATCTCTAAGAGGAGGGCAAATGACCGACCGTGGCCTCAACGGGGCACTGACGGCCTGAGCGGAAGCAGGGGCTTTATATTCAAATAGCACCCTTCTCTCCTCTGCAATGATAGGATTAACCCGGTGGAGATACCAGCCCTTGAAGGGGCCCATGGGCCTTGAAAGATAACCAGGCTAGGGAATCATGAATACGTAACCAGTACCTAACCGCATGAAGTGGTGGATGACGTCGCCAGTGACCTCTAGTGAGAGAGTGGGCTCAACTAGAAAGGTTTCGAGAAGGACGATGTTTACCGCCGGAAATAGAGACGAACTGGGATGGATCGTCTTGCCTGAGTCCTAAGGGAAGATGCTATTTGGATTTATCCGTCCACCTCTCCGAAGATGCCAAGTTGATTTATGGCATCGTGTATCAGAGGTTTGGACGGATGCGGCCATTGTAGCAGACTTCGTCAGATTCCCCCTCGTTTCTGAGGGGTTTTTTGATTGTGGGGACGCTCTCCCGTGCAGGTGCAAGCCCCTGCAGTTAATTACGTTACCGCATCGCGATAACCACTTTCTCCTGCTCTGGAAGTTCACTTCGTGTCATGTGTGTTTTTGTTTATTTTGATTTTGATTGCCCGTGGATTGTATACGGAGGCTAATTTATGTCGTTGCCCGTAGGGCGCAGGTTAGTCCAAATCCGTATATTTTAGATTTGGTCTTGTGTTGATTTAAGGATCGTTAATCTGGTTTAAGATTAAGATCAACTTAAACTTATGAGCATTTGGAGCTCGATTGGTTTTTTGTTAAGGATATGTTAGTCCAATTTGAGACTAAGATCTATTTAACATGGTCTTAGGATCATTTTTGCTTCAAATCCAACAAAAGAGCATTTGGGCTATGTTGTTTTAGTTTAAGGACGTTTCGGTCCATTATCGCCATTTTGGAGGCGAAGTTTTAGTTTGAGGATATCTCAGTCTGTTAATGTGAGGTTTTAGTTTAAGGATGTCTCAATCCGTTGATCACCATTTTGGAGGTAAGGTTTTAGTTTAAGGACGTCTCGGTCCGTTGTCCATCTTGTGCGCATGTGTATTTGTTACGTGACGGGATGAACAACGATGATTTGGGATGCACCCAGTTTTGGGTGCGGTCTAATTTGAGGTGTGCACATCAGTTTGAAAGTGCACCAAAAAGCCGTTGGTTGTTGGGACCCGCCACCTCTCTGAAGACGTTGAGGAATTACAACGACGTGGATCAGAGGTGTGAAGAGATGTACCCTTAAAATAATTCTCGTATTTAAGGGAAAAAGGAGTTAGTGGTAAACCCGGAAATCATTAGTCATATTTTGAGACTAAGATTTCCTCGGGAGGATGTGGGATGGGTATCGTTTTGGATATCATCAGTTGGTAGATCAATAGTCATATTTGGGACTAAGATCAGTTTGGGAAATCATGAACACATGGGCTCAGTTGATCTGAATCAGGGAGGTTTTATCCTCAGGGGACCTAGCCAATTTGGGCTCGGTCCATTCTTTTTTTTTTATTGAAAAGTGCCAAACACTTGTTTGGGCTATATTTGATCAGTCCCTTTTTTGTAAAAAGGCTGGGCACTTATATAAGTTCTGACGCTCACGTATAACCATGCAGGCTCTCGGTCATGGGGATTGCCCAATAAGTGTTAAACACTTTACCCCTTTTTGTCTTTTTATAGAGTGCTAGGCACTCTTTATGGCACCCACATGTGAAGCACGTGAGGCGCTAGGAGCTGCTTAATGAGTGCTAAGCACTCTTCCATTCTGTGGTGCCCACGTGAGGGACATGTGAGGTGTTGGGCGCTGGGCGCAGCTCATTGAGTGCTAAGCACTTTCCTTTGTGGCGCCCACATGAGGGGCACGTGAGGTGCTGGGCGCTGAGCGCCGCTCAATGAGTGCTAGACACTTTCCTCTGTGGCGCCCACGTGAGGAACATGTGAGGCGCTGGACGCTGAGCGTCGCTCATTGAGTGGTAGGAACTTTCCTCTGTGGCGCCCACGTGAGGAACACGTGGGCGTTGGGTTCTTTCTTTTATGAGGACCATATTTCTCTCAAGAACAAGTCCTCCCGATGAGAATTAAATTCTCAAATTGTGGGAGACTTGTCATATGTATCTCAGATCCAGAGAAAGAACTAAGTTCTTTTTTTTAAAGGATTAAACTCTTAGATATGTAAACGAGATGATCTTTTTTCTTCTTATTTACCTAGAGTTTTTTGAGGGGGGAGATCTTCTTCTCTGTTTCTTTTTGAAAGCTCTCTTCTTTTTTTTAAAAGCTTATGGGGGGGGCTTCCTCTCTCCAGACTTGAAGTCTTCGGTCTTTTATATAGTAGAGGCAAGTTTGTTAATTAGTTTTTATTTGAAGAAATCTCTCATTAAGAGATCCTAATTGATTTAGGGATTTTTACCCACCATTGGATCTTTGATCCAAGGGTTTCTGTTTTACAGAGCAAGATTAGGGAAATATTTTCCCTTGGACAGAATTTATTCTGCAAAACAGTGATTTTTTAATCACCGTTGGATTTTTAATCTAACGGTCCTCTGTTTTACAGAAGGCATAGAATTTATTCTATGATCCCACCGAAGGTATATATCTTGTTTTAGAAAGATTTGAGAAATATTTCCACTCAACAGAATTTTAATTCTGAGTCTTGATGATTTATCATCTCCGTTGTTTCTTTGATCCAACGGCTCTGTTTAACAGAGAGTAGAATTTAATTCTACCTGGGCGCCGGCGCTCACGTGTTGTGCACGTGGGTGCTAATTAAGGTTTTAATTCCTTTATGTGCTTTGCACATTAGCGCCCACGTGAGGAGCACGTGTGGCGCCAATATAAGAGTTTTTAACTCTAGCGTTGGTGCCTTCATGGAGGGCACGTGAGGCGCTGCCTCTTAAATTTTGAACAGAGCTTTGCTCTTTTATTGGGGGAAACAAATGCCCCCCACCGTTGCGCTCACGTGGCTCACACGTGAGTGCAGCGGTGTCACCTTTTCCACCGTTCGATCTTCTAGGGAGTTGAACCGTCTCTTAAAGTTTTATAAATAGGGGTTTTGGCTTTTGAGATGGCTGCTGTTCATCTTGTTTTTAAACTTCTTCTATCTTGATAATTTAATTCTCCTTTAAGACTTAGATCGCTGTTCAAATAAACTCTTTTAGAGTCAAAACTCTGTCAAAGTTTTGGTAAGAACCATGACCATGTCCTAATGTTTAAGGAATCTCTTCATGTCTTAGGGTTTTTAACCCATTAACAGAGTTTTGCTCTTCTTTTGCAATGATCTCTTAGAGATCTAAATTTTTTTTTACCTGAGTAGATCGTAGATCTTTTAGGGTTTTACCTTGTTAGCAATTTTGTTTTTTGAAGGTTATTTGGAATTTAATTCCCTTTCTTGAGTGGAGTTCTGGGATGTTATCCCATTGTTCTATAGAGCTTGACTCTGAAGAACTTCTTAAAGAAATTCTTTTGGGAATTTTATTCCCTTCATAATTTCTTGACAGATTTGAAATCTGTTTGCAGAATACTGTTTTCGAGGGAGTTCAACTCCAGAGTTTAATGATGTTTTATCATTAATTGAAAATCCTTTTGGATTTTATTTTTAATGAGAGGCTGCTGATTGATCGTTTCCGTGTCGTATTTAGAAATGTTTCACAACCAAAGAAATTTATACCGCAATCAAGTAACGGTGTCGATGTAGCGCGTTAATGAATACGGATCGTCCACTGAGATGTGTGTTTTGATCGATCTTGTTTTAGATGAGCCGAAATGAAAAGATAAAAGAAATTGCAAGAAAATTGATTCAAGATTTGTAAATTTTAATTTCAAGAAACATAAAGAAAACTAAAGATCTAGAATCAAGAATCAAGAATTGTCCCAATCACTTTGATTTATCAAGATAATGAAGAATAGCTTGTAAGATTCGATTGAGTTAATAGCTAATGATGAATCTAATAATTCCTAATCTTATCTATTGATAATTTGTAGCTAGATTGATGATGATGATGATTGAAGATTAGGGATCTATTGAAAGAACTAGGGTTTCTCCTTCTATCCCTTGTCTTTTCAATCATGATCATTCGGATCTAGCCTCTAGCAAAGAAAATCATCAATCATTTGATCCCTAATTTGCAACGAAATTCGCAAGAATGTGATCTCGATCCAAATTAGGTCATTGATGATTCTTTTTCCTAGAGTTCACAAATCTCATAAGACTTAAAATTAGTATTAAGATTTGATCATCATTAAATCTATCAATTCTCTCGAATCCTGCACAAGCGGAGATTTCAGTCACACATCATGAAAATTAATGAATCAAAGATCAAGAAGTTTCATAACGCAAGAATGTAAAGAAAGCAAGAATTGCAATTATCACCTTTATTAAATCGACGACTAATTACACATTCCCTCAATTCGAGGTTACAAGAGTTGCTCTCGATCGCTCCTTTGAAGAGGTAACTAGATCCGTCGAAGTTCGCTCCGCTCGATCTCCGTGAGTCGCAGATCATCGTGGATCTCTTGCTCGGATGAAGATTGGCCTTGCGGATAAAGGATCGATAGTTGCTTGCTTGATTTGCTTCTCAAAATGATCTTGATTTGGCTTTGGATTTGAATTTGGGCTAGGGTTTTGGTATCAAGTTGTGTCACTCAACTTGAATTTGAATTTTGGATCCAAATGTGTAACTAACTCACCCTAATTTTCTAACCTCCAAACCCTAGATCTATATCTCATTTTATAACCTCCTCATTTGAATCTTCCCTCCAAAGCTAGGTTGTTAGAGAGAGTCTTCTAGAAGAGCTTTGTTGGAGGGAATATTCTAGAATAAGGAATATTCTAAGATAAGGTTGTTAGGCCGAGCCTTCTGGATAAAGCCACGTGCTCTTTAAGAGTCTTCTGGAAGCCTGGCTGTTACAAGAAGCCACGTGGAGAATTTTGACGCGATGATGAGCTAACAAGGCCGCGGATCCGCGGCGGATAGGCCTATTCGGCCGCGGATCCGCGGCTGTCTGGTAGAATTGATGGATGAAACTTCCAGGCTGAATTATTGCTAATTCTTGGGGACTTATTTTATATCTGGAATATATTTATACTTTCTTGTTCACTGCCAGATCACAAGTCTTGGACTTGACGTATTTTTATCAGCACTTTTATGATTCCTGCTCTTTTTCCTGGAATTTCCTGCACACAATCTCGAGACAAGTGTTGTGATATACAAAAGATCATGCGTGCAATAATAAACACACAATTTCCCTACAAAATGCCGGTTATAATGTATAACACATGTTATTTGGTATTTTGCAGACAAATTGCTAATATGTGCTATATTCATACCAAACACCTTTAGATGATTGCAAAGAGTAGGGAAATTGATGTGTTAAAAATGCAATATTTTCGACTGATTAGCTGCCCCATCATTGATGGGTCGTTACCATGATTTTGTAGGTCCCCCTGTCCCTTTCTTTTTGAATTGCTGTGCAGTACAAATTTAAGTGTAAAAGAATGCTAAAGCCTTGAACATTGTGTCAATAGCTGACCCCTCCCCTTTTTTATGCAGGTACTATGGCTTTCGATTCCTCCTTTCCCTTCGTTCGTCTGGAGAGTGCCTTTGCCGACGAGCCCGTAGATCGGGAAGTCTTCGCACTTATCCGGGACCATGACCCAGAGCAAAAGTCTCTTTATCTGTAGAGGTCATGGTATAGTCAAATTATTCGGGGTCGACGTAGTTTTACTTGTGCAGCGTCTTCGGAGCCGATCCCGACAATCCATTATGCTGATTCGCCGCCGGTGACCTTCGCAGTAGAAGAGGTCAACTGGACCTCGGAAGGTCGTCTTCAGCCTTCCATGGCTTCAATACCAGTGCAGCCGCCGATGGCCTTGGATATTTTGGAGAGACGCATATGCCAAGGAGAGTCGCGTCCTTGGGGGCAAGTTTACATGATAGGAATGACTCCCCGTCAGTCAGCCATCTATCTACAGTGGGCCCGATATATCCTGGCGGCCAAGAAATCGCTGTTATTAAAGACCGAGTTGTATCTCGCGATCTACACGTCTTTCTTTCACTACCACGCTCCTCATATGTGGTGGATCAAATCCTTTTTGGAACAATGGAACATCCCAACCCATACCTTTCTCCTATCAGATCGGGATGTTTCGATTTCATTGGAGGAGTTTGCGGAGATCTCCTGCCTACCTGTCAGAGGGGAGCACTATGAGGAGCTACTTCCCCTCGAAGAGTATGTCTTCGCTACCAAACCATTGGTAATGGGCCTTACTCCGGAGAACGCCGTTCAACATCAGTTCCCAATCTTGATTAAGGTGTTGAACATGTACGAGAGTTTATTTCTGGAGTTTGGCGGGCATGGAGTTGGCTTCGCAGATTTCATCTCCCGCTTTCTTCGTCCGGAAGTTCTGTCTAAACAGGCTGCGAAATTCGCTAAACTTGACGCCCCGTTCGGGTTCGGTTCAGATAACTTGCCGACTGTGGAGGCGGATTTAAAGAAATTCTTTATTCCAGATACTCCAGTCATCCCCTTTGCATAGATTTCTTCCCCGGATGTTGACGAAGAGACGTTCTTTCTGGGGTTTATTAGCTTGTGGCTGAGTTGGTTTGCTCCTCCGACGCACCCCCACTACATGAGGCCATCTGTTTTTTATCCGGCTCATCGCATCTTCACGGGGACGCGCGTGGCCGTTGGGATTGCGGGGTTGGCTCATTTGTATCATGGCCTGAGCTTAGCCGCTGACACCACTCAACCGAGGGTAAATCCTGTGTATCTTCCATTGCACTACTTCACATCATGGATCGAGATGCACATGCTGGGCGCCTTTGGTTTTCATAAATGACCCCGATTCTACGAAGGGTACAACTTCCCCCGGGTCATGCATCTAGTTGACGCTTCCGCTCCAGATCCATCAAAGCGAAAGGCTCGGCGACTGCTCCTTCGCCCACACATGGTTGGGGACAGTATGACCTTTGTCGATAGAGTCCTGACTATCGGAAAAGAATCTTCCAAGGTGGTCCAACCGTTGCATGATACTTTCAAGGACGGGGCTTCTGCATTGAGGGCTCGGGAGGTTATGTATCTGTATTCGATCAGGCCGGGCTTTCTAGTATTTAGACAGAACGCCTCAGTGCTGTTTATGAGGTACAACCTGCATCGTTTTGCCCAATAATTGGGTTATAACCAAGGTGTTCCTCTTGAGGCGTTCTTAGTTGAGCCAGTTGCTACGGAGGAGGGTATTCGCAACGCAACGCATCTTTTTATGCGATTAAATACGGGGTCCCATTTCCTTATTAGCGAGCCGAGCTATGTGCCAAAAGCCTCGAATGCTTACGTCGCGTAGTACCAGCATGCGATAGGTGCTGTTATCAAGGAGGAGAGGAGGCTGCTACTTGACCACAAGGATGCCGTCCTAGCTGGTAATCCATCGGTCCCACTGAAGCGACAGACCACTGTTCGTCCTTCTTTAAGAGAAATCACTATGGTTGTAGTCCCACTAGCTTTTCCTGATAAGCTTCAACCGGATGTTCCTGCGACTGCAGTAGCCGTAGCGTCTCCGGACTCAGGCATCGGTTCAGAGATCGGGACCCGTCGTCCTAAAAAACCCGTTAAGCGAAAGCTTTTATCATCGGCGGCGGGCGTTGTTTCGCTGAAAAGGAAGAAGTCCCTATTTTCTGCTGACGTCGTATTTGGACAGGAGCCTCACGCCCCTTATAGCGAGGGCTTATGCGAATATGGCACCAACGAGGGTTTATTTGATGTGCCTGTGACCGATACTGACCTTCAGGCTGCCATTGATGCTTCCAAATGACTGGCCCGTGAAGAAGCAGCGTTGGTTTCTATTGTGGAGTCTGGTATACTTCATTTACACTTTTTTGCATATATCCCCTCCCTCTTTATTATGCTTTACTAACGCTCTCCTCCTTAACAGGTATCTCTGCTGAAGAGGCTCACGCGGCTTCCCTCAGGACGTTTGAGGAGGAAGAGAGGCTCCGCGCTTCTTTGGGCCTTGGTATAATTCATTTCATTACACCTTTACTCTTTTAATTCCTTTTATTCATGGTCTGACACTCTTTCTTTATCCTATTACAGGGACCACCAAAAACCAGGCTATTCCGAGTGCAGTGCCAATCCCAGGTGGTGATGCAGGAAAGCTTCCAGAGTCACCGACCGCGGCTGAGGCCCTCCCAAGGCCACCACATGAGGCATTGCTGAAGCAGCTGATGATGGATGTCGTAGAGGCTCCGGAGGTCAAGCTCAGTTCGGATGATGACGTCCCTCTGTCAGAAGTTTTAAGGAGGTCGGTTCTTATGGTCCTGGCTGAGAGGAAGCGTAGAAAGTATGCCACGAGGGAACGCGAAGCTGTCTTGGCCGCGGGTGCAGGTTCGAGTAATGTTCCACCTGCTGACATTCCTTCGGTGGACGTTCCATTTGCCCTGTCTACTGCCCATAGATAGGTTGCGCGTGCAGCTTGTGAAAAGGGCGAATAACTACTTCAAGGTAGAACAACGCACGGCTCTTAGTAACAACCCCCTTTTTTTAACATACGCATTTTTTATTTACAGGGCCAGATTTGGGTGACGGCGTGACAGGGGAAGTGCCCACAATTAAAGAGCCTGAAGTGGCCAATCTTTCTCTGGAATCTGTAATCGTTCCAACTGTCCCTCCCTTTCCCTGTGGATCGGCGGGTGACGCAAGCGTTATGACGACCCTTGTCTAGTCAGGGGATGAAGCTGTGGGTGTTGAATCTACCCTCCCCATGGAAACCGAAGAAGCCGTTACGAACGGTGACGCTTCGGGCATGGTTTTGGTTTTTGACCTGTCAGGTACTCCTTGGGCTATTATGTTTGAGCTTTTAATCCTGCTAAGCATCTCTGATGATATTTCTTTTGTCCTGAGCATAGGCGCAATAAACCATGAAGCTGTACTGGC
The DNA here is from genome assembly GCA_030015575.1 of Agapanthus africanus. Classification (NCBI taxonomy): domain Eukaryota; kingdom Viridiplantae; phylum Streptophyta; class Magnoliopsida; order Asparagales; family Amaryllidaceae; genus Agapanthus; species Agapanthus africanus. The sequence goes on along the minus strand of CM057338.1, from coordinate 269,232,369 downwards.
TGAAGAATTACCGATGTCCGTTGCCTTGACTGTCACGGTTCCTTCTCCCTCTTCTGAGTCTCCCCGAATTTCGGAAGGTAAAGACTTCTCATTTATTTTCTTCACTGTAGATACCATTTTTTTTGCATTAACCTTATATTGTCGCAACCTTGCAGGAGTGCTTTTTGACCACTTATACCAAGTGCTAAACCCATATTTTCCCTTCCAATCGGAACTCATTCCCCCTTCCGGCATTGGTCAGTATATTCTTTGCTTGATGTTTCTTCCTTTCATAAGTAGACCTTCTGTTGCTAAGCTTTCCTCATATTGACCACAGTATCACGGTCCGAAGGAGGGAGCGAAGGAATAGCCAAGCCTCCGGTGCTCCCTGTCTTGCTACTTTCAACAACTGGTACGGTATCTCTTATCCATCAGCTTCCTTCTTTATCTTTCAAGTTGAAATTTGACCCTTATTCGTGCGTGAATTATTTTGCAGCAATTATGCCTACTTCGCTTCATTTTGAGTCTCACATTCCCATACCTATGGGGCCTTTTGCTAAATGTCAATCTTCTAGGGGTGCGGTGACTAGCAAGCGGATGTTAAACGAATTTATCGAAGATCTTGATGCCGAGGCTCTCACCTCCGCTGTGGATTTCGCTGACGAAGTCAACCCTATGTTGACGATGCCTGCGAATTTCCACAACGAAGATTTCGTTCGCTTTTGGGTCCATCATTGTAAGGAGCTTGAGGCTTGTTTGCATGAGATCGAGCTCAAGCGTCTCGCTCCTGAAGTATTGATCTTGAAGGCTTAGCGGGTCGCGTGGATCAAGCAAAGCGTTGATTTCATTCAGTATTTTGAACAAAAGCTGACCCTGAAGCGAAAGGAGGATAAGACGGCTTTTGGCGAATCCAATCAATTGTGCGCCCAAATCGAAGTGAATGTCGCACAGCTGAAAGCTATCTTTGAAAAACTCCAACAATGTATATCTGATGGGCTGGCGCTGAAGCAGAAGCTCGTCTTTACTGAGCGGGTCACGCAAGATCGCAAAGCTACCAAGCAGGAAATCGCTGAGAAGCATTCATCCTGCTTGCAACAACGGGCTCAATTCGAAGCGGGGTTGGCCACAGTAGCTGAATGCGAGGAGAAGTTGCGGGGAGCGCGTGAGCGGGTCGCCAATTTGTTGAAAGCCCCTCCTTCCTAACTGTAACTGTATTCCCCCTTTCGCATTAATTGTATCTCTAAAACATTTTGATTCATGAATAGGAATATACATTTTTTCTTTTGCATTCACTTATCTGTGTCTTGATGTGGTGCTAATTAGTTTATTTACTCGTTTCCGAGTTTGTAGTTTATTCACTCGTTTCGGTGTTTCTAGTTTACGTACTCATTTCGGAGTTTGTAGTTTATTCACTCATTCCGAAATCTCTAGTTTATGGACTCATTTCGGAGCTTATAGTTTATTCACTCATTCTGGAGTCTCTAGTTTATGGACTCATTTCGGAGTTTGTTTAGTTTACCTCCCTTGGGCTTATAGGCAAACTCGTCCTAACATTATAGATAACCCCTGCTCTTTACGACAGAGGTCCGTTAGGTTTTGTGGTCCTAGGATTTTAGTCCGTGGTACCGTCGCGTTGGTTGATGCATTCCCCGATATGCCGTCTTTACGCTGCTGTTTGAGTAGCCCCGCGATTGTCGTGTCTCTGATCCCTTCGGGGGCTGGATAAGACATCTTCAAGTAATCTTCTTAGGCAGTTTGACCGTTGGAACAACAAGCGTTAGAAATTTTTCCATGCCGCTTTTTACTTGAGTTTATGCTCAGTTTGGAAGCCCCGATGAGTCATAACCACTCCGCACTGGTGTGGGATGATCTCCGATAGTCTTTGGGGTTTTATTTGAGTTACCGTCAAGACCCTGAAGCTAGGAATTTTGCCTTTGCTTCTTTTTGATTTGGCTATTTTGGAGCCTTTGTTGACATTGCGTCTACTGTAATGAGAAGAATGTCGGGATAGTCTTTAGGTTGTTTTGTGAACTGTTAAGAATTGGAGCTAAGAATTTTGCCATGGCTCCATTTTGTTTCGACCCTGGGGTCTTTTGTTAATGTCGCGTCTGCATCCTGCTGGAGTGAGAGGGAGCGCCGTTGTTGACATTGCGTCTGTTGTAACGAGACGAATGTTGAGGTAGTTTTTAGGTTGTTTTGTGAACCGTCAAGACTTGGAGCTAGTAATTTTGCCATGGCTCCGTTTTGTTTCGACCCTGGAGTCTTTTTTTGTCGTTGCGTCTGCATCCTGCTGGAGTAAGAAGGAACACTGTTGTTGACATTGCGTCTGCTGTAATGAGACGAATGTTGATGTGGTCTTTAGGTTGTTTTGTGAATTGTCAATACTTGGAGCTAGGAATTTTGCCATGGCTCTGTTTTGTTTCGACCCTGGGGTCTTTTGTTGACGTCGTGTCTCTATCCTACTGGAGTGAGAGGGAACGCCGTTGTTGACATTGCGTCTGCTGTAACGAAACGAATGTTGAGGTAGTCTTTAGGTTGTTTTGTGAACCGTCAAGAATTGGAGCTAGGAATTTTTCCATGGCTCCGTTTTGTTTCGACCCTGGGGTCTTTTGTTGACGCCGCGTCTTCATCCTGCTGGAATGAGAAGGTACGCCGGGGTTGTCTCTAGGTTGTATATGAACCGTCAAGATCTGGCTCTCCCTTTGACGGAGCCTGGTGGGAAAACATGGTTCCCTTTTTCACTTGTGCCTATGGATTGTATACAGAGGTCGGTGTAGACTCACCTGTAGGGAAGAAAGTTTCATTTTGATATATATTTTTGTTTCCGCGATGCTCTATCTTTTCAGCTTTTATATCGCGAAAGTCGCGATTGCCCAATCATTTCGGCTATTTTTCGCGGTGCCCATTCATTTCGGCTATGTATTGTATTAATTTTTACTCGCTGTTTTTTTATTGTGAGTTGCCCAATCATTTCGGCTGTTTCATATGCATATATTTTTTTGCTCGCTGATTTTTTTTATTGCGAGTTGCCCCATCATTTCATCTATTCCATATGCATATACTTTTGTTGCGTGTCGGGAACTTGGATCCGGACACCAATTCCGGCTTCAGCATTGCTGCGACTGGAATATTGCCTGGAGCAAATCATCATTTGCCTTGAAAGGACTTGGAATTTGATGCCAATTTAGGCATCAGCATCGCTACGACTGGAATATTTCCAGGAGCGAATCATCATTTGTCTCGAGAGGACTTGGAAATTGATACCGATTTAGGCATCAACATCGCTTCAACTGGGATATTGCCAGGAGCGAATCATCATTTGCCTTTGTCGATTTGAACAAAGGTGGCTTAGCAAACAGGGTTAGGATCCTGTCGACCAAGGCTTTTTGACTTTATGAGCCGTACGGGTCTCATAAAATTATTTCTCCCTACGAGTCGAGAGGATCTCATAGGTGTAGTTTCCTATAATCCCGGGAGAGGGGGTTTACGCGCTCTCCCTAGAAGTCGTGAGGACTCCTAAGTGGTATTTTCTTATGCAAGTCGTAAGGATCTTACAAGAGTATTTTCTCCTTATAAGTAGAGAGGACTTACAAGTGTCGTTTACCATATGTGGACATTCCGCGCCATTGGTGGAACTGGGTGAGGGCTATATTTATTTGTGCCCGTGGATTGTATACAAGGGCCAATATTGGACCGCCTGTAGGGCAACATAGGGAATATGATGGCTTAAGAATCGGTCTAGGTGCCTGTAGCTTAAGGCTTTTGAATCTTATGAGCCGTGAGGGTCTCATAGGGGGAAATTCTTCTTACGAGTCATGAGGATCACGCAAGTGTAATTTCTCCTTAGGAATCGTAGGGATTCCTAAGCGTTTTGCTCCCTTGTGAGTCGTAAGGATCTTATGCAGGTATTTTCTCCTCACAAGGTCGAGAGGACCTTGCAAGTGTACATGAGTTTTTTTTACGAGTTTGCGCCCTTTCCGGTTTTCACGAACTCGCCGGTAGTCCTACTGTTTTTACTCACGGCGCCCTTTCGGGTTTTCATCCATGCCCCTTTTGCTTGTGGATATACTGTTTTTTAATCGAGATTGCGCCCTTTCGGGTTTTCACAAGCTCGCCGGTAGCCCTGCTGTTTTTACTCACGGAGCCCTTTCGGGTTTTCATCCGTGCCCATTTTGCTTGTGGACATGCCGTTTTTTTGATTTTTTGATTTCTTTGCCGGTGGTGTTTAGGGGTGGCTTTGTCGCTGAAGTAGCTGCACAGTCGGTAAAACTTGAGTTGAGATCTTTGCTATCAAGACTTTGATTGCAATATGGATCTCAAGATACTGTATCGTCATATCTCGGGCGACGCACTAGTTTATGGACGTTCCAGTCCATTATTAGTTTAGGGACATCTCAGTCCATTGTTAATTTAGGGACATCTCGGTCTATTATGACCATTTTTGAGGTGAAGCTTTAGTTTAAGGACATTATGGTCTGTTGTTACAATGTTTGAGGCGAAGTTTTCCAAATACCACTTAGAGTTCTGACTCAGGAAGATAGCAAGCGGACACGAGCGTTGTCATCTATCATTGACCTAAGTCATGACTCGTCATCTATCGTTTTAGATATCATCAGTTGGAAGATCAATAGTCATATTTGGGACTAAGATCAGTTTGGGAAATCATGAACACATGGGCTCAGTTGATCTGAATCACGGAGGTTTTATCCTCAGGGGACCTAGCCAATTTAGGCTTGGTCCATTCAGTTTTTTTATTAAAAAGTGCCAAACACTTGTTTGGGCTCTGTTTGATCAGTCCCCTATTTGTAAAAGGGCTGGGCACTTATATAAGTTCTGACGCTCACGTATAACCATATGGGTTCTCAGTCATGGGGGTTGCCCAATAAGTGTTAAACACTTTACCCCTTTTTTTATGTTTGTATGGAGTGCTAGGCACTTTTTATGGCGCCCACGTGCGAAGCACGTAAGGCGCTAGGCGCTGCCTAGTGAGTGCTAAGCACTCTTCCATTCTGTGGCGCCCACGTGAGGGACACGTGAGGCGCTGAGCGCAACTCATTAAGTGCTAAGCACTCTCCTTTGTGGCTTCCACATGAGGGGCACGTGAGGCGCTAGACGCTGAGCGCCGCTCAATGAGTGCTGGGCACTTACCTCTGTGGCGCCCACGTGAGGAACACATGAGGCGCTGGGCGCCGCTCATTGAGTGGTAGGCACTTTTCTCTGTGGCGCCTACGTGAGGAACACGTGAGGCGCTGGGTTCTTTCTTTTATGAGGACCATATTTCTCTCAAGAACAAGTTCCTCCCGATGAGAATTACATTTTCAACTTGTGGGAGACTTTTCTTATGGATCTCAGATCCAGAGAAAGAACCAAGTTCTTTTTTAAAAAGGATTAAACCCTTAGATATGTAAACGAGATGATCTTTGTTCTTCTTATTTATCTAGAGTTTTTTGAAGAGGGAGATCTTCTTCTCTGTTTCTTTTTGAAGCTTTCTTCTTTTTTTCTAAAAGCTTATGGGGGGCTTCCTCTTTCCAGACTTGAAGTCTTCGGTCCTTTATATAGTAGAGACAAGTTTGTTAATTAGTTTTTTTTGTTGAAGAAATCTCTCATTAAGAGATCCTAATTGATTTGGGGATTTTTACCCACCATTGGATCTTTGATCCAAGGGTTTCTGTTTTACAAAGCAAGATTGGAGAAATATTTTCCCTTGCACAGAATTTATTCTGCAAAACAGTTATTTTTTAATCACCATTGGATTTTTAATCTAACGGTCCTCTGTTTTACAGAAGGAATAGAATTTTATTCTATGATCCCACCGAAAGTATATTTCTTGTTTTAGAAACATTTGAGGAATATTTCCTCTCAACAGAATTTTAATTCTGAGTCTTGATGATTTATCATCTCTGTTGGATTTTTGATCCAACGGCTCTGTTTAACAGAGAGTAGAATTTAATTCTACCTGCGTGTTCTGCACGCGGGCGCTAATTAAGGTTTTAATTCCTTTATGTGCTTTGCACATTGGTGCCCACGTGAGTAGCACGTGCGGCGCTAATATAAGAGTTTTTAACTCTGGCGTTGGCGCATTCGTGGAAGGCACGCGAGGCACTGCCTCTTAAATTTTGAACAGAGCTTTGCTCTTTTATTGGGGGAAACAGACGCCTGGTTGTAACCTAACTGCTGGGCGAACCGATGTGGATTGTACCGCATGAAGAGAACAGTATCATTGACGCGGAACACTAAGTACCCCGGTCAGATTGAATATAAGTGCACGATCTCTTTGGGCTTTAAAGCCGGAGCTCCACTATTTGACAAATCGAACAATTGTTGAATGGGCCCCGCTAGAGCAGAAAGGACTCGGTCACTGAAAACCATCCCGCCTTCATTCGAATATGGATTAAGCAGCACCCGTAGAGCCCCCAACTGAGTCGGATCAGGAGCAGAAGCATCGACCAGCCTCATCACCCTCGGGAACGTATATGCTTCATAGAAAGCAGGGCGCCGGTGTGCAGTAAATGCGCCTAACACGTGCATCTCGATCCATGACGTGAAGTAGTGGAGGGAGAAATTCACGGTGTCCGCACCTGGGCTTGAAGTATTGGCGGCAGTGCTTTGACCGTGATATAGGTGTGAAAGTCCTGCAATACCAACAGCCAATCGTGCTCGTTCGGCTATGCGATGGGCGGGATAAAAGACGGACGCTCTCATAAAATGGCGATGCATTGGCATGGAAAACCTGCTAAGCCAGAGGCCGATGAATCCGATAAAGAAAGTTTCTTCATCCATTCCGGGGGCAGCAATCGCATCAAAGGCCACGGCCGATAAAATTGGACTGTAAAACTGCGGCGTGTCTTCTTCTTTGGCCAGTAGTTTCTTCAAGCCAAAACCGAAGGGGTCCTCAACCTTTGCGAATTTTGGGGCTTTCTTGGATAAGACACCCTCGCGGAGAAAGCAAGCAATGAAATCGTCAAAAGTGACATCTTGCCCTTCCGACGCCACGAATAGTTTCTCGAAAATACCCAAGACTTTGATCAGACTCGGGTGCTTGTGCCGAACAGCATTTTCGGTCGTCAACCCTTCAAGCACCACTGACACCATAGCGAATACATACTCGTCGAGGGGTAATAATTCTTCATAGTGTTCTCCTCTGATCGGCAGCCCTGAAATTTCGCGAAACTCCTCCTGCGAAATAGAGACTTCGCGGTCCCCCAGTAGAAAAGTATTCGTTGGAAGGTTCCATTGGTTTAAAAAAGCCTTGATCAACCAGACGTGGGGAGTATGATAGTAGAATAGTGACGCATACACTGCTTGGTACAGCCCAACTTTCTGCAGCCGTTAGCGTTGGGATGAAAGAATGTACCGGGCCTAGGGAAGATAACCCACTGGATGACGCGGGGTAACACCTACCTTATAGATCTGCCCCCAGGGTCGAGCTTCACCCTGACATATTTGGCGCCCTAAGATATCGATAGCCATCATAGGTTGATTGGGGATCCTTGTCATTGATGGCTCAAGCCAGCCCTCAGGGGTCCAGTTAACCGCTTCCACCGCATAAGCAGTATGCGGACGCTTTTTCAATGATATCGAGCGGATGGGTTCTGCTGGCACTTCGCACGTGAAACTATGATGACCCCTAATAATGTGACCGTACCAGACTCCCCATAAGAGAAGGCTTTTATTATCCTTATCATGTTCCTTAATCATCACCATAACCTCTTCATCTGACAGCGACTGTGGGAAAGCTGCCTCCGAGCATGTGTAAAGGAAATAGGGGAGTGATGCCATCGTACTTAATAAAAAAGGGGGCCCATTAATAAAAGTGTATATATATATGAATTTGGTTCATGTGTCCACTAACTACAAAGCCAGTAGGCCCCACGAAATCCAAACGGCGGCTCACCAATGATGAGGCAAGATAATCATTGTGAGAATCCAAAAGGATTCTCATCAAATAAAGAGTGGAGTTTAAATAACTCCTAACATCCTCGAAAAACAAGTTCTATTAAACAGATTCAAATCTGTGTCAAGAGTATTAAAACCCTAAAAAGAAAAAACGCTCAAGAACACCAGGGAATAAAATTCCCAAAAGTTTCTAAGTCTTTCAGAGCTAAACTCTGTGATATGGAATTAAATTCCTTTAATAATGAGATTAAATCCCAGAAACCCCTACTGTGGGGAGACAAAGAAAATAGAATTAAATTCCAAGGATCCTCAAAGATCAATAATGATAGGGTAAACCCTACGAGGAAAACTAACGATCCTCAAGGAAAAAGGGGGGAATGTTTTTGGATCTCTAAGAGATCGGTTTAGGACTAGAGCAAAGCTCTGGTGATGGATTTAAAATCCAGAGAAAAATATGGAAAAGGGGTTTTCCCTAAGGGGTAAACGTCGTTCAAGATCCTTACCAAAGGAGTTTTGCAGAGTTTAACTCTGAAAGATCTGTGGACAGAGAGTTATGCTCTGAGAAGAGAATTAAATTCTCAAAAAAAGTTAAGGAAGACGATGAAGAAACAATGATCATCTAAAGAGCCAAACCCCCATTTATAAGACGTGATGGCGAGCGGGTCATCTCCCCGTTCCCGTAGGCAATCCAACGGTTGTAAGGGTGGACAACGTTACACTCACGTACAAGCCACGTGAGAGCAACGCCGGGGAGCATTTGTTCCCTCATAAAAAAAGGGAAGAAAAAAGGGGGGAAATTCCCCACTATTAAAGTCTCACGTGTTAAACACGTTAGCACCTATATGCAAAGGCATATAGACGCTGCAGTTAAAAACAAATGGGCTAGAAGAGTCTCACATGTTAAACACGTGAGCACCTATTGCAAAAACATATATGCGCTGCAGTTCAAAACAAATGGGCTAAAGAGCCACACGTGTTACACATGTGAGCGCCTATATGCAAAGCATATAGGCGCTGCAATTAAATGATTGGCAAGCCAAACAGGCCTCACGTGTTAAACACATGAGAGTTTATATGCACTGAAAATAAAGCATACTGAAACTCATGCTAGGGGTCACGTGTTAAACACGTGAGTTTTTCTGCTACACTCTTTAGCAAAATAGAATTAAATTCTATGTGGGAAATATTTACTTGATCTTTCTCAAACAAGAAAGATCTTCTCTGTTAAACAAAGGACCTTTGGATCAAAGATCCAACGGTGATTATCAAATCACTCACCGATCATCTGATAGAACGAAATTCTAATTTTGAAAAGATATTTCTTAATCTTGTTAAATAAACAAGAAAACTTCTCTGTTAAACAGAGAGCCTTTGAATTAAAAATCCAATGATGAATAAAATTCACCAAGTGATCCAAGAGATCATTTTGGATTAATCATGATCTCTCAATCAGAGATTTTCCTAACAAATTGATCTTTTCTCTTATCCTATAAATAGAAGGGAAAAACAAGAAAGAGAGAGAGAATTTTTTTCAGAAGCTTCTGCAAAAAAAAAAAAAAAAGAAAAGAGTACAGCGAGATCTTGAGAGAATAAGAGAATTTAATTCTCATAGAAGAAGACTTTCTTCATTGAAACCAGAGGTAAAAAAAAACAGAGATCATATTGTCTCTCCTTTACCTATCTAAGGGTTTAACCCTTCATTTAAGAACCCAGTTCTTTCCCCAGTTGAGATTTGCAGAAGCTAATCTCCCCATAAGTTGAGAATTTAATTCTCATCGGGGAGATTTTGCCCTGCAGATTCAAAATCTAGGGGAAAAGAATTAAATTATAAAAAAAAAGTGAAGAAGAACCAGAATATATAAGAATTTAATTCCTCCAAAAATTAGGCTTTAACCCTATATTTAAAGAACTTAGTTCTTCCATAAAAAAACAGTGATGATGATCCAAGATCTTCAAAACCAGAATCGTTAGTGCTTAGCACTATTTTGAAGCATCATGTGTTTCCCACGTGAGTGCTTCAAACGAACAAAGAGAGCAACTAAAACTGCCTCACGTGTTTCCCACGTGAGTGTTAAAGCACTCCATTATCAAAAAGAAAAGGGGCAGTCACATGTTGTGCACGAGAACGTTAGCCAAATGCTTAGCACTTCTGTAAAAAAAAGAGGGGGGGGGATAAAATCCAATAGGCAGTGCCCATATTTGGGTGCCTCACGCGTGTCACGTGAGCGCCACAAAACTCTAGTGTTTAACACTAATCCAGTGCCCACGTGCAACGCACATGAACACTGTATTTCTCAGTGCTTAGCACTGTTGGGTATTTATGGAAACCCAATCTCAGCCCACATTAGCTAAATTTCCTGAGGTTAAACCTCTTTGATTCTAAAATAACCGAGCCCATATTGCTCGTGTTTTCCCAAACTGATCTTAGTCTCAAAAATGACCAGTGGTCTCCCATTGATGATATCCCCAATGATATTCATCTTATATCATCTAAAGTTAATTTTAGTCTCAAACATGGCTAACATTTCTTAGGTCTACAACAGCCATTTTTTTCTCTCAAATATGGGATTTGGTTTAAGGGTACATCTCTCTACACCTCTGATATATGTCGTTGTAATTCTTCAACGTCTTCAGAGAAGTGGCGGGTCCCAACAACCAACAACTCTTTGGTGCACTTCCAAATTGACGTGAACACCTCAAATCGGATCATACCACAAATTGGGTGCATTCCATATTACCATTGTTCGCTTCGTCACGTAACAAATATACGTGTGCGCAAGATGGATAAAAGACCGAAATGTCCCTAAACTAACATTCGCCTCCAAAATGGCGATAATGGATCGAAACGTCCTTAAACTAAAATAATAGAGCCCAAACGCTCTTTTGTTGGATCCTAAATAAAAATTATCCTGAAACCTTGTTAAGTAGATCTTAGTCTCAAATTGGACTAATGTATCCTTAATAAAAACAAATCAAGCCCCAAATGCTCATATACATTTAAGTCGATCTTAATATCAAAATAGAATAACGGCCCTCAAAGAAAAAAAACCAAATCTAAAATATACGGATTTGGACTAATCCACGCCCTACGGGCGACGACATAAATTAGTCTCCGTATACAATCCATGGGCAACCAAAATAAAAATAAACACACACACGACACAAAGTGAACTTCCGGAGCAGGAGAAAGTGGTTATCGCGATGCGGCAACGTAATTAACTGCAGGGGCTTGCACCTGCAGGGAAGAGCGTCCCCACAATAAATAACCCCTCATAAACGAGATGGAATCTGACGAAGTCTGCTACAATGGCCGCATCCGTCCAAACCTCCGATATACGGTTCCATAAATCAACTTGGTATTTTCGGAGAGGTGGACGGATAAATCTAAATAGCATCTGCCCCCAGGATTCAGGCCGGACGTCCCGACGTCCTGGTCCGTCTTCCGGCGGTGAACAGATTCTATGATGAAAGAGAAGTATTTCTCTTTTTTGTTTTTTTAACCTTTCTTTGAGGAAGAAGGAGGTGGTGAGTTTGAGAGAATTCTTTCTTCAAACTTATGGAGGGTCTGCTGTATGTGATTTCTGAGTATGAGACTTCTATTTTTAGGAGAGGAAAAATCAGGGTTTGTTAGATCTGTTTTGATCTCAATTTGATTTTAAATCGATTTAATTGATTCATATCAATTAAAGGTGATAAGCACATCGTTGGATTAAGATCCATGGGTTTGTTTGTTAAGGTATTTTAACCAACAGAAGATTTTTCTTCTAAATAAAGATTTAAATTCTTATTAACAAGATTTATTTCTTGTTAGAAGTGTCCGTTTCATGAGATGCGCTTACGCACTGTTAGGTTGATTTTGATGCATGTGCATCGTTGGATTCCTGATCCCCAAGTTTATTTGATTTGATTTGTTTTTATTATGATTAATATTTTATTTATTTAATGGGAGTGTCCATAGTCAGGGTGCGCATGTGCACATGCATTGCACGCGTCGCATGTCTCGAAAATGAGACTTTTCCACTTGCGAAGATACTACATGCGTATCTTAAAGATCTAGCATATGCATACGTGCTTTGCATATGCGCATGGCACTCAGTGTTTTTTGCCAAGTGCTCATCTGTATGGGTTGCGCACTTTTTGGGCGGGAACAGGGGAGAAAGACATAATATTTCTAGCTAATTTGGCGATAAATCTCCTCTTGTAATTAACTTGCCCCTGAAGTCGTTGTAGCTCTTTCTTATTCCTCGGCAGGGCGGGTTCCATGATTGTTGTTCCCTCATACAAAAAAGGGAAAAGAAGAAAGAAAAGGGAAAAATTCCTCACTGTTCAAGTCTCACGTGTTAAACACGTGAGCGCCTATATGCAAAGCATATGGGCGCTGCAATTAAAATAAATAGGCTAGAAGAGCCACACATATTAAACATGTGAGCGCCTATATGCAAAATATATAGCCGCTGCATTTAAATAATTGGTAGGCCAAACAGGCCTCACGTGATAAACACGTGAGTTTTCTTGCTGTATTCTAATGCAAGATAGAATTAAATTCTATATGGGAAATATTTTTCCTGATCTTTCTAATATAGAAAGATTTTTCTCTAATAGAGAATTTTGGATTTAAAATCCAATTGTGATAAAATATCACCAAATGAACTATCTGATAGAATTAAATTCTATGTAGAAATATTTCCTCGATCTTTCTCAAACTAGAAAGATCCTCTCTGTTAAACAGAAGACCCTTGGATCAATGATCCAATGGTGATTATAAAATCACACACCGACCATCTAATAGAATAAAATTCTATCCTAGGAAAAATATTTCCTAAATCTTGTTAAACAAACAAGAAAACTTCTTTGTTAAACAGAGAACCTTTGGATTAAAAATCCAACGGTGAATGAAATTCACCAATTGATCCAAAAGATTACTTTGGATTGATCATAATCTCTCAAGCAGAGATTCTCCTAACAAATTGATCTTTTCTCTTCTCCTATAAATATGAGCAAGGATATTAAAGGAAAAAAAAAGAGTGGTGAGGCACAGAAAGAATCCCACACAAGCTTCTGCAAAAAAAAAAAGAGCACAGTGAGATCTTGAGAGAACAAGAGGATTTAATTCTCAAAGAAGAAGACTTTCCCCATTAAAACCAGAGGTAAAAAAAGAGAGATCATATTGTCTCTCCTTTACCTATCTAAGGGTTTAACCCTTCATTTAAGAAACTCAGTTCTTTCCCGGTTGAGATTTGCAGAAGCAAATCTTCCCACAAGTTGAGAATTTAATTCTCATCGGGAAGATTTTGCTCTGCAGATTCAAAACCTGGGAAAAAAGAGTTAAGTTATAAAAAAAAGAGGAAAGAAGAAGATCGAGAATATATAAGAATTTAATTCCTCCAAAAATTAGGGTTTAACCCTACATAAAGAACTTAGTTCTTCAATATAAAAAAAAAACAACAACAGTGATGATGGTCCAAGATCTTCAAAACCAAAATCATTGATACTTAGCACTATCTTGAAGCCTCACGTGTTTTCCACGTGAGTGCTTCAAACGAACAAAGAGAACAACCAAAAATGCTTCACGTGTTTCCCACGTGAGTGTTAAAAAGCATCCCCGTATAAAAAAAAGAGACAGCCACGTGCTTTGCACGAAAACTCTAACCAACTGCTTAGCACTTATATAAAAAGGGGGAAATAAAGTCATATGGGCAGCGCCCATATTTGTGGCGCCTCACGTGTTTCACATGTGAGCGGCAAATACTACTACAAATAAGGGTTGCCCCTACGGATTTATCCGTAGGGGCAACCCACTGCCCCTACGGATATATGCGTAGGGGCGAAAAAATACCCCGCAGGTGCAAAGGCCGCAGGTGCAAGTTGAGGCCCTGAACTTGCCCCTACGGATTTATGTGTAGGTCCTGTTGCCCCTACGGAGTAATCCGTAGGATATAAAATTTTATATTATTTACGGTTTTTTTTAATATATTACATGTACCTACGGATATAACCGTAGGTCCATTTACTACCCCCTACGGATATCTACGTAGGTACTTTTCCGTAGGGGCAAAATATCAGGATTCCTGATATTTTGCCCCTACGGATAACGCCGTAGGGGAGAGGCAGTGGCCCCTACGGATATGTCCGTAGGGGCACTCCCAACCCCCTGGCACTGAGATCAGGGGGGAAATATCAGTTACTGCTGATATGTTGCCCCTACGGATATCTCCGTAGGGGCAACATGTGTACCTACGGATTAATCCGTAGGTACATATTATCTGTATTTTTTTTTTAAAAAATGGGCTGCTTGATTTTTTCCCGCCCTGTGCACAATAATATATACATCAATCAAATATAAAATTAATCATCACACAACATATATTGCAGTATTCATAATCACATCTCACGCATATATATAATATACAAAAGAAACCCAAAAACTGAATATGATATAAATATAAACCAATATCAATATCGTTTCAAAATGTAGTACAATGTGTATGATATAAATAAATACATGTTTCAAAAAATAAGAACCAAAAAGCTACCCTAGTTCGGTCCAGCTCCACTTCTGAATAACGATAGAATAACGCGCGCCTGCTCCTTGGTCAATAAACTCTGCAATTCTTCGCGAGCGGGAGTCTGAGCGGCATGTGGAGCTGGCGATGTGGTCTGCGCAGCCGCCGTCTAGGTAGTCGCTTGCGGAGCCGCGGCTGCGGGAGTCTGAGTGGGCGGTGGAGCTACAGGAGCTGTCTGCGGAACCGCAGCCGATGTAGTGGCTTGCGGAGCCGCAGCCGAAGGAGATGCATGTGGAGGCTCGGCCGATGTACCTTGTCGCGTCTGGACCTAACGTGTGTAATAAGCGTGTAAGAACTGTATATTATTCGAATTCGTATCATTATTAAGTTATTTCGAAACCCCGTTTGGATATCTAGTTTGTTGTTTATTTTAATTACATCTGTATGTATGATTAATCAAACTTAAGTCTAAAACCAAATAAGCTCAAGCTACGTACTAATTATGGATATGTTGATATCTATATAATATGACATGATATTTTACTATAAAGCAGTATACATACCAGCATCTCCTTCAACTCCTGAACGGTGGCCCTCAAGCTCTCCAGTTCCTGATGGACACGTCGGTCACTAGAGACGGAGGAAGTAACCGCCGGGGTGGAGTCCAACCTCATATGGGCCCTGCTAGGGCCCAGTTCCCGGCCTCTCTCCCAACCTCCGTGGTGCCCTCCGTGTGCGGCGTCCAGAACTGGGGTTAGCAGCCTCGGATCGCTCTGTCCGGTAAAATCGATCCCCGAGGCCTGGGCCTGCTCAACCACCCGCTCCTACACCCACATTAAGCAGTAAAGTATAAGTATAAAATTTAAACTTGAACCTTCCAAAACTAAAATTTCAAATTTGGGTAGAAAAAATATTAACACTTACGCAGTACTCCTGGGTAGCGACGTCGGGATATCGAAGCTCGACCGTGGCGGGATCTGTCGAGGTGCCGTGGACGGCAAGATATGCGGACAGCATGCTCGGTGTACCACCTGACGCCACGGTCCGAGATGTCTGCAATATTAGAAAGTAACTCTTAATATTAGAAATATTAGAAAATAACTCTTAATATTGCAGAATATCACAAAGGTCGGTCTATTGTAATTTACCGATAACTCCATGGCTCGAGTAATGTTCCTCGAGTCACCTGTGTAAGTGGGGCGACCCCTCTTCGCCGATTTCCTGTTCTCTGTATTCTGAGCGGCCTGTTTCTGCACAACGCATTAACATTTAGTTTTCTAATTAAGAAACACAAAGAAATAAATTATATCATAAATAATGAATTACATTTAAAATACATACCTGTTTACGTTGGGAGTCGAAATAAGCGCACAATAGAGGCCATGTCTCTACGTCGACTCTCGCAAACGCCGGAGTAGATAGGAGGGCCGCTCTCTCTGCCTCGGGGGTCACCATCCACAGGGAGTAGCAGTCGGCCTTCAGCTCATTCCTGTTGTATCGGACATTGGCCTGCATGTTCTTCATCAGGCCATTGTACAGAGCATGAAGGTCGAGCACCCTCCCCGGGTGATCAGGGTCGGCTATAGGCTGAAAATCGTAACCCAACTGAAAATACAAAAAAACATTGTTATTAGATTGCAAGTGTTAATAATAAATATATTGGATAGATCAAATGAAAAAATATATTAATACATACCCGAGCCTGATCAAAGAAGAGGGCGAATGAGCGCTGGTGCTGCTCGCCCCACTCAACGTGAAGTGGATAGTTCTTCACAAGCCGGCTCTCGTCCCCCAAATACCGGCCGAACCTCTCAGCATGAGGACCGGTATAGAGAGTCAAGGGTAAAAAAAAGGGGGAATGCTGCCTCCCCCCTAGCTCTGTCAGGCCTCAGCCTATGGGACTGATTCGGGCTTCGAGTCCCCCTCTGGGGATGGGGAGGCCCTGCGTCTGCACGAAATATCAAGACAATCAATAATAAGACAAAGTTGTATTAAGAAATCAAGGTTAAACGAAAATTCAAGTGTGATATATACCTCCGGTGACTATCGCACGAGCCTGGGCCCGGGCAGCAGCACGAGCGGGACGATAGTTCCTCCGGTGAGGAACAACCGGGGTCCCGGATGCGGACGCATCCCCTCCAACTAGAAAATAAACATCGACGCTAAATTTCCATGAAGTTCATATTTATTCTATAGAGCATATGTAAAATGAATAAATATTTTAAATTTATTCATACTAACCTGCAGACGATGCGGAGGGTATGGAAGCGGCAGGAGTGGCCCCTGCGGAAGATGTGGACGCACCACCTATAATTAGACAATTAAAAATAGATTATATAAGTAATTGCAAAAAGAATGTGTAGATCAATAATATAACGTTCTAAATCAATATGCATGTACTATAGGATATATAAACATACCCGTAGGTGCGGTGGTGTCACCACCTACAGCTAGACAATAATAAAAATTGCTAAGTAAGAGCAAAAGGAATGTGTGTATTTATGATATAGCATTCTAAATCAATATACATACACTATATGATATATAAACATACCTGGAGGAGCGGGGGTGGCCTCTGTCCCAGATGTGGACGCATCACCAACAACTAGACAATCAAACATTAACAGTATAAGTAATTTTGACATAAACAGGCATGAATATCTGTAATATTACATTCAAAATGGATATGCGTGCAGTATACCTGGAGGTGTGGCAAAATCTACACGGAAGGAGGCATCTGAAGGGGTCTCCAATCTAGGTGCAAGACCGGCCCTCTGAAGCTCCCTACGGAGCTCTCCGGGCGGCAGAACCGCTCTGCCTCTGCCTCTGCCGCGGCTGGAGCTCCTGCCGCCCCTCGCTGCTCCCGACATCGTCATCAAATCTAGATAAACGGTTCGTGGACGCATTAGACAATCATTAAAAGTATTGACTATATATGTATAGAGCGTAAAATGTGAAGTAATAATATAACATTACCGATAACCTTTTTCGTTTCGTGGGCGCATCATACATATCTACTTGGATTTCATCGTCGATGTCATTTCTAACCCACGTAACTTCATGATCGGTCGAAGACAACCAGTCCTTCGAAACAGACGGTCGGAGCACTTTAAGCTTTCTCTCTTCTTCGTCCTCATCGCTGTTCTCGTATTCTGGGACATCGTAGACATCTCTGGGTTTCCATCGGCATACAACACTCCACCCCGGATGCTTCAAACACTGTGAGTAGTATACTTGGAACGCTTGGTTCGGAAAGATAAATGGATCGTCCTGACCGTAAAATCGAAGTGTGTTCACACTGGTCAATCCATATTCATCTTTCCAAGTCCCAAGACTGCTTCTCCACCTGTCCGTATCGGTTCGCGGATCGTACCAAGTACACTGGAATATATAAAAGGGTTCTGATCGTCCGGGATAGTGGATGCCGAGTATACAATTTAAGTACCCATAGTAAATCACACCGTCCGATCCTACCGTCGCAATCCTACTATTCTGAGTGGTTCTAGATGTTTTTATGTCCTTAACTTCGAATTTGTATCCAAGGACACCAAATCCTTTGTAATATGCAACCTCCATACTAGGAAATTGAGCTAAACATCTTGAATCACTCTCAAATGATGCAGACAAGTTCGGATCGTGGATCTAACAAAATAAATTTTACGACAAATACATAACGATACAAGTTTAGATTAAAACCGATAGCAATAAAATGTTATTCGAATAACTTACATGATCTGTGACCCAATCACAAAAATTATCCTGATGGTATTTTTCCAAACGTTCTTCGTTCCAATCAGGATGCCCCTCACGTACCTTGTTAAAATGAATTCTGTTTTCGACAAATAATTGTGACATTAATATTATATCATTTCATACACACACAAACACAGATATAACAATTAATCCAAAAGAACTTACTCTCTAATTTGTTCGAGACATGCGCAATTGAGCAAGATAAACCGGTATATCTTGTTGATAAACATAGTGTCTACCCTCTTATACTCGGCTTTACCATATGGCCCGTCTTGAATTCTTCGTGGTCGGTTAAGCCTTGTCTCAATGTTCTCGTCCAGATAGCGGGAACAAAATATGGTTGCTTCATCAAGAAGATAACCTTGCATGATAGAACCCTCTGGTCGATTTTTATTGCGTATATACTTCTTAAGAGTGTAGAGGTACCTAATGAGAATATGTTGAATAAATAAATACGGGCATACAGGACAACAATAAATTTATAAATTGCGCGAAACGAAAAATTACACGTACCTCTCGACATGATACATCCATCGATATTGTACCGGTCCGGCTAACTTCGCCTCAGTTGCAAGATGAACCGTCAAGTGTATTATGATATCGAAGAATGACGGTGGGAAAATACGCTCAAACTTGCAAAGTATCAACGCAATAGAATTTTCTAGTTTATCCAGCGTCGCAACCTCCAGTGTTTTAGCACACAACTCCCTGAAAAAACAACATAGGTCGTTGATTACTAGACCAACCGAGTCGGGGAGAGAAGTTCTGAGGGCTAATGGAAGAAGGTGCTCCACGATAACATGGTGATCATGACTTTTCAGCCCATCGATCTTGCCCTTCACAATTTTTATTTTCTTGCTGAATGATCCTGAGAAACCTGTGGGGACTTTCAAATCATGCAACACCTGCAGAAATCTTTTCTTCTCCGGTTGTGACATATGATAAGCGGCATTGGGAAGTACAAACTTGTCCGGTTTACCCGCTACCGGTCTAGGGTGCAATTCACTTCTTATTCCCCACTCTTGTAGATCCATCCGAGCATTCATGTTGTCTTTCGATTTCCCGTCTTTACACAGAAGCAAGTTAAGTATGTGCTCTGATACTCTCTTCTCTATATGCATGACGTCCAGACAATGACGCACTGAATTTGTAGACCAGTACGGAAGCTCGAAGAAAATGCTTAACTTGTTCCAATATTGTGGTTTGACCTGTTTCGTCGGATCCATCCCGAAGGTCACGTTATTGTAACCATCCCATTTAGCAGTCACGTCCTCTCCGGACAATGGGGATGGAGGTCTAAGAAGCTCCTGACGACCATCAAAGTGAACCGTGTCTAACCTATAGGGGTGGTCTGGAGGCAGAAAACGTCGATGGCCGCAATAACAAACCTTCCTGCTAAAATTCAAAAATTTTGATGTTGTGTGTTCATGGCAATGAGGACATGCTTTGTGACCATGTACGGACCAACCTGATAGCATTCCATACGCAGAAAAGTCATTAATTGTCCACATTAAAGCCGCACGCAGTATGAAGGTTGTATTTGTGTTTGAATCATATGTCTCTACACCATCAATGAACAAAGTTTTCAGCTCCTCGATCAGAGGTCGGAGATAGACGTCGATATTGTTCCCCGGTGAGTTTGGTCCGTCGATAAGAAGAGGCATCATAAAGTATGATTGGTCCATAGCCAACCAAGGCGACGGATTATAAATTATCATTACAATGGGCCATGTACTGTGACTTCCAGCCATATAGTTGAATGGGGAGAAGCCATCGGTAGCCAGTCCGAGCCGGACATTGCGAGGATCGCTACTGAATATTGCGTGCCTCCTATCGAAATCCTTCCATGCCGGTGAATCTCTTGGATGGCTCATTTTTCCATTTTCGCTTGGAGGAGCACGGTGATGCCAAATCATTGCCTCGGCTGTTTTCTTGCACCTGAATAGCCTCTGTAGCCTCTGTGTTATGGGAAAGTATCGTGCTATCTTCACAGGTATATCAGGCTTCTTATCAGAATCTTTCGGCTTATACATGGCCTCTCAGCATGTTGGACACTCTTTCAAATCTGAATTCTCTTTCCGGTACAACACGCAATTTTTAGGACATACTTGAATCTTCTCGCACTTTAGACCCAAATCAGACATCATCTTCTGGGCTTCGTACCAGCTTTCGGGCACATTATTTCCCGGAGGCATAGAATCTTTCAAGAACGAAAGAAGCATTATGAATGACTTGTTGCTCCATCCATTTAGGCACTTAATCTGGAAATGTTGGACGAACCATGAGAGGGTGGAATACTTCGCATTCTCATAAATTGGTTTCCTAGCATCATTCATGAAATTTTCATATTTATCCGCACGCGGTCCTTGACCGGAAGGAATGTCATCTTCGGTACGAATAGATTCACCTAGGGCAGCCTCTACCATATCCTCCATTTCTTCTGATGGAAATAAATTTCCGTCTCCTGCCGCATTACCGAATTCTTCTTCTTCTCCTGCCGCATTATCGTGTTCTCCTTCTTCTTCTACCGCGGTACTGCATTCTTCTCCTTCCCCGTGATATTTTCAAGTTGTATAAAGTCTAGTAAACCCATGTTTTACAATATGAAGCTCTGCCAATTCTATCTTCTGCCAGTACTTATTGCCACATCTATCGCACGGACAGAGAATCTTCTCTATTATGATCTTATTATGTGCGCATGAAAATTCAAGGAAAGCAGCAACTCCTGCGACAAACTTAGGTTGCATACGTTGTTTCCAATCCACATACATCCAGTCCTTAACTCTGACGTACTCATGGGCCATATTAGACTGTATAACATATAAATTGTAGGTTATGCTGACTATATTGAGAAATATAAGAACGGGATAGTTACTGACAAAGGAGAAAATCCGTGTATATGCTTTGTGTGTGCGTTTGTCGTTGAAAATAATAAATTATCGCACGTATGTTAACCGATAGACGGGGACTAAGTGGCGCTTTTAGTTTCATATATGAGTATCGATGGGAATATGAAGGTTTCATATTATCATATATTGGTTTTAACCCGAACATCTCGAATCGCTCTCTAATTATGCGTTTGTTGTGTATTCTTGTTGTATGTGTGTGTTCCGGCTGTCCGGGGTAGGCTTCTATCCCATTAAGAATGTATAGAGCGAACGCCCATCACATGTGCTTTCAACCGTTTCGGGTAAATTTCGGCAGCACCTCCCCGCTGTTCTCCGAGTACACTGTAATAGAATAGATAATCATTTCAAAGCTGTGAAACAACGTTGAAATGAATATCTAATCTATCTTTGTACACGGAGAACCAGCGGAAAGGTACCGACGAAATATCTCGAAACGGATGAAAACACAAGTGAATGAAGGCGTTTGCTTTATACATTCTTAACTTGTCCACACGGGACAAATCTATGGGTTACCATACGATTAAATTTTCTCGTCGCGTAGACTATACGACGGTTGTTAGTATCGAACTATACTGTCTGATATTTAACAACCTTCGTATAGTTCTAGGTCACGACGAGTATCGCACGTATGTTAACCGATAGACGAGGACTAAGTGGCGCTTTTAGTTTTATATATGAGTATCGATGGGAATATGAAGGTTTCATATTATCATATATTGGTTTTAACCCGAACATCTCGAATCGCTCTCTAATTATGCGTTTGTTGTGTATTCTTGTTGTATGTGTGTGTTCCGGCTGTCGGGGGTAGGCTTCTATCCCATTAAGAATGTATAGAGCGAACGCCCATCACTTGTGCTTTCAACCGTTTCGAGTAAATTTCGGCAGCACCTCCTCGCTGTTCTCCGAGTACACTGTAATAGAATAGATAATCATTTCAAAGCTGTGAAACAACGTTGAAATGAACATCTAATCTATCTTTGTACACGGAGAACCAGCGGAAAGGTACCGACGAAATATCTCGAAACGGATGAAAACACAAGTGAATGAAGGCGTTTGCTTTATACATTCTTAACTTGTCCACACGGGACAAATCTATGGGTTACCATACGATTGAATTTTCTCGTCGCGTAGACTATACGACGGTTGTTAGTATCGAGCTATACTGTCCGATATTTAACAACCTTCGTATAGTTTTAGGTCACGACGAGCATCGCACGTATATTAACCGATAGACGGGGACTAAGTGGCGCTTTTAGTTTCATATATGAGTATCGATGGGAATATGAAGGTTTCATATTATCATATATTTGTTTTAACCCGAACATCTCAAATCGCTCTCTAATTATGCGTTTGTTGTGTATTCTTGTTGTATGTGTGTGTTCCGGCTGTCCGGGATAGGCTTCTATCCCATTAAGAATGTATAGAGCGAACGCCCATCACTTGTGCTTTCAACCGTTTCGAGTAAATTTCGGCAGCACCTCCCCGCTGTTCTCCGAGTACACTGTAATAGAATAGATAATCATTTCAAAGCTGTGAAACAACGTTGAAATGAACATCTAATCTATCTTTATACACGAAGAACCAGCGGAAAGGTACCGACGAAATATCTCGAAACGGATGAAAACACAAGTGAATGAAGGCGTTTGCTTTATACATTCTTAACTTGTCCATACGGGACAAATCTATGGGTTACCATACGATTGAATTTTCTCGTCGCGTAGACTATACGACGGTTGTTAGTATCGATCTATACTGTCCGATATTTAACAACTTTCGTATAGTTCTAGGTCACGACGAGCATCGCACGTATGTTAACCGATAGACGGGGACTAAGTGGCGCTTTTAGTTTCATATATGAGTATCGATGGGAATATGAAGGTTTCATATTATCATCGAGTATCATATATTGGTTTTAACCTGAATATCTCGAATCGCTCTCTAATTATGCGTTTGTTGTGCATTCGTGTTGTATGTGTAACATGATTTTAAACCATTGAGATCAAGATTGATAGAACTGATCATCCTACATTGCAATAGCATTCATCAACCAAAAACTATTATTGCAATGGTATTCATCTATAACAATCAACAATTAAAACTACAAATGTAGGATACTGATATCATAAAGCGTTATACGCAACATTGATAGAACTGATAAATAAAAAAAACGAAACACAAACCGTATCAAGATTTAACAACTTTGATTATGTCATATACGCGGGCCGATATTTTCATATTAGCCAATAGGCAAAAATAGATTGCGGTCTGGATATGGCATATTAGCAGATGTTACCTATATGCATACATGCATGTTGTCTCCCCATTTTTTCATAAATTAAACTAACTTTTCTATACATGCTAGTAATTACTGGATACATTCAGGTTAAATGCATAGAGCTAGCCGTAATTTCCTCTACGGTAAACTTTCATCAATGCAACACTGTGGTTCGCCTAACTAGATCGCCATTCACAAACACAATCTATTTATATGGCATGATTTTATACACTTAATTTTACCACATTTAATGAAAATGACGTCGAAAAAGTACGTCCTCCCTTATTTTTTCCGATGATCGGTATTCATCATTTTCTTCGTTATCATCTAAGATGTGGATACATCAAATTTCATGTGATTCTATAACTTTTTTATCGTTGATTTAGCAATGTAAAAAATTTTATTGCCCTTAATTTTGAACCCACTAAATCAACGGTGAAAAGTTGTAGAATCACATGAAATTTGTTGTACCCACATCTTAGATGATAACGAAGAATATGATGTATGTCGATCGTCGGAAAAAATAAGGAAGGACGTATTTTTTCGACGCCATAAGAGAAAATTCCCTCCTTCATTATATGTATGTATGTATGTATATATATATATATATATATATATATATATAATTTTCCAACAAGGGATTAGGATATCATCAAGTCATTTTACAATACTAGATAAATTAATCTTAATGGAGTTTTTGTCTAATCAAATTCAACTCCAACCATCACTTTAAAAGAACGAACCAACATCATTAAAAAAATGTAAATACCAACTCCAAATTCCCAAAAAAGTAACGAGTAGGATGAAAATAAAGCCTATCCGTGCTTTTTGTTCTCTTTGTAAGCAGCATTATAAATGGCCGAGTTACGAAATATGTTGTTAGGCATGAGTTAAGCCGATAAACAAATTCAGATCATTTAATCATATTTATCTTCCTAAAAACCCATCATTGATTAAAAGTTGATAGCAATGATCAAGCAACACGGGAATTTAACCAACACTGTTCACATATAATCAATCTTGCACCACTAATCATTCCTACGACAACCGTTAGTCGACAATCAGATGGATCTCTCTCTAAATCATACCCTTCTGTCAAACGTTTTTCTCCCATCAAATCAATTATACTAGTATAGGTCGCGATGAGTACAACCGTCAAAACCAATCACACCGCCCACACACGAAAACTAGCCATGCTCATAACATTTACATATCCTCAACTAACCCATTAAAACTCTCTCCAAGTTAGATATTAGTTGACCAACCACCATTAAACCGCCCACACACGAAAACTAGCCATGCCCACCCTAGCCCCAGCCCCAACCCCAACCTAACCCTAGCCCCAGCCCCAGCCCCGCCCCAACCTAACCCTAACCCCAGCGCGGCCAGCTAAACCCCAACCCCAACCCTAAGCCAAACCCTAACCCCAGCCCCAGCCGCAGCCGCAGCCGCAGCCGAACCCCAACCCTAACCCTAACCCCAACCCCAACCCCGACCCCGACCCCGACCGCGACCCCTGCCGAACCCCAACTCGCACGCGCAACCCCAGACCCAGCCATGAACCCTAGCCCTAAATAATCAAAAAATTCTTTAATTTACTTGAAGATTTACTTACCTGAACGGCGGTGGTGACGACCTGAACGGCGGTGGCGACGACGAGAACGGTGGTGGCGACGAGGAGAACGGCGGTGGCGATGACGAGAACGGCGGTGGCGATTTGGGGATTTTCTTTCGCGCGCGATCGAGAGAGGAAGAAAGTGAGCGTAGGTGATCGATCTGTGCCTTTATTAAATCGATATTTAGTTGCCCCTACGGATTTGTCCGTAGGGCCTTGGTTTGCGGCTCCGTAGGGGCAAACACCAAATTAAGAATTAATATTTTTATTCTTGGACGTCTGGGCCCGTAGGGGCAACCTTTTAGACCTACGGATTAATCCGTAGGGCCTACTTAAATCTGCCCCTACGGATTTCAATATCCGTAGGGGCAACCCCCTATTTTACTAGTGAAAAGAATCAAGTGCTTAGCACTTATATAAAAAGAAGGGAATAAAACCTAATGGGCAGCTCTCGTATTTGTGGTGCCTCACGTGTTTCACACGTGAGCACCACAAAATTTTAGTGTTTAACACTAATCCTGTGCCCACGTTAAACGCACGTGCTTAGCACTGTTGGGTAATTATGGAGACTCAATCTTAGCCCAAATTGGATAAAGTTTCCTGAGGGATTCTAAAACAACTGAGCCCATATTGCTCATGTTTTCCCAAACTGACATTAGTCTCAAAAATGACTAGTGGTATCCCATTGATGATATCCCAAATGATATTCATCTTATATCTCCTAAAGTTAATTTTAGTCTCAAACATGGCTAACATTTCTTAGGTCTACAACAACCCCTTTCTCCCTCAAATACGTGATTTGGTTTAAGGGTATATCTCTTCACACCTTTGATATTTGTCGTTGTAATTCTTCAACGTCTTCAGAGAGGTGGCGAGTCCCGACAACCAACAACACGTTGATGCACTTCCAAACTGACGTGCACGCCTCAAATCAGATCGTACCCTAAATTGGGTGCATTCCATATCACCATTATTCGCTTCGTCACGTAACAAATACACGTGTGCGCAAGATAGATAAAGGACCGAGAAGTCCCTAAACTAATATTCGCCTCCAAAATGGCGATAATGGACCGAAATTTTCCTAAACTAATATTCGCCTCCAAAATGGTGATAATGGACCGAAACATCCTTAAACTAAAATAATATAGCCCAAACGCTCTTTTGTTGGATCCTAAATAAAAATGATCCCGAAACCTCGTTAAGTGGATCTTAGTCTCAAATTGGACTAATGTATCCTTAACAAAAACAAATCGAGCCCAAAATGCTCACATACATTTAAGTCGATCTTAATCTCAAAATAGATTAACGGTCCTTAAATACAACAACAACAACAACTGAGCCTTTTATCCCAAGCATATGGGGTAGGCTACATGAACCAACATGAGAATCACGCCGGGTCCAGCACATGAATCCTCTGTCTCCACTCACTTCTATCGAACAATATACTTTCATTGAGTCCTTTGGCAACCATATCGTTTCGTATCACCTCCATCCATGTTTTCTTCGGTCTCCCTTTTGCCCTTTTGCCATTACCCATATCGAGAGTATCTATTCGTCGAACCGGTGCTTCCATAGGTCTGCGTCGCACATGACCAAACCATCTAAGCCGGTTTTCCCGCATCTTCTCCTCCACGGGTGCTGCACCAACTTTTGCACGAATATCCTCATTTCGCACCTTGTCTTTTCTAGTGTTACCGCACATCCAACGAAGCATGCGCATCTCCGCTACGTGCATCTTCTGTGTATGATGCTTCTTAGGAGCCCAGCATTCTGTACCATATAATAAGGCAGGCCGAATAGCGCTCCGATAAAACTTCCCTTTCAATTTTAACGGAAAGTTACGATCACACAAAATCCCTGTTGCACTCCTCCATTTCAACCAACCAGCTTGGATCCTTTGATTAACATCACTATCGATCTCCCCATTCCTTTGGATGATGGAACCTAGATATCTAAACTGGTCGCTCGGTGATATCTCTTGCCCTTCCAATGTTATACCAATATGGTTTTGACTTCTCTGGCTACTAAATTTGCAGTGCATATATGCTGTCTTGGACCTGCTCAATCTGAATCCCCGAGATTCCAATGTTTGTCTCCATAATTCCAATTTTGCATTAACCCCTGCTTTCGTCTCATTTACTAGAACAATATCATCAGCGAATAGCATACACCAAGGGACCTCATCTTGGATAGTTCTAGTAAGCTCATCCATCACGATGGTAAACAGGAAAGGACTTAATGCAGATCCTTGATGTAAACCAATAGTAATCGGAAAATCACTTGTTAAGCCACCGCAAGTTCTGACAGTTGCCACTACTCCGTCGTACATATCCTTGATTATGTCAATATACTTGACGGGGACCCCCTTTTTCATCATTGTCCCCCATAATACCTCTCTAGGTACCTTGTCGTACGCTTTTTCTAAATCAATAAATATCATATGCAAATCTCTTCTCCTCTCTCGAAAGCGCTCGACAAGTTGACGAAGCAAATGGATCGCCTCTGTCGTCGATCGTCCAGGCATGAAACCAAATCTAAGATATACAGATTTGGACTAATCCACGCCCTACGGGCGACAACATAAATTAGTCTCCGTATACAATCCACGGGCAACCCAAACAAACAAAAACACACACACGGTACGAAGTGAACCTCCGGAGCAGGAGAAAGTGGTTATCGCGATACGGTAACGTAATTAACTACAATGGCTTATGCCTGCAGGGAAGAGTGTCCCCACAATAAAAAAACCCTCGCAAACGAGAGGGAATCTGATAAAGTCTGCTACAACGGCCGCATTCGTTCAAACCTTCGATATATGGTGCCATAAATCAACTTGGTATCTTCGGAGAGGTGGAAGGATAAATCCAAATAGCATCTTCCCCTAAATTCTGGCAAGACGATCCATCCCGGTTCGTCTCTGTTTTCGGCGATAAACAGATTTTAGCACGTCCGGTGGGACCTATTCCTCTTTCCACCCCACACTTCGTGTGTCGTGTTTCGCGAACAAAATCATGGTTCGCTATGATTGCCCTTGGATTCGAGGTACTAAGATTTGGTGTCTTGTTCCTGTGCAGAGAGAAGAAGAGAACATCAATGGCTTCTAGCTACACAACTTGCAACATCAACTCCCGCTCTGCCCTAACTGGAGGAGTGACTTATGGGCCCAATGCGGCCTCCATCTTTTCAATGCCGGTGGGGCAAGTAACTCAAGCCACTACCGGATTGTTCTTCGGGACCATGATCCCACCAACGAGTTTCAGCGCCCCAGCGCCGCAAGAAGAAACTCCCAAGAAGTCGGTCTTTGATCGAATTGCAACTGCAACGGCCCTGTCAACGGGCCGTCCAAATCCGATGCCTCAGTCTTCAACAGGCTGGGCCGAAGCTCAGACGTCTCAGTCTTCAACAGACTGAGCAAGAACCAAAACGGGCCCTTAAAGAGGCTCATGATATCAGAAGGGGCTGCCCCAAAACGGATAGCCCTCCTAATTCCTCCTGCAAGTGAAGCCGTCAAAGGTGCTTCCCCTACCAGAAAGTCGGCCTTTGAAAGATTGGCCGGCCATCCTCAAACCCTGCCAAGAACGTCAGTCTTCAACAGGCTGACACCGGCAGCGGTCCCTCACCAAAGCCAGGGACATGAAGAAGCCGCTTCCCAAATTGAGGCAGACCCGTCTGTAAGACACGCTCGATGTTGCCACTGGCGCCGAGTGAGAAAAGCTGGGGGCAACTCCCCCTCTGGATTCACTCCACTGGCTCCAATGGTGGAATTTGATGTTGTTATTCCAACCGGGAACAACTTTGATCTACTTAGGAGGGTGCGAAAGAACTCTCCAACCGCGGTGCTTAAGAAATCTCCCCCGCCTGTAGAAGCCATATTGCTGACAAAGCCGGAGTGCCCCCATCAACGGCTCTCCTCCCAAATTCACAGGGTCTGGCGGAAAGTCCAAGACTCCGTGATTGATCAAAACTACTCTCGTCGACTGAAGAAATCGAAGGCTCGGTAAGAGAAAAACCATCCCTCCACCATACAGTGAGGGACTTCTTCCACACGGGTGCTTGTTACAACGGCTCCTTCAACTTCGACCTCCCACAAAAGGATGAGGCCGGAGAAAATCCAACCGCTAGCGGCAAATTCCAAAGGCGCTGGACTTAAACGCTCTAAGTCTGGGGGCATGATCGTACACACGGTTTACATAGCTTCCGGGAAAGAGGAAAGACGTGCTTCCGTGGGTCATCGGCCGCAAACTCGGTCGTTGACAAAACCTCAGGAGCAACAACAAAAGCTCCAGGAAATGCTGATCAAAATATCAGCACTTACCGGGCAGAAAGAAAGCCCGGAATCTGCATCTGAACAGCGTCAAGAGAAGGAGACCAATACAGAGTTCCTGTGAAGGGTGCTTGAAAGGAAGGATAAGGAGGCCGCAGAACAAGCTGCTAACATAAAGCAGATGGCACTTCTGTTCCAGGACATGGTTGGAATGATGATCCAGCCAGAACCCCCAGCCGAGAATTCGCCGATAGTTATCGAGGATGATAGAGGCGAAACATCAAACCCTCTTCTGGCTTTATCAACTGCTAAGGAGGAAACGATCTCCAAGGCTGCTCTTAATGATTACATTGCTCAACAAATACAAGTTCATCAAGCAAATGAAGCGGTCGGTCAAACTGTCAGAACTGGGCGACCGTATCTAGGATGGTATGATCAAATCAAGTACCCGCCGGGATATACTATCCCTAAGTTCCATGTGTACAAGAGGACATGCAACCCGCACCAACACATCGCGCAGTTCAAAGCTTTGTGCAGCAACACTGGTGGCGACAACAAAC
This sequence comes from Agapanthus africanus, assembly GCA_030015575.1. NCBI lineage: Eukaryota > Viridiplantae > Streptophyta > Magnoliopsida > Asparagales > Amaryllidaceae > Agapanthus > Agapanthus africanus. Next base: position 269,202,615 of record CM057338.1, on the reverse strand, counting down.
TGCTGCTTCGCCAGTTCGTTGGCAGCCTGTCAGAGACGACTTTTGAATGTTACTCGGAGCTCCCAAATGACTCCGTAAAGACATTCACAGAGATGGAGCTTCTTTTCACACAGCGGTTCGCCAGCACAAGCGAGCGCACCTCGATCATGACTTTAATTAATTCCAGGGTAAAGTCAGGAGAAACCTGGGTCCAATACGCGATCCGGTGGCGGAACCTATGGTCAAAGTGTGAACAACGCATTAAAGAATCCCCTGCCGTTTGCATGTTCATCGGGACTCTTGATTCTCAAACGACTGTGTCCCAATTGATGACGTTCTTCAAGCCGACCACCTTCCAGGCTCTAATCAACAAACTGGCCCAAATGGACCAGATGGGCCACGGGCCTTCCTCCTCAAAAATGGACCCTCGAAATGCCAAGGGTAAAGGGAAAGCGACCTTCATTTCCAATACTTAACAGCAACCGAGTGACCTGAAACTGGTTGCTCGCCAAAATAACATGCGTCCGCGCATATCCCTGGAAGAAAGGTTAGGACACGCTTACTCGTTTCCCCGTGACAAGACAAGGAGACTGTTCGAGCTGGCCGTGCACAGCAAACTCATTACATTGCCAGACCCACGACGTCCACCGCAACCTGGCGATGTCAACAACCCCAACTACTGTTCCTATCACAGAATGGTGAGCCACCCAATTGAGGATTGCTACATCTTTAAAAACTGGGTCGAGGATCAGTATCAACAGGGAAAGTTCGCGCTGTCTGAGAACTGGAGGGTGAATCCACCACAGAAGCACGCTCCTAAAATGATGGATACACCAGGGGCATCATGCTCGCTTGTGGAAGAAGCTCCATGGGAAGTCATCCTTTCAGCTAAAACTAAAGGAATGCTGAAGGATCTCCAGGCATGTCCGACAATCAGGTGGAAGAGCCCGCTTGAACCCGAAATCATTGAAGGGATGCTGAAACCGCGTTCTGTACCGAAAGTTGTTGACAAAGGGCAATATCCCCAAGTCAAGCCTTCAAAATCTTAGAAGAAAAAGAAAAAAACCAAGAAGCCTGTGCAGCCTGCCGAGTATGACGACAAACGCATAGATCTACAAAGGTACATTGATGCACTGGAGGAGTACAACCAGAAGGCGTGAACACCGATCACCTTCAAAGAGTTCCTCAAGCATATTCTTGAGAACGAAGAGAGTGACAACGATGAAGAAAATGACTTATCAGAAACCGAAGGCTATGTAGAAAGTTGCCACACAGTTTCCCATTCGTCGTTAAATGACGAAGAAGCCCCCTCAGCGGCAGAAAACAACGCAGAGGAACTGGGGGCAGGATCGGCGCCAAAATCCCCGGAACTTTCGGAAGACCCAATCGATAGGCTTTTGAACGAAGCCTTTTGAAAAAATAAAGCTGACCGAGAATGCGAAACAGCCATATACGAAAAGGCTAAGCAGGATGAACAAGCTGCGGCAAGGAGGAGTCGTAAAGTACTCCGAACAGACCAAAGCACACCTGCCGCAAAAAAGAGAAGAATCAAGGCAGAGAAGCGGTTCGCCAAAGCCCTGTCAGTGGGAATGAAGCTGCCACCTCTTAAAGGAAACACGCCCGGAGTCATAAGCCTCAACGGAGAGGACTCATATCCGAACTACTGCCTATATCATCGGACGGTTACTCATCCCACCGAAGAATGCAGTGCCTTCAAGAAGTGGTGGCAAGGATACGTTGCCCATCAACGACACTTCAAGAGGATGAAGCGTAAAGATCATCGGCAGCGAAAAAGTGCGACGAATGCGCGTGAGAAAATGACTGGCAACTGTCATATGGTTGATACCAGTTCGGAAAAGGAAAAACTCCAAGTTCTTACCTTCGGGAGCGATTCCGAGGAAGAAATGACTGTCGGCCCCCTCTTCATGGACTCCACCTTTGGAAGAGAAGAGGAGGAGAAGAACTGTGAGAACATCCAGCTGCATAACCGCACGCTACCTGAAAAGAACCTCAGTCCTACAAACAAAGGTTCGAACAAAAGAAATAAAGGGAAAGAGAAAATCCCTGAGGAAATTTCCCTCGATGATCAAGTTGTCAAAGAGCTCGCAGCCAAAGAAGAAAAATAAGGTGGATTACAACGTCCTGGCACATCTGAGGAAAATACCCTCACAACTGAGCATATTGGATGCTCTCCTCCTGTCCAAAGAGGCACGAGATTCTCTGATCAAGGAATTAAAAGAGCCCGATCAGTTCCAAGCTTTCCTTGCAAAAAAGAAGATGAAGGATGAGCTGGCAGAGGTTCACACAACTGACATCACATTCAGCGATGAGGATCTCCTCCTCGGAACGTGCGAGCACAACCGTCCTCTATACGTCACCGGGTATTGCCACGACATCAAGATAGGCAAAATCCTTGTCGACAAAGGGTCCTCCGTCAACCTCCTCAATGTGAAGATGTTGAAGGAGATTTGCATGAACATTCAGTACCTGGCTCGGGACAAACTTACCATTTCTGGGTTCGATTCACAGTCATCGTGGACGCTTGGGTCCGTAATTCTGACGTTACGCTTCGGCTTGCTCGTCACTGACATCAAATTTCACGTCATTGATGCCAAGACTTGCTATAATGCTCTGCTCGGCAGGCCTTGGTTACACGAGTATAACGTCATCTTTTCTACACAACATCAGTGTATGAAGTATTTCAAAGATGGCTTGGAATACACCGTTACAGTGGAACTAAACCCATTCTCGGTAAACGAAGTCTGGAAATATGAAGATGCAAAGTACTTCTAATGAGACTTCGAGGATAAAGAAAGGTGTCATAGTCCGGAGGTTAAAGAGAAGCCCGTCGCTACCATCCCGATTTTTAGGAGTGACACCGAGGAAGATGAAGAAAAAGTCTACTCAGGTCAATCTCAAGGCAACAAGCCCGGACCATCTACTCCTATTTTGGTCTTTGGCAGTGACTCTGAGGACAAGGCCAATGCCGTGTTCTCCGTTCGCCCGTCAGCACAAACCTTTACTGAGGCCGATCAGAGTATACAAATCACCAAGGTTCCGCCTCGGCATTATAAGGAACTCAATGCGCTTGATACATACAGCGTGCAAGAGCTACAGGCTTTCTACGTACCTCCCAGACGAAGAGGTGAAAAGGCGATCCTATTCTACCAATCTACGGGGACCAGAGTAGAAAAAGAAGTCTGGCACGGTGCCGATCTTCTACTCGACAGGCTCTGTTAGTGTATATGCCCTAGGGGCCATTATTGTATCATACTAGCTTGTATATTACTTAATGGAAGCTTGGGATATTCACAGTTGTATTAACAGTCTTGCTCAACATAGTAGTATGCTACTTGGTTTATATCTATCTTAATATGTGTATATGTTTCTTTTAGCATATCGCGAATACATATTGATAGAGTCCTTAGGATCTTGCTTGACTACCAGCGTTATGATGGCAGTCACACTAGTGGGAGCTGGGTAGTCTATAAGCACATCCTTTTTCAGGTCCCTAGTCGTAGGATTATCGAGACAGGGCATCGATACTTCGGAGTAGACTAGTGTTGGAGATAGTGCCCTCAGAGTCAATTATTGGATCACAGGCACGTGATTGCAATGATTGAGGGAGGACCTATCCCGGGACGACAATCTTACTCGAGATGATAGTATGCTATCTGGTTTACCTTTATCATCGTGTACTGCTTTAGGTGACCTGACATGTCGCTATTACACGTTGATAGAGCCCCTAGGATTCTTGCTTGACTGCCAGCAGTATGAGGGCGATCATATAAGTGGGAGCTGGTAGTCTATAAGCACATCCTTAAAAGGTCCCTAGTCGTAGGAGTTTCGAGACAGGGCATCGATACTCCATTAGTAGACTAGTGTATACAGTCGAGACCCCGACGAGGGGCGGTGGCCGGTCTCACAAGCCACTGGTGTCAGTTGGTTCACCTAAGATGTATACAGGTGCTCATTGGGTTATGAGTACACCGGACAGGACTCGCCGGGAACCTGCTAGTTGGTCTTATACCAGATGTCAGATAGCAGTTCCCAGGTGACATGTGTACAGGTTAGTTCATCGACCTGAGATCGTCATTTGTCTCGTGTGAGTTCACACTGTGCTTTGATTACTACCCTACCACGGCTCAAAGGAGTCGTGCAAACAGGTTTTAGTTGGGTACAGTCCCGAGCCACATGGAGGCAGTGAGCGGATCTGCAGGGGTTCGTCTCTCCCGGTATTGGGGGTGAGGTCGCGCTGTGTCTAGGAGAGCCATTACACAAAGCCCTCGGCCGAGGCATGAGATTTACTGGTAGGTATTCCAGTAGTATCTCAGGGTGTTCTGGGCTACGCTCCGACACGACTTGTACCGCTTTTGGGGGTCTGACTTTTACCAACCCCCTAGGCCCGACATGCGATGCTCATAGACGAACGGACCGGACTGTACGGATATTGTCACTGACAGGCTCAGTAGGGTGTCAGGATGAGTTCGCTCATCGACGTCCCTTTTGGTCAATAGCTGGTGGCCCGTCACGTATTGGCATATACCTCTGACGTGCTGGTGGTTAAATCCACAGCCATTGTATTGACGAGTCTTTAGAGTCCACCACACTTACAGTTACTCAAGCTTTCGGGCGAAACGCTGTAGTGGCCGTATGGAGATATGGCAGGGTCCGATCAGATACGTGCGGTATTGCACGGATCAGGATCGGACGGTTTGTACTAGTGGCCGTATGGTTATATGGCAGGGTTCGATCAGATACGTGCGGTATTGCACGGATCAGGATCGGACGGATATTACTAGCCGGCTTTGGCTTAAGCCGGTCCTAGTTTAGTACAGTGTAGATTTTGTCTCATTGCATTTGTATCCGGTCGGAATACAGATGCGGGTGTGTATGCACAGTATCGGGGTTTTCCTGTAATTTATTACGGGACCAGTTTTCTGGAGTTGCCAGTTTGCATTCCGTTCCGGCCGGTTTTCCTTTGTTCTTTCCCGGCCGGACTTTTCTGATGGAGGGGGTAATTTGCAGTTTTGCAAATTACACTTTGTGGAGGGTTTTTCATGCAAATGTATTTATTATGATAGAATATTTAGATACCATTCTCATCACTTGCTTTTGGTTGATTAGAAGTGATTTGGAGTTGATTTGATTTTGTGATGATGATGTTTAGCTTGTGGTTACCCTCCACCTTTTCCTACACTCACCTTCCTTCTAAGGTGATGGATTCATATTCTTTTCCTCCACCATTTTTTTCAAAAGAGAGAAGTTTTTTATGGTTGAGAGAAGAAGAAGAAGAGAGAGCTTCATTCTTGAGAGTTTCTTTCTTGATCTCATTTTCATGCTAGAAAAATGTAAGCACCATTTTTCTAATCCTTGTTTCCTCCATCATCCTCAATGGCAACAACATAACCCCAAAGAGACAAGCATCCTCTACACTACATTCTACAGCATATCTTGAGCATGTCGAGTTGCCGGCTTCATGCCCGAGTTGCCTCGGTATTGAGGCGGGAGCCCGTAAAAGACGCAGGCGATGTGGTGCCCTTTCCGGCGAGGAGGCGACGATGTGGAGACAAGACTTTCCGCGGGAGATCGGGGCGATGATGAGAAGACCGGAGGACTCGGATCACTTGGTATACTTCTCACCCTATCTCTTGTTTGCTAGCATTAGGTTAATGGTTACGATCCGGGTTTTTCTTTGTCCGCGGTAGCGCCGGTTTCCGAGTAAGGAAAAAATTTTGATTCCGCATTTTGGCCTCGAGTACGAGGCCGGGGCGCTGCCGTGGCGCAACATGGTATCAGAGCCACGCCATTAACCTTGCCTAGTTTGTTCTAATGCGTTTTGCTTATCCGATCGACCAAAATTCCAAAAACATCATTTTTGTTCACATCAGTTTTCTGTTGGAATTTTTTGGTGTCTAAAAATTTTTCAGGTTGCAGAAAAATGATGTGCTAGAAAATATAAGGCTACTGTAGAAAAACGATAAAGTGATTCACTAGTTGGAGCGCGGAACCGCGGCCAAAACCCCCTTGGGGCCGCGGTTCCGCCGCACTGTGGTGAGTTCACTTGGTCGTTTTTCTTCAGTTGCTTTCTGGGCTGAAAATAGGGCTTTTGGGATATTAACTTTGGGCCCAGATATTCTGTGACTGCTACAGTATTACTTGGGGGCCCACTTGTTAATTGTTTGATCGATCGGATATTTTTAAACACATTATTTCACAGTATTTACATTATATCTGCGACCGTGAATGTCACTTGATCGGTAAATCCCGTCTAACTGCTATAGCCCGGTTAGACGGATTTGCGAACGTGACTTTCATGTTGATGTTCTATGTTTATGCTGTGTTGTTGCGGATCGGTCGTGGGGGATAGCCTGGATGCAATGCTAGTACAGTTTTTGTTGTATTATGTACATTTGATATTGCGGGGCGAGCGTCCGACATGTGGACTGCCGTCACTGCCTGATTGTATTATTCTTTTGGGGCACGACCTGGTTGCGGTCGATGTACCCGTTGTATGTATATTTTACTTTCTGTACTAGGATTACCCCGCGGAGGGGTGCACGGATAGCCGGGTTCTAGAGGGCAACAAGCCCGCATCTCATGGCATTGGGATGGAGGGGGCTTCACTCCAGGATTGGCGGGCTATTCGCCGCACTCGTAGGGGGTATAGGTTGACCCAGGAGGGGTGCCCGAGTTACCGGATTCCGTGAAGTGCTGGGTGGTCCATTCACGTTGCTGAAGGAGGCTGCCTCGCTTCAGGTTTTGGCGGGTGACTTGCCGCGCCCGTAGGGGTCTAGGTTTTCATTGCACAGGCTATCCACACGACCAGGGGAACGTCGGGTTTCAGCAGCGGCTCTGTGAAACCCGGGGCTTCCAGATATCTGTATTGTTCTGTGATGCTGCATATTTCTGTGATGTTGCATTTTATTCACGCCTTGAGCGAAATACTATATATTGGTATATATATTAGTAGATGTTGTATATGTTTTTCATCCGCGCTAGTCCAGTCCCCGCTCTGCCGTTAGTTAGCTAACCTAACGGGTGATGACGGGACCCAGTGGCGAATGCGGATGGCATATACGTACGTCAGTATATTTTCGTTCTTTTTGGTGTGATCAATTGATGGGAATGCATTGATTCGGATCAATGCAAGATAAACAAACCTAATCTGATGTTGTTGGAACACTTTTTCAAAAAGCTGTTATTGCAAGGACGTTCACTTTTGTTTTGCATCGTGGTATTCATTTGGAATATCCTGCTCCTCAGTCGACGAGGCAAGGGCCGAGATCCCTTCACCGGGAGTGACCCCTTGGACAGAAGTTTGCGTCAGGGCATTAATTTCACTATAGCCGATTACTTTTGCTTTGCATCGTGGTATTTAGTTGGAATATCCTGCACCTCATTCTACGGGGAAAGAGCCGAGATCCCTTCACCGGGAGTGACCTCTTTAGCGAAGGTTTTCATCACTATATTTTTATAAAAGGCTATGCAGTTCCTTCAACGATATCAAGCTCATTACGTTAAAGGTTTTTCGCCAAAAACCATTCGTAGCCCTCCGTCATTTCTTATGGGTATTATTTAGTATTCGTGCTGCGTTTGTTGACTCCGTCAAGGCGTAGTGTACGGTAGCTAAGTGGTGCTTGTTTGTTGCATAAATGGGATTGATTAGGACAGTCGTGCGGCCTTGTTGACTCCGTCAAGGGCACGTACGGGTGGGTTTAATGCAATCCAGATAATGACGGGTTGAACTTGACTAGGACTCTTTGATTTGTTGACTCCGTCAAGGTCACTTGAGTCCTAGGGGTAAAAACATCACATCGGGAGTTTCAAAAGAACTGAAACTTGCCAGGCATGCGCATACCTTCTGGAGTGTGGTGACTTGAGTGGATTCCGTCAAGTTATCATGCGATGATAGTTGGATCCCGATTCCCACTGATGAGTTAGTTTACTCCTCGGGTGACCCCGACTAATTCTTCTTTCAGGTTTGGAGGAGAATTTGAGGTACAGTGGGAGGTTTCCAGATTAGATAAAGTGATAACCATTCTGATCTAGGTTAGAGTGCACGCTGAGTGTTTTCTTTTCTCTCTCTCTTTGGCAGCGACCATTGACCCGACCCTGGATTATGACTCAGTGACCAAGTTGACCGAACCTTCTTAACACTGGCTTTTGGATTGTCAGAGTTGCAGACCTCTTTGCCACTCCTACTTTTACCCTTTTCTCCAGGACACCCCGTATTACTACGAACGTCCACTTCCATTGGACAAAACCATCGTATGGTTAGATACGAACTCGAAGGACTTCGAGGATGGTTTCTGGTTCTGGAGAAAACGGATATGACTATTCAGTTGTCTTTTCTTTTCACCTTCTCTCAGGTTGCGAGTACTCCTTGGCTTAGGAGTAGTACACCTATTACGCAGATTGGATAGTCTTCTTCTAAACCTTAGGCTGGTGCCGAACGGTGGGGAATGAAGAAAACCAATTAGCATAACGATGGTGTGCAGAAGGTATTAAGTTAAGACAAAGCAAGGGATTAGTAGGAGGGCAAAGTAAATTGCGACTGCTATTCACGACCGAACCAAGTATTTCTTCGCCAATCCTAAATCACCTTTGTATTTCTCCAGGACACTCCGTATCACTACGAAGATCCCAAGTTTATTGGATAATCCATCGTATGGTTATATACGAACTCGAAAGGAACTTGTTCCAGTTCGGGGATGGATCCTAGTTCAGGAGAAATAGGAATAAAGTACATTCAGGTGTCTTTTATCTTCACCTTCTCTCGCGTTGCGAGTGCTCCTAGGATTAGGACAGTACACCCTTTATGCTTTTTGGATAGTCTTCTTCCAAACCATAGGCTGGTGCCGAACGGTAGGGAGGGAAGAAAACCAATTGGCCTAAAGGAGTGTACAGAAGGTAATGACTAAAGACATATAAAGGGATTTGGAGAGGTGGCAAAGAATTATACGGTTATAGTTGTGAATCTGGATAATGGAAGAGACATTACTAGGAATACCAGGATACCCCAACGAAACATTTCAATGTTTCAGTTTCACTGTGTACTGTTAATAGAAAACTGATTTCCCGATTAGACACTTACTCCAGGGTATGCATTTACCAGGTATGACTCTCACATCTGTATGGTTTTACAGATGATGAGTGGGAGTAAGTTATTGGGAATTGGGTGATCATCCTCATTATATCAGGGATTCGTTGTAATCGGTGATATTTGAGGAAGTCACCTGGGTTGTTTGCCGGTCGGCAAATATTTGGTTTTGAATATCCGTTGTTATGCACCAATTTCAAATTGATATATCTGTACGTCTATTTTTATAGAGTGAGATATACCTTTTGAAATTATGTCTTTGACATTTACCTATATCAGTGGATGGTTAGGTAAGGAGTATTGAACAACGGTGTAATTCTTCTTAACCATAAGTACAGTTTTCAACCTACGACACACAGTGAATGAGTTATCAGACTCAAGGGACTTATACAGAGTATTGTATGTCATCCAGGGTCCATCAGGACAGAGGGGTTGGTCCTCGTACTATATTCTGTTTACTTTTAACTTCTCTAGTTCTTAGACATGTGTTTCGTAGAAACACAGGGTCTAAGTTTTGAGGAGTTATAGGTATTTGAATAGAGTAGAGAACCAAGTGTAGCAAGTATCGGGATTCTTCAAAGTGATCGAAGATGTAGATACTTGTGCATGGTATTCAGTTGATAGTAATGATAAAGAGAAATTGCTTCTCTTTCAGGTTGCTCATAATTGGAAGCATTCCTAAGTTGAGTAACGCTGATCGGCCTCCTTCCATTTTGTTGACATGCACTGGAGATAGCTGCATAATTTGAATCTGGTTCATTTAAATCAGTGCCTCTGGTTCTATATTGGATATAGAACAGTTCATATCTTAACGATGTTAAGGTACGGGGAGTTGTCCGGCTTATGATTAAAACCAGACACTGGACAACTCAAGGCACGTTTCTGTGATGGCTGTTTGTGGGTTGACCCAGGCTATGACGAGGGTTGATTTTCTACCATCTGGAAGATCAATAGTGATATTGTTCTTAACTCGCCACATTTTAAAAGGAAATGGTTATTTTTTCAGAAAACAGTAGTGGGAGTATGGTAGAACTGGAAGCGATTCCAGAACCGCAAACGATTACTGAAGATTTGATAAGGAACCTAAAGATTGAATCTGATTTGACATTCCATTGGCCACTCCGCAGATTTGGTGGGTAACTTCAGGCACCCAAGAGGTACTCCGGTAGCCTCAAGGACGGTGACAGGGAGCTTCTTGTTTACCCTGACTTACCATTGCTGTTGTTCCAGACTGTGAGACCCGGCAGGAGGATGAGTATAGCGTCGTTCTAAACTAGCTTTAGAAGTGTACGTCTATATGACTCTGCCAGAGGATTGTCGTAGTCAGTGGGAGCAGCGGAAGCATTGGTGGACAGTTGGCTTATGTCTATTTATAGACTAAAGCAGATATAGCGGAGTTAGATCATCTGTTTCTGATGTGACAGTCATGGGTTTGACGTCATCAGAATAGGGGATGGATCTGTTGAGAAGGTAGTAGGAAGTGATTTTCCTATACTACGATCGGTTATACTTTGGTTGTCACACAGTGGTTTCTCCACACAGGACTTGGATATCATATCAGACATTCTGGTTACTAGATCTATGGTTTTAGATCTAGATTTGGGTGGTTTTCCAATCTGGGTACTTTGACAGCATTCTATGAGTATTTAGAATGGACGACTCCTGGCACGGTAGTATACCTGCAGGTAATGGAGTCACCCTCTCTAAAGGTGTCTTACAGACTAAAGGGGAGAGGATGTGCATGATTGGCAGATCACTTGCTTAGGCAATTGAGTCAATCATGAGATGTCAAGTACCACACCAGATGTTGTTCTTGCAGTAGGTGCAATAAGTTGATATTAATCCAATCCTGGAGAAACAGTCGGAAGCAGTTTTAGAACATAAGTTGAATGTTCTAGGGATATGATAACGGCTGCCTCCTTTAGGAGACGGTTATCACTCCAGGCTTCCAAGGTGACATGGATGGCAGAGTGGCTGTCAGAGTTATAGTTTCTCCTTCTGACGAGGGGCAGTATTTTGGACAGGTAGTCCAAGGCAATACTGAGGGAGGCATGGCGCTGGGTACTGATTAAGTTCAGTTATCGATACAGTTTAAGAAGTTTGGATTTGGAGTTCATTTATGAGCTAGGTCCCATCAGATATCCAGACATATGCTAAGACAGGTATTGCTCATTTCGGGAGATGGCTTTCTCCGCAAACTTGAGATATAGAGAGACATAGAAAGAAACATCACAGCGGATCCACTCACTGAGGCTATTCCTCGAATGCAATAGTTTCGCAAACAGGCTTTGTGCGACTGACTAGTAGAGGAGTTGGGTGTTCGGTATCACACGGGCTGTGAGTATGCGACATCGCAATAATTAGCCTTGAGTGCAAGTGGGAGATTGTTGGAGATAGTGCCCTCAGAGTCAATTATTGGATCACAGGCACGTGATTGCAATGATTGAGGGAGGACCTATCCCGGGACGACAATCTTACTCGAGATGATAGTATGCTATCTGGTTTACCTTTATCATCGTGTACTGCTTTAGGTGACCTGACATGTCGCTATTACACGTTGATAGAGCCCCTAGGATTCTTGCTTGACTGCCAGCAGTATGAGGGCGATCATATAAGTGGGAGCTGGTAGTCTATAAGCACATCCTTAAAAGGTCCCTAGTCGTAGGAGTTTCGAGACAGGGCATCGATACTCCATTAGTAGACTAGTGTATACAGTCGAGACCCCGACGAGGGGCGGTGGCCGGTCTCACAAGCCACTGGTGTCAGTTGGTTCACCTAAGATGTATACAGGTGCTCATTGGGTTATGAGTACACCGGACAGGACTCGCCGGGAACCTGCTAGTTGGTCTTATACCAGATGTCAGATAGCAGTTCCCAGGTGACATGTGTACAGGTTAGTTCATCGACCTGAGATCGTCATTTGTCTCGTGTGAGTTCACACTGTGCTTTGATTACTACCCTACCACGGCTCAAAGGAGTCGTGCAAACAGGTTTTAGTTGGGTACAGTCCCGAGCCACATGGAGGCAGTGAGCGGATCTGCAGGGGTTCGTCTCTCCCGGTATTGGGGGTGAGGTCGCGCTGTGTCTAGGAGAGCCATTACACAAAGCCCTCGGCCGAGGCAGGAGATTTACTGGTAGGTATTCCAGTAGTATCTCAGGGTGTTCTGGGCTACGCTCCGACACGACTTGTACCGCTTTTGGGGGTCTGACTTTTACCAACCCCCTAGGCCCGACATGCGATGCTCATAGACGAACGGACCGGACTGTACGGATATTGTCACTGACAGGCTCAGTAGGGTGTCAGGATGAGTTCGCTCATCGACGTCCCTTTTGGTCAATAGCTGGTGGCCCGTCACGTATTGGCATATACCTCTGACGTGCTGGTGGTTAAATCCACAGCCATTGTATTGACGAGTCTTTAGAGTCCACCACACTTACAGTTACTCAAGCTTTCGGGCGAAACGCTGTAATGGCCGTATGGAGATATGGCAGGGTCCGATCAGATACGTGCGGTATTGCACGGATCAGGATCGGACGGTTTGTACTAGTGGCCGTATGGTTATATGGCAGGGTTCGATCAGATACGTGCGGTATTGCACGGATCAGGATCGGACGGATATTACTAGCCGGCTTTGGCTTAAGCCGGTCCTAGTTTAGTACAGTGTAGATTTTGTCTCATTGCATTTGTATCCGGTCGGAATACAGATGCGGGTGTGTATGCACAGTATCGGGGTTTTCCTGTAATTTATTACGGGACCAGTATTCTGGAGTTACCAGTTTGCATTCCGTTCCGGTCGGTTTTCCTTTATTCTTTCCCGGCCGGACTTTTCTGATGGAGGGGGTAATTTGCAGTTTTGCAAATTACACTTTGTGGAGGGTTTTTCATGCAAATGTATTTATTATGATAGAATCTTTAGATACCATTCTCATCACTTGCTTTTGGTTGATTAGAAGTGATTTGGAGTTGATTTGATTTTGTGATGATGATGTTTAGCTTGTGGTTACCCTCCACCTTTTCCTACACTCACCTTCCTTCTAAGGTGATGGATTCATATTCTTTTCCTCCACCATTTTTTTCAAAAGAGAGAAGTTTTTTATGGTTGAGAGAAGAAGAAGAAGAGAGAGCTTCATTCTTGAGAGTTTCTTTCTTGATCTCATTTTCATGCTAGAAAAATGTAAGCACCATTTTTCTAATCCTTGTTTCCTCCATCATCCTCAATGGCAACAACATAACCCCAAAGAGACAAGCATCCTCTACACTACATTCTACAGCATATCTTGAGCATGTCGAGTTGCCGGCTTCATGCCCGAGTTGCCTCGGTATTGAGGCGGGAGCCCGTAAAAGACGCAGGCGATGTGGTGCCCTTTCCGGCGAGGAGGCGACGATGTGGAGACAAGACTTTCCGCGGGAGATCGGGGCGATGATGAGAAGACCGGAGGACTCGGATCACTTGGTATACTTCTCACCCTATCTCTTGTTTGCTAGCATTAGGTTAATGGTTACGATCCGGGTTTTTCTTTGTCCGCGGTAGCGCCGGTTTCCGAGTAAGGAAAAAATTTTGATTCCGCATTTTGGCCTCGAGTACGAGGCCGGGGCACTGCCGTGGCGCAACAACTAGTGTGTACGCTTCTCATCCCAGCAGAGGAAATGGTCTGTCCCACAGCCATTAGTACGTTGTACTGGAGATAGTATGCAGGTGCTCGTTAGGTTACGGGTACACCGGACAGGACTCGCAGGGAACTGTTGGTTGGTATTATACCCGTCGTCAGTTAGCAGTTCCCAGGTGACATGAGTACAGCATAGTCCGTAGACTTGACACTGCTGCTTCGCCTCGAGTGTGTTCCCACTGTTCTTAGATTGCTACCCTACCACGGCTCGACTGAGTCATGCAAACAGGTAGCAGTTGGGTGCAGTCCCGAAGCACTTGGAGGCAGTGGCGGTTAGATAGGATTTGTCTCTCCCGGTATTAGGAGTTGATATCGCGCTGTGTTTGTAGAGCAATTACTCAAGGTCCCTGGCCAGGGCAAGCAAGATTTACTGGTAGGTTTTCCAGTAGCTTCTCAAGGTGTGATGGGCTTCACTCCAACACGACTTATACCGCTTTTAGGGGACTGACGCTTGCCGCCCCCAGGCCCGATATGCGATAGTCTTAGACGAACAGACCGAACTGTACGAAGATTGTTACATCAGACTCAGTAGGAGTTCGGATGGGTTTCCTCATCGGCCTTCTTATCGACATCTACCTAGGGACCGTTACGTACAGCTAGTACCGCTTGTGGCCTGTGGTTAAACCCACTGCCAGCGTAGTGTCGAGTCTTTAGAGTCCCACACAGAGGGTTTCCCTGCTTCAGGAGAAACGATATAGAGGTCGTATGGTTTTACGACAGGGTTCAGACATATACGTGTACTTGTGCACGTATGATGTTCGGACAGATTATACTAGCAGGCTTTGGTTTAAGCCAGATTCTAGTATTGGATTATTGGATTTATGTAGTCTCGGTATATCCGTGTTTTTCGGATAGAAAGGGAATTCTCGTAATTACTCGAGAAACTTCTAGAAGAAAGGTGACTCATTTAGTTTTAATTCATTTATGAATTAAACTAAATGAGGTGGAGAGCTTATGTGTTATTATCATTAATTGCACTATGACTCATAAGATGATTCATCTCAAGAATTAAATGAAGCATGGATGATATTTGTGCAAGATATTTTGATATGCTTCATATATTTCAAAGTGAGAAGGATTCAATTCATAATTAACAAACACACACTCTCTCCTCAAGCTCTCCTCTTCTTAAACCTAACCCTAATCCTCTCATGTGTTGAGATCCCAAGGGTTAGTAAGACTAATAGATCCTTAATCCACTTCCATATCTTCTAGGTCACTTGGATTAGTAATCCTAGCCACTTAGTTACCTTAAGTTAGAGCTTAAAGCTTAGAGAAGGAACTCTTGGGTGGATCTTCTATTACATCGAGGAGGCCGACGAGAAGGTGAACAACAAGAGCAAGAAGGACTAGTATCTTGAGGTATACTCATCTATCATAGTAGTTTAGCACTTCTAGATAGTTTGTTAGTTAGGGTTTAGCAAAGATCCGTAAAGTTAGTCGATGTTAACTTGAACAAAATGATTGTTTTACCTATTCCGCCTCCCCGCATCTTGTGGGGTGTATAACGTAGACTTACAGTGGCATCAGAGCCTAGCTAAACCATAACTAACATGTTAGCAAAGTCTTTAGAAATTCGATCGCAAAATAATCCCGAAAAACGACGTTTTCACTAAGTTTCTGCCGTTTTAAAAATTGGGGTCTAAAATTTTTTCAGGGACCCTTAAAAATACAAGCAGGGTTTTTTAAGAATTGTGAAGAAATTTGGGATCGTGACTCGTCCAAACCACCGCGGAACCGCGGCCGATCCAAGCGATCCGCGGCGGATCCGCGGCCGATTTGACACCGAGTCAACCCAAATTTGCTCAGTTATTCTTCTGTGTTGATGTTGTGTTTTCTGGGATATTTTGTTTCTGCTCAGCTTTTATGTGCACAGAGAATTTTTTGGAGTAGATTCATATGTGTTGCTTGATCGATATTCTAAGAACTTTGGCTAACTGGATTATATCTGTGTTGTGATTAATGTGTTCGTAAACCTCCCCTAACTGCTAGTATGTCGGTTAGCAGGAGGTTGCACATTTCTGTAATGGTTTTTACTGGTTTGTGAATGTGAACTTGTTGGATTGTCGTGAATGAATAGCCGGGGATGTGAGACGAGTGTTTCTTTCATTCAAATGTAAATTGTAATTTATTGTAATATTCTTTTGCTAGGCACATCCGGGTTGATGTTGTAGCCACCGTTGTATTATTTCATTTACTGTTTTCTGCTCCTAGGATAGACCCAAGGTGGGGTGCACAAACTACTGGGTACTTTGAAGTGTTTAGTGGCCTACTCATGTTGTTGAGGGAGACCGCTTTACTTCGGGTACTTGACGGGTAGTTTGTCGTACCCGTAGGGGTCTAGGGTGGGGTTGGCTATTCATCATGACTGTGTAATCCGTATTTCATTGCAGGCTCAAAAGGAATGCGGATTCCTAGAATATCCAATATGTTCATCTGTGATCTGGAATGCCTATTATTGCGTCTGAAGAATATACAATATCTATATATGATATCTAGTAGGCGTTGCTTATGTTTTGCATCCGCGCTAGCCCAGCCCCCGCTCTGTCGTTAGTTAAGTAACCTAACGGGTGAATGACGGGGCTCAGTGGCGAATACGGGTGGCATAAGAGGACGTTGTATTTTTGTTGTTTTCTGCAATGATAGGTTAATTGATGGGACGCATTATTTTAATGCAAAGAAAATAAACCAAAGTTGAATCGTTGGAACAATTTAAAAGAAACCACTCGGTTATTTTAAAAACAACAGATTTTTAAATGCGGAGCTTAAACCACTCCTTTTAAAAGCTATCAGGTTCCTTCGATCATATCAAGTTCACTACGTTCACGGTTTCGCCAAAACCATTCATAGCCCTCCGTCATTTCATTTGGGTATTTAGTAGTATTCAAGCTATGTATTTTGACCAATGCCATGGCATAGTGTTTGGTAGCTGCTGGGTATTCATCTGTTGCATAGATAGATGATTTGGTTTGGGAAAGTCGTACTGCTATTTGGCCAACGTCAGGGGTATGTACGGGTGGGTTCAAATTAACAAGGTAATGATGGGTAGAACTTGACATGTGACTTATGACATTTTGACCAACGCCAAGGTCATAAGAGCATGGGACAGGAATCCATATCGGGAGTTTCTAAAGAAACTGAAACTTGCTAGAGTTGCATACCATTTGGAGTGTGATAATTTTGGTAGGATTCCTTCAGCTTTATCACACGATGATATTTGGATCCCGATCCTACTGTGAGTATATGCTACTCATCGGGAGATTCTTTCACTTAAACGATCAATGCCATAAACCAAGTAGGTGTCGAGAAAGGTGTCAGCGGGGCTCGCCCCCAGGGAAAAGAGGTTATTTAATTAAGGAACTTCGCGAAAGCGTCGTAAAACCTCCCTCGAAGTACCGACACTTGCCTGGCTGAACGGTTAAGCAAGTATTGTACAGTAAGAATAGTCCTGACTAGTTCTTCCTTTTTGATTTAAGGAGGGATTCGAGAAACAGTGGGAGCTATCCTGTTTAGATAAACTAAAAACCACTCTAAACTTGCAAGAGCATCATGCTAAAGTGTTTCCTCTCTCTCTCCTAATTGCAGCGACCCAGAACATGACAGGCCTTAAGTTATTATTAGATAAAAATATTTTGACATGGCCAAACTATAAAGATTGGTTCCGGAATGTCAAGATGGCAATTACTTATGACAAATTGGGGTATGTCTTTACTACTAAGGCCCATGCCGTCCCAGGTCCTGAATCCAGTGTCACGGATAAGGAAATCCGCAAGACCTGGGAGTTAGACTGCGCGAAGGCCAAGTGTATCGTGCTTGCCTCTATGAATAATGAACATCAGAGGAGGCACGAGAATATGGATCTAGAATCCATATTTCTCCACACCAAGGAACTTTATGGAGAGCAATCTCGTATAGCTAGATACGAGACCTTGAAGAACTTGTTTCAGTCGAGGATGGCCGTCGGATCATCTGTAGGGGAACATGTCCTTAAGATGATTGGCTATATTGAAGAGCTCGCAGACCTCGGGACAACATTAGAGAACGAGCTGTATACAGACTTGATTCTCCAGTCCTTTCCTTCCACCTACGCCCAGTTTATCTTGAATTTCAACATTCAAGGTAAAGAAGTTGAACATCCAGAACTCCTTAACATGTTGAGGAGTGCAGAGGGCACCTTGCAGAAGGCAAGGGAAACACCCACTATGTTTGTTCGTGGTGCTTCCTCTTCCAGGTCCAAGGCAAGGGACAAAGGAAGGAAGAAGAAGGCCGCTACCAAACCGAGAGGTGGTGTTGGTAAGATGGGAGTCAAGGGAAAGGCAAAGGTTGTGGTGCCAGTAGTGGCAAAGGACGAGTGCTTCCACTGTCGTAGGAAAGGCCATTGCAAGAAGGATTGCAAAGCTTGGATTGCCAAGAACCAGGACCCGAGGCAAGTTGTGGCTTCGGCTTCAGATGTGTTTGTAATTGAAAATTGTCTGTCAATCAACTCTACTTCCTGGGTATTGGATACCGGATCAGGATCTCATATATGCAATTCATTGCAAGCACTGAGAAACCGTAGAGTGCTGAAGGTTGGTGATATGACCCTCCAGGTTGCTAATGGAGCTAGCGTGAATGCTGTGTCCGTAGGGGATTATCACCTTGGATTGACGAGTGGACATATTTTGGTTTTGCGCAACTGTTTTTGTGTACCTAGTTTAACGTGTAATATCATATCAGTATCGTTGTTATCAAAAGAAGGTTATGATTTCATGTTTGTAAGCGATGTTGTTAACATCCACCTTAATCATGGTTTGATTGGGTCCGGTACACTAGATAACGGTATATACATGTTAAACCAATTACAGATTTTCAATGTCCAGAACACACTAAAAAGAAAGTCTCCAGATATAAATCAGGCTTTCTTATGGCATTGTAGACTGGGTCACATCAATGAGACAAGGTTAACTAAGTTACATAGAGAAGGATATTTGGATCCGTTCGAATTTCAATCTTATGCCACTTGTCAATCATGTCTCAAAGGAAAGATGACAAAGACTCCATTCACTGGACATGGAGTAAGAGCGAGCGAGCTCTTAGGACTCATACACGGCGATGTATGTGGTCCAATGTCTATACATGCAAGAGGCGTTTTTTCTTATTTCATTACTTTTACGGATGATTACGCTAGGTATGGATTCATTTTCTTGATGAAGTATAAATCCGAGGCCTTTGAGAAATTCTGAGAATATAGGAATGAAGTAGAAAACCAAACCGGCAAAAGTATCAAGACACTGAGATCTGATCGAGGTGGTGAATACTTAAGTGCCGAGTTCCTGGGTTACCTAAAAGAGAAAGGAATTCTCTCTCAACTTACTCCTCCATACAATCCACAACACAACGGTGTATCGGAGAGACGGAATCGAACCCTATTGGATATGGTACGTTCCCAGATGAGTAATGCTGAGTTACCGCGATCTTTCTGGGGTTATGCACTAGAATCAGCTGCATATCTTTTGAACAGGGTTCCTACCAAGATTGTGCCTACCACACTATATCAGATGTGGAGTGGGATGAAACCCTATCTTCAGTATTTCAAGATATGAGGATGTCCAGTTTTTGTTAAAAAGCAGCATGCGGACTGTCACGCCCTGCTTCCCAGAGTGCGCTAAGATAGGCACGTGACATAGCCAACCATGCTACCTGTGGATAGGAAACATCCTTCTACAGTCACATTACGGCTGTAGAGATATCAAGAACAGGAAAGTAATCTAAACTATCTAGTACATGTCCATAAGCCAGAATAAATGAGTCAAGAAATAATATAATACGCGGAAGCAAAAGATCCAATAAGTAAAACACCTGGAAAGTAAAACTGGATACCAACAGGATCCTCACCGCTCGGTCTAACAGCGGCAGTACTCCTGATCAGTCTGCAACAAAGGTAAAGGATCTGGGCCATGCAAAACCCAGACGTCAGTGCGTCATAATATCAAGCAATACTATAAACAGGGGTAGCAAGACATGCATGTATGAGTATGAACAAGAATATAACAAGAATATAAAACAGTGAGTATGTCAGTATAAGTGACGTGCAGTGATATCTAAACTGTACTACGGGGTTATCCATTCTAAAGTCTTCGAAACCAAGTAATATAATCCTCATCATAACCCATCGGTGATTATTCCGTAACGCCCGGAAAAACGGCAAACAATAGGTATTCTGTAACGCCCGGAAAAACGGCAAACAATAGGTATTCTGTAACGCCCGGAAAAACGACAAACAATAGGATGGCCCTTTGAGTTACGTTTGGTTACAATCCTGATTTCCCCATACCCCCAAGTTATATATGTTCAAGTCAAGTATTAAATAATCTGGAACTAATGCCAACACAGGATTAGGCAGGTACAGGTTTGTCTAGATAGATAACAGGAAATGTCCGTAGGGACAACAGGTCAGGTTTGTTGGCATTAATAACAAGATCAGGTAACAGCGAAAGCCATGGTACCTCAAGTCAAGTCAGGTAGTGTATAGGTATCATGTCATATCAAGAGGTGCACGGTACCATGTCGTGTCAAGTAGTAGGTGTAACAAGTCATGTCAGGGGTGCACAAAATGTCATGTGGGTGCTCATAATCAAACTAACATAAGTATGGATATACAAAACAAGCATGGGTACTAATAGAACAATAAACTGGAACATGGTAATGTGAAATGCAATCAGGTACAGATTAAGGTATATAGATGCACATTTATGATTACGGTTAAAGTTTAAGTTCCAATACTAATTAAACTACACTTTATCAAATGTGGAATGTGAATATTTCAATGCTATACATTCAAGTGATCTATGGTTGCAATAACATGTATACTAGACGAGATGGATGCAAACGGGTGTTTGAACAGTGATAAACTATTTAAAAATGGTACTATGGGCTATGCAACCCAACACTATGTTATAAATATGGACGTGGGCATAAATATTGTAATCTAACATGCAACCAGGTATATTTGATATTTAACTCTAAAAAATGATATAACGGACATAGAATGGTAAAATGTAATATAGGACACTAAATTCAAACTTCATGATTAATATGTATCTAAATAAATATGAAATAATATAGATAGCATGTAGCAAGTTTTACTTGCCTCGATCGGATCACGATACGGGATACGCACGCATCGTCCAATGTCGGCAAACGTTGCAACATCCACTCGCGCACACGGGACAGGTCCAGGCACAGCAAGAAGGTAACCATGCAAGTAGGGGACGTCCACAGGGTTTCTCGGATCGTCGGCAGTGGCACGGCTCCGGCGATCGTCGGGAAAACAAGAATCCAAGAAGTAAAGAGAAGAAAAGAAGAAGAAAGGAAGTGGTCTGGGGTTTTGAGTGGTGGTGTTCAGGATTCAGAGAGGGAGAAGAGGGGGCGACGTCGACGATGGGCCGTCGACGGCGAGGATGCAGGCGGGGTTTTTCCGGCGAGGCAGTGGGGTTCTTTGACGAGAATGGGTGTTTCGGGTTGAAGGCTGTGGGTTGGTGAGTATGAGGATGGAGATGATGATAAGAGGTCGAGGGAGTGGTGCTGACGATGAGGTCTCCGGCGGTGGGGTGCCGGCGATGGGTAGTGGGCTGCAGGTGAGGTTCTCGGGTTGTGTAGGGATCTCGAAGGCTTAGGTCGTCGGGGTTGGAGAGAGGAAGTGGAGGTGGTGGTTGCGGTGATGGAATGAGAGTGAGGTCGTCGGCGACGAAGGTGAAGGTGGCTAAGGTTTGGGTTCTCGGGAGATAGGTTCGTCGGGGAGCACGGGGTGTCGTGGTCGGGGTTTGTAGGGATTGTGGTAGGAGAACATGAGAGGAGAGGAGAAGGAAGAGGTCGAGAAGGGGAGATGGTGACGAGATGATAGAGGCGAGGGGTCGGCGGTGATGGCGACGGCGAGACTGTCGCGGGCGTGGGTTCTCGCGATGAAGGCGGAAACGAGAACGGGGAGATGAGAGGAGAGAGAGGGAGATGAGGGCTGTAGAGAAGAGGCGAGGAGAGGCGGAGGATAGGCGGTCGAGGTGGAGCGGCAACGAGCATGAGCGACGGCGTGGGTTCACGCGGAGGAAGAGAAAGAAGAGAACGGGATGAAGAAGGAGAGAGAGAGAGAGGTAACCAATAGCGTTTTTATAAAATTAATATATATAAAACTTATATTATATACATATATATAGAGAGAGAGAATTGAGAGAGAGACAGAGGAAGAGGGCTGAGAGAGAGAGAGAATGCGAGAGGAGAGAGATAGAGAGAATGAGAGAGATCGAGAGGTGAGAGAGAGGAAGAGGTGAATAGGAAGGAGAGATGAAGTTGTTTTTTAGTGGGGGAGAGAGAAGGGGATAGCGTGGGTGAGAGAGAGAAGAGTGGGGCCCAGGGAAAGGAAAGTGAGATCATAGTTGCTGTTAGATTTTAGGAGTTAGGAAAAAAAGATTTTAGTTTGTTTTAATATTTTAACTGTTAAAGGAATTTTTAAACGGTTAAATAAATTTTAAATATTAAATAAATTTGAATTTTGGCGGTATACAAAATATTCCAAAACACGCCCGGCTCGGGTCTAAAAATTCAGATTTAAAATATGAAAAATTTATGCAACGTCCAAATTTCAAAATGAATGCCCAGGTAATAAAAATGCATACCCCAAGAACGGATGCACGTACGTCCGCGTAGCCATCCAAACACATCCGTTTCACTGAACGGGACGAGAACAAGATGCGCGGATGCTACCACAGGGTTAGGGGTATCATGCAGGCTATGAAATGTATTTTTAAAATATTTTACGTGACTTAAAATGTTATACGGTAAAATATGCAATGCCAGATGAAATGCCAGTATGCGATAAAGTGTAAAATACCATTCGCTCCCACAATACATTAAATCAAGAATATCACGAATAAAGAAATATGAGAACTGGAATTAGTATAAATGAACTCGGGTGTTACACGGACAAACTCGAGGCACGCTCAGTACAGTGTAAGTTTGTGGGATATCTAAAGAACTCCAAGGGATATTTTTTCTATTACGCAGAGGAATAAAAGGTTTTTGTTTCTCGTAATGCCCATTTTCTAGAACATCAGTTTTTAGAAAAGGAAACAAGTGGGAGCGCAATAGAACTGGAAGAAATTCCAGAACCACAAACTACTACTGAAAGTTTGGTAGAACCAGAAGTTCTAGAAGAACAGGACATTCCAGCACCCCTCTGCAGGAGTAGTAAGCTGTCTCATCCGCCTGAGAGATACTACGGTTTTCTCATAGATTGGGATAGAGAGGATTGCGTCATTGATAATGATGAACCTACTAGCTTCCAGCAGGCCATCCAGAGCGGCGACTCAGTAAGATGGCTGGATGCAATGCAGACCGAGATGGAGTCCATGTACACCAACAAAGTATGGACTTTGGAATTTTCTCCAGATGGGGTAAAACCCATAGAATGCAAGTGGATCTTCAGGAAGAAGATTGGTGTAGATGGACAGGTGGAAACCTATAAGGCTAGACTTGTTGCAAAGGGTTTTCGTCAAAGACCTGGTTTGGATTATGACGAAACTTTTTCTCCAGTGGCTATGCTCAAATCCATTTGGATCTTTCTTGCCATTGCTGCCTTCCATGATTATGAGATCTGGCAGATGGACGTAAAGACGGCTTTTCTAAATGGTACTTTAGAAGAGTGCGTCTATATGGATCAGCCAGAAGGTTTCAATCAGAGTGGGAGCAGCAGGAAAGTGTGCAAGTTGCTTAAGTCCATTTATGGACTAAAGCAGGCATCGCGGAGTTGGAACATCTGTTTTGATGAAACGGTCAAAGAATATGACTTTATCAAAAATCCAGATGAACCATGTATATATAGTAAAATTGTAGCACGAACTGTCGTATTCCTCGTCTTGTACGTGGATGACATTCCTATGCTACAATCTGTCAAAGGATTCTTGTCACACAGGTTCTCTATGAAAGACCTGGGTGATGCCTCTTGCATTCTGGGGATCCAGATCTATCGTGATAGATCTAAGAGGATGTTGGGACTTTCACAGTCCAGGTATATCAACACTATACCGAAAAGATTCAGTATGGAAGATTCTAAGCACGGTAATTTACCGGCTTGTCACGGAATCATCCTCTCCAAAGAGATGTCTCCCAAGACTGATTTGGCAAGGGATCGCATGTCAGTTATACCCTACGCTTCTGCGGTAGGCTCTATAATAAATGCGATGTTGTGTACCTGACCAGATGTAGCTTACGCACTAAGAGTGGTAAGCCGGTATCAGTCAGACCCAGGGGAGAAGCACTGGATAGCAGTAAAGAACATTCTCAAGTACCTGAGAAGGACTAAGGATATGTTCTTGGTTTACGGCGGAAAAGACCTCCAGATCGAGGCTTTTGCTGACTCCAGCTTCCAGAGTGACAAGGATGACTCCAAGTCCATGTCAGGTTATGTCTTTACCCTCAATGGAAGGGCGGTGTGCTGGAAGAGTTCCAAGCAGGACACCGTTGCTGACTCGATGATGGAAGCGGAGTATATCGCTGCTTGCGATGCCGCAAAAGAAGCAGTCTGGATGAATAAGTTCCTAACAGAACTTCAGGTGGTTCCTACCAGTGTTGATCCAATACCTCTGTATTGTGACAACAACGGCGCTATAGCTTTAGCGAAGGAACCCAGGTCCCATCAGAAGTCCAGACACATCTTAAGGCGGTATCACCTGATGAGGGAGATCATAGATCGCCGGGAAATCAAGGTCCGGAGAGTTGCTACAGAGGAGAACACTGCAGATCCATTTACAAAGGCATTACCTCAGACACAGTTCAAAAGGCTATTCGAGATGATAGGTATTCGATACGCCAGTACATGGCCCTAGTGCAAGTGGGAGATTGTTAGTGTATATGCCCAAGGGGCCATTATTGTACCATACTAGCTTGTATATTACTTAATGGAAGCTTGGGATATTTATAGTTGTATTAACAGTCTTGCTCAACATAGTAGTATACTACTTGATTTATATCTATCTTAATATGTGTATATGTTTCTTTTAGCATATCGCGAATGCATATTGATAGAGCCCTTAGGATCTTGCTTGACTACCAGCGTTGTGATGGCAGCCACACTAGTGGGAGCTGGGTAGTCTACAAGCACATCTTTTTTCAGGTCCCTAGTCGTAGGATTATCGAGATAGGGCATCGATACTCCGGAGTAGACTAGTGTGTACGCTTCTCATCCCCGCAGGGGAAATGGTCTGTCCCACAGCCATTAGTACGTTGTACTGGAGATAGTATGCAGGTGCTCGTTGGGTTATGGGTACACCGGACATGACTCGCAGGGAACTGTTGGTTGGTATTATACCCGTCGTCAGTTAACAGTTCCCAGGTGACATGAGTACAGCATAGTCCGTAGACTTGACACTGCTGCTTCGCCTCGAGTGTGTTCTTACTGTTCTTAGATTGCTACCCTACCACGGCTCGACCGAGTCGTGCAAACAGGTAGCAGTTGGGTGTAGTCCCGAAGCACTTGGAGGCAGTGGCGGTTAGATAGGATTCGTCTCTCCCGGTATTGGGAGTTGATATCGCGCTGTGTTTGGAGAGCCATTACTCAAGGTCCCTGGCCAGGGCAAGCAAGATTTACTGGTAGGTTTTCCAGTAGCTTCTCAAGGTGTGATGGGCTTCACTCCAACACCACTTATACCGCTTTTAGGGGACTGACGCTTACCGCCCCTTAGGCCCCATATGCGATAGTCTTAGACGAACAGACCGGACTGTACGAAGATTGTCACATCAGACTCAGTAGGAGTTCGAATGGGTTTCCTCATCGGCCTTCTTATCGACATCTACCTGGGGACCGTTACGTACAGCTAGTACCGCTTGCGGCCTGTGGTTAAACCCACTGTCAGCGCAGTGTCGAGTCTTTAGAGTCCCACACAGAGGATTTCCCTGCTTCAGGCGAAACGATATAGAGGTCGTATGGTTTTACGACAGGGTTCGGACATATACGTGTACTTGTGCACGTATGATGTTCGGACAGATTATACTAGCAGGCTTTGGTTTAAACCAGATTCTAGTATTGGATTATTGGATTTATGCAGTCTCAGTATATCCGTGTTTTTCGGATAGGAGGGGCATTCTCGTAATTACTCGAGAAGCTTCTAGAAGATAGGTGACTCATTTAGTTTTAATTCATTTATGAATTAAACTAAATGAGGTGGAGAGCTTATGTGTTATTATCATTAATTTCACCATGACTCATGAGATGATTCATCTCAAGAATTAAATGAAGCATGGATGATATTTGTGCAAGACTTTTGTGCAAGATATTTTGTTATGCTTCATATATTTCAAAGTGAGAAGGGTTCAATTCATAATTAACAAACACACTCTCTCTCCTCAAGCTCTCCTCTTCTTAAATCTAACCCTAATCCTCTCATGTGTTGAGATCCCAAGGGTTAGTAAGATTAATAGATCCTTAATCCACTTCTATATCTTCTAGGTCACTTGGATTAGTAATCCTAGCCACTTAGTTACCTCAAGTTAGAGCTTAAAGCTTGGAGAAGGAACTCTCGGGTGGATCTTCTATTACATCGAGGAGGCCGACGAGGAGGTGAACAACAAGAACAAGGACTAGTATCTTGATGTATAATCATCTATCATAGTAGTTTAGCTCTTCTAGATAGTTTGTTAGTTAAGGTTTAGCAAAGATCCGTAAAGTTAGTCGATGTTAACTTGAACAAAATGATTGTTTTACCTATTCCGCCTCCCCGCATCTTGTGGGGTGTGTAACGTCGACTTACAGGCTCCAACCAACCCGTTTGCCAAGATACTACGCGGAGGGACTGAAAAGGCTGTTAAGATGTCAAGGTGCACCCCTCGAACAAACTGATCGACAAGCCCAATTCTATAAGAAGATTTGGCATATCCTTGGGACCCAGCGAAAGATGCCCAACGGGAAGATGGAGACAACCGGGCTTGGATATGTTCGGTCTATGAAACAGGAGCGATTCCGCAGCTGCCGCATCATAAACAACTCCGGTGAAAAAGGGAATGCTCTTCCAAATAGCCGTGACGTTGAAACAAAGCAAAATCCCGCTCTAAGAATGTCAAATTCATTGTTCGAAGAACAAGTTGATAGGCTAATACAAGAAGCTTGTCAAAACATCCGGGATGATCATAGCCGCGAAATGGCTATCTACGAAAAGGCCAGGACGCAATGCCTCAACCAACAGTCCGCGAAGAAAGAAGACTACAATACCTTTCATCCTCATCCAGCTGTACGTTCTTGCCTCGAAGGAAAATCCCGAAATGGAGGCAAAAACAAGTCAAAGAAAGCAAACAACATCCGAAAACAGTAAAATGGATCCAAGAAGCCGTACACTCGAGGAAAAGCCAGCTGGAACTCGTCCTTTATGAAGAAGATGGGCCGGGAATACTCTTTCCCTCAAGACAAGACAAGGAAAATATTCAAACTTGTCATGAAACACCAAATGATGACACTTCCGGAGCCTCGGCATCTCGAATAAATAAACGAGGTCCGTCATCCGGATTATTGTTCCTATCACCGAGCAATAGGCCATCCCATTGAAGACTGCTTCATCTTCAAAGACTGGGTAGAAGACCAATACCGACAAGGCAGGTTCACTTTATCTGACAGCTGGAAGGTAACCCTGCCGCAAAAGCATGAGCCAAAGAGGCCTATATAGCGAGGATAGGACTAGTTCAACATCAAGAATAGAAGTGAACTCGTAGCTGCCATATGATAACACTCTCGAAGGAGGAAGGGCACGAGGCTATGGATGACCTTTTCAAGTGCTTCACAAATGAAGATGAGGATGAAGTGATCTCAGAATTTCCACCGGCACCAAAAGAGCTGGAAGATGGGATACACACTACGGCGGATAACCTAAGGAAAATTGATTTAGGGACGAAAAACGATCCAATGCCGACGTTCGTCAGTGAGCTGCTATCTAAAAAGCAGGTGGCCACTTTAAAAGTTGTACTCATGCAGTATAAAGATTGCTTCGTGTGGAACTATTCCGAAATTCCAGGTCTAGATCCAGAAGTAGCAGTACATAAACTGGCCATATCACCGGACATAAAGCCAGTTAAACAAGCGCCGAGGAGGATGCGACTCGAACTCGAGATGAGCATAAATGCTGAAGTCAAGAAGCTAATCGATTTCGGCTTCATCCATGAAGTTCAATACCCTAACTGGATCGCTAACATCATTCCAGTGATGAAGAAAAATGGGACAGTGCGCATCTGCGTGGGCTTTCGGAACCTCAACAAAGCTTGCCCGAAGGATGACTTCCCAGTATCTGTTACCGAGCTGATGATCGATAACACGTATACCCATGAGGTTTTCTCTCAACAAAGCTTGCCCGAAGGATGACTTCCCAGTATCTGTTACCGAGCTGATGATCGATAACACGTATACCCATGAGGTTTTCTCTTTCATGGATGGATCTTCGGGGTACAATCAAATAGAAATGCATCCTGAAGACCAAAAGCATACTGCTTTTCGGATTCCGCTGGGCATATTCTGCTATAAAGTGATGGATTTTGGTTTAAAGAACGCTGGCGCTACTACCAGAGGGCCATGACGAAGATCTTCGATGACCTCATCCATGAGATTGTCGAATGCTACATCGACGACCTGGTGGTGAAAAGAAAGTCTTACGGGAACATTGGGAACATCTAGACATAGTGTTCTAACGTCTTCGGAAGTATAATCAAAAGATGAAACCTTTAAAATGCGCGTTTGGAGTCTCCTCAGGCAAATTCCTAGGATTCGTCATACGGCACCGGGGTATCGAAATCGACCCTTCGAAGATCAAGGCGATTATGGAGATGCCCACGCCAAGGACTCTCAAGCAGTTGCGATCCCTTCAAGGAAAATCCGTGTATATCCGACGCTTCTTAGCCAACCTTTTGGGAAAATGATGTCTCTATGGTCATCTAATGAAGAAGGGGGCCCCATTCGTCTGGGATGAAAAATGCCAGAATGCACTAGACGAGATTAAGCAGTACCTGCAAAATCCACCAGTACTGACCACCCCGGATAGAGGAAGGCCCCTCATCCTATACACAACGGCCCTTGAAGGTTCTCAGGATGCGCTATGGGCACAAGAGAATGGTCAGGGAAAGGAGAGAGCTCTGTACTATTTGAGTCGAGTTCTGCTGAGGACAGAAAACAACTACTCCCTCCATCGAAAAGCATTGCCCGGCACTGATCTTCGCGATAACGAAGCTCAGACATTACGCCTTGGCAAATGAGGTCCATCTCATATCAAAGGCGGATCCCCTCAAATATCTGATGTCAAGGGCCATTCTAACAGGAAGGCTTTCTAAATGGGCCATCCTCTTAATAGAGTTCTCAATAACGTATCGACCCTTCAAACCAGTGAAGGGCCAGGCCATCGCCGACTTTCTTGCCGAGCATCCGATACCAGCTGACTCCCCCTTAAATTGCGAGTTACCGGATGAACATGCGTTCGACACAAAGGAAGAAGAGAATGATGCCTGATGGGAACTCTACTTCAATGGATCATCTTTCATGAAAAGGCGAAAGCACAACACCCCCATAATAAAAGCTGGGGTAAGCCTTATCTTCGTGACTCCGCAAGGAGGGATACTACGCTATGCCTTCTCTTTAACGGTGCCAAGGACTAATAACGAAGCTGAATATGAAGTTTTGATAGCAGGTATCGAGATCGTTGTTGACATAGGAATCAAAGACCTCCTCATATACGGAGACTCCCAACTGATCGTTAGCCAAGTAAATGGCGACTATCAGACATGAAAACCAGAGTTGATAAAATACGGTGAAAGAGTGCAACAACTGCTGACGCAAATCCCCTCTTACATCTTGGAGAGCATACTGTGTGCAGAAAATAGTAAGGTGGATCCATTGGCTAAGCTGGTTAAGAAATTGGCCGATGAAGACCTCGACGACGTAAGGATCACCGTGCAAACCCGTAGAGTTCTCACGCCAGCATAAATATTTTCAGAGGATTCAATAGAGCCATCTGAAGGAAAAGAAACGACCAAACAAGCAGCCCTCCAAATAAAGGACGAAGAAAAGGTCAAGGATTGGAGGGAAGTTTTCATAGACTACTTCAAATCTCGACGAACGGCCAAAAAGGCGTCGTCTAGACATCAGCTCATGAAACGAGCTCTGTCTTTCACCTTCGTCAATAATATTCTATACAAGAGGTCGCTTGACTGTTTGTGGTTAAGGTGCTTGGGGCCAGAAGAAGCAAAGAGAGTCGTCCAAGAAACTCACGACGGATTCTGCGGTTCTCATCAAGCTTGGCCAAAGCTGAAACTAAAGATAAAAAAAATGGGTTACTATTAGCCTACAATGATTCAAGACTGCCTTGAATATGCGAAGCAGTATCACTCGTGCCAGATTCATGGGGACTTCATCTACCAACATCCAAATCTACACCCAACGGTGGCTAGCTGGCCGTTTGAAATGTGGGGAACCGACATAATTGGCCCCATTGAACCGGCATCATCCAAAGGACATTGGTTCATACTAGCAACGACCGATTACTTTTCTAAGTGGGCAGAAGCAGTACCACTAAGGGAAGTGAAGACGGAGAATATTCTCCATTTCTTCAAGACACATGTCATATATCGGTTCGGCACTCCGCGATGGATAATCTCGAATAATGGATCAGCCTACAGGAGCCATAAAATCGGCCGCTTCGTAGAACAACATAAAATAGACTGGAGATACTCTTCCATCTATAATCCCCGAGCTAACGGTCTAGCTGAAACTTTCAACAAGACATTGACAAAGATTATAAAGAAAACTGTGTCGAGAAACATAAAAGACTGGCACGAAAGGCTGCACGAAGCTCTCTGAGCATACCGAACGGCGTTCAAAACAGCCACGAATACGACCCCATACGCGTTAGGATTCGTCATGGAAGCAGTGCTTCCTCTAGAAATAGAACTCCTTTCTTTTCGAGTAGCGGTTTGATACGAGCTGACAGATGAAGAAAACGCTCATCTCCAGCTTGAGGAGCTCGGCGCCCTCGACGAAACTCGCCTTATAGCGCAACAGAACTTGGAGGTTTATAAGGCAAGGATGACGCGGTCATATAAAAAATTGACCAGGCCGAGAACATTCCGCCAAGGCGACTCATACTAATCGTCAAAAGACCTATGATCCCCAATCATGCAAAACGGAGGAAATTTGAGCCGAACTATGAAAGCTCGTACATCATAGACAAAGTCTACCAAGGTAGAGTCTACTTGCTCATGGATATGCATGGCGAAAGACCCTTCAGGCCAATAAACGGCTGATTCCTCAAAAAATACTACGCTTGACGAGTCACGACTTAGGTCAATGATAGATGACGACGCTCGTGTCCGCTCTCTATCTTCCTGAGTCAAAACTCTAAAAGTAGTATGCAAAGAATCTCCGTCGTCTCAAAAATGGCGATAATGGACCGAGATGTCCTTAAACTAAAAATTCGCCTCAAATATGGCGACAACGGACCGAGATGTCCATAAACTAAAAATTTCCCTCAAACATGGCAACATTGGACCGAGATGTCCTTAAACTAAAACTTCGCCTCAAATATGGCGACATTGGACCGAGATGTCCTTAAACTAAAAATTCGCCTTAAACATGGCGACACCGGACTGAGATGTCCTTAAACTAAAAATTTGTCTCAAACATGGAGGCATTGGACCGAGATGTCATTAAACTAAAACCCCGCCTCAAATATGGCGACATTGGACCGGGATGTCCTTAAACTAAAACCCCGCCTCAAATATGGCGTCATTGGACCGAGAAGTCCTTAAAGTAGAAATCGTTTGCCTCAAATATGGCGACAACAGATCGAGATGTCCTTAAACTAAAATTTCGCTTCAAATATAGCGGCAACGGACCGAGATGTCTCTAAACTAAGCACATCGCCTCCAAAACGGTAATGTGCTCCATTGAGATCTATATTGCAATCGAAGCTCCAACAGCGAAGACTGCAACTCAAGTCCCACTGGCTACATAGCTATTTCAGCGGTGAAGTCATCCCCAAGCCTCATTGGCAAACAGATGGGTAAAAAAAACACTATGTCCACAAGTGAAATGGGCACGGATGAAAACCCAGAAGGGTGCCGTGAGTAAAAACAGCAGGGCCACCAGCGAGTTTGTGAAAACCCGGGAGGGCACAATCTCGTTAAAAAAAATAGTATGTTCACAAGCGAAATGGGCATGGATGAAAAACCGAAAGGGCGCCGTGAGTAAAAACAGCTGGATTGTCGGCGAGCTTGTGAAAACCCGAAAGGGCGCAATCCTGTAAAATTATTTTTGCACTTACGAGATCCTCTCGACTTGTAAGGAGAACTCCCCCTATGAGACCCTTACGGCTCATAGGATTCAAAAGCCTTAAGCTACAGGAATCTGAACCTATTCTTAAGCCATCACATTCCCCAAGTTGCCCTACAAGTAGTCCAATATTGACCCTTGTATACAATCCACGGGCACGAATAAATACTCCCGTACCTAGTTCCATCAATGGCGAGAAATGTCCCTGTTTCTCCCAATCAGAGCAAAGCTCTATTCAAATTTTGAAATTTGAAATGAAGCAGCGCTTCATAATAGCGTCAACGCTAAGAGTCAAAGACTCTGCTGCAGCGCTCACGTGCAAATCACGAGAGCGCTCGCGCTAACAGCGCCAGCGCTAAGAGTCAAAGACTCTGCTGCGGCGCTCACGTGCAAAGCACGAGAGCGCTCGCGCTGGGACTAAATGTTCCCTGCCGTTGGATCAAAGATCCAATGTTGATTAAAAATCACCAAGATGCAGAATAAATTCTGTATGGGGAAAGATTTTCTCAATTTTGTTAAAAACAAGAAGATTGTTTTCTGTAAAACAGAAGCCCTAGGATCAAAGATCCAACGGTGGGAAACATCCCCAAATTAATTAGAGAAAAGATCTCTTCAACTGATTCAACAAATCAGCTTGCCCTATATAAAGGCCCCAAGACTTCAAGTCTAATACAGAGGAGACACCCCATAAGCTTTGAGAAATTTAAAAAGAGAAGAGCAAGCTCTCAGAAAAAGAAGAATTTCTTCAAGGTAAATAAAACAGAGAGATGAAATCATCTCATAAGAGAAGAAGAACCTATTTCTTTTTCTAAGATCATAGATCTACAAGACTGAGGTCTTTCACAAAGGAGATCATAGTATCTTATCATAAAAAGTGAGGGGAAAAACTTAATTTTCTTCAGATCATAGATCTATAAAATAAAGACGAAATCTTTCACAAGAACAAAAGAGATTGTAAAATCTTTTAATAAGAACTGAATTCTTAGATCTATGAGACAAAGTCTCCAATGAACAAGAATTTAATTCTCAGAGCGCAGAACTGATAAAAGTTGCATAAAAAGAAATCTGGCGCTCCAAATATAAAGAAGTGCCTAAGCGCTCCAAGACTGGCGCACAGCGCCGTAGCGCTACTAGCGCTCCAATTTAAAGAGGTGCCACAGCGCTCCGAATCTGGTTATCAGAGCGCAGCGCTCTACACTCATTGGTTGGCGCTCAGCGCCAAGCGCACCACGTGCTCCTCACGTGGGCGCTATTTTATAAAGAACGCTCTGTACTCATTGACTGGCGCTCAGCGTTAAGCGCGCCATGTGCTCCTCACGTGTTCACTATCTCACAGGAAGCTCCTTAGCATTTTAAGTCTGGCGCTTAGCGCCAAGCGCGCCACATGCTCCTCACGTGTGCGCTGAGAGAACATAAATTATTCTATAAATGATAAAGCCAAGAGCCATAATGAGTGCTCAGCATTCAATAAAAGACAAAAACTATTGTCAGAATCCAAACCAATGCTCATCATTGTTAAATGAAAAAAAGGACCGAGTCTAATTAAATGCCCAACATTTTAACTGAATGGGTCGAGCCCAAGTTGGCCACAGATCTCTAATTCAGATTAATTGAACCCATATGCTCATAAATCTTTGATCTTAGTCCCAAATTGGACTATAGATTTCCCAACCAATATTGGTTCAAGGGTACATCTCTTCACTCCTCTGATATTTGTCGTTGTAATCCTTCAACGTCTTCAGAGAGGTGACGGGTCCCGACAACCAGACATTCCACGGACTGTGGGGTCCTTAAACTCATGAACTATAATGTCCTTAAACTTTACAGACTATGATATCTCTAAACTACCATAGGCTATGAGGTACTTAAACCCCATGGACTATGATGTCCTTAAACTTATGGACCGCAAAGTCCCTAAACTAAAACAATAGAGCCTAAATACTCTTTTGTTGGATCTAAATGATCCTGTTGAGTAGATCTTAGTCTAAAATTAGATTAACGTATCCTTAACAAACGTTTAAGTTGATCTTAGTCTCAAGTGAGATTAACGATCCTTAAACCCAACCCAAACCCAAATTTAAGAAGATACGGATTTGGACTAATCCACGCCCTACGGGCTACAACATAAATTAGTCTCCGTATACAATCCACGGGCAACCAAAAATAAAACAAATATACACGACACGAAGTGACCATCTAGAGAAGAAGAAAGTTGTTACCGCGACGTGGTAACGTAATTAACTGCAGGGGCTTGCGCCTACAGGGAAGAGCGTCCCCACAATCAAAAAACCCCTCACAATGAGGCGGAATCTGACGAAATCTGCTACATCGGCCGCATCCATCTAAACCTTCGATACATGGTGCCATAAATTAACTTGGAATCTTCGGAGAGGTGGACAGATAAAACCAAATAGCATCTGCCCCCAAATTCAGGCAAGACGAACCTACGCGGTCCCGTCTCCCGTATTGGGCGGAGAACAGATTCTGGCATGCCCGGTGGGACCTTTTACTCTTTCCACTCCACACTTCGTGTGTCGTGTTTTGTGAACGAATCGCGGTTTGCTATGGTTGCCCCTGGATTCAAGGTACTAAGATTTGGTGTCTTGCTCCGTGCAGAAAACAAAAGATCAATGGCTTCAAACTGCATTAATTGCAACAACTCCCACTCCGTCCTCACCGGAGGAGTGACCTACGGGCCTCCCTTTTTACGATGCCGGTGGACCAGGTGACGCAAGCCACCACAGGGATATTCTTTGGGACCATGCTCCCACCAATGAGCTTCAACGCCTCATTGCCGTCGCAAGAAGCTCCGAAGAAGTCGGTCTTTGATCGGTTTACAACTACCACGGCCCCTCTCAATGGGTCGCCCAAATCCAGTGTCTCAGTTTTCAACAGACTGGGCCAAAGCTCAAGTGGGCCCGTGAAGAAGCCCGCGATACCTGAAGAGGCCATCCCAAAGTGGATAGTCATTCCTGTTCCTGAAGTCATCAGAGCGACTTCCCCTGCTAAGGAGTCGGTCTTTGCAAGACTGACCGTTTCATCTCCCGTTCCAGGCGAAGTCATCAAAACTGCTCCCCTTGCGCGAAAGTCTGCTTTCGATAGATTAGCCATCCCTACTCAACGGACGTCAGTTTTCAAGAGGCTAACGCCGGCAGCAACCTTCCGCCAGAACATGGGGGCATGACAAAGCCACCCCCATAACTGAGCCGGTTTCATCAGCACGACATGCTCGCCGTCGTCACTGGCGCCGAGTAAGGAAGGCTGGGGGTAGTTCCCCTTCTGGATTGACTCCGCCAGCTCCAATGGTGGAAGTCGACGCTGCTGTTCCAACTCGGAACATCTTTGAACCACTTAGGAGGGTACGCAAGAACTTCCTGAAGGCCGTGCTAAAAAGACCTCCTCTACCCATGGGAAACGCTACAAAGGTGAAGCCAGAGCAGACCCCTCCGCGGCTTTCCTCTAAAATTCATAAAGTTTGGCGACAGGTCCAAGACTCGGTGATCAACTAAGACTACTCCCGTCAACCGAAGAAGATGGAATTTCGGCAAGAGAAGGATCATCCTGTCATACCACGGGAAATGTCATCTATTTGGGTGCCCGATGCAACGATTCCCTCAACTTCGACCGCCCACAAAAGAAGGAGGCCGGAGAAAGTCTCCATGTCCACGACGAATCTTAAGAACACTGAATCTAAACGCCCTAAGTATGGGGGCATGGTGGTGCACACTGTTTATATGGCATCCGAGAAAGAGGATAGCTGTATCTCTACAGGCCATCGACCACATACCAGATCCGTAACAAGGGCCCAGGAGCAACAATAGAAGCTCCATGAAATGTTAACACAGATGGACGTACTCACCGGGCTAAAAGAAAGCCCGGAAATGTCGTCAGACCAGCGTCATGAATAAGAAACTGATGCTGAGTTTCTCCGCAAAATCCTCGAGAAGGACATAGAGGCAGCGGAACAAGCTGCCAACATAAAACGAATGGCGCTTTTATTCCAAGATATGGCCGGGATGATGATACAGCCGGATCCTCCAGCTGAAGACCCTCCGATTGTCCTTGAAGACGACAGAGGGGAGACATCGAACCCTCTTCTGGCTCTATCAACGGCCAAAGAAGAGACAATCTCCAAAGCCGCCCTGGATGACTATATTGCTCAACAGATACGAGCTCATCAGGCGAGCGAAGTGGCTGACCAAATCTTCAAGACTGGACGACCCTATCCGGGTTGGTACGATCAAATAAAGTACCCGTCAGGATATACAATCCCTAAATTCCATGTGTATAAGGGGACGGGTAATCCACACCAGCACGTTGCTCAATTCAGGGCTCTGTGCGGTAATACTGGGGGTGACGACAAACTGCTGCTTTGCCAGTTTGTTGGCAGCTTGTCGGAGACAGCGTTTGAACGATACTTTGAGCTCCCGAATGACTCCGTTAAGACATTTGCAGAAATGAAGCTACTTTTTACACAAAGATTCGCGAGCGCTAGAGAGTGCACTCCGATCACCGCACTAATTAACGCTAGAGTGAAGCATGGAGAAACCTGGGTTCAATACGCCATTCGGTGGCGGAATCTGTGGTCAATGTGTGAACAGCGCATAGAGGAAGCTCCTGCCGTGGGCATGTTTGTGGGAACCCTCGATCCTCAGGCGACCATATCCCAATTCATGATGTTTTTCAAGCCGACCACCTTCCAGGCCTTGATCGACAAGCTGGCCCAAATGGACCAGATGGGCCATAGACCGTCCTCCTCAAAGACGGATCCTCGGAATGAGAAGGGGAAAGGGAAAGCAACCTTCGTTGCCAACGCTCAACAATAACCGAGTGGCCCGAGACCGGTTGGAGCAACAAGCGGCAATCTCTCGATGAGAAGTTGAGACGTCCTTACTCGTTTCCCCGGGATAAAAATAAGGAGACTGTTCGAACTAGCAGTGCGCAACGGGCTCATCACTCTACCGGAGCCGAGACACCCACTACAACCGAATGATGTCAACGATCCCAATTACTGCCCCTACCACCGAGTATTGGGCCATCCGATCGAAGACTGCTACGTCTTCAAAAATTGGGTTGAAGACCGGTATTAACAGGGCAAGTCCGCGCTGTCCGAAAAATGGAAGGTAAATCCGCCACAACAGCACACCCCTAAAAGGGTGGACACGCCGGGGGCATCATGCTCATTTATAGAGGAAGCTCCATGGGAAGTTGTTCTTTCGGCAAAAACTAAAAAAATGTTGAATGATCATCAAACATGTCCGGCGATCAGGTGGAAAAGCCCGCTAGAGCCGAAGATCATCGAGAGGATGCTGAAACCACGCCCAACATTGGGAGTTAATAG
This sequence comes from Agapanthus africanus, assembly GCA_030015575.1. Lineage (NCBI taxonomy): Eukaryota > Viridiplantae > Streptophyta > Magnoliopsida > Asparagales > Amaryllidaceae > Agapanthus > Agapanthus africanus. The sequence continues at coordinate 269,165,202 of CM057338.1, read as the reverse complement.
CGATAGGCAAAACACCCAGGCCCAGCCGTCAAAGTCTTCGAAGAAAAAGAAGAAGACTAAAACTCCTGCGCAGTTTGATGACAAGCGCACGGATCTGCAAAAGAATATTGACGCGCTGGAGGAATATAACTAGAAGGCACGGACCCCAGTCACACTCCAGGAATTTCTCAACCATATCCTTGAGAATAGAGGCAACGACAATGACGAGAGATACGACGCATCAAAAGAACCCGAAGATTACGTGGCAGGTTGTCACATGATCTCTCACTTGTCAATAGATAATAAAGAAGCTCCAGGTGCAGAGAAACTGGGGGCAGATCCAGAACCAGAATCAAAATCCCTGGAGCCATCGGATGAATTGATTGACAGACTACTGAGAGAAGCTCTTCAGAAAAGCAAACCTGACAGAGATCGGGAAATGGCCATATACGAAAGGGCCAGACATCGGCGTCAAGTTAAATAAGCTCCGGTAATGGGAAGCCATAGAATACCCCAACTGGATCGAAGCATCTCTATCGCTAGCAAAAGCAAGCTTAAAGCAAGGAAACGATTCGCTAGGGCCCTGTCAATGGGAATGAAGTTGCCCTCTTTTAAAAGAAATTCTCCTGGCGGTATACATCTTGATGAAGCGGACGTACATCCTAACTTCTGCTTATACCATCAGAGGATTGCACACCCTACCGAAGAGTGCATAGCCTTTAAAAACTGGTGGCAGACATATGTTGCCCACCGACAACACGTTCAACGAGTGAAGCGCAAGGCTCGCCGGGAACAGAGAAGCACGATAGATGAGCGCAAAAGAACTGCCGGCAACTGTCACATGGTTGACACCTAGGGATCGCAAGTTATCACCTTTGGAAGCGACTCTGATGAGGAAATCGCCCTCAGCCCTCTCTTCGAGGAATCCACCTCCGACATAAAAGATGCGAGGATTTGCGAGAACAGCCAGCTGCGTAAGCTCGGGGAGCCCGGATGCTGCTCGAACAGTGAGCGAAGAGAACGGTTAACGAACTAGTGAAGCGAGGTAGCCGAGAAAGTAGTGCTGACTTTCTGACTAGCTTACTAAAAGAGAATCGACTCAGGAAGCAAGACCCACCAGAGTAGGAAGAGGGCTGACAGCAACACCATAAATCGAACGAGTCGGGATGAGAATCTTACATGGTGCTTCCGCATAGACCACCCCGGCTTGCTCCTTTCTAACAAATATGAAGCAAGACCTACTCCCTCCCATCCCAGGAATAATTGAAGAGGTTGCTCGAAAAAAATCTCAGACCTACGAAAGACGGACCGAAATGTCCTTAAACTACTACAAACCGCAGCATCCTAGGGCTGACCCCAAAAAAAATGGTACATCCACAAGCAAAATGGGCACAGATGAAAACCCGAAAGGGCTCCGTGAGTAAAAACAGCAGGGCTACCGGCGAGTTTATGGAAACCCGAGAGGGCGCAGGCTCGTAAAAAATTCGTGCACACTTGCGAGGTCCTCTCGACCTTGTAAGGAGAAAACACCTGCGTGAGATCCTAACAACTCACAAAGGAGAAACACACTTAGGGATCCCCACGATTCCTAAGGAGAAATTACACTTACGAGATCCTCACGACTCGTAAGGAGAAGCCCCCTATGAGACCCTCACGGCTCATAGGATTCAAAAGCCTTAAGCTACAGGGATCTGAATCTGTTCTTAAGCCATCACACTCCCCAAGTTGCCCTACAGGTGGTCCAATACTGGCCCTTGTATACAATCCACAGGCATAAATAAACGTTTCCCCAACAGAGTCCCACCACTGACGAGGGATATCTTCATATGGAGAACGACACTTGTAAGTCCTCTCGACTTATAAGGAGAAAGCACTCTTGTGAGATCTTTACAACTTATAAGAGACCATACACTTAAGAATCCTCATGATTCTTAAGGAGAAAACGCACCTACGAGATCCTCACGACTCGTAGGGAGAAATACCTTTATGAGACCCTTACGGCTCATGAAGTCAAAAGCCTTAGTCGACAGGATCTTAACCCTGTTTGCTCAGCCACCTTTGTTTGAACCGACAAAGGCAAATGAAGATTCGCTCCTGGAAATATCCCAGTTGTAGTGATGTTGATGCCTAAATCGGTATCAGATCCCAAGTCTCTTACTCGCAACATAAATCCAGCGAGCCATAAATGCATATGAAATAGCCGAAATGATAGGGCAACTTGCAACAAAATCAGCAAGTAAAATATATGCATACGACAACAGCCGAAATGATTAGGCAAATCACAATAAAAAAACAGCAAGTAAAAAAAATATATAGCCGAAATGATTGGGCACCGCGAAAAATAGCCAAAATGATTGGGCAAACGATCGTCGTCTCTAACTGAATGCTCAACTGAGGCGAACTTCGCGATAGAAAAGCTGAAATGATAGAGCATCGCGGAAAGAGAAAAACAAAAAATGATGATGAAACTTTTGCTCTACAGGTAACTCCACACTGACCCCTGTATACAATCCATGGGCATAAACAAAAAGGGTCCATATTGTCCCACCAGGCTCCGTCAAAGGGAAGCCAGATCTCAATGGCTACATCTACAAGCCTAGAAATCAACAACAACGTTCTTCCTCTCCCCCAGAAGGAGGCAGACGCGACATCAACAAACAGAGCCATGGCAAAGTCCCTTGTTCCAAATCTCGACGTTTCACAGACAGCCTAGAGACTACCCCGGAACCATGGCAAAGTCCCCTAGTTCCAAATCTCGACGATTCACAGACAGCCTAGAGATCACCAACAGCGCTTCTCCTCACTCCAGTAGGATGCAGATGCGATGTCAACAAATGACCCCAGGGTCAAAACAACGGAGCCATGGCAAAGTCCCTAGTTCCAAATCTTGACGGTTCACAGACAGCCTAGAGACTACCCCGGACCATGGCAAAGTCCCCTAGTTCCAAATCTCGACGGTTCACAGCCAGCCTAGAGATCACCAACGGTGCTTCTCCTCACTCCAGCAGGATACAGATGCGACGTCAACAAACGACCCCAGGGTCAAAACATCGGAGCCACGGCAAAGTCCCCGGTTCCAAGACTCTACGTTTCACAGACAACCTAGAGTCAACCCGACACCACAGAAAGAAAAAATACGTCGGCCAATGACCTCCGTCTCGGAAATACGTCATCCAATGACCCCGTCTCGGAAATACATCAACCTAGACACCGCAAAAAGCATAACAAGTCAACCGACCCCAGGGAAATCAGTGTCCTTGGCGAAATATCTCGATTCAGGGAAACCAGCGTCCTTGACGAGAACCTCTCGATTCGCGTCGACCCGTAGGGAAATCAGTGTCTTTGCAGGAATATCTCGATTCGTCTCAACCCCAGGGAAATCAGTGTCCTTGGCGAAAACCTCGATTCAGGGAAATCAACGTTCTTGACAAGAGCATCTTGATTCGCGTCGACCCGCAAGGAAATCAGTGTCTTTGCAGGAATCTCTCGATTCGTCTCAACCCCAGGGAAATCAGTGTCCTTGGCAAAAACCTTGATTCAGGGAAATCAGCGTCCTTAACGAGAGCATCTCGATTCGCGTCGACCCGTAGGGAAATCAGTGTCTTTGCAGGAATACCTCGATTCATCTCAACCCCAGGGAAATCGGTGTCCTTGGCGAAAACCTCGATTCAGGGAAATCAGCGTCCTTGACGAGAGCATCTCGATTCGCGTCAACCCGCAAGGAAATCAGTGTCTTTGCGGGAATCTCTCGATTCGTCTCAACCCCAGGGAAATCAGTGTCTTTGGCAAAAACCTCGATTCAGGGAAATCAACGTCCTTGACGAGAGCATCTTGATTCGCGTCGACCCGTAAGGAAATCGGTGTCTTTGCAGGAATATCTCGATTTGTCTCAACCCCAGGGAAATCAGTGTCCTTAGCAAAAACCTCGATTCAGGGAAATCAGCGTCCTTGACGAGAGCATCTCGATTCGTGTCGACCCGCAAGGAAATCAGTGTCTTTGCAGGAACCTTGATTCGTCTCAACCCCAGGGAAATCAGTGTCCTTGGAAAAAACCTCAATTTAGGGAAATCAGCGTCCTTGACGAGAGCATCTCGATTCACGTCGACCCGCAAGGAAATCCGTGTCTTTACAGGAACCTCGATTCGTCTCAAACCCAGGGAAATCAGTGTCCTTAGCAAAAACCTCGATTCAGGGAAATCAGCGTCCTTGACGAGAGCATCTCGATTCGCGTCGACCCATAAGGAAATCAGTGTCTTTGCAGGAATCTCTCGATTCGTCTCAACTCCGAGGAAATCAGCGTCCTTGGCAAAAACCTCGATTCAGGGAAATCAGCGTCCATGACGAGAGCATCTCGATTCGCGTCGACCCGCAAGGAAATCGGTGTCTTTGCAGGAATCTGTCGATTCTTCTTAACTCCGAGGAAATCAGCGTCCTTGGCAAAAACCTCGATTCAAGGAAATCAGCGTCCTTGACGAGAGCATCTCTATTCGCGTCGACCCGCAAGGAAATCAGTGTCTTTGCAAGAATCTCTCGATTCGTCTCAACTCCGAGGAAATCAGTGTCCTTGGCAAAAACCTCAATTCAGGGAAATCAACGTCCTTGACGAGAGCATCTCAATTCGCGTCGACCCGCAGAGAAATCAATGTCTTTGCAGGAATATACGACGTCAGCAAAACGGAGCCATGGCAGAGTCCCTAGTTCCAAGTCTCGATGGCCAAGTCTACAGCCTGGAGACCCACAATAGAGTTCCTCCTCATTCCAGTAGGATTCGGATGCGACAATCAATCTCGGAGCTACGGCAGAGTCCATATTTCCAAGTCTCGACGGCCACATCTACAGCCTGGAGACCCATGACAGCGTTCCTCCTCATTCCAGCAGGATTCAGACGCGACAATCAACCTCGGAGCCATGGTAAAGTCCCTAGTTCCAAATCTCGACGGTTCACAGACAACCTAGAGACCACCTCGACATTCATTTCATTACAGCAGATGCAACGTCAGCAAAGCGGAGCCGTGGCAAAGTTTCCTGTTCCATGACTCGGCGGTGCACAGACAACCGAGAGTCAATTCTGCCCCGTATGGCTAAAGTCAATCCTGACCCCATATGGCTAAAGTCAATCCTGACCCCGTATGGACAAAGTCAACCCCTGACCCCGTGGAACACGGCTAAAGTCAATCCTGATCCCATGGAAAACGGCCAAAGTCAAACCTCAACCTCCCTGTCAAAGCAACGCTTCGACTCGGGAACAAGTCAACTCATCAACCACTTACGAGTCCTCTCGACTTGTAAGGGAGAAAATTCTCTTGTGAGATCCTTACGACTCTCGAGAGAAAACACGCACTTAGGAATCCTCACGATTCCTAAGGAGAAAATACACCAACGAAATTCTCTCGACTCGTAGGGAGAAAAGTCTTTATGAGACGCTCACGGCTTACAAAGTTGAAAAGCCTTGGGCAGCAGACCTGAACCTGTTTCCTAAGCCATCACTACCCTACATAGAAGTCAAGATGGACTATTTACAGACCACATTTGCCAAAATTACATGCCAGAGAAATGGAGGTGCTACTCAAGAGTGCGTAAACTGCTCTACGTCAAATCGAAATGAAAAGGCGTAACTCACGGACGTCAACCACATACTATGAATAACAGTAAGAGGAACATTTATTTTTCATCCAGTTAAGCGTTCGAAGCGTACCCATTTATGTATGTGCGGAAAAGGTTTAGTGCATAAAATAAACACGCGAAAACAAAAATTGTCTATTCATACTTCAGAAAATTCTTACAGTGATGGAAACAGTAAACAAAAACATCATTAAAATATTTACAATGGCAAGACATCAAATCCAGGACATGGAATGAGAAATTCAAAAGTTAGGCCATCTAAAATGTTTCGGGCCTCTCTGACCATTCTCGTATGCTTCCTCTCACGATCACAAGCATCAGGGTCCTCACTGATGTCCTCCGTCCTTCGATAGGCAGCGATTATCGTCGCCTGTTGAAAAGTTTGATGCAGAATATCAACAAGATTGTCTCGCCTTTTCTTTGAGATTAGGCCCATCAGATACACTGAGTGTACCTTATCTTCGTCGTCATCCAATGCTTTAAGCGGCATGCCGTCATAGAATAAAGGAAGTGCTTCCCAGATCGCTCTCACAATGAGCTTCAAAAGAGGGAAACGACAAGGAAGCAGTCGACCATTGTATTCATCAAAGAGATGCATGATTTCGGAGCACTGAGCGTTTGTAAACTCCTGTTTCTGGCAACGGCCTAGTGCGCGAATGTCTCCATAAGAAATAATCTCGTCGAGATCATACAGATGAGCGGCTATAACGTCTGAAAAGGAAAATCAGTGAGAGTTTAGTGGGCAGACTGATTAAGAAAAAGCTTATTGAAATAGACACGGGGGTTTAAAAAACTCTTGATATCCTCACGGAGAAAATAAGTTCTGATTAAGATATACACCAAATTCAAATTTGTGCAAATAAAGGAGAAATCCTAAAAAGATCCTCATTTAATGAGAGACTCCTCGGGTTAAGGAGTTAAACTCCTCGAGAGCAACGCTCAGCAGACAGGAGTGACACCTGTCAAAATCAATTATGAGGGGAATAAAAAAAATTCCCCGAGAATTCTAAGAGCCATGCTCTGCGAGGAAGATGGAATAACCCATCAGAAACCCTAAAAGCAAAGCTTTTAATGAATTAAAAATTCCATGATCTTCAGGATCCATGAACAAACTTTAAGAGTTCTTTATGAAAGATTAACAAATCTATATGGTTTGAAAAGAGCAAAGCTCTGTTAGGAAACCGTAAAAATCTATATGATTTAAAAGAGCAAGACTCTGTTAATTGGTGAAACCCTAGATTACAAAGTAATCCCGTCAAAGATTTAATCTTTACCTGAAATTTTCGACAGGGTTCTGTCTCTAAGAGAAGTTCTTAAAACAAAGAGCTGTGCTCTAAAGGAGAATTAATTCTCAGAAAAATAAACAAGAAGATGAATAGAGGTCGTCTCAAGGGCCAAAGGCCCTATTTATAGGCACTGAGAGTCATTTCAACTTCTGAGTTGATCCGATGGAAGAGATGCTGCCACCGCTGCACTCACGTGTAGGCCACGTGAGCACAATGGTGGGGGGCATTTGTTTCCCCAATTAAAACAAAGCTCTGTTCAAATTTTGAAATTTGAAATGAAGCAGCGCTTCATAATAGCGCCAGCGCTAAGAGTCAAAGACTCTGCTATAGCGCTCACGTGCAAATCACGAGAGCACTAGCGCTAACAGCGCCAATGCTAAGAGTCAAAGACTCTGCTGCAGCGCTCACGTGCAAAGAACGAGAGCGCTAGCGCTTGCAGCGCTCACGTGCAAAGCACAAGAGCGCTAGCGCTGGGACTAAATGTTCCCTGCCGTTGGATCAAAGATCCAATGGTGATTAAAAATCACCAAGATACAGAATAAATTCTGTATGGGGAAAGATTTTCTCAATCTTGTTAGAAACAAGAAGATTGTCTTCTGTAAAACAGAAGCCCTAGGATCAAAGATCCAATGGTGGGAAACATCCCCAAATCAATTAGAGAAAAGATCTCTTCAACTGATTCAACAAATCAGCTTGCCCTATATAAAGGCCCCAATACTTCAAGTCTGACACAGAGGAGACCCCCCATAAGCTTTAAGAAATTTAAATAGAGAAGAGCAAGCTCTCAGAAAAAGAAGAATTTCTTCAAGGTAAATAAAACAGAGAGATGAAATCATCTCATAAGGGAAGAAGAACCTATTTCTTTTTCTAAGATCATAGATCTACAAGACTGAGATCTTTCACAAAGGAGATCATAGCATCTCATCATAAAAAGTGAGGGGGAAAACTTAATTTTCTTCAAATCATGGATCTATAAAATAAAGACGAAGTCTTTCACAAGAACAAAAGAGATTGTAAAATCTTTTAATAAGAACTGATTTCTTAGATCTATGAGACAAAGTCTCCAATGAACGAGAATTTAATTCTAAGAGCGCAGAACCGATAAAAGTTGCATAAAAAGAAATCTGGCGCTCCAAATATAAAGAAGCGCCTAAGCACTCTAAGACTGGCGCACAGCGCCGTAGCGCTCCTAGCGCTCCAATTTAAAGAGACGCCTCAGCGCTCCAAATATGGCTATCAGAGCGCAGCGCTCTACGCTTATTGGTTGGCGCTCAGCGCCAAGTGCACCACGTGCTCCTCACGTGGGTGCTATTTTATAAAGAGCGCTCTGTACTCATTGACTAGCGCCAAGCGCGCCACGTGCTCCTCACGTGTGCGCTATCTCACAGGAAGCGCCTTATCGCTTTAAGTCTGGCACTTAGCGCCAAGCGCTCCACGTGCTCCTCACGTATGCGCTGAGAGAATATAAATTATTCTTTAAATGATAAAGCCCAGAGCCATAATGAGTGCTCAGCATTCAATAAAAGACAAAAACTGTTGTCAGAATCCAAACCAATGATCATCATTGTTAAATGAAAAAAAGGACTGAGCCTAATTAAATGCCCAACATTTTAACTGAATGGGTCGAGCCCAAGTTGGCCACAGATCTCTAATTCAGATTAATTGAACGCATATGCTTATAAATCTTTGATCTTAGTCCCAAATTGGACTACAGATTTCCCAACCAATATTGGTTCAAGGGTACATCTTTTCACTCCTCTGATATTTGTCGTTGTAATCCTTCAACGTCTTCAAAGAGGTGACGGGTCCCGACAACCAGATATTCCACGGACTGTGGGGTCCTTAAACTCATGGACTATGATGTCCTCCAACTTTACAGACTATGATGTCTCTAAACTACCATGTACTATGAGATCCTTAAACCCCATGGACTATGATGTCCTTAAAATTATGGACCACAAAGTCCCTAAACTAAAACAATAGAGCCCAAATGCTCTTTTGTTGGATCTAAATTATCCTGTTGAGTAGATCTTAGTCTAAAATTAGATTAACGTATCCTCAAAAAACGTTTAAGTTGATCTTAGTCTCAAATGAGATTAACGATCCTTAAACCCAACCCAAACCCAAATCTAAGAAGATACGGATTTGGACTAATCCACGCCCTACGGGAGACAACATAAATTAGTCTCCGTATACAATCCACGGGCAACCAAAAATAAAACAACACATACATGACACGAAATGACCATCTGGAGAAGGAGAAAGTTATTACCGTGATGCGGTAGCGTAATTAACTGCAAGGGCTTGCGCCTGCAGGGAAGAGCGTCCCAACAATCAGAAAACCCCTCACAATGAAGGGGAATCTGACGAAGTCTGCTACATCGGCCCCATCCGTCTAAACCTTCGATACAAGGTGCCATAAATCAATTTGGCATCTTCGGAGAGGTGAACAGATAAAACCAAATAGTATATTCCCCCAAATTCAGGCAAGACGAACCTACGCGGTCTCGTCTCCCATATTAGGCGGAGAACAGTCCCTATATGGTGAACGACACTTGTAAGTCCATTCGACTTATAAGGAGAAAACACTCTTTTAAGATCCTTATGACTTGCAAGGGAAAATACTACTTAGGAGTACCCACGACTTCTAAGGAGAACTTACACCTATGAGATCCTCTCGACTCATAGGGAGAAATACCTTTATGAGACCCATTGGGCTCATAAAGTCAAAAATCCTTAATCGACGGGATCCTAACTATGTTTGCTAAATCACCATTGTTCAAACCAACAAAAGCAAATGATGATTCGCTCCTGGTAACATTGCAGTAGTAGCGATGCTGATGCCTAAATAGGTGTTAAACCCCAAGTCCTCTCAAGACAAATGATGATTCGCTCCTGGTAACATTCCAGTGGTAGCGATACTGATGCCTAAATAGATATTAAACCCCAAGTCCTCTCAAGGCAAATGATGATTCGCTCCTGGTAACATTCCAGTGGTAGCGATGCTGATGCCTAAACAGGTGTCAAACTCCAAGTCCTTTCATGGCAAATGATGATTCGCTCCTGGTAATATTCCAGTCGTAGCGATGCTGATGCCAAGGTTGGTATCAGATTCCAAACTCACAATAAAATATCAACGAGCAAAAAATATATGCATATGAAACAGCCGAAATGTTTAGGCAACTCGCAATCAAAAGCAGAGAGTAAAAATATAAAAATAGCCAAAATGATTGGGCACCGCGATAAATAGCCGAAATGATTGGGCAATCGCGACTTTCGCGATATGAAAAGCTGAAAAGATAGAGTATCGCGGCAATAAAAAATAAAATAAAATAAATTTTCCTTTGCCCTGCAGGTGAGTCCATACTGACCCCTGTATACAATCCATGGGCACAAATGAAGGAAAGGGAACCATATTTTCCCACTAGGCTCCGTCAAAGGGAGAGCCGGATCTCGACAGTTCATATACAACCTAGAGATCAGCTCGACGTTCTTCTCATTCCAGCTCGATGTGGACACGACGTCAACAAAGACCCAAGGGTCAAATAAAAAACGGAGCCATGGCAAATTCCTAGCTCCAAGTCTTGACGGTTCATATACAACCTAAAGACTCCCCCAGCGTACCTTCTCATCCCATCAGGGTGCAGACACGACGTCAACAAAGACCCAAGGGTCAAATAAAAAATGGAGCCATAGCAAATTCCTAGCTCCAAGTCTTGACGGTTCATATACAACCTAAAAACTGCCCCGGCGTTCTTTCTCATTCCATCATGGTGCAGACGTGATATCAACAAAGCTCCAACGAGCCAAATCAAACTGGAGCAAAGACATATTCCTAGCTCCGGACTTCAACTGCAATACATACAGCATAGATGTCCTACAGATGTATACCCTATTCCAGCAAAGAAACGGCACGACATCGTCAAAAAAAAATGAATCAACGGCATATTCCCAGCTTCAGGGTCTCGACGGCAACTTATATAAAACCTACGAGACTATCGGAGATCATCTCACACCAGCACGGAGTGGTTATGACTCATCGGGGCTCCAAATTGAGCTTAACCTCAAGTAAAAAGCGACATGGAAAATTCCTAACGGTTGCTCTTCCGACGGTCATATAGCCTAAGGAGATTACTTGAAGACGTCTTGTCCAGCCCCCGAAGGGATCAAAGACACAACATTCGCGAGGCTACTCGAACAACGGCTTAAAGACCGCATATCGAGGAATACATCAGCCAAAGCGATGGTACCATGGACTAAAAGCCTAGTACCACAAACCTAACGGACCTCTATCGTAAAGAATGGAGGTTATCTATATACAACGTTAGGACAAGTTTACCTGTAAACCCAAGGGAGGTAAATTAAACAAACTCCAAAATGTCCATAAACTAAACAAACTCCGAAATGAGTCCATAAACTAGAAACTCCGAAACGAGTGAATAAACTACAAACTCCGAAATGAGTACATAAACTAGAAACTCCGAAATGAGTGAATAAACTACAAACTCCGAAATGAGTGAATAAACTACAAACTCCGAGATAAGTACATAAACTACTTTACGTCAAGTCAAGACAGAGAGACGCAAGGATGAAATGAAATATGTCTTTTATTCATAAATCAAAATGAATACAAGATATAAAAGAACAAAAGAAGAAAATATACAGCGAAAAAAATTTCTAAATGGGTGGGCGGTTCAATAAGCCAGCAAGTTCGTCATTCTTCCGCCGGACTTCTGCTTCGAGCTCTATCAATGTCGCGAGCTGAGTCCCTGCCTGTGCCTGTTAATTCTGGTATGAAGAAAATCGACTATCGAGTTCTTTCTCGGCAGCCTTGTGGGCCTTGACCATCTCGCTTGTGAAACTAACGATTTTATCAAGAGCTACCACCTCCGTAATGGCCTCCTGAAGAACTCGCCAAATTTCATAAGCACGAGTAGTCTTGGCGGTAAGTTGGGCTTGAAGTTCTCCTAAAGCTTTTGAAGCTAGTTCCCTCGCCGAAAACTTTCAATTGAGTCTCTTTTCACATGACTGGAGATTGGCTGCGCATCGGTCGATCCATCCACGTAGGCTGGCCTTTACAGACAAGATGTCAGAGGGAAGGCGTACGCATTCAATCCCATGTAGGTAGGCCTCCACTCGACGGCAATACTCGACCCAAGTACGCACCAGCGCCTCGTCATGATAAGTGGCAAGAATAGACAAAGAGGCATTGGCTTCAATGGCGAATTCTTCGGCCGTGACAGGATTACAAGCGCGAAGATCTTCGATAAGAATCGCCAGTGAATGAATGCTCTGGTTTGCCATCCTCTCAGACACGCATCGGGCGTAAGGGCCTAATGGCATAGAGATCCGGGATTCCAAGGGGGTCAGGATTGGCAAAACTGTAAGCATACATGGATGGTTAGTTTCCTTTCTAAACATAAAACAAGTAAAAGAACGCCAATGCTAAAGTGTCACTTACCCACGGAAGGAGGGTTTGAGAAATCCCCTGGTCCGTCAAGAATTTCGACTTCGTTGTCAGCTTCTAGGACTGCGGTTTAAATAGAAGGCACATCAGCATCATTATGAAAATATAAAATGAAAAAGCAAAAGAATACTAACCCTGGCCAGAAGAAAGGACTATGCTTTGTGGAGGTATCGCTTGCGGGGCCGCCATGTCAAGTAAACGCTGGAAGGTTTTCCTCGGAGAAAGGTCCACAATAGAATACGCCAACTCCAGCAATTCTGAGGGAAGGAAAGCTTCCGATATATGAAGGGGTCGTTAAACAAAATGCAGATAAGATTACCTTTGATACTTCACCCGCTCTGAACTGGAGGGATGGCAGCTTCGGCAGCCTCCTCTACACCCTCAAGTGCATCACTGGATATATGCGTGAGGTCTATGGCCAGCGTGACATCTTCCAATAGAGGGACAAAAGCCACCGCTAGAGGCCTCGACATAGGGACAACAGCTTCGACAATCTCCTCTACACCCTTCAGTGCATCACTAGAGATATCCATGGGATCTATCGCCGGTGTGAAAATCTCTGCTGGAGGAATAGAAGCCATCACCGGAAGCTCCATAGCGAGGATAGCAGCTCCAGTAATCTCTTCTACACCCTCCGGTGTGTTACGGAAGATATTCGCAGAATCTATGTCCATAGCGCGATCTGGGCTCGAAACTACGCCAGCTGCAGAAGCCCCTACAAAAATTTTCATAAAAATAATGCGATAGGAAAGTAATATGAATTATTTGCCGAAAGATACAAAAAATATGCATACCAATACGCCAGGGAGCCTGAAGTATGGCCTTTTCGAGCCGCTGCTCTTTTATGATCAAATGCGCTCGTCGGGTTTTGATCGAAAGCAAATGCCTGCCCGTCTTTATAGCAGCCTCATCTTCAGAAACGGCTGAGATGGGCTGTTTTAGAGCCCGTTCTTCTTCCATTGTCAGAGGACCCATTGGTAATCTAGGTAATAACGGATCAACGTCATAGAATACGATAAGGGGAAAGCCTCCCTTCTTCGGGCGCAAATTTTCATTTTCATCTTGCGGTCGCCTCAAGGCTTCGGCCAACTGAGCGGATTCCTCGGCAGACGTGCCAGGAAAAAGGAGACCGTCGTCTGGTTCATGCATAGATATAGGCCCGTCATGGAGGGGTTCAGACTCAAGCAAAATATCGAGTAGACCGGCGACCGATTTCTTTCTCCTTTTAGAGCATGAGCTAACACCAGTGGAGGGGCGCTTCTTCCCCTTTGGCTCTTTTGCGCGGCGCTGCCTAACATCGCCTTCGGTATCTTCCTTTTGGGGTGCTACGGCTGGTGCTTTATCAGGAGTCATTGTCTCGGCTCTTGCACGTACCGGCATACCAGCAGTTCGGGGGGATGATTCGGCTTGTGCAGCCTTAGAAATGAGCACTGAGCCGTTGTCCCTTAGAGGAGGGCAAATAACCGATCGTGGCCGAAACGAGACACTGATGGCCTGAGCGGAAGCAGGAGCTTTACATTCAAAGAGGACCCTTCTCTCCTCTGCAATGATGGGACTAGCCTGGTGACGATACCAGCCCTTGAAGGATCCCACGGGCCTCAGAAGATAGTCGGGCTCGGGAATCATGAAGAGGGAATCGGTACCCAATCGCATGAAGTGGTGGATGACGTCGTGAGTGTCCTCCAGCGAGAGAGTGGGCTCGATTAAAAAGGCTTCGAGGGGGACCTCCTGGTTGTAACTTAGCTGCTGGGCGAAGCGATGCGGATTGTACCGCATGAAGAGAACAATATTATTTAGGCGGAACACTATGTATCCCGGCCTGATTGAATATAAATGCATGATCTCTTTGGGCTTCAAAACCGCAGCTTCACTCGTCGACAAATCGAACAACTGTTGAATGGGCCCAGCCGGAGCAGAAAGGACTCTGTCACTGAAAACCATCCCACATTCGTTTGAATACGAATTGAGTAGTACGCTCAGAGCCCTTAACTGGGTCAGATCAGGAGAAGAAGCGTCGACCAGCCTCATGACCCGCGAGAAAGTATACAACTCATAGAAATCAGGTCGTTGATGCGCAGCAAACGCGCCCAACACATGCATCTCGATCCACGATGTGAAGTGGTGGAGGGAGAAATTCACGATGTCCGCACCCGGATTAGAAGTGTTGGCAGCAATACTTAAACCATGGTATAAGTGTGATAATCCTGTAATACCAATAGCCAATCGTGCTCCTTCGGCTATGCGATGGGCAGGATAGAAGACGGAAGCTCTCATAAAACTGCGATGCATCGGCATGGCGAACCAGCTAAGCCAGAGACCGATGAAGCTAACAAAGAAACTTTCTTCATCCATTCCAGGGGCAGCGATCGCGTCAAAGATTACGACCAATGAGCTTGGAATATAAAACTGTGGCAGGTCCTATTCTTTAGTCAGCAATTTCTTCAAGCCGAATCCGAAAGGATTCTCAATCTTCACGAATTTCGGAGCCTTCTTGGATAAGACATCTTCGCAAAGAAAGCAAGAAATGAAAGTATCGAAAGTGACACCTTGCCCTTCAGATGTCATGAACAGTTTCTCAAAAATACCCAAGACCTTGATTAGACTTGGATGCTTGTGACGAATAGAATTCTCGGTCGTTAAGCCATCAAGCATAGAGGGCACTGTAGCAAATATATACTCATCCGGAGACAGTAATTCTTCGTAATGCTCTCCCCTAATTGGCAACCCTGAAATTTCGCGAAACTCCTCCAGGGAGATAAAGACTTCACGATCCCCAAGAAAAAATGTGTTCGTGGGAAGATTCCACTGGTTCAAGAAGGCCTTGACCCACCAGACGTGGGAGCGTGATAGTTGAACAATGACGCATACACCGCTTGGTACAACCCAACATTCTGCAGCCGTAAGCGTTGAGCGGAGAGAATGTATCGGGCCCATAGAAGGTAGCCCATTGGATGGCGTGGGGTAACGCCTACCTTATACACATGCCCCTAGGGTTGAGCTTCACCCTGACATATCCGACGTCCCAAAATATCAATGGCTATCAGGGGTTGATTGGGTATTCCGGTCGTTGACGGTTCAAGCCAGCCTGTGGGGGTCCAATTTGTAGGGTTCCTAGGCACACTAGTGAGGTCTCACAAGGCATCGAACATGCCAATATAAAATTTTACGGGTGCCGAGAGACCCGACTACGGATCGTTTGCTAGATTTCTAGGCGAAAAAACTAACTAGTTAACAATTAACTAAGAGATACGGAAATACAACCTTTGTAGATCCGGTGCTCCACCTCCACGGCTCCGCAACGAGGTCCTCTCCGCTGTCCAAATCAAATCCGGGCTCTAGCGTCGACTTCATCGGAGAATAAGCGAGCTAGGTCGTCGATGTCCATGCCGAAGATGATCTACGTCGAGGCATCGCTAGATCAAGCTCACAACTTCACCAAGTCAAAAAACTTGTGAAGTAAACACACTTTACTACTTGGCAAGAGGTAGAGGATGAAGAAATAGGAAGTGGGTAGACTTTAGTTTTGGATTTCTCGCTCTTTTCCAACAATCACCATTGATGGAGCTTGGTTTTCTTCACTTGAAGAATGAAGAAGATGAAGAAGAATATTATGATAAGTTATATGAAAAAGAAAAGAAAATGAATTCTTATCATAAAATTAACCATGGTCAAGTGTAGAGACTAAACTAGGGTTAGTGGGAATGGTTAGGGTTAAGGATGAGATAAGAATGGTTGACTTGAACAAAGCTTCATGAAGCTTCAACTAAAGAACAAAATTAGCCACCATTCTTTTCTCTTTTCTTTTATTCATTTATCAAAAATAAAAAGGATAATTAAATAAGATAAATGAATAACAAATAATAAACCCTAACCATTTCATTAACCAAGGTTTAATACTTTACACTTAACCAAAAAGGATGTATCATCAAACATGATACAAGCAAGTGCACAAAATCATATCACATATATAATGCGCACACCCGAGTGAGAAAATCCATTTAAAGTGAACCAATATTAGTTAATGCAAAGTAATATATCAAATATATAATTATACATTAAATCATTAAATCAACACTTGATTTAACGATCCGGTCATATCGCATATAACCGGCTAATATCCAATGTGTCGATTTATCGAATCAATCCTTGATTCGATAACTAGGTTATATCGCATACAACCATTCGACACATTCATCGCGAGAATAGAATACTGTATCACATACACGCATTATTCTCGGTCCCGCACATATCTTATATGCGCTCCTATTTCGTTTCGCTTGAGCCAGGAAACCTCTGTGTAGGACTCTAAAGACTCGTCAATACGCCGGCAGCAGATGATGATCATATCAAACACCCACAAGCCGCAAGCGGTCTGCTAAACGTAACGGCCACCCGGGTATTGAGCGATCTTAAGATCGACGAGCAAGCCCGTTCACACTCCAGTGAATCCGACCAGTAACACTACCGTACAGTCCGGTCTGATCGTCTGATATGTCGCATATCTCGCCTAGGGGTGGTAAACGTCAGACCCCAATAGCTCGATAAGTCGTGTCGATATGAGGTCTATAACAATTCGAGAAACTACTGGTAACACTTACCAGTAAATCTCAGCAACCCTGGCCAGGGATTTCCTGTTATAGCCAATCGAACACAGCACAACATCAACCCCCTATACCGGGAGAGACGAATCCCCTCCTATCGCTCATTGCCTCCATGTGACTCGGGACTGTACCTAAAAACCACCGTTTTGCACGCCCTCTTGGACGTGGTAAGATGGAAATCAAAGCACAGTGGGAACCACACGAGACTCTATGACGATCTCGGGTCAACAGATTACTCTGTACCAGTGTCACCAGAGAACTGCCATCTGACGTGAGGTATAATACCATCTGGGAGTTCTCGGCGAGTCCGTCCAGTGTACCTAGTCTCTACTGAGCACCCGTATATCATCTCTGATGTCAAACACCGATGGATATGGGATCATCCATCGCCCATCTGTATGGGTCGAGAAGGTATACGCTAGTCTACTCTGGTATATCGATGCCCCGTCTCGATACACCCATGACTAGGGACTTTGAAGGATGTACTTATGGACTACCATGTCCCCACTAGTATGATCCGCATCATAGTCCAGGTAGTCAAGCACACATCCTAAGGGCTTTACCAACATGTAACAGAGAGACAATCAGTATACACGTTAAGGTAAAGAGCAACCAGATAGCATACTATCATGTCGAGCAAGAAAGTCCTCCCTATATATGTCCCAGCATCCACTACAATATACATCCAATGTACAGTAATGGCCTCTAGGGCATACATATAACTAACACAATTAGTTTCCTCTACCGCATAAGCAGTCCGCGGGCGCTCCATCAATGACATTGAGCGGATAGGTTCGGTTGGTACTTCGCAGGTAAAGATACAGCGGCCCCTAATGATGTGACCGTTCCAAACCCTCTATAAAAGAAGGCTCGTATTGTCCTTTTCATGTGCCCTAATCATCGCCATAACCTCCTTGTCTGATGGCGACTGTGGAAAAGCAACTTCCGAGCGTGTGTAAGGGAAGTAGGGAAGTGATGCCATCGTACCTAATAAAAAAAGGGGAGATCCATTAATAAATATATATATATATATATATATATCAGTTTGTTTCATGGGAACATTAACTACAAAGCCAGTAGGCCCCACAAAATCCAAATGGTGGCTCACCAATGATGAGGCAAGATAATCATTGTGAGAATCTAAAAGGATTCTCATTAAATAAACAGTGGAGTTTAAACAACTTCTAACATCCTCAAAAATGAGTTCTGTTAAAACGCACAACATATTTAAATCTGTGTCAAGGGTATTAAAACCCTAAAAAGAAGAGAAAAAAACGCTCAAGAACATCAAGGAATAAAATTCCCAAAAGTTTCTGAGTCTTTCAGAGCTAAGCTCTGTGATATGGAATTAAATTCCTTTAATAATGGGATTAAATTCCAGAAACCCCTACTGAGGGGAGAAAAAGAAAATGGAACTAAATTCTAAGGATCCTCAAAGATCAATGATAGGGTAAACTATAATATTTCAGAAAAATAAAATATTATTTTGGAGATTTTTTTTATAATTAAATAATATTATATTGAATATTTTAATATTGCGGTATAATTAAATACCGATAAATTGGGAAAAATCTGGAAAATTAGGGAAATTACTAAAAAAAGAGGGTGTTTCATATGAATTAAGCAAATTATGAATTTTTATGATTTATTATATTCACTTTTAATACTAATCGCAATTAAATATCGCTAATCTCGCATTAACCCGATTTTGTGCACAAGACATGCACCATGTCACCTTTTCACACTTATTACATTTTCCTACATGGCTTCCCTTTTGTTTTGGTTTGGGTTTTTAAAGTGAGAAGAGAAGATAATAGAAAAGAAAAGAAAAGAAAAAGGAAAACAATAAAAAAAATGGGAAGCATGGGCAAGAGAGAGAATGAGAGGGGTTTTCCTTGATTTTGGCCATTTCTCTTTGTCTTCATCACCCTCATCATCTCTCCCCTCACCTCCATGGCTACTGCCCTTGTCCCCTCCCCCTCTTCAAGCCTCAAAACCACATCAAAACAACACCAAAATATCATCCCCACTTCACATAAAGCATCCACAAGCTCACAAGCTACACTTTGGACCAAGAAAGTTTGCATTTTGGGCTCTTGGGCAACTCAAGAAAATTCTTGAGTTGCCAAATGAGATAATTCTTTCACATTAAGTATAGTATTTCATTTCCTTTAGCCTCTTGTGTAGTTTAAAACCGATTTAGTGAAGTATTGTGAACTTTGTGAATTTTAAGTTGAGATTAGGGTTTGGAATTGATTGCAAGGGTGCAATTGAGCTTAGTAGTGACCTTAAACCCCCTTTAGTGATATCAAATTGGACTAAAACCTGAGACTTAAACCCCAATTAGCAAACATAGAAATTCTGCAGATATTGAAATTGTGGATTTTGTGATGGTTTTTGTATATCTGCTAACACCCGGGGACACTAAAAATATTTTAGCAAACACACAGACACAAGCAGGCAACCTAGGACCCACCACAGAAACCCTAGCCCCTAAACCTCTATCTAGGCCGCAGAAAAATCCCTTCTGGCCGCAATTTGCAGCCAGACCTGGAGCAATTGCCTTCGCAGCTCCATCTCTAGTAAAGTAGACCCTCAATATGTGGAAAGTTGGCTAATTTAACTTAGGGTAAAATCTGGGACCATTTTCATGAGTTGATGCATTGTTTTACGACTTCATTTTAACTTGATTTTGGTATTTGATATTGTGTTTCCGCCGTGTGGCATTTGAACGCCAACGAATAGGGTTATTGGTTGTGTTTTGCATGCGAGACTATAGGTTTTAACCTATCGGTGTTTCGTACGACATTTTGGTTTTTGTGCGTGATTTCATTTACGATACTATATGTGATATGTAGGTACCTGTAACATTTCAGAAAATATAAAATATTATTTTTGGAATTTAATATTAAAATAATATATTTCCCGAAAACTGCACGATTTGCGAATTTGGGGTTTTCGAAAAAGGGTATAAATATATACCAATAATTGTGAAATAAATGGAAATTAAAATGATTTATTCATTTAATAGTACATTTAAAGGATTTGGCATTTTTTTAAAATTATTATATGCAGTTTCGATAAAAACCCAATTAGTGCACTGCTAATCGCGATCAAGCCAAATCCGTGTTTCTACAGTTTTTCATGGCTAGTGCACTATGTCATGTTGCATTTTGGTTACATGTTGTTTTCTTGTGTTGTTTTGGGTATTTTATGGTTTGGTTTTAAAAGAAATGAGAAAAGAAAAGAGAAAAAGGGTAAAAGGGTAAATAAATGAAACAGTGGGTGAGAATAAGAGAGCACGGAGAGAGGGGCTGCCTCATTTTCACCTCCCCCATCATTTTCTTCTCATTCTTCTTCCTCACTTCCCTCCACCTTCACCCCATGATATCATCTAAAAATACTCCTCAAAACCCTAAACCCCTTTTACAAAAATTGATCACCTCCTTCTCCTCTACACATTGGACCAAGAAAAGTTAGATTTTGACAACCTTGAGGAGCTAGGGTTTTTCTTGAGTTGCATCCATGAGGTATAATTTCTATCATTTAGATAATTTTAAGTTTCTTTATATTTTAGTTAGTTAGAAATGGGTTTAAGATGTGGATTTGTGAACTTGGAAAATCCTAGTGAGGGTTTGAGTGAAATTGTGGATTGATGATGTTTTGTGGCTGTCAATGAGACTTTTGAGGTTATTATTGACCTGGACCATAGCATAGAAACCAAAATACAGATTTAGGAATTGATTATGTCGGTTTAATGTTGATTTGTCGGGGTATATGGAAATCTGGAGTAACCCGGGGGCACTAAAAATTATTTAGCGAATACTGGGAGTCGTGCAGGCACCTAGGAAGCTACCACTGAAACCCTAGCCCCATACCCCAACCCAAGGCCGCAGTTATATCCATTCTGGCTGCAATTTGCGGCCAGAGCAGGGAATTAGGGTCCCAGGTTTGGTCCATGGCTCCTTTTTCAATAAATTAGACCCCTCCTGTATGCAAAATTGGCTAATTGTCACCTGGGGAAAATCTGGGAGTGTTTTACTTAATTTCTGAAATTGTTTTGCGTCTTTTAATGAATTTGAATTTGGTATTTGGTATTGTGTTGCCGTCATGTGGCGTTTGAACGTCAACGACTAGGATTTTAGTCGTGTTTTGCACACGAAGCTATAGGTTTTAACCTATGAGCGAAACTTGTGCCGTTTTGGTTTCCGACTTGATTTTAATACGCATTGTGATTGTTTATTATTGTAGGTACCTTCACATGGATTCCGAGGCGACGGAGCGTGGCGTCATTGACTTCGGCAAGTAAGAAGCAAGGTTAGTGGATCTATATCCACGGGGGAAGTCGGGTAGATGGCGTATAGCACCCCCACACATTTTGATGGAAACCGATTCATAGTATTTGGTTAAGAAAACCTTTAATAGAAAACTATAGATAGAGTTAAAAGATAGTTAGAGAACTATATTAGAAACTAAAGGATAGTTAGAAGTGAAATCATACGACTAGTATGTGATGACGGGACTTGAGGATGATATTGATGATATTGCCGTTTAGGGTACTATAAGACTAGATAGTCGACGTAGATGTGTCATCCGAACCATACCTATTTCCAAACTGAAGAATTGTATGCATATTTTAAACGGATAACTTGAGGGACATTACGGATTTTCAAATGATATATTTTCTTTAAAAACACCGTAGCCCCTACTTTCAAAACTACGATTCGCACCTTTCAAAAGCTGTTGGTATGGTTCGGGTGTGTACGTTAGATTAGATACTTATGCTTATAGTAAAGGTAGAATGTATTGTAAAATTGACTTGGTGAGGGACATAAATGCGATGAAAAGGATATATGACGCGATATGATGATTTGGTGATATGTTGGTATACAGATGCGAGTCGATGGAGATGATTGATACCTTGCCGGTCCCCTGATATGAGATTGTTATGGATGTGACCTGGGACATAGGTATATAGATATTTATATTGTGGTGAATCTGGAATGATAAGCCGTACGAGACGTTAGGTTCGTACCTTCATTGTCGTAAAGGTTGATAGGATCCTATTGGTATTATGCCGCCGCACGATGATTTTCTGTACGTGATGAGTTTGACTTGATGATTGATCCATATTCTTGACTAGAGGATGTCGTACGACGGATTATACCGTATGCAATGTTGTGAGGCTGGATGCTGATTTATAGATTCACCGACTCAGACATATGATAGATACGTATACCTTATAGCTTTTAGCTGATGATTTACCTTATGCAGCATTCATGTTATACTCATTGCATTGCATATACTTGTGCTAGTACACTTGCACCATTATCGATGATGCGTTTGTTACACGTACACAGATTTGCCGGCTCACACACTTCATCATCGATAATTGCCATGTTACTACACAGTTGGATTGCTGCATCATGATATGACCCCTTGCATAGTTTACTTGCTATAGTTACTTATGCACCTTATACGATGTTGCATTTGACTTGGGTGAAATTGGGAACCGCAGTATATATTTAAAAACGTGATTCATTTTAAAATAGCGGTTTTCCCTGATATTGTCGCATCACTGTTCAATGTTGCATGATATATGGATATGCTTACATTTCTATCATATGACGCATACATCATGCTTTATGATTTTACGCATTGAGATATGCTGTTTTCATGTGATTTCTGGATTTGAGAACCGTGGCGATTTCAAAAGAAAGCATGTACTGTTTTAAAAACCCGGTTTCTCTTGATATGATTTTTCAGTGCGTCCACCATGTGTTTTCTCGGTTCTGAGAGTGACATGTGAAACCCGATTCGAGGAGGCGGATGAGGTCGGTTGCGGGTACATGGTGGACCTGGTATGGTATCCCGGGGCAAGAAAGGGATGCTGTGTATACAGACGGTGAGCCTGGCAGAGGGACTACTACCTATCGGTGATTGGTTGGACCTGGCGGATATCCGGAGGATACCGACCGGAGTCGAGAGATTATATGGGTCGATCCGGACCGACGGAGCCCGTGGGCCGATCCGGACTGACGGAGCCCGAGATATGAGGATTTATGTGTCGATGCTGGACACGGGTTTCATGATGTTTTCGGGTGTCGATGTTGGACACCCAGGTTCCATGATTTTGATGTGTCGAGAGGGACACCGTTGATTTATATCCCCATACTATCATGCACACTCTTTTATGATATTTACGTGCATACAGACATCGATTATATGGTTGGATGAGATCCACATGCATACATACCTTGACTATATTGTTGGATTATATCCGCATACATATAGGTATTGACTTCCTTGTTGGCACATATGATGACCCGGTCACCCTAGATATCATAGTATTACCTTTATGATATACTTGACCTAGGAGTCATTGTTTATTCGATTTCTGCTTGTAGATGTTTTTCTACTCACGAGTTGGCAACTCACCCCCGTTGTGCCACAGTTCTTGCAGGTTGACCGTATGGATCCGTAGCGGCATCGCTGGCACATAGCTTCATTTGGATATTTTGCTTTGGTAGGTAGGACATTTGTATCGTGCCCACTCTTGTATTATATTTCATATTGTATCTAGTTAACTCCATCAATCAAAATTTGTAAATTATATAAGTAATGAGACTTAGTGGGATTGTGGTTGCAAGATTTAGAGCGAGGGGTTTTCCGCTACTTGTGGTTTTTATGTCTTGCTTTTCTTTATCTTTGTGGCGATCTTCACCGTTGGGCGTCGTATACTTATATATATATTGTCTTGCATGGTTGTGATCCGCCGTTTGGCGAAGAGCTAGCTCCCGCTTGGGGATGCCTTTATCATTATCTTGTATATGTGGTTTTGGATCAAAATATACAAAGGAGGTGCTACCCAAATTTTTAAAAGACGAAACATGTTTTTCAGTTAGTAAAATAAACTTGCATTTTTATTATACCCTTATTTCAAAACTTCGCCTCCTTTATTTTTCAAAAAAAAAGGGTTTAGATTTCTGGGTTTTAGCTTACTTGAATTCCATTACGCCTTTAGACGTGGCGTGATTCAAGTGCTGGTCACGAGCTAATATTTCGGGTCGTGACAGTACCTCATGAGGACTTCGAGACGATAAGCAAGTGCGTGGCGGCATCGGTATCGGCAAGCGAAGATCAAGGTGAGTAGATATATATCTACGGGGGAAGTTGGGTGGATGGTGTATAGCACCCCCGCAAATTCGTAAGATTTTGATATGATGTGGTATAGATATACATATATGGGTTATGGAGAGATATGAACCTTTGCAAGGAAATCATTAGGAGATTATGGGTTAGTGTTAGCGAGAACAGAATAAAGGATTTAGTTGGTTTCTTAGTCGTGAACCCTAGAGTAAGGTTGTACACATACATATACACACACGGGATATGGTTTTGGGTGTATACGTCATATGTATATATATATGTATATATGGATGTGTTGGTGCTTATATATATATATATATATATATATATATATATATATATATATATATATATACATACACGTATATACTGATGTTGAGGATATTATATGGTATTTGGAGATGAGTCGATGAGATTAGGCATGGTGCCATGAGATCGGTGATGTGTTTTGGTTCATATTATGAGATACGACATGATATTAGCGGATTGATGGGCGATGTGTATTCACACACGCGCGTATATATTTGTTGATGATATTAGTATTATACTAGACTTAGATCAGTACCCCCTGTCACGATATGTGATGATAAGGATATCAGATGAGTAATGAGATAAATATGATATTTGACCCGTACCCAGATTTGGGATTCCGTACAATAGATTTACCGTATGAGATATGATTATGATGTTTGATCCGCACTCTTGACTCGAGGATGTCATATATATATATATATATATATATATATATATGTATGTATGTATGTATATATATATATGTATGTATGTATGTATGTGTATGTGTGTATATATATGTATGTGTGTGTGTGTGTGTGTATATGTATGTATGTATTGTATCGTACGTGATACTATTGAGGTGAAATCACCGACTACTAGATATATATAAAGATCGACTGATACTTAGGTGGATTTCCTTACCCTTTTGACTGGGCTCGATTCATACTTGTTTTCAAAAGTGGAGAATTGTGAGTATTTTAAATACCAAACTGCATGACTCGTATATTGGGTAGGTATATTCTTCAGTGTTGTTGTTACTACATCACTTTCTGTATATTCATGATGTTCCATCGCATTGCATGGTATTACATGTGTTATCTGTAATTATTATGAAACCCTGCTGTCAGGACACCAGCACCATTACCGATGATGTGTATGCTCCACATACACTTGCTTGCCGGCTCACACACATCATCATCGGTAATTGCCATGTCACGTACACTTTAGAGAATACTATTCATTGACATAGCTTGCTAGCTGATAGTTGCAATATGTTATAACTTTCGTTGCATTCATTGCATAATATCAGATGCACTCATATATTCATTGGTCATGCAGTATTACGGAGATTTATGTCGGTATTCACTGTGTATTGATATCATGATTTTGATGATTTCGGATTCTTCTTAAGATCTTCTGGATTTGGAAACCGCATGTGAAAGTTTTATAAACCGATTATTTTATTTTAAAGGGAAAGATGCGGTTTTCCTTGAGATGATAAGTATTGTCCACCATGATGTTTTCTCGGTTCTGAGATGGTTTTCGAGACCCGATTCGAGGAGTTGCATGAACCGTCTGCGGGTATATGGTGGACCCGGTATGGTACCCGGGGCAAGAAGCTCGAGTTGTAGACGATGAGCCCGGCAGGGGAAGACTGCCTACCGGTGATTGTTTGGTGTGGCGGATATCCGGAGGATACCATTCGTGGTCGTGTGATTGATGATATAGGTCGATCCGGACTGACGGAGCCCGAGGTATTGGGATATTGAGATATTGAGATTTGAGAAATTGAGATATTGAGATTTGATGATACTGGCCAGTCCGGATAGCCGGAGCCTGAGATATTGAGATATTGAGATTCATGTTTTGTGTCGATGCTTGACATTGATTTCTCTGTTGATTTCATTGATGATATTCGATTTATATACATACAGGAATCTCATTAAATAAAGAAAACAGTTGTCTCACTCATGATGTATTCTGTTTCCATTTGTAATGCATTCATACATCATATATCTGATATGTTGCTATCTGAGGCACTGACACGAGCACGTCGTATTGCACTTATATGTAGATGGATCATGATATTATTTGAGGATATTACTTGATATGACCTAGGATACGTCATACTTGAAATTTCTGCTCTGGGATGTTTTCTACTCACGAGTTGGCAACTCACCCCCGTTATGCCACAGTTCCTTGCAGGTTTTGCCGTACAGGTTTTCGTTGCGGCTTTGCTGGCACACTGTTCCTTCCGGGTGATTGATTTGGTAGGTGGGTTCATTTGCATCGTGACCACCATTGTATATTTGTTATTTCAGTTGTATCTAGTAAAACTCCATCAACCAGACTTGTATATTTGATAGAGATAGATGACCAGTGTATATTCTTTCGACCTTAGAGTCGCGTACTGTATTATTATGGTTTTCCTCTAGTTTTCTTGATGATGTTGGATTTTTATCCTGAGTTTGATCCTCACCTTTTGGCGTTGTATATTCTATTGCATTGTGTGGTTTTGTCCGCCGGTTGGCGAAGAGCTAGCTCCCGCTTGGGGATGCCTTTATTCATTATATATGCTTTATCAGGTTTGTAGCTGTTTGGGGTCAGTTTTTACAAAGGAATCTCTGCCGAAATTTTCAGAAAAGACATGAGATTTTAAAAATGCATACTTCGGCTTATGTTGTTAAACTTCTTGCTTTAAAGTTAGTTTTTCTTCACTCTACTGCTTTACTTGGTTTGGATTTCTAGGTTTTGGCTTACTTAGATTACGTACGCCTCGAGACGTTTCGTAATTTAAGTGTCGGTCATGTTCCGTACTTTTCGGGTCGTGACAAAGTTGGTATCAGAGCGTTAGGTTTTACCTCCTGAGTGTAGGATGACCCTTGGTTGATGGAGTAGGCGACTTCAGTAGAGTGACGTACCGTGTGTATGTTCCGCGGCATACTTACGATACGCTGCTCCGCTTAAGAAGCCTTAGGATGTACATTTCCTTGCACGGTATTATATTCATTCCTATGATTTATTCCTTTCAGTACCAGTTTATGGTTTTGTTACCACGGTTGTATGGGCGCGGAGAGCTACGGCTAGAGTTGCGGTCAGCACGAGCTCGTCACGGACGAGGACTGACCAGGGCGTGATTCCAGGGACATACGATTGCATAGAGGCGTCGTTTTATTGTGTTTTCACGCCATGAGCGTTTGATGGGTCGCTTTTACGAGATTACTCGGATGTGCTGATCAGCACCAGAGAATTGAGCCACTGATAGAGGCCAGCCAGAATGTGATGACCATTGATGTATCGCCTATTCATGATGATTGAGGCACTGTTCAGCGTGCAGAAGAATGAGCCAGTAGTTGCTGCGAACGATGAGATATTGCCCCAAATGTTAGATCTATTGCAGTACGAGTTGTACTTAGAGATATGACAAAAGATCGCTAGTCACCGAGGATGGATGACTAAGATATGTGGTTCGTTCGCTTATTCCGATGCGAGGTCATCAGATTGATTGATTCCAGCTAGAGACGACTTTACGCAGGTACGTTGAGTGTCGATAGAGGCGATCGAATGTCAGAAACCCATATTCTAAGTTTAAAGTATTCAGAGACAAATGCAAGTAATGCTATGGACCCTCTAGAAGAATGAAATCCTAACTCGACATAATGACCATGGAACGCCTTTGAACCTTAGGGTTTGTGGCAGTTCAGCGGTGCCATTAGTGAGGCTTAGATTTGCCCTTCTACGGTTGGTTCATAGGTGATGTGGCATGTACTCGATACTATTAAACTGTACTCAAGCTGTTGAGCTCTTGGGGGTTATGGAACTTTGACGAATCGATCGAAAAGTTCGACATCATTCGAATATCATGTGATGGGGCACATTACTTAGGAGACTCCAGATACGAGTATAGCTGTTGGAGCGCAGTCCATGTAGCCACGAAGAGTTGAGTCCGAAACAGTCGACGTTAGAGAAAAGTGGAGTAAGAGATTCGTACGAGATCTTGATGAGATGACGTTCCACTCCGCCGACATCAGAGATGTGATACGCATGCAGAGGCGTTGTATATGGATATATCATCCGGAAGGAGTCGCGATGAGTATGCATCCGTTCCGGAACCAGAAACAGATATAGTAAAGGGTGATAACCTCCGGACAGTTCGGCAGAGACGAGATTTGGGAGAGACCTTGACAGGACCTTTCTGGAGTACTATACGAGAAGACTTGGACCCAGGAGCGGTCCTATTACGCATACCCAGCAGGCCAGAGTTCAGCATCGTCGACGAGATATTGTTATGAGTGACCAGGACAGTTGGCCAGAGACTCTTAGAGGATGTGCTAGAGCGGGACTATTCCGCCATACTTGATTTCGATATTCTGGGTGATCTATTCGCATGATTGAGTTTTGATGACTGAGTTTCATGATATTTGATTTTGTGCACCATGGCTGCACCTACTGAGTATTTACGTTTTGTGCATAGTTATTGCACTTGAGATATGCTTTATACACCGTTGTGTTGATTTTTGATTTGTGCAGGTTTATTGCACTTGATTCAGTTATGTGCCTTGGCTGCACATGGTTATGATTTCATGGATTGCATACATCTGATTTGATTTTTGTGCAGGTGGTATGCACTCGATTTGGTTTTTGCACTCGGTATAGCTTACATGTGCTTGCAGTACGTGGATACGTGTTTTGTGCACGCAGTTGCACGCGTTTATGATTTTATACACCTTGGAACACTCGGTGTTGCTTTTTATACGCATTTGAGTTATTGATGCATTTCCATGCACTTGTTGAACCCGATTTGTATTTTGTGCAGTTGTTGCACTAGGTTTTTACGCTGTGCATTGTTGCACCATATTGTATTTCATGCATTAGATGCACTGGAGTTGGTATTTTGTGCACTTGATTTAGGTTTTATTCATGCATGTTCGATGCCCTTGATTTAGCCTTCATTCGTGCATGACGGATGTACTTGATTTGGATTTTCACGCATGTTGAGCGCATGATTGAGATTTTGTGCACCACAGTAGCACTTGACTTTGATTAGATATCATTCGAGATGTTGATTTTGATTTCATTCCTATGGTATGCGTGTGATTTGACTTATGCTTTCGGCATAGTTTTCATACACTTTTAGTAATTTGATTCGATTTTGTGCACGCTGATGCACATGGTTGTGAGATTATATACCACGGTATACCTGATTTTGATTTGGATTGAGATGTGTTGTATACTGTCGATTTCGATTGCGATATTCGATATTTTTTCGTGCACCTTGTGCACTGGATTTGGATTCTTACGCATATTTGGACGCTTGATGCGATTTTGATGCACACCAGATGCACTCAATCGAGATTCTTCGTGCACATCAGATGCACCTGATATTGCTGTCAGGCACACCGTTGCCCTTGACAGGGGCTTTCGTGCACACCCGTTGCACTTAGATTTTATTTTGTGCACATGTATGGCACATTCATTGATTTCGATTTCCGTGCGCACCAGACGCACGTAGCAGTCTTATATACCTTTTGGGATTGATTTCCTTTGAGCAGTATGTTTTATGATATTTACTATTTTATATAGTAGCTGAGCAGGACTAGTCCGAGGACAGTACCTGATTATATTTTTGCATGCATTTATAGCTATCGAAGGGATTTCCAAAAAAGGAGCTATAGTCTCAGTATTTACCTACGTGTCCGAGATGACACAAAACATTTTATAAAGGAAACCCTTCTAGCATTGTTTTCAAAACGGCAGGGCGTGTATATTAAACAAGGGGTATATATATATAGTTATTTTCTTACAATAGTCATCAGCCACTGTGCAGTGTTATGCGCATCACACAGCAACGTGAAAGGTTTGGCATGCATTTCCTTCAGATGTTTACATGTATAGATTTGAGGTTTACATGTATAGTTTTGATGTATATCATGTCGGTTTTCGTATTGGATTTGACATTGGTGTCTTCACCATGACTCCAATGATTGCGGGATGCTTGACGGAGTTTCGATTTTGAGTTATCTGCTCATTGTTCATGCGCATGCATTGCGCTACGATGCGTTTTATGTATTGATGATTTCGGAGCCCCGACGACTTGGACTTTTTACTGAAATGTTTTAGTATTTGAAGGGTTTAAATTTAAATTTAGGGATCGAATTTCTTTAAGGGGGAAGATTGTAACATTTCAGAAAAATAAAATATTATTTTGGGGATTTTTTTATAATTAAATAATATTATATTGAATATTTTAATATTGCGGTATAATTAAATACCGATAAATTGGGAAAAATCTGGAAAATTAGAGAAATTACTAAAAAAAGAGGGTGTTTCATATGAATTAAGCAAATTATGAATTTTTATGATTTATTATATTCACTTTTAATGCTAATCACGATTAAATATCGTTAATCTCGCATTAACCCGATTTTGTGCACAAGACATGCTCCATGTCACCTTTTTCACACTTATTACATTTTCCTACATGGCTTCTCTTTTGTTTTGGTTTGGGTTTTTAAAGTGAGAAGAGAAGAGAATAGAAAAGAAAAGAAAAGAAAAAGGAAAACAATAAAAAAAAAGAGAAGCATGGGTAAGAGAGAGAATGAGAGGGGTTTTCCTTGACTTTGGCCATTTCTCTTTGTCTTCATCACCCTCATCATCGCTCCCCTCACCTCCATGGCTGCTGCCCTTATCCCCTCCCCCTCTTCAAGCCTCAAAACCACATCAAAACAACACCAAAACATCATCACCACTTCACAAAAAGCATGCACAAGCTCACAAGCTACACTTTGGATCAAGAAAGTTTGCATTTTGAGCTCTTGGGCAACTCAAGAAAATTCTTGAGTTGCCAAATGAGGTAATTCTTTCACATTAAGTATAGTATTTCATTTCCTTTAGCCTCTTGTGTAGTTTAAAACCGATTTAATGAAGTATTATGAATTTTGAGAATTTTAAGTTGAGCTTAGGGTTTGGAATTGATTGCAAGGGTGCAATTGAGGTTAGTAGTGATCTTAAATTCCCTTTAGTGATATCAAATTGGACTAAAACCTGAGACTTAAACCCCAATTAGCAAACATAGAAATTCTACAGATATTGAAATTGTGGATTTTGTGATGGTTTTTGTATATCTGCTAACCCCGGGGGACACTAAAAATATTTTAGCAAACACAGAGACACAAGCAGGCAACCTAGGACCCACCACTGAAACCCTAGCCCCTAACCCTCTACCCAGGCCACAGAAAAATCCCTTCTGGCCGTAATTTGCGGCCAGACCTGGAGCAATTGCCTTCGTTCTTCTCCTGCAGTTCCATCTCCAGTAAAGTAGACCCTCCATATGTGCAAAATTGGCTAATTTAATCTAGGGTAAAATCTGGGACTATTTTCATGAGTTGATGCATTATTTTACGACTTCGTTTTAACTTGATTTTGGTATTTGATATTGTGTTTCCGTCGTGTGGCGTTTGAATGCCAACGAATAGGGTTATTGGTTATGTTTTGCATGCGAGACTATAGGTTTTAACCTATCAGTGTTTCGTACGACATTTTGGTTTTTGTGCGTGATTTCGTTTACGATGCTATATGTGATATGTAGGTACCTCACGAGGACTTCGATACGACAAGCAAGCGCGTGGCAACGTCGGCATCGGCAAGCGAAGATCAAGGTGAGTAGATATATATCTACGGGGGAAGTCGGGTGGATGGCGTATAGCACCCCCGCAAATTCGTAAGATTTTGATGTGATGTGGTATAGATATACATATATGGTTTATGGCGAGATATGAACCTTAGCAAGGAAAGTATTAGGAGATTATGGGTTAGTGTTAGCGAGAACAGAAGAAAGGATTTAGTTGATTTCTTAGTCGTGAACCCTAGAGTAAGGTCGTACACATACATATACACACATGGGATATGGTTTTGGGTGTATACGTCATATGTTTATGTGTGTGTGTGTGTGTGTGTGTGTATGTGTATATGGATGTGTTGGTGCTTATATATATATGCATAAACGTATACACGGATGTTGAGAATATTATATGGTATTTGGAGATGAGTCGATGAGATTAGGCATAGTGCCATGAGATCGGTGATGTGTTTTGGTTCGTATTATGAGATACGACATGATATTAGAGGATTGATGGGCGATATGTATTCACACACACGTGTACATATTTGTTGATGATATTAGTATTGTACTAGACTTAGATCAGTACCCCTTGTCACGATATGTGATGATAAGGATATCAGATGAGTAATGAGATAAATATGATATTTGACCCGTACTCAGATTTGGGATGCCGTACGATAGATTTACCGTACGAGATATGATTATGATGTTAGATCCGTACCCTTGACTCGAGATTGTCATATATATATATATATATATATATATGTGTGTGTGTGTGTGTGTGTGTGTGTATGTGTGTGTGTATGTATGTATGTATGTATGTATGTATGTATGTATTGTATCGTACATGATACTATTGAGGCGAGATCACCGACTACTAGATATATATAAAGATCGACTCAGACTTAGGTGGATTTCCTTACCCTTTTGACTGGGCTCGAGTCATACTTGTTTTTCAAAAGTGCAGAATTGTGAGCATTTTAAATACCAAACTGCATGACTCGTATATTGGGTAGGTATATTCTTCAGTGTTGCTGTTATTACATCACTTTCTGTATATTCATGATATTCCATCGCATTGCATGCTATTACATGTGTTATCTGTAATTATTATGAAACCCTGCTGTCAGGACACCAGCGCCATTACCGATGATGCGTATGCTCCACATACACTTGCTTGCCGGCTCACACACATCATCATCGGTAATTGCCATGTCACGAACACTTTTGTAACGCTTCGAAAATCTTTTAGGCAGTTTTTCGATAATCGGCCAAATAATCAGCCTTTTCCGTAAAAAGTCAAAATAAGTATTTTTCAATATAGGCCTAATTATACAAAATTTAGATAAGATATTACTAGAATATGGTCACTAAATTGTCACTTAAAAATTTCTAGTTATTTAAAAAAAATTCCTTAATTAATTTTTTTTAATATTATTTTAAGCTTTTAAAAATACATTAAATTAGTAATAAATACAAATTTAAATGGGTAAATTACACACTTAAGAACCATTATAAACTAAAAATTAGTATTAATAAAAATTTTATCAAAACTTACCAAGAATTGTGGTTTTATGGTCAAAAATGAAATAAAAAAATGAATTTTTTTAATATGAAATGATGTGATATGCATTAATTGACCATAGAAGATACTTTTTGTGTGGAAATTTCCACACAACTCTTCCATTCTCACCCCCCAAAGCTTCAGGCCAAGCCCTCCATGCAGGGAAACCCTCTTTTTCCCCCATTTCCTTGCTTCAAAAATCATGCTAAAATCAACAAAAATACACAAAAATACACTATTTTCTTCACTAATTCAAACCTAAACCCTTTTCCAGCTCTTCCCAAATCCTAATTGGTTTAAAACAAAGAGAAAAGAGGCAACATTGGAGGCTAAGTTCAAGGGGATCAACACTTGGGAGGTATAATTTTAATCAAGTTGTTAATTTGTAGTTTAAGCATGTTAAATTAGAAGTTTAAAGTGTTATTTTCATTGTAATGGTTTGTTTTGAAAATTCAAGAAAAGTATTGGTGTTGTAATTAGGGTTTGAAGTATGATAAGTGGGTTAAAGTTAGTGTTGTGGCCATCTAGTGGGTTAGATCGGATGTTTGTGTTAGTTTGTGAACGCTAAATCGTTAATTCGCGAGGTTTGCATCGAAATTTGTCCGTGAATGCTTACTAGATTTTTCTTAAAATTAGGAAGTGACTTAATTGTGATATCGTGACGATATTATTGGTATCTCCAACGACTTATAGGGTATGCGAATGCGGAGTTTGGTTTAGTCGGGTTTTAGTTTTGACGGTTGCCCCGAAACGACGATTTTAGTTAAGGTTTTAGCGATTTTCGTGTGTTTTCCGCGCACCGAGTGCACGTTGTGCCAAACTGGTGAGCGTTGATCCTTTCAAATTGTGACTTGCGTCGTTCCATGATGTTTAATCTTATGTTGTGTGTTATGCAATTTTAGGATCGGTTGCGGAAACATCGGACGTGGCGCGCAAAGGCAAAGCGGTGGTCGGATCAGATTAGCGAGGCGTCCAGGTGAGTAGATATATACATCTATGGGGAAATCGTCTGGATGGCGCAAGGCGCCCCATAGTTAGGATCACTTTATTACTTGCAAATTATATGCATAGTTAGCTAGTCGACCATCTCATTCATATACATACCCGTCTAGTTATTCGTCTGCCGGCATTGCATGGATATCTATATACCTATGTGTGATATCACCCCTTAGGACATTTACACCATTACTATTGGCTCATGTTGCATGCGCACTATTCATGTGACACACACGCCTTTGGTAATTTCCATGCCATGAGCACTGTAGAACCTGTTTAGCTCAGTATCAAATACTTGCATCATACATGATACATTGAATTGCATAGCATGTATATACCTTACATCATCATCATGCTTATATAGATTCCTAGCCACAAATCACATTGCATACCTTTGATATCATAAGCATTTATCATATACAACATGTTGGGTATTATGATTTTCTTGAGAATTTCAGTATTGATGAGATTTTCTGGATTTTGGGGGAAAACCGCAAGAATTTAATAAAAGCTTATTATTATCATTTTTAAAATAAAGTTGTGGTTTTCTCGTGATGTATGTGTCGTCCACCATGAGTTTTCATATTTTCTGTTGGATTTCGAGACCCGATTCTAAGAGTGGATGAACCGTCTCGGGTACATGGTGGGCCCGGTATGGTACCCCGGGGAAAGAAGATCGAGTTGTAGACGATGAGCCTGGCAGGGGAAGACTACCTACCGGTGATATCTGGCGCGGCGGATATCCGGAGGATACCGACCGTTGTCGTGAGATTTGATGATATGGGCCGATCCGGACTAACGGAGCCCGATGTATTTGAGACATTGGTATAGTGAGATATTGAGACAGATATATTTTCTATATTTGGTGTCGATGCTTGACACGGTTTTCAGATGATTTCATTGATGGTACTTTAGCTATTGCACAGATATTCTTTTTCTAAGTTAAGAATGCAGAGCTTATAGTATTGTAAACACTTAAAGATTTCGTATTGATGTTGCATACATGTGCATACATACTAGTGGCATTACATCACATCTAGATATACATATTGTGACGCGTTTGCGTGCATTCTTACGATATCCTTATTAGATGCTATATTCTACTCACGAGCTGGAAACTCACCCCCGTTGTGCCACAGTGTCTTGCAGGTCGGACCCGTCAGCCTTGTAGCAGCGGGCTTATCTTATCATTGGCTTCTTTTGCTCAGATTCACGACATTGCTCGTAGGTGGGTTGCGAGAATACTTTATCTCTTTTTGCACTATCATTGTATCTAGTATTCTCCATCTACCACTTCTTATTTTGTATATGCGACCTAGTGTTGAGACTGAGAGATTTGTGTATATGTGGTTTCTCTGGGGTCGAGATCACTTGAGCCGACGTTATGTTTCTTTATTTTTGTGCTTCTTTATGCTTATTTGCTTGATATTGCATATTTATTGCGTGTGGTTGTAATCCTCCTTGGGCGAAGAGCTAGCTCCCGCTTGGGGATGCCATTATTTCATTAAAGGTTTATATATCTTGTTGTACCCATTTTGGGGGCTAGTATTTACAAAGGAGACTCTGCCGAAATTTTCGGAAAATTTTGATGTTTTTAAAAGGATTAATGAAACTTAATTGGTTTAAAATCGTTTTCATAAAAGGTTTTCCTTCACTCTTATTGTTTATGGTTTAGATTTTCTGGGCTTTGGCTGTCTTAGGTTACGTAACGCCTTGAGACGTCTCGTAATCTAAGTGCCAGTCACGTTCCGTACCTTCGGGTCGTGACAACTTTAGAGAATACTATTCATTGACATACCTTACTAGCTGATAGTTGCAATATGTTATAACTTTCGTATGCTAGTTTAACTATTGCATTCATTGCATGATATCAGATGTATTCATATATTCATTAGTCATGCAGTATTACGGAGATTTATGCCGGTATTCACTGTGTATTGATATCATGATTTTGATGATTTCGGATTCTTCTTGAGATCTTCTGGATTTGGAAACCGCATGTGAAAGTTTTATAAACGGATTATTTTATTTTAAAGGGAAAGATGCAGTTTTCCTTGATATGATAAGTATTGTCCACCATGATGTTTTCTCGGTTCTGAGATGGTTTTCGATACTCGATTCGAGGAGTTGGATGAACCGTCTGCGGGTACATGGTGGACCCGGTATGGTACCCCGGGGCAAGAAGCTCGAGTTGTAAACGATGAGCCCGGCAGGGGAAGACTGCCTACCAGTGATTGTTTGCGCGGCAGATATCCGGAGGATACCGTTCGTGGTCGTGTGATTGATGATATGGGCCGATCTGGACTAACGGAGCCCGAGGTATTGGGATATTGAGATATTGAGATTTGAGACACTGAGATATTGAGATTTGATGATACAGGCCAGTCCGGATAGCCGGAGCCTGAGATATTGAGATTCATGTTTTGTATCGATACTTGACACTGATTTCTCTGTTGATTTCATTGATGATATTCGATTTATATACATACAGGAATCTCATTAAATAAAGAAAACAGTTGTCTCACTCATGATGTATTCTGTTTCCATTTGTAATGCACTCATACATCATATATCTGATATGTTCTATCTGAGGCACTGACACGAGCACGTCGTATTGCACTTATATGCAGATGGATCAGGATATTATTTGAGGATATTACTTGATATGACCTAGGATGCGTCATACATGCGATTTCTGCTCTATGATGTTTTCTACTCACGAGTTGGCAACTCACCCCCGTTGTGCCACAGTTCCTTGCAGGTTTTGTTGTACAGGTTTTCGTTGCGGCTTTGCTGGCACACTGTTCCTTCCGGGTGATTGCTTTGGTATGTGGGTTCATTTGTATCGTGACCACCATTGTATATTTGTTATTTCAGTTGTATCTAGTAAAACTCCATCAACCAGACTTGTATATTTGATAGAGATAGATGACCAGTGTATATTCTTTCGATCTTAGAGTCGCGCACTGTATTATTATGGTTTTTCTCTGGTTTTCTTGATGATGTTGGATATTTATCTTGAGTTTGATCCTCGCCTTTCGGCGTTGTATATTCTATTGCATTGTGTGGTTTTGTCCGCCGGTTGGCGAAGAGCTAGCTCCCGCTTGGAGATACCTTTATTCATTATATATGCTTTATCAGGTTTGTACCCATTTGGGGTCAGTTTTTATAAAGGAAACTCTGCCGAAATTTTCAGAAAAGACTTGAGATTTTAAAAATGCATATTTCGGCTTATGTTGTTAAACTTCTTGCTTTAAAGTTGGTTTTCCTTCACTCTACTGCTTTACTTGGTTTGGATTTCTGGGTTTTGGCTTACTTAGATTACGTATGCCTCGAGACGTTTCGTAGTTTAAGTGCCGATCATGTTTCGTACTTTTCGGGTCGTGACATAAACCCTAGGAGGAGAACTAACAATCCTCAAGACCCTAGTGTTTTTGGATCTCTAAGAAATCGGTGTAGGGTTAGTGCAAAGCTCTGGTGATG
This sequence comes from Agapanthus africanus, assembly GCA_030015575.1. Classification (NCBI taxonomy): domain Eukaryota; kingdom Viridiplantae; phylum Streptophyta; class Magnoliopsida; order Asparagales; family Amaryllidaceae; genus Agapanthus; species Agapanthus africanus. The sequence continues at coordinate 269,127,419 of CM057338.1, read as the reverse complement.
GATTTAAAATCCAAAGAAAAAATATGGAAAAAAGGGTTTCCCTAAGAGGTAAACGTCTTTCAAGATCCTTACCCAAAAAGTAGTTTTGCAGAGTTTAACTCTGAAAGATCTAGGGCAGAGAACTATGCTCTGAAAAGGAGAATTAAATTCTCAAGGAAAGTTGATAAAGAAGATGAAGAAACAGTGAATCGTCTAATAAACCAAACACCTCTTTTATAAGACGTGATGGGAGCGGTTCATCTTCCCGTTCCCCTAGGCAATCCAACAGCTGTAAGGGTGGCCAGCGTTGCACTCACGTGCAAGCCACGTGAGAGCAACGCCGGGGGGAGATTTGTTACCTCATATAAAAAAAAGGGAAAAGAAGAAAGAAAAGGGAAAAATTCCTCACTGTTCAAGTCTCACATGTTAAACACATGAGCGCCTATATGCAAAGCATATGGGCACTTCATAACCCTCACGTGTTAAACACGTGAGCGTCTATATGCAAAACATATGGGCGTTGCATAACCCTCACGTGAGCGCCTATGTGCAAAGCATATGGGCGCTGCAATTAAAACAAATAGGCTAAAAGAGCCACACATGTTAAATACGTGAGCGCATATATGCAAAGCATATAGGCGCTGCATTTAAATAATTGGCAGGCCAAACAGGCCTCACGTGTTAAACACGTGAGTTTTCTTGCTGCATTCTAATATAAGATTGAATTAAATTCTATATGGAAAATATTTTCCCTGATCTTTCTAATATAGAAAGATTTTTCTCTAACAGAGAATCTTGGATTTAAAATCCAATTGTGATAAAATATCACCAAATGAACTATCTGATAAAATTAAGTTCTATGTGGAAATATTTTCTCGATCTTTCTCAAACTGGAACGATCCTCTCTGTTAAACAGAGGACCCTTGGATCAACGATCCAATGGTGATTATAAAATCACCCACCGATCATCTGATAGAATAAAATTCTATCCTACGAAAAATATTTCATAAATCTTGTTAAACAAACAAGAAAACTTCTCTATTAAACAGAGAACTTTTGGATTAAAAATCCAACGGTGAATAAAATTCACCAATTGATCCAAAAGATCACTTTGGATTGATCATGATCTCTCAATCAGAGATTCTCCTAACAAATTGATCTTTTCTCTTCTCCTATAAATAGGAGCAAGGAGATTAAAGGAAAAAAAAGAGAGGAGAGGCACAGAAAGAATCCCACACAAGCTTCTGCAAAAAAAAAAGAGCACAGTAAGATCTTGAGAGAAGAAGAGAATTTAATTCTCAAAGAAGAAGACTTTCCCCATTGAAACCAGAGGTTAAAAAAAACAGAGGTCATATTGTCTCTCCTTACCTATCTAAGAGTTTAACCCTTCATTTAAGAAACTCAGTTCTTTCCCGATTGAGATTTGCAGAAGCAAATCTCCCTATAAGTTGAGAATTTAATTCTTATCGGGGAGATTTTGCTCTGCAGATTCAAAACCTGGGAGAAAAGAGTCAAGTTATAAAAAAAAAGATGAGAGAAGAAGAACGAGAACATATAGTAATTTAATTCCTCCAAAAATTAGGGTTTAACCCTACATAAAGAACTTAGTTCTTCAATATAAAAAAAACAACTGTGATGATGGTCCAAGGTCTTCAAAACCAAAATCATTGGTACTTAGCACTATCTTGAAGTCTCGCGTGTTTTCCACGTGAGTGCTTCAAACGAACAAAGAGAATAACCAAAACTGCTTCACGTGTTTCCCACGCGAGTGTTAAAAAGCACCCCAGTATAAAAAAAAGAGACAGCCACGTGCTTTGCACGAAAACTCTAGCCAAGTGCTTAGCATTTATATAAAAAAGAGGGAAATAAAGCCATATGGGCAGCGCCCATATTTTTGGTGCCTCACGTGTTTCACACGTGAGTGCCACAAGAATCAAATGCTTAGCACTTATATAAAAAAGTGGGGGAATAAAACCTAATGGATAGCGCTCGTATTTCTGGTACCTCACGTGTTTCACACGTGAGCACCACAAAATTTTAGTGTTTAACACTAAACCAGTGCCCACGTGAAATGCACGTGCTTAGCACTGTTGGGTAATTATGGAGACTCAATCTCGTTCCAAATTGGCTAAAGTTTTGTGAGGGATTCTAAAACAACCGAGCCCATATTGCTCATGTTTTCCCAAACTGGCCTTAGTCTCAAAAATGACTAATGGTGTCCCATTGACAATATCCTAAATGATATTTATCTTATATCTCCTAAAGTTAATTTTAGTCTCAAACATGGCTAACATTTCTTAGGTCTATAACAGCCCCTTTCTCCTTCAAATACGGGATTTAGTTTAAGGGTATATCTCTTCACACCTCTGATATATATCGTTGTAATTCTTCAACGTCTTCAGAGAGGTGGCGGGTTCCGACAACCAACAACTCGTTGATGCACTTCCAAATTGACATGCATGCCTCAAATCGGATCGTACCCCAAATTGGGTGCATTCCATATCACTATTGTTCGCTTCGTCACGTAACAAATACACGTGTGCGTAAGATGGATAAAGGACCAAGAAATCTCTAAACTAATATTCGCCTCCAAAATGGCGATAATGGACTGTTACGCCCCGCTTCCCAGAGTACGCTAAATTGGGCACGTGACATAGCCAATCATGCTACCTGTGGGTAGGAAGTATCCATCCACAGTCACATTACGGCTGTAGAGATATCAAGAACAAAAATACAACTATCTAATACATGTCCATAAGCCAAGATAACATGAGTCAAGAATAATAAAAGTGCGGAAGCAAAAGATCCAATACAAAATAACTGGAATGTATTTCCCATAATGCGGGCTCACATCACGAATAAAATGCAGAAAATAAAAGAACTAACTAATACAGAAACCTCACTGCTCAGCCTGCTGGCTGAAGTACTCCTGCTCGGACTGCAGCAAAGGTACGGAATCTGGGCCATGCAAAACCCAGACGTCAGAGCGTCATGTCATCAAGTAATAAAGTGTAACAGGGTAACAAGCAATGCAAATATAATCATGGGTAATAAAGCATGTGTAACAGTGATATAAATCAGGGCAGTGAAGGGTAGTGTGCAGTGAGTAAACTAAACTGGTCTAGTGGGTTATCTACTCTAAAGTCTTTGAAATCAATTTGAAGAATCATCGATGTAACTCAATAGTATCCCGTGCGTGCCCGGGACCACGGTCAAGATTCTCGGGCTGAATCGGAGACGTGTCGCTAGGCAGTAGAAGGTAGCATGTACAGATGAGTGATGTCAGCATCATCACTCCGGGGCTGGCCTAGCCCGTAAGACTGATCAGAACAGGTATCGAACTGTTGAGTTACAAGTCAGGTTTCATCATTGATTTCCCCATACCCCCAAGTTATAAGTGTTCAAGTCAGGTATTCAGTAATCAAGAACTAATGCCAACACAGGATCAGGTAAGAGCAGGTTTGTCTGGATAGACAACAGTAACGGTCCGTAAGGACTACATGTCAGGTTTGTTGGCATTAGACACAAGATTAGGTAACAGGTCAAGCCATGGTACATCAGGTCAAGTCAAGTAGTGTAAGGTACCATGTCGAGTCAAGTAATGTGTGTGTAGCAAGTCATGTCAGGGTGTAAAAGATATCGTGTGGGTGCTCATAATCAACTAACATAGTCATAGTTATAAATAATCAAGCATGGTTATCAACAACACAATCTAAGCAATAGGTTAAGCAATAAAGCAGATTCAATTAATTAGCCGTACAGTTATCAGTCGTGTTTATCAGATGGTGTCAGTATTATACGAGTACAGTATGATAGATGTGTATGCTAAAAACCAGGTTAATAAGTATTGAGTAATTTAGGGATGCGACGACATGTATAATCTGTTCAATGGGTGCAATCGTACTTAAACCGGCTAAAGACGCATATGGATGTCCGTTAGCTTAAAACTGGATAAAAGGGGTATTATGGCTATAAACAAATGTGATCATGTGGTCTAACATTTACAGGTGATTACTAGGTATAAATAATTAGATGCAATAATTAAGTTTCAAGTTCGAGATCATAAAATATTTAATGGAACTTTATACGGTTAACTTGAAATCCACTACTTCGATTCTATTTAGAGATTTAATAGGAAATAAATAAATTAGCATAAGAATAGCTTAAATAGCATGTAGCAAGTTTCACTTGCCTCGACGGGTCGCGATACGGAAAACAGAACGTTACGCGTTGGCGGGGAAAAGTCGCAACGCGCGCACAGTACACGGAATGAACCCAAACGACGAACGGTGGAGTCACACGGGTCGGAGGTCCTCGCTGGGTTGTCGGGAAACGTCGTCGGCACCGTCGGATTCTGGGGATCCAAAACAACAGTGAAAAGAATGCTAAAATATAGATACAGAGAGAGAAAAGAAGAGAACAGGAAAAGCAGAAGAAGAAAGAGAATGGGGGATAGCTTACTGGGTCGCAGAGGGGGTGCTAGCAGTGACGGCGAGATCGACGGCGGTGAGGGACGCCGGTGAAGGGTTTTCAGAAGAGCTAGGGTTCGGTTAGGGTTTAGGGTCGGTTTGGGTGCAGGGCTAGGTGATGGGGTTCTGGTGAGGGGATGATGTCGAGGAGAGGAAGGGAATGAGGTGGTGATGATGGTGGGTGTGAGGTTAGGGTTTCGAGGAGGCGGCTGCTTCTTTATGGGTCTCGTCGTGAAGCTCGGGTTAACAGCGAAGGAGATGGAGAAAAGATTTTCAGACGAAGGGAGGTGACGGGATTCGCGGCGGTGACGAAATCACGTACAGTGATCGCGATAGGAGAGAGAAGGAACGCGAGAAGAGAGAGATAGGGAGAGAGCGAGAGGAGAGAGAAAGGAGAGGAGAAAGAAACTTGGCTTTATATGCAGGAGAGAGAAAGAGAGAAGAGATCAGGGTTACGAGATTGGGAGAGAGAGAGAGATCGGTGGCTGAGAAAGGAGAGAGATAAGGAGAAATAGAAAGGGAAAAAGAAGTAAAGCGGGGCCCACATGCCAGATAGGAGAGAGCTGGAGAGGGCTGAAGCAGTTGGGAAAGATTCAAGAGAATTGAAAAAGATTTTTAATTTGTTAAATAAATTATAGTTAACCGTTGAAGATTTTCGAAATTTGAGAGGTATAGTTAAAATAAGATTATTAATAAAATTTGAATTTAGGCCGATTACAAAATATTTCAGAAAGCGCCCGGGTCGGGTCCAAAGCTTTGGATTTGAAATGTAAAAATTATTAGCAAGTTCCAAAAATTAAAATGAAGGATTTTGTGCTGAAAAAGCATACCCCCAAGAACGGACGCACGCACGTGTGCGTAGCCGTCCAAACACGCCCGTTTCACTGAACGGGACGAGAACACGATGCAAGGACGCTACCACATGGTTAGGGATAACAAGCAGGCCATGTCAAATATTTTTAAACTATTTTAAGTAACTTAAATGTAATATGCAAACATATGCAATGTCGGGGTAAATTATAGCTAGTAACTGTCAAAGCATGATCAATGAAATAAATACCACACACCATACATACGGTAACAGAAATTGGTATAACAGAACTCGGTTGTTACATTATACCCAACTACAAAAAGAATTTCGTCCTCGAAATTCCAAGAACACAAAAGATAGACGACCGACAAACTACAAGAAAAGATGGGGAAACTTCTGCCGGATTTCATCTTCCCGTTCCCAGGTTGGCTCTCCATGTGAGCGACTACCCCAAGAAACAAGTACAAGGGGGATAACTTTGTTCTTAAGATCCTTTTCCCTTCGATCCACAATTGCAACCGGTCGCTCCTCAAAAGTCAAATCTTCTCGTACCGTCAGTTCCGAATGATCCAATACATGCGTTTCATCCCGAACATACTTACGGAGTTGAGATACGTGAAACACATCGTGCACATTCGCCAAGGACTGCGGTAACGCCAAACGATACGCTATCTCGCCAACACGCTCCAAGATCTCGAAAGGCCCGACGAACCGAGAACTGAGCTTTCCTCGACTTCCAAAACGAATCACCCCTCTAATCGGTGATATCTTCAAGAATACCAAATCACCCACGGCGAACTCTAGAGGCATTCTCGACATATCAACCCAACTCTTCTGTCGGTCTTGGGCTGCTTTCATATGATTCCGAATTGCATTAACTTTCTCAACTGTCTGCACAACCAAATCTGGTCCCAACAATCTTCGTTCACCGACATCGTCCCAACAGACAGGTGAACGACACTTGCGACCATACAAAGCTTCGAATGGAGCCATCTGAATAGTTTCCTGGAAACTGTTGTTGTAAGAAAACTCCACCAAATGTAGATGATCCTCCCAAGAACCCTTGAAGTCCAACATGCACGCTCTCAACATATCTTCAAGAGTTTGGATCGTTCTCTCCGACTGGCCATCAGTTTGAGGATGATAAGCTGTGCTAAACTTCAATCGAGTCCCCAAACTTTCCTGTAAACTCCTCCATAAGTGTGATAAGAACCGAGTGTCACGATCGGACACGATGCTCACCGGTACTCCATGCAATCTTACAATCTCCTGCATGTACCGCTCTGCCAAAGCTTCTGTTGATTGACCAACCCGAAAAGGAATGAAATGAGCTTCTTTGGTCAAACGATCCACAATCACCCATACTGCATTGTTGCCTTTTGGACTCCGCGGTATTGCTGTCATGAAATCCATGGTTATATGTTCCCACTTCCACTGAGGAATCGGAAGTGGTTGCAATAAACCAGCAACCCTTTGATGTTCAGCCTTAACTTGCTGACACACCAAGCACTTTGCCACAAAGCGAGCAATCTCCCGTTTCATTCCTTCCCACCAGAAATGATGTCGTAAGTCTCGGTACATCTTCGTGCCTCCTAGATGTACGGAATAAGCTGAACTGTGTGCCTCCTTCATAAGCTCTTCGCGAATATCCCCCTATGGCACACACAAACGGCTACCATATCTCAACGAACCATCTTCATGGATCAGTAAATCTGTTCGTAGTCCGGCTTCAACCTGTTCTCGAAACTTTCGCAATCTAGGGTCCTGCGGTTGCGCTACTTTAATATTCTCGATCAACGACGAATGTACTTGTAGCTGCATCAACTGTCCTGAAGAATGCGGTAGCACAACCTCCAAATCAAATCTTCGAAAGTCTTCAACGATTTCCTTATGCGTAGTCAACATCTTAATTGCTGGTAACCGACTGAGCGCATTCGGTACGACATTAACCTTCCCCGGATGGTACTTAAGATCAAGATCGTAGTCAGCCATCAGCTCTAACCATCTACGTTGCCTCATATTAAGCTCCTTCTGCGTGAACACATAGTTCAAGCTTTTATGATCCGTGAAAACCTCGACCCTTTCGCCCAAAAGGTAGTGTCTCTAAATCTTCAAAGAGAAGATCACAGCCGCAAGCTCCAAGTCGTGAGTTGGGTAATTCTTCTCATGGGTCTTCAACTGTCTCGATGCGTACGCTACAACCTTCCCATGCTGCATCAAAACGCATCACAATCCTTTTCCAGATTCGTCACTGTGAATCACCAATCCTCCGGAATTGTCTGGCACGGTCAGAATAGGAGCGGTTATCAATCTCTACTTCAACGTCTCAAAAGCTGACGCACAATTATCCGTCCACACAAAAGGTACCTCCTTGCGCGTAAGCTTGGTTAACGGCACTGCCAGACGAGCAAAGTTCTCCACAAATCTTTTGTAATACCCGGCGAGTCCCAGAAAGCTTCTTATCTCCGCAACATTCTTCGGAATCGGCCAATCGCGAACTGCTGCAATCTTTTCGGGATCGACGGCGATTCCATCGCCAGACACAACATGCCCCAAAAACTTTACTTCTTCCAGCCAAAACTTGCACTTGCTCATCTTCGCATATAATTTCTCCTGTCTCAACGTCTGCAGTGCGATCTTCAAATGTTCTGCATGCTCTTCAAAACTCTTCGAATAGACCAGGCTATCGTCAATGAACACCACAATAAACTGGTCCAAGAATGGTGAAAAGATTCGGTTCATCAAGTCCATGAATATCGCTGGTGCATTCGTTACTCCGAAGGGCGTCACTAAGTACTCGTAATATCCATACCGAGTTCGGAACGCCGTCTTACAAATATCTTCTGCTTTCACTCGGACCTGATGATATCCGGATCGCAAATCCAGCTTCGAGAATACTCTCGCACCACTAAGCTGCTCAAATAGTTCGCAATGCGAGGGATCGGGTACTTGTTCTTAATAGTCACCCGGTTTAATTCTCGATAGTCGATGCAAATCCATCTCGTGCCATGTTTCTTCTTAACTAGAAGAACTGGAGCTCCCCAAGGCGAGTTACTGCTTCGAATCCAACCCTTCTCAAGCAATTCAGCAACCTGTTTCTTGACTTCTTCCAACTCCACTGGTGCCATTGGATAATACGCTTTAGATACTGGCGCTGCACCAGAAATAAGATCAATTGCGAACTCCACATCTTGCTTCGGCGGTAATCCCGATATATCTTCAAACATGTCCATAAAATCGCGAACAACAGCTGGCTCTTCACTTTCATCAACCTCCATTGATGCAAGAATATTAGTTGTCAGCCTAGCCCTAAACTCGACTGGCCCGACAGAACTGCTTCCTCCAGTGAAGGTAAACTCGGGATGTCCGGGAATCTGGAAAATTACTTTCTTTGCCCTACAATCAATGTGAGCGTGGAAAGTGCCAAGAAAATCCATTCCCAAGACGACTTCGTAGATTCCCGTATCAATCACCAAGAAATCTGCAAAAAGCTCCCGTCCGCAAACAACAACTGTACAATCTTTACATTCCCTACTAGATATGATTTTTCCATTCCCAGTGTGTATGTCCCAGAAACTAGACAGGGTCGTGCAAGTAATCGAGTGTGTAGTTATAAACTTGGACGACATAAAACAATGGGATGCACCAGAATCAAATAATGCTAATGCGGGAAAACTATGAACGAGTAGAATACCTGAAACAACTTCTCCCGAAGCCTTAGCTTCCTCAGCCGTCAAGGTAAAAGCTCGAGCCTGATTAGGTCCTTGAGTCAGCTACTTCTGTCCCTGAAATGGTTTCTGTGGAGGCTTCTAAGTATCATCCCTTGTGCGTAGCTTCGACGGACAAGAACTAACAGTGTGATTTGCTGCTCCACAAACCAAACAGAGTCCCTACCTCCTTTGACAATCCTTTTGCATGTGGCCAGGTAAATGGCAGTAGTCACAAATCACGCTCCTTCTTCGATCAACGACAACAGGCTTCTTCATCGGTGTTACGCCACGACGGTTCACTGGAATACCCCTGTGTCCATGAGCTCGGTTTGGTACAAATGTCGGCTTCCTTACCGCAACTGTTGTCTGCTGTGAACTCCCAGTCTTCCCAGATAAGCTCTGCTGTTCTTGTGCTACCGTAAGTACCTGTGAGAAAGTGGTCAAACCCAGGGAGACAATCTGCCTCTGGATGTCTACATCCAAGCTGCGAATGAACCTCCTTGCCCTATCTGCATCGTTAGCAACTAAAGGTCCAGCGAATCTACTGAGCTGTGTCCACTCTGCTGCATGTACATCTACGGGTGCACCATTCTGCTTCAGACTGATGAACTTCTCTTCCATTTCTTCCAGTGCAGTCCGCGGGAAGAACTTCTCCAGGAAACTCTTCGAAAAATCCGCCCACTTGATCGGCTTGGGCAAGCGGGCCTCTTCCACCAGCCACCACTCATGGGCGAAGTCCACTAACTGAATGCGAAGCACATCCACTCGTTTATCATCTGGGATCTGCGCCGCAATAAGTAAGTTCTCCGTGTCAACTAGCCACTGCTCCGCTGGCAACGGCTCCTCCAAACCATTAAAGACAGACGGTCCCAAACGCCTGAAATCTGCTACGGTCCCTATACGATCAACTGGCTTAGCTCAAACATTGTTCACGGACTGCTGAACGGTCCGCAAACCTTCCTGAAACGATTCAGCTTGCTGCTGGATCAGCTCGGTCTGCCTCTTTTGATTCTCCAGCATTCCCCGTATCACTCCAAGCATGGCGGCTTCGTCAACACGCCTTTGGTACGTCTTCAGATTCTTGTCTGCCATATTCCTGAAATCAAAACACCTAAATATTAGCATGATAACAGATTCAAAATGTAGATCAAGACTAGAACTCCGAGTTACGTAAATAGAGTACCGCATTGTAACCATGCCGCGGTATCATAGCTACAATTACATAACTCCACTCAAGTCGCCTAAGTTCTAGGGATAACAAGGAATCAGGTTTTCGAGTCGATATTCAAAGGAAGTTTGCACATTGTAAAAGATATAGTCAGGAAGAACTTAGATTCAAGAACGGTAAAACGGTAAGGTGGCAGGACATGTTTCCTAAACACGGGTATTCTGATTCATGTATTGGGTACAATACCCAACTACAAAAAGAATCAACCCGACTAACCTATGACTCTGATACCAAAAGAACCATGTCACGCCCAGCTTTCCAGAGTACGCTAAATTGGGCATGTGACATAGCCAACCATGCTACCTGTGGGTAGGAAGTATCCATCCACAGTCACATTACGGCTGTGGAGATATCAAGAACAAAAATACAACTATCTAATACATGTCCATAAGCCAAGATAACATGAGTCAAGAATAATAAAAGTGCGGAAGCAAAAGATCCAATACAAAATAACTGGAATGTATGTCCCATAATGCGGGCTCACATCAGGAATAAAATGCAGAAAATAAAAGAACTAACTAATACAGAAACCTCACTGCTCAGCCTGCTGGCTGAAGTACTCCTACTCGGACTGCCGCAAAGGTACGGAATCTGGACCATGCAAAACCCAGACGTCAGCGCGTCATGTCATCAAGTAATAAAGTGTAACAGGGTAACAAACAATGCAAATATAATCATGAGTGATAAAGCATGTGTAACAGTGATATAAATCAGGGCAGTGAAGGGTAGTGTGCAGTGAGTAAACTAAACTAGTCTAGTGGGTTATCTACTCTAAAGTCTTTGAAATCAATTTGATGAATCATCGATGTAACTCAATAGTATCCCGTGCGTGCCCGGGACCACGGTCAAGATTCTCGGGCTGAATCCGAGACGTGCCGCTAGGCAGTAGAAGGTAGCATGTACAGATGAGTGATGTCAGCATCATCACTCCGGGGCTGGCCTAGCCCGTAAGACTGATCAGAACAGGTATCGAACTGTTGAGTTACAAGTCAGGTTTCATCATTGATTTCCCCATACCCCCAAGTTATAAGTGTTCAAGTCAGGTATTCAGTAATCAAGAATTAATGCCAACACAGGATCAGGTAAGAGCAGGTTTGTCTGGATAGACAACAGGAACGGTCCGTAAGGACTACTTGTCAGGTTTGTTGGCATTAGACACAAGATTAGGTAACAGGTCAAGCCATGGTACATCAGGTCAAGTCAAGTAGTGTACGGTACCATGTCGGGTCAAGTAATGTGTGTGTAGCAAGTCATGTCAGGGTGTAAAAGATATCGTGTGGGTGCTCATAATCAACTAACATAGTCATGGTTATAAATAATCAAGCATGATTATCAACAACACAATCTAAGCAATATGTTAAGCAATAAAGCAGATTCAATTAATTAGCCGTACAGTTATCAGTCGTGTTTATCAGATGGTGTCAGCATTATACGAGTACAATATGATAGATGTGTATGCTAAAAACCAGGTTAATAAGTATTGAGTAATCTAGGGATGCGACGACATGTATAATCTGTTCAATGGGTGCAATCGTACTTAAACCGGCTAAAGACGCACATGGATGTCCGATAGCTTAAAACTGGATAAAAAGGGTATTATGGCTATAAACAAATGTGATCATGTGGTCTAACATTTACAGGTGATTACTAGGTATAAATAATTAGATGCAACAATTAAGTTTCAAGTTCGAGATCATAAAATATGTAACGGAACTTTATACGGTTAACTTGAAATCCACTACTTCGATTCTATTTAGAGATTTAATAGGAAATAAATAAATTAGCATAAGAATAGCTTAAATAGCATGTAGCAAGTTTCACTTGCCTCGACCGGTCGCGATACGGAAAACGGAATGTTAGAAGTCGGCGGGGAAAAGTCGCGACGCGTGCACGGTACACGGAATGAACCCAAACGATGAACAGTGGAGTCACACGGGTCGGAGGTCCTCGCTGGGTTGTCGGGAAACGTCGTCGGCACCGTCGGATTCTGGGGATCCAAAACAACAGCGAACAGAATGCTAAAAATATAGATACAGAGAGAGAAAAGAAGAGAACGGGAAAAGAAGAAGAAGAAAGAGAATGAGGGATGGCTTACTGGGTCGCAGAGGGGGTGCTAGCAGTGACGGCGAGATCGACGGCGGTGAGGGACGCCGGTGAAGGGTTTTCAGAAGAGCTAGGGTTCGGTTAGGGTTTGGGGTCGGTTTGGGTGCAGGGCTAGGTGATGGGGTTCTGGTGAGGGGATGATGTCGATGAGAGGAAGGGAATTAGGTGGTGATGATGGTGGGTGTGAGGTTAGGGTTTCGAGGAGGCGGCTGCTTCTTTATGGGTCTCGTCCTGGAGCTCGGGTTAACAGCGAAGGAGATGGAGAAAAGATTTTCAGACGAAGGGAGGTGACGGGATTCGCGGCGGTGACGAGATCACGTACAGTGATCGCGATAGGAGAGAGAAGGAAGGCGAGAAGAGAGAGATAGGGAGAGAGCGAGAGGAGAGAGAAAGGAGAGGAGAAAGAAACTTGGCTTTATATGCAGGAGAGAGAAAGAGAGAAGAGATCAGGGTTACGAGATTGGGAGAGAGAGAGAGATCGGTGGCTGAGAAAGGAGAGAGAGAAGGAGAAATAGAAAGGGAAAAAGAAGTAAAGCGGGGCCCACATGCCAGATAGGAGATAGCTGGGGAGGGCTGAAGCAGTTGGGAAAGATTCAAGAGAATTGAAAAAGATTTTTAATTTGTTAAATAAATTATAGTTAACCGTTGAAGATTTTCGAAATTTGAGAGGTAAAGTTAAAATAAGATTATTAATAAAATTTGAATTTAGGCCGATTACAAAATATTTCAGAAAGCGCCCGGGTCGGGTCCAAAGCTTTGGATTTGAAATGTAAAAATTATTAGCAAGTTCCAAAAATTAAAATGAAGGATTTTGTACTGAAAAAGCATACCCCTAAGAACGGACGCACGCACGTGCGCGTAGCCGTCCAAACACGCCTGTTTCACTGAACGGGACGAGAACACGATGCAAGGACGCTACCACACGGTTAGGGATAATAAGCAGGCCATGTCAAATATTTTTAAACTATTTTAAGTAACTTAAATGTAATATGCAAACATATGCAATGTCTGGGTAAATTATAGCTAGTAACTGTCAAAACATGTTCAATGAAATAAATACCACACCACCACACATACGGTAACAGAAATTGGTATAACAGAACTCGGTTGTTACATGGACCGAAATGTCTCTAAACTAATATTCGCCTCCAAAATGACGAGAATGGACCGAAACGTTTTTAAACTAAAATAATAGAGCCCAAACGCTCTTTTGTTGGATCCTAAATAAAAATGATTCTGAAATCTCGTTAAGTGGATCTTAGTCTCAAATTGGAATAATGTATCCTTAACAAGAACAAATCGAGCCCAAAATACTCACATACATTTAAGTCGATCTTAATCTCAAATAGATTAACGGTCCTTAAATAAGAACTCCAAATCTAAGATATACGGATTTGGATTAATCCACGCCTTACGGACGACAATATAAATTAGTCTCCGTATACAATCCACGGGCAACCCAAACAAACAAAAACACACACACGGCACGAAATGAACCTCCGGAACAGGGGAAAGTGGTTATCGCGATGCGGTAACGTAATTAACTGCAGGGGCTTGCGCCTGTAGGGAAGAGCGTCCCCACAATTAAAAAACCCCTCGCAAACGAGAAGGGATCTGATAAAGTCTGCTACAACGGTCGCATTCGTTCAAACCTCCGATATATGGTGCCATAAATCAACTTGGTATTTTCGGAGAGGTGGACGGATAAATCCAAATAGTATCTGCTCCCAAATTCAGGCAAGACGATCCATCCCGGTTCGTCTCTGTTTTTGGCGGTAAATAATTGCCTTTGTCTTGTTCCAATCGATCTTTATCCCTCTCTGGTGAACAAGAAAACTAAGAAAGTTACCCACCGAAATATATACCAATAGAGGATTAAGTCTCAAATTGTGTAGTTGCATCCGGTGAAAAATCCTTCTTCAAATCGGCCAAATGGTCATTACTTTCGTTTGACTTCACGATTATGTCATCGATATAGACTTCGAAAAATTGGCCAATCATATCAGTAAAATGTGATTCCTAGCTCATTGGTAAGCCGCCCCAGCGTTCTTAAAACCAAACGGCATCACCATCCACTCATAAAGGCTAAGCGGATTTGGACAGTGAAATGCAGTCTTCTTCACGTCCTCCTTAGCTATGAATTTCTGATTATATCCAGAATGACCTATGTGTAAGTGCACGGCGGCGTCCCGGCCGTCAATCCTACGGCCAAATGCGGAAGCGGTGATAAACTTTAATTTTGCGAACTTAGCAAACCGGCACCACCGCGCACTAAACATCCGGATCGGACCATTAAACTAGTTCTAGCAAATTACAAGACGGGTTAGAGATATACCGAGTGATCCGAGTCCTCCAGTCTTCTCGTCGTCGTCCCGATCTCCTGCGGAAAATCCAGTTGTCTCCTCCTCGCTGGAAGGGCACCACATCGCCTGCATCTTTTACGGGCTCCCACCTCAATACCGAGGCAACTCGGGCGCGAAGTTGGCTGGCCGACGCGTCCAAGATTTGCTGTAGAATAGTGTAGAATAGTTGTCTCTTTAGGGTTTAGGAGGTTGCCATTTATGGAGGAATTTGTGGACAAGAATTTTTCATGGATGCTAGAGGAAAAATGGAGCATCCTTTTCAAAAGGGGCTCGGCCAAAAAAATAACAGCACCCTTCCTCCCAATTAATCTCATTGCCACCATATATAAAATAATGCATTCTCTCCTCCAAAAAACAAAACCAGTGCACTCATATATAAGCACTAAGAAAAATAAATCCACACTCACAAATGAAGGGGGGGCCACGAAATTAAGCATGAAGGAATAATTTTCCACCAAAAATAAACACTCACTCCATTCCCAAACAGTGGCCGGCCATACCTCATGAGTGAGTGGAGAGGGAGAGCATGGTCAAGGTATGGAGCAACCATTATGATAAAACAATAATGCAAAAACCCCCTCCCACAATTGCTTATTTGCAACAATGCAAATAAGCCCTCCTCCACCAATCTTCGGCCAATGAACGGAACAAAGGAAATCGGCCGAAACGAAAAGCAAACTGGCAACTCCAGAAAACTGGTCCCATAATAAATTACAGGAAAACCCCGATACTGTGCATACACACCCGCATCTGTATTCCGACCGGATACAAATGCAATGAGACAAATTCTACACTGTACTAAACTAGGATCCGGCTTAAACCAAAGCCGGCTAGTAATATCCGTTCGATCCTGATCCGTGCAATACCGCACGTATCCGATCGAACCTTGCCATATATCTATACGGCCTCTAGTACAAACCGTCCGATCCTGATCCGTGCAATACCACACGTATCTGATCGGACCCTGCCATATCTCCATACGGCCTCTACAGCGTTTCGCCCGAAAGCTGAGTAACTGAATGTGTGGTGGACTCTAAAGACTCGTCAATACTATGGCTGTGGATTTAACCACTAGCACGTCAGAGGTATAAGCCAATACGTAACGGGCCACCAGCTATTGACCAAAAGGGACGTCGATGAGCGAACTCATCCTGACACCCTACTGAGCCTGTCAGTGACAATATCCGTACAGTCCGGTCCGTTCGTCTATGAGCATCGCATGGCGGGCCTAGGGGGTTGGTAAAAGTCAGACCCCCAAAAGCGGTACAAGTCGTGTCGGAGTGTAGCCCAGAACACCCTGAGATACTACTGGAATACCTACCAGTAAATCTCCTGCCTTGGCCAAGGACTTCGTGTAATGGCTCTCCTAGACACAGCGCGACCTCACCCCCAATACCGGGAGAGACGAACCCCCGAAGATCCGCTCACTGCCTCCATGTGGCTCGGGACTGTACCCAACTAAAACCTGTTTGCACGACTCCTTTGAGCCGTGGTAGGGTAGTAATCAAAGTACAGTGGGAACTCACACGAGACAAATGACGATCCCCAGGTCGATGAACTAACCTGTACACATGTCACCAGGGAACTGCTATCTGACGTCAGGTATAAGACCAACTAGCATGTTCCCGGCGAGTCCTGTCCGGTGTACTCATAACCCAATGAGCACCTGTATACATCTTAGGTGAACCAACTGACACCAGTGGCTTGTGAGACCGGCCACCGCCCCTCGTCGGGGTCTCGACTGTATACACTAGTCTACTCTGGAGAATCGATGCCCTGTCTCGAAACTCCCACGACTAGGGACCATTTAAGGATGTGCTTATAGACTACCAGCTCCCACGTATATGATCGCCCTCATACTTCTGGCAGTCAAGCAAGAATCCTAGGGGCTCTATCAACGTGTAATAGCGACCTGTAAGGTCACCTGAAACAGTACACGATGATAAAGGTAAACCAGATAGCATACTATCATCTCGAGTAAGACTGTTTTACCGGGATAGGTCCTCCCTCAATCATCGCAATCACGTGCCTGTGATCCAATAATTGACTCTGAGGGCATTATCTCTAACAATCTCCCACTAGCACTCAAGGCTAATTATTGCGATGTCGCATACTCACAGCCCGTGTGATACCGAACACCCAACTCCTCTACTAGTCAGTCTCATAAAGCCTGTTTGCGAAACTCTTGCGTTCAAGGAATAGCCTCAGTGAGTGGATCCGCCTAGATGTTTCTTTCTATGTCTCTCTATATCTCAAGTTCGCGGAGAAAGCCATCTCCCGAAATGAGCAATACCTGTCTTAGAGTGTCTGGATGTCTGATGGGACCGAGCTCATAAATGAACTACAAATCCAAACTTCTTAGACTGTATCGTCAACTGAACTTAATCAGTATCCTGCGCCATGCCTCCCTCAGTATTGCCTTGGACCACCTGTCCAAAATACTGCCCCTCGTCAGAAGGAAAACTATAACTCTGACAACCTCAATGTCGTCCATGTCACCTTGGAAGCCTGGAATGATAACTGTCTCCCAAATGAGGCTGTCGTTATCATTTCCCTAGAACATCCACTTATGTTCTAAAACTGCTTCCGACTGTTTTTCCAGGATTTGATCAATATCAACTTATTGCACCTACTGCAAGAACAACATCTGGTGTGGTACTTGACATCTCATGATTGACTCAATTGCCTAAGCAAGTGATCTGCCAATCATGCACATCCCTCTCCCCTTTAGTCTGTAAGACACCTTTAGAGAGGGCGACTCCATTACCTGCAGGTACACCACCATGCCAGGAGTCGTCCATTCTAAATACTCTTAGAATGCTGTCTAAGTACCCAGATTGGGAAACCACCCAAATCTAGACCTAAAACCATAGATCTAGTAACCAGTATGTCTGATACAAAATCCATTTCCTTTGTGGAGAAACCACTGTGTGACGACCAAAATATAACCGATCGTAGTATAGGAATATCACTTCCTACTACGTGTATGTCATCCAAAACCCGGATATCACATCCTACTACCTTCTCAACAGATCCATCCCCTATTCTGATGACGTCAAAACTATGACTGTCACATCAGAAATAGATGATCTATCTCCGCTACATCTGCTTTAGTCTATAAATAGACATAAGCCTGATGTCCACCAATGCTTCCGCTGCTCCCACTGACTACGACAACCCTCTGGCAGAGTCATATAGACGTGCACTTCTAAAGCTAGTTTAGAACGACGCTATATTCATCCTCCTGCCGGGTCTCGCAGCCTGGAACAACAACAATGGCAAGTGTGGGTAAACAAGAACTTCCCTGTCACCGTCCTTGAGGCTACCGGAGTACCTCTCGGGTGCCTGAAGTTACCCACCGTATCTGTGGAGTGGCCAATGGAATGTCAAATCAGATTGAATCTTTAGGTTCCTTATCAAATCTTCAGTAATCGTTTGCGGTTCTGGAATCACTTCCAGTTCTACCATACTCCCACTACTGTTTTTGAAAAAATCCATTTTTATTAAAACTGTGGCGAGTCAAGAACAATATCACTATTGATCTTTCTTATAGTAGAAAGTCAACCCTCGTCATAGCCTGGGTCAACCCACAAACAGCCATTACAGAAACGTGCCTTGAGTTATCCAGAGTCTGGTTTTAATCATAAGCCGGACAACTCCCCGTACCTTAACAATGTTAAGATATGAACTGTACTATATCCAATATAGAACCAGAGGCACTGATTTAATTGAACCAGATTCAAATCATGCAGCTGTCTCCAGTGCATGTCAACTAAATGGAGAGAGGCCGATCAGCGTTACTCAACTTAGGAATGCTTCCAATTATGAGTAACCTGAAAGAGAAGCAATTTCTCTTTATCATTACTATCAACTGAATACCATACACAAGTATCTACATCTTCGATCACCTTGAAGAATCCCGATACTTGTTACACCTGGTTCTCTACTCTATTCAAATACCTATAACTCCTCAAAACTTAGACCCTGTGTTTCTACGAAACACATGTCTAAGAACTAGAGAAGTTAAAAGTAAACAGAATATAGTATGAGGACCAACCCCTCTGTCCTAATGGACACTGGACAACATACAATACTCTGTATAAGTCCGCCGAGTCTAACAACTCTTTCACTGTGTGTCGTAGGTTGAAAACTGTACTTATGGTTAAGAAGAATTACACCGCTGTTTAATGCTCCTTACCTAACCATCCACTGATATAGGTAAATGTCATCGACATAATATCAAAAGGTATATCTCACTGTATGAAAATAGACGTACAGATATATCAATTTGAAATTGGTGCACAAAAGCGGATATTCAAAACCAAATATTTGCCGACCGGCAAACAGCCCAGGTGATCTCCTCAAATATCACCGATTACAACGAATCCCGATATAATGAGGATGATCACCCAATTCCCAATAACTTACTCCCACTCATCATCTGTAAAACCATACAGATGTGAGAATCAAACCTGGTAAATACATACCCTGGAGCAAGTGTCCAATCGGGAAATCAGTTTTCTTTTAATAGTACACAGTTGAACCGAAACATTGAAATGTTTCGATGGGGTATCCTGGTATTCCTAGTAATGTCTCTTCCATTATCCAGATTCACAACTGTAACCGTATATTTCTTTGCCACCTCTCCAAGTCCCTTCATATGTCTTTAGTCATTACCTTCTGCACACCCCTTAGGCCAAATGGTTTTCTTCCTTCCCTACCGTTCGGCACCAGCCTATGGTTTGGAAGAAGACTATCCAATAAGCATAATGGGTGTACTGTCCTAATCCTAGGAGCACTCGCAATGCGAGAGAAGGTGAAGATAAAAGACAACCGAATAAACCTTATTCCTATTTCTCCTGGACCAGAATCCATCCCCGAACTGGAACAAGTTCCTTTCGAGTTCGTATATAACCATACGATGGAGTATCCAATAAACTGTGGATCTTCGTAGTGATACGGAGTGTCCTGGAGAAATACAAAGGTGATTTAGGATTGGCGAAGAAATACTTGGTTTGGTCGTGAATATCAGTCGCAATTTACTTTGCCCTCTTACTAATCCCTTGCTTTGTCTTAATCTTAATACCTTCTGCACACCGTTGAGGCTAATTGGTTTTCTTCATTCCCTACCGGTCGGCACCAGCCTAAGGTTTGGAAGAAGACTATCCAATTTGCATAATAGGTGTACTATCTCTTAAACCAAGGAGTACTCACAACTTGAGAGAAGGTAAAAGGGAAAAGACAACTGAATAATCCTATCCGTTTTCTCCAGAACCGGAAACCATCCTCGAATTCCTTCGAGTTCGTATATAACCATACGATGGTTTTGTCCAATGGAAGTGGACGTTCGTAGTAATACGGGGTGTCCTGGAGAAAAGGGTAAAAGTAGGAGTGGCAATGAGGTCTGCAACTCTAACAATCAAAAAGCCAGTGTTGAGAAGGTTCGGTCAACTTGGTCACTGAGTCATAGTCTTAGGGTCGGGTCAATGGTCGCTGCCAAGAGAGAGAGAAAAGAAACACTCAGCGTGCACTCTAACCTAGATCAGAATGGTTACCAATTTATCTAATCTGGAAACCTCCCACTGTACCTCAAATTCTCCTCCAAACCTTAAAGAAGAATTAGTCGGGGTCACCCGAGGAGTAAACCAACTCATCAGTGGGAATCGGGATCCAACTATCATCGCATGACAACGTGACGGAATCCGCTCACGGTATCACACTCCAGAAGGTATGCGCATATCTGGCAAGTTTCAGTTCTTTTGAAACTCCCGATGTGATTTTTACCCCATGCTCTTATGACCTTGACTTTGGCCAACATATCATAAGTCACATGTCAAGTTCTACCCGTCATTCTCCAGGTTAATTTGAACCCACCCGTACCTACCCTTGACTTTGGCCAAAATGGCAGTACGGCTGTCCCAAACCAACGCATCTATCTATGCTGCATATGAATACCCAACAGCTACCAAACACTGTACCTTGACTTTGGCCAACATACACAGCTTGAATACTATTGACTATCCATATGAAACGACGGAGGGCTACAAATGGTTTCTGGCGAAAACCTTTAACGTAATGAACTTGATATCGTTGAAGGAACGGATAGCTTTTAAAAATATAGTGACGATAACCTTCGTTAAAGAGGTCACTCCCGGTGAAGGGATCTCGGCTCTTTCCCTGTAGAATGGAGTGCAGGATATTCCAAATGAATACCACGATGCAAAGCAAAAGTAATCGGCTATAGTGAAGTCATTGCCCTGACGCAAACTTCTGTCCAAGGGGTCACTCCCGGTGAAGGGATCTCGGCCCTTGCCTCGTCGACTGAGGAGCAGGATATTACAAACGAATACCACGATGCAAAACAAAAGTGAACGTCCTTGCAATAACAGCTTTTTGAAAAGTGTTCCAACAACATCAGAATAGGTTTGTTTAACTTGCATTGATCCGAATCAACGCAGTCCCATCAATTGATCACACCACAAAGAACGAAAATATACTGACGTACGTATATGCCATCCGCATTCGCCACTGGGTCCCGTCATCACCCGTTAGGTTAGCTAACTAACGGCAGAGTGGGGACTGGAATAGCGCGGATGAAAAACATATACAACATCTACTAATATATATACCAATATATAGTATTTCGCTCAAGGCGTGATAAAAAATGCAACATCACAGAAATGTACAGCATCACAGAACAATACAGATATCTGGGATCCCCGGGTTTCACAGAGCCACTACTGAAACCCGACGTTCCCCTGGTCGTGTGGATAGCCTGTGCAATGAAATCCTAGACCCCTACGGGCGCGGCAAGTCACCCGCCAAAACCTGAAGCGGTGCAGCCCCCTTCAGCACCGTGAATGGACCACCCAGCACTTCACGGAATCCGGTAACTTGGGCACCCCTCCTGGGTCAACCTGTACCCCCTACGAGTGCGGGGAATAGCCCGCCAATTCCAGACTGAAGCCCCCTCCGTCTCAATGCCCTGAGATGCAGGCTCGTTGCCCTCTAGAACCCGGCTATCCGTGCACCCCTCCGCGGGGTAACCCTAGTACAGAAAGTAAAATATACATACAACGGGTACATAGACCGCAACCAGGTCGTGCCCCAAAAGAATAATACAAACAGGCAGTGACGGCAGTCCACATGTCGGACGCTCGCCCCGCAATATCAAATGTACATAATACAACAAAACTGTACTAGCATCGCATCCAGGCTATCCCCACGACCGATCCGCAACATCACAGCAAAATCACAAAACATCAACGTGAAAGTCACGTTCGCAAATCCGTCTAACCGGGCTATAGCAGTTAGACTGGATTTACCGATCGAGTGACATTCACGGTCGCAGATATAATGTAAATACTGTGAAATAATGTGTTTAAAATATCCGATCGATCAAAAATTAACAAGTGGGCCCCCAAGCAATACTGTAGCAGATCAAGAAATTCTGGGCCCAATATTAATATTCCAAAACCCCTAAAATTACCCATAAAGCCTACTGGAAAAATTGTACACACTGATCCATCAATACTGCGGCGGAACCGCGGCAACAAGTAGGGTTTTGCCGCGGTTCCGCGCTCCTCTGAAGAGATCAGTGTCTCGAATTTCTACAGTAGTCTTAGGTCTTCTAGCACAGTAATTTTATACAACCTGAAAAAATTTTGGAGACCAAAAAATTTCAACAGAAAACTGTCGCTAGCAAAAATGTAGATTTTGGAATTTTGGTCGATCGGAAATGCAAAACACATCAAACGAAGCTAGACGAAGTTAATGGCGAGGCTCTGATACCACTGTAAGTGCACGGCGGCGCCCCGGCCGTCAATCCTACGGCCAAATGCGGAAGCGGTGATAAACTTTAATTTTGCGAACTTAGCAAACCGGCACCACCGCGCACTAAACATCCGGATCGGACCATTAAACTAGTTCTAGCAAATTACAAGACGGGTTAGAGATATACCGAGTGATCCGAGTCCTCCGGTCTTCTCGTCGTCGTCCCGATCTCCTGCGGAAAATCCAGTTGTCTCCTCCTCGCTGGAAGGGCACCACATCGCCTGCATCTTTTACGGGCTCCCACCTCAATACCGAGGCAACTCGGGCGCGAAGTTGGCTGGCCGACACGTCCAAGATTTGCTGTAGAATGGTGTAGAATAGTTGTCTCTTTGGGGTTTAGGAGGTTGCCATTTATGGAGGAATTTGTGGACAAGAATTTTTCATGGATGCTTGAGGAAAAATGGAGCATCCTTTTCAAAAAGGGCTCGGCCAAAAAAATAACAGCACCCTTCCTCCCAATTAATCTCATTGCCACCATATATAAAATAATGCATTCTCTCCTCCAAAAAACAAAACCAGTGCACTCATATATAAGCACTAAGAAAAATAAATCCACACTCACAAATGAAGGGGGGCCCACGAAATTAAGCATGAAGGAATAATTTTCCACCAAAAATAAACACTCACTCCATTCCCAAACAGTGGCCGGCCATACCTCATGAGTGAGTGGAGAGGGAGAGCATGGTCAAGGTATGGAGCAACCATTATGATAAAACAATAATGCAAAAACCCCCTTCCACAATTGCTTATTTGCAACAATGCAAATAAGCTCTCCTCCACCAATCTTCGGCCAATGAACGGAACAAAGGAAATCGGCCGAAACGAAAAGCAAACTGGCAACTCCAGAAAACTGGTCCCATAATAAATTACAGGAAAACCCCGATACTGTGCATACACACCCGCATCTGTATTCCGACCGGATACAAATGCAATGAGACAAATTCTACACTGTACTAAACTAGGATCCGGCTTAAACCAAAGCCGGCTAGTAATATCCGTTAGATCCTGATCCGTGCAATACCGCACGTATCCGATCGAACCTTGCCATATATCTATACGGCCTCTAGTACAAACCGTCCGATTCTGATCCGTGCAATACCGCACGTATCTGATCGGACCCTGCCATATCTCCATACGGCCTCTACAGCGTTTCGCCCGAAAGCTGAGTAACTGAATGTGTGGTGGACTCTAAAGACTCGTCAATACTATGGCTGTGGATTTAACCACTAGCACGTCAGAGGTATAAGCCAATACGTAACGGGCCACCAGCTATTGACCAAAAGGGACGTCGATGAGCGAACTCATCCTGACACCCTACTGAGCCTGTCAGTGATAATATCCGTACAGTCCGGTCCGTTCGTCTATGAGCATCGCATGGCGGGCCTAGGGGGTTGGTAAAAGTCAGACCCCCAAAAGCGGTACAAGTCATGTCGGAGTGTAGCCCAGAACACCCTGAGATACTACTGGAATACCTACTAGTAAATCTCCTGCCTTGGCCAAGGACTTCGTGTAATGGCTCTCCTAGACACAGCGCGACCTCACCCCCAATACCGGGAGAGACGAACCCCCGAAGATCCGCTCACTGCCTCCATGTGGCTCGGGACTGTACCCAACTAAAACCTGTTTGCACGACTCCTTTGAGCCGTGGTAGGGTAGTAATCAAAGTACAGTGGGAACTCACACGAGACAAATGACGATCCCCAGGTCGATGAACTAACCTGTACACATGTCACCAGAGAACTGCTATCTGACGTCAGGTATAAGACCAACTAGCATGTTCCCGGCGAGTCCTGTCCCAACATCGGTGTACTCATAACCCAATGAGCACCTGTATACATCTTAGGTGAACCAACTGACACCAGTGGCTTGTGAGACCGGCCACCGCCCCTCGTCGGGGTCTCGACTGTATACACTAGTCTACTCTGGAGAATCGATACCCTGTTTCGAAACTCCCACGACTAGGGACCATTTAAGGATGTGCTTATAGACTACCAGCTCCCACGTATATGATCGCCCTCATACTGCTGGCAGTCAAGCAAGAATCCTAGGGGCTCTATCAACGTGTAATAGCGACCTGTAAGGTCACCTGAAACAGTACACGATGATAAAGGTGAACCAGATAGCATACTATCATCTCGAGTAAGACTGTTTTACCGGGATAGGTCCTCCCTCAATCATCGCAATCACGTGCCTGTGATCCAATAATTGACTCTGAGGGCATTATCTCTAACACTATGAATATCTGATTATATCCGGAATGATCGTCCATGAGGGACATTATTGTATGCTTGGCCAATGCGTATAAAAGTGATTCGATCACTGTCATTGGGTGCTCATCCTTAGAGGTCGCTTCATTCAAATCCCTGAAATCTGACGCACACCCACAATTTTCGTTCTTTCTCTTCACCAGCACTATATTGGCTGTCCAATTAGGATTCCATGTCTGCTGGATGAAGTCATCTTTCAATAGTCATTCGACCTCTTCTTTTATTTTTAGTATAACGTCCGCGACCATCCTCCTCGGTGGCTGCTTCTTTGGCTTAAAATTGCCTTTTAGGGGCAGTTTATGCTCCACCAAAGCATGACTCGATTCTGTTAATTCTTCATAGTCCCGGACAAAACAGTCAACATTTTGAGAGAGAAATTTCACTAAATTAGTACGAAATTCACCACACAAATTTTTACTGATAAACAACGATCGTTTGTAGTGCTCAATTTCGGCCCACATTTATCTCACCTAATTCATCCCCGGCCTCGGCCTTCAAATGACTGGATTTACTGGGTCCTAGCCATATCTCATCAGCCGAGTCATATTCTCCTGATGTTTCGAGTGAATCTTCGCCGGTCGGTTCCATCACCCCTGGCTCTTCTACTTGGGGTACAACCTTACTCTTCTGGTCGACGTCTGTCATTGACTATCGACCTCCGACGTCGCTTAGCTTGATGCTTCAGGCCGGATCAAAGGAGCCTCACTATGGTATATGAATCGTGTATCCACCATGCAATGACAGGGGTTCTGCAAGGCATTGCAGAAAAGGAGTTCGCAATATTTTCTTTGGCCAATTCTATTTCTCCTGTCAGCCATTGGGTCCGATCGGCCCAATATCCACCCATATGAGTGGGTTCCCTATATATTCATATATATTCATATATAGGAGGCTGGGGTTTCATATGAGACATATAATAGATATGCATGCAATATAGAGACTTTTTCTAAAGAGAAAAATAAGAGAGTTGTCATCTCCTTTTCTCATTCTCTTCAACTTTAGTTTGGCGTGCGGGGTGATTAAGAAAGAGATTCTCGTTTTCTCTTAAAGTGTGGTTTCCCTCCGGACGTTACTTGGAGATGTTAAAAATCAGATCTTTTACGTGACGTGTGTAAGGTGATCGATCTAATCAATTGGATCAGGTATTTCGGTAAACCTTTTAGGGTAGATACATAGAATTTCCGCTGCACATGGTATTTTGTATGCATGTCACCTAAATTGAACATCTCCTGATGTTTCGAACGAATCTCACCACCCGGTTGCATCACCCTTGCCTTTTCAACCAGTGGTATGGCCTTACCCTTCTCATCGATATCTATCATCGAATATCAACTTCCGCCGGCCTCGCTTAGCCTGATGCTTCAGGATGGATCAAAAGAGCCTCACTGTGGTATGTGAATCGAATATCCGACAAGTGTCCCACAGGGCATGCAAGAAAAGGTGCTCGCAATAATTTATACATTGACAAATAGATTAGTCAAATTGAACACATCCCGTCCGGTAGATGAGCTATCCTTTAAGGAAGGAGGGAACAAGCTTAGTAAAATTCGACCCCTTAAGTTGCATGGAAGAAAAATACATAATAAACAGACTAAATGTATTGATTTAATCAATTTTATTCAAACCATCTACTAACAAGCCGAAGTTAATGATTACAAATATACTAGTCTCTATACTTAAGATATTACTAACCCTGACAAAGACTTGGTCTAAAGACCGCACGCAAACGCAGAGTTGGACATCTGGATCACTCACGACACGAGGTTACACCGAGTCAATGTTCGTCGGCTCTGTTTGCTCGGTCTGTCCTCGTTAGTTCAGGCGTAGGATTGAGCATCTAGATCACCTAATCGGGAGCATGACTGAACATCTAGATCAACCGGTCGAATGTAAGGCTGGACATCTAGGTCATTTGGCTTAACGATACCTACCAAGTGAAGCCGACTTGACCGAGATTAGGCCTAAACCCATCAAAGCATGAACGCAATGCTGGACATTTGGATCGTTCATGCCGGACATTTGGATCGTTCATGCCGGCGACTTTAAACCAAATCCGGTCATAGGCTCCCTCCTCCATTTCCCTATTGGCGTCACACCGATAATGTCAAGGATCGCCTCCTCATCTAATCTTTAGTTGCATAGGATCAAAGATGACGATGGATGCATTACCTATTCGAGGAGGGCTTGACACCGCGGTTTCGAAAGGGTCTGGAAGGTTGCTTGACGAATATCATCGAAGTCCTAAGTTATCATTAACTAGGCTCTAGGAGCTGTAAATTAGATATCTAAATTTTTGATTGATTGGAGAGGGTTCCTTCTTCATTTTCGACTTTGGATTTGATAGGACTAGGGTTTGTTATGAAGTAGTTCAAAACCGTAGATTTTCTTCGATTTGAGTATCAATTATGCGCCTACCTCGTGTTTAAGTCGCGGAATTTATTGATTTCTTTCCTTAACGGGCCTTAATGGAAAATATAACTACTTCAATTAGTTGTATCGTCCTTCCGGGCCGATCCTTGCCTGGGCCACAAATCCTTCTGTTCGACCCACATCCTGCATATCGAACTATGCACAAACAAATTGATATTTGAAAGTATAAAGAAAAAGATAAATTGTAAATGTAACACTTATGTGGAAACGGGGCCTAAAAGTATAAAGAAAAGGATAAATTGTGTTTTCTTTATGGTCTGACAGAGCGATAATACCCTATAGATCCAAACTGTAGTGGCCTCTCATATGGATCAGTGGAACCCGCTCTGGCTATTTGCAGTTAGATCTCTGGACTCCACTGGTCTATGTGGAAGACCGCGACAGTTTTGGGATTGTAAGTCTCTGATGGCCCGTTTTCTCAACACTTATCCAATTTAGTTTACTATTTGTTTAAACAAAAGTCCTATAATTATTTGATCTTAATACATTGACAACCGACACTAAAGTCCTATCCTTCTATCCTTAGGTGTACCCTTGGTTTTTCCCAACATGCTTATGTCACTGGCTATTGTTAATTTTAAGACTCTCAACCTGCTGAATTTTTTCCTAAATTAACCATAATTAATTAATTAAATCCCTAAATGATCTCAGCTTCAAATTATTTCTCAAAATGACTATGGGGTTGCTAACGTGAAGTTTAGTTCACTACGTAAGCAAAAAACGATATTTATGTCAGCGTTTTTGGCCAAGAACCTCGATTAGTTTAGAGTTAGGATTAAGGTAATGCAATTTGAGATAGTGTTTTCCCTCAAAGGAGAACGCTAACTGATGGAGGTCTAGATCTCCTTCAGTTGTTACCTTCCGTAGATCAGCTGCGAGCGACGATGGACGACTGGGATTGAGTTGGAGGTTGCTTCTTGAAGCGTGTGGATCTCAATGATTTGAGGTTGTTGTGGCCGAGCTACCTGCAAGAAAGTCCCAGGGTGGTTATGCCACCGAGGACCCTCCGACGATCAAGTTAGACCGGATATTTGAGCAGAGTAACGGCCTAGTGGGAGAAAATCACTTACTAGATCCGTCTGGAGAGGGGTTTATATAGTGGTGGCAACAGGCAGGCAGGCGCGGGAATCACGCCGGACGTTACGCTCCCGGCGTCACGCCCGCGTGATAGGCGGGATCCCCCATTAATGGCGAGACAGGCTCGTTAATGGGGGATCGTGATGGCGTGGAACGCGGGACGTGGCCGGCGGATATCTCGCGTTTGGCGAGATTCACGGAGGTGAGGCGGTTGCGCCTGCGATAGGTTTCTTTGGTCGATCGATGTGACCGAGGAATATGAGCTCGGCGGGAGGCTCGGGCAAGAGCAGGAGGCCGAGACTTCTTTGTTCTGTGACAGCTCGGAGGTGAGCTGTGGGTGGTCTGGAAGGCCACCGAAGGTCAGGAGACTCTTCGGGCCGGAGGATGGCTCGGAGGCGAGCCGGGAGGGCGAGGAAGCTCAGCCTGAAGGAAGGCTCGGAGGCGAGCCGGATGGCCGAGGAAGCTCGGGCATATGATAGCTCGGAGTAGAGCAAAGGGACAGTTGGCTTGGCTGCTGAAGTGCTCGGGGGCAAGGAGTGGGGTGAAACTTCGGAGACAGGGTTTGAGGGAAGCCCCCACTGTAGCACACTGGTTCCCCCTCCATGGCCCTCAGTAGCCTAACTGGATTGCGCATGTGACACGCCATCCGCCACGTGTCATGATATAAGGAATTACCGTTATTGAGCATCATCATTAGCACCCCACTCTCGTTCCGATCTATTTGTGGGTTGGGTTGAGAGTGGATTGCTTGGTTCTTTCCGTGCGGCTTGGCGCTGGTAATTCCTCGTGGTGGATTTTTCGGGGACGACACGGCGTTCTTGTTGTCGCGCATCGAGTATGAGTCGAACGAAGGACGAGTGTGGGAAGATCGGTATCCTCCATTTGCCAGAGTTGAGGCGCTGATCGCGCGTTGAGTATGAGTTTATTCGGCGGGTCTTCGATCCGTGTCTTTGTAGGATAGGAAGCTACCCGCTGCGGGTGCGCCAAGCAGGAAGCTACTCATCTGCCTCGTTAGGAGGGCTTTGGACCCACCGCGTTGATGGCCAGGAGGATGCCCGTCGGGGATGCGCCGAGCACACCGAAACTCGGCGGCCTCGTGAGGAGGGCTTCAGATCCTCGGCATCTGGTGGGCAGGAGGCTGCCCGCTGGGGATGCGACAATCCGGAAGTAACTCGGTGGCCTCACAAGGAGGGCTTCAGATCCTCAGTGTCTGATAGGCAGGAGGCCTCCCGCTGGGGATGCGCCGAGCAGGAAGAAACTCGGCGGCTTTGTGAGAAGGGCTTCAGATCCTCAGCGTCTGATGGGCAGGAGGTTGCCCGCTGGGGATGCGCCGAGCAGGAAGAAACTCAGCGGCCTCGCGAGGAGGGCTTCAGATCCTCAGCGTCTGATGGGCAGGAGGCCGCCCGCTGGGGATGCGCCGAGCAGGAAGAAACTCGGCGGCCTCGTGAGGAGGGCTTTAGATCCTCAGCGTCTGATGGGCAGGAGGCTGCCCGCTGGGGATGCGCCGAGTAGGAAGAAACTCGGCAGCCACGTGAAGAGGGCTTCAGATCCTCGGTGTCGGCGGGTAAGAAGTTACTCGCTAAGGGTTGGCCGAGCAGGATAGCTGCTCGGTGGCCTCTTGGCGAGGGCTTTGATCTTGGCATCGGCGGGTAGTGAACTACCAGCCATGGATGACCGAGCAGGGTAGCTGCTCGGTGGCCTCTTGGCGAGGGCTTTGATCCTTAGCGCGGGAGGGGCCGTAAGAGGCTTGCTAAGGATGGGCCAAGCAGGGTTGCTTCCTGGTACCTCTTGGCGAGGGGTTTGATCCTTGGCGTCGGTGGGTAGTGAACTACCAGCCATGGATGACCGAGCAGGGTAGCCGCCCGGTGCCTCTTGGCGAGGGCTTTGATCCCCGACGTTGTAGGGTAGGGAACTACCGGCCAGGGATAACTGAGCAAGGGAAAGCCCGGTTGCCTCTTGGCGAGGGCTTAGATCCCTGGTGTCGTGGGGTAGGGAACCACCAGCCAGGGATAACCGAGCAAGGGCGAGCCCGGTTACCCCTTGGCGAGGGCTTAGATCCCTGGCGTCGTAGGGTAGGGAACTACCAGCCAGGGATAACCGAGCAAGGGCGAGCCCGGTTGCCTCTTGATGAGGGCTTTGATCCTTAGTATGGGAGGGGCCGTAAAAGGCCTGCTAAGGACGGGCCGAGCAGGCTTGCTGCTCGGTGCCTCTTAGCGAGGGCTTTGATCCTTAAGGACGGGCCGAGCAGGGTTACTTCCCGGTGCCTCTTGGCGAGGGCTTTGATCTCTGGCGTTGTGGGACAGGGAACTACCAGCCAGGGATAACCAAGCAAGGGCAAGCCCGGTTTCCTCTTGATGAGGGCTTTGATCCTTAGCACGGGAGGGCCGTAAAGGGCCTGCTAAGGACAGGCCGAGCAGGGTTGGTGCCTCTTGGCGAGGGCTTTGATCCTTAAAGATAGGCCGAGCAGGGTTACTGCCCGGTGCCTCTTGGCGAGGGTTTTGATCTCTGGCGTTGTGGGGTAGGGAACTACCACCCAGGGATAACCGAGCAAGGGCGAGTCCGGTTGCCTCTTGATGAGGGCTTTTGATCCTTAGCACGGGAGGGGCCGTAATGGGCCTGCTAAGGACGGGCCGAGCAAGGTTGCTGCTCGGTGCCTCTTGACGAGGGCTTTGATCCTTAAGGATGGGCCGAGCAGGGTTGCTGCCCGGTGCCTCTTGGCGAGGGCTTTGATCCCTGGCGTCGTAAGGTAAGAAATTACCAGCCAGGGATAACCGAGCGGGGTAGCCGCTCGGTTGCCTCTTGGCGAGGGCTTTGATCATTAGCGCGGGAGGGACCGTAAGAGGCCTGCTAAGGACAGACCGAGCAGTGAAACTGCTCAGTTGCCTCTTGGTGAGGGCTTTGATCCCTGGTGTTGCGGGGTAGGGAACTACTAGCCAGGGATAACCGAGCAGGGGCGAGCCCGGTTGCCTCTTGGTGAGGGCTTCAATCCTTAGCGCTGGAGGGGTCGTAAGAGGCCTGCTAAGGATGGACCGAGCAGTGAAGCTGCTCAGTTGCCCCTCGGCGAGGGCTTTGATCCCTGGCGTTGCGGGGCAGGGAACTACCAGTCAGGGATAACTGAGCAAGGACGTGCCCAGTTGCCTCTTGGTGAGGGCTTCGATCCTTAGCGCTCGAGGGGCCATAAGAAGCCTGCTAAGGACTAGCCTGTTCACCGCCGAAAGCCGAAAAGACAAACGTCTTGCCTGAATTTGGAAGCAGATGCTATTTGGTGCTATCCGTCCACCTATCCGAAGATGCCAAGTTGATTTATGGCACCATGTATCGAAGGTTTAAACGGATGCGGCCGATGTAGCAGACTTCATCAGATTCCCCCTCATTGAGGGGGTTTTGATTGTGGGGATGCTCTTCCCTGCAGGCGCAAGCCCCTGCTGTTAATTACGCTACCGCATCGCGGTAACCACTTTCTCCTTCTCCAGATGGTCACTTCGTATCGTGTGTGTTTGTTTTGTTTTTGGTTTCCCGTGGATTATATACGGAGACTAATTGTTGCCCGTAGAGCGTGGATTAGTCCAAATCCGTATTTTCTTAGATTTGGATTTGGGGGTTGGGTTTAAGGATACGTTAGTCTCATTTGAGACTAAGATCAACTTAAACGTATGTTAAGGATACGTTATTCTAATGTTTAGACTAAGATCAACTTAACGGGATCGTTTAGATCCAACAAAAGAGCATTCGGGCTCTATTGCTTAGTTTAGGGACATTGCGGTTAAGGACATCATAGTCCATGGGCTTAAGGACCCCACAGTCCAGGTTAAGGACATCATAGTCCATGAGTTTAAGGACCCCACAGTCCATGAGTTTAAGGACCCCATAGTCTATGGAGTGATTGGTTATCAGGACCCATCACCTCTTTGAAGACGTTGAAGGATTACAACGACAAATATCAAAGGAGTGAAGAGATGTATCCTTGAACCAAAGTTGATTGGGAAATCTGTAGTCCAATTTGGGACTAAGATCAATTAATTAGATTATGAGCACATGGGCTCAGTTGAATCCGAGTTGAGGACTTATGGCCAACTTGGGCTAAGTCCAATTAAGTTTGAAATGTTGGACTTTTGTTGGGACTGTTGAACATTTGTCTGGGTTCAACCCCCCACTATTTAGCAATGTTAAACATGAGTCTGGACTCTGACCATGTCTTTATCTTTTATTGAGTGCCGAGCACTCATATGCCATATGAGATGATCAATCTTGGAAGACAAGGGTATATTTGAGGCTCGGTCAAAGGGGAGTCTTGCCTCTGCAAGACTTAGCCAATTTGGGCTAAAACTGGTTTTAAAATAATGTTAAACACTAGAGGACATCTGGCGGTCACGCGTCCTCACGTGATGTATTTAAAACAGTGTTAAAGACTGGGGACAAAATGCTCAAAATAGTGTTAAACACTAGAAATGAGGGGGTCACGTGGGGTCACGTGAGGTGCCTGAAGATGGGGCCAGACCTCCTTTATTTTGTTCTCAGAATATTCAAATAAGTGTTAAACACTTTTGGTCTTCATGCCATCACGTGTGGGCACGTGATGGGTACCCATGCATTGATTATTAAAGTGTTTATTAGGAGTCACGTGGGGACACGTGAGGGCGCCCAAAATTGATTCTACTCCCTTTTGTTTTGAGGGTCACGTGTGAGCACGTGAGACATTGCCTCCAAGCTTTTTCTTTTTCATTTTGAGGAGTCTGTTTGAGCGTCACGTGGGGGCACGTGACCATGTCTCATTCATTTTTTTTCTGATCATTAAAGGAAGGGTCACGTGTTGCCACGTGACCATATTTACATGCATGGATATTTTAAGTCCTTTTTAAGAATTAAATTCTTTGGTAGGGTTAAACCCTAATTCTGTTTTGAGGAATTAAATTCCTATGTATATGGAAGAATTAAATTCTTATGTAGGGTTAAACCCTACGTTTATTTGGAGGAATTGAATTCCTATGAGTTTGGGAGAATTAAATTCTCATATACAGTTAAACTCTAGTTTCATTTGGAGGAATTAAATTCCTATGAATTTGGGGGAATTAAATTCCTTAAACTTAATTCTCTCTCTAAGTTTTGGATCTGTATGGCAGAATCTCCCCGATGAGAATTAAATTCTCAACTTGTGGGGAGATCTGCTTCTGCAGATCTTCAACCAAAAGAAGAACTAAGTTCTTATTCAGAAGAGTTAAACTCTTAAATTGAGAATTAAATTCTTTTTTTTTTGTTTTATGGAGCTTAGATCTCTTTCCTTTTCTCACCTAGCGTTTCTTTTTCTGAAAAGATCTTCTTTTTCTCTCTTGAGAATTAAATTCTCCTCTTTTTTTCTCTCTGTTGTTGTATATCTCAAAAAAAATTCCAAGGATCCCTTCTCTTCTCTTCTCTTCTTGTCTCCTATTTATAGGAGAAAGAAAAGAATCAGTTTGTTTAGTCAATCTTTCATTGAAACATTTTAATTGATTTTGTAACCAACATGATCTTTTAGATCAATCAGTGAATTTTATTCACCATTGGATTTTTTAATCCAAAAGATATTCTGTTTGTTATTTTTGGTGAATTTCAGGAAATTTTTTCTTTGTATAGAATCTTTCTATAAATTGGTGATTTTTAATCACAATTGGATTTTTAATCCAACGGTGCTCCACTTTACAGAGCACAATCTTTTTGTTTGGAAAGATCTAAGGAAATATTTTCCAGTTAGGGTTCTTGATTCCTTCTTAATTAGAATTTAATTCTATTAGTTCAGAAGGCTTAAAAGCCCATCACGTGTTGGCAGGTGATCCCACTATTTGATCATTTAAATAGAATTTAATTCTATTAATTAAAGAGCTTAGGAACCCATCACGTGTTGACACGTGACCCCCTAGATTAATATTTTAACCAGAATTTAATTATGCTGTTTTAAAGAACTAAGGAATCATCACGTGTCGGCACGTGACTCTTGGTCATGTGTGAGCACGAGATGACCCATTGGGGTTCTTCCATGCTGTTTTATTATGTCTTTTAATCCCTTTCAGTTGGTTTAAAGGCCCATCACGTGTGGGCACGTGACTCCTGTTGATTAGAATTTAATTCTATTATAATAGAGTCCCCAGGAAACCATCACGTGTCCGCACGTGACCCTTGGTCACGTGTGAGCACGTGATGCCCCATTGGGGTTTCTTTCCCGAAATTTTATGAGGGAACAAATGCCCCCACAGCATTGTTCTCACGTGTTCGCACGTGAGTGCAACGCTGTCATCTTTTGTAGCCGTTGGATCTGCCTAGGGAAGGGGGAAGATGAACCGTTTCCCATCATATCCTATAAATGCAGGGGTCTCTTCAGAAGCGCATCCACATTTCATCTTCTTTCTTGCTTGTTCTTGCCTTGAGAATTTAATTCTCCCTCTCAATGCTTAGTTCTCTGTTTCAAAACTTTCCAGAGTTTAACTATGTTAACAAAAGATCTTCTTTTTCAGGTAATAATCTTGAACGGCTGAAGAACTTCTTGTAAAAATTTTCTTTGAATTTTAAATCCACACCAAGGGTTTTTCCCTTTAACAAGAACCCATCTTTCCAAGTTAAAATAATGTCCGATCTGTAGATAATAAACTCCTTTTGTTAGGGCTTCTCTGATCTCAGAGATCGGTGGTGATACTTGTCTTCTCTCTGAAATTTAATTCCATTCCAAAGAGCTTTAGCTCTGAAAATGTTTTCTTGGAATTTAATTCCTCTATGCAAAAGGAATTTAATTCCTTTAAAGAACTCAGTTCTTTACAGAGAACTTTTTTTTTTGGGATTTTCTTGCCCTGAGTTGTTCCTTGCAAAAAAGTTTCCAGAGAGATCCTTCATGATTTGCATAGAGTCTGCAGTGGGTGTTCTTCTTAGGGAATGTGTAGAGTTGTTTGAAATCCACTATTCATTTATTGAGAATCTTCCTATTATTCCCATAATGATTACCCCGCCTCATCATTTGTGAGCCGCCATTCTGATTTTGTGGAGCCCCTGTGTTTTGTAACCAATGGTCCCATAAAATAAGTTTTCTGTCGCTTTCTTCTACTGTCTTTATATATATATATATATATATATATATATATATATATATATATACGTGTTGGCTTCACTTAACAGTTTCCCCTTCTTTTATCTCAGGAACAATGGCTTCTTTTCCGTACTTCCCTTTCACCCGCTCGGAGGCTGCCTTTTCTCAGTCATCGTCTGATGAAGAGGTGATGGCGATGATCAGAGCTCACGACCCTAATTGAACCTACTTGCTTTTATGGGGGACCTGGTACGGGCACATCATCCGCGGTCGCCGCAGCTTTCTCTGCGAGATACCAACAGAGCCTACCTACCCATTTTTGCCGATGGAGCGTCCACGAACCGCCTTTGCTGTGGAGATGTTGAACTGGACCCCCACGGGACGGCTCGAGCCGTCAACAACTGGAATTCCAAACCATTCTATGCCAACTATAAACATCCTAGGGCGTCGTATCTGCCAAGGTGAAGCCCATCCCTGGGTACAGGTTTCCAAAATAGGGCGTACTCCTCGACAACCCACGGGTTACCTTCTCTGGGCTCGTTATATCATGTCTGCTCATCGTGTGCGATTGCAGAGGGTCAGGCTCTATCAGGTGGTGTACGCGTCTCTCTTCCACTATCAGTCCCCCCATGTCTAGTGGGTTAAGGCTTTCTTAAATCAATGGAATCTTCCCACCAACACCTTATTTCTAGGGGACCGCGAAGTTTCAATTTCTCTAGAAGAGTTTCGCGAGATCTCGGGGTTGCCGGTCAAGGGGACGCTCTATGAAGAACTACTGCCTCCTGATGAGTATGTTTTCGAAACCGAGCCTGCTATACTCGATGGCTTGTCGACTGAAAATGCCGTCCGCCACAAGCACCCAAGTTTAATCAAGACTCTGAGCATTTTTGAGAAGCTATTCACAGAGTCGGAGGAGCAGGGCGTCACTTTCAAAAGCTTTATCACCTGCTTCCTTCGCGGAGACGTTCTATCAAAGACGGCTCCAAAGTTCGCGAATATCAACGACCCCTTTGGGTTCGGTTTAAATAAGTTACCAGCTAGAGAAGAGGATTTGCCGCAGTTCTACATTCCAATCCTGTCGGCTGTACCTTTTGAGTCGATCGCAGCTCCTGGTATAGATGAAGAGACTTTCTTCGTGGGTTTTATCAGCTTCTGGCTCAGCTGGTTC
Organism: Agapanthus africanus; assembly: GCA_030015575.1. NCBI lineage: Eukaryota > Viridiplantae > Streptophyta > Magnoliopsida > Asparagales > Amaryllidaceae > Agapanthus > Agapanthus africanus. The sequence goes on along the minus strand of CM057338.1, from coordinate 269,090,933 downwards.
GTCATTCCAACGCACCATCGATTCATGAGAGCTTCAGTCATTTACCTTGCTCATCGCATCGCTGGAGGGACGCGACTAGCCGTGGGCATTGCGGGGCTAGCGCATCTGTATCATAGGTGAAGCGCTGCAGCCAATACCTCAACACCAGGCGTGAACGTAGTGAGTTTCTCTCTTCATTATTTTACTTCATGGATTGAGATGCATGTACTAGAGGCATTTGCCGCTCATCAGAGACCTAGATTTTATGATGCCTATACTTTTCCGCGGCTCATGAGGTTGGTGAACGCTTCTGCTTCTGCTCCTGATCCGACTCAGTCCGGAGCTATTCGTGTGCTGATTAATCCCTATGCGAATACGGGCGGGATGGTATTCAACGATCGAGTCCTCTCTGCTCCTTCAGGACTGATTCAACAGCTTTGTGACTCGTCGAAAGAAGGAGTACCTTCCCTGAAGCCCAAGGAAGCCATGCACTTATATTCGATCAGACCGGGTTATCTGGTATTTCGTCAGAACGGTGCGGCCCTTTTTATGCGGTACAACCCACACCGCTTTGCTCGGCAACTGGGATATGACCAGGGTGTCCCCTTTGAGGCGTTTACAGTGGAGCCCAGCCCATCGTCAGAAGTTGTTCGTGACGCTGCTCATCACTTCATGCGGCTGAACACCGGCTCTCGCTTCGTGATTCCTGAAACTTACTATATTCCTTGATGTGTGGGGTCTTTCACAAGCCGGTACCTCCACCGAGTCAGTCCCATTATTGCCGAGGAGAGGAGGATGCTCCTCGGATATAGGTCTCCTACTCCGATCCAGGCTACGGGAGTCCCGCCGCTACCGCGGGCAGTGGTTCGCCCTCCCCTGAGAGATACTGGTATCGTGCTTATTCCGGAGACGGCGGAAGTAGATCTGACTCCCACAGCTGGTATGCAGCCGCGAACTAGAGCTCAATCAAGGGCTAATAGGGCGCCAGTAGCAGTATCATCAACTGCGGCGTCAGCAATGGCAGTGTCGTCGTCGGTAGCACCGCCGAGTGAGGATATTGAAGGCGAAGTGGGTCAACATCGCACTAAAGCACCGAGGGGAAAGAAGCGATCTTCTTCTGCAGTTAGTTCTGGGTCCAAGAGGCGAAAGAAGACGGTCACCAATCTGCTCGACTTTTTAGAGGAATCAGAGCATATCCTTCAAGATGAACCACTAGCCATGCAAGAATCGGATAGTGGTATGCTTTTCCCGGGTTCATCTGCCGAGGAAGCCACACAACTGGCTGAGGCTATAAGACGCTCAAAGGATGAATCTAAGAATGTAAGGATCCCGAAGAGGCCTTATCCTGCCGTCATCTTTTATGAAGATCCTCCATCGATACGGCGGATATTCATAGGTCCTTTGGAAGAAGGAGGCGAGAGAGCCCTTAAGAAGCCTATCTCAGTCGACGCCGAAGATGCGATTTCGTTGTGGACCGGTGGCCACGAGTCTACCCTCGAACCCCGGCGGTCATACCTCCTCTGGAAGGAACGCCTGGTTGAAAAAGCCATACTAGAGGCTCCCTTGCGCATTGGTATACTTATATATCTTTTTATAGTATTTTGCACTATATGTATATATCCTTATCTTCGTGAAAACTTTGCAGGGACTCGGCAATGGCAGAGGATCTGAGTTCGAGTCGCGCTTTGACTATGGACTCCGCAAATATCCCCGATGAGACACTAATCAGTGTGGAGGGGGTCGATACAACTGTTGTTCCTGCCACGGAAATCCCCTCGGTGACTCCCGTTCCCCAGGTGCTTTCTCCTCCGGAAGAGGCATCTTCATTGGCCGTGGATTCCATGGATCTTTCTGGGGATGGCCCGGAGACTGTGGGACAGGTAGTCGAGGCCACCGTCCTTTCATTGGAGCCTGCAGCGATGGCCACTGCTCCTCAACCGGAAGTTATTATACCGACCCATGTCCCCGATGAGGTGCCTGGGGGCGTAGAGGAGGCTGCCGAAGCTGCTATCCCTCCAGTCCAGAGTGGGAGAAGCATCGAAGATAGCCTTCTATATTTTATATTAATAATCTCTCCATTATCTGAACCTTTCTGTCTTTTTAGAATTGCGCGGGTTGGCGGCGTCTATCGCTGATCTGTCTCCCAGGAAATCTTTTCAGCGTCTGCTAGAGATGGCCGCTCCGCAGGCGATATCTCCTCAACGCATCGTCCTCTCTTCCGGGAAAGGTTAGTGTCATTTTCCCTCTCCTCACGGCATTATTATTATTTCATATAATGACACTGATGTCTTCTACAGTTCTGGAAGCTGATAACGAAGTCGAGATTCTTGATGAGCCTAGGGAGCCTTCAGGCCCTTCTTACATGACCGTGGGTAAGTAAAGTTTCGATGTTGTTCCACCCGTTCTTAACTTGTGAGTCTCGCTGATTGTTTTCTACAAATCTTAACAGCTTTGCCAGTTCTTACCACGCTGGAATCTCGCATCGTCATGCCACCCGGCCCCTATGCTCTACGTACTTCGGAACGGATGGCAAAGCTAAGCCTTCACTCCTTGTCGGCTCTGATTGAAGACCTTCGTGCTGGCAGTCTGATCACGGCCGAAGCATTTGCCGCTGAAGCCAACGGTTCTCTTCCCATTCTTGCTACTTACATAATGAAACATTAGTGCAAGTCTGGGTTGAGTTCTGTCGTCGGGTGGAGGCTTTCTTGCATATCCTTAAATGCACACGCCTTCCTTCAGAGGTTGTGGCCATGAAGGCGAGCTTACGGGGGCTGATCAAGCGGTACGCTGTGAACATGCTATCATGCGAGAAGAGGCTCAGCCGAAAGTTTTCGGAGAGGGAGCTGGCTTCCAAAGCGTTGAGCGAACTTCAAGCCAATCTTACGGCCAAGACCACTCGGGCATATGAACTTTAGCGGGTGCTTCAAGAGGCTATCAAGGAGGTGGTAGCCATTGATAAGGCCGTCATTTTCACTCGCGACATGGTCGAAGCTCATAAGGTTACCGAAAAATAGCTTGAAAGTCGGCTTGCCTCATACCAGGCTCAATAGGCTCAAGCAGAGGCCCGTCTTTTAATGATAATGAATCATGAAGCTGAGGCCCAGCGGAAAAAGGATGAATTGGCAAATCTATTGAATCGTCCGCCGGCTTGAAGAATTGTATATTTTTTTATTCTTCTTTGTACATACTCCTGAATGAGAGTATTTTTTTTATTCTTTCATAAATTGTACTTTGTATTCATTTTGATTCATGAATAAAAGACATATTTTGCTTCATGATAGTGTGTCCCTTTTAATAAATGCATTTTGTGGATAATATATTTTGATTTCCTTGTAGGACAGCGATGGCTTAGGAGTCAGGGTTAGGATCTGCCTCCTAAGACTTTTCAACTTTATGAGCTGTGAGGGTCTCATAAAGAATTTTCTCCTTACAGGTCGAGAGGATCCCGTAGGTGTAATTTCTCTTTAAGAATCGTGAGGATCCCTAAGTGTATTTTCTCTTGAGAGTCATAAGGATCTCACAAGAGAATTTTCTTCTTTACAATTTGAGAGGACCCGTAAGTGATTATTTCTTTTCTTGTCAGAGAGTGTGGCCTGTAGAAAATCTACCTCGACCTCTCCATGAGGCAATGGTGGCTTAGGAGACAGGGTTAGGATCTGCCAACTAAGACTTTTCAAATTTATGAGCCGTGAGGCTCTCATAAAGAATTTTCTTTCTACCAGTCGAGAGGATCCTGTAGGTGTATCTTCTCCTTAAGAATCGTGAGGATTCCTAAGTACGTTTTCTCTTGAGAGTCGTAAGGATCACACAAGAGAATTTTCTCCCTTACGATCAAGAGGACCCGTAAGTGATGGATGAGGTTGACACTATCCGCATTTCATGGAGTCAGGGGTTGCTCTGGCCATTTCCCACGGGTTCAAGATTGACTTTTAGCCATGTTCTATGGGACCAGGATTTGCTCTGGATGTTTCCCACGGGGTCAAGATTGACATAAGTCGTGTTCCATAAGGACCAGGTTCCACCCTGGACGCTTCCCACGGGGTCAGGATTGACATAAGTCGTGTTCCACAAAACCAGGATTTGCTCTGGACGCTTCCCACGGGGTCAGGATTGACATAAGCCATGTTCCGCAAGGACCAGGATCCGCTCTGGACGTTTCCCACGGGTCAGAATTGACATAGGTCGTGTTCTACGAAACCAGGATTTGCTCTGGATGCTTCCCACGGGGTCAGGATTGACATAGCCGTGTTCCACAAAGACCAGGTTCCGCTCTGGACGTTTCCCACGGGGTCAGGATTGACATAGACCGTGTTCCACGAAACCAGGATTTGCTCTAGACGCTTCCCACGGGGTCAGGATTGACAGAAGCCGTGGTCTGCAAGGACCAGGATCCGCTCTGGACGTTTCCCACGGGGTCAGGATTGACATAGGCCGTGTTCCACGTAACCAGGATTTGCTCCGGACGCTTCCCACGGGGTCAAGATTGACATAAGCCGTGTTCCGCAAGGACCAGGATCCACTCTGGACGTTTCCCACGGGGTCAGGATTGACATAAGCCATGTTCCGCAAGGACCAAGATCCGCTCTGGACGTTTCCCACGGGGTCAGGATTGACATAGGTCGTGTTCCATGAAACCAGGATTTGCTCTGGATGCTTCCCACGAGGTTAAGATTGAAATAAGCTGTGTTCCAGAAGGACCAGGATCCGCTCTGGACGTTTCCCACGGGGTCAGGATTGACATAGGCCATGTTCCACGAAACCAGGATTTGCTCTGGATGCCTCCCACGAGGTCAGGATTGACATAAGCCGTGTTCCGTAAGGACAAGGATCCGCTCTGGACGTTTCCCACGGGGTCAGGATTGACATAGGCCGTGTTCCACAAAACCAGGATTTGCTCTGGATGCTTCCCACGGGGTTAGGATTGACATAAGCCGTGTTCCGCAAGTACCAGGATCCGCTCTGGACGTTTCCTACGGGGTCAGGATTGACATAAGCTGTGTTCCACGAAACCAGGATTTGCTCTGGATGCTTCCCACAGGGTCAGGATTGACATAAGCCGTGTTCCACGAAACCAGGATTTGCTCCGGATGCTTCCCACGGGGTCAGGATTGAGATAAACCGTGTTCCGCAAAGTCCAAGATCCGCTCTGGACGTTTTCCACGGGGTCAGGATTAACATAGGTCGTGTTCCACGAAACCAGGATTTGCTCTGAGTGCTTCCTACGGTGTCAGGATTGACATAAGCCGTCTTCCGCAAGGACCAGGATCCGCTCTGGACATTTCCCACGGGGTCAGGATTGACATAGACCGTGTTCCACGAAACCAGGATTTGCTCTGGATGCTTCCCACGGGGTCTGGATTGACATAAGCCGTGTTCCGCAAGGACCAGTATCTGCTCTGGACGTTTCCCACGGGGTCAGAATTGACATAGGCCGTGTTCCACGAAACCAGGATTTACCCTGGATGCTTCCCACGGGGTCAGGATTGACATAAGTCATGTTCCACAAGGACAAGGAGGGGTTGACTCTCGGTTGTCTGTATATCGTCGAGTCATGGAACTGGGAACTTCGCCGCAGCTCCGATCTGTTGATGTTGCGTCTGTTGTAATGAGACGAATGTTGAGATGATCTCCAGGCTGTCTGTGAACCATCGAGATGTGGCTTCTTTTTCTGATAGAGCCTGGTAGGAAGATATGGTTCCTTCTTAATTTGTGCCCCTGGATTATATACAGAGATCGATGTGATTTCACCTGTAGGGAAAAAGTTTCATTTTATATTTTTTCTTTCCGCGATGCTCTTGTAAGTCGATGTTTGACACCCCACGAGTTGCGGGGAGGTGGAAATATGAAAAACAATCTTTTTCTTTAAACTAACATCGATTAACCGAAAGGATCCTTACTAAACTATAACTAACACTATCATAGGAGTAATTAGCTACTATGAAAGAAGATTATACCTAATGAACCAAGTCCTTCTTCTTCTCGTTAACCACCTCCTCGTCGGCCTCCTCTATGTAATAGACGATCCACCCGAGAGCTTCTACTCCAAGCTTTGCCTCTAATCTTGAGGTAACTAGGTTACTCTAATTGCTAATCAAAGTCACCTAGGGAATATAGAGTATGATTATGGATTAATGAGTCTTGCTAATCCTTGATCTCAACACATGAGAGGTTAGGATTAGGGTTTGAAGAGAGAGAGCTTGAGGAGAGAGAAGGTGAGAGTAAGAATGAAATGAGATAATGATCTCATTTGAATATATGAAGCATAATGATTTATTAAATGAATAAATCAAATGATTTATCAACCATGCTTCATTTATTCACTTTGTGTGATTCATCCCATGAGTCATTAGATCAATAAATGCATCATTAACTCCATGGATGAATCACACAAATGAGTCACTAAATCAATAAATGCAAATGTCACCTTAGCCCCCAAGTCATCATCCTTCTAGAAGCTTCTCGACAATTTACGAGAATGCCCCTCCAATCCGTGAAAACACGGAAAAACTTTAGACTGTATAAATCCAATAATCCGATATTAGAATCTGGCTTAAACCAAAGCCGGCTAGTAAAAACTGTCCGAACATCGTACGTGCATAAATGCACGTGCGTGTCCGAACCCTGTCGTAAAACTATACGACCTCTATATCGTTTCTCCCGGAGCAGGGAAACTCTCTGTGTGGGACTCTAAAGACTCGACTACTACGCTGGCAGTGGGTTTAACCACAGACCACAAGCGGCACTAGCTGTACGTAACGGTCCCCAGGTAGATGTCGATAAGAAGGCCGATGAGGAAACCCATCCGAACTCCTACTGAGCCTGATGTGACAATCTCCGTACAGTCCGGTCTGCTCGTCTAGGACTATCGCATATCGGGCATAGGGGGGCGGCAAGCGTCAGTCCCCTAAAAGCGGTATAAGTCGTGTTGGAGCGAAGCCCATTACACCTTGAGAAACTACTGGAAAACCTACCAGTAAATCTCGCTTGCCCTGGCCAGGGACTTTGCGTAATGGCTCTCCAGACACAGCGCGATATCAACTCCCAATACCGGAAGAGACGAATCCTGTCTAACCACTACTGCCTCCAAGTGCTCGGGACTGCACCCAACTGCTACCTGTTTGCACGACTCCTTTGAGCCGTGGTAGGGTAGCAATCTAAGAACGGTAGGACACACTCGAGGCGAAGTATCAAGTCTGCAGACTATGCTGTACTCATGTCACCTGGGAACTGTTAACTGACGACGGGTATAATACCAACCAACAGTTCCCTGCGAGTCATGTCCGGTGTACCCGTAACCCAACGAGCACTTGTATACTATCTCCAGTACGACGTACTGATGGCTGTGGGACAGACCATCTCCCCGACTGGGATGAGAAGCGTACACACTAGCCTACTCCGGAGTATCGATGCCCTGTCTCGATAATCCTACGACTAGGGACCTGAAAAAGGATGTGCTTGTAGACTACCCAACCCCCACTAGTATGACTGCCATCACAACGCTGGTAGTCAAGCAAGATCCTAAGGGCTCTATCAATACGTACACACATATTAAGATAGATAAAACCAAGTAGCATACTACCATTTTTAGCAAGACTGTTAATATAACTGTGAATATCCCAAGCTTCCATTAAGTAATATACAAGCTAGTATGATACAATAATGGCCCTTAGGGCATATACACTAACAATCTCCCAGTTGCACTAGGGCCATGTACTGGCATATCGAAGACCGATCATCTCGAGTAGCCTCTCGAACTGAATCTGAGGTAAGGCCTTTGTGAATGGATCAGCAATGTTCTCCTCTGTAGCAACTCTCCGGACCTCGATCTCCCGGTGATCTTTGATCTCCCTGATCAGGTGATACCGCCTTAAGATGTGTCTGGACTTCTGATGGGACCTGGGTTCCTTCGCTAAAGCTATAGCTCCGTTGTTGTCGCAATACAGCGGTATTGGATCAACAATGGTAGGAACCACCTTAAGTTCTGTAAGGAACTTCTTCATCCAGACCGCTTCTTTTGCGACATCGCAAGCAGCAATATACTCCGCTTCCATCGTCGAGTCAGCAACGGTATCCTGCTTGGAACTCTTCCAGCACACCGCCCCTCCATTGAAGGTAAAGACATAACCTGACATGGACTTGGAGTCATCCTTGTCACTCTGGAAGCCTGAATCTGCAAAGGCTTCGATCTTGAGGTCTTTTCTGCCGTAAACCAAGAACATCTCCTTAGTCCTTCTCAGGTACTTGAGAATGTTCTTTACTGCTATCCAGTGCTTCTCCCCTGGGTCTGACTGATACCTGCTTACCACGCTTAGTGCGTAAGCTACATCTGGTCTGGTGCACAACATCGCATACATTATAGAGCCTACCGCAGAAGCGTAGGGTATAACTGACATGCGATCCCTTTCCAAATCAGTTTTGGGAGACATCTCTTTGGAGAGGGTGATTCCGTGACAAGCCGGTAGATTACCGCGCTTAGAATCTTCCATACTGAATTTTTTCAGTATAGTGTTGATATACCTGGACTGCGAAAGTCCCAACATCCTCTTGGATCTATCACGATAGATCCAGATCCCCAGAATGTAAGAGACATCACCCAGGTCTTTCATGGAGAACCTGTGTGACAAGAATCCTTTGACAGATTGTAGCATAGGAATGTCATTTCCTATCAAAAGAATGTTATCCACGTACAATACGAGGAATACGACAGTTCGTGCTACAATTTTACTATATATACATGGTTCATCTGGATTTTTGATAAAGTCATATTCTTTGACCGTTTCATCAAAACAGATGTTCCAACTCCGCGATGCCTGCTTTAGGCCATAAATGGACTTAAGCAACTTGCACACTTTCCCGCCGCTCCCACTCTAATTGAAGCCTTCTGGCTGATCCATATAGACGCACTCTTCCAAATTATCATTTAGAAAAGCCATCTTTGCGTCCATCTGCCAGATCTCATAATCATGGAAGGCGGCAATAGCAAGAAGGACCCGAATGGATTTGAGCATAGCCACTGGAGAAAAAGTCTCATCATAGTCCAAACCAAGTCTTTGACGAAAACCCTTTGCAACAAGTCTAGCCTTATAAGTTTCCACCTGTCCATCTACACCAATCTTTTTCTTGAAGATCCATTTGCATCCTATGGGTTTTACCCCATCTGGAGCAAAGTCCAAAGTCCATCTTTGTTGGTGTACATGGACTCCATCTCGGTCCGCATTGCATCTAGCTATCGTACCGAGTCGCCGCTCTGGATGGCCTGCTGGAAGTTAGTAGGTTCATCATCATCAATGATGCAATCCTCTCCATCCCCATCTATGAGAAAACCGTAGTATCTCTCAGGCGGATGAGATGGCCTACTACTCCTGCGGAGGGGTGCGGGAATGTCCTGTTCTTCTTGAACTACTGGTTCTACCAAACTTTCAGTAGTAGTTTGTGGTTCTGGAATTTCTTCCAATTCTATTTCGCTCCCACTTGTTTCCTTTTCTAAAAACTGATGTTCTAGAAAATGGGCATTACGAGAAACAAAAACCTTTTGTTCCTCTGCGTAATAGAAATAATACCCCCTGGAGTTCTTTGGATATCCCACAAACTTACACTGTACTGATCGTGCCTCGAGTTTGTCCGCATGCTGCTTTTTAACAAAAGCTGGACATCCCCATATCTTCAGATACTGAAGATAGGGTTTCTTCCCACTCCACATCTGATATGGCGTGGTAGGCACGGTCTTGGTAGGAACCCTGTTCAAAAGATATGCCGCTGATTCTAGCGTATAACCCCAGAAAGATCGCGGTAACTCAGCATTACTCATCATGGAACGTACCATATCCAATAGGGTTCGATTCCGTCTTTCCGATACACCGTTATGCTGTGGAGTGTATGGAGGAGTAAGCTGAGAGAGAATTCCTTTCTCTTTTAGGTAACCTAGGAACTCGGCACTTAAGTATTCACCACCTCGATCAGATCTCAGTGTCTTGATACTTTTGCCGGTTTGGTTTTCTACTTCATTCTTATACTCTTGGAAGTTCTCAAAAGCCTTGGATTTATGTTTCATCAGAAAAATGAATCCGTACCTAGAGTAATCATCCGTAAAAGTAATGAAATAGGAAAAACCACCTCTTGCATGTGTAGACATTGGACCACACATATCGCTGTGTATGAGTCCTAAGAGCTCGCTCGCTCTTACTCCATGTCCAGTGAAAGGATTCTTTGCCATCTTTCCTTTGAGACATGATTGACAAGTGGCATAAGCTTGATATTCAAACGAATCCAAATATCCTTCTCTATGTAACTTAGTTAACCTTGTCTCATTGATGTGACCCAGTCTACAATGCCATAAGAAAGCCTTATTTAAATCTGGAGACTTTCTTTTTAGTGTGTTCTGGACATTGAAAATCTGTAATTGGTTTAAGACATATATACCGTTATCTAGTGTACCGGACCCAATCAAACCATGATTTAGGTGGATGTTAACAACATTGCTTACAAACGTGAAATCATAACCTTCTTTTGATAACAACGAAACCGATATGATATTACACGTTAAACTGGGTACACAAAAACAGTTATGCAAAACCAAAATATGTCCACTCGTCAATCCAAGGTGATAATCCCCTACGGACACAGCACCCACGCTAGCTCCGTTATCAACCTGGAGGGTCATATCACCAACCTTCAGCACTCTACGGTTTCTCAGTGCCTGCAATGAATTGCATATGTGAGATCCTGATCCGGTATCCAATACCCAGGAAGTAGAATTGATTGACAGACAATTCTCAATTACAAACACACCTGAAGTCGAAACCACAGCTTGCTTCGGTTCCTGGTTCTTGCCAATCCAGGCCATGCAATCTTTCTTCCAGTGCCCTTTCCTATGACAATGGAAGCACCCATCCTTGGCCACTACTGGCACCGCAATCTTTTTCTTTCCCTTCACTCCCACCTTACTAACACCTCCTCTAGATTTGGTGGCGGCCTTATTCTTCCTTCCTTTGGCCCTAGCCTTGGACCTGGAAGAAGAAGCACCGCGAACAAACATAGCGGGTGTTTCCCTTGCCTTCTGCAAGGTACCCTCTGCACTCCTCAACATGTTAAGGAGTTCTGGAAGATCAACTTCTTTTCCTTGAATGTTGAAATTCAGAATAAACTGGGCGTAGGTGGAAAGAAGGGAGTGAAGAACCAAGTCTGTATAGAGCTCGTTCTCCAAAGTCGTCCCGAGGTCTGCGAGCTCTTCTATATAGCCAATCATCTTTAGGACATGTTCTCGTACAGATGATCCGACGGCCATCCTCGACTGAAACAAGTTCTTCGAGGTCTCGTATCTTGCTATACGAGATTGCTCTCCATAAAGTTCCTTTGTATGGAGGAATATGGCATCAAGATCCATATCCTCATGCCTCCTCTGATGTTCATTATTCATCGAGGCAAGCACGATGCACTTGGCCCTCGCGCAATCTAACTCCCAGGTTTTGCGGATTTCCTTATCCGCATTACTGGATTTGGGACCAGGAACAGCAGGTGCCTTAGCAGTAAGGACATACCTCAATTTGTCATAGGTCAAAGCCATTTTGACATTCCGCAGCCAATATTTATAGTTTGGCCATGTCAATATATTTTTCTCTAATAGTAACATAAGGCCTGTCATGTTTTGAGTCGCTGCAATGAGAGAGAGAGGGAACACTTTAGCATGATGCTCTTTCAAGTTTAGAGTGGTTTTTAGTTTATCTAAACTGGATGGCTCCCACTGTTTCTCGAATCCCTCCTCAAACCAAAAAAGAAGAACTAGCCAGGACTATTCTCACTGTACAATACTTGCTTAACCGTTCAGCAAGGCCGGTGTCGGTACTTCGAGGGAGGTTTTCCAACGCTTTCGCGAAGTTCCTTAATTAAATAATCTCTTTTATCTGGGGATGAGCCCCGCTGACACCTTTCTCGGCACCTACTTGGTTTATAGCATTGATCGTTAAGTGACGAATCTCTTGATGAGTAGCATATACTCACAGTAGGATCGGGATCCAAATATCATCGTATGATAATGCTGAAGGAATCCTACCAACATTCATCAAACTCCAAATGGTATGCATCTCTTTGTAAATTTCAGTTTCTTTAGAAATTCCCGATATAAATTTTTGCCCCATGCTCTTATGACCTTGGCGTTAGATCAAAATGTCATAAATCACTTGTCAAGTTCTACCCATCATTATCTTGTTAATTTGAACCCATCCGTACATACCCCTGACGTTGGCCAAATGATAATACGACTGTCCCAAACTAACTCATCTATCTATGCAACAAATGAATACCCAGCAGCTACCAAACACTATGCCTTGGCGTTAGGTCAAAATACATAGCTTGAATACTACTGAATACCCAAATGAAATGACGGAGGGCTACGAATGGTTTTGGCGAAACCGTGAACGTAGTGAACTTAATATGACCGAAGGAACCTGATAGCTTTTTAAAAGGAGTGGTTAAAGCTCCGCAATTTAAAAAAAATATCATCTGTTTTAAAATAACCGAGTGGTTTCTTTTAAACTGTTCCAACGATTCAACTTTGGTTTATTTTCTTTGCATTAATATAATGCGTCCCATCAATTAACCTTTCAGTGCAGAAAACAACGAAAATACAACGTCCTCTTATGTCATCCGCATTCGCCACTGGGTCCCGTCATCACCCGTTAGGTTACTTAACTAACGACAGAGCGGGAGCTGGGCTGGCGTGGGTGTAAAACATAAGTAACGTCTAAATAGCTATCATATATAGATATTGTACATTCGTCTGACGCAATAATAGGCATTCCAGATCACAGATGAACATTATTGGATATATAAGCAATCCGTGTTTCCTTTGAGCCTGCAACGAAAGACGGATTACACAGTTGTGATGAATAGCCATTACCCCACCCTAGACCCCTACAGGTACGGCAAAATACCCACCAAGTACCCAAAGTGAAGTGGTCTCCCTCAACAACGTGAGTAGGCCTCTAAACACTTCAAAGTACCCGGTAGTTTGTGCACCCCACCTTGGGTCTATCCTAGGAGCAAAAATCAGTAAAATGAAATAATACAACGGTGGATACAACCGCAACCTGGATGTGCCCCGCAAAATAATATTACAACAATTTACAATTACATCGAATGAATGAATATAAAACCCCATCTCAAACCTCGGTTAATCATCACAACGATCCAATCAAGTTCATAAGCACAAACAGTAAAATCATTACAGAAATGTGCAACCCCCTGCCAACCGACATACTAGCAGTTAGGGGAGGTTTACGAACACATTATACAAATCACAGATATAATATAATTAGCCAAACATCGTCGAATTTCGATCGAGCAAACACAATAGATTCTACTCCAAAAACTTCTCTGTGCACCTGAGACTTGAGCAGAAAATAAACATTCCAGAAAGAACAAAATATTCACAGAAGAGTTACTGGGGAATTTTGGGGTGAATCGGTTTCAACTCGGCCGCGGATCCGCGGCGGATCGCATGGATCTGCTGCGGTTCCGCGGCTGTTTGGCCGATTCATGAACCCAAATTTCTCCAGTGTTCTTATATTTTCCTGCATGTATTTTTAGAGGTCCCTGAAAAAATTTTAGGCCTCGTTTTAAAATCGACAGAAACTTGATGAATTTGATTTTTTTTCGGTTCGTTTTGCGTTCGAAATTCTAACGACTTTGCTAATAAGTTAGTTATTGTTTAGCGAGGCTCTGATACCACTGTAAGTCGATGTTTGACACCCCACGAGTTGCGGGGAGGCTGAAATATGAAAAACAATCTTTTTCTTTAAACTAACATCGACTAACCGAAAGGATCTTTACTAAACTATAACTAACACTATCATAGGAGTAATTAGCTACTATGAAAGAAGATTATACCTAATGAACCAAGTCCTTCTTCTTTCGTCGGCCTCCTCTATGTAATAGACGATCCACCCGAGAGCTTCTACTCCAAGCTTTGCCTCTAATCTTGAGGTAACTAGGTTACTCTAATTGCTAATCAAAGTCACCTAGGGAATATAGAGTATGATTATGGATTAATGAGTCTTGCTAATCCTTGATCTCAACACATGAGAGGTTAGGATTAGGGTTTGAAGAGAGAGAGAATGTGAGAGTGAGAATGAAATGAGATAATGATCTCATTTGATATATGAAGCATAATGATTTATTAAATGAATAAATCAAAAGATTTATCAACCATGCTTCATTTATTCACTTTGTGTGATTCATCCCATGGGTCATTAGATCAATAAATGCATCATTAACTCCATGGATGAATCACACAAATGAGTCACTAAATCAATAAATGCAAATGCCACCTTAGCCCCCAAGTCATCATCCTTCTAGAAGCTTCTCGACAATTTATGAGAACACCCCTCCTATCCGTGAAAACACAGAAAAACTTTAGACTGTATAAATCCAATAATCCGATACTAGAATCTGGCTTAAACCAAAGCCGGCTAGTAAAAACTGTCCGAACATCGTACGTGCATAAATGCACGTGCGTGTCCGAACCCTGTCGTAAAACCATACGACCTCTATATCGTTTCGCCCGAAGCAGGAAAACTCTCTGTGTGGGACTCTAAAGACTCGACTACTACGCTAGCAGTGGGTTTAACCACAGACCGCAAGCGGCACTAGCTGTACGTAACGGTCCCCAGGTAGATGTCGATAAGAAGGCCGATGAGGAAACCCATCCGAACTCTTACTGAGCCTGATGTGACAATCTCCGTACAGTCCGGTCTGCTCGTCTAGGACTATAGCATATCGGGCATAGGGGGCGGCAAGCGTCAGTCCCCTAAAAGCGGTATAAGTCGTGTCGGAGCGAAGCCCATTACACCTTGAGAAACTACTGGAAAACCTACCAGTAAATCTCGCTTGCCCTAACCAGGGACTTTGCGTAATGGCTCTCCAGACACAGCGCGATATCAACTCCCAATACCGGGAGAGACGAATCCTGTCTAACCACTACTGCCTCCAAGTGCTCGGGACTGCACCCAACTGCTACCTGTTTGCACAACTCCTTTTAGCCGTGGTAGGGTAGCAATCTAAGAACAGTGGGACACACTCGAGGCGAAGTAGCAATGTCAAGTCTGCGGACTATGTTGTATTCATGTCACCTGGGAACTGTTAACTGACGACGGGTATAATACCAACCAACAGTTCCCTGCGAGTCCTGTCCGGTGTACCCGTAACCCAACGAGCACATGTATACTATCTCCAGTACGATGTACTGATGGCTGTGGGATAGACCATCTCCCCAACTGGGATGAGAAGCGTACACACTAGTCTACTCCGGAGTATCGATGCCCTGTCTCGATAATCCTACGATTAGGGACCTGAAAAAGGATGTGCTTGTAGACTACCCAGCCCCCACTAGTGTGACTGCCATCACAACGCTGGTAGTCAAGCAAGATCCTAAGGGCTCTATCAATACGTACACACATATTAAGATAGATAAAACCAAGTAGCATACTACCATATTTAGCAAGACTGTTAATATAACTGGGAATATCCCAAGCTTCCATTCAGTAATATACAAGCTAGTATGATACAATAATGGCCCCTAGGGCATATACACTAACAGCTCTATCATTTCAGCTTTTATATCGCGAAAGTCGCAATTGCCCAATCATTTCGGCTATTTCTCGCGGTGCCCAATCATTTCGGCTATTTGTTTTTATTTACTCGCTGCTTTTTATTGCGAGTTACCCAATCATTTCGGCTATCTTATATGCATACATTTTTTTATACTTGCTGATTTCGTTGCAAGTTGCCCCATCATTTCGGCTATTTCATAGGCATTTGTGGCTCGCTGACTTTTCATTGTGAATTTGGGATTTAGGATCTGATACCGATTTAGGCATCAGCATCGCTACAACTGGGATCTTTCCAGGAGAGAATCATCATTTGCCTCTATCGATGTCGAACAAAGGTGGCTTAGTGAACAGGGTTAAGATCCTGTTGACTAAGGCTTTTAACTTTACGAGCCGTAAGGGTCTTATAAAGGTATTTCACCCTACGAGTCGTGAGGATCTCGCAAGTGCGTTTTCTCCTTAAGAATCGTGAGGAGTCTTAAGTGTATATTCTCTTATAAGTCGTAAGGTTCTTACAAGAGTATTTTCTCCTTATAAGTCGAGAGGACTTACAAGTGTCGTTTGCTATGCGAGTATATCCCCAGTCTCTGGTGGGACTTTGTTAGGGAAATGTTTATTCGCGCCCATGGATTGTATACAAGGGTCGATATTGAACCGCTTGTAGGGCAGAATTGGAGGTTTTGATGGCTTAAGAATAGGTTCAGATCCCTGTAACTTAAGACTTTTGAATCTTATGAGCCGTGAGGGTCTCATAGGAGGGTTCTCCTTACGAGTCGCGAGGATCTCGTAAGTGTAATTTCTCCTTAGGAATCGTGGGGATCCCTAAGTGTGTTGCTCCCTTGTGAGTTGTAAGGATCTCACGCAGGTGGTTTCTCTTCACAAGGTCGATAGGACCTTGCAAGTGTCTTTTAACGAGGTTGTGCCCTTTCGGGTTTTCATAAAAACTCGCCGGTAGCCCTGCTGTTTTTACTCACGGAACCCTTTCGGGTTTTCATCCGTGCCCATTTTGCTTATGGACATACCGTTTTCTTTTCTTTTTTTCTTTTTTTTTGTGTCAGCCTTGGGGTGCTGCGGTCCGTAGTAGTTTATCGACGTCTCGGTCAACAGCCAGTTTTAGGACATAATGGTCCATCGTTAGTTTAAGGACGTTTCGGTCCGCCGCCAGTTTTAGGACATAGTGGTCCGTCGTTAGTTTAAGGATGTTTTGGTCCGTAGCCGGTTACTACTTATAGAGTTTGGGCTTAGGAAGATAGCGAGCGGACATAGGCGTCGTCATCTATCGTTGACCTAGGCTGTGACTCGTCAGGCATAGTATTTTTTCAAGAAGCGACCGTTTATTGGCCCGAAAGGTCGTTCACCATGCATGTCCATGAGTAGATAGGCACCACCCTGGTAAACTTTGTCTATAATATATGGGCCTTCATAGTTCGGATCGAATTTCCCCCGCTTGGCACGATTGGGGATCATAGGTCTTTTGACCACTAGCACGAGTTCGCCTTGGCGGAATATTCTCGGCTTAGTCAATCTCTCATATGAGCGCGTCATCTTTGCTTTATAAGCCTCCAGATTTTACTGCGCCATGAGTCGAGTTTCGTCGAGGGCATCAAGTTCCTCAAGCCGAAGATGAGCATTTTCTTCGTCTGTTAGCTCGTAGTGAACCGCCACTCGTAGAGAAGGTAACTCTATCTCGAGAGGGAGTACCGCTTCTGTGCCGAATACCAATGCATACGGCGTTGTGTTTGTGGCCGTTTTGAAGGTAGTTCGATATGTCCAGAGAGCCTCATGCAGTCTCTCGTGGCAGTCCTTTTTATTTCGAGACACCGTCTTTTTCACGATCTTCACCAAGGTCTTGTTGAAAGCTTCAGCTAGACCGTTAGCTCAGGGATTATAGACCGATGAATACCTCCAGTCTATGTTATGTTGTTGTGCGAAGCGGCTGATCTTGTGGCTTCTATAGGCTGGCCCGTTATCGGAGATAATCCGTCGCGGAGTGCCAAATCGGTAAATGACGTGTGTTTTGAAGAAATGAAGAATATTCTCCGTCTTCACTTCTCTCAGTGGTACTGCTTCTGCCCACTTGGAGAAGTAATCGGTGGTTGCCAAAATGAATCGATGTCCTCTGGACGATGCTGGTTCAATAGGCCTGATTATGTCAGTTCTCCACATTTCGAAGGGCCAGCTAGCCACCTTGGGTATAGCGGATTTGGATGCTGGTGGATCAAATCTCCGTGAATCTGGCATGAGTGGCATTGCTTCGCGTATTCGAGGTAGTCCTGGATCATCGTGGGCCAATAGTAGCCCATCCTTTTGATCTTCAGCTTCATCTTCGGACTGGTTTGGTGAGAACCGCAGAGTCTATCGTGAGTTTCTTGGACGACTCTCTTTGCCTCTTCAGGTCCCAGGCATCTTAGCCACAGAGAATCAAATGATCTTTTATACATAGTATCATTGACGAAGGCGAAAGATAGTGCTCGTTTCATAAGCTGATGTCTTGAGGACGCATCTTCAGGTGTTCGACGGGATTTGAAGTAGTCTATAAAGACTTCTCTCCAATCCTCAGCCTTTTTTTGGTCTTTTATTTGTAGGGTCGTTTTCTCGGTCGCTCTCTTTTCTTCGGAAGATTCCGAAGATATTTCTGCCGGTGCGAGAACCCGACGGCTTTGCACAATGATCCTTACGTCATCGAGATTCTCATCGGCCAGTTCTTTAGCGAGCTTGGCTAACGCATCCACTTTGCTGTTTTCCACTCGCGGTATACTTTCCAGGGCGTAGGAAGGGATTTGAGTCAACAGTTGCTGCACTCTCTCACCGTATTTCATCAACTCTGGTTTGCACGTTGGATAGTCGCCATTTACTTAGCTAACGATCAGTTGGGAATCTCCGTATATAAGGAGATTCTCAATTCCCATGTCGACGGCGATCTAAAGACCTGCTGTCAAAGCTTCATATTCGGCTTCATTGTCCGTCCTCGGCTCTGTTAAGGAGAGGGCAAAGAGCATTACCCTCCTTGTGGAGTCACGAAGATGAGGCCTACCCCTGATTTGATTATAGGGGTGTTTTGTTTGCGCTTCTTCATGGAAGATGCCGCATAGAAGTAGAGTTCCCATCGGGTGTCACTCTCTCTTCTCTCACCGTCGATCGTGTCAAACGCGTGCTCGTCGGGCAATTCGCAGTTCAGGGGAGAGTCGGCAGGTATCGAATGCTCGGCGAGGAAGTCGGCGATGGCCTAGCCTTTCACTGCCTTGAGAGGACGATAAGTTATTGAGAATTCCATCAAGAGCAGGGCCCATTTAGCGAGCCGTCCCGTCAATATAGCCTTTGACATCAAATATTTGAGAGGATCCACCTTTGATATAAGATGGACCTCATGTGCCAACCCATAGTGTCTAAGCTTCGTTATTGCGAAGATCAACGCCAGACAGTGTTTTTCAATGGGGGAGTAATTGTTTTCCGCCCCCAGTAGAACTCGACTCAAGTAGTAGAGGGCTATCTCTTTCCCTTGGTCGTTTTCTTATGCCCACAGTGCGCCTAAAGAATCTTCGAGGGCTGTTGTATACAAGACGAGAGGTTTTCCTTTAACGGGAGCGGCCAGTACTGGTGGATTCTGCAGGTATTGCTTGATTTCATCCAGTGAGCTTTGGCATTTGCAATCCCAGACGAACGGGGTTCCCTTCTTCATTAGGTGACTGTAAGGATGGCACTTGCCGGAGAGATTAGCTATAAATCGCCGGATATACGCGAGCTTTCCTTGGAGAGACCGCAGTTGCTTGAGAGTCCTTGGCGGAGGCATTTCCATGATCGCCTTGATCTTCGAGGGGACTATCTCGATGCCTCGGTGTCGGACGAAGAATCCTAGGAACTTGCCCGAGGAAACTCCAAACGCGCATTTGAGAGGGTTCATCTTCAAGTTGTATTTCCGAAGGCGCCGGAATATGATCTTTAGATGCTCTAAATGTTTCTCGTATGATTTGCTTTTAACTACGAGGTCGTCAATATAGCATTCGACGATTTCATGTATGAGGTCATCGAAAATCTTCGTCATGGCCCTCTGATAGGTGGCACCGGTATTCTTTAGACCGAAAGGCATCACCTTGTAGCAGAATATGCCCAGAGGTGTCCGAAAGCGGTATGCTTCTGGTCTTCGGGATGCATCTTATCTGATTGTATCCTGACGAGTCATCCATGAAGGAGAAAACTTCGTGAGTGGACGTGTTATCTATCATCAGCTCGGTAACCGGTACAGGAAAATCGTCCTTCGGGCAGGCTTTATTGAGATCCCGAAAGTCCACACATATGCGCACCGTCCCATTTTTCTTCATTACTGGGACAATGTTGGCAATCCAGTCAGGATACTAAATCTCTTGGATGAAGCCAGAGTCGATTAGCTTCTTGACTTCGGCGTTGATGCTCATCTCAAGCTCGAGCCGCAATCTTCTCGGTGCTTGTTTGATCGGCTTGACGTCTGGAGATATCGCCAATTTGTGCACAGCAATCTCTGGATCTAGTCCCGGCATCTCGGAATAGTTCCATGCGAAGCAATATTTATACTGTATGAGCACGTCTTTTAGCGTAGTCTCCTTTTCTTCAGACAACAGCTCACTGACGAACGTCGGCCGTGGGTCGTTTGTCGTTCCTAGGTCAATTTTCCTTAGGTCATCTGCAGTAGTATGTATCCCATCTTCCAGCTCTTTTGGCGCCGGTGGAAATTCTGAGATTAACTCATCCTCATTGCTTTCGAAGCACCAAGAAAGGTCATCCATATTCTCGGGTTTCTCTTCTGACAGCGTTATCGCGTGACAGGTACTAGATTGTTTCCAAGACCGATGTTGATCTGATTCTACTCTCGATATACATGTCGCTTTCGGTTCATGCTTCTGTGGCGGGCTTACCCTCCAACTGTTGGATAGAGCGAACCTGCCGAGTTGATACTGGACTTCGACCCAGTTCTTGAAAGTGAAGCAGTCTTCGAGAGGATGTCCTGTTGCTCGGTGATAGGAGCAATAGTCTGGGTGAGAGACCTCGTCTGCTTGCTCGGGGTGCTTGGACTCCGGGAGCGTCATCATCTGATGTTTTATGATAAGGTCGAATATCTTCTTTGTCTTGTCTTAGGAAAAAGAATATGCTCGACCCATCTTCTTCATAAGAGACGGATCTCAGCTGCTCGATTCTTGATCGCGTGGCTTCCTGGACCCGCTTTGCAGCTGTCGAACATTTTTTCTGTTCTTTGATTTATTTTTGCCTCTGCGCCGGGTCTTTTGTATAACGGGTTGGCACCGAGGAGCATTGTCATTTTCCGCGGCCTGTCGAAGGAGGCGCTGCGTCCTGGTTTTCTCGTAAATGGCCATTTCGCGGCTATGGTTGTCCCGGACCTTCTGACTCGCTTCCCTTATCAGCTTGTCCATCTGTTCTTCAAACGACAGACTTGACGTTTTGATGGCGGGACCTTGTTTCGGTTCAGGGTTAGCGTCTTTTAACAGAACATCTCCTTCTTCTTCAAAGTCATGTACGACGTAGCAGCTATGGAATCGTTCCCGTTTCTTGGATTGAATGTATCCAAGCCCGATCGTTTCAATTCTCCTGTTGGGCAATTTTCGCTGAGTTCCAGGGACGCTCCAGATCCTGTTATAGAACTGTGCTTGTCGAGCAGTTTGCTTAAGGGGTACACCTTGGCACCTCAATAGCCTTTTTAAGCCTTCTGCGTAGTATCTGGGCAGACTGATAGGCTGGAGCTTGTCAAGTGTAGAATCGGCACCAAGCCAAATTTCTTTTTCCACTTTGGTCTCTGTTGATTGATAAAAAAGGATCGCCTTTTCATCTCTTCGCCTGGGAGGGACGTAGAATGTCTGCAGTTCTTGCACACTGTATGTATTAAGTGCGTCGAGTTCTTTGTAATGCTCCTGTGGGAACATGGCGATTTGCAAACTCTGATCATGGCCAGCTAAGGCTTGTATTGATGGCCGCACAGAAAATACGGCATTGACCTCATCTTCCGAGTCGCTGCCGAAGATCAACATAGGGGTGGACGGTCCCATCTTGTTGCATTGGGATGGCCCTGAATAAACTATCTCTTTCTCCTCCTCGGTATCACTCCCGAAAACCGGAATGGTGGTGATAGCTTTGTTCTTCGGTTTGTGACATCTTTCCGTGTCCTCGAAATCTGGTAAGAAGTATTTTGCATCTTCATACTTTCGGACTTCATTCACAGAGAATGAGTTCAACACCCCTGTCACAGTATACTCGAGACCATCTTTGAAATACTTCATACACTGATGTTGTATAGAAGGGATGATGTTGTACTCGTGTAACCAAGGCCTGCCGAGTAAAGCGTTGTAGCAAGTCTTGGCGTCAATGACATGAAACTTGATGTCTGTAACAAGCAACCCAAAGCGTACTGTCAACATTACAGACCCGAGCATCCGTGATGACTGGGAGTCAAACCCGGAGATGGTGATTTTATCACGAGCGAGGTGCTGAACGCTCATGTAGATTTCCTTCAACACTCTCACATTGAGGAGGTTAACGAAGGACCCATTGTCAACCAGGATTTTTCCTATCTTGATATCATGACAGTATCCGGAGACATAAAGGGGACGGTTATGCTCGCACGTCCCGAGAAGGAGATCTTCGTCGCCAAAGGTGATATCGGTTGTGTGCACTTCTTCCAACTCATCCTTCATCTTTTCTTCGGCGAGGAAGGCTTGGAATTGTTCGGGTTCTTGTAACGCCCTAATCAAAGAATCCCTCGCCTCTTTAGATAGCAGAAGGGCGTCGAGAATGGTGAGCTGCGAAGGTGGCTTCCTCAAGTGTGCCAGAACATTATAGTCCACCTTACTTTTCTTTGGCGGGTCCTTGGCTGTCAGCTCTTTGACGGCTTGGTCATCGAGGATGATATCCTTAGGGACCTTCTCTTTTCCCTTATCCTTTTTGTTTGACCCCTTGTTCATGGGTCCGAGATACTTTTCAGGTAATGTGCGATTGCGCAGCTGAATGTTCTCACAGCTCTTTGGTTCTTCCTCTTTTTCTGAGGTGGATTCTGTAGGGTTGCTATGCACGCACACAGGGTTCTACTAGGCATCAACCATGCCCGATTTAAAAAGCAGCCGTGCCGAACAACCCGAAGCCGGATCTTTAAACTAGAGTTTAGGCGAAAACTAACATGTTAAACACTTTAACACTAAGTGAGAGGGATTACAACCTTTGTAGATCCGGTCCTTCACTTCATAAGCTCCGTGTTGAAGTCCTTTCGCTGCGATCATCATACTCCGGACTCTCGAGAGGCTCCACGAAGAGAAAGGTGCAGTCTTGCTTCCGATCTTCGATACAAAGATGATCTACCTTGAAGTTTCATTAACACAAGCTAACACTCATTAAAATTGAGTGAACACTCTCATCTAAAGGGCAAGAGAAGATGAGGATGATGAAGTAGGATTTTGCTCTCATTTGTTTTCTATTTCTCACTCATTTTCCATCACAAATAAAAAGCAAGAAAGCTTTGCAAAAGGAGGAAGAAGAAGAAGAATAGTGATCCGTTTCTTTTGTAATGAATAATGAAAGGATTAATATGATAAATAATGCAACCATGGTTGACTTAACCATTGTAGAGAATTAACCAAGGGCTAGGGTTTGGGTTGAGTTAAGAGTGAGTCACACAAAAATATCAAGACAAATATCTTTATCATGACAAAAAGAAACCTTCTAGAATCTACTAGAAGTCTTAACCCTAATCCAAACCCTAATCATATTTAAACTCCACTAAACAAGTTGCATTAGTTATCATATCATGTTACAATATTATATATCACATATATAATATTTATCGTAACAAAATAAAATAATACAATTAACATATATCGCATATATATCAATGTATTACCCGAGTGAGAAAAAGAATCTTTTAGTGAGCTAATATTAGTTAATGTAATTTAATATATCATATATATTATTATACATTAAATTATCGAATCAACACTTGATCCGACAATCCGGCTATATCGCATATAACCGACTAATATTTATCCGTACCGATTCATCGAATCAACACTTGATCCGATGACCCGGCTGATATCATATATCGCGAGAATAGAATACGGTATCTCATATCGCATTATCCTCGGTCCCGCACATATCACATATGTGCCCCTACTCCGTTTCGCCTGAGCCAAGAAACCTCTGTGTAGGACTCTAAAGAATCGTCAATACGCCGGCAGTAGGTGATGATCATATCAAACACCCACAAGCTGCAAGCGGTCAGCTAAACGTAACAGCTACCCAGGTATTGAGCACTCAGAAGATCAACAAGCAAGCCTGTACATTCTCCTATGAATCCAAACAGTAACACTCCCGCACAGTCTGGTCTCGTCGTCTGATATGTTGCATATCTCGCCTAAGGGTGGTAAACGTCAGACCCCAGTAGCTCGATAAGTCGTGTCGATATGAGGTCTATAACAGTTCGAGAAACTACTGATAACACTTACCAGTAAATCTCAGCAACCCTGGCCAGGGATTTCCGGTTTTAGCCAATCGAACACAGCGCAACATCAACTCCCTATACCGGGAGAGACGAATCCCCTCCTATCGCTCATTGCCTCCATGTGATTCGGGACTGTACCCAAAAGCCACCTTTTTTCACGCCCTCTTGGACGTGGTATGATGGAAATCAAAGCACAGTGGGAATCACACAAGACTCTATGACGATCTCGGGTCAACAGACTACTCTGTACCAGTGTCACGGGAGAACTGCCATCTGACGTGAGGTATAATACCATCTGGGAGTTCTTGGCGAGTCCGTCCAGTGTACCCAGTATTCACTGAGCACCCGTACACCATCCTTGATGTCAAACACCGATGGATATGGGATCATCCATCGCCCATCATATGGGTCAAGATGCGTATACGCTAGTCTACTCTGGTGTATCGATGCCCTGTCTCGATACACCCTCGACTAGGAACAGTTATAGGAAGTACTCGTCGACTACCGTGGCCCCACTAGTATGATCTCATCATAGTCCCAGTAGTCGAGTACATATCCTAAGGGCTTTATCAACATGTAATATAGAGACAATCAGAGTACATGTTAAGATAAAGTACAACCAAATAGCATACTATCATGTCGAGCAAGAAAGTCCTCCCTATATATGTCCTAGCATCCACTACAATATACATCGTATGTACAGTAATGGCCTCTAGGGCATACATATAACTAAAAGATTCTTTGAAGAGAGGGCCGAGAGTCATTTCTTCGTCGGAGTCGCTCCCGAAAGTGAGGACTTGCGATCCCCCATAGTCAACCATATGGCAGTTGCCGGCAGTTCTTTTGTGCTCATTTGTCGTGCTTTTCCGCTGTCGACGAGCTTCACGCTTCATCCTTTTGAAGTGTTTCCTGTGAGCGACATATCCCTGCCACCAGTTTTTAAAGGCTATGCACTCTTCAGTAAGGTGCGTAATCCTTCGATGATATAGACAGTAGTTAGGATGTATATCTACTTCATCAGGAGTGTTTCCTTCGGAGGGTGGCAGCTTCATTCCCATCGATATGGCTTTGGCGAACCTTTTCCTCGTCTTGAACCTGCTTTTATTTGCGGCGGATGTACCTTGATCTGGTGGGAGTGTTTTAACCCTTTCATCCAGTTGCCGGCGTTTGGCCTTTTCAAATACGGCCATCTCGCGCTCTCGATCAGCTTTGCTTTTAAGAAGAGCTTCATTCGGGAATGCATCGATCATTTCGTCTGATGGCCCTAGAAGTCCCGGCTCAGGATCTACCCCCAGTTTCTCTGCGTAAGGAGCTTCTTCATCATTTATCGACGAGTGAGAGATCACATGGCAACTTGCCATATAATCTTCAGATTCATCCGACGAGTCTTCTCCATTGTCGTCATCTCCATCCTCAAGGACGTGGTTGAGAAATTCTTAGAGTGTGACCGGAGTTCGCGCCTTCTGGTTATACTCTTCCAGCGCGTCAATCTGCTTTTGCAGGTCCGTACGCTTGTCACCATGCTTCACGGGCTTTGTGGTCTTCTTCTTCTTCTTCTTCTTCTTCTTCGAAGATTTTGACGGCTGGGTGTGTGCGCTTTGAATATCACCACCAATTTTTGGAGTTGGGCGCGGTTTCAGCATTCCCTCGATGATCTCGGGTTCTAATGGATTTTTCCATCTGATTGCCGGGCATGTCTGGAGATCCTTCAGCATTCTTTTTGTTTTGGCTGAAAGAGCGACCTCCCATGGAACTTCTTCGACAAAAGAGCACGATGCCCCCGGTGTGTCCCCCCTTTTAAGAGCATGCGGTTGAGGCGGGCTTACTTTCCACTTCTCGGATAGTGCAAATTTGCCCTGTTGATATTGGTCTTCAATCCAGCCTTTTAAAGACGAAGCAATTTTCAATCGGATGGCCTATCGCTTGGTGATAGGGGCAATAATTAAGATTATTAACCTCACCGGGTTGCAATGGGCGTTTTGGATTTGGCAAATTAACGAGCCTGTTGCGCATTGCCAGCTCAAACAATCTCCTCGTTTTGTCCCGGGGAAACGAATAAGGGCGCTTTATTTTCTCATTATAGAATTGTCGTCTCTCGTCCAGGCGATCAGTTAGTTTTGGGCCACTGGGCTGCTGTTGAGCATTTGCGACGAAAGTCGCTTTCCCTTTGCCCTTTTCATTTCATGGCTCCGGCTTTGAAGGAGACGGCCTATGACCCATCTGGTCCATTTGGGCCAGTTTTTCAATCAAGGCCTGGAACATGGTCGGCTTGAAGAACATCATGAATTGGGAAATAGTCGCCTGAGGGTCAAGAGTGCCAACAAACATGCCCACTGCCGGCGCTTCTTCGATGCGCTGCTCACATTTCGACCACAGATTTCGCCATCGTATTGTGTATTGAACCCATGTCTCACCTGGCTTCA
Organism: Agapanthus africanus; assembly: GCA_030015575.1. Taxonomy (NCBI): domain Eukaryota; kingdom Viridiplantae; phylum Streptophyta; class Magnoliopsida; order Asparagales; family Amaryllidaceae; genus Agapanthus; species Agapanthus africanus. The sequence continues at coordinate 269,064,459 of CM057338.1, read as the reverse complement.
CCCTGGCGTTAATTAGTGCGGTAATCGGAGTACGCTCGCTAGCGCTTGCGAATTTTTGTGTGAATAGCATCTCCATCTCTGCAAATGTTTTAACGGAGTCGTTCGGGAGTTCCGAGTACCATTCGAACGCTGTTTCCGACAAGCTGCCGACGAACTGGTGAAGTAGTAGTTTATCGTCACCTCCAGCGTTACCACATAGAGCCTTGAACTGGGCGACATGCTGATGCGGATTGCCAGTCCCTTTATATACATAGAATTTAGGGATCGTATATCCCGGCGGGTACCTTATTTGGTTATACCAGCCCGGATAGGGTCGTCCGGTCTTAACGATCTTCCCGGCCGCTTCATTTGCCTGGTGAACTCGTATTTGCTGAGCAATGTAATCATCCAGAGTGGCCTTGGAGATGGTCTCCTCCCTAGCTGCTGAAAGAGACGGTGGACGGATCGATGTCTCCCCTCTGTCGTCTTCAATGATAATTGGGGAGTCTTCAGCTAGAAGTTCCGGCCGTAACATCATCCAGGCCATGTCTTCGAACAAAAGAGCCATTCGTTTTATGTTGGTCGCCTGCTCCGCAGACTCTTTTTCTTTCCTCTCGAGCATTCTTCGGAGGAATTCAACATCAGTTTCTTGTTCCTGATGCTACTCTGAGGTTTCTGGATTCTCTTTCGGCCCAGTGAGTGCGGCCATTGCAGTCAGCATCTCCGGAAGTTTTTGCTGCTATTGCTCCTGAGCCTTTGTTATCGATCGAGTAAGCGGTCGATGACCCGTAGAAGCACGGCTTTCCTCTTTTCCGGAAGCCAAATAAAAAGTATGTGTCACCATACCCCTAGACTTGGGGCGTTTAGATTCAGCATCCTTGCGGTTCGCCGCGGTCACGGGGGCTTTCTCCTGCCTCCTTCTCTTGTGGGCGGTTGAAGTTGAGGGAGCCGTTGCAGCGGGCACCCAAACAGCTGTTGCCTTTTGTGGCTTAACAGGATGGTTCTCTTCTTGCTGAACTTTTACCTTTTTCTGTCGGCGAGAGTAATTTTGATCAATCACCGATTCCTGAACCCGTCGCCAAACTTTGTAAATTTTAGAGGACAGCCGCTGAGGGGGCTGCTCTGGCTTCTTTTCTGTAGCACTCTCCATAGGTGGAGGAGATCTTTTCAGCACGGCAGTCGGAGAGTTCTTGCGAACCCTCCTAAGTGGTTCAAAGATGTTCCCAGTTGGAACAGCAGCATTGATTTCCACCATGGGAGCTGGTGGAGTTAGTCCAGACGGGGAGCTGCCTCCAGCCTTTCTTACTCGACGCCAGTGGCGATGTCGAGCGTGTCGAGCCGTTGGGATTGTCTCAGCTGTAGGGGTGACTTCCTCATGCCCCCTGTGTTGGCGAAAGGTTGTCACCGGCGTCAGCCTCTTAAAGACCGATGCCCGTTGAGAAGAGATGTCCAATCTGTCAAAGACAGACCTCTGGGCGGGGGAAGCAGCTTTGATGACTTCGCCTGGAGCGGGAGCCGGAACGGCCAGCCATGTGAAGACTGACTTCTTGGCAGAAGAAGCTTCTCTAATAAATTCGTCCGCTTGAGCCGGGATGGCTATCCGCTTTGGGATGGCTGCTTCAGGTATCACGGGCTTGTTGGCGTTCTGGCCTAGTCTGTTGAAAACTGAGGCAGCGGAGTTGGGCGACCCGTTGAGAGGGGCCGCGGCAGTGGTAAGCCGATCAAAAACCGACTTCTTTAGGGCTTCTTGTGACAGCAGCGGGGTACTGAAGCTCATCGGTGGGATTATGGTCCCAAAGAACATCCCAGTGATGGCCTGGGTTACTTTCTCCACTGGCATTTTGAACAGTGAGGCCGCTTGGGGCCCATAGGTTACACCTCCAGATGAGGTGGAACGTGAGCTACAGTTACAGCTGGAGCAGTTAAAGGCCATCTCTTTTTCTGCATGAGAGAAAAACCAAATCTTAGTATCTCGAACCCAAGGGCAACCATATTAAACCGCGATTCATTCGCGAACACGACACACGAAGTGTGGAGTGGAAAGGGGAAAAGGTCCCACCGGGCGTGCCAGAATCTGTTCACCGCTGAAAGCCGGAAAGACAAACGTCTTGCCTGAATTTGGGGGCAGATGCTATTTGGTGCTATCCGTCCACCTCTCCGAAGATCCCAAGTTGATTTATGGCACCGTGTATCGAAGGTTTAAACGGATGCGGCCGATGTAGCAGACTTCATCAGATTCCCCCTCATTGAGGGGTTTTTGATTATGGGGACGCTCTTCCCTGCAGGCGCAAGCCTCTGCAGTTAATTACGCTACCGCATCGCGGTAACCACTTTCTCCTTCTCCAGATGGTCACTTCGTGTCGTGTGTTTTTTTTTGTTTTTGGTTTCCCGTGGATTGTATACGGAGACTAATTTATGTTGTCGCCCGTAGTGCGTGGATTAGTCCAAATCCGTATTTTCTTAGATTTGGGTTTAGGGGTTGGGTTTAAGGATACGTTAGTCTCATTTGAGACTAAGATAAACTTAAACGTATGTTAAGGATACGTTAGTCTAATTTTTAGACTAAGATCAACTTAACGGGATCGTTTAGATCCAACAAAAGAGCATTCGGGCTCTATTGCTTAGTTTCGGGACATTGTGGTCGATTAGTTTAAGGAGATTACGGTCCAAGGTTAAGGACATCATAGTCCATGGGCTTAAGGACCCTACATTCCAGGTTAAGGACATCACAGTCCATGAGTTTAAGGACCCCACAGTCCATGGAGTGATTGGTTATCAGGACCCGTCACCTCTTTGAAGACGTTGAAGGATTACAACGACAAATATCAAAGGAGTGAAGAGATATACCCTTGAACCAAAGTTGATTGGGAAATCTATAGTCTAATTTGGGACTAAGATCAATTAATTAGATTATGAGCACATGGGCTCAGTTGAATCTGAGTTGAGGACTTATGGCCAATTTGGGCTAAGTCCAGTTAAGTTTGAAATGTTGGACTTTTGTTGGGAATGTTGAACATTTGTCTGGGTTCAACCCCCTATTATTTAGCAATGTTAAACATGAGTCTGGACTCTGACCATGTCTTTATCTTTTATTAAGTGTTGAGAACTCATATGCCATGTGAGATGATCAATCTTGGAAGACAAGGGTATATTTGAGGCTCGGTCAAAGGGGAGTCTTGCCTCTGGAAGACTTAGCCAATTTGGGCTAAGACTGGTTTTAAAATAGTGTTAAATACTAGAGGACATCTGGTGGTCACGTGTCTGTTTCCCCAATTAGAGCAAAGCTCTGTTCAGAATTCAAAATTTGAATTAAAGCTGCTCTTTTATAAAAGCGTTGCGCTACAACTAGCGCACCCTGTGCAAAGCGCATAGGCGCTAGCGCTAGATGCGCTGTGCTCCAAGTAGCGCACCACGTGCAAAGCACGTGTGCGCTAGCGCTAAGAGCGCTGCGCTCCAAGTAGCGCACCATGGGCAGAGCGCATAAGCGCTAGCGCTGGAACTAAATGTTCCTCACCGTTGGATCAAATATCCAACGGATATGATTAAATCATCAATTAACAAGAATGAAATTCTGTTGAATCTTTCCAAACAGAAAAGATTGTGCCTTGAATTTGGAACAGCGTTGGATCAATGATCCAACGGTGATTAAAAATCACTAAAATACAAAACAGATTCTGTAAGGGTGAAAGATTTCCCAATCTTGTTAAAAAAACAAGAAGATTATCTACTGTAAACCAGAAGCCCTTGGATCAAAGACCTGACGATGAGGAAATTCCCAAATCAATTAGAGAATCAATCTCTTTAACCGATTGAAAAAATCATCTTGCCCTATATAAAGGCCCCAAGACTTCAAGTCTCAAAGAGAGGAACCCCCTGATTGAATGTGAGATGTTTTATGATCAAAGAATTGTTAACCGCAATCAAGAACGGCGTCACTTGGTAGCTAGCCGGTGAGTACGGGTCGGTCCACAGGGATTTTGTGTATTCTCAATTTGTTCTAACGAGTTAATTCCAAACGGTGTTGGATTGATTATCACTAAAAACTAAGGTTGATCTAGACTAGGATTAAAATCTTGCTAGGGTTAGGTTTAGGTTAAGTTTGGAAAGTCAATATTCCTCACCGCTTTCAATGCCCTAATTAAGATCTATGAGGTGTTATGGCAATAATTAATAAAGTGGATTAGTACCATCGGGAAGAAACTAGGGTTCTTCCTCTAGGTTCTTATCCTTCCTTTCTTAATTCTTACCCTAACCTCCATGGAAAACATGCACAACCGGTCTTTTAAACTACGGTATCACCGCTACCTCGTGGGATAGGGTGCCATAAGGAGCGGTGTGTGTATGTATGCATGGAGTCCTATAAAAAGATGTGATCAGCAAGAAAGGGATGAGAGATTTTCATCTCTCAAACCTCTCCTATTCCTAACCCTAACAAGCGAGGATCTACTCACTCATTAGGGAATTGATAAACATGTTCTAAACTAATTAACTAGGGCAGATAATAAAAGTTATGCTAGGACAGATAATAAAAGTTATACTAGGGCAGAAAGAAAATTAACTAGGGCAATAAAAAGAAAACTTACTCTAATTTTTATTTGATGCTCTCTTCAATCATTACAGGAATTGAATTCTGAATTTTGATAAATAAAATGAGGCACAAGAAGAGCCATACCTCAAAAAGAGGTTTAGGGTTTCTATTTATAGATCATAGAAACCCTAGGGTTACATTCGATTCACATCTGCATTTACAAATATACCCTAAAGAAGACTAGTCAACGCACCGCCAAGCCGACTTTTTTAGCTCCGACACGTGCTCACTATGGCCGCCGAACCGCGGCCAAATGCCCTGTTTGGCCACGGTTCCGCGGCCATGTAGAGGGGTCATTGGCTGAATTTGACTGGTTTTCTTCCTGCTGCATTTTCCTACTTGTTTCTTCACTTGGTTTCTCAGATTGTCTTCTAGTTTACTTCCAGATTTCTACAGTGCATAACGTCATGGACTTTTACCCTTTGCTTCGTGTCGAAGTCTTGAACCTTGCGCTGCCTTTGTGTTTTGTGAAATTGACCATTGATCTTCGTTTATTCTTCAAACTGTAGGCGTGATCAAAATTCTTCCATTTGTTGGTCGTAGTCTCACTTTTGTGCCGTTTTTTCATCATTTTCACTGTTTTTGTTCCGAAAACCTGTAACCTGCAACTATGTAGCAGACATGGATCAAAAGCACATGTTTATTTGTAAAAAGAATAAGAATGGGGAATATAATAATGCAAAATTATGATATGAACAAATACCCCCAAACTTATCTTTTGCTCGTCCTCGAGCAAAACTAGTTTATTCTCAAGAAAGCCTAAGCTCACTTTCGCAGGGTGACGTGATTGCACTGAGCTCGTGCAACAAGCCGTTAAACCTCTAGGTGTCCCTAGTAGGAGGAGTGTTTTCTCCTGAGGGTTTTCAGCGGATACTACCCACAAAATCCTATCAATTCGGCCTATTGACTTTTATTCTCCAATTAGGTTTTCTAACAAGGAATTCTATTATCTTTAACTCAGAAATTATCAACCCATATTTTTCACGCTTCCTTATTATTTAACTTAAGATTATATATATTCTTGTAAATTTACTTAGCTTTTAGTATCTTTTAAGTTTTCCTTCTAGAGTTCTATCTCCACTTAGGAATTTCTATCATTTCTACTAAAGATATAAGTCCTATTTTTCATTCCTACCTCTCATCCAAACCCAATCATATACCCCTACGTGTGTGTATGTATCACCCCTACACTTGGAAATTCAATTCAAGCTATTATACTCTTGTCCATCGTCCAAAGTACTTTTCAATTGGTGAATTTTTAGATGAAATTTGCTCACACATTCTTCATGCGACTGTTAATACTTCTTGAAGTACCAACGACCGATTACAAAATGTGTTTGCACATTAAAGCGTAATTCCTAGTCTTGTAACACCTAAGGCTTTAGCAGTGACTCCCAAAACAGTTGGTCTAAGGCACTAGGTGATAAAGCACCCTCGCTAAATATTTTTATTTATTTATGCAGTCTTAAGTAATTACAAAAACCAGTGTTCGTTTTTTTATCTCTTTATTCACACTTGTATTTTTATTTTATTTTCCTTCATACTAAGGATTTCAGACAAGAGCATTTCAAGGTCTCTTCTACTATTCCAAGTTTCAAGGTTCGTGTTTGTGCAATTTGTAGGGTATATATTTTCAGAATTCAGACTTAAGCTTATGGATTATTTTTCAGACTTATACTTTAATAAAAATATCAATACTCTTCCTTTATTTTGACTTAGCCCAAGAAGTGAACTCAAAATTTGCCTATCTCTAAGTAAACAACAAAGACATATATTTTTCTACCGTTAAATTTTAAGAAAGGTTATTTTTAGGATTTTTAATTTACTAAGTCTAGGATCTAGTTTTTCTTAACTAGTTAATCGTCTTGTCAAACTCAAGTCAATTATGGCCAAAATTGAATGTTTTAATTTTTATAATTTTTTAAATTTTTTAAATTTTTATGGGTTTTAAAATAAGTATGCAAATGCAAAAATATACATATGAATGGGAAGGAAGAAACTTTACCGAGCATACCTCCAAACTTAAACTTGACAGTGTCCTCACTGTCAGGCTATACCAAGAGGGTCAAAATGGCCGGTATTCCCCTGTTTATTTTTTTTATTATTTTTTTTATTAACAGAAAAACAAAACAAAAAATATATACACAAAATGGTTCCCCCCAAACTTAAGTGAAACAGTGTTTCCACTGTTTAAACGTTAAAGTTTAGAGTTAAGGAGGGGAAAAATACAGTATCAAGCTATACAAGGCCTTACACAGGCCAAAGATTAGCACCAACCATTCAAAAATTTTATCGTTATAATGGTGTGGTTGGTGAAAGAATGGAGTGTAGAGCAAAGAAATGAGAAGCGCACGAGACAGTGTGGGAATAGAAGCAGTATATGGTCTCGGCGGAGGAGAAGAATGGCGGAAAAGAGAAAGAAGTGTAGTACGAACTTGAGGGTGTAAATTGAGTGAATAAATTAGCACAAATTGTGATGACCGATGTGTTAAAAGCGATTGTGCTAATTTATCAACCCGTCGAGAAATGGGGTCAAATCCCTCAAGATTCGCGAGAAAACATGGGTACGTTGAACTTGGTAAACCATCCATTGAAAATGGAAGCGTGACGAATTCTTGCGCGGTCGAAACGATCGAAAGGACGAAGGAGAGTGATTTAGGAAGGGTTTCATTCTCACCTAAGTAAGCGTATGTAAAGTGAGACGGCAACAGCTTGAGTTCGAGTTTCAGAGATGAAACAATTGAAGGTGAAATTGGTGAAACTGTCTCGAACTCGAAGTATTCCATCAATGGTTCGAAATGACTGTAAGCAACCGAGTCTGATGGTTCAACTAACTCATCTGAAAATTCAAAGGACTCAAACTCGGGCGGTGAGTCTTCCAAATCATCCGAAAAAGTGAAACACTCGTAATCGTTATCGGTTGTGAGAACTGTGTCAGATTCAAGGAGGAACGCACTAGTGGCGTCAAAACTGCTATGATCGAACAGAAATTTTTCAAGCTCACAGTCCTCCTGCGTGATCTCTTGCGTGGTCGGAACGATGGAACGGATGAAGGGGGTGATTTAGGAAGTATAACAGTTAAAGGTTCAGGAGGATGAATTGGAAAATCAGACACATCAAACAAAACTGGTCCATCCTCAATATTATCTTCAATACTCTCCTCAATACCATCCTCATAATTCTCCTCAAAAGTTATCCCATCCATGCAATTATCATCAAAATCAAGACGCATATGAAGTTCGGGAGAAACATTTAATGACTCGGGATGATGAATTGGAGAGAAAAATTCAGTCAAATCTGCGGGTTCATCATCCAAAATATTCCCTGCGTCAATATCCTCAATCAAGTGAAAATCAATTTTTTCGGACACCTCATCAAAAGAATGCATATTTATCAATTCAGGTTCTAGATTGGAGGTGTAGAGGTCGAAAGGATTGGTGATGGTTTCACTCGAAAGGGACCCTTCACAATCTGGCAAATCAAGCACTGCAAAGTCGCACAACTCATTAAAAGTTTTATTTTCAACTGGTGAATCATTTGGGACACTTGATAGACATTCAAAACTGGATTTGTGGGTTCAATTGGTGATGGGTAGGTTTGATTTAGAAGGGTGCACAGCTCACTCTCTCCACTCAAATTATCAATCTGTCCAACCGCCTCATCATACATTGGAATTTTTGGAGCTAATTGGAAACTAGCTACCGGGTCACTAGGTTGCATAAGGGCGGCAATGGACGCATCCAAATTCCTCATCTGTTGGTTTGTCTCTACAATATAAGTTTCCAACGACTGTTCCAGACTAGACATGGGTTGTGAAGGGGTTTCAGTAAAAGATTCAAAATTGTTTGGATTATGGAAACTCCCAAATGGCTGTGTAGAAGCAATGTCTAGGGAAGGTGCGAAAGTCGGGTAGGACTGGTAGGAATTGAATGGTTGGACAGGAGTAGGATCGACATTTGGATAAAAAGGTGAATGGACTTTTTGATCCCAAAAACTGGAAGTATTGAAAGGAGTGAAAGATCGGTTACGAGATTGTTCAATATGTTCAACAATAGACATGGGTTTCGGAGTTACAACAGGACTCGAAAAAGTAGTATCAACATAAGAAGGTGGTGAAGGTTGAAATGGTTGACACAAAATGGATTGCGGAGTCGAACTGTTTCTCTTAGACGCTTCTATTCGATCTTTCAAAGAAATTTTGGGCATGGAGGGGTCGTCCGTAATTCGACCAAAACAATTCGCGTGGGAAGAAATGTTTGGATGAGGGTACCAAAGTTCGGCAAGAGTTTTGTGAGGTGGGGTACCCATGATGTAAGAAAGGAGAAGAAAAAGTATGTGGGTGCAAGTGGGGTGCAATGGATTTCTTAGCGACAAGTGGCAAGTTTTTATAAAAAAAATTCTATTTTGTGTGTTTTTTTATAAGGAGCTTTTTGCGAAAAGATTTTCAATAAAAGGCTTAGACACTCGTTCAATTAATCACAAAATGCACAATTAAGCCTAAATCTAGGATCACCTAGGTCAACTAGACCGCTCCTAACTGTTCCAAAGGGCAAGTTGTGAGGACCTCAAATCGCCTCTTCAGCGCCAATTGTGGCCAGGTAAGCACAAGTAAGGAAAGGAGGAATCCGCTCACGAATCACCGTGAGACGGGCCTTTTAAAGTTACTTTTCCCCACCTGTTTAGCCAAGGCACCACAAAGTCAGGTTTAGATAAACGATCGATGCCTACAACTATTCATTTGTCCTATTGAGCGCGACAGTCCTTAAGGCTGAGTCTAATATTTTTTAATTAACTTGATGGTCAATGCAATATGCATTTTATGATTTTTGGGTTCCTAGGAAGGGTAATGAAATCCCCACCCAATCTGGATTGGTGTTCAAGCCCCTTAAAGTCAATTTAAATATGCAAAGCAGTAAACACAATCACTTGCAAACAATTTTTTTAGTACGGCGCAAAGAATCCTGCACAAGATCAAGTTATTGGAGAAGGGGAGAAGTTTTTGTGCAAAGAATCCTGCAAGAAATTTTTACAGAGGAGATATCAGGGGGTTCAGAAGAAGAGCAGAAGACTTACGGAGGGGTTTCGGGTTGCTGACGTCAGCAACCCGCGGCGGATCCGCGGCTAAATGCTGCCTCTGGCGGCGGTTCTGCGATCATGAAGGAAGATCAGGTCTTTAGTCTTTTTCTGTTTCTCTGTTGTGGTACTCCTCTGTTGTTCAGATCTTCTGTTTTCTGTTTCGCTCTCTGGAATTTTCCAGATCTAAATCCGTTCGTCGATCCTGCACAATTCAAACAAAAACCCTTCAAAGAATAACAAGATGATAAAAAAATTTATATTTTTTTTATTTTTCAGTTTTTATGATTTTTCAATTTTTATATTAACCAGAAATTACAAAAAGAAAATAACTATGCCATCCCCGGCAACGGCGCCATTTGATTGAATGTGAGATGTTTTATGATCAAAGAATTGTTAACCGCAATCAAGAACGCCGTCGCTTGGTAGCAAGCCGGTGAGTACGGGTCGGTCCACAGAGATTTTGTGTATTCTCAATTTGTTCTAACGAGTTAATTCCAAACGGTGTTGGATTGATTATCACTAAAAACTAAGGTTGATCTAGACTAGGATTAAAATCTTGCTAGGGTTAGGTTTAGGTTAAGTTTGGAAAGTCAATATTCCTCACCGCTTTCAATGCCCTAATTAAGATCTATGAGGTGTTATGGTAATAATTAATAAAGTGGATTAGTACCATCGGGAAGAAACTAGGGTTCTTCCTCTAGGTTCTTGACCTTCCTTTCTTAATTCTTACCCTAACCTCCATGGAAAACATGCACAACCGGTCTTTTAAACTACGGTATCACCACTACCTCGTGGGATAGGGTGCCGTAGGGAGCGGTGTGTGTATATATGCATGGAGTCCTATAAAAAGATGTGATGGGCAAGAAAGGGATGAGAGATTTTCATCTCTCAAACCTCTCCTATTCCTAACCCTAACAAGCGAGGATCTACTCACTCATTAGGGAATTGATAAACATGTTCTAAACTAATTAACTAGGGCAGATAATAAAAGTTATACTAGGGCAGATAATAAAAGTTATATTAGGGCAGAAAGAAAATTAACTAGGGCAATAAAAAAAAAACTTACTCTAATTTTTATTTGATGCTCTCTTCAATCATTACAGGAATTGAATTCTGAATTTTGATAAATAAAATGAGGCACAAGAAGAGTCATACCTCAAAAAGAGGTTTAGGGTTTCTATTTATAGATCATAGAAACCCTAGGGTTACATTCGATTCACATCTGCATTTACAAATATACCGTAAAGAAGACTAGTCAACGCACCGCCACGCCGACTTTTTTAGCACCGACACGTGCTCACTATGGCCGCGGAACCGCGGCCAAATGCCCTGTTTGGCCGCGGTTCCGCGGCCATGTAGAGGGGTCATTGGCTGAATTTGACTGGTTTTCTTCCTGTTGCATTTTCCTACTTGTTTCTTCACTTGGTTTCTCAGATTGTCTTCTAGTTTTCTTCCAGATTTCCACAGTGCATAACGTCGTGGACTTTTACCCTTTGCTTCGTGTCGAAGTCTTGAACCTTGCGCTGCCTTTGTGTTTTGTGAAATTGTCCATTGATCTTCGTTTATTCTTCAAACTGTAGGCATGATCAAGATTCTTCCATTTGTTGGTCGTAGTCTTACTTTTGTGCCGTCTTTTCATCATTTTCACTGTTTTTGTTCCGAGAACCTGTAACCTGCAACTATGTAGCAGACATGGATCAAAAGCACCTGTTTATTTGTAAAAAGAATAAGAATGGAGAATATAATAATGCAAAATTATGATATGAACACCCCCCCATAAACTTTGAGAAAATCTCAAGAAGAAGAAGAAGCTCTCGGCAAAAGAAGACAATTCTTTTCAAGGTAAAAAAGAATAGAAAGACGAAATCGTCTCAATATAAAATGAAGTATTTACTTCTTTCACAGATCGTAGATCTATAAGACAAATTGCCTTTTACAAAAGAGATTATGAACATCTCATTATAAAGGGGGGAGAATTATTCAATTCTCTTAGGATCACAGATCCATAAAGGCAAAGCCTTTCATCAAAAAGAGATTGAAATATCTCCTATAAACTAAGAACTTTGTTCTTAGAATCTTGAGACAAAGTCTCTTATCAAAGAAAAGATAATCTTCAGAGTGCAAAGTTAACCTAAGAAGAGCCTTAGCGCTCCTAATCTAAGAAGAGCCCTAGCGCTCCTAATTTAAAAGTGCCTTAGTGCTCTTCATCTAGCGCAAAGCGTTGCAGTGCCATAGCGCTTCAAACACAGCGCACTGCGCTCATTGGCTAGCGCTAAGCGCGCCACGTGCTCCTCACGTGTGCGCTGCATTACTAAAAGCGCATCTGCGCTCTACATCTAGCGCTAAGCGCTAAGCGCATCAGCGCTCTTCATTTAGTGCAAAGCGCATTAGCGCTTCATATCTGGCGCTAAGCGCATTAGCGCTTTAACTATAGCGCACTGCACTCATCGACTGGCGCTAATGCCAAGTACGCCACATGCTTTTATGTGCGCTTGGACAGAACATAAACTGTTCTTTGAATAAAGCTGGAGCTATGATGAATGCTCGGCATTCAATAAAAGACAATATTGTCAGAATTCAAATCAATGCTCAGCATTGCTAAAAGGGCCAGGCCCAAATAAATGATCAACAGCCCAAAATAAATGTTAAACATTTTAACTTGATTGGACTTAGCCCAAGATTGGCCATAAGTCCTCAAATTCAGATTAATTGAGCCCACATGCTCATAAATCTTTTAACAGATCTTAGTTCCAAATTGGACCACAGATCTTTCAACCAAAATTGGTTTAAGGGTACATCTCTGAACTTCTCTGATATATGTCGTTGTAATCCTTCAACGTCTTTAGAGAGGTGATGGGTCCCGACAACCATACATTTCATGGACTATGATGTCCTTAACCTGGACTGTGGGGTCCTTAAGCCCATGGACTATGATGTCCTTAACCTGGACTGTGGGGTCCTTAAGCCCATGGACTATGATGTCCTTAACCTTGACTGTGAGGTATTTAAACTCACGGACTATGATGTCCTTAACCTTGACTGTGAGGTATTTAAACTCACGGACTATGATGTCCTTAACCTTGACTGTGAGGTCTTTAAACTCACGGACTATGATGTCCTTAACCTGGACTGTGGGGTCCTTAAGCCCATGGACTATGATGTCTTTAACCTTGGACCGAGATATCCTTAAACTAACATTGGACCGTAATGTCCTTAAACTAATGGACCGCAATGTCCCTAAACTAAACAATAGAGTCCAAATGCTCTTTTGTTGGATCTAAACGATCCCGTTGAGTTGATCTTAGTCTAAAATTAGACTAACGTATTTTTAACAAACGTTTAAGTTTATCTTAGTCCTAAATGAGACTAACGTATCCTTAAACCCAACCCCCAAACCCAAATCTAAGAAGATACGGATTTTGACTAATCCACGCCCTACGGGCGACAACATAAACAAGTCTCCGTATACAATCCACGTGCAACCAAAAAACAAAACAAACACCCACGACACGAAGTGACCATCTGGAGAAGGAGAAAGTGGTTACTGCGATGCGGTAGCGTAATTAACTGCAGGGGCTTGCGCCTGCAGGGAAGAGCGTCCCCACAATCAAAAACCCCTCAAAAGAGGGGGAATCTGACAAAGTCTGCAACATCGGCCGCATCCATTTAAACCTTCGATACGTGGTGTAATAAATCAACTTGGCATCTTCGGAGAGGTGGACGGATAGCACCAATTAGCATCTACCCCGAAATTCAGGCGAGACGTTTATCGCGTCCCCGCGTTTCGGCGGGGAACAGATTCTGGCATGCCCAGTGGGACCTCTTTCTCTTTCCACTCCACACTTCGTGTGTCGTGTTCGCGAACGAATTGTGGTATAATATGGTTGCCCTTGGGTTCAAGGTACTAAGATTTGGTGTCTTTCTCCGTGCAGAAAAAAGAACAACAATGGCTTCAAACTGCTCTAGCTGCAACTGCAACTCCCGTTCCGCCTCATCTGGAGGTGTAACCTACGGGCCCCAAGCGGCCTCCCTGTTCAAGATGCCGGTGGAGCAAGTAACTCAGGCCACCTGTTCATAACAGATTTTTGCATTTTTTTACCGCCCAATTTTTATCACATGGCTTATTGGTAGGTACTCTTGAGCCGTGTTTGCTAGTTAATTGCAGGATACAGGTTCTCAGCTCTAAACAATGAAATTCATGGAAAAGCACGACAAAATCCGGATTACTGTTAACCACAGATAAACCCGGGTCTCCTCTCTCTATCCGTATGTTGCCGCACACCAGTTTAGGGGACAAAATGGCAAATCGATGTCATTTTCATGCACAAAGCTCAATGTCAACACAATATCCAACATATCTACGCGGAGCTCAAGAAAAATCATGGCAAAAGATCCACATTACATCACCTTTTGTTCTGCTGAAATTCTGGAAATATTGTGAAGAGATTCTGAGAAACAACATATACCACACTGAAGAGTACTAAAAACCAGGGAAAACCACCTTTTTTCATGACCTAAGTCTTCTAAAGGGCCGCGGTTCCACGGCATAAGCATGCTTAGGCCGTGGATCCGCGGCCATATGGTCTCGGCAGGAAGTCAACTTTTGGGGGTATTTTGGTAATTTTGTCTTATGGCAGATTGTTGCCCTAGGTTTCCAGTTTCCTGCCTATAAATAGCCCAGAACAATGCCAAGTGAAGGGTGCTTATTCTTGTACTTAGATTTTAGAATACATGTTGTTTTTCTTCCTCTTCTCATCTCTTCTCCATTAAAACCTTGTAGTGAGCTTTTGTGAGTGAAGTGATGAATAAAGAGTTCTTGTTGTTACCATGCTTGTCTTATTGTTAATTATAATTGCTTGTAATTTTCATTTTGCTAATCTAGTTGTTGTTATTTGTTGTTTGTTTGTTTCTTCTTCTAGTTTTTCTTTATCCTTAACAACTATGATGCTTAAGCTTGATCCTTGCCAAGATGAGGTCTCAAATAGCTAGTTGTAATTTTCTAACCTTCTTCTTTCTATCTTCCTCCTTTTGTTTTATTTTCCTTTTCCTTATAATGGGTGAGTAGTTTTCATACTTGTTAGGGTAGGATAAGGAAAGTTTGAGAGAAGGAAATCTCTCTCACTCTTTCCTTACCCAACATCTTAATTCGGACTCCCGTTAATTGAACCACAATCCGCTCCCTACGGCACCCTATCCTACTTGATAGCGGTGATTCCTTAGTGAGACCGGTTGTGGTTGAATTAACCGGAGGTTAAGGCTAAGCCAAGAACGGACGGACAAGCACCAAAAGGAAGAACTTAAGCGTTGGAAAGCCTAGCTTATACTCGCAAGTTCCTTCCTAGTCATGCTAATCCCCGTTGTTGCCGATTACCGTAACACCAATATTAAGAGAGACAATGAAAGAAGTGAGCGGCTCCTAACTCAAACTAATCTAATCCTAACCCTAACAAGCTCTCTTTATATATCATTTTAGCACATAGTTAATCTCAATACAAACCTGGACATTTGGACTTAACTCGTTAAAGCACATAGAAAAAGATTCCCATCTCCCTGCGGACGACCCGTACTCAACCGGCTAGCTACAAGCGAAACCGTCTTGATTGCGGTAATTAACTAAGCACGCAAAAACTCTACCAATCAAATGGCGCCGTTGCCTGGGAGACGGTAGTTTATTTCTTTGTGTAATTTCGGGTTAACTTGTGAATATAAACATAACCGAAAAACAAACAAAAAAATATACATTGTAAAAAAAAACCATCTTGTTATTTTTGATTAGTTTTTGTGCAAGTGTGCAGGATAAAAAAAAAGTTCGAGTTCAGTGCCAAAGACGTGGAAAGTTAGACCCATATCTCGCGGATACACCGCGACGGATCGAGACGGAACCAACGGTCTAGTGTAAAATTCTGGAGCAGATCCAGTGAGCAAATCAAGATTCAGGAGCTCCAGAAAAGGAGAGGACACCCAAAACAGAACATACCAGAATTTGTAAGCTCCAAATCCTCAATATAGCCACGGAAACGCGGCATTAGAGCTCTATTGCCGCGGAACCGCGGCCACTTGTAGCTGTCGTTTCCCAAAAATCCCTGTAAGTGTTCTTTACTCCTTCCCCACTCCTCTGAACTCCACTGAACTGTGTTTTCTGCAGCATTCTTTGCAAAAATTCTCTTCCCCCTTCCAATAAATTGTTCTTGTGCAGGATTCTTTGCACCGCGCTAAAAATTAAAAATTGATTGCAGTTGATTGTTACTGCTTTGCATATATTAATACGGACTTTAAGGGGCATGAAACTAATCCAGATTGGGTGGGGATTTCATCACCCTTCCCAGGACCCCAGAAATCACAAAAAGCATATGCATTGACCATTGTTTAATTAAAAAATACTAGACTCAGCTCTAAGGACTTCGCGCTCAATAGGACAGAGGACTAGTTACAGGCATCGGCCGTTTATCCTATCCTGACTTTGCGGTGTCTAGGCAAGTGTGTCCAAGGCAAGTGGTTACTTAATTAGGACCACTACTTACGTAGTGGGGAGCCTCCCACTTACCTGGCACTTACCTGGCCACAATTGGCGGAGAAGAGGCGGTTTGAGGTCCTATTTCTAGCCCTTTGGAACAGTTAGGAGCTGTCTAGCTGACCTAGGTGACCCTAGATCTAGGTGTGATTGCGCATATTTTGTCTGTGATTGTTTGAAGCCGTAAGTCCGTACATATTTCTGTAAAGATCTTTCTAAAAAAAAATTTAAAAAAACACAAAACAAAAACTTTTATAAAAACTTGCCCTTTGTCGTCCAAAATCCCATTTTTTCACCCATCACCATTCGTATTTCTCCATTGACATTTTCTTACCCTCACCTTCTCCGTTTTGACTATACTAAACTCGTTTAGTGTATGTCTGCTTGGACTCGGGACACTAGCGCCCGCCTAGTCCGCGTTACGTTAGTCGCTACCGACTACGCGATCGACTCAGACGTCGAAACTCCGTCCACGCCTCTTTCACCCTTACCTTTGCCGGCCAACTCCGACGTTGACCGGAATTCTTTTCATACATCCTCACCTTCACCATCACCAACCTCTTATTCCGCGATGTCAGGATTTAATCCAAACATCTCTTTGACTCCCCCGGGATTGATTCCACCTCCTATGGATGCGAATAACCCACCACCACCGCCTGTTGTAGCTCCACAGCGAATCGCGCTCCAGGATCGTTTCTATCCCACCCATTCTGCACTCCCCACCTGTCTTTCCCTTCCACCGGCCAATGGGGATAATTTTAAAATTAAGCCCCACTTCATTAACATGCTTCCGAAATTTCATGGGCTTGAATCTGAAGATGCCTATATCTTCATCAACAAGTTTCAAAATGTTTGTGCCATGATGAAAACGACCCAGCTGTCGGACGATGCTATACGGCTATGGGTCATTCCGTTCACTTTATGCGATCTTGCTGAAAAATGGCTGTATAGCACCGCTTCCCACTCCATAACCAGTTGGGACGAGTTTGTGAAAGCGTTTCTCAAGAAATTCTATCCGAATCATAAAACCGCAAGGATCCGTAACGAAATCAATCAATTCTCTCAGCTTCCTACTGAACCCTTCTGGAAGTGCTTTGACCGGTATAAAGACCTTCTTGTTCAATGCCCTCGCCATGGTATCGAGAAATGGTAACTTTGCCAAACCTTATACGAGGGCCTGAACCCAGCAACCAAGCAGTTGTTGGAAACCATTTGTCAGGGCCACTTCTTATCAAAATCTGACGAGGAAGCGTGGCAATTCTTCGACGACCTTGCGGAACAAACGCTTCAATGGGAGAGCACCAGACCAACTTCTTCTTCTTCTTCCACTTCTACTGGTCAGTCTAGGGTAGGAATTCACCAACTTGATATCTCTATTGTGATGAAAGCTGAAATGGCTGCAATAACGAGAAAACTTGAAGCGATAGAGAGCAAATTTTCATCTCCTTCTCCTGCCCCTGTTCTACCCCTTCGTACCATTTGTGCTTGTTGTTCCGATCCTTCTCACTTAACCGAAGAGTGTCCTTACAATCCACCATCTCAAGGACAGGATCAGGTAAATGTTGCATTTCAGCAAAGACCGAGGAATGATCCATACTCTTCCACCTACAATCCCGGTTGGAGGAACCACCCCAATTTCGCCTGGAATCAGAATCAGCATCAATTCCAAGGCAACAATTTCCAGAGGCCCCCTCCTCCGCAACAACAAGCGCAACAACAAACTCAACATCAGTTTCAGCAGCCCTTCCAACCCCAACCTTTTCAAAATCAGACGAACAACTTTGCACCCAACAATTCTTTTCCGCAAAACAACTTTGTTCCGTCAAACAACGATAAGGTTTCCTCGCTAGAACGAAGTCTGGAGGCGTTCGTTAAACAATCGACACAATCCACCGCCAACATCCAGTCGTCTATTCAGTCTTTGGTGCAACACACTGCTGCACACGGGCAAAGCATCAAGACCATCGAAGCCCAGATTGCACAGCTGAATGCGGCGTTAAGCGAGCGAGAGAAGGGGAAGCTTCCATCTCAACCACTCCCAAATCCCGGTCACCCACATAATGTACATGTTGCTCTTGAACAACAGAACCATAATGTGAGTGCCGTGACTACATTAAGATCGGGAAGGATGCTGCAAAATAATATTAGCACACGGATCGACGATGACACCCCGGCCGCTTCTTCTTCTTCTTCTTCTTCTTCTTCTTCTTCTTCTGCTTCTTCGTCTTCTGAGCCTATTCTCCATTCTTCAAAAGGCTCTTCCTCTTCTTCTGCTCTAAACGGACCCATTTCTCACTCCACGAAAACACCAGCTCTGGGATCCGTTCCAACTCCACAATCTCCTCCACAAGCATTGGACTCAACCAATTTTAAAAACGTTCCATTTCCAAACCGGTTGAGGTCTAATAAACAAAATCCACAAATGGAAAAGATTCTGGAGTTGTTTAAGCAGGTTAACATTAACATTCCCCTTTTAGATGTTGTCCAACAAGTCCCTTCCTACACCAAAATCTTAAAGGACTTGTGCACGAAAAAGAGGAAGTCTCAGGTACCCAAGAAAGTTTTCTTGGCTAGTGCTGTGAGTGATGCTCTTACCCAATCTTTACCTCAAAAACGGAAGGACCCTGGCTGTCCTACGATTTCTATTACCATTGGGGATAAGAACATCAACCGTGCACTATTAGATCTTGGTGCCAGTGTTAACCTGCTTCCATACTCAGTATATGAGCAACTAGGTGTAGGAGAGCAGAAACCCACACACTGCACTCTCCAAATGGCCGACCGATCAATCACCCATCCTAGGGGTGAGCTAGAGGATGTGTTAATCAAGGTTGGGGACTTCATATTCCCCGTTGACTTCATTGTATTAGACACACAGCCTGTAGCTAACCCCCGGAATCAAATTCCGGTGATACTCGGTCGCCCATTCCTTGCAACCTCAAATGCTGTGATCAATTGTCGCAATGGTTCGATGAACCTATCTTTTGGAAACATGACAATTGAACTCAACATTTTTAGGTTGGGGAATCAGCCCACCGAACCTAATGCTCATATACTAGACGTTTGCTCAATCCAGGAGATCACCCCAGAAGAGTGTGAATTCGAGGAGTTTTTGTTCGATCACGATAACCTTAACGCCACTAGTGCGTTCCTCTTCGAACCTGCTGCTGTTTCTGCGCCCGACAATGACTACGAGTGTTTCACTTTCTCGAACGATCTTAGCCCCTCACCACCCGAGTTTGAATCCTTCGAATTTCCGGATGAGTTACCTGAACCATCCAACTCGGTCGCTCACACTCGTTTTGAACCTTTGCTGGAATCCTTTGAGTTCGAGACCTTTTCACCAATCTTGCCTTCAATCGTTTCACCTCCAACGCTCGAACTTAAGCCTTTGCCGTCTCACCTTAAGTATGCTTACTTGGGTGAGAACGAGACCCTCCCTGTTATCATCTCGGCTTCTCTAGCTCCAGAGCAAGAGAAAGCCCTTCTTGCGGTCTTGCACAGCAATAGGCAAGCTTTTGGCTGGTCCATGACGGACATCAAGGGGATTAGTCTCCTGATCGTTGAACATCACATTCATCTGATGGATGATGCCAAACCAGCCAGGGATCCACAAAGGCGACTCAATCCAGTCATGAAGGAGGCTGTGAAAAAGGAAATCGTAAAGTGTCTGGATAGTGGTATCATTTACCCTATCTCTGATAGCCAGTGGGTTAGCCCCATTCACGTTGTCCCTAAGAAATCAGGCATAACGGTCATCACTAACGAGGCAAACGAGTTAATCCCTTCTCGCACCCAAACTGGGTGGCGAGTATGCATCGATTACAGAAAATTCAACGCCGCAACGCGGAAGGACCACTTTCCGCTACCTTTTATTGACCAAATGCTTGAACGATTGGCCGGACACGAGTACTACTGCTTTCTTGATGGCTACTCCGGCTATAATCAAATTCCCATCGCCGAAAAAGACCAGGACAAGACCACATTCACTTGTCCTTTCGGCACGTTTGCATATCGTCGCATGCCCTTTGGGTTATGCAATACGCTCGCTACCTTCCAGCAGTGTATGATGGGAATCTTCTCAGACATGGCGGAAAAATTCCTGGAGATCTTCATGGACGATTTCTCCATCTTCGGCGATTCCTTTAATGAGTGTTTGCTGCATCTTGACGCTGTCCTTACCCGATGTAAGGACAAGAACCTCACTTTGAATTGGGAGAAGTGCCACTTCATGGTGCGCGAAGGTATTGTCTTAGTACATATCATTTCGCAAAATGGCATAGAGGTTGACAAAGCGAAGATTGAGGTCATTTCCAATCTCCATCCTCCCAGATGCGTCAGAGACATCCGAGCCTTCCTTGGCCATGCCGGTTTTTATAGATGGTTCATCAAGGACTTTAGCAAGATTGCTAGGCCCTTGACTTTTTTGCTGGCCAAGGACACGCCATTCAACTTCAACTCGAGCTGTGTGACTGCGTTCGAGTCATTAAAAAGCTCACTCACTTCTGCTCCCGTTCTTTCTTCACCTGACTGGACGCACCCATTTGAGATTATGTGCGATGCATCCGACTTTGCCATTGGTGCTGTCCTTGGACAACACATCAACAAGATGCCGCACGTAATCTATTATGCTAGCCGAACCCTGAACGACGCCCAACTTAATTATACAACAACTGAGAAGGAATTCTTGGCTGTTGTATTTGCTTTAGAAAAGTTCAGGCCCTACCTCATCGGCTCTCCAGTCATTGTCTACACAGACCATTCTGCTCTGCGCCATCTTTTTGCGAAGAAAGATGCAAAATCTCGGCTGATACGTTGGATCCTCTTGCTTCAAGAGTTTGACCTTGTCATCAAGGACAAAAGAGGATATGAGAACGTAGTCGCCGACCATCTCTCACGACTTCCTTCTTCGCCGTCGCCTCAACTTCCGATCAACGACGTTTTTCCGGATGAACAACTCTTGACAGTATCTCGCGAACCCTGGTTCGCAGATATTGTGAATTATTTGGCCACAGGATTACTACCGACTGCATGGTCAAGTCAGGACAGACTTCGATTCTTATCCCAAGTAAAACACTTTTACTGGGACGAACCCTATCTGTTCAAGTACTGTCCCGACCAGATTATTCGTCGGTGTGTCCCTGACGATGAATTCAAGAGTGTGCTGTCATTTTGCCACGATCAAGCATGTGGCGGGCATTTTGGCCCCAGAAAGACAGCTGAGAAGATCTTGCAATGTGGTTTCTACTGGCCACAACTCTTCAAAGACGCTCATGACTATTGCAAGACTTGCTCCCGGTGCCAACACTTGGGCCGGATATCCCGGAGGAACGAGATGCCGCTCCAACCAATCTTGGTTGTGGAGATTTTCGACGTTTGGGGGATAGATTTCATGGGGCCGTTTCCCAGCTCTTTCGGAAACTTGTACATCCTTCTCGCTGTTGATTACGTTTCTAAGTGGGTCGAGGCTGTGCCCAGCCGGACTAACGACAACAAGGTTGTCGTTAGGTTTCTTAAAGAAAACATTTTCTCCCATTTTGGGCACCCCCAAGCGATCATTAGCGACAATGGAACTCATTTCTGCAATAAGACTTTCGAGGCCTTGATGCGGAAATATTCCATTAATCGTAAGCTATCTATGCCCTACCAACCCCAAACCTGTGGGCAAGCCGAAGTTTCAAATCGGCAAATCAAGAAGATACTGGAGAAGACTGTTTCCAAGAACCGTAAGGATTGGTCGCTGAAACTCACTGATGCCCTTTGGGCATTTCAAACTGCTTATAAGACCGATCTTGGCATGTCTCCCTATCGACTTGTGTACGGAAAGGCTTGCCACCTCCCCGTCGAAATAGAGCATTGCGCATTTTGGGCGATAAAGGAGCTGAATCTGTCTCTCGAAGATGCGGGCAGCCATCGGAAGCTGCAGTTGAACGAATTGAGCGAGCTTAAGGATGAAGCTTACGATAACGCGGTTGTCGTTAAGAACCGAACGAAGGTGTTTCACGATAAACACCTTTTGCGCAAAACTTTCGTACCTGGTCAACAGGTACTGTTTTACGACACCCGGCTACACTTACATCCAGGAAAGCTCAGATCTCGCTGGAAAGGGCCGTATTTTGTGCGGAATGTGTATCCGCATGGCGCTGTGGATTTGGAGAATCCAAAGGATGGTTCATTTTTCAAAGTAAACGGACACCGACTAAAACCGTACCTTAGCGCCAAACCAACAGAGGAGCTCCTGGTCTTACAGGAGCCGGTTTACCGTGCATAATCTTCCTCTGCCTACCACCAAACTTCGGTTATCCAGCCAAGAAAAGTGGACACTGTTCCAAATAAGTTTGGGGGTATGTATATATATTTGTGGATATTCTTTTCCATTTTTACTATTTTTCTTTTCTTTAAAAACAAAAACAAAAAAAAATTGTGTATATCTAACCGACAATTTTGACCCTTCAATGATCTCTTCATGTAATGACAGTGGGGACACTGTCCAGTTTAAGTTTGGGGGTACGCTCGGTACGCATTTCTAACCTTCGCATTCATATGTATATTTTGTATCTGCATACTAAAATCCATAAAATCCATAAAAATCAGAAAATTTTCTAAAAACATAAAAACTTTTCTGTCAAGTTAGCTAGTGGGAGAACTCAGATTCAACATTTCGACGGTTTTGTTTGATAAGATAAGAATAACTAAATCTTATTTTTAGATTTTGAAAACCTGAATAACTCTCCTTTGAAGTTAACTATAGCTGATATACGTCTTTACATCATACTACACGTGTCGTGAGTTTTGGAAATTAGATGACAAGTCTTTTGCGTCTAAAAACTTTTAAATGGATAAATGATTTTCTGAGGATCAAATAGGTTTGTTTTGAAATAAGTAATATCAAGAATAGTTTATGAAGTGAAGCGAATATGAAGGAATATTATTGATACCTTAATTGGAACTAATTTTGAAAAATAACCCATCTGGAACTTGATTGGAATGATTACACACCTAACCCACTAAACACGTCTTTTATCCAAAAAATAACTGAACTGCCGGTTATATCTCCGTTCGCATTGAATCATCATGATTTTCACGCTAAATTGTCTTTTGTTTTTGGGCCTAGGTAACTTGAGTAATTAAGTCCTCTGGGGTATCTCTACACCTAATGCCCTAAAGCCATCTGGTTTGGGTGCATTGGCCCAAAGCTCGTTAAGAAGCCTAGAAAGTCCAGATTAAAACAAAGTCAAGCAAGTGTTCTCTCCGAGTTAAAATTCCTAACGGTTCTTTGTGTGAGAATAATCTTGACAAAAGACAGGATTTTATAAAAAATATTTCTAAGCGGAGATATGAAGGTTTTATTCCATGATAAAGACTATTGCACGTTCATAGAGGTGTGTATGAAATGAAAACAAGAAAAAGGTGGAGTGAAAAATAAGACATAGTTTCCTATTAAGGAAGATAGAAATTCTGAAATTGAAACCTTACTGGAAAACGAAACTTAAAAAATGCTTAACTCTTTATAAAACTTATGTGATTCTTTTAAAAATTTTATCTGGGCTTTATTTTGTGACATGATGACTTTAATCGATCCTTATGGAACTTAAACGACACTATTTGCACTGCACGTAAAGACATATAAAATCTTAAGTTAAATAAGAAGCGATGTGTGAAAAATAAAGGTTCGATGGTCTAGACTTAGGATAATAGAATTGTTATTTTCTGAAACAAAACCTTAGGGTTTGAATCATAGTTATTTTGCAAAACTAGCTTGACCGGATTTTGTGGGTAGTATCCGGTGAAAACCCTCAGGAGACAACACTCCTCCTACTAGGGACACCTAGAGGTTTAACGACTTGTTGCACATGCTCAGTGCAATCGCGTTTCCTGCGAAAGTGAGGTTAGGAATTTTTGTGAATAAATTGGCTTTTCTCGGAACGAGCAAATGATAAGTTTGGGGGTATTTGTTCATAACAGATTTTTGCATTTTTATACCGCCCAATTTTTATCACATTGCTTATTGGTAGGTACTCTTGAGCCGTGTTTGCTAGTTAATTGCAGGATACAGGTTCTCAGCTCTAAACAATGAAATTCATGGAAAAGCACGACAAAATCCGGATTACTGTCAACCACAGATAAACACGGGTCTCCGCTCTCTATCCGTATGTTGCCGCACACCAGTTTAGGGGACAAAATGGCAAATCGATGTCATTTTCATGCACAAAGCTCAATGTCAACACAAGATCCAACATATCTACACGGAGCTCAAGAAAAATCATGGCAAAAGATCCACATTACATCATCTTTTGTTCTGCTGAAATTCTGGAAATATTGTGAAGAGATTCTGAGAAACAACATATACCACACTGAAGAGTACTAAAAACCAGGGAAAACCACCTTTTTTCATGACCTAAGTCTTCTAAAGGGCCGCGGTTCCACGGCATAAACATGCTTAAGCCGCGGATCCGCGGCCATATGGTCTCGGCAGGAAGTCAACTTTTGGGGGTATTTTGGTAATTTTGTCTTATGGCAGATTGTTGCCCTAGGTTTCCAGTTTCCTGCCTATAAATAGCCCAGAACAATACCAAGTGAAGGGTGCTTATTCTTGTACTTAGATTTTAGAATACATGTTGTTGTTTTTCTTCCTCTTCTCATCTCTTCTCCATTAAAAACTTGTAGTGAGTTTTTGTGAGTGAAGTGATGAATAAAGAGTTCTTGTTGTTACCATGCTTGTCTTATTGTTAATTATAATTGCTTGTAATTTTCATTTTGCTAATCTAATTGTTGTTATTTGTTGTTTGTTTCTTTCTTCTTCTAGTTTTTCTTTATCCTTAACAACTATGATGCTTAAGCTTGATCCTTGCCAATGTGAGATCTCAAATAGCTAGTTGTAATCTTCTAATCTCCTTCTTTCTATCTTCCTCCTTTTGTTTTATTTTCCTTTTCTTTATAATGGGTGAGTAGTTTTCATACTTGTTAGGGTAGGATAAGGAAAGTTTGAGAGAAGGAAATCTCTCTCACTCTTTCCTTGCCCAACATCTTAATTCGGACTCCCGTTAATTGAACCACAATCCGCTCCCTACGGCACCCTATCCTACATGATAGCGATGATTCCTTAGTGAGACCGGTTGTGGTTGAATTAACCGGAGGTTAAGGCTAAGAGCCAAGAACGGACGGACAAGCACCAAAAGGAAGAACTTAAGCGTTGGAAAGCCTAGCTTATACTCGCAAGTTCCTTCCTAGTCGTGCTAATCCCCGTTGCTGCCGATTACCGTAACACCAATATTAAGAGGGGCAATGAAAGAAGTGAGCGGCTCCTAACTCAAACTAACCTAATCCTAACCCTAACAAGCTCTCTTTATATATCATTTTAGCACATAGTTAATCTCAAAACAAACCTGGACATTTGGACTTAACTCGTTAAAGCACATAGAAAAAGATTCCCATCTCCCCGCGGACGACCCGTACTCAACCGGCTAGCTACAAGCGAAACCGTCTTGATTGCGGTAATTAACTAAGAACACAAAAACTCTACCAATCACCACCACTGGTCTATTCTTCGGGACAATGGTCCCACCCATGAACTTCAATACCCCAATGCCGTTGCAGGAGGCCCTAAAGAAGTTGGTCTTTGATCGACTTACCACTACTGCGATCCCTCTCAACGGGTCACCCAGCTCCATTACCTCAGTTTTCAACAGACTGGGCCAGAACACCAACAAGCCCGCGATACCTGAAGCAGCCATCCCTAAGCGGATAGCCATCCCGGCTCAAGCGGACGAAATTATCAGAGAGACTTCTTCTGCCAAGAAGTCAGTTGTTCATATCATAATATTGCATTATTATATTCCCCAGTCCTAGTTATTTTACAAATAAACAGGTGCTTTTGACCCATGTCTGCTACTTAGTTGCAGGTTACAGATTCTCGGGACAAAAATAGTGAAAAAGACAAAAGAAGATACAAAAGTGAGAGTACGACCAATAAACGTTGGAATCTTGATCAAGCCTACACGAAGATCAGTTCACAAACTACAAGGCAGCGCAAGATTCAAGACTTCATCACGAAGCAACGGTAAAAGTCCACTACAATTATTCACTGTGGAATCTGGAAGAGAACTAGAAGCCTACCTGAGAAACAAAGTGAAGAAAAAAGTAGCCAAAATGCAACAGACCAAGTACCAGAAAAATGAGCCCAGAAAGCCCACATATGGCCGCAGAACCGCGGCCAAACATGGGCTTTGGCCGCGGATCCGCGGCCGTCTATTGCCCGTGTCGATGCGAATTTCCAGAGGCACTGGCGGGCATTGAATAGGTCTTTTTCTTAAGGGGTATTTTTGTAATAGCAGATATGCGAGTCAATTGTAACCCTAGGGTTTCTATCCTATAAATAGATACCCAAATTCTTGTATTAGGTTATGCCTCCTTTCATTAATAAAATTCAGATTTCTTTTGGAGAGCATCGATATCTCTTTTCATATCATCTATTCAGATCTGACAACCCTGTGTAAATGTTTGGAGAGAGCCATCTGTAAAGTAAGTAGTTTTATTTAATTGCCCTAGTTTAGATCTTTAATTTCTTGCCCTAGATAGATAGATAGCATGTTCTTCAATTCCCTAATGAGCGAGTAGTCTCCTCGCTTGTTAGGGTTAGCTTTGGGGAAGGCTTTTGAGAGATGAGATCTCTCATCCCTTTCTTGCCCATCACATATAATCAATAGGACACCATGCATACATGCACACACCGCTCCCTGCGGCACCCTATCCCACGGGGTAGCGGTGATACCATAGTATAAAGGCTCGGTTGCGCGTGTTTTCCATAGAGGTTAGGGTAAGGATTGATAAAGGAAGGACAAGAACCTAGAGGAAGAAACATCTTCCCGAATGGTTCTAATCCCCTTTATTAATAATTATCATAACACCTCATAGATCTTAATTTGGGTATAGAAAGCGGTGAGATTTATTTACATTTCCAAACCTACCCTAAACCTAACCCTAGCAAGACTTAGATCTAGATAATCTTAGTATAAATCAATTTAGGTTTTAGAGATAATCAATCCGACACCCATCGGAATTAACTCGTAAGAGCGATTAGGAAATTCACAACAAGCTTGTGGACCGACCCGTACTCGCCGGCTAGCTACCAAGCGACGCCGTTCTTGATTGCGGTTTAGAAATATTTTTTGACATACGAATCATCAGTCTTCACAAGGCTGGCCGTTCCAGCTCCCGCTCCAGGAGAAGTCCTCAAAGCTGCTTCCCCTGCCCAGAGGTTTGTATTTGACAGATTGGACATTGCTCCTCAACGGACATCGATCTTCAAGAGGCTGACGCCGGCGACAACCCTTCGCCAAAACAGGGGGCATGATGAAGTCATCCCTATAGCTGAGACAATCCCAACGGCTCGACATGCTCTCCGTCGTCACTGGTACCGAGTAAGGAAGGCTGGGGGCAGCTCCCCTTCTGGACTGACTCCGCCAGATCCCATGGTGGAAATCAATGCTGCTGTTCCAACTGGGAATAGTTTTGAACCGCTTAGGAAGGTTCGCAAGAACTCTCCGACTGCCGTGCTGAAGAGATCTCCTCCACCCATGGAGAACGCTACTAAGGTGAAGCTAGAACAGCCCCCTCAGCGGCTATCCTCTATAATTTATAAAGTTTGGCGACAGGTCCAGAACTCGGTGATTGATCAAGATTACTCTCGCCGACAAAAAAAAGTGAAAGTTCAGCGAGAATACGACCTTCCTGTCAAGCCACAGAAGGCGACAGCTACATGGGTGCCCATTGCAGCGGCCCCCTTAACTTCAACCGCTCACAAGAGAAGGAGGCCGGAGAAAGCCCCTGTGACCGCGGAGAGCCGCAAGGATGCTGAATCTAAATGCCCTAAGTCTCGGGGCATGGTAACACATACCGTTTATATGGCTTTCGGAAAAGAGGAAAGTCGTGCTTCTACGGGTCATCGACTGCTCACCCGATCGATAACGAAGGCTCAGGAGCAACAGCAGCAGAAACTTCAGGAGATGCTAACTGCAATGGCCGCACTCACTGGGCCGAAAGACAATCCAGAGACCTCAGAGCAGCGTCGGGAACAAGAAACTGATACTGAATTCCTCTGAAGAACGCTCGAGAGGAAAGAAAATGAGGTCGCGGAACAGGCAGCCAACATAAAACGAATGGCTCTTTTGTTCCAAGACATGGCCGGGATGATATTACAGCCGGAACCACCAGCTGAAGACCCCCCGATTATCATCGAAGACGACAGAGGGGAGACATCGAACCCTCTTCCGGCTCTTTCAGCAGCCAAAGAGGAGACCATCTCCAAAGCTGCCCTGGATGATTACATTGCTCAGCAAATACGAGCTCACCAGGAGAACGAAGCGGCTGGGCAGGTCGTTAAGACTGGACGACCTTATCCAGGCTGGTATGACCAAATAAGGTACCCGCCGGGATATACGATCCCTAAATTTCATGTATATAAAGGGACGGGAAATTCGCATCAGCACGTCGCTCAATTCAGAGCCTTGTGCGATAACACCGGAGTTGATGATAAACTTCTGCTCCGCCAGTTTGTTGGTAGCTTGTCAGAAACGGCATTCGAGTGGTATTCGGAGCTTCCCAACGACTCCGTCAAGACATTTGCGGAGATGGAGCTACTATTCACTCAGCGTTTCGCGAGTGCTAGTGAACGCACCCCAATAACGGCATTGATCAATGCCAGGGTGAAACCTGGCGAGACATGGGTTCAATACGCAATACGATGGCGGAATTTATGGTCGAAATGCGAGCAGCGCATCGAAGAAGCGCCGGCCGTGGGCATGTTCGTAGGCACTCTTGATCCTCAAGCGACTATTTCCCAATTTATGATGTTCTTCAAACCGACCACGTTCCAGACCTTGATTGACAAACTGGCCCAAATGGACCAGATGGGTCATAGACCATCTCCTCCAAAGACGGACTCTCGAAATGAAAAGGGGAAAGGAAAAGCAACTTTCGTCGCCAATACTCAACAATAGCCGAGCAACTTAAAACCGGTTGTTCGCCAAAACAACATGCGTCCACGCCCATCCCTCGAGGAGAGACTGGGACGTCCTTACTCGTTTCCCTAGGATGAAACGAGGAGACTGTTCAAGCTGGCAGTGCGCAACAGACTCATCAATCTGCCGGATCCAAAACATCCGTTGCAGCCAGGCGATGTCAACAATCCTAATTACTGCCCTTACCACCAAGCAGTAAGCCATCCAATCGAAGATTGCTTCGTCTTCAAAGGCTGGATTGAGGACCAATACCAACAAAGCAAGTTCGCATTATCCGAAAACTGGAAGGTGAACCCGCCACAACCTCATGCCCCTAAAAAGGTGGACATGCCGAGGGCATCGTGCTCATTCATAGAGAAAGCCCCATGAACCGAAAATTCCGTAAACTAGAAATTCGCCTCAAATACGGCAACAGCGGACCGCAATGTCTTAAAACTTGCGACGGACCGAAACGTCGTTAAACTAACAGTGGACCACTATGTCCTAAAACTGGCTGTTGACTGAAACGTCGTTAAACTAATACAAACCCGCGGCGTTCCCAGGCTGACGTGGTAAAAAAAACGGTATGTCCATAAGCGAAATGGGTACGGATGAAAACCCGAAAGGTCTCCATGAGTAAAAACAGCAGGGCTACCGGCGAGTTTTGTGAAAACCTGAAAGGGCGCAATCTCGTTAAAAGACACTTGCAAGGTCTTCTCGACCTTGTGAGGAGAAAATACCTGCGTGAGATCCTTACGACTCACAAGGGAGAAACACACTTAAGGATCCCCACGATTCCTAAGGAGAAATTACACTTACGAGATCCTCACGACTCGTAAGGAGAATTCCATTTTGAGACCCTCACGGTTCATAGGATTCAAAAACCTTAAGCTACAGGGTTCTGAACCTGTTCTTAAGCCATCACAATCTCCAATGCTGCCCTACAAGCGGTTCAATGTTGACCTTTGTATACAATCCACAGGCACGAATAAACACTTCCCTAACAGATTCCCACCAGCGACTAGGGATATGCTCACACGGTGAACGACCCTTGTAAGTCCTCTCGGCTTATATGGAGAAAACACTCTTGTAAGATCCTTACGACTTATAAGAGAACATACATTTAGTAATCCTCACGATTCCTAAGGAGAAAACGCACCTACGAGATCCTCACGACTCATAGGGAGAAACACCTTTATGAGACCCTTACGGCTCATGAAGTCAAAAGCCTTAGTCGACGGGATCCTAACCTTGTTTGCTAAGCCACCTTTGTTCGACATCGATAGAGGCAAATGATGATTCGCTCCTGGCAATATCCCAGTTGTAGTGATGCTGATGCCTAAATCGGTATCAAATTCCAAGTCCTTTCATGGCAAATGATGATTCGCTCCTGGCAATATTCCAGTCGCAGCGATGTTGATACTGAGATTAGCACCAGATTCCAAGTTCCACACTCGCGATAAAAAAATCAGCGAGCCAAAAATGCATATGAAATAGCCGAAATGATGGGGCAACTTGCAACGAAATCAGCAAGTAAAAATGTATGCATACAAAAACAGCCGAAATGATTAGGCAACTCGCAATAAAAAAACAGCGAGTAAAAAGAAAAATAGCCGAAATGATTGGGCACCACGAAAAATAGCCGAAATGATTGAGCAATCGCGACCTTCGCGATATAAAAGCTGAAATGATAGAACATCGCGGAAAGAAAATAAAAGAAAAAAAATGCAAGAATGAAACTTTTTGCCCTACAGGTGAGATCACATCGATCCCTGCATACAATCCAGGGGCACAAACAAAGAGGGAACCATACCTTCCTACCAGGATCCATCAGAAAGCGAAGCCAAATCCTGACGGTTTACAGACAGCCTAGAGATCACCAACGGCGTTTCTCCTCACCCCAACCAGATGCAGACGTGACGTCAACAACCGACCTCAGAGTCGCAACGAAGCGGAGCCATGGCAAAGTCCCTAGTTCCAAATCTCAATGGCCACATCTACAACCTGGATACCAACAATGGTGTGCCTCCTCATTCCAGCAGGACATAGATGTTACACCATCAATCGGAACCATAGAAAAGTCCCCAGTTCCAAGACTCTACGGTTCACAGATGACCCAGCGTCAACAAAAGACCCTATGGTCAAAACAAAGCGGAGTGACAGCAAAATCCCAGCTCCACCTCAGCATTCGTCTTGTTACAGCAGACGCAATATCAACAACGGCGTTCCTTCGCAGTCCAGCAGGATGCAAATATAACGTCAACAAAAGACCCCATGGTCAAAACAAAGCGGAGTGACGGCAAAATCCCAGCTCCACTTCAGCATTCGTCTCGTTACAGCAGACACAATGTCAACAATGGTGTTCCTTCGCAGTCCAGCAGGATGCAGGTGTGACGTCAACAAAAGACCCCATGGTCGAAACAAAATGGAGTGACGGCAAAATTCCAGCTCCACCTCAGCATTCGTCTCGTTACAGTAGACGCAACGCCAAAGCAAATGAAGCAAAGGCTAAATTCCTAGCTTCACGGTCTTGACGGTAACTCATATAAAACCTGAATGACTATCGGAGATCATCCCACACCAGCGCAAAGTGGTCACCACCTTGACGTTCGTCTCGATACAACAGACGAGATGTCACTATAGCGTCCTTCCTCTAACAGGATTCGGACATGCCAAAGCAAACGAAGCGAAGGCCAAATTCCTAGTTTCAGGGTCTTGACGGCAACTTATATAAAACCTGAAAGACTATCGGAGATCATCCCCACCAGCGCGGAGTGGTCACCACCTCAACGTTCGTCCCGATACAGCAGACGAAATGTCACTACAACGTCCTTCCTCCAACAGGATTCGGACACGCCAAAGCAAACGAAGCGAAGGCCAAATTCCTAGCTTCAGGGTCTTGACGGTAACTCATAAAAAACCTGAAAGACTACTGGAGATCATCCCGCATGGAGTGATCACCACTTCGACGTTTGTCTCGATACATCAGACGAGATGTCACCACAACATTCTTCCTTCAGCAGGATTCAAACGCGACTGTTCCCCTCCGAATGGCGGCTCGACGACTCAGGGACGTCTAGGCCTGAGATTCGGGGCAGATGCTATTTGGTTTTATCCGTCCACCTCTCCGAAGATGCCAAGTTGATTTATGGCACCGTATATCGAAGGTATGCACGGATGCGACCGATGTAGCAGTCTTCGTCAGATTCCTCCTCGTCTGAGGGGTTTTGATTGTGGGGACGCTCTTCCCTATAGGCGCAAGCCCCTGCAGTTAATTACGCTACCGCATCGCGGTAACAACTTTCTCCTTCTCCAGAATTTCACTTCGTGTCGTGGGTGTTTGTTTTGTTTGTGGTTGCTCGTGGATTGTATACAGAGACTAATTTATGTCGTTGCCCGTAGGACGTGGATTAGTCCAAATCTGTATTTTCTTAGATTTGGGTTTGGGGTTTTGGTTTAAGGATACGTTAGCCATATTTGAGGCTAAGATCAACTTAAACGTTTGTTAAGGATACGTTAGTCTGATTTGAGACTAAGATCAACTTAACGGGATCGTTTAGATTCGACAAAAGAGCATTTGGGCTCGATTGTTCCAGTTTAGGGACATAGTGGTCCATTGAATGTATGGCCATCGGGACCCATCACCTCTCTGACGACGTTGAAGGATTACAACGACAGATGTCAGAGGAGTTCAGAGATGTACCCTTGAACCAAAGTTGGTTGGGAGATCTATAGTCCAATTTGGGACTAAAGTCTGTTTTGAAAGTTTTAGTTTAAGGAAGATCAACTTAACGGGATCATTTAAATCCAACAAGAGAGCAATTGGCTCTATTGTTCCAGTTTAGGGACATAGTGGTCCATCGAATGTATGGCCGTCGGGACCCATCACCTCTCTGACGACGTTGAAGGATTACAACGACAGATGTCAGAGGAGTTCAGAGATGTACCCTTGAACCAAAGTTGGTTGGGAGATCTATAGTCCAATTTGGGACTAAAGTCTGTTTTGAAAGTTTTGGTTTAAGGATATGTTAGCCATATTTGAGGCTAAGATCAACTTAAACGTTTATTAAGGATACGTTAGCCTAATTTGAGACTAAGATCGACTTAACAGGATCGTTTAGATCCAACAAGAGAGCAATTGGCTATATTGTTTAGTTTAATGACATTGCGGTCGATTGCCAGTTTAGGGACATGGTGGTCCAACATTCCTATTTTAGGGACGAATATTAGTATAATGACATTCCGGTCCAACATTCCCATTTGGGGATGAACATTAGTTTAAGGACGTTTCGGTCCATGAGTTTAAGGACCCCACAGTCCATATCGATGTGTGGTCGTCGGGACCCGTCACCTCTCTGACGACGTTGAGGGATTACAACGACAAATATCAGAGGAGTTCGGAGATGTACCCTTGAACCGGGTGTAAATTGATTTAAGAGAGCAGTCGTGCTCAGTCAATTTAATTTGAGGACTTACGGCCAAAATTGGGCTAAGTCTAGTTGAAAATGTTCAACATTTTATTTGCATTTGGCCAGTTAGGCCTTTACTAGGGCTCTGCCCCTGTTTAATAATGCATGGCATTTTGTTTGGTCTATTAGACCTTTATTTGGGCTCTGCCCATTTTTAAATGATGCACAGCATCTGTTTTGGTCTGATAGACCTTTGTTTGGGCTCTGCCTCTTTTCAATAATGCATTGCATTTTTTATTAGGCCTGTTAGGTCTTTTTGGTTGGGCTCTGTCCCTTCTTTTTAATAATGCAGTGCATTAATTAGCCTGACAAAGCGCCACGTGGCTTGTTAGGCGCTTTGCGCCAGCGCAAGGCGCAAGCGCATGTGGAGGTGACACGTGTCACGCTCTGGTGAGCGCAAGCGCAGTGCGTTGCGCTATTGCGCTGCTGACACGTGGCGTGCTCTGGTAACTTGCGCCAATTTTAAGAGAGCAGTGCTATGTTTTTAAAGCGCAATGCGCAGTTTGCTCTGGGGCTGACATGTGGCGCTCTCCAAGGGCGCAACAGTGCAAATTTTACAAGTGCAGGGCACTGGTCAATATTGTGATCCAATTTTGGATTAAAGAAAAGAATCTTTTAAGATTCCAGAACCAATGGTTCATCAAAAGGCAATGCCTTTTATCCAGAAGTAAATTACTTCTTTATTATTATTCTTTTATTGAAGATCTTGATCTTTTTCTTATATCTTTGATCTTTTTAGAAGAACTTCTTCTTTTTTCAAAGGTTTTACCTTTTTCTTTTTCTGAGCTCTTCTCAAAACTTTCTTTAGAGGAGTTCTGTGTTTCTCTTTCTCTGTGTGTGTTAGACTTGGAGTCTAGGGGCCTTTTTATAGTGCCAATTGATCTGTTAGGTCAGTTAAAGAGATCTTTCTCTGAGTGATTTAGGGACTTTTCCCTACCGTTGGATCTTTGATCCAAGGGTTTCTGTTTTACAGAAGAGAATCTTCTTGTTTTAATAACATTAGAAAGATCTTTCCAGAATTTTTAATTCTGTTCTAGTGCTGGCATAGCTGGCACAAGCGCGACTGCGCTTGACACGTGTCGCGCAGCGCAGCGCAACTGCGCTAACACGTGTCGCGCGGCGCAGAGC
Organism: Agapanthus africanus; assembly: GCA_030015575.1. Taxonomy (NCBI): domain Eukaryota; kingdom Viridiplantae; phylum Streptophyta; class Magnoliopsida; order Asparagales; family Amaryllidaceae; genus Agapanthus; species Agapanthus africanus. The sequence continues at coordinate 269,029,710 of CM057338.1, read as the reverse complement.
GCAAGTCAACTGAAGCGTTGCTTCTTTATAATTTGAATTTTATCATCTTTTAAAACAGAGTTTTGCTCTGATTGGGGGAAACAGAAGCATTGCTTCATTTCCTGCCTTGGAATTTGAACAGAGCTTTGCTCTGAAAGGGAGATTTTCTCCTTTATTATTATTATTATTTATTTATTTATTTATTTTATTTTATTGCTATTATTTTATAAAGAGCGGGTTTTGATCCAAAATTTTGGCGGGAACAGCGACAATCAAACAACGGAGCCACGGCAAAATCCCTAGTTCCAAACCTCGACGGTTCACCAACAACCTAGAGACAACCACGACATTCGTCTCGATACAGCAGACGCAATGCCAGCAAACGAAGCAAAGGCTAAATTCCTAGCTTCAGGGTCCTGACGGCAACTCAAATAAAATCTGAAAGACTATCGGAGATCATCCCACACCAGCGCGGAGTGGTTATGACTCATGGGGGCTCCCCAAAATGAGCCTAACCTCAAGTAAAAAGAGGCATGGCAAAATTCCTAATGCTTGATCTTCCAACGGTCAAACTGCCTAGAAGGATTGCGTGAAGACGTCTTGTCCAGCCCCCGAAAGGATCAGAGACACGACAGTCGCAAAGCTACTCGAACAACAAGATTGCCTATCGAGGAATACATCAGCCAACGCGACGATACGACGGACAAAACCCTAGTACCACAGACCCTAACGGACCCTTGTCGTAAAGAGCAGAGGTTAACTGTGACATTAGGACATTCTTGCGAAAACTGCTCGATTCGTCTCGACTCGTGAGGAAATTAGTTTCTTTGCGAGAACTTCTCGAATCGTCTTGACTCATAAGGAAAAGCCTTACGCAGCAGGGATTAAAAAACCTGTTTCTAAGCACTAAGGCCCTGCAAGTCGGTCCAAAATGGACCCTTGCATACTATTCAAAGGTAACACTCTCCAAAGTCGAATCTCGACAAGGAGGAAAACAACCACTTACGAGTCCTCTAGACCTGTAAGAGGGAAAATTCTCTTGTGAGATCCTTACTACTTATAAAAGAAAAACACACTTAGGAATCCTCACGATTCCTAAGGAGAAAATACGCCTACGAGATCCTCTCGACTCGTAGGGAGAAAAATCTTTATGAGACCCTCACGGCTCATGAAGTTGAGAAGCCTTAGGCAGCATATCTGAACCTGCTTTCTAATCCATCACTACCTCTCGAAGAATTCAAAATGGAATGCTCTCTCTATCATCTGCAGGCTACGCTTATTAAAGTGACATGTTGGTAACAAAGAAAAGAAGAAAGCAAAGAGATGACACAAGACATTGCGAAAGAAATGTATCTTTTATTCATAAATTCAATTGGGTACAAAATACATCATATGAAAGAATAAAAAATGGATACATTTTATTCAAAATTACAAATGGTACAAAAACAATTATTGAGAGGGAAGCGTTTTCAATAGACCAATCAGCCGCTCGCGCACTTCTCTCAACCCTTTTTCTTGGTCAGCTGCCGCGGCCAACTCTGCTTCAACCTGGGCTCGTTGCTGCAAGTAGGATGAAAGTTGCTCTTCAACGACCCGCTGAGCTGCCCTACGATTCTGTGCATCTCGCTCGATAAGGTCGAGCTTTTGCCTCAGCATGAGCCCGTCAGAAATACATCGTCGAAGGCTTTCGAAGATAACTTTCAACTGTGCAGCGTTTGCATCAACTTAAGCATGCAATCGAGCAGATTCACTTGAAGTCTCTTCGCATTCCTTACGCTTTAAGGCCGCTTCCTGTTCAAGATAGCGGAAGTAGGGAGTGCTCTCCTCGACCCATGCAGCCCGCTGGGAGTTCATAGCCAAGACCTCGGGGGCAGGATGTCTAAACTCGAGCTCATACAGACAGGCCTCGATATTTCTGCAGTGATTAACCCAGGACTCCACGACGCCTTCGTTATGAAAGTGCACGAGCGTCGCCAGCATGGGATTAACCTCAGCAGCAAAATCTGTAGCAAGGGCAGGATGCTCCACATCAAGCTCCTCGAGGTGATCGATCAACATGCGCAGGCTATTCACAGCACCTTTGGAAGAGGGACGTCGAGAGAAGGGGCATGCTGGCATTATAAATTGAGATTCGAACGGGGCTGAAGTCGATGTCACGGCTACAAAGAAAATCACAGTCAAATAACGGTTCAAGAAATAAAGGAGGTTCATGAACAACGGAGTTTACTATACCGGCTGCAGCAGGTAGCAAGACCGGGAGTACCGGTGGTGCAACTATTCTTTCGTCTCCTCCTTCGATCTGTAGGGCTGCAATTAAAACAAAGAAGAATTAGAAACGATTTGACTACCCGTAAAAGAAAAGAAGAGACGTTAGCTAAAGGATGTACTCACCAGCTCCGCTAGAAGAGCCAATCTCTGACTGAAAGGAGAAGTATGAGTGTAGCACCTGATACAGGTGATCAAAAAGGACTCCTGCGAGGATGTAATAATGCAATGTCGGTACATAAAGTATACTGCCTACAATGAAGCTGATGGGTCACAAATCCGCACCTTCCAGCATTTGAGATGGTACAAGAGAAGGTAAAGGAGCGGTCACCGTCAAAGCAGCAACTGGAGATGCTTCCTCGGGTGGCACAACCCCAACGCTCATCACACCTGCATTAGAAATAAGAGAAACGCTGTCAAAAGAAATTGAAAGGGATTGCAGAATAAAGGGGGGAGTAATGACCCAAAATGTACCTGGTAAGTCGCTGGTCGAGACCGCAACAAGGGCGTCACTGGATGCAGCAAATGCTTCACCCTCCTCCATCGGAACGGCCTCGCCACCCGTAGCCTCATCCCCGGACTCCACGAGAATCGTCGTGACACTCGCAGCGCCCGGCAACGGCAAGGACCCGCAAGGGGAAAGAGTGACGATTGGAGCAGTGCCCGACTCTTGAGAAAGAGTGGCTACCTCGGACTTAGTGGTTGTAGCCATCTCATCTACCGCTACCTCGAGCTCGGCGATTATAGTCGTCTCACCTACCGCTACCTCAGGCTTGGTGGTTGCCGTCACGTCACCCACCACTTTCTCGGCAAGACTCGGCCCTGCAAGATAGGATATATGAGAATCTGAAAATTAAAACTTTGACAAAAGAACCCAATGTCACGTTACCTTGGGTCGGTTTTTCGATTGCTTCCCGATCCGCACGTGCTGCCTGTCTGTGGATGGTAGACAAGGCAGTCGAAGCATCCTCTGAAGGAGTAGGGGCAGGAGTAGCAGCGCTCGAACCTGCACCCGCGGCCAAGGCAGCGTTACGCTCCCTTGCTGCGCGCACTCTACGCTTCCTTTCCGCTCGGGCCGTGAGAGCGGATCTTCTAAAAACCTCCGTCAATGGGACGTCATCGTCCATGCCAAGGATTACATCTGGAGCCGTTATGGAATCCGTCATCGGTTGCTTAAGTGAAGCTTCTTTCGGCAATACCGGCGGAACTGAGACTTCGATAGCCGACCCGGGAAACGTCTCCGCATCGCCCTGTGAAGTCGGTGCCATGCCTGGAATAACCTGAGTAGAGGTAGTTCCTGTAATAAGATGAAAAAGAGGGGCCAGATTACCCATAAGAAACGGGAGTGGAGAAGTGGTGAACTGAAATGTACCAAAGCCTAAGGATGCTCAAAGTATTTCCTCCTCCTCAAAAGTCTTGAGAGAAGCTGTGAGAGCTTCTTCGGTGGAAATGCCTATTAAAAAAAGGGGAAAAGTGTCAGTCAAAACATGATGGTAAAAATATGATGCAATGACGAAAGGTACAGCTGATGGTTACCTGATTGCACGAGGATGGCCAGTCCCGCCTCGTGGCTTGCCAATTGCTCAGAAGCTGCAATGGCAGCCTCCAGATCAGTATCATCTGGCAGCATGAATAGACCCTCGTTTGTCCCATACTCGCTCAGGCCCTCGCCATAAGGAGCATGAGGCTCCTGGCCGAGTACAACGTCGGCAGAGAGGATCGACTTTTTCTTCCTCTTCTACGAGCGAGCTTCGGTCGCAGCTAGCACAAGCTTACGCTTGGTGGGCACTTTGGGACGATGAGTCCCGATATCTGAACCCACGCCAGACTCAGGGGAAGCTACAGTCACCGTTTCCATAGGAGCACGGGGTATCGGTAGCTCAGGCCTGTCACGCGGGATTTCGATCACGGCCGCTTCTCTTAAGGGAGGATGGACAATGGTTCGTCGCTTCAGAGGGACGTTTCGATCACCGGCAGGGGGTGCACCCTTGCGATCGAGCAGCAGTCGCTTCTCCTCCCTGATGACGGCGCCCATTGAATGCTGATACCAGGCCACGTACACATTAAGGGCCTTCGGGACACAGCTCGGTTCGCTAATGAAGAAGTTGGACCCTGTGTTCACGCGCATAAAATGATGCAGCGCACGCATTCCCTCTTCGGTGGCAGCAGGTTTTAATAAGAAAGCCTCAAGCGGGACTCCCTGATCATAGCTTAGCTGCTGGGCGAAACGATGCGGATTGTATCTCATGAATAACGCCGCATCATTTTGCCTAAACACTAGAAAGCCCGGTATGATGGAATATAAATGAAGGATTTCCCGAGCTTTCAAAACAGAGGCTCCATCTTTAACAATGTCCCGCAATGGCTGCACCGTTGTTGCAGACTCTTTTCCAATGGTCAGAATCTTGTCGGTGAAGGTCATGCCATCTCCAACCGTGCGAGGATGAAGGAGCAAACCTCTAGCTTTTCGCGGTGACGGATTTACAATAGATGCGCCGACTAATCGCATAATCCGGGGGAAGCCGCACCTGTCATAGAAGGAAGGCCTCTTATGGATACCGAAAACGCCAAGTGCATGTAGCTCGAGCCATGACATGAAGTAATGCATCGAGAAGTTCACATGCTGCACTCCGGGTTCAGTAATATCCGCCGCTTGGCTGAGGCCGTAATACAAATGAGCTAACCCGGCAACCCCGACAGCCACTTTCACCCCAGCAACCATCCGATGCGCATGATAGAAGACAGACGGCCTCATACAGCGAGGGTGCATGGGAAGCGCAAACCAACTCAGCCATAACCCAAGAAACCCTAAAAAGAACGTTTCTTCGTCAATCCCAGGAGCCACCAACTCTAGAAAAGGGATGACCGGGGTATCGGGTAGAAAGAAGCTCTTCTGATCTGCCTCCGCCGCCGGCAGGTTACCCAAACCTAAGCCGAAGGGGTTTTCAAGACTAGAGAATTTCTCGACTTCTTCCTTCAATACTTCTAGGTGAAGAAAATCAGCGATAAAAGCCGTAAAATTAACTCCACGACCTTCGGATGCAAGAGAGAGGTTGTCATAGATATTCAACACCTTTATCAAACTCGGAAATTGGTGTTGAATAGCGTTCTCGGGAGTAAGATCCATTACCACTGATTTGGTGGCGAAAATATACTCATCTGGGGGAAGCAATTCCTCATAATGTTCTCCCCTAACGGGTAAACCCGAGACCTCTGCAAATTCCTCCAAAGAAATGGAGACTTCTCGATCTGATAAGAGGAAGGTGTGGGTCGGAATGTTCCACTGCTCCAGAAATTCCCTGACCCACCATGTAGGAGGTGTGGAATATTGAAACAAAGAAGCGTAAACGGCGGGATACAATCTGAGCTTCAGCTACTGTGATTTCTTCGCCGATAAAATATACCGAGCCCACTGCAAATAAGAAAAGAGACCGGAAGGACACGGAAGGGAAGAGATCGGAAAGACAGACTTAAACCAGCTTGACCGTGCTAACCAGAGCAATCAGATTAGACTTTGAGAATCTTTCCTTTTTTCCGGTGAGGAGATCACAGAATCTTTCCCCGGGTTCGATATTACTGGCTCCGTTCACTCGCGAGGGTGACGGGGAGTTAGTCCTACATTGTATGGCTGTCCCCAAGGGCACGCCTCGCCTTGACAAATGCGCCGTCCTAGAGTGTCCAAAACCACCGGCGGCTGCACGGGTATTGCAGCCATAGAAGGACGAAGGAGACCCTCTGAAATCCAATTGACCTCCTCCACAGCGTAATTTATCGGAGGTGCATCTGCATAAGCGATCGCCGAAATAGGCTCCGAGGGTGTCGCACAGGAAAAGCTTCGTCGGCCCATGATAATTTGATCGTACCATTTACCCCATAGATGAAGACTCTTGTGCTCCGAGTCATGGTCTTTGATCAGCGCAAAAATCTCTCGGTCTATAGGTGCTTATGGGAATCCGCCTTCTGAGCGAATGAACGGGAAGGAAGTGTCGAAAGACATAGTACCTGCGCAGAAAAGAACGAATTTTCATCCACCAATGCTATAAATTAAATTCTATCACTAGGTACTATAAATCCGTACCGCTCTGCAATGTAGTCAAAAGGAACCAAAGGGGACCCACAAAATCTAGATGACAGTTCATCATTAATAAAATAGCATCATCATTTGATGAAGCTGTCCTTAAATGAGGAAATCCTCAAGAAATTCTCATTAAACGAGAAATCCCTCGGGCAGAGGAGTAAAACTCCCATTGAGAGCAGCGCTCTTCACTAGACAGACATCTGTCAAAATCTAATGATGAAGGAATAAAATTCCTCAAGAAAATCCTAAGAGCCTTACTTTGAGAAGATGATGGAATAATCCATCAAAAATAAATTTTCAATTTGATCTTTAAGATCCATGAACAAACTCTTAAGAGTTCTTCTATGTGATCTGAGAGGAGCAAAGCTCCATTAATGGATTAAGAAATCATAAGCAAGATTCTTTTAGATTTGTGATTCCAAGAGAGCAAAGCTCTGTTAATAAAGCCCTAAAAAGGATTTTCTTTAGATCAAAGATTTATGAAGAGCAAGGCTCTTTTAGTGGGTGAAACCCTAAAAGATGTGTCGAAAAGATTTAATCTTTTACCTAAAAAATCTGACAGAGTTCTGTCCTTAAGAAAATTCTTAAGAGGAAGAGTTGCGCTCTGAAAGAAAAAATAAATTTTCAAGAAAGATTGAAGATGAACAGAAGTCATCTCAAGAGCCAAAGGTCCTATTTATAGGCACTAAGCCCCGTTTCAATTCCTCGGTTGATCCAAGAGTGGAGATGCTGCCACCGCTGCACCCATGTTTGGGCCCCGTGAGCGCAACGGTGGGGGGGCATTTGTTTCCACAATTACAGCAAAGCTCTGTTCAGAATTCAAAATTTGAATTAAAGCAACGCTTTTATAAAAGCATTGCGCTACAACTAGCGCACCCCGTGCAAAGCGCATAGGCGCTAGCGCTAGATGCGCTGTGCTCCAAGTAGCGCACCACGTGCAAAGCACGTGTGCGCTAGCGCTAAGAGCGCTGCGCTCCAAGTAGCGCACCATGGGCAGAGCGCATAAGCGCTAGCGCTGGAACTAAATGTTCCTCACCGTTGGATCAAATATCCAACGGATAGGATTAAATCATCAATTAACAAGAATGAAATTCTGTTGAATCTTTCCAAACAGAAAAGATTGTGCCCTGAATTTGGAACACCGTTGGATCAATGATCCAATGGTGATTAAAAATCATTAAAATACAGAACTGATGCTGTAAGGGGGAAAGATTTCCCAATCATGTTAAAAAAACAAAAAGATTATCTTCTGTAAAGCAGAAGCCCTTGGATCAAAGATCTGACGATGGGGAAATTCCCAAATCAATTAGAGAATCAATCTCTTTAACCGATTGAACAAATCGGCTTGCCCTATATAAAGGCCCCGAGACTTCAAGTCTCAAAGAGAGGAACCCCCCCATAAACTTTGAGAAAATATCAAGAAGAAGAAGAAGCTCTCGGCAAAAGAAGACAATTTTTTTCAAGGTAAAAAAGAATAGAAAGACGAAATCGTCTCAATATAAAAAGAAGTATTTACTTCTTTCACAGGTCATAGATCTATAAAACAAATTGTCTTTCACAAAAGAGATTATGAACATCTTATTATAAAGGGGGGAGAATTATTCAATTCTCTTAGGATCACAGATCCATAAAGGCAAAGCCTTTCATCAAAAAGAGATTGAAATATCTCCTATAAACTAAGAACTTTGTTCTTAGAATCTTGAGACAAAGTCTCTTATCAAAGAAAAGATAATCTTCAGAGCGCAAAATTAATCTAAGAAGAGCCTTAGCGCTCCTAATCTAAGAAGAGCCTTAGCGCTCCTAATCTAAAAGTGCCTTAGTGCTCTTCATCTAGCGCAAAACGCTACAGTGCCATAGCGCTTCAAACACAGCGCACTGCGCTCATTGGCTAGCGCTCAGCGCTAAGCGTGCCACGTGCTCCTCACGTGTGTGCTGCATTACTAAAAATGCATCAGCGCTCTACATCTAGCGCAAAGCGCTAAGCGCATTAGCGCTTCATATCTGGCGCAAAACGCTAAGCGTATTAGCGCTTTAACCATAGCGCACTGTGCTCATCGACTAGCGCTAGTGCTAAGTGCGCCACATGCTTTTATGTGCGCTTGGACAGAACATAAACTGTTCTTTGAATAAGCCTGGAACTATGATGAATGCTCAGCATTCAATAAAAAACAATATTGTCAGAATTCAAATCAATACTCAGTATTGCTAAAAGGGCCAAGCCCAAATAAATGCTCAACAGCCCAAAATAAATGTTAAACATTTTAACTTGATTGGACTTAGCCCAAGATTGGCCATAAGTCCTCAAATTCAGATTAATTGAGCCCACATGCTCATAAATCTTTTAACAGATCTTAGTTCCAAATTGGACCACAGATCTTTCAACCAAAATTGGTTTAAGGGTACATCTCTGAACTCCTCTGATATATGTCGTTGTAATCCTTCAACGTCTTCAGTGAGGTGACGGGTCCCGACAACCATACATTTCATGGACTATGATGTCCTTAACCTGGACTGTGGGGTTCTTAAGCTCATGGACTATGATGTCCTTAACCTGGACTGTGGGGTCCTTAAGCCCATGGACTATGATGTCCTTAACCTTGACTGTGAGGTCTTTAAACTCACGGACTATGATGTCCTTAACCTTGACTGTGAGGTCTTTAAACTCACGGACTATGATGTCCTTAACCTTGACTATGAGGTCTTTAAACTCACGGACTATGATGTCCTTAACCTGGACTGTGGGGTCCTTAAGCCTATGGACTATGATTTCCTTAACCTTGGACCGAGATATCCTTAAACTAATATTGGACCGTAATGTCCTTAAACTAATGGACCGCAATGTCCCTAAACTAAACAATAGAGTCCAAATGCTCTTTTCTTGGATCTAAACGATCACGTTGAGTTGATCTTAGTCTAAAATTAGACTAACGTATCATTAACAAACGTTTAAGTTGATCTTAGTCCCAAATAAGACTAACGTATCCTTAAACCCAACCCCCAAACCCAAATCTAAGAAGATACGGATTTGGACTAATCCACGCCCTACGAGCGACAACATAAATTAATCTCCGTATACAATCCACGGGCAACCAAAAAACAAAACAAACACCCACGACACGAAGTGACCATCTGGAGAAAGAGAAAGTGGTTACCGCGATGCGGTAGCGTAATTAATTGCAGGGGCTTGCGCCTGTAGGGAAGAGCGTCCCCACAATCAAAAACCCCTCAAATGAGGGGGAATCTGACGAAATATGCTACATCGGCCGCATCCGTTTAAACCTTCAATACGTGGTGTCATAAATCAACTTGGCATCTTCGAAATATGCTACATCTGCCCCGAAATTCAAGCGAGACGTTTATTGTGTCCCCGCGTTTCGGCGGGGAACAGTGTCCCCACGTGATGTATTTAAAACAGTGTTAAACACTGGGGACAAAATGCTCAAAATAGTGTTAAACACTAGAAAGGAAGGGGTCACGTGGGGTCACGTGTGGCGCCTGAAGATGGGGTCAGACCACCTTTATTTTGTTCTCAGAATATTCAAATAAGTGTTAACACTTTTGGTCTTCATGCCATCACGTGTAGGCACGTGATGGGTTCCCATGCATTGATTATTAAAGTGTTTATTAGGGGTCACGTGGGGACACGTGAGGTCGCCCAAAATTGATTCTACTCTCGGATTTGTTCCCTTTTGTTTTGAGGGTCACGTGTGAGCACGTGAGGCATTGCCTCCAAGCTTTTTCTTTCTCATTTTGAGGAGTCTGTTTGAGGGTCACGTGGGGGCACGTGACCATGTCTCATTCATTCTTTTCTGATCATTAAAGGAAGGGTCACGTGTTGCCACGTAACCACATTTACATACATGGATAATTTAAGTCCTTTGTTTAAGAATTAAATTCTTTGGTATGGTTAAACCCTAATTCTGTTTTGAGGAATTAAATTCCTATGTATATGGAAGAATTAAATTCTTATGTAGGGTTAAACCCTAGTTTTATTTGGAGGAATTGAATTCCTATGAGTTTGGGAGAATTAAATTCTCATATAGGGTTAAACCCTAGTTTCATTTGGAGAAATTAAATTCCTATGAATTTGGGGTAATTAAATTCCTTAAACTTAATTCTCCCTCTATGTTTTGGATCTGCATGGCAGATCTTCCCGATGAGAATTAAATTCTCAACTTGTGAGGAGATCTGCTTCTGCAGATCTTCAACCAAAAGAAGAACTAAGTTCTTATTCAGAAGAGTTAAACTCTTAAATTGAGAATTAAATTCTCTTTTTTTTGTTTTATGGAGCTTAGATCTCTTTCCCTTTCTCACCTAGGGTTTCTTTTTCTGAAGAGATCTTCTTTTTCTCTCTTGAGAATTAAATTCTCCTTTTTTCTCTCTCTGTTGTTGTACATCTCAAAAAAATTCCAAGAATCCCTTCTCTTCTCTTCTCTTCTTGTCTCCTATTTATAGGAGAAAGAAAAGAATCAGTTTATTTAGTCAATATTTCATTGAAAGATTTTAATTGATTTTTTAACCAACATGATCTTTTAGATCAATCAGTGAATTTTATTCACCATTGGATTTTTTAATCCAAAAGATATTGTGTTTGTTATTCTTGGTGAATTTCAGGAAAATCTTTCCTTGTATACAATCTTTCTATAAATTGGTGATTTTTAATCACCATTGGATTTTTAATCCAACGGTGCTCCACTTTACAGAGCACAATCTTTTTGTTTGGAAAGTCTAAGGAAATATTTTCCAGTTAGGGTTCTTGATTCCTTCTTAATTAGAATTTAATTCTATTAGTTCAGAAGGCTTAAAAGCCCATCACATGTTGGCACGTGATCCCACTGTTTGATCATTTAAATAGAATTTAATTATATTAATTAAAGAGCTTAGGAACCCATCACGTGTTGACACGTGACCCCCTTAATTAATATTTTAACCAGAATTTAATTCTGCTGTTTTAAAGAACTAAGGAATCATCACGTGTCATCACGTGACCCTTGATCACGTGTGAGCACGTGATGCCCCATTGGGGTTCTTCCCTGCTATTTTATTATGTCTTTTAATCCCTTTCAGTGGGTTTAAAGGCCCATCACGTGTGGGCACATGACTCCTGTTGATTAGAATTTAATTCTATTATAACAGAGTCCCCAGGAAACCATCACGTGTCCACACGTGACCCTTGGTCACGTGTGAGCACATGATGCCCCATTGGGGTTTCTTTCCCGAAATTTTATGAGGGAACATGGCCGAGCAGGGTAGCTGCTCAGTTGCCTCTTGGCGAGGGCTTTGATCCCTGGCGTTGCGGGGTAGGGAACTACCAGCCAGGGATAACCAAGCAGGGGCGAGCCTGATTGCCTCTTGGTGAGGGCTTCGATCTTTAGCGCTGGAAGGCCGTAAGATGCCTGCTAAGGAAGGACCGGGCAGTGAAGCTGCTCAGTTGCCTCTTGGCGAGGGCTTCGATCCCTGGCGTTGCAGGGTAGGGAACTACCAGCCAGGGATAACCGAGTAAGGGCGAGCCCGGTTGTCTCTTGGTGAGGGCTTCGATCCTTAGCGCGGGACGGGCCGCAAGAGGCCTGCTAAGGATGGACTGAGCAGTGAAGCTGCTCAGTTGCCTCTTGGCGAGGGCTTCGATCCTTAGAGCGGGACGGGCCGCAAGAGGTTTGCTAAGGATGGACCGAGCGGTGAAGCTGCTAAGTTGCCTCTTGGTGAGAGCTTCGGTCCCTGGCGTTGCGGGGTAGGGAATTATCAGCCAGGGATAATCGAGCATGGGCGAGCCCGGCTGCCTCTTGGTGAGGGCTTCGATCCTTAGCGCGAGATGGGCCGCAAGAGGCCTGCTAAGGATGGACCGAGCAGTGAAGCTGCTCAGTTGACTCTTGGCGAGGGCTTCGATCCTTAGCGCGGGACGGGACGCAAGAGGCCTGCTAAGGATGGACCGAGCAGTGAAGCTGCTCAGTTGCCTCTTGGCGAGGGCTTCGATCCCTGGCGTTGCGGGGTAGGGAATTACCAGCCAGGGATAACCGATCAAGGGCGAGCCCGGTTGCCTCTTGGTGAGGGCTTCGATCCTTAGCGCGGGACGGGCCGCAAGAGGCCTGCTAAAGATGGACCGAGCAGTGAAGCTGCTCAGTTTTCTTTTTCTCTTCCCTGCCCCTTTTCTTCTGATCGGCTTGCTCTGTTCGGGGAAAGTTGGCGTTCACCTCGTTCTCAAGCTGGATCTCATATTCGGTCCAGGCCTTTACCTCGGTCATGGTCTTAGGTTGCGCTAATGCAAAGGAGCGTAGCCACTCCCTATGCCTAAGACCTGACGGATTGCAGTAATGATCGTCTCGTCCCGATGTTCTGGGACTTCGAGAAGGGCGTTGTAGAAGCGGGTTACGTACCCTTTGATGGTTTCCTGGCAAGCTAGTCTTTGAGCTGTCATTGTAGGGTTCCTAGGCACACACTAGAGGTCTCACAAGGCATCAACCATGCCAATTTCAAAAAATACGGTGCCGAGAAACCCTAATACGGATCGTTGGCTAGAAGTTTAGGCGAAAAAGCAACTAGTTAACTACTTTAACTAAGAGTACGGAAATACAACCTTTGTAGATCCGGTCCTCCACCTCCACGGCTCCGTGATGAAGTCCTCTCCGCTGTCCAAATAAAATCCCGGGCTCAAGCGTCGGCTTCATCGGAGAAATGGGCGGGTAAGGTCGTCAGCTTTGTGCCGAAGATGATCTACGTCGAGGCATCACAAGATCAAGCTCCCACTTCACCAAGTCATGAAACTTGTGAAGAATACACACTCTACTACTTGGCAAGAGGTAGAGGATGAAGAAATAGGAGGTGGGTTCACTTTAGAATTGGATTTCTCACTCTTTTTCATCAATCACCATTGATGGAATCTAGTTTTTCTTCTTGAAGAAGAAGAAGAAGAAGATGATAATATTATGATCTCTTTTTTAAAATGAAAAGGAAAATCAATACTTATCATAATACTAACCTTAGTTTAGTGTAGAGAATAGACCATGGTTAGATATGATGGTTAGGGTTAAGCAAGAGACAAGAATGGTGGACTATGTCAAAGTTTCATGAAGTTTCAACTAAACTACAAAGAAAGCCACCATTCTTTTCTTATCATTTCCAAAATGAATAAACAAATAAATAAATGAATAAATAAGTGATGGATAAACAAAACCCTAATCATTAGTTTAACCATGGTTTAATTCTTTACACTTAACCAAGTAAGCATGTATCATCAAACATGATACAATCAAGTGCACAAAAAGTATATCACATATACAACTTGTACATCCAAGTGAGAAAATCCATTTAAAATGAACCAATACTAGTTAATGCAAAGTAATATATCAAATATATAATTATGCATTAAATCATTAAATCAACACTTGATTTAACGATCCGGTCATATCGCATATAACCGACTAATATTCAATGTATCGGCTTATCGAATCAATGCTTGATTCGATAACTAGGTTATATCGCATACAACCATTCGATACATTCATCGCGAGAATAGAATACGATATCACATACACGAATCATTCTCAGTCCCGCACATATCTCATATGCGCTCCTATTTCGTTTCGCTTGAGCCAGGAAACCTCTGTGTAGGACTCTAAAGACTCGTCAATACGCCGGCAGCAGGTGATGATCATATCAAACACCCACAAGCTGCAAGCGGTCTGCTAAACGTAACGGCCACCCGGGTATTGAGCGATCAGAAGATCGACGAGCAAGCCCGCTCACACTCCAGTGAATCCAACCAGTAACACTACCGTACAGTCCGGTCTCGTCGTCTGATATGTCACATATCTTGCCTAGGGGTGGTAAACGTCAGACCCCAATAGCTCGATAAGTCGTGTCGATATGAGGTCTATAACAATTCGAGAAACTACTGGTAACACTTACCAGTAAATCTCAGCAACCCTGGCCAGGGATTTCCTGTTATAGCCAATCGAACACAGCGCAACATCAACCCCCTATACCGGGAGAGACGAATCCCCTCTTATCGCTCATTGCCTCCATGTGACTCGGGACTGTACCCAAAAACCACCGTTTTGCACGCCCTCTTGGACGTGGTAAGATGGAAATCAAAGTACAGTGGGAACCACACAAGACTCTATGACGATCTCGGATCAACAGACTACTCTGTACCAGTGTCACCAGAGAACTGCCATCTGACGTAAGGTATAATACCATCTGGGAGTTCTCGGCGAGTCCGTCCAGTGTACCCAGTCTCTACTGAGCACCCGTATATCTCCTCTGATGTCAAACACCAATGGATATGGGATCATCCATCGCCCATCTGTATGGGTCGAGAAGGTACACGCTAGTCTACTCTGGTATATCGATGCCCCGTCTCGATACACCCACGACTAGGGACTTTGAAGGATGTACTTATGGACTACCATGTCCCCACTAGTATGATCCTCATCATAGTCCAGGTAGTCAAGTACACATCCTAAGGGCTTTACCAACATGTAACAGAGAGACAATCAGTGTACACGTTAAGGTAAAGATCAACCAGATAGCATACTATCATGTTGAGCAAGAAAGTCTTCCCTATATATGTCCAAGCATCCACTACAATATACATCCTATGTATAGTAATGGCCTCTAGGGCATACATATAACTAACAATCTCCCACTTGCACTAGGGCCATCTGATAGCAGTGGTTGCAGTATCTCATACTCAACCATCCCATAAAAGTCTCTCTCTGGGATAAGGCCTTTGTGAGTGGATCCGCCGTGCTGTCCTCTGAGTCTACTCTCCTAACCTCGATCACCCTGGAGATCAACTATCTCCATGATCAGGTGATACTGCCTTAGAATATGTCTGGATCACTGATGGGACGGACGTTCCTTGGCCTAAGCCACAACTCCATTGTCACACAATGGGAGGAACTAAGTTCATCTCATGAACAAATATACACCCAAACATCCTCTTTGGTAGCATCTTGTGTAGCGATGTATCTAGCCTTTATCGTCTAGTATGCCACGGTATCTAGCTTGGAACTCTTCCAACATACCGTCCCTTTACTGAGGGTAAAGACAATGCCTGTGACTGACATTCAGTCGTCTTTATCACCCTGGAACACTTCCAGTGATTCTCCCCAGGATCGATTGATACCATCTCACTACAACTAGTGAGTATCCTAACATCCATTTAGATCTATCTCATAGATCCAAAATCCAGGATTTAGTAGGTATCACTTTGATCCTATATGGAGAATCCTAGTGATAAGCGGAGATTGACCGAGCGTAGCATAGGAAACTCCTTCCCTATCAAGAGTATGTCATCCACGTACTCTACGAGGATCATCACCATACTCCCTACTACCTTTTTGTATATACAAGGTTCATCTACCATTTTGATGATGTCAAACTGTTTGACTACTACATCAAAACAGATGTTCCAACTCCGCGATACCTTCTTTATCTTATAAAGCATCTTTTACACGTTTCCGCTACTCCCACTGTCTACGAAGCCCTCTGGCTGTGTACTTATAGACGCACTCTTCTAAAACATTATTTAGAAAAGCAGTCATGACACCCAACCGCCAGATATCGTAGTCATGGTATGTAGCCGTGGCAAGTAGGATCTGGATGGACTTAAGCTTGGTTACTTGAAAAAGGTTTCATCATAATCCACGCCTGGTAAATGATGCAAACTTTTAACAAGTCTAGCTTTGAAAGTCTCAACTTTTTGATGTACA
This sequence comes from Agapanthus africanus, assembly GCA_030015575.1. NCBI lineage: Eukaryota > Viridiplantae > Streptophyta > Magnoliopsida > Asparagales > Amaryllidaceae > Agapanthus > Agapanthus africanus. The sequence continues at coordinate 269,013,678 of CM057338.1, read as the reverse complement.
CCAAGTAATCTTCTCAAGATATACTTGCTCCTGATGGGGATTTAACCCTTCAGATATAGCAACCAAAGTCCATACTTTGTTGGTGTACATGGATTCCATCTCAGATCGCTAAGCATCCAGCCATTCTAACAGAGTCTTACTCCTGATGGCCAGCTCGAAGCTAGTTGGGTCATCATCTCATGATGCAATCCTCGCTCCCACTGTCATAGAGTAACCGAAGTATCTCTCAGGTGGGTGAGGAACCCTATTAGATCGGCGGAGAGGCTGAGGTTCGTTGGTCTCTACTGAATCCTTTGGTTCTATCAAATCATCAGCTGCAGTTTGTATAGCTGGAACATTTCCAGTTCTACATAACTGACCTTGCCTCTAGCTTGTCCGGATTTTTCTTTTAGACATTGCCCGGACAACCCCCAAATCTTAACCAACTTAAGAAATGGGCTCTTCCCTTATCATATCACATATGAAATGGTAGGCAACTGATTTGATTTGAACCCTATTCAATAGGTATGCAGCTTCTCAAGTGCATAACTCCCAAAAAGGAAATAGGTAACTCAGTAGTACTCATCATAGAGCACACCTTATCATATAGGGTGAGATTGCTCCGCCCCGATATACCATCGTGCTATGGTGTATACGGAGGAGTAATGCTGAGAGAGAAACTCATTCTCCTTTAGAATAATCCAGGAATTTCGTGCTCAAGTATTCTCCTCCTCGATCACATCAAAGGACATAATACTTATACCCTATTATTTTGGTTCTCTACTTCTGACTTATATTCTGTGAATATCTCAAAAGGTTCGGACTTGTGTTTCAAAAGGAACATGGGTCTGAATCTCGAAAGATCATCAGAGAATGTAATGAAGTATAAAGAACCGGTCTTGGCAAGTGTAGACAGGGGACCTACATACATCAATATGTATCATCCCAAGAGTTCACTAACTCTTTCTCTGTTTCCAATAAACAGAGCTGGTGTCATTATATTTTTGTGACATGACTGGCAAGTTTCACAAGATGTAGATTCAAACTGATTTAAATATGCATCTTCATGTAACTTCAGCTAGTCGGGTCGCATTGATATGACCTAGTCTACAATGCCTCAAGAAGGAATCGTTCAATTCTGAACTCTTCCTCTTGTGTGTGTTCCGTATACTAAGAACTGTATTTTGATTTAGAACTTCAATGCGTTTAGATAACGTGCCTGAACCGATCAACTTTTGATAAAGGAAATGTTCAAAACATAATCCAACAATACAAAATTATATCCTTTCTTTACTAGTAAAGAGACTGATATGATTTTGTATATCAGGTTCGGTATCTAATAACATTCGTTCAGAATCAATGTATTTGGAATACAGGGTGACGGTGACCAACAGACTTGGCTGCAACACTTGCCCCGTTTTCTGCCTCATGAAACTTATCACCCATTCTCAGTTCTCTACCTTTCTGTAGCCCTATGTAACAGATTACATATCTGGGATCCTGATCTGGTATCACATACCCAGGACGTAGAGGATACAGAGAAACAGTTCTTTGTAATGAACACACCCGAAGATGATGCATCAGCATGCACTTTCTTCGTTTGGGCGGCATGGAAATTCTGGTAATCCCCAATTTCCTGCTCTGTCTTATAACAATTATAAGTTGGAGCGGGACCAACGTTCCCCAGCTCAGTATAACAAGCGGGTTCGGTCAATATTCCGTATCATTATCTTGATTAAGGCGTGATATGGTCGCTACCAGGAGAGAGAGAGAAGAAAACACTCAACGTGCGCTCTTGCAAGAATAGATTGGTTTTTATTTTATCTAATCAGGATGGCTCCCACTGCTTTTTATCAAATCTTCCTTCAAACCCTAAAAGGAAAGACTAGCCGGGATTAATTACAAACTACAAGTTCGCCAATCTTTCAGCCAGGCCAGTGTCGGTACTTTGAGGGAGGTCCCCCGTGCTTTCGCACGAACCTAATTAATGTAAACCTCATTTTCCCAGAGACGTAACCCCGTTGACACCTTTCTAGACACCTACTTGATCGGCTAATTGTAATGTGTAAAACTCTCCTAGGAGTAACTCTTACTCGCAGCGGGTATCGGGATCCAACTATCTCATAGAAGGTATGCAATCTCATTGCAAATTTCAACACTTGAAATTCCCGATAATATTTTGTCCCTAGTGTTCTATGACCTTGACGAATGCCAAACAACCCATAGTCCACTAGTCAAGTTCAACCCGTACATTTCTTGATTGAATTAAACCCACCCGTACGACCCTTGACGAATGCCAAACAACGTCGTACGAATACCCTAATCCAATCGCATCATATGCTCAAGCAGATAAATACTAGTTAGCTACCGTACACTACGCCTTGACGAATGCCAAACTACCGCAGCACGAATACTAACTAGTACATATCTGAAATGACGGAGGGCTACGACAGGTTTTTCTGAAAACCTATTGCGTAATGAACTTGATATCGTTGTAGAATCAAATGATTTTAAAAATGGAGTGCTTTTGAGGCTTTTCTAGTTTTGCTAAAGGAGTCACTCCCGGTGAAGGGATCGTCGGTCCTTTCCTCGTCGAATGAGGTACGGGATATATCATATATATCACTGTGCATCTCAAAAACAGTTAAAAGCAATCAAAAGACAAACCGAGTGTGTAGCATCTGCCAGTTATTGCTAAAGGAGTCACTCCCGGTGAAGGGATCTCGGTCCTTTCCTTATCGAATAAGGTGCAGGATATATCATATATACCGCTGTGCAAAGCAAGAACTGTAGCTACCTGTTTTATTTTGAAATTCGATTCTACAACATCTTAGGTTTCTTTTATTTCATTAATCACATTAATGAAGTCCCATCATTTAAGTACCTAAACATCACAGATAAATACGACGTACACTTATGCCATCCGCATTCGCCTCGATGTCCCCTCGTGCACCGTTAGGTTAGGTAACTAACGACAGAGCGGGCCAGGGCTAGCACGGGTGTAAAACATAAGTAACGTCTATATAATATATCATATATACTATATACTGTATCTATCATAGAACATCACATGATCACATCACAGATATCGCAGCAGAAGAATCATATGAAATATTGGATATACTAGGACGTCCGTGTTTTCAATACGAGCCAATATAAAACACGGATTCCACGGTCGTGATGAATAGCCAAACCCACACCCCTAGACCCCTACGAGAGCGGCAAGCAACCCTACCAATTCTAGAGTTAGGAGACCCGGACTCGACTCCTCGAGTTGGTCTCCCACTGGACTCCAGAACCCGGTTACTTGTGCCCTCCTCCTTGGGTCTATCCTAGTGCGGAAAAGTAAATAATATACAAACGGTGACAACTTCCGCAATCTGGAAGTGCCCCAATAAAAGAATATTACATACAAGTTTTTACATGAATGAAAATGAAAAACACTCATCTCACATAAAAACCCCCGGCTATTCAAACACGACGATCCAATATAACATATCCAGCAACACATAACATAACATGTCATCAACGTAAGTAAATATGCGCATCCCAATTGTCGTTGACATATAGCAACGAAACCGGCGATATCACATATTACACTTACGGTCACAGAAAAGAAAGTGTAAAACTACAACAGTTGGAATCCGCATCCACCTCAGACATCGCATGCCTGACCAAATGAATTACTTAGACATCGCATGCCTAACAATTATAAACCCCGCATTTTAGTCTCTTTATCGAAAACACTTTTCAATATCAAGTCGGGCAATTCAACAAGATTCCCGACATTTTGATCGAATGCTCATCGCAAACTTTAGTAGACGGTCGCACCCCCGATACCGTCGACGAAGTGCACCAAGGCGAAACACCGCTTCCGCGAGCACCCGAACGGATGCTTTCGGCGACGGGGTTCTCCTACAGTCACTTGGTCGGGGCTATGGGGTGAGGTTGTCTATTAAGTTTACCCGGCGAGTATCCGCGTACGCTACGTGATTGCGACGGACTTTTGATCACATCAAAATTCCGTGGCAACCGATCAAGTGAGACTAAACTGCTATGTTTATAACATTCATTCAGTTATCTCATAACTTTTTGCGAATTCCAAGTATTGTATCACATTCGGATAAATAGAAAATGTTAAACTTTTCGATCAAACAGTCAAACACCCAAGTTTTCCCGATATAGATCAACACATGAAATAAGTCTAACAACATTCAGTTCGTGCCTCAGTACCAACGGTCCAGCCGTAGAAGGGTCAAGCCAACGCCTCACATGTGGCACGCCGTACTGCCCCAAACCCGAAGGTTCAAAGGGCAGTTCAAGACGGTCACATAATCGAGTTAAGGTTTGTTGTCTTCTAGAGGGACCATCGCATTACTTGCACTACTTAGAACGTCGTTAAACTACGGAAAAATCCAACACTTGGAAATTTCCCAACAGGGGAAAAATTGGGTATTTATATCCGGTCGAACTTTTTAACATATCCAAAAATTATCCGGAAAGCCACACAGACAAAATTTGATAATCCGATCGAACATTCGAATCCCCAAAACAGCCCAGAAAATTCAACTCTTGAATAAATATTAAAAATTCCCAGAAAATCCAACACCAGAAAATAGGAATTACTGTGCAAAAATGAGAAGCTGACGTCATCATACGGCCGCGGAACCGCCGCAGAAGCCAGGCTTCTGCCGCGGTTCCGCCGCACTTTGGTGGATTCATGGGTACGGGCTTCACAGTAATTCTTACAATTCCCTGCTGATTTTTCTGCATATTTTTAATATCGAAAAACTCCAAATTTTGGAAAAAGTCCAGAGAGATTGTTTGTGTTGGGGTTTCGGGTTCGTTCGGGTTTTAAACTTCGTCTACGCATCGCCTAAGGCTCTAGCTAGGCTCTGATACCACTGTAGGGTTCCTAGGCACACACTAGAGGTCTCACAAGGCATCAACCATGCCAATTTCAAAAAATACGGTGCCGAGAAACCCTAATACTGATCGTTGGCTAGAAGTTTAGGCGAAAAAGCAACTAGTTAACTACTTTAACTAAGAGTACGGAAATACAACCTTTGTAGATCCGGTCCTCCACCTCCACGGCTCCGTGATGAAGTCCTCTCCGCTGTCCAAATGAAATCCCGGGCTCAAGCGTCGGCTTCATCGGAGAAATGGACGGGCAAGGTCGTCGGCTTTGTGCCGAAGATGATCTACGTCGAGGCATCACAAGATCAAGCTCCCACTTCACCAAGTCATGAAACTTGTGAAGAATACACACTCTACTACTTGGCAAGAGGTAGAGGATGAAGAAATAGGAGGTGGGTTCACTTTAGAATTGGATTTCTCACTCTTTTTCATCAATCACCATTGATGGAATCTAGTTTTTCTTCTTGAAGAAGAAGAAGAAGATGATGATAATATTATGATCTCTTTTTTAAAATGAAAAGGAAAATCAATACTTATCATAATACTAACCTTAGTTTAGTGTAGAGAATATACCATGGTTAGATATGATGGTTAGGGTTAAGCAAGAAACAAGAATGGTGGACTATGTCAAAGTTTCATGAAGTTTCAACTAAACTACAAAGAAAGCCACCATTCTTTTCTTATCATTTCCAAAATGAATAAACAAATAAATAAATGAATAAATAAGTGATGGATAAACAAAACCCTAATCATTAGTTTAACCATGGTTTAATTCTTTACACTTAACCAAGTAAGCATGTATCATCAAACATGATACAATCAAGTGCACAAAAAGTATATCACATATACAACTTGTACATCCAAGTGAGAAAATCCATTTAAAATGAACCAATACTAGTTAATGCAAAGTAATATATCAAATATATAATTATGCATTAAATCATTAAATCAACACTTGATTTAACGATCCGGTCATATCGCATATAACCGACTAATATTCAATGTATCGGCTTATCGAATCAATGCTTGATTCGATAACTAGGTTATATCGCAAACAACCATTCGATACATTCATCGCGAGAATAGAATACGGTATCACATACACGAATCATTCTCGGTCCCGCACATATCTCATATGCGCTCCTATTTCATTTCGCTTGAGCCAGGAAACCTCTGTGTAGGACTCTAAAGACTCGTCAATACGCCGGCAGCAGGTGATGATCATATCAAACACCCACAAGCCGCAAGCGGTCTGCTAAACGTAACGGCCACCCGGGTATTGAGCGATCAGAAGATCGACGAGCAAGCCCGCTCACACTCCAGTGAATCCAACCAGTAACACTACCGTACAGTCCGGTCTCGTCGTCTGATATATCACATATCTTGCCTAGGGGTGGTAAACGTCAGACCCCAATAGCTCGATAAGTCGTGTCGATATGAGGTCTATAACAATTCGAGAAACTACTGGTAACACTTACCAGTAAATCTCAGCAACCCTGGCCAGGGATTTCCTGTTATAGCCAATCGAACACAGCGCAACATCAACCCCCTATACCGGGAGAGACGAATCCCCTCTTATCGCTCATTGCCTCCATGTGACTCGGGACTGTACCCAAAAACCACCGTTTTGCACGCCCTCTTGGACGTGGTAAGATGGAAATCAAAGTACAGTGGGAACCACACAAGACTCTATGACGATCTCGGGTCAACAGACTACTCTGTACCAGTGTCACCAGAGAACTGCCATCTGACGTAAGGTATAATACCATCTGGGAGTTCTCGGCGAGTCCGTCCAGTGTACCCAGTCTCTACTGAGCACCCGTATATCTCCTCTGATGTCAAACACCAATGGATATGGAATCATCCATCGCCCATCTGTATGGGTCGAGAAGGTACACGCTAGTCTACTCTGGTATATCGATGCCCCGTCTCGATACACCCACGACTATGGACTTTGAAGGATGTACTTATGGACTACCATGTCCCCACTAGTATGATCCTCATCATAGTCCAGATAGTCAAGTACACATCCTAAGGGCTTTACCAACATGTAACAAAGAGACAATCAGTGTACACGTTAAGGTAAAGATCAACTAGATAGCATACTATCATGTCGAGCAAGAAAGTCTTCCCTATATATGTCCAAGCATCCACTACAATATACATCCTATGTATAGTAATGGCCTCTAGGGCATACATATAACTAACAGTCATGACGAGACCCGTCCGTGTGACCCCGTCGAGGGAGGGGGTGTCGGTCATGCCTGGGCGCAGGAGAGCTGACTGACACCTCCTCGGGAAGGACAGGGGCGCGATGAGGCTTGGGGCGAAGCGCTCTGGCGATGGACCTCGGTGTTGAACTGTGGGGTGCCCAGCGAGTCACAGAATATGTTGGCCCGGGAGATCTGCGGTCGTGGGAGACAGCGAGGTGGTGGTCGGCAGTTCCGACGCGAGCAGAGTCTTCTCTCCCTCTGTAGGGGTCCCGGTCCCGATGTGGGGGGAGCGGCGACCTGGGGAGCTTTCCCCACCGCTTGGACACGGACTAGCGCATCCACGACGGACGCGAGTCGGTCTATCCGGGCGGCTAGGGCGTTGATGGCATTCGGGGGAGGAGATTCGTCCGCGCCTCCGATGTGGGGGAGGTGGCGGCTAGCGCTTGGATCGTCGCGGTGATCACTCGCCATTGAGTTGAGATCGGAAGGTGAACTTTGTTCAGGGGAATCAAGATTTTCCCACGGACGGCGCCAACTGATGGAGGTCTAGATCTCCTTTAGTTGTTACCTTCCGTAGATCTGCTGCGAGCGACGATGGACAGCTGAGATTGAGTTGGAGGTTGCCTCCTGAAGCGTGTGGATCTCAATAGGTTTGAGGTTATTGTGGCCGAGCTAGTTGCAAGAAAGTCTCGAGGTGGTTGTACCACCGAGGACCCTCCGACAATCAAGTTAGACCGGATATTTGAGCAGAGTAATAACCTAGTAGGAGAAAATCACTTACTTGATCCGTCTGGAGAGGGGTTTATATAGTGGTGGCAATAGGCAGGCAGGCACGGGAATCACGCCGGCCGTTACGCTCCCGGCGTCACGCCCGCGTGATAGGCGGGATCCCCCACTAATGGCGAGACAGGCTCGTTAATGGGGGATCGTGATGGCGTAGAACGCGGGACGTGGCCGGCGGATATCTCGCGTATGGTGAGATTCACGGAGGTGAGGGGTTGCGCCTGCGATAGGTGTCGTTGGTCGGTCGATGTTACCGAGGAATATGAGCTCAGCGGGAGGCTCGGCATGAGTGGGAGGCCGAGGCTTCTTTGTTCTATGACAGCTCGGAGGTGAGCTGTGGGTGGTCTGGAAGGCCACCGAAGGTCGGGAGACTCCTCGGGCAAGAAGATGGCTCGAAGGCGAGCCGGGAAGGCGAGGAAGCTCAGCCCCAAGGAAGGCTCGGAGGCGAGCCGGATGGCCGAAGAAGCTCGGGCCTGTGATAGCTCGGAGTAGAGCAAAGGGACGGTTGGCTTGGCTGCTGTGCTCGGGGGCAAGGAATGGGGTGCAGCCTCGGAGACAGGGTTTGAGGGAAGCCCCTACTGTAGCACACTGGTTCCCCCTCCGTGGCCCTCAGGGGCCTAACTGGTTTACGCATGTGACACGTCATCCGCCACGTGTCATGATATAAGGAATTACCGTTATTGAGCATCATCACTAACTCAAGTAGCGTTTTCTCTCGATAGAAAATGCTACTTGAGCTAGCGTTTTCCCTTTAGGCCCACCACTTATAGAGACTCGTGACATTATCACTTAGCAGTTCCATTCTTTCTCTCTCTTTCCAATTGATCCCCTTTCTTGGTAAAAAAAAAACAACCTTCCCACTGCTCGTAAAGAAATCTCTGAAATTTAATTCCAAGGTCGAAGAAGAATTCCTCTCAACTCAAAGAAAGATATATTTCAACTCGTTTATAGGATAATCGTTCATTTTGCATATTGATTGCTTGATTTTTTATGGGTTTTTAGTTTGATTTCTGATAATAACAGCATGTGCTTCATATTGTCAGCATGAGCTTTATGGGGGTGGGGGGTTGTTCACAAATTTGATATTTGTTTGATTAAAAAATAATTTGAAAATCACTGGATCTAATATGGATCTGAAATTGGGTTTGAAAATTTAGGAAAATGATAGTTTAGGAAATTTATTTGAAATTTTAGGAATTTTCTTTAATTGAAAACAAAGATTATTAAGTGGACTGCAGTATAATTTATAAAGTTTTTCTTAGCAAAGCTATTTACATGAATTGTATTGAAAAAAGTCATTTATTTGATGTATAGAGTATACGATGGGCTCGTGTGTTCCATATTGGCTGTATTTTGGTGGACGGATTATGAACACTGATTCTCATGGGGTTGAGTATGAAGGTCATACCATATACAAATAAGTTAGGATCCGTCGTCAGATATTGATAGATGACTTTTTTGTGTAGTTTATGAGAAATTAGGAGTGGACAAAACAAGATATCATGTGACAATCTAAGCACGATATGATATTGGTAGGGGAAGAAGATCACACCTTATGCTTGTGAGCATTGCAGATGATAATTCACTACAATCGATGATCGGGTATGCATCACCCTCGAATACGTCTTGGGGTGCTTCAGAATTCTATATTGAACAATTCCAACTCCATGATGATCAGCCATCGTCATCGTTTGTCTTCCCTTCGCATAATGAAGTCCCACTGACAGGTGGAATGCTGATAACTGAGCCTGATTTCGCATCACATAGTGAAGTCTCGCTAACAGTTGACGATTCTCAAAGTGAGCCTTATTTCACGTCATAGTATGAAGCACTTCCACCTAATGAAGTCTCGCTTGATAAGCATGTTGGTTCAGGCGTGTTTCTAAATTTTCTCTTGAATGAAGATCCTACTCAATTATTTGCATATATGCCCGGGTGAACAATGAATTGATATTGGAGAATGAGGATGAGGATGTGGGTGATATAGGGGAGGATGATGATTGTCACACCCCGCTTCCCAATGTACGGACAAGGAGACGCGATGTCACGCCCCGCTTCCCAGTGTACGGCGAAGTGGACGCGACGAGTTCCGCTACGTATGTACTCAGAAGTACATACGCTAAGCGTAGCTAAGCAATATACAATAATCACAAGAGACAAATGATATTGAAATAACAGCAACTTTTATTAATAACATTCTTTGTACAATGCATGAAATGAAAATACAACTGGAATGAAAAAGCAATGCCTAAACAGTGGCATAACAGAAATGAAAAAAATACTGGAAAGAACAAGGTACAATTATCTAGGGCTCTGGTTCTTCTTGGAACTGCTCCAAATCTTCACCGGTGGGCTCGATCTCAGCTTGGTCCAACACACCTGACGACATTCAAAGAAGAAAGAAATAGAATGTCGTCAGCGAACAGGTCGCTCGGTAAGTCCCAAAGAATAAGAAGAATGAGAATGACAGAGTAACAGTATTTTCTAAAGTATTATATTGTTGAATATTATGGAACATTGTGTAACGCTGTTGTTTGTAGCTTGGTACAGAAGGATGCCAGTGTATACGAGGGGGATCTCTATATGCTAGAGATCAGGGCAAAAGGAAAGTACAAGGAACCGTTATGCCACGGTACAACAGCAACAGGATTCAGGTTAGGTGTCTTAATCTGACCACCTCGTGCCACTTTTAACACCTTCCGTACCAATCTACCCCTTAAACCCCGTAGTGTTTTAACAGTATTGTAGTATTGGAATATGTAAGTTGAGTGACTGACCAAAACCATGATATCAGTAAACATGTTATAACTGTATAATCAGGTAAATGGAATATCAGGATAATGGATGAATATCCATGGTTTGATTCAGTCAAAAGGAATATATTGTTAACTGGATTCAGGGTTTTGTATTCAAAATTGTGTTGGAATATTAAAGAATATAGATTGACTTGAATTGTATTCGAGTCAGGAATAGTCAGACTCTAACCCGAGTCAGACTAAAAGAAAGATAATTTGAAGTTCAATATTAGCTAGGGGCCTTTTTGTAATTTGTAAAACTTGAGGGGGTTTTCTGTAAAAAAATACTTTTGTATAGTTTTCAAAATACACCTCAAGTATTTAATAATCGTCTTTATTGTTATAATGAATGCGTATTTTATTTGTGTTATTCTAGTGAATATATCCTAATAAAAGTATTAATTGTTTTATTTGAAATTCATGGTATTTTAACGTAACTTTTAATCTTGGAATTTTTTAGGAAGAAGTGGAAACTTTATATTATGATAAAATAGGTGTTTAAATGATAAATATATATATTAACACATGAATAATTTAATATAAATATTTTATTTAGAAAAATCTCATTTTCCCTTAATATTGTATTTAAAACCTTTCGAGACCGAATGCTCCTTGCGGAGGTCTGAATCTCGCACTACTAGCCTGCGGGTGCACGATGAACCGTACTATCCCTAACAGGTTCCCCAAAAGTGGGTTGTAGCGGCGCTTTGCTTAGGTTTAACAATACTTTTCATTTAGGAAAACGGTTTTATAAATATAAGGTATTTAATTGCAAAAGAGTATAGTTTTCCGTATTTTAGTTGTTAGGGTTTCCTAAGCCAACTAGCCTATTTCTAAGGTCTAAACGATAAGTCATTAGAAGCCTCAAATCACCTCTTCACCGCCAATTGTGGCCAGGTAAGTGGGAAGGAACCACAGTCGTGGGCCTAATTAAAAACCACTAGCCTTAGACACACTTGCCTAGGCACCACAAGACAGTTTAGATAAACGATCGATGTCCATGACCAATCGTGCTTTCATTTTATTAAAAGATTTTACTTAGAAATGTTTACAACTTAAAGTTTTCAATAAAGGTTATAAAGATTAGGGTATTTTAGTGAAAAGTCCTGTAATTTCGTATTCTGTATTTTTGTTATTTATCAATTAGGGTTATATTGAGTGTGTGTAGGGGTATGTCATTACCTCGTGACTTATATTAAGTTTTGGTGAAGTTTAAAGGGAAAACATGCTATGTTAAACTTAAAGGTATTATAGCGCAAGAATACAGTATTCGAAAACGTTATCATTTTATGTGTGAAATTTCATTCAAATTGGGTTCTACAAGTTTAGTGATCAAGATAAACCTATTTATGAGTGAGGAAAATAATTAAACTAAGAAAAATGAACTTCATGGTATTTTTATGAAAAGAGTACGGTTTTGCAAAGAACTTATCATTTCATGTGAAAAAGTTTGATTAAATTGGTTTATGGGTGATTAATAGTCAACAAGCATATGGGTAGATAATATGTATTAGGTGACAAGTGGAAATTTAGAGAAAAACCGAATCGGAAATCGGTTTGTCCGATTTCCGTCGGGTTCCAAAAAGTCGTATTTTTATCTTAAAGAAAAGAGAGATAGAAGAAGGTGGGACTTACGGTTTGGACAAGCTAAGGAAGCTAGAGGTCGTGGTGGTTGCCGATTCGTTGAAAACGTCGCGAAGGTCCTGATCCGGTCGCCGGAATCCGTCGTCGATTTCGGCAGCGCTTCGCTTCTCGCTCTTCGTACCGAGTTCTCGAGAATTTGGGAGAGTGGACTTAGAGTTGTGAAGGGAAAATGTAGAGTATAGGGGTCTTTATATAGGGCTAGGCTAGGGTTAGGGTTAGGGTTACAAAATATTAAAAATAAATATAAAAATAATTAAAATTTCATTAAATTTGGTCTTAAAAGTGATTTATTGAGAATTGGGTAACAGTAAAAAAATTTTAAAGTATGCAGTTGAATAGACCAGGTCAACACGAATTTTTTTCGTGTTGACGACTCGGCCGACCGGCCGAGTCCGGCCGGCGGCGCCGGCCGATTCGGCCGAGTCGCGGCCGAGTCGGGTCTCGTTGGGACGGGCTCGGTCTGGAGGGAATTTTGGCATACTTTAATTTTCTTGATTCGCAATAAATCGTGAGTTATGGCTGTTTGACCGTTTGACTTCTAAAAAAAATTAAAACAAAAAGATATAAAAATTATGTGGGGTATGGGATTCGAACTCTGGTGGCTTGGTTCAGCAATGCAAGGTATTACCAATGAGCTACAAGCTCCTTCTTGTAATTATTGTAAAGAAATAGATACTTAAAATGATATCAGCAGCATTAAATATCAAAGTACACTTTAAATTTTAAAACAATTTAATGTACACTAAAAATGAAATTATTTAAAAACAAAATAATTAATTATATATATCTTGTGCTCAGAGTAAAATACTCCTTTATGAATTTAAAAAATTTAAAAAAAATTTGTACAGAAAAATGTATATGAAAATTAGGGTTGTTACACGCGACGGGTCCGCTACGCATTTACTCAGAAGTAAACATGCTAAGCGTATCTAAGCAATATAAAGTAAAGTACACAAGAGACAAGATGTAAATGCACAACAATTTTATTTATTCAACATTCTTTTTACAATACAGCTGAAATGTAAATACATGGAATGAAAGCAATGCCTAAACAATGGCATGACAGAAATGAAAATATGTATAAGTAATCTAGAGCTCTGGGTCGAAGGCTATCTGATCCAAGTCCTCGCTGCTGGGCTCTGTCTTCAGAAAGGCCGATCCACCTGACAACATTCCAAAGAAAGAAGAAAGGAATGTCGTCAGCGAACAATCGCTCGGTAAGTCCCAAATAATAGGTATAGACAGAATAGACCGAAGGAGAATGTAACATTTAAAGTTGTATTATATTGTTAACGCTGTTGTTTGTAGCTTGGTACAGAAAATGCCAGTATATACGAGAGGAGTCCCACTATTCCGGACACTAAGGTATACGGAGCACAAGGAACCGTTCAGCCACGGTACAACGGCAATGGATATTCAGGTTAAGTGTATTATGGTTACAGTCTCGTGACACTTTTAACACCTTCCGTACCAATCTACCCCTTATAAAACCCCGCGATGTCTTGATTGTATTGTTTGTATTGTATTTTCTTGTATTGTAAATTGTATATGGATGACTTGCTGGAACCATGATATCAGTAATGGAACGGATATAATAGATGTACATGTAGATGGAGAATATCCATGGTTTGGTTCAGTCAATATAGATTGATATAGATTGAATAGACGGATTCATATTGAATTGTAATTTATACTTGAATCACATTCAAGTCAGATTGATTAGATTGAGATTTAGTCTGAGTCAGACACTTTAAAAAGAACCTGAAATCCTAAATTAGTTTTGATGTTATCGGTAACTACCGCTCATGGACAGCAGGATTTGTGTCTTTTTTTAAGACAATTACCGTGTTGATAACACCGTTTGTTAGATTGTCTACCTTAAATAGGCAAGCACCCATATTTCCGGCTCCCTGAGGCTCAAGAGACTGGTCCCGCTTAAACCTATGTTTACTAGGGTCCTTATTGTAATTTAGTATAACTTAAGGGGATTTTATGTAAAATAGTTTGATATAATTTTCAAAATACACCTCAAGTATTTAATTATCGTCTTTAGGGTTTTCATAGATGTATATTTTATAAAAGTGAAATTTCTAGTGAGTAAAACCTAATTTTCATATTATAGGGTATTTTATTGAATATCGGTATTGTTTTGTATTTGGATGGTATTTTCATGTATTGGTGATTCCCTTGATTTGGAAAACTTAGAATATTTATATAATATATTTAAAATAGATATTTTGATAATAGATATTTATATATATAAGTAAATTTTATTTATTTTCTTGTACAAATCTCATTTTCTAAAGAAAAATGCATTAAAATTCCATCGAGATTGAATGCTCCTTTCAGAGGTCTGCATCTCGCTCTACTAGGCCCGAGGATGTGCGATAATCTGCACCATCCTGAACGGGGTCCCCAAAAGTGGGTTGTAGAGGCGCAATTGCATGGAAATGTTTAATATATCTTTTTATAAAAATGGTTTTATAAGTTAAAGGTATTTATTTGTAAAGTCATTTTATCCCAAGAATAAACTCCCAAAACTTCATCGTGCTATGATAGAGATGTGTGTTGTGATGAGGTACGTCATTATCTCATGAACTATCTAAAAGTAATACAAATTTATATTGTTTTATGTCGGTAAACTAAAATATGTGGTATTTAATGTAAAACTGCGATAAAAATTGCAATATAAATTATTTTAATGTGAAACTTGTTTAATATGTTTGTTAATATTTATTGAATATGATATGAAAGTTTGGTATTTTCTTGTTTAAGAAAAGTAGGATTTTAAAGAAAAACCGAATCGAAAGTCGGATTAACTCCGCTTCCGTCGGGTTTTAGTATTTAAGATTTTTAGAATAGAGAAAGAGAGAGGAAGAGGGGACTTACTGGCTTCAAAGAGAGGGAAGAGGTAGAAGAAGGATTGGGAAACGTTGGGACGTCGTTTCATCGCCGGAATCTCCTCGAAATTTCGTCGAAGCTTCGCCCTTCGCTAACTCCACTTGTACACCAAAGAGGACTTAAAAGTTTTTGAGAGTTTTAGCAGGGAATTGTGAGTGAGGATGTAAGAAATGGGGTATGGTATTTATAGGAAGAATTAGGGTTTGGTGTATTGAATGGGTGAACTAAAATTTGTATTAAAATTGGATTAAATGGGCATTTTATTGTACTCTGGATAAATTCAGAGTAAACAAGCAATATGGGGTTAGTGGGGTAGCTGAAAGGTTGCAGGGTTGAAGAGATGGAGCATCACCGACGGATATGACCGGCGGGTGCCGGTAATTTTGTGCTTCTCGCCGGGTCTTTACCGTCGGGGGGTGCTGGGTCTTGGTGCCACGTGTCGTGTCGATTCCTATACCCTTATGCACATGTTTAAATAGTCAGTATCTTTTCAGTTTACGTGTAGTGCACATGTAGACTCTTGGGCTTCTAAAAAGATTAAAAGAAAATAAAACAAAAAGATAATGTGGCTGATGGGATTTGAACTCTGGTACTATGTCTCAGCAGTGCAAGGTCTTACCAGTGAGCTACAAGCTCCTTCTTGCTGTTCTAAAACAAATCAAATTCTTATAGCATTCACAGGAATTGTAAATACCCCAATTGTACATTAACTTTTAAATAATTTTATGTACATTGAAATTGGAGTTGTTACAATGATGAAGATGATCTAGCTGGGCAAAATATAGGTCAATTGACATGTCAAAATGTGGCAGCCCCTGAGTTTATCTTTACAGATTGGATTGGAAATGCGATAGTCAACAATTTTGACGAACCGATTGTTGCCGGAGGAAGCGGTTCATAGTTGTACAGAGGACAACAGTTTCAAAATAAGGAGGATCTTAAATATGCAGTTGCGATGTATTTCGTTAAAAATCATCGGCAATATTCAGTTGTAAAGTCAAGCATATTGACGTGGTGGGTCGTGTGCAAGATTGGTGAAGGTTGTCCATGGGCTCTCCATATGTTTAGACACAATACTGACAAGCCATTCATGATCAAAACACCTAAAAAGCCTCACACTTGTGTCAATCCAATTGTAAACCGAGATCACTTTCAGATTGACTCATGTTTTGTGGAAAAAATAATCGTTGATATTATGAAAGTGACTTTAAATACCACGCCTCAAGTCATTGTTCAGACCATAAAAATTATGTTCGGTTATGTTATAAGCTATAAGAAGGCTTGGTGGGCAAAATGTAGAGCGTTGGAAATATTGTTCAGGGACTTCACAACGTCATATGCCGAGCTGCCTAACTTCATGATGACATTGCAGGCTGCTAACCTGCAAACTGTTGTTCAGTTTCAAACTGCGACAATTGAACTAGGAAAGGAATTGTTCCAAAAGGTATTCTGGAAATTTGGTCCGTCAATTGAGGGTTTCAAATACTGTCGGCCGGTTATCAGCATTGATAGGACTTTTCTGTATGGAAAATACAAAGGCACACTTTTAATATTAGTTGCTCCAGATGTCAATGATTAGTTATTTCCCCTTGCATTTGTTATAGTCGAATAGGAAAACACAAATAGCTGGGGTTGGTTTATGTATAACATACAAGTGTATGTAACTCAGAGACATCCGCTATGTGTTATATCAAATCTTCACTCCGGTATTCTTAACACTATGAGGGAGCCGATATATGGTTGGAACGAACCATTTGCTTATCACCGTTATTGTGCGCGACACTTTGCTTCAAACTTTCAAAAAAAAATTGGCAACATGCGAATGATGAACATGCTGAAGAAAGCCACCACTTAGAATCAAAGAAGAAAATATGATAGTGTGATCGTAAGGATTAAAGAGGTGAATGTTGAAATGATTGCTTGGTTAGAAAAAGAACCTCGTAAAAAATGGGCTATTACATTCGATGATGGTCGTAGGTATGGCATGATGACTACGAATTTGTCAGAGATATTCAACTCTGTTTTGAAGGGAGTTCATAATTTTCCAGTCACGGCGATTGTCCAGTTTACATTCTATCGGTTGAATGTATATTTTACCGAGCGACGTCGTGTGATGCAAAAACTTATTGCCGAGGGTCAAATGTTCGCTCCGATGATTCAAGCACTGTTAGAAATTAGGCGTGAAAAGGATAATTTTCATGAGGTGACCATGTACGATTAAAACACTAGACTATTTTCGATTAAGACTGGTACGCACCTTGTAGGCGGTCGGCTTAGAGGTGGCAAGACATAAATAGTTAGCCTTTAGAAGTCCCCAAGATGTTCTTGTGGGAAAATGCGAGCTTATCACCTTCCTTGCTCGCATGTTATGGTAGCTTACGCATCTCGAGCGGTTGACTACCGTATCTTTATCGACCCACACTATTCCTTAGACCTGTTGGCCTCCACTTGAGCACTTAATTTTTTTCCGATCCCTGATAAGGAGTCTGGTGCATCTATACAGGTGCACATATTGTTCCTGACGGGTCTTTGCCAAGATGCAATAAAAGACGACCTCCGTCAACACGTATTCGAAATGACATGGATGTGAGGCAAGATAAAACATGTAACGACCTTGAATTTTCTTTACAAAATTTTTTCGTCTTAAAGTACAGAATGGTGTCTGCTAACCTGAGTACAAATTATAAATTAAATTTGTTTTAAAACATTAAGAAACAACTTGTAGCTCATTGGTAAAGCCTTGCACTGCTGTGACATAGCCCATACGTTCGAATCCCATCAGCCACATATTATTTTTTCTGAAATTTTATTTTAAATTTTTGGAAGCCCAAAAGTTTACACGTGCAATACACGTAAGAAATGAAAAGACAGAAAAATAAACATGTGCACAATGTTATATGAACAGCTAAGAACACGTGGCACCAATCCAAGCCCCCACACCTTCAGTTTGGCCGGCGAGATCAAGCCCTAGACCGGTACCGTCAGGCCCTCCGTAGGGGATGGTCCCCGTTCTTTCCACACTTGACCCCTGGCCTACCCCCACTACCACTATTCTGTTTATTTTCCCTGAAAATTAACAGAGAATTAAAATAAATATTTAAATCCAATTTTTAATACATTTTAAATTCTTTATTCAATTCCTAAACCCAAATTTCATCCTATAAATACAACCCTATACCCTAGCCCTCTTCATTCTAAAATCTATTGCCAAAATTCTCAAAATTTCTAAGTCCAAGAAAAGTACAAGTGGAGTTAACCCTAGGTCAATTTCCGGCGAGTATTCGAGACGTTTCCGGCGACTCCGCGACTACACGAAGGCTACCATTCTCTTCATCTACCTCCCCTCTATCCTTTTAACTTGTAAGTCTCATCTTCACTCTTCTCTTTCTACCATAAAAATTCTTCTTTTTAAAACTTGTCGGTAAGTGGAGTTATACCAACATTCGATTTATAATCTTTAAAATTACAATTTTTCTTAGGAATCACTCATCCATATCACTATACCTTGCTCATTAATCATGGAACAAATAATTATAAACAATTTTCATCTTAAAATACCATGTTATGTAACTTTAAATTGCGTTTTTCTTTTAAATACCACAAACTTTACATATAATATCCTTTAATTATTTTTGCTTAACATACCTTTAGAAAACCTCACGAAGTAATGACCTACCTTTCACAAACACACGTCTTGACATAGCACAATTCTCTTGAATAATATTTTTGTGGCAAAATACGACTTTTCATCAAAATATCTTAAACTATTAAAAATCGGATTTTTTTAAATTGTGTTACTCAATTCTTTGTGATTATGCCTCTACAACCCATTTGGGAAATCCGGTTTAGATGGTGTGGATTATCGCACATTCTCGGGACTAATAGAGTGAGATGCAGACCTCCTCACGGAGCATACGATCTCGATGGAATTTTAATACAATTTTTAAGAAAAACGAAGATTTCTATTTAATAATATAAAAAATTACTTTTAATAATTATATAAATATGATCAAACCACATATTTTTAAGATATTATTCAATTCCATGTTTCCTAAACAAAATCAAAGAATTACAGGTTTCATAAAAATACCATTAAGTTTCAATATAAGTCAAAGTTATATCAAAATAGCTTGAACTATTCAACCTATGAATATTTTCACTAATATACCTCATTCTCTAAAATTCACCTTCATGACAATTCTAAATAACATAAATAAATATTTGAGGTTTATTTTGAAAGTATACTAAAAATATTTTTCATAAAAACCTCTCAAGTTATATTAAATTACAATAAGGACCCTAGTAAATATAGGTTTAAGCGGGACTAATTCTCTTAAGCCTCAAGGAGCCGGAGAAAGTGGGTGCTTGCCTATTTAAGGTAGAAAACTAAAACGGAGTTATCAATGGTAATTGTCTTGGAAAAATACACAAATCCTTCCATCCATGTGTAGCAGTTACCGATAACACCAAAAATCTAATTCAGGATCCAAATCTGTGTAAGTGTCTGACTCAAGCTGAGTCTCGGTCTAATCTGAATACAATCCATACATGAATCCAATCATAACTCCAATGCAACATGAATCCAATATACTAAAAATGAACACTTGAATACCTGAACATGAATACCAGAACAATATCAACATGACTTAATTTGACCGAACCATGGCTATATCTTGAACTTGACTACATGACTACCGTTTACATCCTAAATTAGTTTACATGAAAAACTTATACCATGGTCTCGGCAAGTCTGATAACTACAAATCAATAAAATATACACTACGGGGTTTTAACGGGGTAGACTGGTACGGAATGTGTTAAAAGTGGCACGATGATGGTCACTAAAAGACACCTACATGAACATCCTATGCCGTTGTCCAGTGGGTTTTGACGGGGTCTTGTACTACGGGTTACCATAGTCCACGGAAAAAGTTGGACTCCTCTCGTATACACCGATACCTTCTGTACCAAGTTACAAACAACTACGTTAGCATAACAAACAGATGATTTACCAGTTCTATTCTCTTTACTTGTCTATTCAATTCTATCTTTTGGGACTTACCGAGCGCTAGTTCGCTGACGACATCCCTGTCTCTTCTTTCTTTAGAATGTTCGTCAGGAGGACCCGACTCTTAAGAGACCGAGCCCAGCCAGGACGATTTGGAGCAGATCACCGGGCAGCACGACTTAGGCTTTTACTTGTACTACTTTTCTTTTCAGTTCATACCATTGTTTAGGCATCGCTTTCTATCATTGTACTTTACTTTTCAGTTGTATGTAAAGAATGATTATCAATAAAAAGTTGTTGTTTTAGTACATCTCTTGTTATTCTTATGTTATTCATTTAAATTGCTTATTTACGCTTAACGTGTTTACTTCTGAGTAAATACGTCGCGGCCCGCCACGTGTCCTTCCCCTTATACTGGGAAGCGGGGCGTGACAGGTTTTGTTGGCGGCCCATGCAGGTCAGTTCTGCATGAAGTCTTACCATGCAGGTCAGTTCTGTATGAAGTCTTACCATGCAAGTCAGTTCTGCATGGAAATCTAAGCAATATATCACAAGAATTATAAGAATCAGTAACTATACATTCTTTACATTTCAATTCTTTGAATCTATCCTAACCCTAATTTTTCTCTCAAGGTTATGGATTCCCCGAACAACACGAGCACCAACGTGAATGGAAACACTCCACCTCCTCTATCATCACCACCTACCATAGCAGCTCCTATCAATGAGCAGACGGTATTACTTGAGACAATCAAGATTCTCTTGGAGGGACAACAGCAGCAGACTGCTATTCTCTTGCACCGCCCTGAGATCGAGGCACCCGGAGTGAAACAATTCCGGGCACTGCATCCGAAGCACTTTTCTGGGAAAGAGAGCCCACTGGAGGCAGAAGAATTGGCTCAGTCCATCGAAAATGATCTGGCAGCAGCACAAGTTCCAGAGATTGCTTGGGTGGGAGTTGCGAAACTCCAACTCACTGATAACGCCAGAGTTTGGTTGTCACGCCCCGCTTCCCAGTATACGGGTAAGGAGGCGCGACGAGGCCCGCTACGCATTTACTCAGAAGTAAACACGCTAAGAGTAACTAAGCAATATAATAAAGTACACAAGAAAAATGACAAGAGATATAAATGAAATACAACTTTTATTTATTAAACATTTCTTTACAATACAATTGAAAATGAAAATACAAGAATGGAAAGTAATGCCTAAACAATGGCATGACTGCAAGTAAAGTGAGTACAAGTAAAGCCTAAAGGTCGTGCTGCTCAGTGGTCTGCTCCAAGTTCTCTGGCCGGTCTCGAACTCCTCAGAGTCGGGTCCTCCTGACAACATTCCAAAGAAAGAAGAGAAATAAGAATGTCGTCAGCGAACAATCGCTCGGTAAGTCCCAAAGAAAAGTAGGAATAGAATAGACAGATATGAGAATATATACTGGTGTATTGTGAGTTCGTTATGTTAACGCAATTGATTGTAGCTTGGTATAGAATATGCCAGTGTATACGAGAGGAGTCCAACTTACACCGTGGACTATGGTAACTCGTAGTACAAGGCTCCGTTGATAAAACCACGGAACAACGACAATGGATGTATAGTTACGTCTTTTAATGACCATCTCGTGCCACTTTTAACACATTTTGTGCCAGTCTACCCCTTTAAAACCCCGTAATGTATTTTGTATTGATTTGTATTGTTTTGTTTAATGGATGTACGACTTGCCGAAACCATGATATCATGTAAATGGAATGGATATAAATGGATAGTCATGTAATCAGAGTATATCCATGGTTTGGTTCGATCGAGTCAAGTTGATATAGATTGTATTCTGGCATTCATGGATTCATATTGTATTGTAGTTATACTTGAATTGAATTCAAGTCAGATTATTTTCAGATTTGACCGTGACTCGAACTGAGTCAGACTTTTAAACAGAATTGAAGTCCGCATTTATGTTTTGGAGTTATCGATAACTACTGCACATGGACGGCAGGATTTGTGTCTTTTTCCAAGACAATTACTGTATTGATAACCCCGTTTTTAGGTTGTTTACCTTAGATAGGCAAGCACCCATATTCTCCGGCTCTCTGAGGCTCAAGAGAACTGGTCCCGCTTTAACCTATATTTATTAGGGTCCTTATTGTAAATTAATATAACTTGAGGGGGTTTTATAAAAAGTAGTTTTGATATATTTTCAAAACACACATCAAGTATTTAATTATCTTCTTTAGGGTTTTCATAGTTGTAATTTTTATAAGGTGAAATATTCTAGTGGATATAACCTAGATTTCTTTGTATATAGTATTTTAGTATAATATTGGAATTGTATTATTTGTAATAGTAGTTTCATGAAATTTATGATTCCTTTGATTTAGAAAATATGGAATATGTATAATGTATATTTAAAGTGGATATTTTGATAATATATATATATATAAATAGAACTTATTTATTAAATATAAATCACATTTTTCTTAAAAATTGCATTAAAAATTCCATCGAGATTGGATGCTCCGTGAGGAGGTCTGCATCTCGCTCTACTAGGCCCAAGGATGTGCAATAACTTGCACCATCCCGATCGGGGATCCTCAAAATGGGTTGTAGAGGCGCATTTGTAAGAAATTAAATAATACACTTTTAAAAAAACGGTTTTTGAAAGTAGGGTATTTTATTGTAAACTTGTAAATTCCCACAATCTAATATTCCAAAAGTTATCGTGCTACGTCAAGAATGTGTGTTGTGATGAGATAGGTCATTATCTCGTGAGTTTTCTAAAAGTAATATGATCAAAATGAATAAGCAATGTCGTATGTAAACTTGATGGTATTTTACCGTAAAACTGAAATAGAAATTGCAATACATATTATTTTGAGATGAAACTTATTATAATGTGTTTGTTTATGATTGTTAAACAATATACAAAAAGATTGTAAATTTTTTATTAAGATAAATGATATTTTTAGTTAAATTAGAAACGGAAGTCGAATTGATTCCGCTTCTGACTAGTTTTGAAAATGGAATTCGTTTTAATAGAAGGAGAAGATGGAAAGTGGGACTTACAAATTAGAAAGAAAGAGGAGAGGTAAAGAAAACTTATGGAATCGTCGGGAAGTCGTTTCGTCGCCGGATTTGTCCCAAAACGTCGCCGGAACTTTGCCTTGAGTTAACTCCCCTTATACAACTTCTTAGACTTAGGAATATTTAAAGAGTTTTGGCAATGAAATTCTGAATGAGGAGAGCCAAAATGTAGGGTTGTATTTATAAAGAAAATTAGGGTTTAGGCTAATGAATTGAGAATTTAACATGTGCATTAAAATGGATTAAAGAGGTGATTTTTAATTCTCTAGATAATTGCAGGGAAAACAAACAGTCTTGGGTTAATGGGGTAGGCCAACAGGTGTTGGGGTTAAAAAATTGTAGCATTTCCTTCCTACCAAACCGGCGGTGCCGGCCAAACTTCTCATCTTGCCAGCCCAATCCGGTAGGTTGGGGTTGGGATTGATGCCACGTGTCCATGTCTGTCTAAATATCAATTTCCACTTGTTTGTTTACTTTGTGACTTTTCATTTTATGTGCAGTGCACGTGTGAACTTTTGAGCTTCTAAAAGTTTAAAAGAAAATCAATAAAAATATTATATGGCTGGGGGGATTCGAACACAGGGGCTATTGATTGATCTCAAAAATACTTATAACCGCAATCAAGAACGGCGTCGCTTGGTAGCTAGCCGGTGAGTACGGGTCGGTCCACAGGGATGTTGTGAATTTCCTAATCGCGCTAACGAGTTAATTCCGAACGATGTGAATGGATTAATTAAATCTAAAAACTAAATTAATCTAGGGCAATTGAATTAAAGATCTAACTATCTAACTAGGGCAAGGAATTAAATTTATACTAGGGCAGAGAATGAAAAATTACCTAGGGCAAGAATTGAAATTAATTACTTACTTTACAGATGGCTCTCTCCAAACATCAACACAAGACTTGTCAGATCTGAATTTCTGAAATGAAAAGAGGCATCGATGCTCTCCAAAAGAAATCTGAATTTTATTCATAGAAAGAGACATAGGGAGGCATAACCTAATACAAGATTTAGAGTTCCTATTTATAGAGGATAGGAAACCCTAGGTTACAATTGATTCGCACGTCTGCATTTACCAAAATATCCTTAGGAAGACCTAGTCAAAGTAGACTCCAAGCTTTGGTAAAATTTTATGTCTCTGTCTCTTTAACCTTGCCGCAGAACCGCGGCCCGAGGCCTGATTTGGCCGTGGTTCCGCGGCCAAAAGGAAGTATTGAGCCTTGAAATTTCCTTTGTTGGCTCTTCTGTTTTTGGGCTTCTTTATTCTTTGGTTCTTTTATTAAAATAGCTTCTATGTTTCTTCCAGATCTCCAGTGAACAATTGCGGTGGACTTTTAACCGTTCGCTTTGTAATCTTGGACCTTGCATTGCCTTGTACTTTGTGAATTTTATTTTTGATGTAGGCTTGATCAAGAGCCTTCTGTTTGTTGGTCAAAGTCCACTTTTGCATCGTCTTTTATCTTTTTCACTGTTTTAGATCCACGAACCTGTAACTTGTAATATGTAGCAGACATGCATCAAAAGCACCTGTTTATTTATGAAACAAATAAGAATGGGGAATATAATAATGCAATATTATGGTATGAACAGCTATGTTACAGCAGGGCAGGGCTTTACCAATGAGCTACAAGTGCTTTCTTGCTATTCAAAAGCAAATTAAATTTATAACTTATACTCAGGCTTAGCTGCTGTTTCCCCCAATCAGAGCAAGGCTCTGTTTGAATTTCAAAAATTCAAATTTTGAAGAAACGCTTCAGATCCTCTGCGCTGCGCGCAAAGCGCCACGTGTCAGAAGTTGATGCGTCAGCACAGCGCCCGAGGCAGTGCGTCCAATCAGAGCAAAGCTCTTTAAAAATAAAAGTAAAGGAAGCAACGCTTCAGTTGTGCAAGCGCTGCGCTGCGCGGTACGTGTCTGCGCAGTTGCGCAAGCACAGCTGCGCAAGCGCTGCGCTGCGCGGCACGTGTCTGCGCAGTTGCACAAGCACAGCTGCGCGAGCACAGCTGCGCAAGCGCTGCGCTGTACGACACGTGTCTGCGCAGTTGCGCAAGCACAGCTGCGCTACGCGACACGTGTCACGCGTCGGGGCGTTTGCGCAAAACAGAATTGAGATTTTAAAGAAATCTTTTCTGTTCTTCTTAAAACAAGAAGATTTTCTTCTGTAAAACAGAGGCCTTTGGATCAAAGATCCAACGGTGGGGAAAATTCCCCAAATCACTCAGAGAAAGATCTCTTTAACAAATTTAACTAGTTTATGAGCACTATAAAAAGGACCCTAGACCTCAATTCAAAGGTATCAACATTTTGGGAGAAATCAAGAATTTCAAACAGAGAGAACTTTGAAGAATTAGAGAGAATTTCTCAAGAACAAGAGAAAAAGGTAAAAACTTTTAGAAAAAGAGAAAATTCTCTTAAAAACAGATCATTGATCTAAGAACAAGATCAATGATCTTCAAGAAAAAAGAAAAATAAACAATAACAGTGCCTTGCACTTTTTATGAACCACTGGTTCTTTGAAAACAAGAAAAAAACTTGTTTTCTTTGATCTAAAATTGATCCAAAAGAATAAGAACAGTGCCCAGCACTTGCTAAAACTGCACTATTGCGCAAGCCGCCAGGAAGTGCCACGTGTCAGCAGTGCAACAGCGCAGCGCACTGCGCTGTTGCGCTTGCGCTCATCAGAGCATGACACGTGTCACTTCCACATGCGCTTGCGCTCTTTAATTTGCGCAAAGCGCCTGACAAGCCGTGTGGGGCACTGTCAGAGTATTTAATGCTCTGTATTATTAAGAAAAGGGACAGAGCCCAATTAAAAGGCCTAACAGGCCTAATCAAAAATGCTATGCATTTTAAAAAGGGCAGAGCCCAAACAAAATAGATGCTCTGCATCATTTATAAAAGGGCATAGCCCAACCAAAACAAAGAAAAATAATGCAGTGAAGGGGCAAGGCCCTAGCACAGGTCCAATAGGCCAAAGACAAAAGAATATTGAAACTGGACTTAACCCAGTCGTGGCCATAAGTCCTCAAATTAAATTGACTGAGCACGGCTGCTCTCTAAATCAATTTACATCCGGTTCGAGGGTACATCTCCGAACTCCTCTGACAGTTCTCGTTGTAATCCTTCAACGACGTCAGAGAGGTGACGGGTCCCAACGACCACACATGAATATGGACTGCGGGGTCCTTAAACTCGTGGACCGAAACGTCCTTAAACTAATATTGGACTGCGGGGTCCTTAAACTCGTGGACCGAAACGTCCTTAAACTAATGATGGACCGAAATGTCCTTAAACTAATGACGGGGCACCACGTCCCTAAACTGGAATATGGACCACCACGTCCCTAAACTGGCGATGGACCACCACGTCCCTAAACTGGAATAATAGAGCCTCCAAGCGCTCTTCTGTCGGATCTAAACGATCCCACTTAAGTAGATCTTAGCCCTAAACAAGGCTAACGTATCCTTAAGCATTTCACCAGATTCCATATTCCCTAATCAACTTCGGTTCAAGGGTACATCTCTGAACTCCTCTGACACCTATCGTTGTAATCCTTCACCGACGTCAAGGAGGTGACGAGTCCCGACGGCCATATATTAAATGGATCACCACGTTAAGTAGATCTTAGTCTTATACAGGACTAACGTATCCTTAACGAACGTTTAAGTTGATCTTAGCCTCAACACGGCTAATGTATCCTTAAACTAAAACACCAAACCCAAATCTAAGTAAATACGGATTTGGACTAATCCACGTCCTACGAGCGACGACATAACTTTGCCTCCGTATACAATCCACGGGCAACCACAAACAAAACAAACACACACGACACAAAGTGAAATTCTGGAGAAGGAGAAAGTGGCTACCGCGACGCGGTAGCGTAATTAACCGCAGGGGCTTGCGCCTGCAGGGAAGAGCGTCCCCACAATCAAAAAACCCCTCTAGCGAGGGGGAATCTGACGAAGTCTGCTACATCGGCCGCATCCGTCTAAACCTCCGATACACGGTGCCATAAATCAACTTGGCATCTTCGGAGAGGTAGACGGATAAAACCAAATAGCATCTGCCCCGAATCTCAGGCAAGAGGAACCTACGCGGTCGCGTCTCTGTATTCGGAGGGGAACAGATTCTGGCACGCCCGATGGGACCTTTTCCTCTTTCCACTCCACGCTTCGTGTGTCGTCTTCGCGAAC
Organism: Agapanthus africanus; assembly: GCA_030015575.1. Lineage (NCBI taxonomy): Eukaryota > Viridiplantae > Streptophyta > Magnoliopsida > Asparagales > Amaryllidaceae > Agapanthus > Agapanthus africanus. The sequence goes on along the minus strand of CM057338.1, from coordinate 268,986,170 downwards.
GAGTCGCGGTTTATTAATGGTTGCCTTTGGATTTCAAGTTACTAAGATTTGGTCTTTTGCCTGGCGCAGAAATCAAGCATCAATGGCCTCAAATTGCTCGAACTGCTCGAAGTGCCACTGCAACGGACGCTCCACCTCACCTGGAGGTATAGCATATGGGCCCCAAGCGGCCTCCTTCCTCGCTCTGCCGGTAGAACAGGTGACCCAGGCCACCACCGGCCTGTTTTTCGGGACCATGATCCCACCTGCAAGCTTCTCTATACCAATACCTCCACCAGAAGCGAACAAGAAGTCGGTCTTCGACCAGCTCACTGCTACGACGGCCCCTGTCAACGGGTCGTCCACTACGAAACCAACAGCCTCCGTCTTCGACAGGATAGATCAAAACTCTGAGGGGCCCGCTAGGAAGCCCATGAACTCTAAAATGGCTGTCCCAAGGAAGGCAATAGCCGCTGCTCCAGAAGTCGTCAAGGCGGCTTCCCCTGTCAAAGAGTCAGTCTTTTCAAGACTGACTATTCCTGCTCCTGCCCCTGCTCGAGGATCTGTCTTCGACAGGTTGAATATCACCCCTCAAAGGACAGCCTCAGTCTTTGAGAGGTTAACACCAGCGGCGCCTCACTCAGACGGGGGCAAAAAGAAGCTGTCTCTATCTCCGAGCCAGTCCCAACGGTTCGTCATGCTCGACGCCGCCATTGGCGACGAGTGAGGAAGGCAGGGGGCAACTCCCCCTCAGGGCTAACTCCACCGGCTCCAGAGGTGGAAGTCAACGCTGCTGTTCCAACTGGGAACAGCTTTGAACTGCTAAGAAGGGTACGTAAGAACTCTCCAACCGCTACATTGAAAAGATCTCCTCCGCCCGCGGAGAGAGTTCCGGAAACACAGCAAGAACAGCCCCCTCAACGGCTGTCCTAAAAAATATACAAGGTTTGGCGGAGGGTTCAAGACTCCGTGATTGACCCAGGTTATTCTCGTCAACAGAAAAAGGCGAAGGTGCAAAAAGAAAAGGACCGTCCTATTAAACAGCAGAGGACAACAATCACCAGGGTGCCCACAGCAACGGCCCCCTCCACTTCAACGGCCCACAAATGAAGAAGGCCAGAGAAAACCCCCGCGCCCGCGGCAAATGCCAAAGGTGGTGAACCCAGACACCCTAAGTCAGGGGGCATTGTAGTTCATACCGTCTATGTGGTGTCTGGTAAAGAGGACAGTCACATATCTACGGGTCATCGACCGCTTACGCGATCAGTGACCAAAGCGCAGGAGCAGCAGCAGAAGCTCCAAGAGATGATGAACGCTATGGCCGCACTTACAGGGCCAAAAGAAAACCCTGAAACATCCTCGGATAAACGCCAGGAGGAAGAAACCGACGCCAAATTCCTTCGTCAAATAATAGAGAAGAAGGACAAAGAGGCTGCTGAACAAGCAGCCAACATACAGCGTATGGGCCTCCTCTTCCAAGACATGATAGGGATGATGATACAACAAGATCCTCCGGCTGAAGAGCCTCCAATCGTCCTTGGAGACGATAGGGGAGAAATGTCGAATCCTCCACCGGCTCTGTCAACAGCCAAGGAGGAGGCGATCTCCAAAGCCGACCTGGACGAATATATAGCTCAGCAGATCCAGGTTCATCAAGCGACTGAAGCAGCAGGACAGGTCGTAAAAATGGGGCGACCGTATCCAGGCTGGTACGACCAGATCAAGTATCTGCCGGGCTACATAATTCCCAAGTTCCATGTCTATAAGGGGACGCGCAATCCCCACCAGCATGTTGCCCAATTCAGGGCACTTTGAGGCAACACCGGCGGTGATGATAAATTGTTGCTTCGCCAGTTCGTTGGAAGCTTATCAGACACAGCGTTCGAGTGGTACTCTAAGCTCCCGAACGACTCTATCAAGACCTTCGCGGAGATGGAGCTATTGTTTACCCAGCGTTTTGCAAGCGCCAGTGAACGCACCCCGATGACGGCACTGATTAACGCCAGGGTAAGGCCAGGCGAGACATGGGTTCAATATGCTATACGGTGGCGGAACTTATGGTCAAAGTGCGAGCAGCGCATTGAAGAAGCTCCTGCAGTGGGTATGTTTGTAGGAACCCTTGATCCGCAAGCAACCATCTCGCAATTTATGATGTTCTTCAAGCCGACTACCTTCCAGGCCTTGATTGACAAGCTAGCGCAAATGGATCAGATGGGCCATAGACCCTCTCTTCCAAAGTCGGACTCCCGAAATGAAAAGGGGAAGGGAAAAGCGATCGTTGTCGCTAATACTCAACAACAGCCGAGTAACTCGAAGCCGGTTGTTCGTCAGAATAATATGCGTCCGCAGGTACCCCTTGGGGAGAGACTAAGACGTCCTTACTCGTTTCCCCGAGATAAAACGAGAAGGTTATTCGAGCTGGCGTTGCGCAACCGACTCATAAATCTGCCGGATCCAAAACGTCCGTCGCAACCAAATGATGTCAACGATCCCAACTACTGCCCCTATCACCGAGTACTAGGTCATCCGATCGAAGATTGCTACGTCTTCAAAAATTGGCTCGAAGACCAGTACCAACAGGACAAGTTCGCGCTATCCGATAGATGGAAGGTGAATCCGCCGCAACCTCACGCCTCTAAGAGGATGAATATGCCGGGGGCAACGTGCTCTCTCGTCGAAGAAACCCCATGGGAGGTTGTGCTGTCACCTAAGACAAAGAGAATGCTGAACGATCTTCGGGCATGCCCAGCGATCAAATGGAAGAACCCGTTGGAACCTCAGATCATTGAGGGAATGTTGAAGCCGCGTCCAACTCAAAAGATCGATAGTAGTGGCCCAAGCACTCACAACCAACCGTCAAGAAGAAGAAAAAATCCAAGAATCCCGTGAAGCCTGGCGACGAGCGCACGGACTTACAAAAACAAATTGATGTGCTGGAGGAATACAACCAAAAAGTGCGGACTCCCATTACACTCCAAGAGTTCCTCAACCACGCCTTTCAAAAAGAAGATGAGGGAGACAGCTCGTCGGATGAATCTGAAGAATACGTGGCGAGCTGTCATACGATTTCCCATTCGTTTACAGACGACGAGGAAATTCCTTGCGCTGGGAAGCTAGGGATGGACCCTGAACTAAAAATTCTGCGACCGTCAGATGAGATGATCGATGCTTTCCTGAATGAGATTCGTCTGAAAGTAAAAGCCAATCAAGAGCGTGAGATGGCCATACTGGAAGGAGCCAAACACCGCCGACTGGACGAAAGAGTCGAGGCACTCCCATCAAATCAAAAGACATCCGCTGCCGATAAAAACAAATTCAAGACGAGGAAAAGGTTTGCTAAAGCCATATCAATGGGAATGAAGCTACCACCCTCGGAAGAAAACACTCTCGGTGGAATAGAGATGTATCCTAATTATTGCCTATATCATCGGAAGATCGCACACCCTACTGAAGACTGCGAATCCTTTAACTGTTGGTGGCAAGGGTATATCGCCCAAAAGCAACACTTCGACAGGACAAAGTGTGAAGCTCGTAGACGTCGAAAAAATACGACAGATGAGCATAAAAGAGTCGCCGGCAATTGCCACAAGAACGACCCCGATGAAGAAACAGCCTTCAACCCTCTCTTCAAGGGATCCTTCTCTGAAGAATTGAAGAGTCATGAGAACATTCATCCGTGCAAGGGCATACTACCCGGAAAGAATCTCAGACCCGCAAACGACGGAGCGAACAAAAAGGATAAAGGAAAAGAAAAAATGACCTTCGTCGCCAACATTCAACAACAGCCGAGCAACTCAAAATCGATTGTTCGCCAAAACAACATACGCCCACGCCCATCACTCGAGGAAAGACTGGGACGTCCTTACTCGTTTCCCCGAGATAAAACGAGGAAACTGTTTGAACTGACAGTGCGCAACGGATTCGTCAATCTGCCGAATCCGAAACGTCCGCTACAGCCGGGAGATGTCAACGATCCTAATTACTGCCCCTACCATCGAGCAGTAAGTCATCCGCTCGAAAATTGCTTCGTCTTCAAAAACGGGGTTGAAGACCAGTACCAACAAGGCGAACTCGCGCTGTCTGAAAACTGGAAGGTGAGCTCGCCACAACCACATGCTCCGAAAAAGATGGATGTGCCGGGGGCATCATGCTCATTCATAGAGAAAGCCCAGCGGACCCCTACGTCCTAAAACTGGATAGCGGACCGAAATGTCCTTAAACTAATGACGGACCGAAACGTCCTTAAACTAATGACAGACCGAAACGTCTTTAAACTACTACCGCAGCATCCTTAGGCTGACAAGATGAATAAAAAAAAAGAGAAGAGAAAAAGAAAATAATAAAAAAAAATGATGAATGATAAAAAACGGTATGTCCATAAGCAAAAAGGGCACGGATGAAAACCCGAAAGGGCTCCGTCAGTAAAAACAGCAGGGCTACCGGCGAGTGTTCGTGAAAACCCGAAAGGGCACGACCTCATAAAAAAAAAGAAGAAGAAGAAAATAAAAAGAATAAAAAAAACGGTATGTCCATAAGTAAAATGGGCACGGATGAAAACCCGAAAGGGCTCCGTGAGTAAAAACAGCAGGACTACCGGCGAGTGTTTGTGAAAACCCGAAAGGGCGCAATCTCGTTAAAAGACACTTATAGGGTCCTCTCGACCTTGTAAGGAGAAACCACACGCGTGAGATCCTTACGACTCACAAGGGAGCAACACACTTAGGGATCCCCATGATTCCTAAGGAGAAAATACACTTGCGAGATCCTCACGACTCGTAAGGAGAACTCTCTTATGAGACCCTCACGGCTCATAAGATTTGAAAGTCTTAAGTTACAGAGACCTAAACCTGTGCTTAAGCAACCCCCACAACTTCCGATATTGCCCTACAAGTGGTCCAATATGGGCTCTTGTATACAATCCACGGGCGCGAATAAACATTTCCCTGACCAAGTCCCATCCGTGACTGGGGATATGTTCACATGGTGAACAACCCTTATAAATCCTCTCGATTTATGAGGAGAAAATCCTCTTGTAGGATCCTTACGACTTACAGAGGAACAAAACACTTAGGAATCCTCACGATCCCTAAGGAGAAAATACACCTACAAGATCCTCACGACTTGTAGGGAGAAATAACTTTGTGAGACCCTTACGGCTCATGAAGTCAAAAGCCTTAGTCGACAGGACCTTAACCCTGTTCGCTAAGCCACCTTTGGTCGACATCGACAGAGGAAAATGATGATTCGCTCCTGGCAATATCCCAGTTGTAGCGGTGCTGATGCCGAAATCGGTGTCTAATTCCAGGCTTACAGCGAAAATCTAGTAGGCCGCACATGCATATGAAATAGCCGAAATGATGGGGCAACTTGCAATAAAAAGCAGCAAGTAAAAATGTATGCACACAAAATAGCCGAAATGATTGGGCAACTCGCAATAAAAAGCAGCGAGTAAAAATAAAAATAAATAGCCGAAATGATTGGGCAACTCGCAATAAAAAGCAGCGAGTAAAAATAAAAATAAACAGCCGAAATGATTGGGCAACTCGCAATAAAAAGCAGCGAGTAAAAATAAAAATAAACAGCCGAAATGATTGGGCACCGCGAAAAATAGCCGAAATGATTGGGCAATCGCGACCTTCGCGATATAAAAGCTGAAATGATAGAGCATCGCGGAAATAAAACAATAAAAAGAAATATATGAAACCTTTTGCCCTACAGTTAAGATCACATCGATCCCTGTATACAATCCAAGGGCACAAACAAAGAGGGAACCACACCTTCCCAACAGGCTCCGCCATAAAGCTAAGCCAGATCTCGACGACCGCATCTACAGCCTGGAGACCAACAGCGGCGTTCCTCCTCATTCCAGCAGGACACGGACGTGACATCACCAATCGGAGCCACGGCAAAGTCCTCAGTTCCAAGACTCTACGGTTCACAGACAACCTAGAGTCAGCCAATGATCTCCGTCTCGGAAACAAGTCAGCCAATGATCTCCGTCTCGGAAACAAGTCAGCCAATGACCTCCGTCGTGAAAACAAGTCAGCAAATGACCTCCGTCGCGGAAACAAGTCAGCCAATGACCTCCGTCGTGGAAACAAGTCAGCAAATGACCTCCGTCGCAGAAACAAGTCAGCCAATGACCTCCGTCGCGGAAACAAGTCATCCAATGACCTCCGTCTCGGAAACAAGTCATCCAATGACCTCCGTCGCGAAAACAAGTCAGCAAATGACCTCCGTCGCGGAAACAAGTCAACAACGACCTCCGTCGCGGAAACAAGTCAATCAAAGACCTCCGTCTCGGAAACAAGTCAACAACGACCTCCGACCCGGAAACAAGTCAATCAAAGACCTCCGTCTCGGAAACAAGTCAACAACGACCTCCGACCCGGAAACAAGTCAAGCAAAGACCTCCGTCTCGGAAACAAGTCAACAACGACCTCCGACCCGGAAACAAGTCAACCAACGACCTCCGTCTCGGAAACAAGTCAACAACGACCTCCGACCCGGAAACAAGTCAATCAAAGACCTCCGTCTCGGAAACAAGTCAACAACGACCTCCGACCCGGAAACAAGTCAATCAAAGACCTCCGTCTCAGAAACAAGTCAACAACGACCTCCGACCCGGAAACAAGTCAACCAACGACCTCCGTCTCGGAAACAAGTCAACAACGACCTCCAACCCGGAAACAAGTCAATCAAAGACCTCCGTCTCAGAAACAAGTCAACAACGACCTCTGACCCGGAAACAAGTCAATCAAAGACCTCCGTCTCGGAAACAAGTCAACAACGACCTCCGACCCGGAAACAAGTCAATCAAAGACCTCCGTCTCGGAAACAAGTCAACAACGACCTCCGACCCGGAAACAAGTCAATCAAAGACCTCCGTCTCGGAAACAAGTCAACAACGACCTCCGACCCGGAAACAAGTCAATCAAAGACCTCCGTCTCGGAAACAAGTCGACAACGATCTCCAACCCGGAAACAAGTCAATCAAAAACCTCCGTCTCAGAAACAAGTCAACAACGACCTCTAACCCGGAAACAATTCAATCCAAGACCTCCGTCTCAGAAACAATTCATCAGCGACCTCCGCCTCGGAAACAAGTCAACCGACGACCTCCCCGACGGAGCTATACTTCAACTTGGAAACAAGTCAACTCACCAACCACTTACGGATTCTCTCGATTTGTAAGGGGGAAAATTCTCTTATAAGATCCTTACGACTTATAAGAGAAAATACACTTAGGAATCCTCACGATTCCTAAGGAGAAAATCCACCTACGAGATCCTTTCGATCCGTAGGGAGAAAAGTCTCTATGAGACCCTCACGGCTCATAGAGTTGAAAAGCCTTAGGCGGCAGATCTGAACCTGCGGCCTAAGCCACCGCTATCTTTTGGAGAAATTAAGTTATCTGCCAATTAGGTTTATCGAGACATCATGCCGAGAAGAGAGAAAGCAAAGAAATAGTACAAGTCATTGCAAAAAGGAATGTGTATCTTTATTCATAAATTCAATCAAATACAAGGCGAATCATATAAAGAACAAAGAATGTATACATACTATGCAAAAATTACAAGTGTGTAAATGATACAAAATGTTCAGGGAGAAGGAAGCCTCTTGAATAGCTCTATCAATTGCTCGCGTACTTCCTTCCACGCCTTCTCTTGATCAGTCGCCACCGCCAGTTCGGCCTCTACTTGAGCCCGCTGCTGCATGAAGGATGCAAGCTGTTCCCCAACGACCTGCTGAGCTGCTTCACGGCCTCGGGCATCACGCTCGGCGGCATCAAGCTTCCGCTTCAGTGCTAGCCCATTAGAGATACGCTCCAGGAGGCCTTCAAAGACAGCTTGCACCTCGGCAGCATTCGTCCTAACTTCAGCACGCAGGCAAGCAGTTGCGCTTGAAGATTCCTGACGTTCCTTCAACCGTAAAGCTGCTTCTTGCTCCAAATGGCGGAAATAAGAAGTGCTTCGCTCGAGCCAGGCTGTCCGTTGGGTGCTTATGGCCAAAACTTCAGGGGAAGGACGCGTCGACTCCAACCGATGTAGGCAGGCCTCGATTTCCCTGTAGTGGTTAACCTAAGATTCGACGACGCCTTCGTTGTGAAAGTTTATGAGCGCCGCCAACATTGGGTTAACCTCCACAGCGAAATCTGCGGCAGGGGGGAGAGCGTCCGCGTTAAGCTCTTCGATATACCCGCTCAGCATGCCCAAACTCATCACGGCACCCTTTGAAGATGGACGTTTCAAGAAAGGGCCTGCCGGTGAAAGGACACGAGACTCAAGAGGGACCGGAGCCGGAACGATAGCTGCAAAACAAAACATAGTTAAATGATGGTTCAAGAAATGTTGAAGAGTCATCAAAAAGAAAATTTACTATACCAGCTGCAACGGACGGCAAAGCCGGAAGGGCCGGTGGCGTGGCGGGTCTTGTGTCCCCTCCTTCGATTTGTGGCACTACAATAAGGAAAAGGAAAAGTCAGAAATAATCCCATTGCTAAAAAAAAAAAGAGAAAAGAAAGACATCGAAGTGAAAATATACTCACCGGCACCACTAGAGGGAGAAGCGAGCTCAGACGGGAAGGAAAAGTGCGGAAGCAACACCTGATGGATATGATCAAAAAGCACTCCTGAAAAGACACAGTGGTACGACGTTAGTACAGAAATCATGCGGCTAAAAGATAAACTAATCAATCACAGATCCATACCTTCTAACATCTGCGATGGCTTAAGGGAAGGCTGGGAGGTGACCACTGCCAAGGCAGTAGTTGATGGTGCTCCTTCGAGCAATGGAGCATCGGCGCTGCCCGCACCTGCATTGAAAACAAAGACAAACTTGTTAAGGGAAGATCGCAAGATATAATAAAGGGATGACAGTAACTTGAGATTTACCTGATGAGCTCCCGGCTGAAACGGAGGCGACCCCCTCCTCCATCGACATGAGGCCACCGCCCGTGGCCTCATCCCCCGACTCGATGGGGACCGTCGCCATGCTTGCGCGGCCAGGAGACGGTAGAAGATCGTAGACAGGGAGGGCAATAACCGGAGCATTACCGGACTCTTGAGAAAGAGCGGCTGACTCTTCCCCAAGAGTCTTGCCGATCTCACCCGCTATTTCGAGCTCGGCGGTCTCCATCGCCTCATTAGCCGTCACCGTGAGATCGCCCGCCTCAAGCGCCTCACCCGCCACTACCTCGGGCTCAGTTATAAGGGCCGTCTCATTTGCCGCTTCCTCAGGCTCGGCATTAACGACTTTCTCTGGCGTAGCCCCCTCGGCCCTTGCCTCAGGTTCAACAACCCCGGCGACGCTGCCCACCGTCGGCTCGGGCTCGACCAATGCCTCTTCCTCTGGCCCCTCAGGTTCGACAGTCTCTGCCTCCCCTTCGGTTGGACTTGGCCCTGTAGAACAAGATAAATAAGAACCGACAGGTTTACAATTCTTACAGTAAAGTCTTGCAAAATACATTACCAGAGCTAGACTTGTCATTAGCACTCCGAACAGCACGCGCCACCTGTCTGCGAGCGGTGGATAGGGCGACGGGGGCCTCTTCTGAGGGAGTATCAGCGCGAGGGATGGTGCTTGGGCCCGCTACTGTGGCCAAAGCAGCCCTGCGCTCCTTCGCCTCGCGCCTCAGCCGCTTCCTCTCCTCCTGGGCTGATGAGACGGACCTCACCAGAGCCTCTTTCATTGAAGTGTCCTCGTCCGTATACAGGGATGCCTCCAAATTCTTCAAGGCATCCCTCGTCGACTTGTCAAGTCGAGGCTCTTGCGGCAACCCCGACGAGACCGGAATTCCAGTAACAGGTTCGGGGAGGATCTCCTCATCGACTGGTATAACCCCTGCAAAGAAACAAATGAAGAAAGTTAGGTTGACCATTGAAAAAGATAACGAATTTTTTTTTAAAAAAAGGGGGGTGGGACATACCGGCGCCCGCTAGAGCGCGTTTCTCCTCCTCCTCTTGGAAGGTTTTTAAAGAGGCAGCAATAGCTTCTTCGGTAGAGACACCTGTTGAAAATGGGGAAAGTATTAGTTAAAATAATGATAAAAAGTGCAATAAAGTGACGAAGAAAGCAGCTAATGGTAACCTGACTCAGCGAGTTTACTTAACATCGCTTCGAGCCTCGCCGATCGCTCCGAAGCTGCGATGGCGGCCGCCAAATTGGTGTCTGCAGGGTCTACCAAGAAGCCCTTGTTGCTGCCATATTCACTTATTCCTTCGTTGAGAGGAACCTCAGGCTCTAAGCCGAGGATCGCGTCGAGGGAAAGGACAGACTTCTTCTTCTTTTGCCCGCCAGCTCTAGATGCACCTGGAATTGATTTGCGCTTGGCAGGCACCTTGGGGCGGCGGATCCCGATATCCGCTCCTGCGCCGGACTCTGGCAATATTGCATTAACTGTCTTCATGGGAGCACGGGGCGCCAGTGGTGCATTTACCATAGCAGGCAGCAGCAAGCCACGCGGGGGGCTCAACACGCGTGGTCGATCGACTCCGGCATCTTTTAGCGGAGGAATGACCGGAATCCTTGGCTTCAAGGGGGCCTTGCGATCACTGCCAGGAGGCGCACCCCTACGGTCAACCAGCATGCGCTTCTCCGTTAAGATAACTGGGCCCATCGCATGCGCATACCAAGCCACGTACGTGTTGAGCATCTTGGGGGCACAGCTGGGTTCGCTGATAAAGAAATAGGAACCCGTGTTAAGCCGTGTGAAATGGTGCATTGCATTCTTTATCCCCTCTCGGCTGACCACGGGCTTTTCCAGGAAAGCTTCCATTGGGATCCCTTGGTTGTAGCTCGATTGCTGAGCAAATCGGTGCGGGTTATACCTCATAAAGAGTGTTGTCTCATTCTGCCTAAACACTAGGTAGCCCGGCCGAATGGAGTAGAGGTGGAGGATTTCCCGAGCCTTCAATATGGAAGCCCCGTCCTTAAAATCATCGCGCAGTGGCACCACTGACTTAGTGGTCTCTGAGCCTATGGTTATGACCTTATCCACAAAGGAAACCTTCGCTCCGACCAGATGTGGACGAAGGAGCAGCCCCCTAGACTCCCGCGGGGATGCAACCACAATTGAAGCATCGACCAACCGCATGACTCTCGGGAGTCTGCATTTCTCAAAGAACGGAGGAATCTTATGGGCACCAAACACCCCTTGCACGTGCATTTCCATCCAGGAGGTGAAGTAGTGCATCGGGAAGTTAGCGGGCTGTACCCCAGGTTCACTAGCGTCCGCCGCTGCGCTAAGTCCATTATAAAGGTAAGCCAGCCCGGCGATTCCTACCGATAACTGCAAGCCAGCCACCATCCGGTGCGCTGGGTAGAAAACAGATGACCGCATGTGGCGCGGGTGCATGGGAAGTGCAAAGCTACACAGCCACAAGCCCAGAAACCCTACAAAAATGGTTTCCTCATCCATACCCGGGATGGCGATTTCCGAGAAAGGAACGACGGCGGCACCGGGGAGATAAAAGTCCCTTTGGTCATTCTCTGATATGGGTCGGCGGTCCAAGCCGAAGCCAAAAGGGTCATCAAGTTGGGCAAACTTCTCGCTCTGCTCTGATAGGAACTCCGGGCGAATGAAGCGGGCAATAAAATCTGCGAAACTGACGCCCCGGTCGCCCGATTCCAGATGGAGTCCTTCATAGATCTCCAACACCTTCACCAAGCCCGGATACTGATGCTGAATAGCGTTCTCCGGAGTCAGGTCAAACACCAGCGGCTTGGTGGCAAAGACGTATTCGTCAGGAGGGAGCAACTCCTCGTAATGCTCCCCCCTCATCGGCAGACCCGAGAGTTGGGCAAACTCCTCCAAAGAAATAGAAACCTCCCTATCCGTCATCAAGAAGGTGTGGGTGGGGATATTCCATTGCTCGACAAAAGCCTTAATCCACCACGTTGAAGGGGAGGGATACTCGAAGAGCGAGACGTAGATGGCCGAATACAAACCGATCTTCGTCAAATGAGTCCTTTTAGCCGATAAGATGTATCGAGCCCACTGCAAATATCCGGCGGGCGGTCGCGGGACCAATCCAATGTTGTAAGCCTGTCCCCAAGGGCGTGCTTCACCCTGACAGATTCGCCTCCCTAGAATGTCTATTGCCGGAGGCGGATGCACGGGAATAGCACCAATTGCAGGCTGGAGGAGGTCATCCGAATTCCAATTCTTGACCTCCACGGCATACTTCACCGGGGGTGCGTCCGCATAGGGGATCGAAATATGGGCTCAGACGGCGGGGCGGAACTGAAACTGCGACGACCCTGGATGATTTCATTGTACCACTTTCCCCACAAGTGAAGATTTTTGTACTCGGGATCATGGTCCTTAATAAGAGCGAACACCACCCGGTCCACTGGTGCATGGGGAAACCCTCCCTCCGAGCGAACAAATGGGAAAGACAGGTTGGCAGACATGTTTCCTGTAGAAAGACAAAAATAACCGTTAGTGTTCCCACGCTTGGCACTTTAAAATCTTACACCACACTGCAATGCAGTGGGTAGGGGACCAAAGGGGGACCCACAAAATCTGGATGACGGTGCATCATTTAATAAGACAATCCCATCATTAGATAAGACTGTCAATTCATGAAAAGGATCCCCAAGAGAATATCCTCATTGATGGGAAATCCCTAGAGACAAGGAGAAAATCTCCTCTCTTAGAGCAAAGCTCTGTCACAGAGTGACATTTGTCAAACTCTGGTCTCAGGAGAACAAGATTCCTCAAAAGAGCATAGCTCTGTGGTAATAATGGAAAGATCCATCAAATTTTTTTAACACTTAAAAGAATTAAAATCTTGAAATCTTGAAAAATCCATGAAAACTTATAAAAAATTCTTCATTTTTCAGATCTAAAAAGATCTACATTTGATCCAAGAGCAAAGCTCTGTTCATGGGTTAAGACCCATGGACAAGATCTCTGTGGATCTGTAAGTTTTTTAGAGCAAGGCTCTGTTGATGAAACCCTAAAGGGGTTTTCTTTAGATCAAAGATCTATAAGAGCAAGGTTCTGTTAATTAAATTTAATTTAATTTAAATTACCTAGAGTGATTCTAAGTTCTGAACTTTGAAGTTCTTGGGGAAAGAACAAGAGCAAGGCTCTGAAAGTTCTTAAGCAAGAGCAAGGCTCTGAGAATCAAAAATTCTTGAAAGTTGTAAAGAATTTTTTAAGGACCAAGGGTCCTATTTATAGGCGCCTGCGCCCCTTCAACTTATCAGTTGATCCAAAGGCTGGGATCTTGCCACCGCTGCACTCACGTGCGCGCCATGTGAGCGCAACGGGGAAGGCATTTGTTTCCCCCAATCAGAGCAAGGCCCTGTTTGAATTTCAAAATTTCAAATTTTGAAGCAACGCTTCAGATCCTCTGCGCTGCGCGCAAAGCGCCATGTGTCAGAAGTTGATGCGTCAGCACAGCGCCCGAGGCAGTGCGTCCAATCAGAACAAAGCTCTTTAAAAATAAAAGTAAAGGAAGCAACGCTTCAGTTGCGCAAGCGCTGCGCTGCGCGGCACGTGTCTGCGCAGTTGCGCAAGCACAGCTGCCCAAGCGCTGCGCTGCGCGGCGCGTGTCTGCGCAGTTGCGCAAGCACAGCTGCGCGCTGCACGACTGCGCAAGCACTGCGCTGTACGACACATGTCTGCGCAGTTGCGCAAGCGCAGCTGCGCTGCGCGACACGTGTTACGCGCTGGGGCGTTTGCGCAAAACAGAATTGAGATTTTAAAGAAATCTTTTCTGTTCTTGTTAAAACAAGAAGATTTTCTTCTGTAAAACAGAGGCCTTTGGATCAAAGATCCAACGGTGGGGAAAATTCCCCAAATCACTCAGAGAAAAATCTCTTTAACAAATTTAACTAGTTTATGAGCACTATAAAAAGGACCCCAGACCTCAATTCAAAGGTATCAACATTTTGGGAGAAATCAAGAACTACAAACAGAGAGAACTTTGAAGAATTAGAAAGAATTTCTCAAGAACAAGAGAAAAAGGTAAAAACTTTTAGAAAAAGAGAAAATTCTCTTAAAAACAGATCATTGATCTAAGAACAAGATCAATGATCTTCAAGAAAAAAGAAAAATAAACAATAACAGTGCCTTGCACTTTTTATGAACCACTGGTTCTTTGAAAACAAGAAAAAAACTTGTTTTCTTTGATCTAAAATTGATCCAAAAGAATAAGAACAGTGCCCAGCACTTGCTAAAACTGCACTATTGCGCAAGTCGCCAGGAAGTGCTACGTGTCAGCAGCGCAACAGCGCAGCGCACTGCGCTGTTGCGCTTGCGCTCATCAGAGCATGACACGTGTCACTTCCACATGCGCTTGCGCTCTTTAATTTGCGCAAAGCGCCTGACAAGCCGTGTGGGGCACTGTCAGAGTATTTAATGCTCTGTATTATTAAGAAAAGGGAAAAAGCCCAATTAAAAGGCCTAACAGGCCTAATCAAAAATGCTATGCATTTTAAAAAGGGCAGAGCCCAAATTAAATAGATGCTCTGCATCATTTATAAAAGGGCATAGCCCAACCAAAACAAAGAAAAATAATGCAGTGAAGGGGCAAGGCCCTAGCACAGGTCCAATAGGCCAAAGACAAAAGAATATTGAAACTGGACTTAACCCAGTCGTGGCCATAAGTCCTCAAATTAAATTGACTGAGCACGGCTGCTCTCTAAATCAATTTACATCCGGTTCGAGGGTACATCTCCGAACTCCTCTGACAGTTCTCGTTGTAATCCTTCAACGACGTCAGAGAAGTGACGGGTCCCAACGACCACACATGAATATGGACTGCGGGGTCCTTAAACTCGTGGACCGAAACGTCCTTAAACTAATATTGGACTGCGGGGTCCTTAAACTCGTGGACCGAAACGTCCTTAAACTAATGATGGACCGAAATGTCCTTAAACTAATGACGGACCACCACGTCCCTAAACTGGAATATGGACCACCACGTCCCTAAACTGGCGATGGACCACCACGTCCCTAAACTGGAATAATATAGCCTCCAAGCGCTCTTCTGTCGGATCTAAACGATCCCGCTTAAGTAGATCTTAGCCCTAAACAAGGCTAACGTATCCTTAAGCATTTCAACAGATTCCATATTCCCTAATCAACTTCGGTTCAAGGGTACATCTCTGAACTCCTCTGACACCTATCGTTGTAATCCTTCAACGACGTCAGAGAGGTGACGAGTCCCGACGGCCATATATTAAATGGATCACCACGTTAAGTAGATGTTAGTCTTAAACAGGACTAACGTATCCTTAACGAACGTTTAAGTTGATCTTAGCCTCAACACGGCTAACGTATCCTTAAACTAAAACACCAAACCCAAATCTAAGTAAATACGGATTTGGACTAATCCACGTCCTACGGACGACGGCATAACTTAGTCTCCGTATACAATCCACGGGCAACCACAAACAAAACAAACACACACGACACGAAGTGAAATTCTGGAGAAGGAGAAAGTGGCTACCGCGACGCGGTAGCGTAATTAACTGCAGGGGCTTGTGCCTGCAGGGAAGAGCGTCCCCACAATCAAAAAACCCCTCTAGCGAGGGGGAATCTGACGAAGTCTGCTACATCGGCCGCATCCGTCTAAACCTCCGATACACGGTGCCATAAATCAACTTGGCATCTTCGGAGAGGTAGACGGATAAAACCAAATAGCATCTGCCCCGAATCTCAGGCAAGACGAACCTACGCGGGCGCGTCTCTGTATTCGGAGGGGAACAGCTGCTCCTTTCTGTATTTTTGAAAAAATTCTGTACAGAAAGTTTAGGGTTGTAACATTGGTGAAAGGCTGAAGAAAGCCAACTCACCCAGCCGATTGAATGGAAGACATTTCATGACATGTTCGACGCGAAATATTTTCCCGAGACTGCCCGTTTTGATATAGAGCGGCAATTCATCCATCTGTAATAAGGTTCAATGTGGAACAAATCAGTGGATGAATACGATACTGAGTTCGCCATGCTTAGAAGGTAAGATATGTCTCAATATTCAATTTCTTAATATCACATACTACACTGCTAATACAAGACCGTAACAGGTTTGTCGCACATCTCATACCGACTGCTGAGATCGGTGCTCGAAGATTTCAACAAGGGTTGGACCCGGAGATCCAAACTGCATTAGCAACAGAGGATTTCCCAACCCATGATCTTGCTCTGAAGGTTGCCCAAAAATATGAGGCAGTTGTAAAGAAGAAGGGCAGACCTCAGACTGCCGGTGTGAAGCGCCCTGTTACTCAGATGGCAGGAAGAGCTTCATCCATGCCAACTTTTGCACCCAGGACACCGGAAGTAATATTTAACCGGCCAAGTCCAGATTTTTTCTTCTACTGCAAGAGAAATGGATACCTGGGGAAGGACTGCAGACGTGCAAACGGCATGTGCTTAGTTTGTGGCGCATCCACTTACGACATTGGAACATGTCCTCATAGATGCAACCCAATTCCAGCACACATCACCTTTCCGCAGTGGCCATCCATTCAGGCTCCTGCACCTCGTCTTGCCCTACCTGCTCCACCTCTTCGTGAACCTCCTGCACAGCCTCCTCATCAGTTCCACCAGGCAATGAGGAACATGCCTCAAAGGGAGAGAAATATGCCCTAAGGACAGAGGAATGTGCCTCAAACTAGGAGGAATGTACCCCGGCGTCAGGCTTTCACTTTAGCGGCCGTAGAAGCCGAAACTATAAGTCAAAGTAACACTGGTAATTCTTCTTCTTCCAAAACCCTTGCATCCTTTTGTTCTTTCAAACATATTTTTTTTCATGCACTTTCAGTAGTTCTTTTCACCACCACTGTCATCAAATTTTCTTGAATCTGTTACAACTTCTTTCTATAAATTTCAAGAACAAAATTTTTATAAGGACGGTAGAATATAACGACCCTGAATTTTCTGTACAAAATTTTTTCATCTTAAAATACAGAATGGAGTTTGCTAACCTGAGTACAAGTTATAAATTAAATTTGTTTAAGAACAACAAGAAACAATTTGTAGCTCATTGGTAAAGCCTTGCACTGCTGTGACATAGCCTATATGTTCGAATCCCATCAGTCACATATTATTTTTTCTGGATTTTTATTTTAAACTTTTTGGAAGCCTAAAATTTTACACGTGCAATACACGTAAGAAATGAAAAGACAGAAAAATAAAAATGTGCATAATATTGTATGAACAGCCGAGGACACGTGGCACCAATCCAAGCCCCCACCCCTTCAGTTTGGCCGGCGAGATTAAGCCCTAGACCGGCACCGCCGAGCCCCCCGTATAGGATGGTCCCCGTTCTTTCCACGCCTGACCCTTGGCTTACCCCCACTACCCATGTTCTGTTTATTTTCCCTGAAAATTAACAGAGAATTAAAATGAAACTTCAAATCCAATTTTTAATGCATTTTTAATTCTTTCTTCAATTCTTAAACCCTAATTTCATCCTATAAATACAACCCCATACCCTAGCCCTCTTCATTCTGAAATCTATTGCCAAAATTCTTAAAATTTCTAAGTCCAAGAAGAGTACAAGTAGAGTTAGCCCTATGTCAATTTCCGGCGAGGATTTGAGACGTTTTCGGCGACTCCGTGACTACACGAAGGCTATCATTCTCTTCCTCTACCTCCCCTCTATCCTTTTAACTTGTAAGTCCCATCTTCACTCTAGGAATTCTTCTTTTCAAAACTTGTCGGTAAGTGGAGTTATACCGACATTCGATTCTATAATCTTTAAAATTACAATTTTTCTTAGGAATCACTCATCCATATCACTATACCTTGCTCATTAATCATGGAACAAATAATTAGAAACAATTTTTCTCTTAAAATACCATGTTATGTAACTTTAAATTGCGTTTTTCGTTTAAATACCATAAATTTTACATATGACATATTTTAATTATTTTTGCTTAGCATACTTTTAGAAAACCTCACGAGGTAATGACCTACCTCTACATACACACATCTTGACATAGCACGATTCTCTTGAACAATATTTTTGTAGCAAAATACGACTTTTCATCCAAATACCTTAAACTATTAAAAACCGGATTTCTTTAAATTGTGTTACTTAATTCTTTGCGATTATGCCTCTACAACCCATTTTGGGGAACCCGGTTTGGATGGTGCGGATTATCGCACATCCTCGGGATTAGTAGAGTGAGATGCAAACCTATTCACGGAGCATACGATCTCGATGGAATTTTAATACAATTTTTAAGAAAAACGAAGATTTCTATTTAATAAAAAAATTATTTTTAATAATTATATAAATATTATCAAACCACATATTTTTAAGATATTATTAAATTATATGTTTTCTAAACAAAATAAAAGAATTACAGCTTTCATGAAAATACCATCAAGTATCAATACAAGTCAAAGTTATATCAAAATACCTTAAACTATTCAAACTATGAATATTTTCACTAATATACCCCATTCTATAAAATTCACCTTCATCACAATTATAAATAACATAAATAAATACTTGAGATTTATTTTGAAAGTATACTAAAAATATTTTTCATAAAAACCTCTCAAGTTATATTAAATTACAATAAGGACCCTAGTAAATATAGGTTTAAGCGGGACCAATTCTTTTGAGCCTCAGAGAGCCGGAGAAAGTGGGTGCTTGCCTATTTAAGGTAGAAAACTAAAACGGGGTTATCAATGGTAATTGTCTTGGAAAAAACACAAATTATGCTGTCCATGTGCAACAGTTACCGATAACACCAAAAATCTAATTCAGGATCCAAATATGTGTAAGTGTCTGACTCAATCTGAGTCTCAGTCTAGTCTGAATACAATCCAAATATGAATCCAATCATAACTCCAATACAACATGAATCCAATATACCAAATATGAACACTTGAATACTTGAACTTGAATAACAGAACAATATCAACATGACTTAACTTGACCGAACAATGGCTATATCTTTAGCTTGACTACACGACTACCGTTTACATCCTGAATCATTTTACATGAATAACTTATACCATGGTCTCGGCAAGTCTGATAACTACAAATCAATACAATATACACTACGGGGTTTTAACGGGGTAGACTGGTACGGAATGTGTTAAAAGTGGCACGATGATAGTCACTAAAAGACACCTACATGAACATCCCGTGCCGTTGTCCCGTGGGTTTTGACGGGACCTTCTACTACGGGTTATGTTCATCTCATAATTTTGTATTATAATATTCCCCATTCTTAATCATTTTACAAATAAATAGATACTTTTGATCCATGTCTGTTGAATAGTTGCAGGTTACAGGTTCTCGGAATAATACAGTGGAAATGATGAAAAAACACTACAAAAGTGAGACTACGACCAACAAACAGAAGAATCTTTATGATGCCGCCTACAGTTAAGGAACAAATGAAGATCAATGAACAGTTCGATTTCACAAAGTACAAAAGCAGTACAAGATTCAAGACTTCAACACGAAGCAAACAGGAAAAGTCCATAGCATTCTGCACTGTGGAAATCTGGAAGAAACTAGAAGACATTCTGAAAAACCAAGTGAAGAAAATTCAAGGAAAAAGCAACATGAAGTATACCTGAGAAACAGAGCCCAAGAGCCTACTATATGGCCGCGGATCCGCAGTCGTGCGTCGCACGTGTCGGCGCGTGTCGGTGCGTCGGTGCATTGACTCGGTTTTCTTAAGGGTATTTTTGTAATTCTAGATATGGATCAGATGTAAACCCTAGGGTTTCTATTATCTATAAATAGGAATCCTACAGCTCTTTTTGGAGCGTGCCTCTTTTTGGGTGCCTCTTTTGAGATGCCTCTTTTAATTTCTAGATCTTAGATTTTGTAATCTGTCAAAGAGTGCATCAATAAAGAAGTAAGTTTTTTTTTATCTTGAATTTCTTTTCTGCCGTAGTTATAAATTTTTTATCTGCCGTAGTTATAAATTTTTTTATCTGCCGTAGTTATAAATTTCTTTATCTGCCATAGTTATTAAATTAAAACCATAAAAAATGAACTCGTTTATCAATTTCCTAATGAGTGACGAGTTCCTCACTTGTTAGGATTAGGTTTGGAGAAGGTTTGAGAGATGAAAATCTCTCACCCCTTTCTTGCCCGTTCAACATTTTAAAGTAGGACTCTATGCATACATACACACACCGCTCACTACGGCACCGTATCCCACGAGGTAGCGGTGATACCATAGTTAAAGACCGGTTGTGTATGATTTCCATGGAGGTTAGGGCTAAGAGTTAAGAAAGGACGGACAAGGACCTAGAGGAAGAAAGCTAGTTCTTCCCGATCGTGCTAATCCCCTTTGTTAACTATTATCTTAACACCTAAAAGTTCTTAATTAGGGCAAAGAAAGTGGTGAGAATAATTGATTTTCCAAACTAACCTAATCTTAACCCTAGAAAGCTTTTTATAAACTTTTATCTCATTCTTAGATCTTAAAATAAAAACCAAAATCTTTTTGATTTAACTCGTTAAAACACAAAGAATAGGAATCTATCTCCCTGTGGATCGACCCGTACTCAACCGGCTAGCTACCAAGCGACACTGTTATTGATTGCGGTTAATTCTTTGATTTAAAAACGCGTAAGCAGCAAAAACCTCACAACAATCAAATAGCGTCGTTGCGGGGGAGACGGTAGTCTCTTTCTTTGTGTAATTTCGGGTTAAAAAAAATAAAAATAAAAAATTATAAATTATTGAAAAAAATTGAAAAATTTTAAAACATAAAAACTGAAAAATACAAAAAAAAAATCCTCTTGCTCTTTTTGAGAGGTATTGTGTGAATTGTGCAGAAAAAGAAGATGGACAGATTCAGATCTAGAAAATCCCAGTGAACAAATCAAGAAACAGAAAATCTGAACAAACAGGGGAGAATCCAAACAACACAGAGAAATATTTTGGAGATCCAAACCAACTAAACCGCCGCGGAACAGCGGCAGATTCAGGGGTTTGACCGCGAAACCGCGATCAATCAGTGACGTCAGTATCCCAAAACTTCTTTGTGAGTATTTTATCCTCTCTTCTACCCTCTGAACTCAACTAAAAAAATTTCCTGCAGGGTTCTTTGCGCAAAATCTTTCTCCCTCTCCAATAAATTGTTTTTGTGCAGAATTCTTTGCGCTGCAAAATAAAAAAAATTTTGAAAGTGTTTTAGATTTTTGGTGTGTTAATTGCTTTGCATATTTAAAACGGACTTTTAAGGGGCTATAACACCAATCAAGATTGGGTGGGGATTTCATTACCCTTCCTAAGACCCCAAAAATCATAAAAAGCATTTTGCATCAACCCTCGAGTTAATTAAAAAATATTATACTCTGCCAATAAGGATGTCGTGCTCATTAGGACAAAGGAATAGTTGTAGGCATCGGTCGTTTATCTAAACCAGATTTTGTGGTGCCTAGGCTAGACAAGTGGGAAAGGTAATTTTAAAAGGCCCGTCTCACGGTGATTCGTGAGCGGATCCCTCCTTTCTTTACTTGTGCTTACCTGGCCACAATTGGCGGTGAAGAGGCGATTTGAGGATCTCACAACTTGCCCTTTGGAACAGTTAGGAGCAGTCTAGTTAACTTAGGAGACCCTAGCTCTAGGCTTGATTGTGCATGCTTATATTGTGACTGTTTGAAAGTGTGTAGTAGTCCGTAAAAATTTTGCAAAAACTCTTTGTAAAAAAAAAAGAAAAAAAAACACTTTCAAAAATTTCAAAACTCCAAAAACAAACAATTTTTTTAAAAATAAAAATAAAAAAAATCATCACATTTTTTTCTTCTCCTTTCTTACATCATGGGTACCCTACCTTGCAAAACTCTTGCCGAACTTTGGTACCCTCATCCAAACTTTGCTTCCTACGCGCATTGTTTTGGTCGAATTACGGACGACCCCTCCATGCCCAAAATTTCTTTGAAAGATCGAATAGACGCATCTAGGAGAAACAGTTGGACTCCATAGTCCACTTTGTATCAACCGTTTCAAGCTTCACCACCTTCTTACGTTGATACCCCTTTTGAGAGTCCGAAGGTAACTCCGAAACCCATGTCTATTGCTGAACATATTGAACAATCTCGTAACCGATCTTTCAATCCTTTCAACACTTCCAGTTCTTGGGATCAACAAGTCCATTCACCTTTTTATCCAAATGTTGATCCTACTCCTGTCCAACCATTCAATTCCTACCAGTCCTACCCGACTTTCGCACCTTCTCTAGACACTGCTTCTACACAGCCATTTGGGAGTTTCCAGAATCCAAACAATTTTGAATCTTTTACTGAAACCCCTTCACAACCCATGTCTAATCTGGAACAGTCGTTGGAAGCTTATATTGTAGAGACAAACCAACAGATGAGGCGGTTGGATGCGTCCATGGCCGCCCTTATACAACCTAGTGACCCGGTAGCTAGTTTCCAACTAGCTCCAAAAATTCCAATGTATGATGAGGCGGTTGGACAGATCGAGAATTTGAGTGGTGAGAGTGAGCTATACACCTTTCCAAATCAAACCTACCCATCCCCAATTGAATCCCACAACTCCGGTTTTGAATGTCTATCAAGTGTCCCAAATGATTCACCAGTTGAAAATAAAACGTTTAATGAGTTATGCGACTTTGTAGTGCTTGATTTGCCAGATTGTGAAGGATCCCTTTCGAGTGAAATCATCACCAATCCTTTTGACCTCTACACCTCCAATCTAGAACCTGAATTGATAAATATCCTTGCTTTTGATGAGGTGTCCGAAAAAATTGATTTTCACTTGATTGAGGATATTGACGCAGGGAATATTTTGGATGATGAACCCGCAGATTTGGCCGAGTTTTTCTCTCCAATTCATCATCCCGAATCATTAAATGTTTTTCCCGAACTTCATATGCGTCTTGATTTTGATGAGAATGGCATGGATAAGCTAAATTTTGGGAGAATATTGAGGAAATTATTGAGGATAAACCAGTTTTGTTTGATGAGTCGGATTTGCCAATTCACCCTGTTCTTTCCACTGACTATGTACACCCTCCTGAACCTTAAACTGTGACCCTTCCTAAATCACTCCCCTTCGTCCTTTCCATCATTCCGACCGCGCAAGAGACCGTATCCCTTTCATTTTCAATGTCTGGTTTACCAAGTTCGACGTACCCATGTTTGCTCACGAATCTTGAGAGATTTGACCTCATTTCTCAGTGGGTTGATAGATTAGCACAATCGTTTTTTACAAATCGGTCATTACAAATTATGCTAATTTATACACTCCACCTCCACCCTCAAGTTCGTATTCAACTTCTTTCTCCCACTTTCTCAGGTTCTTCTTCTATTCTTTCTATAATTTCAGTGAGTGTTGATGAATCACAATCCGATAATTCAAGTTTGATCATTCCAGAAAGCCAACTTGATTTGGATACTTTTGAAAATGAGGTAGATGAGTTTTTCGAGTCTCCTACCTCAATATTTTTTGACAAATCAAGTCTGATAAATTCTGGCACAAAACTTACTGACAGCAAAATGTTCAATTATATCGATGAGAGTTTTGAAGAACTTTTTACTGAAGAACTTGCATTCCTAAACGACACGGATTTTGTGATTAATCAACCTCCACCTGAAGAAGTCGAACCACCATCATTTCTTTTTCCCTTCCGCCATTCTTCTCCTCCACCGAGACCGTATACTGCTTCTATCTCCACATGGTCTCGTATGTTTCTCATTTGTTTTCTCTACACTCCATTCTTTCACCAACCACACCATTATAACGATAAAATTTTTGAATGGTTGGTGCTAACCTTTGGGCTGTGTAAGACCTTATATAGCTTGATACTGTATTTCTTTCCTCCCTAACTCTGAACTTTAATGCTTCAACAGTGGAAACGCTGTTTCACTTAAATTTGGGGGGAACCTTTTTGTATATATATTTTGTTTCTTTTTCTGTTAATAATAATTAAAAAAATATTTAAAAAATAAACAGGGGAGTGCCGACAATTTTGACCCTCTTGGTGTAGCCTGACAGTGAGGATACTGTCAAGTTTAAGTTTGGGGGTGTGTTCGGTAAGCTTTCTTCTTTCGCATTCATATGTATATTTTTTGCATTTGCATACTTATTTTAAAACCCATAAAAATTAAAAAAATTTAAAAATTACAAAAATTGAAAAATTCAATTTTGGCAATAATTGACTTAAGTTTGACAAGACGGTTAACTAGTTAGGAAAAACTAGATCCCAAAACTTAGTAAATTAAAAACCCTAAAAATAACCTTTCTTAAAATTTAACGGTAGAAAATATATGTCCTTGTGGTTTACTTAGAAATAGGAAAATTTTGAGTTCACTTCTTGGGCTAAGTCAAAATAAAGGAAGAGTATTGAAATTTTTATTGAAGTGTAAGTCTGAAAAAAATAATTCTGAACCTTAAATCTAAATTCCGAAAATATATACCCTACAACTTGCATAAACACGCACCTTGAAACTTGGAATAGTAGAAGATACCTTGAAATGCTCTTGTCTAAAATCCTTAGTATGAAGAAAAATAAAATTAAAAAAAGTACAAGTGTGAATAAAGAGATAAAAAAATGAACACAGATTTTGTAATTACTTAAGGCTGCATAAATAGAAAAATATATAGCGAGGGTGCTTCATCACCTAGTGCCTTAGACCAACTGGTTTGGGAGCCACTGCTAAGCCTTAGGAATTGTAAGACGAGGAATTACGCCTTAATGCGCGAACACATTTTGTAATCGGTCGTT
This sequence comes from Agapanthus africanus, assembly GCA_030015575.1. NCBI lineage: Eukaryota > Viridiplantae > Streptophyta > Magnoliopsida > Asparagales > Amaryllidaceae > Agapanthus > Agapanthus africanus. Next base: position 268,961,496 of record CM057338.1, on the reverse strand, counting down.
AGTACCTCAAGAAGTATTAACGGTCGCATGAAAGATGTGTGAGCAATTTCATCTAAAATTCACCAATTAAAAGTACTTTGGACAATGGACAAGAGTATGATACATACACACACGTAGGGGTATATGATTGGGGTTTGGATGAGAGATAGAAATGAAAAATATGGCTTATACCTTCAGTAGAAATGATAAAAATTCCTAAGTTGAGATGGAACCTTAGAAAGAAAATTCGAAAGATGCTAAAAGCTAAATAAATTTAAAGAACATATACAATCTTAAGTTAAAAGATAAGGAAGCGTGAAAAATATGGGTTGATGGTTTCTAAGTTGAGGAGAATAGAATTTCTTGCTAGAACACCGAATTGAAGAATAAAAGTCAATAGGCCAAATTGATAGGATTTTGTGGGTAGTATCCGCTGAAAACCCTCAGGAGACAACACTCCTCCTACTAGGGACACCTAGAGGTTTAACGGCTTGTTGCACGAGCTCAGTGCAATCGCGTTTCCCTGCGAAAGTGAGGTTAAGCTTTTTCAAGAATAAAACTAGTTTTGCTCGGGACGAGCAAAAGATAAATTTGGGGGTATTTGTTCATCTTATAATTTTGCATTATAATATTCCCCATTCTTAATCATTTTACAAATAAATAGGTGTGTTTCCCCCAATCAGAGCAATGCTCTGTTTTAAATTTCAAAATTCAAAAATTGAAGCAACGCTTCAGATTCTGCGCGCTGTGTGCCACGTGTCAAACGCAGATGGGCTAGCGCCAGGAGCGCTGCGCCCTAGGCGGCACACCCCAATCAGAGCAAAACTCTATTTTAAAATTCAAAATTTTAAAAAGTTGAAGCAACGCTTCAGATCCAGCGCTCTGCGCTGCGCGCCACGTGTCAAACACAGGTGCGCTAGCGCAGTCGCGCTGCGCTCTGCGCTGCGCGCCACGTATCAAACACAGGTGCGCTAGGGCAGTCGCGCTGCGCTCTGCGCTAGCGCAGTTGCGCTGCGCTCTGCGCTGCGCGCCGCGTGTCCAACACAGGTGCGCTAGAGCAGTTGCGCTGCGCTCTGCGCTGCGCGCCGCGTGTCCAACACGGATGCACTAACGCAGTTGCGCTGCGCTCTGCGCTGCACGCCACGTGTCGAACGTAGGTGCGCTCGCGCAAGATGCGCCAGCGCTGGAATTAAAAATTCCCCACTGTTAGATCAAAAGATCTACTAATAATAAATTATTAATTAATCGGAACTAAAATTCTGTTATGGAAAGATTTTTCAATCTTATTAAAACAAGAAGATTATCTTCTGTAAAACAGAAACCTTAGGATCAAAGATCCAACGGTAGGAAATATTCCCAAATCAATCAGAGAAAGATCTCTTAAAACTGATTCAACAAATCATTTGGCCCTATATAAAGGCCCCTAGACTTCAAGTCTAAAAAAAAGAAGAAGAAAAAAGAGAGAGAGAAACCCTCTGCAAATTTTGAGAAAAAGAAGAGCAAGCTCTTAGAAAAAAAGAAGATTTTTCTTCATCTCAAGGTAAAGAACTATGTTCTTGAATAACAGAGATGAAACCATCTCGTAAAAAGAAGAAGTATCTTTTAAAAAGATCTTAGATCTATAAAAAGACCAAGGTCTTTGATTTAAAAACAAAAGATCAAAAGATCTAATCACAAAGAAAATAATAATAAAAGAAGTATTTTTACTTCATTTACAGATCTTTGATCTATAAAAGGCAGAGCCTTTTATAAAAAATAAGAACTTTTGTTCTTGGATCTTGAGGCAAAGCCTCCTTTGAAGAACATAAATTTGTTCTTTGATCTTAAAATTGATCAGATGCGCTTTGCGCTATTGAAAAGTGTCCTGCACTCATGAACTGTGCTCTTGCGCTCCTTAGATTGGCGCTCAGCGCCAAAACATGCCACGTGTCAACCATAGACACCACTTGCGTTTTGCGCTTTTAAAACAGCGCACTGCGCTCATGAGCTGGCGCTCAGCGCCAAGTGCGCCGCGTGTCACTCACTGGCGCGCCAACAGACTAGCGCAGAGCACTCATAAATTAAAAAGCGCAATACGCTAAATGAACTAGCGCTTAGCGCTAAGCGCGACGCGTGTCCTCTTCGTGTGCGCTACCTGACAGAAACGCAATGCTCTCTTTAGCTGGCACAAAGCACCTGGCGCGCCACGTGGTGCATTGTCAGAACACAATTTGTTCTAATGAAGACAAAAGATGTCAGAATTCAATGCTTAGCATTATTAAAAGGGCCGAGCCCAAATAAAGGCTTAATAGCCAGAACAAAAAATAAAAATGTTAAACATTTTAATTGGACTTAACCCAAGTCTGGCCATAAGTCCTCAAATTATCTTGAACTGAGCACATCTGCTCTTTCAACCAACTCATCCTGGTTCAAGGGTACATCTCTTCACTCCTTTGATATTTGTCGTTGTAATTCCTCAACGTCTTCAAAGAGGTGACGGGTCCCGACAACCACACATTTCGTAGACTATGACGTCTTTAAACCGGACTGTGGGGTCCCTAAACTCATGGACTATGATGTCCTTAACCTCGACCGTGATGTCTTAAAACTAACAATGGACTGTGGAGTCCTTAAACCCACGGACCATGATGTCCTTAACCTCGACCGTAATGTCTTAAAACTAACATCGGACTGTGGAGTCCTTAAACCCATGGACTATGATGTCCTTAACCTCGACCGCGATGTCTTTAAACTAACATTAGACCGAGATGTGCTTAAACTAACAATGGACCGTAATGTCCCTAAATTAATTATCGACCGCAATGTCACTAAACTAAACAATAAAGCCCAATTGCTCTCTTGTTGGATCTAAACGATCCTGTTAAGTTGATCTTAGTCTAAAATGAGACTAACGTATCCTTAACAAACATTTAAGTCGATCTTAGTCTCAAATGAGGCTAACGTATCCTTAAACCCAAACCCACAAATCCAAATCTAAGAAAGATACGGATTTGGACTAGTCCACGCCCTATGGGCGACAACATAACCTAGACTCCGTATACAATCCACGGGCAACCAAACACAAAACAAACACCTACGACACGAAGTGACCATCTGGAGAAGGAGAAAGTTGTTACCGCGATGCGGTAGCGTAATTCATCGATGACCCCGATCCATATCAGATAGAGTGTTACGCTTGTGCGTACATTTTGACTTTGTTCGGGGGTGTCCTATTCCTGAATTCATCCAGAGATATAATGTCGTTGTTGTATCTACCATTGATCATCGGTCTGACCAGAGATGCAGCGGGATCATTTAGCTGGGGCGGCGCGATCTTGGCATGTCTATATCGTGGTTTGTGTCGTGCATCATATGGTATGACGCAGATGACCAGATGTTCCGTGTTCCTACAGATATGGGCGTGGGAGAGATTACACATTGGACGCCCTAAGATCACACATCTCTCGGATATGTGGATCATCGATAGTCCTGAGGATCGGAGGTCTCCTTTAGGTGTTCGGTGGGCAGGTCGGTTTACATAGAGGGGGAACCCTCATGAGTGCCTTGACTTATAGCCGAACACGTTATGGGATGAGTTTGTGACATGGCAGCCTTACACAGATGAGCGTGTCGCGCTTCTACCGCCTCTGTGCACGTCCCATCCCCACCACTTGTTATGGTTGACCATGGCACCACTCATACACTTCATGTTTGTCGAGTATTACTGTCACGACCCGCTTCCCAGTAGACGGAAACGGTAACGTGGGAAGCCCGCGACGTATTTATTTCGAGAGGGTCATTTTCCGGAATAAATACGCTAAGCATAGTTGAGTAATATAAAATGACAAGAAATTAACATGAGATTTAAACTTCAACAACTTTATTTACATTCAAACTCGATACATTTACAATACATGAGTTCAACTGAAAAAGGAAACTACAAGAACAGAAATACATAAACATGTGACGTACATAAATTGAAAGAAAAGGATAACTAGTCTAGGCCTGAGTCGCGGTCTGCTTGTGCTCCTCCTCTGTGGTGTCCACCTCCTCAGTCTCCACAGTATCTGATGAACATTCTAAGAAACAAAGGTGGGTGGAATACCCGTCAGCGAACTTTCGCTCGGTAAGACCCTAAGAAAAATGGTGTGAAGTATAAAAGTATAATGACAAAGAAAAATGGATATCATGAAGCAATGGATTATGAGATATGGTGTTTAAACATGTCATTTAATATAAGCATGGCAATTTTATTTAACATGTGGTCCTATATATCATGGCAAAGTAACATGAGCATAGTATAGCATGGCCGTGTAGTGTAGGTATAGTGAACATGAAGTGCATGTAAGTGTCCTAAAAAGTCTCTGCATAGGTAAACTAGTTTAACATAAGTTCAATGGTGAATATCAATCAATTTCAAGAGTGTTCTCGAACCCAACAGGCTGTAATCCAGGGGTAAAGAACCATGGTCCCGAATCAAGTGTTGGTAATGGGACTTTAACCTAATATTGAAGTATTCCAAACTCAACAGACTATGATCCAGGAGTAAGGAAACACGGGCCCTCATGATAGCTTGCTTGTGTTAGTAGACATGGATTTATGATCCAGGGGGATTTCTGAGATTTCGTTGGATTCGCACTTGAACTATCCCACCATCCCGTGTATTCTAGGTTAAAGTTAAAATTACCAGCCTTACTCGAATCCATGAATACATTAAGTTGCAAGATTGAGTTCATATCAATATCAAGTATTCGTGTCAAGTGTTCATGTATTCATATCAAGTTGTATTTCATGGTTCGAGTCAAGTCAGTTTCAATAGCAGCCATTGTGTTCTGGTATTCATGTTAAGCTCATGTCAAGTTATAGTATTCTAGTATTCAAGTTTTGGGATATTCAAGTTCAGGAGTTCTGGTTCATAATCAAGGGTTCAAGTTTGTGTTAAAGTTTGGATCTTGATTGAGTTTGTATTCAGGTTAGAGTAAATATCTTATGAAAAGATTTAGCTCTTGAATTTCTTAAGTTCGGGAGTAATCGGGCAACTACTGCACATGGACGGCAGGATTTGTGTCTTTTTCCAAGACAATTGCCCTTGATAACTCCGTTAAGTTGTCTAACCTGAATAGGCAAGCATTCACTTTCTCCGGCTTCTCGGGGCTCAAGAGAATTGATACCACGTAAACCTATATTTAATCTAGAGTTCTTAAGTATTTGTTATTATTGCTTACATTGTATTTATATTGTTTGCATTTCTCGAAGGGGTTTTATGAAAAATATACTAATATTGTTTAAAAATAAACCTCGAGGGTTATTTATAATATTTAGAGTTTTTTTTATGAACATGTATTTTAATTTTAGTGGTATTTTGGTGATAAAACCCAGCTTTTAAAAGTTTATGGTATTTTTATGAAAACTACTCATTTTGTAGACTCAATGGTATTTTATTACAATTTCAACCTTTCATTTTAAAAATATAGTTTTACAATTTGTTTTTATTGAAAATACGGTTTCATAATTATATATACTCTCTTTTTTTCAAAGTTCAGTTTTGTTAGAAAAGTCGTATTTCTTAAAAACCGTATTTTTATTTCCTTTCGAGACCGGATTTTCCGTGTGGAGCTCTGCAACTCGCTCTACTATTCCAAGAATGTGCGATAATCCACACCATCCATTAGCGGGTCTCCTAACGAAGGTTGTAGAGACGCAATTGCCAAGAATTCAAACAAATATCGATTTTAAGAAACCCTTTTGTAAAACTATGGTATTTTAATGAAAAACTTATTCTTTGAATTAACCATATACTTAGAATATCATGCTATGAATCAAAGGTGTGCGTGTGGGGTAGGTCGTTACCCCATGAATTTTCCTTAAAATATTTATGCTAATTATCGAATAAGAGGTACTCTTTAAGTTCATGGTATTTTAGCGTTACATACATTCTAAGGTAGTTATTCCCGCCAAAAAATTTCTGCGCAAAGAGCCCAAGGTATCTAATGTCAGCGATACGTTTAAGAAAATGTGAACCAGTATTTTCCGGACTGTATTTTGATAAGCTCCCGAATGTGAAACAGCTAAATTCTGATGGTATCGAAAGCGTCTCGAAAAATCCTTCGATTTGATATATTATGGTCTTCATAATTCATCCGGGATCAAAAGTTATGAGCAAATATGCTATGCACGTGTAATCTAAGGAAGAAAATACGAACCAGTATTTTCCGGACTGCATTTTGACAAACTCCCGAATGAGAAACAGCTAAATTCTGATGGTATCGAAAGTGTCTCGAAAAATCCTTCGATTTGATATATTATGGGTCTCATAATTCATCCGGGATCAAAATTTATGAGGCATCACATGCTCACACGTGACCGGGCATCACGTGCAGACACGTGACCATTTACAGGCAAAGCCTGTAGGCACTGAATAAAATAAATAATTGGAAATAATTAATCAGTGGGGTCACGTGCCAACACGTGATGGGCCTTTAAACCCGCCGAAAAGAATTAAACGTATAATAAAATAACAAGAAAAAACCCTAATGGGGCATCGCGTGCCAACACGTGACCAAGGGTCACGTGCTGACACGTGATAATTCCTGAGTTTTTTAAAACAACAGAATTAAATTCTGGTCAAATGCTTAATCAGGGGGTCACGTGCCAACACGTGATGGGTTCATAAAGATCAATGAATTAATAGAATTAAATTCTAATTAAGAGGGATCAAAAACCCTAACTGGAAAAATATTTCTCTAAATCTTTCCAAACAAAAAAGATGGTGCTCTATAAAATGGAGCACCGTTGGATTAATAATACAATGGTGATTAAAATCACCAATTTATGGAAAGATTTTATATAAGGAAAGATTTCCCTGAAATTTGCCAGGAATAACAGATAAAAGATCTTTTGGATTAAAAATCCAATGGTGAATAAAATTCACTGAGTGATCTAAAAGATCATGTTGGTTACAAAAAAAAACAAAATCTTTCAATGAAAACTAAACAAATTGATTCTTTTCCTTCTCCTATAAATAGGAGCCAAGAAGAGGAGAAAAGGAATTTTTGAATCTTCGAATTTTCTAAAGAAAAATAGCAGAAAGAAAAGAAAGGAGAATTTAATTCTCAAGAAAAGAAACCCTAGGTGAGAAAGAGGAAAGGGATCAAAGCTCCATAAAACAAAAAAAGAGAATTTAATTCTCAATTTAAGAGTTTAACTCTTCTGCAAAAGAACTTAGTTCTTCTTTTGGTTGAAGATCTGCAGAAGCAGATCTCCCGACAAGTTGAGAATTTAATTCTAATCGGGGAGATTATGTTATGCACATCCAAAACTTAGAGGGAGAATTGAGTTTAGAGAATTTAATTCTCCCAAATTCATAGGAATTTAATTCCTCCAGATAAAACTAGGGTTTAACCCTATATAAGAATTTAATTCTCCCAATTTCATAGGAATTTAATTCCTCCAAGACAGAACTAGAGTTTAACCCTATATGAGAATTTAATTCTTCCACATACATGAGAATTTAATCCCTCTAAAACATAATTAGGGTTTAACCCTACAGAGAATTTAATTCTTAAAACAAGAGACTTAAAGCTCTCCATGCACATAAAAAACTTGATCATGTGGTAACACATGACCCCCATTCTCAATGAGTAGAGAAGAAAAAACAGAACTTGGTCACATGGTGACACGTGACCCCTATCCTCAATGATCAGAAAAGAAAGAATAAAACTAGGTCACGTGCCCCCACGTGACCCCTAAACAGACTCCCCAAAATGAGAAGAGAAAAACTTGGAGGCAATGCCTCACGTGTTCCCACGTGACTCTCAAAATAAAGGGAACAAAGCCAAAGGCAGAATCGATTTTGGGCGCCCTCACGTGTCCCCACGTGACCCCTAATAAACACTTTAATAAATCAATGCATGGGTGTCCGTCACGTGCCCACACGTGATGGCTGTGAAGACTTAAGCGTTTGACACCTTTGAATACTCTGAGAGCAAAATAAAGGAAGACTGGTCCCCACCTTCAGAGGCCTCACATGGCCCCACGTGACCAATCCCATTTTAGTGTTTAACACTATTTTTGAAGCGTTTTGTTCTTAGTGTTTAACACTATTTTCAGCGCATCACATGGGAACACGTGACCATCAAATATATGTTAGTATTTAACACTATATTCAAATCAATCCTAGCCTAAATTGGCTAAGTCCTTCTGAGGCAAGGCTTCTCTTTCCAAAATTGAACATTCTATATGGCATATGAGTGCCCAGTACTCAACAAAGATAAAATGTTGTCAGAACCCATGTTTAGCAGTGCCAAATAATGGGAGGTTGAACCCAGACAAATGTTTAATGGTCTAACAAGGAGCCAACATTTCAAATTTAATTGGACTTAGCCCAAACTGGCCATAAGTCCTCAATTCAGATTTAACTGAGCCAATGTGCTCATAATCTAATTAATCGATCTTAGTTCCAAATTGGACTACAGATCCCCAAATAAACTTCGGTTCAAGGGTACATCTCTTCACTCCTTTGATATTTGTCGTTGTAATTCTTAAACGTCTTCAGAGAGATGACGGGTCCCAACAACCACACATTTCACGGACTATGATGTCCTTAATCTTGACTGTGAGGTCTTTAAACTCACGGGCTATGATGTCCTTAACCTTGACTGTGAGGTCTTTAAACTCACGGGCTATGATGTCCTTAACCTTGACTGTGATGTTTTTAAACTCACGGGTTATGATGTCCTTAACCTTGGACCGAGATGTCCTTAAACTAACATTGGACCACCATGTCCTTAAACGGGTAATCGACCGCAATGTCCCTAAACTAAACAATAGAGCCCAAATGCTCTCTTGAATGGATCTAAACGATCCCGTTAAGTTGATCTTAGTCTAAAATTAGACTAACGTATCCTTAACAAACGTTTAAGTTGATCTTAGTCTCAAATGAGGCTAATGTATCCTTAAACCCAACCCCCAAACCCAAATCTAAGAAGATACGGATTTGGACTAATCCACGCCCTACGGGCGACAACATAAATTAGTCTCCGTATACAATCCACGGGCAACCAAAAATAAAACAAACACACACGACACGAAGTGACCATCTGGAGAAGGAGAAAGTTGTTACCGCGATGCGGTAGCGTAATTAACTACAGGGGCTTGCGCCTGCAGGGAAGAGCGTCCCAACAATCAAAAACCCCTCAAATGAGGGAGAATCTGACGAAATCTGCTACATCGGCCGCATCCGTTTAAAGCTTCGATACGTGGTGCCATAAATTAACTTGGCATATTCGGAGAGGTGGACGGATAGCACCAATTAGTATCTGTCCCGAAATTCAGGCAAGACATTTATCACGTCTCCGTGTTTCGGCGGGGAACAGTAGTTTTAATAATAACAAAATTTCATTTTAAATTCATATGATATGTGGGTGAAACATGATATGTAATTGGTGGTATGATGGTAAGTGTTAATTTCTTGTTAATAATAATATGAAACTATAATGGATATGTCAAAACTTTACAACAATTAAATTAAAAGTGATATTAGCCACTAAAAGTCATATTTTGATGGCGATGTAAGAAAGGGCAAAAAGAGAAGTCAAGAGGGTTGAAACTTACAAATTTGAATGTAGTATAGAAGAAAAAGGGAGATAAGGATGGAGACTTACGATTTCCACTTGTACTCGTACAAGTAAGAAAAAGAAGAGAAGAAGCCTCGGTTGAGGAACCGAGACCTACGGTGCATGGAGACTTGAGCTTGGGTCCGATTACGCATATAAGAACGTACTCTAGGTAGCTAACGCGTGGGGGAACGGACTTGAGCAATGGAGTTGGTTTAAACTTGTGCGCTTAACTTCCTTCACTAGAGTGAGGCTTGAGAGAGAGAATTTTGAGTAGCATTTTCAGAATAATCTAGAAGAAGAGCTAAGGAAAAAGGCTAGGTATTTATAGGGGTAAATATAGGTATGGAAGAAATTAAAAAAGATTATAAAATGTATTAAAAGTGAAGGTAAAAGGATAGATGAAGGGTCTGGGGTTCTCTGGTTAATTGTAGGAAAATCAAATAGGAAAAAAAAGTAGTGGGGAGCTGAAGAGATGCACGTGCAAAAAATGAAGGGATTTAGGGTCACTCCAATCGCCGGTAGTGGTCAAAATGAGGAAAACGGCGGTCTAAAAATGGAGTTTAGTCTCGGAGTTCGTGCAGTGCGTTCATCTGGGTATTTATGTCTCGTTGTTATTGTTTGATTTATTTGCAACTCTTCGTTTCTCCGTGCAATGCACGTGCAACTCTTGGGCTTCCGAAAAAATTAAAAAGAAAAAATATTAAAAATAATTGGAACTGATTGGATTCGAACTTGCAGGTTATGGGACAACAGTGTAGAGGCTTAAGTAGTGAGCTATAAAGAGTTTCTTGTACATAAATTATCAAAAATAACTTATAAATCGAAAACAGGACAGAAATACATTCTTTTATTAATATTGGATCAATAAAAGTGTATAGGAATTTTAGGGTCGTTACAATTACTATCCGGATAGAGTACGGCGCCAGTTCGGTTTGCACAAGGGATCCCACCAGACCGAGTTTTTGAAGCCGCGTTGCACAAGATAAATGCGCGAGGCAAGGCCAGGGAGGACTAGAGACACAGGCATATGCCACACGTGCACATGTGGGACTTTGACAGATTTGAACTCGTCATTGAAGGTGACATCTCGGTGTATGATCCTACACGCCGTATCGAGTACATGAGTTGGTATATCCTGAGGACTCGATTGTACATTGTCACGCCCGATCAGCGATATGTCATTGGTGGAGATGTCCCTATATTTTAGCCCACAGCTCCCTCGAAAGTTAAGATGGTATGATATTTTAGTTGTTTTTTAATGTTGGATTGTCATCCTGTACGTTTTATAAAATGTTTATACTAAAATGAACATTGTTTTTTTCAGGTTGGACACACGTGGAGGCTTGTGCGTATGGCAATAAGTACTATATGGAGTGATGCGGCGGACGCGTTGAAACAATTTGCGCATGCTACGATTGGATATTGCCGAGGCGTAATGCATGAGGCGGGTGAGGGTTCCAGATTTGAGATAATGGTAGAAGGTGTCGTTCATGACCAGCGAAATCGCACATATCGATCCGATAATCCGGCAGGGCCCAGTGTTCCCCACCGAAGGTGCTATCAGAAGTAGCGTTTGCGATAGAAAGAAAACGCTATTCCAATCAGCGTTTGCTTTCTGACGTGGCATCCGGGGATACTCTTTTCTTCTGACGTGAACTCTCAGAGTCATTCTGGGAATTATTTTCCTTCTGGGATAATCAGGGGATTTAATTTATTTAATAGGATTAATTAAGGAAAAAACTCCAACATGATTTGGGGTGGTGGTGTTGTTGATGTTGTTGTTGGTGGTGGGGGAATTAATTAATCTCAACTCTTATCTTCTTATCTTAGCCTAATTAAAGTGACTTACAGATAAGCCTTTCTCCCTTTCAAACTAAACATAAATTTGAAGGTCCAAATTCATATATTATTCTAAAGAGGTACAAAAGTCGTCATTTCACAAATAATTAATTAACATGGATGGTGAGAGAACTAATACCAGATTAATAACAAAGTCAATTGTATAATAATAATCTTCACTTATATCCTTTTAAGAGACTTTAATATGCCTCCCATAGCAAACTTATCCTGAAATATAATCTAATTAATTTTAAATAAATTAACAATATCAGGACCAACATGAAGCTTATCCTCCACATGGGAATAGGTTGGGTGAAGTTCATACTTCATAGCATATGCTTCTGATATCAGACAAGATCTCAGCATGAGATTATTGTGGACCCTCTAACATCTTTATTATTATAACTAAAAAAATTTTGCACATACGATGCACGTGTGCATATGACTTAAGGCTTATAACCAAATATAATATACAAGATGGGATAAACATGTGATTTAGGCATAAATTAAAGAAATTTTCTTCTTTTTTTTTTACAGAAAAAACAGGACAAGACGGTCCTACTAAATAAAATAAATTAAACAAACAAAATATTTACAGGACAAAATATTTATGCATCGAGATAAACAATTAGGGCTTGAGCTAATATCTTACGATTTTATATGTGGAAGGAGAACAAACAATCATCATTATTATTCACATAAATGCAACTATAAGATATATATTTGCTCTAGACCTTACAATTAAAATCTTAGATGCATCATATAAAAATACAATAAAAAAATGTTGCAACTGTTCATTTAAATATGAGCGGCCGCTAAATTGTATGTATTGCAAATTTTTCTTTGAAGTCAAAATATGTATCCGTCTAGAAAAGCTTCGATCAATATCATTGGAAAGAATGTTCACTAAAATACCAAGGATTAAAGATCCTTCCTTGCTTATGTTTTTATCCAAAAGCCGAATACTATTAATAGTATTTCCATCCTTGATAATAACGCCGTAAAAATTGGCAATATCCATAATAGCATTATCATCATAGTCATCAAAAGATTTAGTAGAGGGAGGTTCGGTAGAGCGTTTTGTATCCGCTTTCTACTTAGAAATTTTCTTATTTATTTTCACTTTCTTAAAATAAAAAGAAGATGACATGTCTCATCTTGACTTTGGTTATAATAGTAAAGACTATAACACCGTTTGTAATACACAATTTTCCCATTTTTCAAAAGAAAATATTTACAAAATTTCTAATTTTTGTTAAGCCTAAAAGTGACACCTCTCTCTCTTATTTATTGCTTACAAATAGACAAAAGAAAAGAACAAAGTTATGCATATTGTATTTGGAGAATTTATGAATAACCCCTTTTAAATCTTTTTTCACATCTTATTACCTTTATCTCTATCTTTACTATTTGAATAAGTTCATTTTACAAACTCTTGTACATCATTCCTTGTTCGTCCTAGGCTTTGGTTCCTAGTCCAAAAGATACCAAAGTTGACGCATCTCATAACACCTCGTGTGCTCTAGTTTTTTCATTTCCTTGCTATCTTAATTATCACTCAGTTTTGAAACTATTCAATTTACAAGAACAAGTTTATTAATTTCCAACATCCCCACCTAAAACTAATCACACAAGCTAATGATCGCCTTCAATTTTTAGAACAATTCATTTTTATAGCACATGATCATTTGTTCCTCCCATGTCAAAAAACTTTATGTTACGAGAATCTTTATTGTTATGTCTTCTTCACATGTGGGCAAGAGAGTTTGCTTTTCTTCTTTAAAATTGTCTTCAACGATGATTGCTAATCCAATTCCTCCTCCCAATACTCACTTTTATGATGTCTAAATTTATGGTAATTATAATATTGAATATACGATTTATTATTTTTGCCCCATTGAAGGGTCCTTGATGATGCCCTCGTTGTCCACATCCTCCACCGTGATCTCTGTCGTGACGTCTGTTGTTGCTTCTGCGATTACTATCATCATTTTCGTCTTACTTGTATTGGTATCCGTATTCTTCCAATCAGTTGCTCTCAAAATTTACTCGATGGCCTCATATTTGATTTTCTTTTCCAACCTTTGTTCATTAACATGAAGAGACCCGGTAAATTGGTCAATAGAGAGCTATCTAACATCCTTGGACTCTTCAAACTTTAGAGTTAATGAGCACAATATCGTCTTTACCGCTCAAAAACCATCCAGTTATTTTTCATTCTCTTTAATTGGTTTATGATAACCTATATTCAAAAAGCATAGTCCAGAACATTTACAACTCTCTCATTCAAATGCATTCATACTTCTGTTGTAGCATCTATATATAGGCGAACCTGCCTCACGCGAACATCTCGTTTATGGGTGACGACAAGGATATCCCACCGCTTCTTCCTCGTGTTTGTTTTGGCAATCTTCTCGAATGAAGACTCATCGACTGCTTGATATAAATAGAAGAAGGCCTTCTTGTCCTTCTTCTTTGCATCCTTCAACTAAGTCCCTTGGTTTTGTGAGTGCAGCTTATTCTTTGATGGAGTTCTTGATACCCACTGCTAACGTCTTCTAAATCTTCTGCAATCCGAACAGCGTCTTCATTTAAAGTGACCAAGTGTCATAAATATTTTTTCATGAGTTTTAGAATTTGGGGTAAGAAGAGATCGTTTGTCATTTTGGATCTGATACGACAGTTGTTGTATATAAGTGGAGATTTTAATAAATGATAAATATAACACTCATAAATACAAAGAGAAGTATTAATAACTTTATAACACACGCTTAAGTCACTCACTGTTTCAGTTCATTACAACATAGGTGCATATAAAAATTCGAAATCAACCATTTACATACCAAATTACACATAAAACTTTTCACAAACACCCACAAACATATGGACACAATTCGTTTCTATCATCACAACACTTATATAGGTGCTGACCCGGCCCGACCCTAACCCATTGGATATTTCGGGTTTTTTTGAACATCTTGTATCAGTCCCTTGGGATGGGGGGGGGGGGGGGGGGGCAGAAAATTAGTTTTGGATTGGATATGGGTTTAATACAAACGTCTTAGCGGATCCTAAACCCGGTCCGAACGAAACCCGTTTTCTGTATTTAATTCACTCTCTCTATACACACACACACACAAGAGACATGATTCTAAAAATTGTAATATGTATGCATATTGCATCTATTGTATGAAATTTAGTTGTAATGTTCATGATTAGTTTATAAATCTAAAGTGCATTATGTAATATAGTTTTGGTTAAAGTATAGATTTAGCTTATATATATTTGGTAAAACTGATTTCAAATTTTAAAATTTCAATTTTTTAATAATTCATAATTTAATCCCAAAAACCCCAACCCGCCATCCAAAAATTGATAATCCAGCCAAATCCGTCTGAAACCCAAATTTATGGATTTGAGCATGCATAATATAGTATAAACCGGTTGAGTTTGGACAGGTTTCAGATTTAGATTTTAAATTTAAGGATGTGCTTAAAACTTATCAAAAACCCATGCTATCCAGCTTCACCCTGTGATATGAGGGAACAAAAAAAAAAAAAAATCGGCCAGATGGCTATCATTTACAAGGGAATCAAACTTGTACTCCTATTGAAAACAATGGGCAAAATTTGGTGGGCTAGAGAGAGAGAGAGAGAGAGAGAGAGAGGGGTGGTGCCTTGTGGTTGTGCAGCCTTATCCATTGTCCTTTTCCCATTTGAGACACGGCAAAACAAACTTGTCCTGTAGATAATGAGGAATCTCCAACCTTCAATCAACTCTTTTAAAAAGGCATGATAACTATCATCTCTCTCTCTCATCTCCCTCTTCTTTATTATCTCCTAATATTCCCATATTTGTTCTCATTAGAACCTCTTCCAGAGAATTAATTTTAATCTTGATATATAGCCTGTATTTTGAATATGGATGCTCCTTTTGTTTCACAAAGAAAGCATAAGATCATGGATGATGATGAGGAGAGTCTTGGGTCTGTCTCTTCTCTATCACAGAATTCAATAGAATCATCGTCCTCGGAATCTACAGAGGATACAGCTTCATCTAGGTCTTCTTCTTCTTCTTCTTCTTCATCGCCAACATCTTCATGCAAAGGGCCTTCATTTGAGATCATGTCTTCTCCCAAAGAACAGCTTCCTTTCAAGTAAGTTTTCTAATTTGTAATCATATTCATATAGATGGATGTCGCATTCTTACCAATCTAGCTAGCTACTTAATTTATCTATTTGTAGGAGAGGGCTATCAATGCATTACCAAGGAAAATCCCAATCCTTCACATCCTTGTCGAATATAATTTCCTTTCAGGATCTAGCCAAACCTGAGAGGCCATTGAAGAAGCTTAAATCGTCGAAGAGTTGCGGGGAGGGATTGGGCAACAAGAAATCGATCCCTTCGAAGTGTTTCAGCGAGAGAACAATAACAAACAAGGCTCCCAGGGCTTCTTTCGCCTCTTCTTCATTTGTTACTGCTCAAAGGAACTGCTTATTGGGTATCAGCAAGCCTCCTCTTCACCCACATATATAGGCCTAGCAATTTGTATGACTGGCACCCTCTGGTATGCTTGAAGAAATGGCGTTTATTGCAGCTCGGGGCTCTAAGATGATATCAGACCTATTCAGATTTCAGAACACTAGTGGATTTGAGTACACCTCCGAGAGAGAGGGCCGTCTACATGGCTCGGCTAGTCTTTTTGTGTCGTGTTGGACCTTTAAGAGAGGGCCGTCTACCATGCCTTTGGAGCATTTCTTTTTCAGTGTCGATGATTTTTGCAATCTACAAATACTTGCAAGCATGCTAAACTAGTAGGACAAGTTCATAACTTAGTTGCAAAAACTCTTATTTTTCTTTCAATTAAACTTTTGTAGTATTAAACAATGTTTTTCAATTCCTTACATAAGCTATCATTCACCTGTTCAGATTCCAGATACATCTAAACTCTCTGGGTCGGGAAAAACTATTTATAATACTTCCCAATATTATCTAGGTATTCTGCCTCCTGGTTAGCTTCACTAAATGAATTAAGTACTTTAACAACCAAATTCGGAATAAAAGACAACGAACTTAGTAACCAATTCATCTAACGGCCAAGGACATGTACACTTGCTATATAGAATGCCCATGGAAAGCTTATAATCCAACTCGACAATCAATCTCCGATCACCCAAAACTCCTGCATGTCTCAGAGCAAATAAGAAAGTCTTACCATCTGCAATGTTATTAGTACCATCATGAAGCCTATGGGAAGAAGCAGATAAAAAAAGACTTGAATGTTGATCTCAAAATAGACCCTTGTTTTTTATCTTCTCAGGTTTCCCTTTGAAGCCCTTAGTAGATACACCATTTTCGACCAATTTTGGAATATAACGACTTAGTTCAACATGTGATCCTTTAGTCGGCCACATATTGAATAGGATATACTTTCTCGAATTTTAAATAATTTTCAAGACTCTCCTAATGAAAATTGCAAAGTAAAAAGATCCCGTTAAACATGTGCTCTCCTTACGGCCGCCAGGATTTCAGAGTCCAAAATTTCCAATTTTAGATCATCTTAAGTAATTTTCAAAAAGCGGAATATGTGGGAAAATCATTTAATTCCATATGCGGCGCAAGGTCAGCAACATTTGCTTCTAGATCGATAATTTCAACCTATTTTTTCTGCTAAATATATATAAAAAAAAATTAAATTTCAAAAATTCCAAAATTTTGAGAAAATGACTGACCGGTACATTTCACAAACATACTTTACCACGCTATAGGGAACACATTACTGTGTTGTCATGCTATTCAGACGCTGGCGCTACGTATCAACGAGCAATGACCAGCATCTTCCATGACATGATGCATATTGACGGTGAGGTGTATGTGGATGACATCTTGATAAAATCTGTCACAGAGGAGGGGCATGCTGATGCATCGAGAAGGGTACTCACCGGGCGTTGATCAGTACCCACTAAAGGATAAACCTTAAGTAGTGTTCCTTCGGAGTATTCTCTGAAAAGCTTTTAGGCTTCATCTGTAGCCAGTGAGAAATTGAAATTGACCCAATCAAATTCAAAGTTATTGTCTAAATGCTACCTCCAAAGAATTTAAAAGAACTCAGAGGATTTATCAGCATCATTCAGCTCATGATATCACGCTTTATCTCCCTGCAGCATGCAGAAAGATGCAGCCTTTTACAAGTTGATGAAAGCTGATGCATTGTTTGAGTGGGATCAAGAATGCTAAGAGGCCTATGATAGTATGAAAAATTACTTGCTCAACCCACCGGTCCTCATTGCTCCCAAGCCGAGAAGACAACTTATCCTCTATATTTCGGCCATGGACCAGTCAACCAGCGTCGTTCTTGCTCAAGAAGATGAATTGGAGCAGAAAGAAAAGATAATCTACCGCTGGTCTCAACCTGATTATTGCCGGACACATTGTTCTACGTTCGTGCTAACCATTTTTGTAGGATTAATAAGTCACGTGGATGAAGGACGGAAAAAAGAGCTACAACTTTATATCCAAAAAAAGGTTGGAGGACAAGTCGTGACTTTACAATGTTAAACATTAATATAAAACTTGAAGCCCGCAAAAATCAAGACGGGTCGTTATACAAGTTATACAATGACTAACACATAAAGAAGAAGATTCGCATTTTGAGTTTTGGGTTTGTTTCTTTTATTTTATCTAATTCTTTAGAAATCAAATGTAAAGAGTTTGGATGCTGGGGCGATGCACACATAATCTCATATATACATTTCGCATCAATATTTTATTCAAAAATAAAACATCATTTTTTTATTAATGATATATAAAAAATGATAAATTATATATCATCATGATCAACGAATTTTTCCTAAGCTTGAAAAAATATCTTTTATGGATTTTCGAAGACTTAAATCGAAAATAATTTTATTGTATTAGAAAATGGGTTGAAAAATTTTATCTCATTTTTTGACAAAATTAGTGTCGATGAATTCAACAGGTAGATGCCGACTTTAAATATTATTTTTACTTAATTTTCCGACATTGATTTACATTTCTAAACTGCATTTATCTAATTAAGATACCTTAATATATATTATATTACTTATCTTTTGTCTTGCTTCATACACATTTTCTAGCATGTTCGCCATCTAGGGCCCGCAACTCATTCTTATTTTACTGGTGCTGGCGAACAAATTTCTTCATTATGAGAGCTATAAAATTTATAGGTGGCATAACTGTATCTTGCATTTATCCAACCATTTTTAAGTCAAAGTCAGCCACCGCCCTATTTAGTTAGCCTATTATTTTTCGTGTAGCATCGCTTTCATTGTACCATACATCATCTTTTGATCTCTCTTTAGGGCATGTTTAGTTGCAAGATTATGAAATTTGGATTCCAAAATAGTACGGTTGAAATTTCTGGATTTGGTAATTTGTTGTTCGGTTGGTTTTGAATTTCTAGTATTGGATTTGTAGATCATTGTAATCTTTGTTTGGTCGGTGAAAATAAAATGGGATTTGGATTTGAGGATTTTAGAGAGATAGAGAGAGAGAGGTTTATTAAATAAATAAAGTACACGGGTCCCATCTAAAAATACAATGAATAGTGTTAAATCCTTGAAAATCCTTAAAAAAATTTAGGATTCAAGAATTCTTGTTTTGTGGTGGCTCCCCATAAAAAACAAAGGAATCCTAAAAATCCAAATCTATCAACCAAACACAAAATTATGAAATCTTAGAATTCCACAATTCAAATCCATACTAATCCTGCAACCAAACAGGCCCTTAATGAAAACTACAACTGCTATTTTTCTGAAGAGCTCTATAAACAGAGCATATGGTTCCTTATTGGACAAATCATTTGGAAACTTAACATACCATCAACTGTTCTATCCTCTAGAAATGTTATATTTCTCCGCCACGTCAGTGACATTTGACTTGTTTATACTTTTTTACCCTTGTACCCTTATGGCATGTTCTCAATCAACTCCTATAATCTTTGATTCTTTTCTTTAAAAAACCAATTAAAAAAAGAAATATAAACAAAAGAGCTTAACTCCCCAATCCATAGCAAAGAGCGTCTACATCCTCCAACCTCGACCACCAAAATCCTCTACAAACCCCTAATATCCCCATCGATCACCCCAAAACAACCACTCCAACCCTTCTCTCAATTCATCCCCGAATCCTAAAATCTCTCCCCAAGCTCTCGCTCCCCTTCGCCATTGTCGTTGCTGCCTCCCCACTTCCGGCCTTCACCGCCGAGATCCCAAAAGACGACCCTTTTCAACTTCAAAGGATATTTTTAAGCAATAAAAAGGTATTTTATTATCTGGAAAAGCCATTTTTGTCACGCCCCGCTTCCCAAAATATGGAATATAAGGGGTGACAAGGTCAGCCATACTCCTACGGTCGAGAAAATATCCTGTCGTAGTCACACTTCGGCTCCTAGCATTACGTGGTAATCAGTAATCAATGCATATGTAATGAGAAATGCAGTCACTAATTCTATCAGAACAGATAAAAGATATACCAGATAGAGATCAAGGGAAAGATAGCGCTGGCGTCGGTGAACTAGATGTCCGCGATATCCTCGAGATACGACCGATCCTGATCCGAGCTAAATCCACTTCTCACTCTGAGCATGCATACTCAGGTCGTCAGAGCGACACAATAGCAATACATATATAAACATATGTAAACACGTGCAATGATGATGAACATGAAACGGTAAATATAGAACGATGACGCAAGCATGAAATAATCGGTACAGGTAAACAGTAAAGCAGGTATATCGAATCAGTTTTCAATGCATGTCCATGTCACTAAACCTATTTGTAACGTCTTCAAAATAATAAAATATGATTTTTGGGAAATTTTATAATTTAATATTATTTTAATGAATATTTTAATATTCTGGTATAATTAAATACAGATAAATGGGGAAAAATTATGGAAAATTCTAAAATAAGGTATTTTAAGGAATTGCCTCGTTTTCTGTGCATGCCCCCATTTCCTCTAGTTTTGACCCTGAGTATGTCTAGTTTTGACTGATTCCATCTAGGGTGAAATCTGGGTTGATTTTCCTATGTTGGTGTATAATTTGGGACTTGTTTTAGCATGGATTTTGGTATTTGGTGATTCATTCATGTCGGGTGGCGTTTGGACGTCAACGACAAGTGGATTTTGATTGTGTTTACATGCGAGTCGATGGGTTTTTACCTATGCGGGTAGCGTGTGCCATTTTGGTTTCCAATGTGATTTTCATGTGCTTTAGCATTGTTGTTCCCCTCCGAACGGCGGCCGAGACGTCATGTCCGTCTATGCCTGAGGTTCGGGGCAGATGCTATTTGGTTTTATCCGTCTATCTCTCCGAAGATGCCAAGTTGATTTATGGCACCGTGTATCGGAGGTTTAGACGGATGCGGCCGATGTAGCAGAATTCGTCAGATTCCCCCTCATGGTGAGGGGTTTTTGATTGTGGGGACGCTCTTCCCTGCAGGCGCAAGCCCCTGCAGTTAATTACGCTACCGCGTTGCGGTGACCACTTTCTCCTTCTCCAGAATTTCACTTCGTGTCGTGTGTGTTTGTTTTGTTTGTGGTTGCCCGTGGATTGTATACGGAGACTGAGTAATGCCGTCGCCCGTAGGACGTGGATTAGTCCAAATCCGTATTTACTTAGATTTGGGTTTGGTGTTTTTTAGTTTAAGGATGCATTAGTCGCGTTGCGGCTACGATCAACTTAAACATTC
This sequence comes from Agapanthus africanus, assembly GCA_030015575.1. Classification (NCBI taxonomy): domain Eukaryota; kingdom Viridiplantae; phylum Streptophyta; class Magnoliopsida; order Asparagales; family Amaryllidaceae; genus Agapanthus; species Agapanthus africanus. Next base: position 268,940,348 of record CM057338.1, on the reverse strand, counting down.
GTTAAGGATACATTAGTCCTGTTTTAGACTAAGATCAACTTAACGTAGTGATTGATTTAATTATCTGGCCGTCAGGACTCATCACCTCTCTGACGTCGTTGAGGGATTACAACGACAGGCGTCTGAGGAGTTCAGAGATGTACCCTTGAACCAAAGTTGATTTGGGGTTTTATTGTTTATTTAAAGATCTAAGGACACATTAGCCGTAGCTGGGGCTAATATCAACTTAGACGGGACCGTTTAGATCCAGCAAAAGAGCATTTGGGCTCTCTTGCGCCAGTTTAGGGACGTGGTGGTCCGTCGCCAGTTTAGGGACGTAGTGGTCCATTATTAGTTTAGGGACGTTTCGGTCCGTCGCCAGTTTAAGGAAGTAATGGTCCATATTCCAGTTTAGGGACGTAGTGGTCCATCACCAGTTTAGGGACGTGGTGGTCCGATTTTAGTTTAGGGACGTTTCGGTCCGATTTTAGTTTAGGGACGTTTCGGTCCGAAATTCTCATTTTGGGGTAAATATTAGTTTAAGGACGTTTCGGTCCAATATTAGTTTAGGGACGTCTCGGTCCGATATTAGTTTAAGGACGTTTCGGTCCGACATTAGTTTAAGGACGTTTCGGTCCACGAGTTTAAGGACCCCGCAGTCCATATCGATGTGTGGTCGTTGGGACCCGTCACCTCTTTGACGTCGTTGAGGAATTACAACGACGGATGTCAAAGGAGTTCGGAGATGTACCCTCGAACCGGATGTAAATTGATTTAGAAGAGCAATTTTGCTCAGTCAATTTAATTTAAGGACTTATGGCCAAAATTGGGCTAAGTCCAGTTGAAATGTTCAACATTTTATTTGCTTTTGCATTACATTTCTTTTTTTATTTTTATTTGGGCCTTACCCAGAAAGGATGCAGAGCATCAATTTGTTTTGGGCTCTGCCTTTTTAGGAATGATGCAAGGCATCAATTTTATTTGGGCTCTGCCCTTGTATAAAGGATGCAAAGCATCAATTTATTTGGGCTCTGCCCATTTATTGCCTTGCAATTTATTTTGGCCTGTCAGGTCATTTTGGTTTGGGCCTGGCCCTTTAGAAAATGCATTGCATTTATCAAGCGTTTTGCACCAATCAAAAAGCACAACAGTGCAAATTTATAAGTGCAAAGCACTATTAATTTGAGAATCTTTTAGATTCAAGAACCAATGGTTCATAAAAGAAGTGCAAAGCACTATTTGATTTCTTGATCTAATTTAGATCAAAGAATAACAGGTTTTTTCCTTTTTATTTTGGTTCTTAAAAGTGCAAAGCACTATTAATTTAAGAACCTTTTAGGTTCAAGAACCGATGGTTCATAAAACAAGTGCAAGGCACTGTTTTTTTTTAGATCTAAGAAAAAACAAGTTTTTCTTATTTTTCTTATCTTAGAGAACCAAAGGTTCATGAAAGTGCAAAGCACTATTAATTTAAGAACCTTTTAGGTTCAAGAACCGATGGTTCATAAAACAAGTGCAAGGCACTATTTTTATTTATTTATTTATTTATCGTTAAAGATCTATGATCTTGTTCATAAGAGAATTTTCTCTTCTTTAAAAGGTTTTTACCTTTATTTTTATTCTTCAAGAGTTCTCTTCTCTTTTCTTTTTAGCCAGATCTTGATGCCTTTGAAATGAGGTCTAGGGTCCTTTTTATAGTGCCCATAAATTAGTTAAAATTTGTTAAAGAGAATATTCTCTAAGTGATTTAGGGAATTTTTCCCACCGTCAGATTTTTAATCAAAGGTCTCTGTTTTACAGAAGAAATCTTATTGTTTTAACAAAAACAGAAAATATTTTCTCAAATATTTATTCTGTTTTTGCAAAAAAAAAAGTTTTATTTTTTTTTATTTTTTTATTTTTTATTTTTATTATTTTTACTGCGCGCGCACTGCGCAGCGCGCAGTTGAGCACTGCGCGGCTTTTTTTTTTTTTCCCCCAGAGCTTTGCTCTTATAGAATACGTTAGTTTATTTATTTTAACTTTAATTTTCAAGACAGAGCTTTCCTCTGATTGGAGAAAAAACAGAATTATTGCTTCTTTTCCTACCTTGGAATTTAAATAGAGCTTTGCTCTGATTAAGGTAAACAATTGTGATATACTTGTTGGTACCCCGCGTGATGTTGAGGCAAAGGAGGTGAAGATAGCGACATCGGCTTTGGCACACGAGAAGCAAGGTGAGTAGATTTATATCTACGGGGAGAAGTCGGGTGGATGGCGTATAGCACCCCCGCAGTCCGTGGTGATGTATACGAATACGTATACACACGAATATTTATTATGTGTTGTTTAGGGTTATTGATGGTAATAATGATATTTTGATGATAAGAATATATTGGTTTAGTATAGTGCGAACCCTAAAGTAGTGGTTGCACTCACACATACATTTACACACTTACTTGCATTCATTCTTTCATTTATTAGAGTGCATATGATGGTGCGTATATCTACACATGGGTATGGGACTATGTGTTTATATACGGGATTGGAGGATGATACGTGGTTTGAGATGATACTTGATGTGAGGCCGTGAGATCGGCGATGTGACATAGTTTGCCTTTGAGGTGCGATATGATAGTTTTAGCGGGCCTTTGGACATGTGCTTTACCCGCATTCATATTTTATAGATGGTGTCGATTTGTACTAGACTTACAGTAGTACCCCAGATTGTGTGATCTGATGATAAGTGATACCTGATATGTGATGAGATAGTGTGATATTGACCCCTACCCAGCTATTGGGATGCCGTACGACGATTTACCGTACGAGCCGATATTGATGATAGATCCGCACTCATGACTCGAGGATATCATACGATATGTTATTGAGGCGAGATCACCGACTATCATATCTATATTTATATATTGACTCAGATTAGGTGGTTTCATACCCCTCCTGTCTAGATTATTTAGTAGACATTAGACTAGACCGAGTCATACCTATTTCAAAACTAACGAATCGGGGATATTTTAAAGATAAGCAGAAGGGTTATACGGATATTTTCAAATGATGCATCTTTTCTTAAAACACCGTAGCCCTTACTTTACCAAAAGCCCTGATTCGTCTTATTTCAAAAGGCAAGGTTGCATGACATATCTATTGGGGCAGGTTCTGTACTTTTGCGTTGATCATTCGTTTCCGCATATTCCTGCTATTTGCATTGCATCGCTTGTATTGTTATGACATTCAGTCATGCTGCTAGGACACCAGCACCATTATCGATGATGTATATGTTCCACGTACACTTGTTGCCGGCTCACACACTCATCATCGATAATTGCCATGTCACTACACTATAGTACTATTGCATTCATGATATGATTCTGGCATGGCATATTGTACACTTATACCTGTACACATATATAGATGATTCTAGCTTAATTGGGGATTTGGGAACCGCAAGATACTCTTTAAAAACAGATTCCTTTTAAAAGAGCGGTCTCCCTCGACATGTGCACATTATTATTCCATGTTGCATGACTTATTGATATGCTTGCATTACTGTTACATGCCGCATACATCATGCTTTGACTGTACGCATTGAGATATGTTGTTTCTATGATATTTCTGGATTTGGGAACCGAGGGTATTTCAAAAAAGAATATGTCATTTCTTTAAAAACCCGGTTACCCTTGATATGATATTTCAGTGCGTCCACCATGTGTTTTCTCGGTGCTGAGAGCGATATGTGTAACCCGAATCGAGTCGTGGATGAGCCGATTGCGGGTACATGGTGGACCCGGTATGGTTCCCCTCGGCAAGATAATCGATGAGCTTTGCCGATTGAGCCTGGAGGCGGGCGAGTACCTACCGGTGATTGGTTGGACCTGGCGGTTATCCGGAGGATACCGACCAGAGTCGATAGATGTTTTGGGCATACTGCCGGGGCCGAGGGCCGATACCGCAGACAGAGCCCGCGGGCCGATCCGGACTGACGGAGCCCGATATATGAGGATTTATGTGCCGATGCTGGGCACAGTTTTCATGATGTTTTCGAGTGCCGATGCTGGGCACTCCGGTTCCATGATTTTGACGTGTCGCGAGGGACACGGGTGGGTTATATCCTCATATTTCCATGCACAGGTTTCATGATATTTACTTGCATGATGGTTGTTGTCATTGGGTGACGAGTGGACGGGATCCACGTGTGTGCAGATTTGATTACATTGATCATACCTCATATTCATGACATGCTATTACCTGAGGCACTAGCACGAGCACTTGGCATTACACTCATGTAGAGATTACATTGCCAGTTTAGCATGCTTCAGCTTTATTCATATTGAGGTTTATTTATTATCTGATCGTATTGACCTAGGATGGGTCATGCATTCGATCTCTGCTTGTAGATATTTTCTATTCACGAGTTAGCAACTCACCCCCGTTGTGCCCCAGTTCTTGCAGGTTTTTGCCGTACAGATTCCATAGCGGCATTTCTGGCACACTGCTTCCTGTGGGTGACTTGCTTGGTTAGGTGGGTTCTTTGTATCAGAACCGCCATTGTTCATGTATTTTTATTGTATCTAGAATTGTCCATCAACCAAAACTTGTAGTTTGTTTCAGACTTAGAAATCAGTGTTGTATTGTTTCGACCTTAGAGTCGCGCTTGTAGTATTGCGGTTTTCTGGCTGTTTTTGAGTTTCTTTTCAGTTTTGATCCTCGCCTCTTGGCGTTGTATATTATTATTGCTTGCGTGGTTGTGACCGTCGATTGACGAAGAGCTAGCTCCCGCTTGGGGATGCCTTTTATCATGTCATATATATTATTCTTGTTGTACCCAGTTCGGGGCCAGTTTTTACAAAGGAAACTCTGCCGAAATTTTCAGGAAAAATTACACATTTTAAAAAATTCATATTCGGCTTAGTTATTTAAAAACTTGATTTTCAAACATGTTTTCTTTACCTCTTAAAACTAATTTTCCCTATTTACTCCTTAAATGGTTTTAGATTTCTGGGCTTTTGGCTTACTTGGATCAGATGGAGTCCTATAGACTTCATATGGTTCGAGGGCCAGTCACGTGCTCTTTCGGGTCGTGACACTATTAATCTCTAAGTCTCACTGACCAGGTCGCTAAATCTATCGTCGGTTCAAGTGTGAGTGTCAACCACCGCAGGAGTATCCCAACCCAAGAGTAGGCTCCAGGGGCAAGGGAACACGGGCCCAAATCACGCTCGCTAATAATTTGTAATATCACCCATATGACTCCCAAAATCGATGTATATGCCGGCAGTAGGACTCCCGAGATTCCGTTGATCGAACTCACACTCAAACTACCCCACACCCGCGGTCTACATCAAACACCGACCATAAACCCAAATACTTGTCGGTCCATGACAAGTCTACGCGAGAACTGGAGATAGGGTCTCCATTAAGTATGTCTCAACTGGTATCCAAGACAAATGGACAGTACTCGATATCTTACCTATGACACTAATATAAGTGCTTCCATAACCGTCCCATACCAGTTATAGTTACACTTACATATGCCCCATAGGCGTCGACAATGCAATAATTTAACTGGTTTCGCTGATTGTGTACAAGTACGTGTCACTTCACCTATTCATTCACGCTTTAACACTAATATACTTGCCACAATCCAATCACTAATATTTATCACTGGGTAATGTAACACGGTCACTAGGTTATCAATATTTTATGACCACTATTCAAATGAGGATATAACCGCTACATGATATAATGAGAATGCAATTAATTATAATACGAATAAAATATAGCAGCCAGTGTCATACCGCTTGCAAAATTTACTATAATTCACACGTGCAGAATTTAACAACACAATATAAAAGAGGTACGCAATAAGTTTAATTATAAGTCCAAAAAAATTGGTTTCGCGTCAATCGGGTTTCAGGTTTGCTAGTTATGGTCATTTCATTTTAAGTGTTTACTTCGGGAAATCCAATTTCTGAACCGAAAGCCCGTTTCGTAACACGTTTTACTCCCAGTTGAGAACACAATTAGGCGATACTACAGTTGGATAATATTTAGGTTTAACCGTTAGGTTTCCAACGCACCAGACGTATCGATAACATCCGATGTGTGCTAGAAGTTATGCAATACTTAATATCGGGATATGCGTTCTGCCCCTGCTTGGGACAACAATACACACTGACGGTTTAAAATGTGATTAAGATAGTATACGGTGATAAAAATGAAAGAAACCACTACCATTGGAAAGATAAAACAATTTTATACACAGGGGTAATTAGCCCCGCACACTATCACAATTAAACATAAGGTTTCAGGGTACAAAAGCAAGTCAAGGGGTAAGTTCCTGCACTGGACTGCGGTCCAAGATCAGGTAAGTTCTTTGTTTTCAATGTTTATAGGATACATATAACAGTAAAGATACATGTCGTGTTAAAGGTTATGCAGTACCCTTCGTGAAAAACCCAAGCACGCTGCGATTGGATTTTTCTAGAATTAATTATGAATTTAACAGTGTCAAGTGTTCGGTAAATCGTGAGTTTCGGTATTGAAATTAGGGTGTCACTTTATGTGTGAAAACGATATCGGTTTGCCACCAAATTTCTACATAGTGTTTGTTAATAGTGTTAGGGTATAAATATCATGAGTTCCGCTATTTTAGATTTTATTTTCGTATAAGGCTCACATCGAACACTTAAGATCAACATTCGGTCATCGATCGAAATTAACGTTTCTTCTAACAAAATAAATTAGATGTTAACTGATTGATCGTTTCCGTGTCGTGTTTAGAATATTTCACAACCAAAGAAATTTATACCACAATCAATTGACGGTGTCTGTTGTAGTTTCGTCTATGAGAACGGATCGTCCACTGAGAAAGTGTGATTTGCTCGCTATTGTTTTAGTTGAGTCAAAAATTAAAAGATAAAAGAAAATTGATTCAAGATTTATGAAATTTAGTTGCAAGAATTATCAAGGAAATAAAGATCAAGAATCAAGAATCAAGAATTGTCCAAATCGAATGAATTATCAAGATTTGTAAAGAGGCTCGTAGGAATCGATCCAATTGATAGTAATGATGAAGAATTATGATTACAAATTCTTATCTGTTGAAGATTTGTTGCTAGATTGATGACGATCAACGAGAATTAGGGATCTATTGAAGAAACTAGGATTTCTTCATCATCATCCCTTGTCCTTTCGTTGATTAGCATTCAAATTCTAGGCTCTAGGAAATTCAATGATCAATCGTTGATCTCTAATTTGGAGCGAAAACATTCAAGAAAGCATTTCGCTCAAAACTAGGTCGTCGTTGATTCAATTTCCTAAAGTTTACAAAACTCATAAGACTTAAGAATCGTTGAAGAATTTAATCATCATCATATATCTATTTTCTCGATTCCTCCACAAGCGAAGTTTTCACTCAAACATCACGAAAAAGAAAACAATCAAGAATTGATAACTCTTCATAAATGCTCAAATGTAAAGAAAAGCAAGATCAAGAATTTTCACCTTTTATAAATCGACGTTTCGTTACAATTCACTCAAAGACTACAAGAATTGAGGAGAGAACTAGATCATCAAATTTAGCTTCGCATCGGTCTTCTTGAGTCGCGGATCGTCATGGATCAGTTGCTCGGATGAAGATCGGCATTGCTTCAAAAAGGCTCGTTGAGTACTTTCTTGAATCGGTACTCGATGAATCTTGATTTGAATCAAATTGTGTCACTCAATTTGTTTAGAATTGATTTGGATCTCACTAGATTTTTACCACTCAAGTGATGAACAACAACCTTTTTAATGAAGCCTTGGGTCCCTTTATATAGTCTTCTCCTTTAGCTTCCCCTAGAAGCTTGATCTAGCTTCATTTAGAAGCTAAGCTAGGTTTAGCTTCCCTTGTAAGCTTGGTAGTTAAGAAGAAACTTCTAGATTGAGTTAGTTAGCTAGCTTGCTTGGGAAGCTTGGTAGGTATTAGGCTTGCACAAGAAGCTTGGATGTTAGAGGAGAAGCTTCTGGAGATCTCTGGAGATTGAAGTGTCTTGAAGAAATTTGCCTCTTGAAAGGAGACCTCGGGAGAAATGACCAACCCTCGATGAGTGTACGTAGCCGCGGATCCGCGGCGGATCGGCCAATTCGGCCGTGGATCCGCAGCCGTTTGGTGGTATTGGTGCACGAAACTCTCAGATTGTTTTGGTGTTGATCCTTGGAGACTTATTTTATATCTGGAATATTTTTATACTCTCTTGTTTACTGCCAAATCACAAGTCTTGAAGTTTGTGTATTTTTATCAGCACTTTTATCACTTCCGGCTCTTTTTTTCTGGAATTTCCTGCACACAATCTCGAGACAAGTGTTGCGATATACAAAGATCATGCGTGCAATAATAAATACTCAATTTCCCTCAAAATACCGGTTATAATGTATAACACATGTTATTTGATATTTTACAGACAAATTGCTAATATGTGCTATATTCATACCGAACACCTTTAGATGATTGCAAATAGTAGGGAAATTGATGTGTTAAAAATGCAATATTTTCGACTGATTAAATTCCCCCAAACTTAATTTTGGTCGTATCGAGCAAACTTGTTTTATTCAAGAGAAAGAGAAAATAAAGAAAAAGAAAAACTAACTAGCACACTTTCGTAGGCAATACGATTGCACTGAGCACGTGCAACAAGCCTTTAAATCTCTAGGCGTCCCTAGTAGGAGGAGTGTTGTCTCCTGAGGGTTTTCAGCGGATTGCACTCACAAAATTCAATAATAAAAGGAAGACCATGAAAGTTACATGTACAGATAAGAATTGTAAAAAAAAGACTTTGAAAATTAGAGTTTCCAACTAATACTAGCTTTTCAGTTGTCATGAGCCCTATCTTAATAGTCATGAAAAGATGCTAGAAATCAAATCATCTCTCAATAAAACATCGTTTTTATTCTTCATTCCTACGTTTCTTCCAAACATCGATCATATACCCCTACGTGTGTGTAAAAGAACATCCCTACACTTGGAGAATTCAATTCAAGCTATCATACTCTTGTCCCTCGACTTCAGTACTTTTTAATTTGATGAATATTTAGATAGATTTGCTCACACATTTTTCATGCGACCGTTAATACTTCTTGAGGTACTAACCGACCGATTACTCATGTGCTTGCTTATTAGGTGTATTAGTATTTTTCTCGTCTTGCACCACCTAAGGCTTAGCAGTGACTCCCAGATCAGTTGGTCTAAGACACTAGCTAGGTGATGAAGCACCCTCGCTATATTTTTTTATTGCTGTCTTGGCGATAACAAAACCGGTGTTCATTTTTCTTCACCATTTTATCTTTTATTCATTTTTTATATCCTTCATACTTTGGCTTTTAGACAAGAGCATTTCAAGGTATCCTCTACTATCTCGAATTTCAAGACGTGTGTAAGTGCGTATAGTAAGGTATCAACGTTCAAATATTTGGCTTGCAGAATAGAAACTATTTTTCAGACTTATTTTTATCCTCAGATTAGTGACTTCCTTCATCTTACTAATCCTTGGGACAACGGCTCATAACTATTTATTACTAGTTCGTTTAAGAAATCTTCTAATTTTCTTGGTTTTCTTAAATTTTTTCAATCTTTTGGATGTAATTTTTCACTATCTAATCTTTTATTAAAAAATTAAATATTAAATATTTTTATCTTTTGAATTTTTTTTAAATTTTTATATGTTTTAAAAGTTTTGTGCTTATGCAAAGTATGATGCAAAATGATACGAAAATAAGCATAAACCTTCCCCAAATTTGTTTTCAACAGTGTCCTCATTGTTGCCATCCGCTAGATCACAAAAACCTGTAAACTTTAGAGGAAATTTATTAATGGGGGCAATAAATATGATCGTGAAAATCCTCCCCCCAGACTTATTCTTTTCACTCATGTACAAAGACCTTTTATAATTTTGTTTTATATTTTTTATATTTTTCTAAAATTTATTTACAAATTGACTCACCTCCATTCTAAAGATGTGACAAAATTACCAAGTCATGGAGGTGATGGAGGAAAATTAGTCATTATAAAGCGGCTCCTGTAAAAACAGGAGCCGCTCCGATGGGTCAGTGGAAAAATACGGTTTTAGTCTATATCCATTTACTTTGAAAAGTGTACCGTTCTCAACATTTTCAACCTCAACTGCCCCGTGCGGGTATACATACCGTACAACAAAAGGTTCTTTCCACCGAGATTTTAGCTTACCCGCATGAAGATGGAGTCGTGAATCATAAAGAAGGACTTGTTGACCAGGTGTAAAAGTTTTTCTCAAAATGTTTTTATCGTGAAATACCTTAGTCCGGTTCTTTACAATTACAGTATTATCATAAGCTTCATTGCGAAGTTCGCTTAGCTCGTTTAATTGTAGCTTCCGAAAGTTGCAGGCTTGATTTAAGTCAAAGTTAAGTTCTCTAATGGCCCACATTGCTTTGTGCTCAATCTCGACCGGAAGGTGATATGCCTTTCCAAACACTAGTCTGTAATGAGACATACCTAGATCGGTTTTATATGCAGTTCGGAACGCCCAAAGAGCATCCGTCAATTTGGTTGACCAATCTTTTCGATTTTTAGCAACAGTCATCTCCAAAATTTGTTTGATTTATCTGTTTGAAATCTCAGCCTGCCCGCTCGTTTGGGGATGATAGGGTGTGGAAAGTTTGTGGTTGATTGCATATTTCCGCATCAAAATCTCAAAAGACCGATTGCATAAATGTGTCCCGTTATCGCTAATGATAGCGTGTGGGTGTCCAAATCGCGAAAAGATGTTTTCTTTTAGGAACTTAATGACAACCTTTTTGTCATTAGTGCGACAAGGAATAGTTTCAACCCACTTCGAGACGTAATCAACCGCAAGCAATATGTACAGATTCCCAAAGGAGTTGGGAAAAGGACCCATAAAGTCAATACCCCAAACGTCGAAAATTTCAACCACTAAGATGGGTTGCTATGGCATTCATTTCTCCGGGAAATCCTACCCGTGTGTTGACACTGTGCACAGGTTTTGCAATGATCAAATGCATTTTTGAACAAAATCGGCCAATAAAAACCGCATTGCAAAACCTTCTCCGCCGTCTTTTGAGGACCGAAATGACCCCCACATGCCTGATCATGACAAAAAGATAGAACACTCTTGAATTCATCATTAGGGACACATCTGCGAATGATCTGGTCAGAACAATACTTAAACAGATAGGGTTCATCCCAGTAAAAGTGTTTTACTTGGGATAGAAATCGATGTTTGTCCTATTTTGACCATTCGTGGGGAATAAGTCCCGTAGCAAGATAGTTCACAATATCCCTGAACCAAGGTTCATCGGATACATTCAAGAATTGTTCGTCCGGAAAAGAATCATTGATTGGCAGGGTCACAGGTGAAGAAGAGATGCGTGAAAGATGGTCGGCTACAACGTTTTCTCATCCTTTCTTATCTTTAATAACAAGATCAAATTCTTGTAATAGAAGGATCCAACGTATTAGCTTACCTTTAGCATCTTTCTTCGCCAAAAGATATTTCAAGGCGGTGTGGTCAGTGTACACAACAATTGGTGAGCCAATCAAGTAAGGCCTGAATTTTTCTAATGCAAATACAACTGCCAAGAGTTCTTTCTCGGTGGTTGTATAATTAATTTGAGCATCATTCAGGGTCTTACTTGCATAATAGATCATATGTGGCATCTTTTCAATGTGCTGTCCTAAGACTGCACCAACTGCAAAATCTGATGCATCACACATAAGCTCAAAAGGGTGGTTCCAATCTGGAGAAGATAGAATGGGGGCTGTAGTGAGAGAGTGTTTGAGTGAGTCAAATGCTGCATCACAATCCGAGTCAAAGTGAAAGGTTGTGTTCTTGGCCAAGAGAAAAATTAAGGGTCTAGCAATTTTGCTAAAATCCTTAATGAATCTCCTGTAAAAGCCTGCATGGCCAAGAAAAGATTGTATATCCTTGACGCATTTGGGATGAGAAAGGTTTTGAATGACATCTATTTTAGCTTTGTCAACCTCAATGCCTTTCCGTGAAATAACATGTCCAAGCACAATTCCCTCTTGGACCATGAAATGGTATTTTTCCCAATTCAAGGTTAAGTTCTTCTCTTTACAACGAGTAAGAACTGCGTCAAGATGAGATAGGCAGTCAGCAAAAGAATCTCCGAATATCGAGAAATCGTCCATGAAAATCTCCAGAAAATTCTCGACCATGTCCGAGAATATCCCCATCATACACCGCTGAAATGTAGCGGGAGCATTGCATAACCCAAAGGGCATGCATCTATAAGCAAAAGTACCCAAAGGATAAGTAAATGTGATTTTATCTTGATCCATTTTGGTAATAGGGACCTGGTTGTAGCCAGAGTATCCGTCCATGAAGCAATAATATTCACGTCCTGCTAAGCGTTCTAGCATCTGGTCAATGAAAGGTAGAGGAAAGTGGTCTTTCCTTGTTGCGGCATTGAGTTTTCTATAATCAATACATACACGCCACCCAGTTTGAGCGCGTGTCTGGATTAACTCATTAGCCTTATTTGTAATGACTGTGATGCCAGATTTCTTAGGGAATACATGAATTGGACTCACCCATTGGCTATCGGAGATTGGGTAAATGATACCATTGTCAAGGCATTTGACGATTTCTTTCTTCACCGCATCCTTCATGACAGGGTTTAACCGTCTCTGTGGTTCTTGGGTTGGCTTGGCTTCATCCATCAAATGTATATGATGTTCAACAATCAAGAGACTAATCCCTTTGATGTCAGCCATAGTCCAACCAAACGCCTGCCTATTAGATCTCAATACCGTCAAAAGCGCATTCTCTTGCTCTGAGTCTAGAGAAGCGGATATGATCACAGGTAAAGACTCATTCTCACCTAAATATGCATATTTAAGATGAGAAGGTAAAAGTTTGATATCTAATACTGGCGGAGAGATTATAGAAAGTGGGATCATCGAATGATATTCAGAGTCACAAAGAAGCTCATAGCCTGCAAAAGATACAGACTCGGAAGGTGATGAGTCAAGAGTTTCAGACTCAAAAGTGAAAAGAGTCTCCTCACTAAGATGTGCAAGATCAAACATTGATGTGCTAGTGTCGATCTTCAAACCAAAGTTCATCAACTTCGCAACTTTCGGGAGCAATCTCGTGGACAGAACAGACATCAAGAATGTGAGCAGAGGGTTCATATGGCTGACTTCCAATTTTGTAGATGTTCAGTTCAATTGTCTTCATATGGCTGACTTCCAATTTTGTAAATGTTCAGTTCAATTGTCATTTTTCCAAAAGATAGGTTCATTGAACCGTTTCGACAGTTAATGACAGCATTGGAAGTGGCAAGGAATGGTCGACCCAAAATCACCGGAATTTGGTTCTGTGGGTTTGCTACAGGTTGTGTATCGAGAACAATAAAGTCCACAGGGAAAATGAATTCCCCGACTTTTATCAACACATCCTCCAGTTCACCCCTAGGTTTGGTGATTGATCGATCTGCCATTTGGAGAGTGCAATGAGCTGGTTTCAACTCTCCAATCCCTAACTACTCGTAGACAGAGTATGGAAGCAGGTTAACACTTGCGCCCAGGTCAAGTAAAGCACGGTTGATGTTTTTACCCCTAATAGAAATCGATATTGTAGGACATCCTGGGTTCTTACGTTTCTTTGGTAACTGTGGGGTAAAAGCAGTGCTAACATTATTTGTCATGAAGACCTTCTTAGGCACTTGAGTCTTCCTCTTCCTAGTGCACAAGTCTTTAAGAATTTGGCATAAGCGGGGACTTGTTGAATAGCATCTAGGAGAGGGATGTTGATGTTAACCTGTTTGAACATTTCCATAATCTTCTCCATATATGGACTCGATTTGTTTCCCCTTAACCGATTCGGATAAGGAGCTTTAGCAATAAGAGCTGGGTCCAACATTAGAGAAGGTGGTGTGTGTGGAACTGATCCCAGAATAGGAGTGGGGATCGTCTTTGGTGGACTAGAAGAGGTATGCTGAGGTGTCGAGCCTTGAGGAAAACGAAGAATAGGCTCGCAAGAATGTGGTGGGGTAGAAGAACTGGGGTGAGAAGTAGAAGTGTGTGTGGAAGGAAAAGTCTCAGCCGAGGTGTTATTGATAGATTTTTCATTATCATCAATCTCTTCCCCAACGTGATTATTCAGCACTCTTCCTGATCTCAACGTTGTGATGGCGTTCACATTGTAGTGTTGTGAATGCCCAGGATTCGGTAAGGGTTGAGACGGAAGTTTCCCTTTCTCTCTCGCACTCATTTCGGCTTTTAATTGGGCAATTTGAGCTTCCATTGATTTTAAACTCTCAGCTTGGAGGTCAGAGTTTTTCTGGAATTTATTGAGGGAAGACCTAAATTCAGCCGACATTTGTTTCATGTACATTTCAAAAGTTCGTTCGAGTGAAGAGGAAATATCAGTACCGGTCAACTGCAAAGGATTATACGGTGCAGGTGTGTTGACAGGGTTTTGAAAGTTTTGTGATTGGTAGGGATGCTGAGGCAGTTGAAATGGCTGCTGTTGTAGTGGAGGAGCCCTTTGGAAATTATTTTGATTTGGAACCGTATTTTGGTTTTGTTGTTGGTTCCAAGCAAAGTTAGGGTGATTCCTCCAACCTTGATTATAAGTGGAAGAATACGGATCGTTTCTAGGTCTTTGTTGGAAAGCAGTATTGGTATACTCTTGACCTTGAAACAGAGAATTTAAAGGACATCTTCCGTAAGATGAGATGGATCAGAACAGCATCCACAGACAGTTTTGGGTAGTGACATCTGATTTAGGGAGGCTGCTAAAAATTTATGTTCCATAGCTTCGATTTTCTTTTGCATTACTGCCATTTCAGCTCTAACTCCTATGGAAACATCAATTTGGTGAATGCCACCCCTAAACGATGACTGGTTTATATTCTCCCACTGTAAAGATTTTTCAGCGAAATTTTCTAAGAATCTTTAGGCTTCACCATCATCTTTAGTCATGAAAGTGCCTTAACACATGAATTCAAGGTTCTGTTTTGTTGTAGGATTAATGCCTTCATATATGATTCTGCACAGATCCCATCTAGGAATTCCGTGATATGGACATTGAACTAACAGATCCTTGAAGCGTTCAAAACACTTCGAGAATGGTTCATTTGGAAGCTGGGTAAATTGATTTATTTCGCTACGGACTCGAGCTATCTTATGATTGGGGTAGAATTTCTTAAGGAAAGCTGCGACGAATTCATCCCAGTTTGAAATAGAATGTGCGGCTGTGTTATAAAGCCACTTCTCGGCTATATCGCACAAAGTAAATGGGAGAAGACGTAGACGCATAGCATCCACAGAAAGCTGTGAAGTACCCATCATAGCGCATACATTTTCAAATTTGGTAATAAAGACATATGCGTCTTTAGACTCGAGACTGTGATATTTTGGTAGAAGATTGATGTATTGGGGTTTGATTTCAAAATTGTCCCTATTGGCTGGTGGAATGGTAAGACAGGTCGAAAGAGGACCTCGCATAGGATAGCATCTCTCTTGGAGAGAGATGCGGGGTGGATTCTGCGCACCTGCGGACGGTGGCAGAGTAGTGTTAAAGAAGTTCGATGGAGAATTGTCCATCGAAGTGGGTGTGGTAGGGGATGAAGAAAAAGTAGACGTAGAATTACCGACTTCAGAGTCGATAGGAGGAACGCGGACAAAACGGGCACTAGAATCCCGTGTCCAGCCGAGCATGCACTAAATGGTTTAGCACAAGTGCCAGCGTTAAGTGATAATTAAGGAAAAGATGAGTTGGTGTTTGTTTTGAAAAAAGACGGATTTTTGAAAAATCAAATCACAACCAATGTACAAGCAACCCTAAACTAGTGGTCACCTAGGTCAAGGCTCTAGACCGCTCCTAGACTTCCAGAAGACAAGTCGCAGGATAGATATTCTACTGCCTCTTTGCCTCTCCTGTGGCCAGGTAAATGCCAGGTAAGTGGGAGGTTCTCCACTACGTAAGTAGTGGGCCTAATTAAGTAACCACTTGCCTTAGACACACTTGCCTTAGACACCACAAAAGAAACACGGATAAGCAATAGATTACCCACTACCTCCTTCTGTCCTAAGTGAGCGCGACAGTCCTTAGAATCATTTCTAGATATTTTTTAGTTAATGAGGGTGATGCGGATGCAGTTTTGTGATTTTTGGGGCTTAGGAAGGGTAATGAACTCCCCACCTAATCTGAATTTGGTCTTTTCCCCTTAATTTCCGTATTAAAAATGCAAACAACCAAAATCAAACACGCAACAATTTTTCTTTTTAGCGGTGCTACGAATTTTTGCAAAGAATTCTGCAGAAATTGGTTAATGGATGGAGCAGGGAGGAGATAAGAAAGTACAGAATATACCAGAGAAGTTTGAAGCAGTGAAGCTCCTAAAGAATCGCGGAACCGACGCGAGAAGCACTCTATGGCCGCGGAAGCGTGGTGGTATGATGAGATCCCTGCACAAAATTTCGTGCAGATGCTCCTATTCACTCACTGAACTCTCTGAAATGATCTGCATATTTTTCCTCTCGCTCCACAGATTCCAGATCTCCTTGCAACAAATCACAACAAATCGTTAAGCGCTTGTGCGGATTTTGATCTAAAAATTCTGATGGAATAATAAATTTTTCAACTCAAATTTCAAAAACGAACAAATTAGCACACGATCCCCGGCAACGACGCCATTTAATTGATCGTTTCCGTGTCGTGTTTAGAATGTTTCACAACCAAAGAAATTTATACCGCAATCAATTGACGGTGTCTATTGTAGTTTCGTCAATGAGAACGGATCGTCCATGTTTCCACAATCAGAGCAAAGCTCTGTTCAAATGCCAAGATTTGAAATGAAGCGACGCTTCTGCTTCCCCCAATCAGAGCAAAGCTCTGTTTAAAAATTCAAAAGTCAAAAATCGAAGCAACGCTTCAGATTTAGCGCTAGACGCGTTGTGGGCCAAGTGTCAAACACGGGTACGCTAGCGCAGTTGCGCTACGCCCTAGGCAGCGCATTATGAGTGCGCTAACGCTAGGCGCGCCGCGCGCCACGTGTCAAACACGGGTGCGCTAGCGCAATTGCGCTATGCTCTGCGCTATGCACCTCAAATTAGAGCAAAGCTCTGTTTCTAAGATTGGAAAGCGAGGCAACGTTTCATGAAAAGCGCTAACATCAAATGCGCCAGCAATAAGAGTCAAAGACTCTGAAACGGCGCCCACGTGCAAAGCACGAGAGCGCTAAGCACCAGAAGCGCCAGAAGCGCTTAATCCTTGCAAGAATTACTTGCACCTGATTATAGCAAATTAAATTATGCAGCGCATAAACGCCTTACAAAAGAATAACAAAGAATTAAAAAACAAAGGAACACTTAACGGATAATAAAATACTTAATTAAAACATCTGTTCATTATTACATTGGAAAAAGATCACCAAACATGGGATCAAAAGGACAGGGGTTCGCAAAGCTAAGGAGGAGATTGTCCAGCTCCCTCTCCGTCTTTTCCACCATGTCAAAACGACGATCCTCCCGAGGAGTAGCCATCCATCGATCAACACCGCACTCACCAGAGAAAGTGGAGATAACAACCCGACGAGCCTGTATCTGGCTTAGCAAGTGGACAGAGCAATCCCTCAGGGTTTTAGTGATCAAATGCGCCTCGAAGAAGCACTCGATCTTGTCTTCAGCAGCATCAAGCATTATCGAGGACATCTCTGCTGGAGGAGGGGGAAGATCAGCGAGCACAGACGCAAGGATCATCCGAAGCCAAATAGAGTGTGGGGGGAGAGGAGACCCCACACGAGTCAAGAGCTCATACAGTGCAGCGTCGCATTGCTCATCCGTAAGAGAAGGATCCACCAAGCGCGCAGCAAAACGAGGAACAATGTCCCGATTGGACACTTCCCACGGTTGTCGACGGGCATGTGGGCGGTTACAAGCCATAATTGAGAGGGTTCTTTGGAGATGAGAAAAGAAAGAAGCTTTGCTTCAAGTTATAAGGACTAGGCAAAGAAAACTTTGTGCACAGTGGAGCTATTTCCAAGACTTGGGAAATGAAAGTTCTGCGGAATACAAGTTTGACTTAAAAAGAGAAGTGAAAAGACACATCTGTTGAAGCAACGCTTCAGATCCAGCACTCTGCGCTGCGCGCCACGTGTCAAACATAGGCGCACTAGCGCAAGGTGCGCCAGCGCTGGAATTAAAAATTCCCACCATCAGATCAAAAGATCTAATAATAATAAATTATTAATTAATCAGAATTAAAATTCTGTTATGGAAAGATTTTCTTAATCTTGTTAAAAACAATAAGATTATCTTCTGTAAAACAGAAGCCTCAGGATCAAAGATCCAACGGTGGGAAATATTCCCAAATCAATCAGAGAAAGATCTCTTAAACTGATTTAACAAATCAATTTGCCCTATATAAAGGCCCCAAGACTTAAAGTCAAATAAAGAGAGACCCCCCTACAAATTTTGAGAAAAACTCAAAGAGAAAGTAAAGCAAGCTTTTAGCGAAAGAAGATCATTTTCTTCAAGATAAAGAACATGATTCTTGAACACAGAGATGAAATCATCTCATAAAAAGAAGAATTATCTTCTAAAAAAGATCATAGATCTACAAAAGACCAAGCTCTTTGATATAAAAGAGATCAAAAGATCTTATTACAAAAACAAAAAGAAGAAGTATTCACTTCATTCACAGATCATTGATCTATAAAGGCAGTGCCTTTTTTATAAATAAGAACTTTTGTTCTTGAACCTTGAGGCAAGGCCTCCTTTAAAAGAAGAACATAAACTTGTTTTCTGATCATAAATTTGATCAAATGCGCTTTGCGCTATTGGAAAGTACCCATGCACTCATAAACTGCGCTTTTGCGCTCCTTGGACCGGCGCTCAGCGCCAAAACGTGCCACGTATCATCCACAGACATAGCTTGCGCTTTGCGCTGCTGAAACAGCGCACTGCGCCCATGGCCTGGCGCTTGGCGCCAAGCGCAACACGTGTCATCCACGTATGCGCCAGCATAATGCGCTCATTGACCAGCGCTCAGCGCTCATAAACTGGCATCTGCGCTTAGCGCAGTGCGCAACATTTACATGCGCGTCACGTGGCAGAAGCGCACTGCACCTTTTTTGATTGGCGCAAAGCGCCTAGCACACCATATATTGCGCTCAATGAACACAAATTGTTCTGATGAATGCTAGGCATTCAATACAAGACAAAAGATGTCAGAACCCAATGCTTAGCATTACTAAAAGGGCCAAGCCCAAATAAAGGCTCAATAGCCGGAACAATAAAATGTTAAACATTTTAGTTGGATTTAGCCCAATTCTGGCCATAAGTCCTCAACTTATATTGAACTGAGCCCACCTGCTCACAGATATTCAACAGATCTTAGTCCTAAACTGGGCTACAGATCTTCCAATCAATTTACACCCAGTCCGAGGGTACATCTTTTTACTCCTCTGATATCTGTCGTTGTAATCCTTCAACGTCTTCAGAGAGGTGACGGGTCCCGATGACCACACATTTCTACGGACTGTAGGGTCCTTAAACTCATGGACTACGATGTCCTTAAACTTCATAGACTACGATGTCTTTAAACTACGAACTGTGGGGTCCTTAAACTCATGGACTACGATGTCCTTTAACTTCATAGATTACGATGTCTTTAAACTACGGACTGTGGGGTCCTTAAACTCATGGACTATGATGTCCTTAACCTGGACTGTGGGGTCCCTTTAAACCCACGGACTACGATGTCCTTAGCCATGGACCGCAATGTCCTTAAATTAACGTTGGACCATAATTTCCTTAAACTAATGGACCGCAATGTCCCTAAACTAAACAATAGAGCCCAATTGCTCTCTTGTTGGATCTAAATGATCTTGTTAAGTTGATCTTAGTCTAAACATTAGACTAACGTATCCTTAGCTAACGTTTAAGTTGATCTTAGTCTAAAAATTAGACCAACGTATCCTTAAACCAAACCAAAACCCAAATCTAAGAAGATACGGATTTGGACTAACCCACGCCCTACGGACGACAACCTACATTAGTCTCCGTATACAATCCGCGGGCAACCAAAAACAAAACAAACACCCACGACACGAAGTGACCATCTGGAGAAGGAGAAAGTTGTTACCGCGATGCGGTAGCGTAATTAACTACAGGGGCTTGCGCCTGCAGGGAAGAGCGTCCCCACAATAAAAAACCGCTCAAATGAGGGGGAATCTGATGAAGTCTGCTACATCGGCCGCATCTGTTTAAACCTTCGATACACTGTGCCATAAATCAACTTGGCATCTTCGGAGAGGTGGACGGATAGCATCAATTAGCATCTGCCCTCGAATTTCAGGCCTAACGTCCCAACGTCCCGGTCGCGTCCTTCGGCGGGGAACAGATTCTGGCACGCCCAGTGGAACCTTTTCCTCTTTCCACTCCACACTTCGTATGTCGTGTTCGCGAACGAATCGCGGTTTGATATGGTTGCCCTTGGGTTCGAGGTACTTAGATTTGGTTTCTTGCTTGGTGCAGAAAGCGAAACAAAAATGGCATCCACTTGCGAGAAGTGTTCCAACTGCAATTGCAACTCGCGCTCCGCCTCATCTGGAGGCATAGCCTACGGGCCCCAAGCGGCCTTCTTGTTCACGATGCCGGTGGACCAGGTGACTCAGGCCACCACCGGATTG
This sequence comes from Agapanthus africanus, assembly GCA_030015575.1. Lineage (NCBI taxonomy): Eukaryota > Viridiplantae > Streptophyta > Magnoliopsida > Asparagales > Amaryllidaceae > Agapanthus > Agapanthus africanus. The sequence goes on along the minus strand of CM057338.1, from coordinate 268,919,678 downwards.
TTCTTTGGGACTATGCTCCCACCGATGAGCTTCAGCACCCCTGTACCAACACCGGAAGCTCCCAAGAAGTCGGTCTTTGATCGGCTTGCTACTACCGCGGCCCCTCTCAACAGGTCAACCAGCTCCAGCGCCTCAGTTTTCGCCAGATTGGGCCAAAGTCCATGTGGGCCCATGATGAAACCTGCAATCCCAGAAAAGGTTGTTCTGAAGAGGATAGTCATCCCTGCTCCTGAAGACGTTGATTGGTAGAGATTCTGCGTGTTCAAGTTTAGTTAATTACCGCAATCAAGACGGTTTCGCTTGTAGCTAGCCGGTTGAGTATGGGTCGTCCGCAGGGAGATGGGAATCTTTTTCTATGTGCTTTAAGGAGTTAAGTCCAGTTTTCCAGATTTTGTTGTGATTAATTAGGTGTTAAAATGATATGTAAAGAGAGCTTGTTAGGGTTAGGATTAGGTTAGTTTGAGTTAGGAGTCTCCCACATTTTTTGTTGCCCCTCTTAATATCGGTGTTACGGTAATCGGCAACAACGGGGATTAGCACGACTAGGAAGGAACTTGCGAGTATAAGCTAGGCTTTCCAACGCATAAGTTCTTCCTTTTGGTGCTTGTCCGTCCGTTCTTAGCTCTTAGCCATAACCTCCGGTTAATTCAACCACAACCGGTCTCACTACGGAATCACCGCTATCATGTAGGATAGGGTGCCGTAAGGAGCGGATTGTGGTTCAATTAACGGGAGTCGAATTAAGTTGTTGGGCAAGGAAAGAGTGAGAGAGATTTCCTTCTCTCAAACTTCCCTTATCCTACCCTAACAAGTATGAAACTACTCACACATCATAATGAAAAGAAAACAAAACAAAAGAGGAAGATAGAAAGAAGGAGATTAGAAGATAACAACTAGCTATTTGCGACCTCACCTTGGCAAGGATCAAGCGTAAGCATCATGGTTGTTTTAATGATAAAGGAAAAGAGAAAAGAAAGAAACAACAACAACTAAGTTAACAAATTAAAATTACAAGCAATTATAAAAGAACAAGACAAGCATGATAAGTAAAAGAATCTTCTTTATTCATCATTCTTCACTCACAAAGCTCACTACAAGTTTTAATGGAGAAGAGATGAGAAGAAGAAGAAGAAAAAAGTATTCTAAACCTAGAAAAATACAAGATTATGCACCCTTGGCTTCACAAGGTTCTGGGCTATTTATAGGCAGGGAACTGGAAATCTAGGGCAAAATTCTGCACCCATGTAAAAAGACCAAACAACCCCCAAAAAGTCTTCAAGTGCGGCGCCAGTACGGCCGCGGAACCGCGGCCTAGACCCCCTTTTGGCCGCGGTTCCGCGGCGGTATGGAGGAGTTGGGCTCCCATTTTTTCTGTGCTTCCCTGGTTCTGTGTGTCCTTTATTCTGGTATATATATTTTTTCATATTTTCTTCACGATTTTTCCAGAATTTCTGTTTGGGAAAAGGTGATTTGATGTGGATCTTTTTGTCATGATTTCCTCGAGCTCCGCGTAGATTTCTTGGATCTTGTGCTGCCATTGAGCCTTGTGCATGAAAACGACATTGATTTGCCATTTTGTCTCTTAAACTGGTGTGTGGCAACAGACGGATAAAGGGCGGAGTCCCGTGTTTTATCTGTGGTTGGCAGGAACCCGGATTTTGTCGTGTTTTCCATGAATTTCACCGTTTTAGAACCGAGAACCTGTATCCTGCAATTGACTAGCAAACACGGCTCAAGAGTATCTACTGATAAGCAATGTGATAAAAATTGGGCGGTATAAAAATGCAAAAATCTGATATGAACAAATACCCCCAAACTTATCATTTGCTCGTCCCGAGCAAAGCCAATTTATTCACAAAAAATTTTCTAACCTCACTTTCGCAGGGAACGCGATTGCACTGAGCATGTGCAGCCGTTAAACCTCTAGGTGTCCCTAGTAGGAGGAGTGTTTTCTCCTGAGGGTTTTCAGCGGATACTACCCACAAAATCCGGTCAAGCTAGTTTTGTAAAATAACTAAGATTCAAACCTTAAAGTTTTGTTTCAGAAAATAACAATTCTATGGTCCCAAGTCTAGACTATCAAACCCTTATTTTTCACACCTCGCTTCTTATTTAACTACAGCTTTTATATGTCTTTACGTGCAGTGCAAATAGTGTCGTTAAGTTCCAGAAGGGTCGAATAAAGTCCTCATGTCACACAATAAAGCCCAGATAAAATTTTTGAAAGGATCACATAAGTTTTATAAAGAGTTAAGCATTTTTCAAGTTTCATTTTCCAGTAAAGTTTCAACTTTAGAATTTCTATCTTCCTTAACAGGAAAACTATGTCTTATTCTTCACTCCACCTTTTTCTTGTTTTCATTTTATACACACCTCTGTGAACGTGCAATAGTCTTTATCATAGAGTAAAACCTTCATATCTCTGCTAAATTTTTTTTTATAAAAGCCTGTCTTTTATCAAGATTATTCTCACACAAAGAACCGTTAGGAATTTTAACTCGGAGAGAACACTTGCTTGACTTTGTTTTAATCTGGACTTTCTAGGCTTCTTAGCGAGCTTTGGGCCAATGCACCTAAACCAGTTGGTTTTAGGGCATTAGGTGTAGAAACACCCCAGCGGACTTAATTACTCAAGTTACCTAGGTCCAAAAATAAAAGACAGTTTGGCGTGAAAATCAGATGATTTAATACGAACGGAGATATAACCGGCAGTTCAGTTATTTTTTGGATAAAAGACGTGTTTAGTGGGTTTGGTGTGTAATCATTCCAATCAAGTTCCAGATGGGTTATTTTTCAGACTTAGTTCCAATTACGGCATCAATAACATTCCTTCATATTTGCTTTACTTCATAAACTATTCTTGACATTACTTATTTCAGAACAAACCTATTTGATCCTCATAAAATCATTTATCTGTTAAAAGTTTTTAAACATAAAAGACTTGTTATCTAATTTCCAAAAACTCACGACACGTGTAGTGTGATGTAAAGACGTATATCAGCTATAGTTAATTTCAAAGGAGAGTTATCTTTCAGGTTTTCAAAATCTAAACATAAGATTTAGTTATTCCTATTTTTTTAAACAAAACCGTCGAAATATTGAATCAGAGTCCTCCCACTAGCTAACTTGACAGAAAAGTTTTTATGTTTTTAGAAAATTTTCAGATTTTTATGGATTTTATGGATTTTAATATGCAGATGCAAAATATACATATGAATGCGAAGATAAGAAATGCGTACCGAGCGTACCCCCAAACTTAAACTGGACAGTGTCCTCACTGTCATTGCATGAAGAGATCATTTGAAGGGTCAAAATTGTCGGTTAGCGATACACAAATTTTTATTTGTTTTTGTTTTTAAAGAAAAGAAAAAGAATATACACAAATATATACAAAATGGTTTGTACATACCCCCAAACTTATTTGGAACAGTGTCCACTGTTCTTGGCTGGATAACCGAAGTTTGGTGGTAGGCAGAGGAAGATCATGCAAGGTAAACCGGCTCCTGTAAGAACAGGAGCTCCTCTGTTGGTTCGGCGCTAAGGTACGGTTTAAGTCGGTGTCCGTTCACTTTGAAAAATGAACCGTCCTTTGGATTTTCCAAATCCACAGCGCCATGCGGATACACATTCCGCACAAAATACGGCCCTTTCCAGCGAGATCTGAGCTTTCCTGGATGGAAGTGAAGTCGAGTGTCGTAAAGCAGTACCTGCTGACCAGGTACGAAGGTTTTGCGCAAAAGGTGTTTATCGTGAAACACCTTCGTTCGGTTATTAATGACAACCGCGTTATCGTAAGCCTCATCCCTAAGCTCGCTTAATTCGTTCAACTGCAGCTTCCGATGGCTGCCCGCATCCTCGAGAAACAGATTCAGCTCCTTTATCGCCCAAAATGCGCGATGCTCTATTTCAACAGGTAGGTGGCAGGCTTTTCCGTACACAAGCCGATAGGGAGACATGCCAAGGTCGGTCTTATAAGCGGTTCGAAATGCCCAAAGGGCATCCGTGAGTTTCAGCGACCAATCCTTACGGTTCTTGGAAACCGTCTTCTCCAGTATCTGCTTGATTTGCCGATTTGAAACTTCGGCCTGCCCGCAGGTTTGGGGGTGGTAAGGCGTGGATAGCTTATGATTAATGGAGTATTTCCGCATCAAGGCCTCGAAAGTCTTGTTACAGAAATGACTTCCATTGTCACTAATGATCGCCCGGGGGTGCCTAAACTGGGAGAAAATGTTTTCTTTAAGGAACCTAACGACAACCTTGTTGTCGTTAGTCCGGCTGGGCACAGCCTCGACCCATTTAGAGACGTAATCAACAGCGAGAAGGATGTACAAGTTCCCAAAAGAGCTGGGAAACGGCCCCATGAAATCTATCCCCCAAACATCGAAAATCTCCACAACCAAGATCGGTTGGAGCGGCATCTCGTTCCTCCGGGATATCCGGCCCAAGTGTTGGCACCGGAAGCAAGTCTTGCAATAGTCATAAGCGTCTTTGAAGAGTTGTGGCCAGTAGAAACCACATTGCAAGATCTTCTCAGCTGTCTTTCTGGGGCCAAAATGCCCGCCACACGCTTGATCGTGGCAAAATGACAGCACACTCTTGAATTCCTCGTCAGGGACACACCGACGAATAATCTGGTCGGGACAGTACTTGAACAAATAGGGTCCGTCCCAGTAAAAGTGTTTTACTTGGGATAAGAAGCGAAGTCTGTCCTGACTTGACCATTCAGTCGGTAGTAATCCCGTGGCCAAATAGTTCACAATATCTGCGAACCAGGGTTCGCAAGATACTGTCAAGAGCTGTTCATCCGGGAAATCGTCGTTGATCGGAATTGGAAGCGAAGGCGAAGAAGGAAGTCGTGAGAGATGGTCGGCAACTACGTTTTCACATCCTCGTTTGTCCTTAATGACAAGGTCAAACTCTTGAAGCAAGAGGATCCAACGTATTAACCGAGATTTTGCATCTTTCTTCGCAAAAAGATGGCGCAGAGCAGAATGGTCGGTGTAGACAATGACTGGAGAGCCGATGAGGTAGGGCCTGAACTTTTCTAAAGCAAATACAACAGCCAAGAATTCCTTCTCAGTTGTTGTATAATTGAGTTGGGCGTCGTTCAGGGTTCGGCTCGCATAATAGATTACGTGCGGCATCTTGTTGATGTGTTGTCCAAGGACAGCACCAATGGCAAAGTCGGATGCATCGCACATAATCTCAAATGGGTGCGTCCAGTCAGGGGAAGAAAGAACGGGAGCAGAAGTGAGTGAGCGTTTCAATGACTCGAATGCAGTCACACAGCTCGAGTTGAAGTCGAATGGCGTATCCTTGGCCAGTAAAAGAGTCAAGGGCCTAGCAATCTTGCTAAAGTTCTTGATGAACCGTCTATAGAAACCGGCACGGCCAAGGAAGGCTCGGATATCTCTGACGCATCGGGGAGGAGGGAGATTGGAAATGACCTCAATCTTCGCTTTGTCGACCTCTATGCCATTTTGCGAGATGATATGTCCTAAGACAATACCTTCGCACACCATGAAGTGGCACTTCTCCCAATTCAAAGTGAGATTTTTGTCCTTACATCGGGTAAGGACAGCGTCAAGATGCAGCAAACACTCGTTGAAGGAATCGCCGAAGATGGAGAAATCATCCATGAAGATCTCTAGAAATTTTTCCACCATGTCTGAGAAGATTCCCATCATACACCGCTGGAAGGTAGCGGGCGCATTGCATAACCCAAAGAGCATGCGTCGATATGCAAACGTGCCGAAAGGACAAGTGAAAGTGGTCTTGTCCTGGTCTTTTTCGGCGATGGGAATTTGATTATAGCCAGAGTAGCCATCAAGAAAGCAATAGTACTCGTGTCCGGCCAATCGTTCAAGCATCTGGTCAATGAAAGGTAGCGGAAAGTGGTCTTTCCGCGTTGCGGCGTTGAGTTTTCTGTAATCAATGCATACTCGCCACCCAGTTTGGATGCGAGTAGGGATTAACTCGTTTGCCTCGTTGGTTATGACCGTGATGCCCGACTTCTTGGGGACAACATGAATGGGGCTAACCCACTGGCTATCAGAGATAGGGTAAATGATACCACTATCTAGACATTTTACGATCTCCTTTTTCACAGCCTCTTTCATGACTGGATTGAGACGTCTTTGTGGATCCCGGGCTGGTTTGGCATCATCCATCAGATGAATGTGATGCTCAACGATCAGGGGACTAATCCCCTTGATGTTCGCCATGGACCAGCCAAAAGCTTGCCTGTTGCTGTGCAAGACCGCGAGAAGGGCTTTCTCTTGCTCTGGAGCTAGAGAAGCCGAGATAATGACATGGAGGGTGTCGTTCTCACCTAAGTAAGCGTACTTAAGGTGAGACGGCAAAGGCTTGAGTTCGAGCGTTGGAGGTGAAACGATGGAAGGCAAGATTGGTGCAGAGGTCTCGAACTCAAAGGACTCCAGCAAAGGTTCAAAACGAGTGTAAGCGACCGAGTCGGATGGTTCAGGTAACTCATCCGAAAATTCGAAGGATTCAAACTCGGGTTGTGAGCGGCTAAGATCGTTCAAGAACGTGAAACACTCGTAGTCGTTGTCGGGCACAGAAACAGCAGCAGGTTCGAGGAGGAGCGCACTAGTGGCGTCAAGATTATCGTGATCAAACAGAAACTCCTTGAATTCACATTCTTCTGGGGTGATCTCCTGGATCGAGCAGACGTCCAGTATATGAGCATTAGGTTCGGCGGGCTGATTTCCCAACCTAAAAATGTTGAGTTCAATCGTCATGTTTCCAAAAGAGAGGTTCATCGAACCATTGCGACAATTGATCACAGCATTTGAGGTTGCAAGGAATGGGCGACCGAGTATCACCGGAATTTGATTCCGGGGGTTAGCTACAGACTGTGTGTCTAATACAATGAAGTCAACGGGGAATATGAAGTCCCCGACTTTTATTAACACATCCTCTAGCTCACCCCTAGGATGGGTGATTGATCGGTCGGCCATTTGGAGAGTGCAGTGTGTGGGTTTCAGCTCTCCGACGCCTAATTGCTCGTATACTGAGTACGGAAGCAGGTTAACACTGGCACCAAGATCTAATAGTGCGCGGTTGATGTTCTTATTCCCAATGGTAATAGAAATCGTAGGACAGCCAGGGTCCTTCCGTTTTTGTGGTAAAGATTGGGTAAGGGCATCACTCACAGCACTAGCCAAGAAAACTTTCTTGGGTACCTGAGACTTCCTTTTTTTCGTGCACAAGTCCTTTAAGATTTTCGCGTAGGACGGGACTTGTTGGACAGAATCTAAAAGAGGAATGTTAATGTTAACCTGCTTAAATAACTCCAGAATCTTCTCCATTTGAGGATTTTGTTTATTAGACCTCAACCGGTTTGGAAATGGGACGTTTTTAAAATTGGTTGAGTCTAACGCTTGTGGAGGAGATTTTGGAGTAGGAACGGATCCCAGAACAGGTGTTTTCGTGGAGTGGAAGTGGGTCCATTCAAAGCAGAAGAAGAGGAAGGAGAGCCTTGTGAAGAACGGAGAATAGGCTCAGAAGACGAAGAAGCAGGAGATGAAGAAGAAGAAGTAGTAGAAGAAGAAGCGGCCGGGGTGTCATCATTGATCCGTGTGCCGATGTTGTTTTGCAGCATCCTTCCCGATCTCAATGTGGTCATGGCACTCACATTATAATTCTGTTGTTCAAGAGCAACATGTACATTCTGTGGGTGACCGGGATTTGGGAGTGGTTGGGACGGGAGCTTCCCCTTCTCTCGCTCGCTTAAGGCCGCATTCAGCTGTGCAATCTGGGCCTCGATGGTCTTGATGCTTTGCCCGTGTGCGGCAGTGTGTTGCACTAAGGACAGAATGGAAGACTGGATGTTGGCGGTGGACTGAGTCGATTGTTTAACGAACGCCTCCAGACTTCGTTCGAGCGAGGAAACCTTATCGTTGTTTGACGGAACAAAGTTGTTTGGTGGAAAAGAATTGTTGGGTGCAAAGTTGTTCGTCTGATTTTGGAAAGGTTGGGGTTAGAAGGGCTGCTGAAACTGTTGTTGAGTTTGTTGTTGCGCTTGTTGTTGCGGCGGAGGGGCCCTTTGGAAATTGTTGCCTTGGAATTGATTCTGATTCTGATTCCGATTCCAGGCGAAATTGGGATGGTTCCTCCAACCGGGATTGTAGGTGGAAGAGTATGGATCATTCCTCGGTCTTTGCTGGAATGCAGCATTAACCTGATCCTGTCCTTGTGATGAGGGATTGTAAGGACACTCTTCGGTCAAGTGAGAAGGATCGGAACAACAAGCGCAGATGGTACGAAGGGGGAGAACAGGGGCAGGAGCAGGAGAAGAAAATTTGCTCTCTATCGCTTCAAGCTTTCTTGTTATTGCAGCCATTTCAGCTTTCATCGCAATAGAGACATCAAGTTGGTGAATTCCTACCCTAGACTGACCGGTAGAAGTGGAGGTAGAAGAAGAAGAAGTCGGTCTGGTGCTCTCCCATTATAGCGTTTGCTCCGCAAGGTCGTCAAAGAATTGCCACGCTTCCTCGTCAGATTTCGATAGGAAGTGGCCCTGACAGATGGTTTCCAACAACTGCTTCGTTGCTGGGTTCAGGCCCTCGTATAAGGTTTGGCAAAGTTGCCATTTCTCTATACCGTGGTGAGGACACTGAACAAGAAGGTCTTTATACCGGTCAAAGCACTTCCAGAAGGGTTCAGAAGGAAGATGAGAGAATTGGTTGATTTCATTGCGGATCCTTGCGGTTTTATGATTCGGATAGAATTTTTTTAGAAACGCTTTAACAAACTCGTCCCAGCTGGTTATTGAGTGGGAAGCGGTGCTATACAGCCATTTTTCAGCAAGATCGCATAAAGTGAACGGAATGACCCATAGACGTATAGCATCGTCCGACAGCTGGGTGGTTTTCATCATGGCACAGACGTTTTGAAATTTATTGATGAAGATATAGGCATCTTCAGATTCAAGCCCATGAAATCGTGGAAGCATGTTGATGAAGTGGGGCTTAATTTCAAAATTATCCCCATTGGCCGGTGGAAGAGAAAGGCAGGTGGGAAGTGCAGAACGGGTGGGATAGAAACGATCCTGGAGCGCGATTCGCTGCGGCGCTACAACAGGCGGTGGTGGTGGGTTATTGGTCTCCGTAGGAGGTGGAGCCAATCCAGGGGTAGTCAAAGAGATGTTCGGATTAAATCCTGACATCGCGGAAGAAGAGGTTGGTGAAGGTGAAGGTGAAGATGTATGAACAGAATTCCGGTCAACGTCGGAGTTGGCCGGCAAAGGAAGGGGTGAAAGAGGAGTGGACGGAGTATCGACGTCTGAGTCGATCGCGTAGTCGGTAGCGACTAACGTAACGCGGACTAGACGGGCGCTAGTGTCCCGAGTCCAAGCGGACATACACTAAACGAGTTTAGTATAGTCAAAGCGGAGAAGGTGATGGTAAGAAAACGTCAATGGAGAAACAATGGGTGGTGGGTGAAAAATGGATTTTGGCGACAAAGGGCAAGTTTTTATAAAAGTTTTTGAATTTTTTCTCTTTTTTTTTAGAAAGAGCTTTACAGAAATATGTACGGATTTACGGCTTTAAGGAATCACAAACAAGATATGCACAATCACACCTAGATCTAGTGGTCACCTAGGTCAACTAGACAGCTCCTAACTGTTCCAAAGAACTAGAAACAGAACCTCAAACCGCCTCTTCTCCGCCAATTGCGGCCAGATAAGTGCCAGGTAAGTGGGAGGTTGTCCAACGCTTTCGCGAAGTTCCTTAATTAAATAACCACTTGCCTTCGTCACACTTGCCTAGACACCGCAAAGTCAGGATAGGATAAACGGCCGATGCCTGTAATTAGTCCTCTGTCCTATTGAGCGCGAAGTCCTTAGGGCTGAGTCTAGTATTTTTTAATTTAACAACGGTCAATGCATATGCTTTTTGTGATTTCTGGGGTCCTGGGAAGGGTGATGAAATCCCCACCCAATCTGAATTGGTTTCAAGCCCCTTAAGTCCGTATTAATGAATGCAAAGCGATAACAAATCAACTGCAAACAATTTTTATTTTGAGCGCGGCGCAAAAAATCCTGCACAAGAACAGTTTATTGGAAGGGGGAAGAGAGTTTGCGCAAAGAATGCTGCAGAAAACACAATTTATTGGAGTCCAGAGGAGTGGGGAGGAAGCAAGAAAGACTTACAGAGATTTTGAGTCGACGAGGCCACCAAGTGGCCGCGGTTCCGCGGCCTAAGCCCTCTTTTGCCGCGGTTCCGCGGCAGGAACTGAGACTTGGGCTTCTGGGTTTCTGGTGTGAGCTCCTGTGTTTGTCCTCTGCTTGTCTGGATTTTCTGAATTTTTATTTGCTCACTGTACCTGCTCCAGATCTTGACAGTAGACCGTTTGTTCCGTTTGGATCCATCGCGGTGTAGCCGCGAAATATGGGTCTATCTTCCCACGTCTTTGGCACTGAACTTGAATTTCGAATATCCCACGTCTTTGGCACTGAACTCGAACTCTGTATTATCCTGCACACTTGCACAAAAACTAATCAAAAATAACAAGATGATTTTTTTTTTACAACATATATTTTTTTTGTTTTGGTTATATTTATATTCACAAGTTAACCCGAAATTACACAAAGAAATAAACTACCGTCTCCCCGGCAACGGCGCCATTTGATTGGTAGAGATTATGCGTGTTCAAGTTTAGTTAATTACCGCAATCAAGACGGTTTCGCTTGTAGCTAGCCGGTTGAGTACGGGTCGTCCGCAGGGAGATGGGAATCTTTTTCTATGTGCTTTAACGAGTTAAGTCCAGTTTTCCAGATTTTGTTGTGATTAATTAGGTGTTAAAATGATATGTAAAGAGAGCTTGTTAGGGTTAGGATTAGGTTAGTTTGAGTTAGGAGTCTCCCACATTTTTCGTTGCCCCTCTTAATATCGGTGTTACGGTAATCGGCAACAACGGGGATTAGCACGACTAGGAAGGAACTTGCGAGTATAAGCTAGGCTTTCCAACGCATAAGTTCTTCCTTTTGGTGCTTGTCCGTCCGTTCTTGGCTCTTAGCCATAACCTCCGGTTAATTCAACCACAACCGGTCTCACTACGGAATCACCGCTATCATGTAGGATAGGGTGTCGTAAGGAGCGGATTGTGGTTCAATTAACGGGAGTCGAATTAAGTTGTTGGGCAAGGAAAGAGTGAGAGAGATTTCCTTCTCTCAAACTTCTCTTATCCTACCCTAACAAGTATGAAACTACTCACACATCATAATGAAAAGAAAACAAAACAAAAGAGGAAGATAGAAAGAAGGAGATTAGAAGATAACAACTAGCTATTTGCGACCTCACCTTGGCAAGGATCAAGCGTAAGCATCATGGTTGTTTTAATGATAAAGGAAAAGAGAAAAGAAAGAAACAACAAGAAATAACAACAACTAAGTTAACAAATTAAAATTACAAGAAATTATAAAAGAACAAGCCAAGCATGATAAGTAAAAGAATCTTCTTTATTCATCATTCTTCACTCACAAAGCTCACTACAAGTTTTAATGGAGAAGAGATGAGAAGAGGAAGAAGAAACAAGTATTCTAAACCTAAAAAAAATACAAGATTATGCACCCTTGGCTTCACAAGGTTCTGGGCTATTTATAGGCAGGGAACTGGAAATCTAGGGCAAAATTCTGCACCCATGTAAAAAGACCAAACAACCCCCCAAAAGTCTTCAAGTGCGGCGCCAGTACGGCCGCGGAACCGCGGCCTAGACCCCCCTTTGGCCATGGTTCCGCGGCGGTATGGAGGAGTTGGGCTCCCATTTTTTCTGTGCTTCCCTGGTTCTGTGTGTCCTTTATTCTGGTATATATATTTTTTCATATTTTCTTCACGATTTTTCCAGAATTTCTGTTGGGGAAAAGGTGATTTGATGTGGATCTTTTTGTCATGATTTCCTCGAGCTCCGCGTAGATTTCTTGGATCTTGTGCTGCCATTGAGCCTTGTGCATGAAAACGGCATTGATTTGCCATTTTGTCTCTTAAACTGGTGTGTGGCAACAGACGGATAAAGGGCGGAGTCCCGTGTTTTATCTGTGGTTGGCAGGAACCCGGATTTTGTCGTGTTTTCCATGAATTTCACCGTTTTAGAACCGAGAACCTGTATCCTGCAATTGACTAGCAAACACGGCTCAAGAGTATCTACCGATAAGCAATGTGATAAAAATTGGGCGGTATAAAAATGCAAAAATCTGATATGAACAGACGTCAAGGCGGCTTCTCCTGCCAAAGGGTCGGTCTTTGCAAGACTGACTGTTCCGGCTCCCGCTCCTGCTCAAAAGTCTATATTTGACAAGCTAGACACTGCTGCTGGACGGACCTCGGTTTTCAAGAGGCTGGTACCAGCACTGCCTCACATAAACAGGGGGCAAGACAAAGCCATCCCCATCACTGAACCAACACCATCGGCTCGACACTCTCGACGTCGTTACTGGCGCCGAGTAAGGAAGGCTGGGGGTAACTCCCCCTCTGGGCTAACTCCACCAGCCCCAACGGTGGAAGTCAATGCTGTTGTTCCAACTAGGAACAACTTTGAATTGTTGAACAAGGTGCGCAGGAACTCTCCTACCGCCGTATTGAAAAGATCTCCTCCACCCGTGGAGAATGTTACAGGAATAAAGCCGGATCAGCCCTCTCAGCAGCTTTCTTCCAAAGTTTACAAAGTTTGGCGACGGGTCCAGGAGTCAGTGATCGATCATGACTATCTCCGCCGACAGAAGAAGCTGAAGGTTCAGAAGGAAGGGAACCGTCCTAGCAAGACACAAAGGACGACAACCACTTGGGTGCCCGCTGCAATGGCCCCCTCAACGTCAACTGCTCAACAGAAAAGGAGGCCAGAGAAAGCCCCTGTGACTACGGCAGACTACAAAGACGCTAAGCCCAAACACCCAAAGTCTGGGGGCATAACGGTGCATACCGTTTACATGGCTTCCGGGAAAGAAGAAAGCCGCACCTCGACGGGCCACCGACCGCTTACCCGGTCAATAACGAAGGCTCAGGAACAATAACAACAGAAGTTTCAGGAGATGCTGACTGCAATGGTCGCACTCACTGGGCCGAAAGACAATCCAGAGACCTCGGAGCAGCGTCTGGAACAAGAAACTGACACCGAGTTTCTCCGAAGAATGCTCGAGAGGAAAGAAAAAGAGGTTCCGGAACAGGCAGCCAATATAAAACGAATGGCTCTCTTGTTCCAAGACATGGCTGGGATGATGTTACAGCCGGAACCTCCAACTAAAAACCTTCTGATCATCATTGAAGACAACAGAGAGGAGACATCGAACCCTCCTCCGGCTCTTTCAACAGCCAAGGAGGAAATCATTTCCAAGGCCGCACTGGATGACTATATAGCTCAGCAAATACGAGCTCACCAGGAGAATGAAGCGGCCGGTCAAGTCGTTAAAACTGGACGACCATATCCAGGCTGGTATGACCAAATAAAGTACCCGCCGGGATACACAATCCCCAAATTCCATGTGTACAAAGGGACAGGAAATCCTCACCAGCACGTCGCCCAGTTCAGAGCTCTTTGCGGCAACACCGGGGACGATGATAAGCTTTTGCTCCGTCAATTCGTCGGCATCTTGTCGGAGATGGCCTTCGAATGGTACTCCGAAATTGCAAACGACTCCGTCAAGACTGTTCCCCTCCGAATGACGGTGCGACAGGGACGTCTTGCCTGAGATTTGGGGCAGATGCTATTTGGTTTTATCCGTCCACCTCTCTGAAGATGCCATGTTGATTTATGGCACCGTGTATCGAAGGTTTAAACGGATGCGGCCGATGTAGCAGACTTCGTCAGATTCCCCCTCGCTTGAGGGGTTTTTGATTGTGAAGACGCTCTTCCCTGCAGGCGCAAGCCTCTGCAGTTAATTACGCTACCGCATCGCGGTAACAACTTTCTCCTTCTCCAAAATTTCACTTCGTATCGTGGGTGTTTATTTTGTTTGTGGTTGCTCGTGGACTGTATACGGAGACTAATTTATGTCGTCGTCCGTAGGACGTGGATTAGTCCAAATCCGTATTTTCTTAGATTTGGGTTTAGGGTTTTGGTTTAAGGATACGTTAGCCATATTTGAGGCTAAGATCAACTTAAACGTTTGTTAAGGATACGTTAGTCCAATTTGAGACTAAGATCAACTTAACAGGATCGTTTAGATCCGACAAAAGAGTATTTGGGATTCATTGTTCCAGTTTAGGGATATAGTGGTCCATTGCCAGTTTAGGGACATGGTGGTCCATTGAATGTATGGCCTCGGGACCCGTCACCTCTCTGACGACGTTGAAGGATTACAACGACAGATATCAGAGGAGTTCAGAAATGTACCCTTGAACCAAAGTTGGTTGGGAGATCTATAGTCCAGTTTGGGACTAGAGTCTGTTTGAAGATTTTGGTTTAAGAACACGTTAGCCATATTTGAGGCTAAGATCAATTTAAACGTTTGTTAAGGATACGTTAGTATAATTTGAGACTAAGATCAACTTAACGGGATCGTTTAGATCCGACAAAAGAGCATTTGGGCTCTATTGTTCCAGTTTAGGGACATAGGGGTCCATTGCCAGTTTAGGGACATGGTGGTCCATTACCAGACCCGTTTTCTTCGTTCTGCAATTAAGTGTTAAACACTTTTTTATTATTTTTATTTTGAGCATCACGTGTTGACACGTGATGGGGATTTATGCGCTGACTGTTAAAGCGTTTGCCAAGGGGTCACGTGGGAGCGCGTGAGGCATTGCCTCAAAACTTCTTTTCATCTTTTCAAGGGTCACGTGGGGGCACGTGACCTTAATTCTTTTCATGAACAGAGATCTTTTAAGTCTCCTTATTTTAAGAATTGAATTCTCTGTAGGGTTAAACCCTAATTATGATTTTGGAGGAATTAAATTCCTATGGTGCAAGAATTAAATTCTTAAGTAGGGTTAAACCCCAATTTCTTTTTAGAGGAATTAAATTCCCATATATGTAAAAGAATTAAATTCTTGAGTAGGGTTAAACCCTAATTCTGTCCATCTTGAAGGAATTAAATTCCTATATTTTCAGGAGAATTAAATTCTCATATAGGGTTGAACCCTAGTTTTGTTTTGGGAGAATTAAATTCTCTAAACTCAATTCCCCATCTAAGTTTTGGATCTGCATGGCAGGATCTCAACCCGATGAGAATTAAATTCTCAACTTATGGGGAGATGTGCTCTGTGCAGATCTTCAACACGAGAAAGAACTAAGTTCTTTGCAAAAGAGTTAAACTCTTAGATTTTTGAGAATTAAATTCTCTTTTTCTGAAGTTTTGATCCCCTTTCTTTTTCTCACCTAGGGTTTTCTTTCTTGTTGAGAATTAAATTCTCTTTTCTTTTCTCTCTGAATTTTTAAGATGCCAAAATTCTATATCCCAGACTCTCTGTCCCCTTCTCTTCTCTTGGCTCCTATTTATAGGAGGAAGAAAAGAATTAATTTGTTTAGCAAATCTTTCATTGAAAGATTTGATTTGTTTTCATATTTAATATGAGGCTTTAGATCATTCAGTGAATTTTATTCATCGTTGGATTTTAAATCCAAAAGATATTCTATTTGTTATTTTTGGTGAGATTTAGGGAAAATCTTTCCCTGTCTAAGATTTTTCCATAAATTGGTGATATTTAATCACCCTTGGATTTTTAATCCAACAGTCCCCATAATCCTTTTCCATTTGGAAAGATTTAGAAGCTTCTAGAATTTAATTCTATTAACTGTAAGGCTTTCGAAGCCAGTCACGTGCTGACACGTGACCCTTGGTCACGTGTGAGCACGTGACCCCTAATAGAGTCCTTTTAACAGCCGCTTGTTTATGTTGTTTTTAACCATCACGTGTCAACACGTGACCATTGGTCACGTGTGAGCACGTGATACCTCGTTGAGGTATTTTTCTGACTTTTAGAATTAAATTCTTTCAAGCTGTAAGGCTTTTAAAGCCTGTCACGTGCTGGCACGTGACCCTTAGTCACGTGTGAGCACGTGACCCTCGGTTGAGTTATGTTGTTTTAACCATCACGTGTCAACACGTGACCATTGGTCACGTGTGAGCACGTGACACCTCGTTGAGGTATTTTTTCTAACGTTTAGAATTAAATTCTATTAAGCTGTGAGGCTTTCAAATCCTGTCACGTGCTGGCACGTGACCCTTGGTCACGTGTGAGCACGTGACCCCAAATTGAGTCATCTTTCAGCCTTTTGTTTTTCGTTTCTATTTACTGAGATTTTAACCATCACATGTCATCACGTGACCATTGGCCACGTGTGAACACGTGATACCTCATTGAGGTAATTCCTGATTTTTAATCGGGGAACAATGCATAGCATATTTACTCATAAGTTTTGATCCCGGATGAATTATGAGGCCCATAATATATCAAATCGAAGGGTTTTTTGAGATGCTTCCAATATTATCAGAATTTAGCTGTTTCTCCTTCGGCAGTTTATCAAAATACAGGCCGAAAGATACTGGTTCGCATTTCCTTAAGCGTATCGCTGCCATTTGATACCTTAGGCTCTTTGCGCAGAAATTTTTTTTGGCAGGAACAAATTCCCCCCACTACTTTGCCAACGTAAGTATGTACGTAGGTGAAGTAGTGCAGAGTTACACATGGCAATAGAATTGATAGCTTAGGAGACAAGTTTAGGGTTCTTGTAACCTAAGACTTTTTTCATATTCATGAGCCGTAAGGGTCTCAAGAAGGTTTTTTCTCCCTACAGGTCGAGAGGATCCCGCAGGTGTATTTTCTCCTTAGGGGTCGTGAGGACTCCTAAGTGCGTTTTCCCTTGAGAGCCGTAAGGATCTTACAAGAGAATTTTCTCCCTTACAAGTCGAGAGAACTCATAAGTGATTGTTTCCCTTCTTATCGATGTTTGGCTTCGGGGAGTGTGGCCCGTAGATAGTCCATCTTGACCTCTTTGTGGGGCAGTGATGGCTTAGGAGACAGGGTTAGGATCTGCCACTTAAGACTTTTCAACTTTATGAGCCGTGAGGGTCTCATAAAGACTTTTCTCCCTACGAGTCGAGAGGATCCCGTAGGTGTATTTTCTTCCTAGGGGTTGTGAGGACTCCTAAGTGTGTTTTCTCTTGAGAGTCATAAGGATCTCACAAGAGAATTATACCCGCTTACAAGTCGAGAGGACTTGTAAGTGGTTGTTTCCCTCTTTGTCGATATTCGACTTCGGAGAGTGTGACCCGTGAATAGTATACAAGAGTCCATTTTGGACTGACTTGCAGGGCCCCAGTGCTTAGGAAACAGTTTTTTTTAATCCCCATTTCCTAAGGCTTTGCCTTACGAGTCGAGACGAATCGAGAAGTTCTCGCAAGGATGTCCTAACGTCACAGTTAGCCTCCGCTCTTTACGACAAAGGTCCGTTAGGGTCTGCAGTACTAGGATTTTGTCCGTCGTACCATCGCGTTGGCTGATGTATTCCTTGATAGGAAATCTTGCTGTTCAAGCAGCCTTGCGACTGTCGTGTCTCTGATCCCTTCGGGGGCTAGACAAGACGTCTTCAAGCAATCTTCCTAGGCAGTTTGACCATCAGAAGAGCAAGCGTTAGGAATTTTGCCATGCCGCTTTTTACTTGAGGTTAGGCTCATTTTGGAGAGCCCCGATGAGTCATAACCACTCCATACTGGTGTGAGATGATCTCCGATAGTCTTTCAGGTTTTATATGAGTTGCCATTAAGACCCTGAAGCTAGGAATTTGGACTTTGCTTCATTTGCTGGCATTGCGTCTGCTGTATCGAGACTAATGTCGCGGTTGTATCTAGGTTATTGATGAACCGTCGAGGCTTGGAACTGGGGATTTTGCCGTGGTTCCATTGTTTGATTGTCGCGTCTGAACCCTGCTGGAGGAAGAACGCTGGGGGTGACATCTCGTCTGCTGTATCGAGATGAACGTCGAGGTGGTGACCACTCTGCGCTGATGTGGGATGATCTCCGATAGTCTTTCAGGTTTTATATGAGTTACCGTCAAGATCCTGAAGCTAGGAATTTGGCCTAGGCTTCGTTTGCTTTGGCGTGTCCGAATCCTGTTGGAGGAAGGACGCTGTAGTGACATCTCGTCTGCTGTATCGAGACGAACGTTGAGGTGGTGACCACTCCGTGCTGATGTGGGATGATCTCCGATAGTCTTTCAGGTTTTATATGAGTTACCGTCAAGACCCTGAAGCTAGGAATTTGGCTTTCGCTTCATTTGCTTTGGCGTATCCGAATCCTGTTGGAAGAAGGACGCCGTAGTGACATCTCGTCTGCTGTATCGAGATGAACGTCGAGGTGGTGACCACTCTGTGCTGATATGGGATGATCTCCGATAGTCTTTCAGGTTTTATATGAGTTACTGTCAAGACCCTGAAGCTAGGAATTTGGCCTTCGCTTCATTTGCTTTGGCGTGTCCGAATCCTGTTGGACGAAGGACGCCGTAGTGACATCTCGTCTGCTGTATCGAGACGAACGTCGAGGTGGTGACCACTCCGCGCTGATGTGGGATGATCTCCGATAGTCTTTCAGGTTTTATATGAGTTACCGTCAAGACCCTGAAGCTAGGAATTTGGCCTTCGCTTCATTTGCTCGCACTGCGTCTGCTGTATCGAGACGAATGCTGAGGTAGAGCTGGGATTTTGCCGTCACTCCGCTTTGTTTCGACCATAGGGTCTTTTGTTAACATTGCGTCTGCATCCTGCCGAGGAAAAAAAACGCCGGGGTGACATCACGTCTGCTGTATCGAGACGAACGTCGAGGTGGAGCTAGGATTTTACCGTCACTCTGCTTTGTTTCGACCATGGGGTCTTTTGTTGACGTCGCATCTGCATCCTGCTGGACTGCGAAGGAATGCCATTGTTGACATTGCGTCTACTGTAACGAGGTGAATGCTGAGGTGGAGCTGGGATTTTGCCGTCACTCCGCTTTATTTCGACCATGAGGTCTTTTGTTGATGTTGCTTCTGCATCCTGTTGGACTGCGAAGGAACGCCATTGTTGACATCTCGTCTGCTGTATCGAGATGAATGCTGAGGTGGAGCTGGGATTTTGCCGTCGCTCCGCTTTGTTTTGACCGTGAGGTCTTTTGTTGACGTTGCATCTGCATACTGTTGGACTGCGAAGGAACGCCATTGTTGACATCTCGTCTGCTGTATCAAGACGAATGCTGAGATGGAACTGGGATTTTGCCATGGCTCCGTTTGATGGTGTAACATCTGTGTCATGCTGAAATTAGGAGGCTCACCGTTGTTGGTCTCCAGGCTGCAGATGTGGCCATTGAGATTTGGAACTAGGTACTTTGCCATGGTTCCGTTTCGTTGCGACTCTGAGGTCGATTGTTGACGTCACATCTGCATCTGGTTGGAGTGAGGAGAAACGCCGTTGGTGATCTCTAAGTTGTCGATGTTGACGTCGATACCCTGAGGCTAGGGATCTTCCTTTGCTTCATTTGTTGATATTGTGCCTGCAATATTGCGACAAATGTCGAGGTTGTCTCTAGGTTGTCTATGAACTGTCGAGATTTGGCTTCGCTTTCTGATGGAGCCTGTTGGGAAGGTATGGTTCCCTCTTTGTTTGTGCCCCTGGATTGTATACAGGGATTGATGTGATCTCACCTGTAGGGCAAAAAGTTTCATTTCATTTCATTTTTTATTTCTTTCTTTCCGCGATACTCTATCATTTCAGCTTTTAATATCGCGAAAGTCGCGATTGCCCCATCATTTCGGCTATTTTTCGCGGTGCCCAATCATTTCGGCTATTTTTCTTTTTACTCGCTGCTTTTTATTGCGAGTTGCCCAATCATTTCGGCTGTTTTTGTATGCATACATTTTTACTTGCTGATTTTGTTGCAAGTTGCCCCATCATTTCGGCTATTTCGTTTGCATGTGTGGCTCGTTGGCTTTTCGCTGCAAGCTTGGAATTAGACACCGATTTTGGCATCAGCATCGCTACAACTGGGATATTGCCAGGAGCGAATCATCTGTCGATATCGAACAAAGGTGGCTTAGTAGACAGGGTTAAGATCCTGTCGACTAAGGCTTTTGACTTCATAAGCCGTAAGGGTCTCATAAAGGTATTTCTCCCTACAAGTCGTGAGGATCTCATAGGTGCGTTTTCTCCTTAGGAGTCGTGAGGATTCCTAAGTGCATGGTCTCTTATAAGTCGTAAGGATCTTACAAGAGTGCTTTCTTCTTATAAGTCGAGAGGACTTACAAGGGATGTTCACCGTGTAGACATATCCCTAGTCACGGATGGGACTTTGTTAGGGAAATGTTTATTCGCGCCCGTGGATTGTATACAAGGGTCAATATTGAACCGCTTATAGGGCAGTATTGGAGGTTGTGGGGGGGTGCTTAAGAACAGGTTCAGGTCCCTGTAACTTAAGACTTTTGAATCTTATGAGCCGTGAGGGTCTCATAAGAGGGTTCTCCTTACGAGTCGTGAGGATCTCGCAAGTGTAATTTCTTCTTAGGAGTCGTGAGGATTCCTAAGTGTGTCGCTTCCTTTATGAGTTGTAAGGATCTCACGCGGGTGGTTTCCCCTCACAAGGTCGAGAGGACCTTGCAAGTGTCCTTTAACGAGGTTGCGTCCTTTCGGGTTTTCACAAACACTCGCCGGTAGCCCTGCTGTTTTTACTCACGGAGCCCTCCCGGGTTTTCATCCGTGCCCATTTTGCTTATGGACATACCGTTTTTTTTTTGGTTTTTTTTTGGTTGTTTTTTTAACGAGTCTGCGCCCTTTCGGGTTTTCACAAATATCGCCGGTAGTCCTGCTTTTTTTACTCACGGCGCCCTTTCGGGTTTTCATCCGTGCCAATCTCTCTTATGGACGTATCGTTTTTTTTACGAGTCTGCGCCCTTTCGGGTTTTCACAAACATCGCCGGTAGTCCTGCTGTTTTTACTCATGGCGCCCTTTCGGGTTTTCATCCATGCCTATCTCGCTTGTGGACGTACCGTTTTTTTTACCACGTCAGCCTGAAGATGCCGCGGATTGGGAGTAGTTTAACGACGTTTTGGTCATTTGTCAACGTACGATTACGCAGCTAGATTTTGCCACAAATCTTCGCATGTTTTGTGCCGGAGGTGGATTCCTTGAAGAGAGGGCTGATGGCGATTTCTTTGTCAGAGTCGCTTCCAAAGGTGATAACTTGCGATCCCTTGGTGTCGGCTATGCGACAATTGCCAGCAGCTATTTCACGCTCATCTGTCGTGCTTTCTGTTCCCGACAAGCCTTGCGCTTCACTCATTGAACGTGTCGTCGATGGGCAACATATCTCTGCCGCCAATTTTTAAAGGCTATGCACTCCTCGGTGGGGTGTGCAATCCTCTGATGGTATAGGCAGAAGTTAGGATGTAAGTCCGCTTCATCAAGACGTATATTGACAGGGGAATTTCATTTGAGAGAGGGCAACTTCATTCCTATTGCCAGGGCCCTAGCGAATTGATTCTTTACTTTAAGCTTGCTTTTGCTGGCGATAGGGATGCTTTTCTCCAGTCGGGGTATCTCGATCTTTTTCTCCAGTCGTCGGCGTTTGGCACTTTCTAATATAGCCAGTTCACGCTCTCGATTGGCTTTGCTTTCCTGACGGGCATCGTTTAGGAATGCATCAATCATTTCGTCTGATGGTCCTAGAAGTTCAGGCTCAAGATTTGCCCCTGGTTTTTCTACATCCAAAGCTTCTTCACCGTTTATTAACGAGTGAGAGATCACATGACAACTTGCCACATAATCCTCAGACTCATCCGACGAGTCTTCTCCATTGTCATCATCTTTGTCCACAAGGACGTGGGTGAGAAATTCTTGGAGTGTGACTGGGGTCCGTGCCTTCTGATTATATTCTTTCAACGCGTCAATCTATTTTTGCAGGTCCGTGCGCTTGTCACCAGGCTCCACGGGCTTTTTGGTCTTCTTCTTTTTCTTCGAAGACTTTGACGGCTGGGTGTGAGCGCTCTGACCATCACCACCAGTTTTTGGAGTTGGGCGCGGTTTCAGCATTCCCTCGATGATCTCGGGTTCCAGTAGATTTTTCCACCTGATCGCCGGGCATGTTTGGAGATCCTTCAGCATTCTTTTCGTCTTGGCTGAAAGAACGTCCTCCCATGGGGCTTCCCTTATGAATGAGCACGATACCCCCGGCATGTCCACCTTTTTAGGGGCATGAGGTTGTGGTGGGTTCACCTTCCAGTTTTCCGATAACGCGAACTTGCCTTGTTGGTATTGGTCTTCAACCCAGTTTTTGAAGACGTAGCAGTCCTCGATCAAATGACCCAATACTCGATGGTAGGGGCAGTAATTGGGATCATTGACGTAGTTTGGCTGCAACGGACGTTTTGGGTCCGGCAAATTTATGAGCCTGTTGCGCAATGCCAGCTCGAACAGTCTCCTCATTTTATCTTGGGGAAACGAGTAAGGACGTCCTAGTCTCTCCTCGAGGGACGGGAGTGGACGCATAATGTTTTGGCGAACAACCGGTTTTAAGTTGCTCGGCTGTTGTTGAGTATTGGCGACAAAAGTTGCTTTTCCTTTCTCCTTTTCATTCCGAGGATCCGTCTTCGAAGAAGATGGTCTATGACCCATCTGGTCCATTTGGGCCAACTTGTCAATCAAGGCCTGTAAAGTAGTTGGCTTGAAGAACATCATGAATTGCGAGATGGTCGCTTGCGGATCAAGAGTGCCCACGAACATGCCTACCGCCGGTGCTTCTTCGATGCGTTGTTCACACTTCGACCATAGATTCCGCCACCGTATCGCGTACTAAACCAATGTTTCGCCTGGCTTCACCCTGGCATTGATCAACGCCGTGATTGGGGTGTGTTCGCTGGTGCTTGCGAAACGCTGGGTGAATAACAGCTCCATCTCCGTGAATGTTTTGACGGAATCGTTCGGGAGCTCGGAGTACCATTCAAAGGCCATCTCTGCCAAGCTGCCAACAAACTGGCAAAGCAGTAGTTTATCATCACCTCTAGTATTACCGTACAGAGCCCTAAATTGAGCAACGTGCTGGTGTGGATTTCCCGTCCCCTTATATATGTGGAATTTGGGGATCGTGTATCCCGGCGGGTACTTTATTTGGTCGTACCAACCCGGATAGGGTCGTCCAATTTTAACAATTTGCCCAGCCGCTTCATTCGCCTGATGAACTCGTATCTACTGAGCGATGTAATCATCCAGGGCGGCTTTTGAGATGGTCTCCTCCTTGGCTGCTGAACAAGCCGGAAGAGGGTTTGATGTCTCCGCTCGGTCGTCTTCAATAATGATCGGAGGGTCTTCAGCTGGAGGTTTCGTCTGTAACATCATCCCGACCATATCTTGGAAGAGAAGTGCTATTTGCTTTATATTGGCCGCTTATTCCGCAGCCTCCTTGTCCTTCTTTTCGAGCATTCTTCGAAGGAATTCAGCATCAGTCTCGTGCTTGTGACGTTGTTCCGATGACGCCTCCGTGCTTTCTTTTGGCCCGGTAAGTGCGGCCATTGCAGTCAGCATCTCTTGAAGCTTCTGCTGTTGTTGTTCCTGAGCCCTTGTTATTGATTGGGTGAGCGGTCGGTGGCCCGTCGAAGTGCGGCTTTCTTCTTTTCCGGAAGCCATGTAGACAGTATGTACCATCATGCCTCCAGACTTGGGACGTTTGGGCTCAATGCCTTCGCGGTCTACCGCAGCCACAGGGGCTTTCTCCGGCCTCCTTTTCTTTTGAGCAGTTGAAGTTGAGGGGGGCGTCGCAGCGGGCACCCAGACAGCTTTTTGTGATTTGGCAGGATGGTTCTCTTCTTGTTGAACCCTAGCCTTTTTCTGTCGGCTAGGGTGATCTTGATCAATTACTGAGTCCCAAACCTGCCGCCAGACTTTGTAGATTTTGGAGGATGGCTGCTGAGGGGACTGTTCTGGCTTTGCTTCCGCAACATTCTCCACTGATGGAGGAGATCTTTTCAGTACGGCGGTAGAAGAATTCCTGCGCACCTTGTTCAGCAATTCAAAACCGTTCCCAGTTGGAACAGCAGCATTGACTTCTACCGTTGGGGCTGGTGGAGTTAGCCCAGAGGGAGAGTTGCTCCCAACCTTCCTTACTCGGCGCCAGTGGCGACGTCGAGCGTGTCGAGCTGATGGTGTTGGTTCGGCGATGGGGATGGCTTTATCTTTCCCCCTGTTCAGATGAGACGTTGCTGGCACTAGCCTCTTGAAGACCGAGTTCCGTCCAGCAGCAGTGTCTAGCCTGTCAAATACAGACTTTTGAGTAGGAGCGGGAGTGGGAGCTGGAACAGTCAGTCTTGCAAAGACCGACCCTTTGGTAGGAGAAGCCACCTTGACGACTTCAGGAGTAGGGATGACTATCCTCTTCGGAACAACCTTTTCTGGGATTGCAGGCTTCATCATTGGCCCACATGAACTTTGGCCCAATCTGGCAAAGACTGAGGCGTTGAAGCTGGACGACCCATTGAGAAGGGCCGCGGTAGTAGCAAGCCGATCAAAGACCGACTTCTTGGGAGCTTCTGGTGTTGGTACAGAGGTGCTGAAGCTCATCGGTGGGAGCATGGTCCCAAAGAATAGCCCAGTGGTGGCTTGTGTTACCTGTTCCACTGGCATCTTGAAAATGGAGGCCGCCTGAGGCCCGTAAGTCACTCCTCCAGCGAGGACAGAGTGAGAATTGTTGCAACTGTTGCAGTTTGTGCAGTTTGAAGCCATTGATCTTTTGTTTTCTGTACGGAGCAAGCCACCAAATCTTAGTACCTCGAATCCACAGGCAACCATAGCAAACCGCGATTCGTTCGCGAACACGACACACGAAGTGTGGAGTGGAAAGAGGAAAATGTCCCACCGGGCGTGCCAGAATCTGTTCCCCTCCGAATGAAGACGCGACAGGGACGTCTTGCCTGAGATTCGGGGCAGATGCTATTTGGTTTTATCCGTCCACCTCTCCGAAGATGCCAAGTTGATTTATGGCACCGTGTATCGGAGGTTTAAACGGATGCGGCCGATGTAGCAGACTTCGTCAGATTCCCCCTCGCTTGAGGGGTTTTTGATTGTGGGGACGCTCTTCCCTGCAGGCGCAAGCCCCTACAGTTAATTACGCTACCGCATCACGGTAACAGTTTTCTCCTTCTCCAGAATTTCACTTCGTGTCGTGGGTGTTTGTTTTGTTTGTGGTTTCCCGTAGATTGTATACGGAGACTAATTTATGTCGTCGCCCGTAGGACGTGGATTAGTCCAAATCCATATTTTCTTAGATTTGGGTTTGGGGTTTTGGTTTAAGGATACGTTAGCCATATTTGAGGCTAAGATCAACTTAAACGTTTGTTAAGGATACGTTAGTCCAATTTGAGACTAAGATCAACTTAACAGGATCGTTTAGATCCGACAAAAGAGCATTTGGGCTCCATTGTTCCAGTTTAGGGACGTAGTAGTCCATTGCCAGTTTAGGGACATGGTGGTCCATTGAATGTATGGCCGTCGGGACCCGTCACCTCTCTGACGACGTTGAATGATTACAACGACAGATATCAGAGGAGTTCAGAGATGTACCCTTGAACCAAAGTTGGTTGGGAGATCTATAGTCCAGTTTGGGACTAGAGTCTGTTTGAAGATTTTGGTTTAAGGACACGTTAGCCATATTTGAGGCTAAGATCAACTTAAATATTTGTTAAGAATACGTTAGTCTAATTTGAGACTAAGATCAACTTAACGGGATCGTTTAGATCCGACAAAAGAGCATTTGGGCTCTATTGTTCCAGTTTAGGGACATAGGGGTCCATTGCCAGTTTAGGGACATGGTGGTCCATTACCAGATCCTTTTTCTTCGTTCTGCAATTAATTGTTAAACACTTTTTTATTATTTTTATTTTGAGCATTGTTCCCCTCCAAAAGACGGCGCACAGGACTGCGAAGTCCTGATACTGAGATTCGGGGCAGATGCTATTTGGTTTTATCCGTCCGCCTCTCCGAAGATGCCAAGTTGATTTATGGCACCGTGTATCGAAGGTTTGGACGGATGTGGCCGATGTAGCAGACTTCGTCAGATTCCCCCTCGCTTGAGGGGTTTTTGATTGTGGGGACGCTCTTCCCTGCAGGCGCAAGCCCCTGCAGTTAATTACGCTACCGCATCGCGGTAACAACTTTCTCCTTCTCCAGAATTTCACTTCGTGTCGTTGGTGTTTGTTTTGTTTGTGGTTGCCCGTGGATTGTATACGGAGACTAAGTGATGTCGTCGCCCGTAGGACGTGGATTAGTCCAAATCCGTATTTACTTAGATTTGGGTTTGGTGTTTTAGTTTAAGGATACGTTAACCATATTTACGCTAAGATCAACTTAAACGTTTGTTAAGAATACGTTAGTCTGATTTGAGACTAAGATCAACTTAACAGGATCGTTTGGATCCGACAAAAGAGCATTTGGGGCTCTATTGTTCCAAATTAGGGACGTAGTGGTCCATAGATAGTTTAGGGACATTGCGGTCCATATTCCAGTTTAGGGGCGTGATGGTCCATATTCCAGTTTAAGGACATAGGGGTCTATATTCCAGTTTAAGGACATAGGAGTCCATGTTCAGTTTAAGGACGCTTAAGTCCGCGGGTTTAAGGATCCCACAATCCATGTTTTAGTTTAAGGACGCATAAGTCCGCGGGTTTAAGGATCCCACAATCCATATCTTGGTTTAAGGACACTTAAGTCCATGAGTTTAAGGACCCCACAGTCTGTGTTGATGTGTGGTTGTCGGGACCCGTCACCTCTCTGACGTCGTTGAAGGATTACAACGATAGGAGTCAAAGGAGTTCGGAGATGTACCCTCGAACCGGATGTAAATTGGTTTAAGAGAGCAGCTGTGCTCAGTCAATTTAATTTGAGGACTTACGGCCATCATTGGGCTAAGTCCAGTTGAGAATATTCAACTTTATTTCTTATTTTTGGTCTATCAGACCCGTGCTAGGGCTTTGCCCATGTTTAATAATGCATAGCATTAATCTTGGTCTCTGTTGGACCTTTATTTGGGCTCTGCCCCTTTTAAATGATGCACAGCATCTGTTCTGGTCTAATAGACCCTTGTTTGGGCTCTGATGCATTGCATCTATTTTTACTTGGGCTCTGATGCATTGCATTGCAATTTATTTTGGCCTACTAGGTCTTTTTGATTTGGGCCTGGCCCTTTAGCACATATTTCATTGCATTTGTCAGGTGCTTTGCGCCAACCAATGAGCGCAAGCGCTTGTGCTGATGACACGTGTTACGCAAGCGCAGTGCGCTGCGCTTGCGCTACTGACACGTGGCGCGCTCTGGTGAGTTGCGCCAACTTTCAGAGAGCAAGGCTCTATTTCAAAAAGCGCATAGCGCAAGTAGTTCAGGGGTTGACACGTGTCATGCAAGCGCAGTGCGCTGCGCTTGCGCTGCTGACACGTGGCGCGCTCTGGTGAGTTGCGCCAACCTAGGAGCGCAACAGTGCAATTTTGCAAGTGCAAGGCACTATTAATCTTGAGAATCTTTTAGATTCCAGAACCAGTGGTTCTTAAAAAAAATGCAAAGCACAGTTTGAGTTCTTGATCTAATTTAGATCGAAGAAAACAAGTTTTTCTTGTTTTTTCTTGTTTTCAGAGAACCAGAGGTTCATAAAAAAGTGCAAAGCACTTATTATTATTTATTTTTCTTTTTATTGAAGATCATTGATCTTGTTCTCAGATCAATGATCTGTTCATAAGAGAATTTTCTTTTTTTTCTAAAAGTTCTTATCTTTTTTGTTCTTGAAATTTCTTCAGAGTTCTCTCTGTTTGAAGTTCTTGATCTCTTACAATGTTGATGCCTTTGATTTGGGGTCTAGGGGCGTTTATATAGTGCCCATAAATTTGTTAAATTTGTTAAAAGGATCTTTCTCTGAGTGATTTGGGGAATTTTCCCCACCGTTGGATCTTTGATCCAAGGGCTTCTGTTTTACAGAAGGCAATCTTCTTGTTTTAATAAGAACAGAAAGAAATTTTGCTAAAATTTTAATTCTGTTTGGCACAGATGCACCAGCGCTTGACACGTGTCAAGCAGCGCACAGCGCAGCGCAGCGCAACTGCGGTGACACGTGTCGCGCAGCGCACAGCGCGGCGCAGCTGCGCTTGCGCTGACACGTGTCGCGCAGCGCACAGCGCGGCGCAGCTGCGCTTGCGCTGACACGTGTCGCGCTTGCGCTTGCGCAACTGCGCTTGCGCTTGCGCAACTGCGCTGACACGTGTCGCGCAGCGCAACTGCGCTTGCGCTGACACGTGTCGCGCAGCGCTTGCGCTACTGTGCTTGCGCAACTGTGCTTGCTGACACGTGTCGCACAGCGCAACGCTTGCGCAACCGAAGCGTTGCTTTCTTTAATTTTTATTTTAAATAGAGCCTTGATCTGATTGGACGCGCTGCCTTGGGCGCTGCGTTGATGTATCAGCTTTTGACACGTGGCGCGTTGCGCGTAGTGTAAAGAATCTGAAGCGTTGTTTCGAATTTTGAATTTTGAAATTCATACAGAGCTTTGCTCTGACTGGGGGAAACAAATGCCCCCCCACCGTGGCGCTCACGTGGCGCGCACGTAAGTGCAGCGGTGGCAAGATCCTGACCGTTGGATCAACGGGTGAGCTGAAGGGGCGCAAGCGCCTTATAAATAGGACCCCTGGCCCTTAGAAAATCTTCACCACTTTCTAGATTTTGATTTACAGAGCTTTGCTCTTGCTTAAGAACTTCAGAGCTTTGCTTTTGCTTTCAGACTCTAGAGCTTTGCTCTCATTTCCCAAAGTTAGAAACTTTAGGTAATAATTAATTTTAAATTAAATTAAATCAATTTTAAACAACAGAGCTTTGCTCTCATAGATCTTTTGATCTAAAGAAATCCCTTTTGGGGTTTCATAAACAGAGCTTTGCTCTCAAGAATTTGTTTCAGGGTTTCTTAGCCCATGAACAGAGCTTTGCTCATATAGACAGAATATAGATCCCTGATCTTCTGACGATGAACTCTTAAGAGTTTTTTCATATGGATCTTTAAGATCCCAGAACTTCAACTTTTTTTTAGGAATTAATTAATTAAAAAAAATTCTTTGATGAAATTGTTTTTTTATTATTACAGAGCTAAGCT
This sequence comes from Agapanthus africanus, assembly GCA_030015575.1. Taxonomy (NCBI): domain Eukaryota; kingdom Viridiplantae; phylum Streptophyta; class Magnoliopsida; order Asparagales; family Amaryllidaceae; genus Agapanthus; species Agapanthus africanus. The sequence continues at coordinate 268,890,587 of CM057338.1, read as the reverse complement.
CTTTCAAAGAATCTTATTCCCCTGAGATCAGAGTTTGACAAGTGTCACTTTGTGACAGAGCTTTGCTCTGAAAGAGGAGATTTTCTCCTTATCTCTAGGGATTTTTTTTATTATTAACGGGAATATTCTCTTGGAGACCAACTGATAATCTCATCCAATGATGGGGTTGTCTTATTAACTAACGTATTGTCGTCCAGATTTTGTAGGTCCCCCTTGGTCTCCTGCCCACTGCACTGCTGTGTGGTGTAATTAATTTTAATTTAATTTTAATTAATTTTTAATTTAATTAAGTAATTAATTAAAAAATTTAAACGCCAAGCGTTGGAGTTGCAACACTAACGACTACTTTTGTTCCCTTGCAGCGGCTATGTCTCTCGATACTTCATTCCCGTTTGCTCGTTCGGAGGAGGGATTTCCTGAGGCGCCTTTGGACCGCGAAGTTCTGGCTATGATCAAGGACCACGACCCGGAATATAAGAGTCTCCACCTTTGGGGGTCATGGTATAATCAGATTATTATGGGTCGACGGAGCTTCACGTGTGCAGTGCCGGCGGAGCCCATTACGGCGATCCATTATGCCAGCCCACCCCCGGTGCAGTATGCTGTGGAGATGGTTGATTAGACATCGAAGGACTTTCTTCATCCTGCCATAGATGCAATCCCGGTCCAGCGTCCTATGGTTTTGGATATCCTGGGACGCCGTATCTGTCAAAGCGAGGCGCGTCCTTGGGGGCAATCATATAACATAGGTCTGATCCCCCGCCACCCGATCGGCTATCTGCTATGGGCTCGGTATATCCTGTCGACGAAGAAGTCGCAGTTGATAAGGTTAGGGTTGTACACCGCGGTCTACGTCTCCCTCTTCCAGTATCCCACACTTCCCACCTGGTGGTTCAAGGCTTTCTTAGAGCAGTGGAACATTCCTACTCATACCTTCCTTGCAATGGATCGGGAAGTGTCAATTTCCGTGGAGGAGTTCACAGAGGTCTCCGGTCTACCGGTTATAGGGGAGCACTATGAGGAGTTGCTTCCGACAGACGAGTATGTCTTCGGTGCTAAGCCGGTGGTAAGGGGTCTCACGCCGTAGAATGCTGTTCAACACCAATTCTCAAGTTTGATCAAAGTGTTGAACATCTATGAGGCCCTTTTCATTGAGCGTGGGAGTCGCGGAGTTAACTTGGAGGATTTCATCGCTCGGTTCCTTCACCCAAGCGTCCTCTCGTCAGAAGCTGCCAAGTTTGCCACCCTTGAGGACCCTTTCGGTCTAGGTTTGGATAACCTACCGGCGAAGGAAATAGACCAAAAGGGTTTTTTCCTTCCTAACTCCCCGACCATGTCTTTTGCGGAAGTTACAGCCCCTAATATGGACGAGGAGGCTTTCTTTTTAGGATTTCTTAGGCTATGGCTGAGTTGGTTTGCGCTCCCGATGCACTCTCGCCATATGCGGCCCTCTGTCTTTTACCCAGCTCACCGGATGACCATCGGGATAAAGGTGGCCGTTGGGATCGCCGGCTTGGCACACCTGTATCACGGCCTCAGTCGAGCGGCGGATGCTAATGAGCCTGGGGTACTGCACGTGATCTTCCCGATGCACTACTTCGTATCGTGGCTCGAGCTACATACATCGGGTGTTTTCGGCATGCATAAAAGGCCTTCGTTCTATGACAGGTGCAGCTTCCCTCGCGTCATACAACTGATTAGCGCATCAATTGTGACTCCATCGCCGAGGAATGCCAGGGGTTTGCTCCTTCGCCCCCACACCGTTGGAGACGGGGTGTCTTTCATTGACAAAGTGTTGACTATTGGAAAGGCATCTACCACTGCAGTGCGGCCATTGCAAGACACTTTCAAAGATGGAGCCTCAGTTTTGACAGCCCGGGAGACCCTCCACTTATATTCTATCAGACCGGGCTTCCTTGTGTTCAGGCAGAACGGTGCGGCGATTTTCATGAGGTACAACCCGCATCGTTGCGCCTAGCAACTGAGCTACGATCAAGGGGTGCCGTTGGAGGCTTTCCTGCTGGAACCCGTCGCTACTGAAGAAGGGATGCGGAGCGCGCTTCACCACTTCATGCGTCTGAATACAGGTTCCCACTTTTTTATTAGTGAGCCGGCTTGCGCCCCACGACTCCTCAGGGTATATACAGAATGGTACAGTTATTCGACGGGAGCCGTCATAAAGCAGGAAAGGCGATTTCTGGTCGACCGTAAGGGTGCACCTCCAGGTAGCGACCGCAACGCTCCTTTGGTGCCAAGGACCCCGGTAGTTCCCCCTCTAAAAGATGCTAGAGCCGGACCACCGCGTGCGCAGGGTCCCCCACGCGGATTGCCGCTCCCCGATATTGCGGATGCACCGCCAGCGCCCTGTGCTCCAGTGGAGACAGCGGTTATAGCCTCGCCGGAGTCTGGTGTGGGTGCGGACATCGGGACCCGCCGCCCCAAGGTGCCTGTCAAGCGTAAGTCGATCCCGGGTGCACCTAGGGCTGGTGGGCAGAAGAAGAAAAAGAAGTCGCTCTTCGCCGCTGACGTCGCGTTCGGTCAGGAACCCCACGCTCCCTATGGTGAGGGCCTGAGTGAATATGGGACTAACGAGGGATTAGTCATGCCGCCGGATGACACGGATTTGGAGGCCACCCTTGAAGCTTCGAAGCGGTTGGCGAGGCGTGACGCATGGCTGGCTAAGCTTGCGGAATCAGGTAATCACTAGTCGCATTTTCTATTGCATCATATTTTTATTATTGCCTTTGACTAACATTTTCCCTTCTTTTATTCCAACAGGCATCACCACTGAAGAAGCCATTGCCGCTTCCCTCAAGACCTTCCAAGAGGAGGAATGCCTTAGAGCGTCTTTAGGCCTTAGTAAGTTTCAATTCATCAAGTTTTCATTTTCCTTGTGCTATGGTCGATCTAACCTCTCCCTTTTTATCGCAAGAACCTCAATGCCGTTCCCGCCAAGTGATGCGGATATTCTGCCAACTGCCGATGTTCCTGCTTCCTCAGGGCTGCCGCGGGAGGTCCGTCTTGAAGAGCCGATGAGAGATGCCTTAAAGGCTCTGGAGGCATCTCTGAACGAGGACGACGACGCCTTGATGAAGGAAGCGTCGAAGAGGTCCATCGTCACAGCCCGGGAGGAAAGGAAGCGGTTGAGGCACGAAGCAAAGGCACGCAGGACTGCCTTGGCCATTGGAGTGGGCCCAAGCACCGTGCCTCGTGCCGATACTCCGTCGGAAGAGCCCCCGGTCACCTTGTCTACAGCTCATAGACAGGCGGTGCGCGCTAGTAGGGAGGCTAACGATAAGCCCACCTCAGATAATATTTCTTTCAGAATTTTTTTGTAAGAATTATGAAGCTGTCAGTTCTTATATATTCTGTCCTGCAGGGCCAAATCCAATCGAGGGGGAGGCGGAGACCGTCGAACCTGAGGGGCTAGAGGAAGAGGTATTGGTCGCAGCCGAGCCGATGGCGGATGACATAACCGGGATTGCTGGGCCCGAGCCAGTGGCTGACGAAATGGTCGCGTCCACTATGCCTGGGCAAGTGGTTGATGCCGAGCTCGAGGTAGCAGCGGACGGAGCGCCTGAGACCGACGACCTCGTGGCGACGGTGGACGAGACAACCGTGCCTGCTGAGCCCGAGGGAGTAGTGGGTGAAGTGGACATGGTTCCTGAGGACGAGCCAACCGCTCTTTCTTAGGAGTCTGGCCATGCTCCGGTCATAGCTCTCCCCGCCTGTGGCCCTCCGCCGTCTCCTGGCCTCGCGAGCACAACGACGGCCCCCGTGGAGTCTGGGGATGAGGCCACAGGTGGTGGACTTATGTCGATGGAGGAGGGAGACGCTTCCGTCTCGGCTGGAGGCTCATCAGGTAAATTTCGGATTACCGTCCCTCTTCTTTATCTTGCAAGCACTTCTGACAAGTTTATCCTTGTTTTTTAACGAAGGTGCGGCCAGTGCCGATGCTCCATTGCTTGAGGGAGCGCCGTCAACTCCTGCTTTGGCGGTGGTCACCTCACAGCCCTCTGTAGTACCATTGAAGATGTTGGAAGGTATGAGTCTGCAACTTATTAGTCTTATTTTTCGGCCGCATAATTTATGTGCTAAAGTCATACTGTTGTGTCTTTTCAGGAGTGCTTTTTGATCATCTTTATCAAGTGTTGCTCCCACACTTCTCCTTCCCATTTGAATTCGCTTCTTCCTCTGGTGGCGCTGGTGAGTATGGTTTCCAATTGATATCTTTCTTTTTCAGTGATGGAATTATTTCTAACTTTTCCTCGTCCCAACTGCAGTGCTACAAATTGAAGGAGGGGATGAAAGATTGGCCGTGCCACCGGCCCTTCCGGCCTTGCCACCTGCCTCAGCTGGTACAGCAACTATCACATTGATAACTCCCTTTTTTTTTTCTTGAACTGTTATCTGATTATATCTTGTTTTTTCAGCTGTCGTTCCAGTCTCGGCGCCCTTCGAGCCTCGTGTCATAATGCCGGCGGGCCCTTTGATGAGACGTCCGTCCTCGAAAGGCGCCGCGAATAGCCTACGCATGTTGAGCGACTACATCGAGACTCCTACATCTGCTGCGGACTTCGCAACGACAGTTAACCCGATGCTGGTGATACTCGTAAATTTCCATGACGAGGGCATCATCGCGTCTTGGGTTAAGCACTGCATGGAGATCGAGGCTCGTCTGCATCAACTGGAATTTGCGCGCCCTGCTCCCGAGACCTTAGCCGCAAGCAATGAAAGAGCAGCATGGATCGAGCAAAGCGCTTCTTACGTCCACCATTTGGAATAAGAAGCAGCTTTAAGGCTGAAGGAGTGTCATGAGTGTAAGTATGCGGCAGCGCCCCGGCCGTCTAACAGACGCCAATATGCGGAACAAAATCTTTTACAACTGGCGCTATAGCGTACTTTATCCCTGATCGTCCATTAAAGCTAAACTAACAAATTGTAAAGAGGGTAGAATTGTTATACCGAATGATCCGAGTCCTTCGGTCTTCAACCATCATCCCACGCTATGTTGCAACTGATCCGAACTTGCTCGATCTCTGGTCTCGTCGTCCAGGTGGCACCACGTCGACGGATCTTTAAACGGGCTCCCGCCTCTGAACCGAGGCAACTCGATCGTCAAGTTTGCCAAAAGAGACGACCAAGATGAAGTAGAGAAAGAGTAGAATACTTTGTCTCGTTACGTCCAAGGCTATGGACAAACGGTTAATAGAAGTTGCCAATTGGAATCGGGTAAATGAAATTTCCATATACTAAACTATCATAATCTTTTTGCCAAATTGAATGAATCAAAAATTATCATACCACAAAGAAGTGGCCGGCCAATATAAAGGAGAGAAGGGAGGTGAGTGTAGGAGTTTGAATGGTGACCATAACAATATCATACTTATCATCACAATTAAAGAAAGAATGAATCATCAACTAACATTAAATGCAACCAATGAACATAAACCTAGTCACCTTAACAATTCATCACACCATTAATGCTCACAAATGAATCATGAATCTAGTCACTATTTCTAGAATCTTCTAGAACCATGACTCACCAAAAGATGAAAGGATAAATCCGCATTTAACCGAATGTTAAATACGGCTGATAGAAAACTGGAAACTGGCAACTTCCAAAAATCATCCTGAAACGAATTTTAGGATAACCCCGTATCGGTATAAACATACCCGCATTTGTATTACGACCGAATACAAATGCAACTGAAACAAAGATATTATATCTACACAGTATAATACTGGGTTCCGGCTTAAACCAAAGCCTACCAGTATTATCTGCCCGAAAAATGACACGTGCGAAAACGCACGTGCATTTTCCGAACCCTGCCATAATCCCATACGGCCTCTACAACGTTTCGCCCGAACTTGGGAAAGTGTCGGTGGGGGACTCTAATGACTCATCAACACACTGACACTGGGTATAACCACTAGTACGTCAGAGGTACTAGCTGTACGTAACGTTTTACCTATGTGTTGATTGGAAGGGAAGCTGACGAGCGAACTCATCTATAAACCCTACTGAACCTGACAGTGACAATATTCGTACAGTCCGGAACATTCTTCTATGAGTATCGCATATACGGCCTAGAGGGTCGGTAAACGTCAGACCCCCAATAGCTGCATAAGTCGTGTCAGAGAGCAGCCCAGAACACTCTGAGATTCTACTGGAATACCTCCCAGTAAATCTCGATTACCCTGGCCAGGGATTTCGTGTAATGGCTCTCCTAAACACAGCCCAACATCAACTCCCTATACCGGGAGAGACGAATCCCCGAAGATCCGCTCACTTGCTTCCAATGTGGCTCGGGACTGTACCCAAAATATACCTGTTTGCACGACTCCTTTGACCTGTGGTAGGGTATAAATCAAAGCACAGTGGGAACTTACACGAGACAAATGGCGACCTCAGGTCGATGAACTAACCTGTACACATGTCACCAGGGAACTGCTATCTGACGATATGTATAATACCAACTAGCATGTTCCCGGCGAGTCCTGTCCGGTGTACTCATAACCCAATGAGCACCTGTATACATCTTAGGTGATCCAACTGACACCAGTGGCTTGTGAGACCGGCCACCGCCCCTCGTCGGGGTCTCGACTGTATACACTAGTCTACTCCGGAGTATCGATGCCCTGTCTCGAAACTCCCACGACTAGGGACACTTTAAGGATGTGCTTATCGACCCCAGCTCCCACATATATGATCGCCATCATACTGCTGGTAGTCAAACAAGAATCCTATGGGCTTTATCATGATGATAAAGATAAACCAGATAGCATACTATCATCTCGAGTAAGATTGTTTTATCGGTATAGGTCCTCCCTCAATCATTGCAATCACGTACCTGCGATCCAATAATTGACTTAGAGGGCACTATATCCAACAATCTCCCACTTGCACTTAAGGCTAATTATTGCGATGTCGCGTACTCACAGGTCGTGTGATACCGAACATCCAACTCCTCTACTAATCAGTTTCACAAAGCTCGTTTGTAAAACTCTTGTGTTCAAGAAATAGCCTCAGTGAGTGGATCCGCTTCGGTGTTTCTTTCTGTATCTCTCTATATCTCAACTTCGCGGAGAAAACCATCTCCCGAGTTGAGTAATACCTGTCTTAGAATATGTCTGGATATCTGATGGGACCTAGTTCATAAATGAACTCCAAATCCAAACTTCTTAGACTGTATCAATCACTGAAACTAATCAGTGTCCAGCACCATGCCTCCCACAGTATCCCCTTGGACCACCTGTCCATAATACTGTCCCTCGTCTGAGGGAAAACTATAACTCTGACAATCACTCTGTCATCCAGGTCACCTGTGAAGCCTGGAATAATAACCGTCTCCCGAAGGAGGCTGCCGTCATCAAATCCGTAGAACACGTACTTATGTTCTATAACTGCTTCCGTATGTTTCTTCAGGATTGGATTAATATAAACTTATCGTATCTTGTGCAAAAACGACATCTGGTGTGGTACTTGACATCTCACGATTGACTCAATTGCCTAAGCAAGTGATCTGCCAATCATGCGCGTCCCTCTCCCCTTTAGTCTGTAAGACACCTTTAGAGAGGGTGACTCCATCACCTGCAGGTACACCACCATGCCAGGAGTCATCTATTCTAAAATACTATTAGAATGCTGTCAAAATACCCACATTGGGAAACTACCCAAATCTAGATCTAAAACCAAAGATTTAGTAACCAGAATGTCAGATATTATATCAATATCCTTTATGGAGAAATAACTGTGTGACGACCAAAGTACAACCGATCGTAGTATAGGAATTTTACTTCCTACTCTGTGTATGTCATCCAAATACCAGGACATCATACCCTACTACCTCCTTAACAGATCCATCCCCTATTCTGATGAAGTCAAACCCATGACTGTTACATCAAAAATAGATGATCTATCTCCGCTATTCTGCTTAAGTCTATAAATAGACACTAGCTTCTTGCCTACTATGCTTCCGCTGCTCCCACTGACTACGACAACCCTCTGGCAGAATAATATATACGTGTACTTCTAAAACTAGTTTAGAACGACGCTATATATTTCCTCCAGCCGGGGCTCATAGTCTGGAACAACAGTAGTGTCAAGTCTGGGTAAACAAGAACCTCCCTGTCACCGTCCTTGAGGCTACCGGAGTACCTCTCGGGTGTCTGAGGTTACCCACCATATCTGCGGAGTGGCTATTGTAATGTCAAACCTGATTGAATATATAGGTCCTATTAAACTTTCCGTAATCGTTTGTGGTTCTGGAATCACTTCCAGTTCTACCATGCTCCCACTACTGTTTTCTGAAAAAATCCATTTTAATAAAACTGTGGCGAGTCAAGAACAATATCACTATTGATCTTCCGGATGGTCAAGAACAATATCACTATTGATCTTCCGGATGGTAGAAAATCAACCCTCGTCGAAGCTAGGGTCAACCCACAAACTGCCATTACATAAACGTGCCTTGAGTTATCCAGTGTCTGGTTTTAAGCATAAGCTGGACAACTCCCCATATCTTAACATCATTAAGATATGAACCATTCTAATTTAATTTGAACCATATTCAAATCATGCAGCTGTCTCCAGTGCATATAATCTTAATGGAGAGAGGCTAATCAGCATTACTCAACTTAGGAATCCATCCAATTATGAGTAACCTGAAAGAGAAACAAGTTTCTCAAAACCATTACTATCGATTGAATACCAATCACATAAATCTACATCTTCATCTCTTTGAAGAATCCTGATACTTGCGACACATGGTTCTCTACTTTATTCCTATACCCGCAACTTCTCAATACTTAGACATTGTATTTCTGCGAAATACTTGTCTAAAAACTAGAGAAGTCATAAGTAAACAGAATATAGTACGAGGACCAACCCCTCTGTCCTAACGGATACTGGACAACATACAATACTCTGTATAAGTCCTCTGAGTTGAATAACTCAAGACCTGTGCATCGTAGGTTGAAAACTGTTCCCAGGCGATTTCCACAAATATCACCAATTACAACGAATTCCGATATAATGAGGATGATCACCTAATTCCCAATAACTTACTCCCACTCATTATCTGTAAAACTATACAGATGTGAGAATGAAACCTGGTAAATACATACCCTGGAGCAAGGGTTTAATTGGGAAATCAGTTTTTAATTAACAATGCACAGTGTAACTGAAAATTAATATGTTTCGTAGGGGTATCCTGGTATTCCTAGTAATACCTCTTCCATAATCCAAATCATGACTTTAACCGTATATTTCCCTGCCATCTTTCCAATTCCCTTTATTTGTCTTTAGTCGTTACCTTCTGTACACCATCATTAGGCTAAATGGTTTTCTTCCTTCCCTACCATTCGGCACCAGCCTATGGTTTGGAAGAAGAATATCCAGTAAGCATAATAGGCGTACCCTCCTAAACCTAGGAGTACTCATAACTTGAGAGAAGGTGATGATAAAAGACAACTGAATAAATCTTATTCCTATTTCTCCTGAACCGGAATCCATCCTCGAAAAATATCCTTCGAGTTCGTATATAACCATACGATGGATTTATCCAATGGAATTGGATGTTCGTAGTGATACGGGTTGTTCTGGAGAAATCAAAGGTGAAGTAGGGGTGGCGATGAAATACGTGGTTTGGTCGTGAATATGAATAGTCGCAATTTACTTTGCCCTCTTTCTAATTCCTTTATCTTGTCTTTACATATTACCTTCTGCACACCCTACTTAGGCTAATTGGTTTTCTTCATTCCCTACTTTTCGGCACCTGCCTATGGTTTGGAATAAGACTATCCAATAAGCGTAATGGGTGTACTCTCCTAAACTAAGGAGCCCTCGCAACCAGAGAGAAGGTGATAATAAAAGACAACTGAATAATCTAATTCGATTTCTCCTGAACCTGGATCCATTCTCGAAGAAATCCCTCCGAGTTCGTATATAACCATACGATGAATCTATCCAATGGAATTGGATGTCCATAGTAATACGGGGTGTTCTGAGAAATACAAAGGGTAAAAGAAGGAGCGGCAACGACTTATGCAACTTTAGACAATCCAAAAGTCAGTAAATTAAGAAAGTTCGGTCAACTTGGTCACTGAGTCATAGTCTAGGGTCGGTCAAAGATCGCTGCCATAAGAGAGAGAGAAAAGAAACACTATGCGTGCACTCTAGCCTAAATCAGAATGATTATCACTTTATCTAATAAGGAAACCTCCCACTGTAATCTTAAATTCTTCTCCAAACCTGAAAGAAGAATCAGTCGGGGTCACCCGAAGAGTAAACCAACTCATCAGTGAGAATTGGGATCCAACTATCATCGCATGATAACTTGATGGAAGCCACTCAAGTTAACACACTCCAGAAGGTATGCGCATGTCTGGCAAGTTTCTTGTATGTTTGAAACTCCCGATATAATTTTTATCCCATGCTCTTATGACCTTGACGTAGGCCAACAAATCATAAGCAACATGTCAAGTTCTACCCGTCGTTGTCCTGATTAATTTAAGTCATCGTACATGCCCTTGACGTAGGCCAACAAGGATGTACGTCTGACTTAAACTAATGCATCTATCTATGCAACAAATGAATACCCAGCAGCTACCAAACACTATGCCTTGACGTAGGCCAACAAGCATAGCTTGAATACTACTGACCATCCATAAGAAACGACGGAGGATTACGGCTGGTTTTTGGCGAAAAACCTTTAACGTAATGAACTTGATCTCGTTGAAGGAACCTGATAGCTTTATAAAAATATATAGTAGCGAAAACCTTTTGTTAAAGAAGTCATTCCTGGTGAAGGGATTTCGGCTCTTTCCTCGTGGAATGAGGTGCAGGATATTCCAACTGAATACCGCTATGCAAAATAAAAGGAAACGTCTTTGTAATAATTTTAAAATTTGTTCCAACAACATCAAATATAGGTTTGTTCTATCTCGCATTAATAAGAATCAACGCAGTCCTATCAATCAATCACACCAGAAAAGAACGAAAATAAAATGTACGTATATGCCATCCGCATTCGTCACTGGGTCCCGTCATCACTCGTTAGGTTACTTAACTAACGACAGAGCGGGGACTGGACTAGCGCGGGTGTAAAACATATACAACATCTAATAGTATATATACTAATATACAGTAATCGCTCCAGGCGTGATAAAATGCAACATTACAGAAAATTAATAAGCATCACAGAACAATACAGATAATCTGGGATCCCCGGGTTTCACAGAGCCGCTGCTGAAACCCGACGTTCCCCTGGTCGTGTGGATAGCCTGTGCAATGAAACCTAGACCCCTACGGGTGCGGCAAGTTACCCGCCAAAACCTGAAGCGAGGTAGTCCCCACAACATAGTGAATTGAACACTCGGCACTTCACGGAATCCGGTAAATTGAGCACCCCTCCTTGGGTCAACCTATACCCTCTACGAGTGCGGCGAATAGTCTGCCAATTTTAGAGTGAAGTCCATTTGCCTCTCAAAGCCATGAGATACGGACCCGTTGCCCTCCAGAACCCGGCTATCCGTGCACTCCATCGCGGGATAAACCTAGTGCAGAAATAAAAAATAGTACAACAGGTACATCGACCGCAACCTGGTCGTGCCCCAAAAGAATATTATACAAACAGGCAGTGACGGCAGTCCATATGTTGGACGCTCGCCCCGCAATATCAAAAGTACAAATAAATCCAAAAAGCACTATCATTGCACCTTGCTATCCACCACGACAAATCCGCAACATCACAGCACAACACCGAATATCAACGCGAATGTCACGTTCGCAAACCCGTCTAAAAGAACTATAGCAATCAGATGTGGTTTACCGATCAAATGACATTCCCGGTCGGAGATATAATGAAAGTACTGTAAACTAACAAGTTTAAAATTTCGATCGACTAAATATCACGAAGTAGGCCCCACGAACATCTGCTGTACAGTAACAAAAACTGGGCCCAAAAGATATATACCAAAAACCCCAATTTCCACACAAGAAGTCACTGTGCAAATTTGGAGCACAGATCTCACAGAATGGCCGCGGAAGCGCGGTCAAACCCAAGGTTGACCGCGATTCCGCGGCGGTCTTATGAGATCACGTGACCAAATTTTGACGGTGAGCTTAGAAAACCCTGCTGAATTTTCTGTGATATGTAGAATTATTTTTAGACACTGTTAAAAATCAACAGAAACTCAGAACATGGAATTTTGCGGTTTTTTGAAAATTCCGTTCGATCGATCTTTTAAACGCGTTAGCACAAGTTAGTATAGCTTAATGGTGAGGCTCTAATACCACTGTAAGTATGCGGCAGCGCCCCGGCCGTCTAACAGACGCCAATATGCGGAACAAAAACTTTTACGACTGGCGCTATCGCGTACTTTATCCCGGATAGTCCATTAAAGCTAAACTAACAAATTGTAAAGAGGGTAGAATTGTTATACCGAATGATCTGAGTCCTTCGGTCTTCAACCATCATCCCACGCTATGTTGCAACTGATCCGAACTTGCTCGATCTCCGGTCTCGTCGTCCAGGTGGCACCACGTTGACGGATCTTTAAACGGGCTCCCGCCTCTGAACCGAGGCAACTCGATCGTCAAGTTTGCCAAAAGAGACGACCAAGATGAAGTAGAGAAAGAGTAGAATACTTTGTCTCGTTACGTCCAAGGCTATGGACAAACGGTTAATAGAAGTTGCCAATTGGAATCGGGTAAATGAAATTTCCATATACTAAACTATCATAATCTTTTTGCCAAATTGAATGAATCAAAAATTATCATACCACAAAGAAGTGGCCGGCCAATATAAAGGAGAGAAGGGAGGTGAGTGTAGGAGCTTGAATGGTGACCATAACAATATCATACTTATCATCACAATTAAAGAAAAAATGAATCATCAACTAACATTAAATGCAACCAATGAACATAAACCTAGTCACCTTAACAACTCATCACACCATTAATGCTCACAAATGAATCATGAATCTAGTCACTATTTCTAGAATCTTCTAGAACCATGACTCACCAAAAGACGAAAGGATAAATCCGCATTTAACCGAATGTTAAATACGGCTGATAGAAAACTGGAAACTGGCAACTTCCAAAAATCATCCTGAAACGAATTTCAGTATAACCCCGTATCGGTATAAACATACCCGCATTTGTATTACGACCGAATACAAATGCAACTGAGACAAAGATATTATATCTACACAGTATAATACTGGGTTCTGGCTTAAACCAAAGCCTACCAGTATTATCTGCCCGAAAAATGACACGTGCGAAAACGCACGTGCATTTTCCGAACCCTGCCATAATCCCATACGGCCTCTACAACGTTTCGCCCGAACTTGGGAAAGTGTCGGTGGGGGACTCTAATGACTCATCAACACACTGGCACTGGGTATAACCACTAGCACGTCAGAGGTACTAGCTGTACGTAACGTTTTGCCTATGTGTTGATTGGAAGGGAAGCTGACGAGCGAACTCATCTATAAACCCTACTGAGCCTGACAGTGACAATATTCGTACAGTCCGGAACATTCGTCTATGAGTATCGCATATACGGCCTAGAGGGTCGGTAAACGTCAGACCCCCAATAGCTGCATAAGTCGTGTCAAAGAGCAGCCCAGAACACTCTAAGATTCTACTAGAATACCTTCCAGTAAATCTCGATTACCCTGGCCAGAGATTTCGTGTAATGGCTCTCCTAAACACAGCGCAATATCAACTCCCTATACCGGGAGAGACGAATCCCCGAAGATCCGCTCACTTGCCTCCAATGTGGCTCGGGACTGTACCCAAAATATACCTGTTTGCACGACTCCTTTGACCCGTGGTAGGGTATAAATCAAAGCACAGTGGGAACTCACACGAGACAAATGACGACCTCAGGTCGATGAACTAACCTGTACACATGTCACCAGGGAACTGCTATCTGACGATATGTATAATACCAACTAGCATGTTCCCGGCGAGTCCTGTCCGGTGTACTCATAATCCAATGAGCACATGTATACATCTTAGGTGATCCAACTGACACCAGTGGCTTGTGAGACCGGCCACCGCCCATCGTTGTGGTCTCGACTGTATACACTAGTCTACTCCGGAGTATCGATGCCCTGTCTCGAAACTCCCACGACTAGAGACACTTTAAGGATATGCTTATAGACCCCAGCTCCCACATATATGATCGCCATCATACTGCTGGTAGTCAAACAAGAATCCTATGGGCTCTATCATGATGATAAAGACAAACCAGATAGCATACTATCATCTCGAGTAAGATTGTTTTATCGGTATAGGTCCTCCCTCAATCATTGCAATCACGTACCTGCGATCCAATAATTGACTTAGAGGGCACTATATCCAACAATGAGTCTTCAAGTGAAACTGCTCGCCTACGTGCCGAAGTTGAGGCGAATGCTGCCGAGGTGAAGGCTATCTTTGAGGGCCTCCTGGAACGCATCTCTCATGGGCTGAACTTGAAGCGAAAGCTTGTTGTCGCCGAGCGTGACACCCCAGGCCGTGAAGCTGCTCATCAGGCCGTTATGGAGCAGCTTGCATCTGTCTTGCAGCAGCGGGCTCAAGTGGAGGCAGATCTGGCAGTGGTGGCCGATCAGGAGAAAGTGTGGAAGGAGGTGCGCGAACAATTGCTAGAGTTATGCAAGACGCTTCCTTCCCAGTAATTCCCCTTGTATCTACATACTTGTATAAATTTTCTTTTTTCGAATAAGATGTATCCATTCTTTATTCTTTTGTACGCTTCACCTTGTACCTGATTAAATTAATAAATAAAGATATACATTTTTCTTTGCAACGTCTTGTATTATTTCTTTGCTTTCTCCCTTCTCTTATTATCAACATGCTGTCTTGATAAACACAACTGACAGATAATAGAGTAAGCATCTAGATTTCTCCAAGAGATAGCGATGGCTCAGGTCGCAGGTTCAGATCTGCTGCCTAAGACTTTTCAACTCTATAAGCCGTGAGGGTCTCATAGAGACTTTTCTCCCTACGGATCGAGAGGATCTCGTAGGTGGATTTTCTCCTTAGGAATCGTGAGGATTCCTAAGTGTGTTTCCTCTTATAAATCGTAAGGATCTTATAAGAGAATTTTTTTCCTTACAAGTCGAGAGGACTCGTAAGTGGTTGGTGAGTTGATTTGTTTCCGAGTCGAAGTATTGCCCCGACGGGGAGGTCATTGGCTGACTTGTTTCCATGACGGAGGTCATTTGTTGACTTGTTTCCGAGACGGAGGTCGTTGGCTGACTTGTTTCCGAGACGGAGGTCGTTGGCTGACTTGTTTCCGCGACGGAGGTCATTGGATGACTTGTTTCCGAGACGGAGGTCGTTGATTGACTTGTTTCCGCGACGGAGGTCATTGGCTGACTTGTTTCCGAGACGGAGGTTGTTGGCTGACTTGTTTCCATGACGGAGGTCATTGGCTGACTTGTTTCCGCGATGGAGGTCATTGGTTGACTTGTTTCCGAGACGGAGGTCATTTGTTGACTTGTTTCCGAGACGGAGGTCGTTGGTTGACTTGTTTCCGCGACGGAGGTCATTGGCTGACTTGTTTCCGCGACGGAGGTCATTGGCTGACTTGTTTCCGCGACGGAGGTCATTGGATGACTTGTTTCCGAGACGGAGGTCGTTGATTGACTTGTTTCCGCGACGGAGGTCATTGGCTGACTTGTTTCCGAGACGGAGGTCGTTGGCTGACTTGTTTCCGCGACGGAGGTCATTGGCTGACTTGTTTCCGAGACGGAGGTCATTTGTTGACTTGTTTCCGAGACGGAGGTCGTTGGTTGACTTGTTTCCGCGACGGAGGTCATTTGCTGACTTGTTTCCACGACGGAGGTCATTGGCTGACTTTTTTCCGCGACGGAGGTCATTTGCTGACTTGTTTCCGAGACGGAGGTCGTTGGCTGACTTGTTTCCGAGACGGAGGTCATTTGCTGACTTGTTTCCGAGAAGGAGGTCATTGGCGACTTGTTTCCGAGACGGAGGTCATTGGCTGACTTGTTTCCGAGACGGAGGTCGTTGATTGACTTGTTTCCGCGATGGAGGTCATTGGATGACTCTAGGTTGTCTGTGAACCGTAGAGTCTTGGAGCTGGGGACTTTGCCGTGACTCCGATTGGTGATGTCACGTCCGTGTCCTGCTGGAATGAGGAGGAACGTCGCTGTTGGTCTCCAGGTTATAGATGTGGTCGTCGAGATCTGACTTCTCTTTGACGCAGCCTGGTAGGGAAATGTAGTCCCCTTTCCCTTTTTTGTTTACGCCCATGGATTGTATACAGTGGTCACTATGGACTTACCTGCAGGGCAAAAGTTTCATTCATTTTTATTATTTTATTTCCGCGATGCTCTATCATTTCAGCTTTTTACATCGCGAAAGTCGCGATTGCCCAATCATTTCGGCTGCTTATTTTTTTTTTTTTTACTCGCTGCTTTTTATTGCAAGTTGCCCAATCATTTCGGCTGTTTATTTCATTTTTACTCGCTGCTTTTTATTGCGAGTTGCCCAACCATTTTGGCTGTTTTGTATGCATACGCTTTTACTTGCTGCTTTTTATTGCAAGTTGCCCCATCATTTCGGCTATTTTGTATGCATGTGCGGCCTACCGGCTTTTCACCGTAAACCTGAAATTAGACACCGATTTCGGCATCAGCACCGCTACAACTAGGATATTGCCAGGAGCGAATCATCATTTGCCTCTGTCAATATCGAACAAAGGTGGCTTAGCGAACAGGGTTAAGGTCCTGTCGGCTAAAGCTTTTGACTTCATGAGCCGTTGGGGTCTCATGAAGGTATTTCTCCCCACGAGTCGTGAGGATCTCGTAGGTGTGTTTTCTCCTTAGGAATCGTAAGGATTCCTAAGTGTATGTTCCTCTTGTAAGTCGTAAGGATCCTACAAGAGGGTTTTCTCCTTGTAAGTCGAAAGGATTTACAAGGGTTATTCACCATACGAACATGTCCACAGTCACGGATGGGACTTGGCTAGGGAAATGTTTATTAGCGCCCGTGGATTGTATACAAGGGTCAGTAGCCACTTGTAGGGCAATATCGAAAGTTGTGGGGGGTTTGCTTAAGCACAGGTTCAGGTCTCTGTAACTTAAGACTTTCAAATCTTATAAGCCGTGAGGGTCCCATAAGAGAGTTCTCCTTACGAGTCGTGAGGATCTCACAAGTGTATTTTCTCCTTAGGAATCGTGGGGATCCCTAAGTGTGTTGCTCCCTTGTGAGTCGTAAGGATCTCACGCGGGTGGTTTCTCCTTACAAGGTCGAGAGAACCCTGTAAGTGTCCTTTAACGAAGTTGCTCCCTTTCGGGTTTTCACAAACACTCGCCGGTAGTCCTGCTGTTTTTACTCATGGAGCCCTTTCGGGTTTTCATCCGTGCCCTTTTTGCTTATGGACATACCCCCTTTTTTTATTCTTTTTATTTTTATATATTTTTTTTACGAAGTCGCGCCCTTTCGGGTTTTCACGAACACTCGCCGGTAGCCCTGCTGTTTTTTACTCACGGAGCCCTTTCGGGTTTTCATCCGTGCCCTTTTTGCTTATGGACATACCGTTTTTTTTATTATTATATTTATATATTTTCTTTTTTTTTATCTCGTCGACCTAAGGATGCTGCGGTAGTAGTTTTAAGGACGTTTCGGTCCGTTATTAGTTTAAGGACATTTTGGTCCGTTATTAGTTTAAGGACGTTTCGGTCCGGTCAGGAGAAGGCTGGCCACTGCTTATAAAGTTTGAGCTTAGGAAGATAGCGAGCGGACATAGTCGTCGTCATCTATCATTGACCTAGGCAGTAACTCATTAAGCGTGGTATTTCTTTAGGAAGCGACCATTTATTGGCCTGAAAGGCCTTTCACCGTGCATATCCATGAGTAGATAGGCTCCACCCTGGTAGACCTTGTCTATGATGTACGGGCCTTCATAGTTTGGCTCAAATTTTTCCCGCTTGGCGCGATTGGGGATCATAGGCCTTTTGACCACTAGCACGAGTTCGCCTTGGCGGAATGTCCTCGGCCGGGTCAATCTTTCATATGAGCGCGTCATCTTTGCTTTATAGGCCTCCAGATTTTGTTGTGCTATGAGCCGGGTTTCATCAAGGGCATCAAGCTCCTCAAGCCGACGGTGAGCATTTTCTTCGTCCGTCATCTCGTAATGGACTGCCACTCGTAGAGAGGGTAACTCTATCTCGAGGGGGAGTACTGTTTCTGTGCCGAATACCAGCGCATATGGCGTTGTGTTCGTGGCCGTCTTGAACGTAGTTCGATACGCCCAAAGAGCCTCTTGCAGCCTCTCATGCCAATCCTTTTTATTTCGGGACACTGTTTTCTTCATGATCTTTGTCAAGGTCTTGTTGAAGGCTTCAGCTAGACCGTTAGCTCGCGGATTATAAACTGAGGAATATCTCCAGTCTATATTATGCTGTTGCGCGAAGCGACTGATTTTGTGGCTTTTGTAGGCTGGCCCGTTATCGGAGATGATCCGTCGCGGAGTTCCAAACCGATAAATGACGTGCGTCTTAAAGAAATGGAGGATATTCTCCGTCTTCACTTCCCTCAACGGTACTACTTCTGCCCATTTGGAGAAGTAATCAGTCGTTGCCAGGATGAATCGATGTCCCCTGGACGATGCTGGTTCGATAGAGCCGACTATATCAGTTCCCCACATTTCGAACGGCTAACTACCCACCGTTGGATGTAGTGGATTTGGATGCTGGTGGATGAAGTCCCCGTAGATTTGGCACGAGTGGCATTGCTTCGCATATTCGAGGCAGTCCTGAATCATCGTGGGCCAGTAGTAGCCCATCCGTTTGATCTTCAACTTCATCTTTGGGCCTACTTGGTGAGAACCGCAGAGTCCGTCATGAACTTCCTGAACGACTCTTTTCGCTTCGTCAGGTCCCAGGCATCTCAACCACAAAGAATCGAATGACCTCTTGTGCAGAGTATCATTGACGAAGGCGAAAGACAGAGCTCGTTTCATAAGCTGATGTCTTGAGGACGCATCTTCGGGCGTTCGACGGTATTTGAAGTAGTCTATAAAGACTTCTCTCCAATCCTCAGCCTTTTCCCAGTCTTTTATTTGTAGGGTCGTCTGCTCAGTCGCTCCCTTTTCTTCGGATGATTCCGGAGATATTTCCGCTGGGGCAAGCACCCGACGGCTTTGTACTATAATTCTTACGTTATCGAGATTCTCGTCGGCCAGTTCTTTAGCGAGCTTGGCTAATGCGTTCGCTTTGCTGTTTTCCGCGCGCGGTATGTTTTCCAAAGTGTATGAAGGAATTTGGGTCAACAGTTGTTGTACCTTTTCGCCATACTTCACCAACTCTGGTTTGCATGTCTGGTAGTCGCCATTTACTTGACTAACGACCAGTTGAGGGTCTCCGTATATGAGGAGGTTTTCAATTCCCATGTCGATGGCGATCTCGAGACTTGCTATCAAAGCTTCGTATTCAGCTTCGTTGTTCGTCCTCGGCTCTGTTAAGGAGAAAGCAAAGTGCATAATCCCTCCTTGTGGAGTTATGAAGATGAGGCCTACCCCCGATTTGATTATAGGGGTACTTTGTTTGCGCTTCTTCATGGAAGACGCTCCATCAAAATAAAGATCCCATCGGGTACCACTACCGTCGATCGCATCAAACGCATGTTCGTCTGGCAGTTCGCAATTCAGAGAGGAATCGCCAGGTATCGGATGCTCAGTGAGGAAGTCGGCGATGGCCTGGCCTTTCACTGCCTTAAGAGGCTGATAGGTTATCGAGAACTCCATCAAGAGTAGGGCCCATTTAGCGAGTCGCCCCGTTAATATGGCCTTCGACATTAAATATTTAAGGGGGTCCACCTTCGAAATGAGACGGACTTCATGCGCCAACGCATAGTGCCTGAGCTTTGTTATCGTGAAGATCAACGCCAGGCAGTGTTTTTCAATAGGGGAATAGTTGCTTTCTGCCCCCAGTAGAACTCGACTTAAGTAATAGAGAGCTCTCTCTTTCCCTTGGTCGTTCTCTTGCGCCCATAATGCGCCTAAGGAACCTTCGAGGGTTGTTGTATACAGAATGAGAGGCTTTCCCTTGACCGGAGCGGCCAGCACTGGTGGATTCTGCAGGTATTGCTTGATTTCGTCTAGCGCGCTTTGGCATTTGCGATCCCAGATGAAAGGGGTTCCCTTCTTCATCGGGTAGCTGTAAGGACGGTCCTCTTCCCGCTGATCTTTCACCTTTTTCTGTCGGCGGGGATAATCTTGATCAATTACCGAGTCTTGGACTTGACGCCTGACCTTGTAGATTTTATAGGACAGCCGTTGAGGGGGCTGTTCCGGCTTCACCTTTGTAGTGCTCTCCATAGGTGGAGGAGATCTTTTCAGCACAGCGGTCGGAGAGTTCTCGCAGACCTTCCTAAGTGGTTCAAAGCTGTTCCCAGAACAACAGCATCAATTTCCGCCGTTGGAGTCGGCGGAGTCAGTCCAAAAGGAGAGTTGCCCCCAGCCTTCCTTACTCGGCGCCAGTGGCATATCCCTAGTAGGAGGAGTGTTGTCTCCTGAGGGTTTTCAGCGGATTACACCCACAAAATCTTATAATAAAAGAAAGATGGCGAAAGTTATATGAAGATAAGAACTATAAAAGAAAGAACTTGAAAATAAGAGTTTTCAACTATACCAGCTTATCAGTTGCTATGAGCCCTATCTTAATGGTCATGAAAAAATGTTAGAAATCACATTATCCCTCAATAAAACATCGCCTTTAGTTTTCATTCCTACCTTTCTTCCAAATATTGATCATATACCCCTACGTGTGTGAACTGGACATCCTTACACTCAGAGAATTCAATTCAAGCAATCATACTCTTGTCCATCTACCTTAGTACTTTTTAATAGATATTTAGATTTGCTCACACATTTTCATGCGACCGTTAATACTTCTTGAGGTACTAACCGATCGATTACTCATGTGATCACTTATTAGGTGTATTTCCTCGTCTTGCACCACCTAAGGCTTAGCAGTGACTCCCGGACCAGTTGGTCTAAGGCACTAGGTGATGAAGCACCCTCGCTATATTTTTTTTATTGCTGCCTTGGCGATAACAAAACCAGTGTTCATTTTTCTTCACCCTTTTATATTTTATTCAATTTTTTTTATTTCCTTCATACTTTGGCTTTTAGACAAGAACATTTCAAGGTATCCTCTACTATCCCGAGTTTCAAGACGTGTGTAAGTGCGTATAGTAGGGAATCAACATTCAAATGTTTGGCTTCCAGAATAGGAACTATTTTTCAGGCTTATTTTTATGCTCAGATTAGTGACTTCCTTCATCTTACTAACCCTTGGGACAACGGCTCATAACTACTTATTACTAGTTTCATTTAAGAAAACATCTAACTTTCTTGTTTTTCTTAAACTATTCCTATCTTTTAAATATAATTTTTCACTTTCTACTCTTTTATTATCACAATTTTTTTTTTGTGTGCTTATATATAGTATAATGCAAAGTAGGGCGTAAATAAGCACAGGAGCGCTGAAAAACGACTTCTTGGGAGCTTCTTGCGATGGTACAGGAGCGCTGAAGCTCGTTGGCGGGAGCATGGTCCCGAAGAATAGCCCAGTGGTGGCTTGAGTTACCTGCTCCACTAGCATAGTGAAAAGGGAGGCCGCTTGGGGCCCTAGGTTACTCCTCCAAATGGGACAGAGCGAGAGTTGTTGTTGTAGTTAGTATAGTTTGAAGCCATTGATTTCTTGAATAGCTCGAATATTCTGCCCCCTGCGTCGACCTTGGTCTTTGGCATACGCCAGTTGTTTGAGGACCGATTCCGTCGGCAAGGCTGCTGCTTAGGGAGCCTGCCCGTGGACGACAGACATCCTCTGGGCTTCCTCCATCGGCGTTGAGGCACCGAGGGTGGGAGGTGGGAGCATCGATGTCACGCTCTGCTTCCCAAAATACGGAATACGAGGGGTTGACAAGGCCAGCCATACTCTTACGGTCAAGGAAATGTCCTGCCGTAGTCACACTTCGGCTTCTAGTTTTACATGGTAAACAGTCAATGATGCGCAGGTAATGAGAAATGCAGTAACTGAATGAAATAATGTAAAGAACTGACCTGATGGGAAACAAAAGGGTATAACCCTGGATAGCTAATCAAGATGTCCGTGATGTACGTTTAGTCCCGGTCCAGGCTAAATCTTCTCCTCACACTGAGCATGCATACTCAGGTCGTCAGAGCGACACAATAGCAATATAATATATAAACTCATGTGACAATTCTAACAGTGATAATAAATATATATAACAGTAAATCAATGACGGTATAGGTATGAACATGCAGTAATCAATGCAGTGGAACAGTAAAAGCAGTAGAATGATATGACACGTATGTCAACACAGTAAGCATGTATATCGATGCTATCATCTCTATCAGTCTCTAAGTCTCACTGTACAGGTCACTAAGCCTATCGTCAGTCCAAGTGTGAGAGTCAACCACTCGCGAGTGTCCTCCACCCAAGGGTAGAACCCAAGGGCAAGGGACCACGGGCCCAACATGTAACTCACGGTAATAATCATGTACCCTGTAAATCTCCATATATCTCCATATATATAAGACGGCAAGGGACTCCCGAGATTCTGTTGAACTCACACTCAAACTACCCCATACCCCATAGTCTACATCAAACGCTAACCATAACCCTAAATACCAGTCGGTCTGTGACAAGTCTGCGCGAGAACTGGAGGCAGGACCTCCATCAAGCACGTCCCGACTAATACCTAAGATAAATGGCTGTGTCTGGTGCCTTATCTGTAACACCCGTGCAAGAGCTTCCATAAGTGTCCCATACCACTTATAGTCACACGTACACGCGTCCCACAGACGTCTACAATGCAATAGAATAATAAGGTTCACTGATTGTGTACAAGTACGTGTCACTTTCACTTATTCACTGATACACGAACACTAACGTACTTGCCACAATCATCACTAATACCTAACACTGGGTAATGCACATTATCACTAAGTTATTAATGCGGTGACACATGTATGATATGATGCATAAACAGTATGTAAAGCATGATTAGGATGTCATGAGTCGGTAATCTACCACTTGCAGTATTTATCATAAATCATACGGTTACAGTTTAGTGAAACGATGAACGGGAAATAAATAGTATGTTCAGTTATCTATCCAGCGAATTTGGTTTCATGCCAATCAGGTTCCAGGATCACTAATTATAGCCATTTCATTTTAAGCGTTCACGGCTGGAAATCCGGTTTCAGAATCGAAAGTCGGTTTCGCAACGCATTTTAATCCCAGTTGGGATCAGATTTTAGCGACGCTACAGTTGAATGAAATCTAGGGTTTTCAGTAAGGTTTTCAACGCAATAGACAGATCCTTAATCGCGTCTGTACGTCAGGAAATATACACTGTTCAATACTAGTATGTCAATTCTGATTCTGTTGGGACTGTTATACGTCCACATCTATTAAATTACAGATTAAATATCAAACGAAAACGAAACAGGATGAAACCATTTTTGTTGTCTAGCTAACAGATTCACCTATAATAAACAGCGGAGTTACGCAACCTACGAGTTAAGGAAACAGAGTGGTGCTCATTGCGGGACAGCACACAGTGAATAGAGTCGCTCTGGACTGCAGTCCAGAGTCACACTCCGATCCAAAAACTGTCACAGTCTAAGTATAGAAATAATTAGAAACCAACATAGGGTTAAAGTTCGTCGAGTCGGATTCGATTTAAGACCTTGAACGCATCATTCCAGTATGTATATAATTTATGGTGATTTTAACGGTTTTCAGGTACAAGGAAATTCCAGTTTTACGAGTAAACTTGGGGTAGTCGTTTTAGTCGTTAACGGTCATATTTTCCAGCGAAACTTGCACAAGATATCCATCACTACAAGGGCCAATATAAACCATCCAGTTCCGTCAAAATAGACAAGTATTTTCATTGGGAACACACATCGAACAGGTATGACACCTAATTGATCTAAAATTATAACTTTATGATCTAAGTAATCTAATATTGTAACTTGAGTATATAGCATGTAAGCAAGTAAAACACTTGCCTGGCGACGTGTCGACGACGGTACGGCAACGGCAACGGCACGATCGCGACACACGCACGGCACGGCAACTTGACTTGGCTCGAACTCAAGTCTCGGCAGCGACTTGGTTGCTGGGGTCTTGACGGAGAGGGTGATGGTCGTTGGTGTGTCGAGGCCGATGGTGAGGGATTGCAGAGGGAGAGATATGAGTTAGAGAGAGAAAAGTTAGAGAGAGAGAAAGTGAGAGATCAGTGAGAGAGAGAGATTTTAAAGAGAGAGAAAGTGAGAGATCAGTGAGAGAGAGAGATTTTAAAGAGAGAGATGAGAGATCAGTGAGAGAAAGAGTGAGGAATGAGAGAACAGAGGAAGAGAGAGGGTGAGGAAGAGAGAGAGAGAGAGAAAACAGAGGAAAGGGAGAGAGGGAGAGATCGGAGCGAGAGAGTGAGAAAACAGGGGGAGATGGAGATTGAGAGAGGATGTCGGTTGAGGGAGTTGTTGGTGGAGGAGGGATGTGCGAGGGGGAGTACGAGGTGGTGGGGTCGTCGCCGGCGTCGTCGTCGGCAAGGAGGCTTGAGTTGGGCTCGGTTATGGGTTGTGAGGGGAAAGAGATGGGGAAAGAAAGTGAATGAGAGTTTTGAGGGAGAGAGAAAGAGAGATAGGGGAGACAGGGTCGCGCGTCGTGGAGAGTAACGCGCGCGAGCGACGGGGGCGCGAGCGTGGGCGGAGGCGACGGAAGTAGGTCGAGCGCGGGAGGGGGAAAAGAAAATAGCCGTTGGAGGAAGATGCACTGTAGGAGCGGGTTGGGTTGTGGAGCGGGTGCGGGTTGAGGGGGACTGGGCCGGGCCAAGATTTAAACAAGAATGAATTTCCATTTAATTAAGAGGGCTGAGGTTAGAACGGGCCGGGTTTAAAAAGGATTAAGTTTATGAAAAAAAAATAAGTGAGTGGGCTGAGGGAATTTGCTGGGCCGCAGGAAAATTAATTTAAGGGAAAAATGGAAAAAGGCCGGGGTGGTGAGAAGATGGTGCTGGGCTCGGGGTTGGGCCAGGGGAAAAATCAATATAAAGGAGGGAAATTAAAATGGCCGGCTTGTTTTTTAAAAATCAAAGAATAAATGATAGAAGGGATGGGCCGGAAGAAAAAGAAAATGAATTTAAAAGAATGTGCTTGGGTTTTGGTTTAGGATAAATAATTAGAACAAGGGTTTGGGTTCAGGGGCTGACTTTAGACGGAAAAATATACATAAGATTTGTTTTGGGGTTTAATTTCAATAAAAGGAAAACGGCTTAGGCCGGAGGGAATGAAGGGTAAGATCTGGGGGTTTTAGGGTTTAATGGAGTTCCTTTAAAATAATTAAATAATTAAAAATAACAAAATTTATGGTTTAAAGAGAAATACGGATTTTAGGTGTACAAAAAGAACCGGGTATTACAATCGACCCAAAAAGAAGCTCGTTGATTTCTTGAAGAGCCGGATTGCAGAGATTTGAGGCTGCAAGTGACCCATACTTGACTCCGCCGGATATGACAGAGCCTGAGTTGCTAGGGTAGGAGCAAATGCCATTCTTCATAGAGACGAAATGCCGGCTTTAATATCCACTCCGCTAAGGGCAACCAAAAACATACACACCGCGATTATTTGATCGCGGGAAAAACACGACACACGAAGTGTGGAGTGGAAAGAGGAAAAGGTCCCACCGGGCGTGCCAGAATCTGTTCCCCTCCGAAAGACGGCGCACAGGACTGCGAAGTCCTGACACTGAGATTCAGGGCAGATGCTATTTGGTTTTATCCGTCCACCTCTCCGAAGATGCCAAGTTGATTTATGGCACCGTGTATCGGAGGTTTGGACGGATGTGGCCGATGTAGCAGACTTCGTCAGATTCCCCCTCGCTTAAGGGGTTTTTGATTGTGGGGACGCTCTTCCCTGCAGGCGCAAGCCCTTGCAGTTAATTACGCTACCGCATCGCGGTAAAAACTTTCTCCTTCTCCAGAATTTCACTTCGTATCGTGGGTGTTTGTTTTGTTTGTGGTTGCCCGTGGATTGTATACGGAGACTAAGTGATGTCGTCGCCCGTAGGACGTGGATTAGTCCAAATCCGTATTTACTTAGATTTGGGTTTGGTGTTTTAGTTTAAGAATACGTTAACCATATTTAGGCTAAAATCAACTTAAACGTTTGTTAAGAATACGTTAGTCTGATTTGAGACTAAGATCAACTTAACAGGATCGTTTGGATCCGACAAAAGAGCATTTGGGGCTCTATTGTTCCAGTTTAGGGACGTAGTGGTCCATAGGTAGTTTAAGGACATTGCGGTCCATATTCCAGTTTAGGGACGTGGTGGTCCATATTCCAGTTTAAGGACATAGGGGTCCATATTCCAGTTTAAGGACATAAGGGTCCATGTTCAGTTTAAGGATGCTTAAGTCCGCGGGTTTGAAGATCCCACAATCCGAGTTTTAGTTTAAGGACGCATAAGTCCGCGGGTTTAAGGATCCCACAATCCGTATCTTGGTTTAAGAACGCTTAAGTCCATGAGTTTAAGGACCCCACAGTCCGTGTTGATGTGTGGTTGTCGGGACCCATCCCCTCTCTGACGTCATTGAAAGATTACAACGATAGGAGTCAAAGGAGTTCGGAGATGTACCCTCGAACCGGATGTAAATTTGTTTAAGAGAGCAGCTGTGCTCAGTCAATTTAATTTGAGGACTTACGGCCATCATTGGGCTAAGTCCAGTTGAGAATATTCAACTTTATTTCTTATTTTTGGTCTATTAGACCTGTGCTAGGGTTTTGCCCATGTTTAATAATGCATAGCATTAATCTTGGTCTCTGTTGGACCTTTATTTGGGCCCTGCCCCTTTTAAATGATGCACAGCATCTGTTCTGATCTAACAGACCCTTGTTTGGGCTCTGATGCATTGCATCTATTTTTACTTGGGCTCTGATGCGTTGCATTGCAATTTATTTTGGCCTACTAGGTCTTTGTGATTTGGGCCTGGCCCTTTAGCACATATTGCATTGCATTTGTCAGGTGCTTTGCGCCAACCAATGAGCGCAAGCGCTTGTGCTGATGACACGTGTCACGCAAGTAAAGTACGCTGCGCCAGTGCGCTGCGCTTGCGCTGCTGACACGTGGCGCGCTCTGGTGAGTTGCGCCAACTTTCAAAAAGCAAGGCTCTATTTCAAAAAGCGCATAGCGCAAGTAGTTCAGGTGTTGACACGTGTCACGCAAGCGCAGTGCGCTGCGCCAGTGCACTGCGCTTGCGCTGCTGACACGTGGCGCGCTCTGGTGAGTTGCGCCAATCCAGGAGCGCAACAGTGCAATTTTGCAAGTGCAAGGCACTATTAATCTTGAGAATCTTTTAGATTCCAGAACCAGTGGTTCATAAAAAAAATGCAAAACACTGTTTGAGTTCTTGATCCAATTTAGATAAAAAAAAAACAAGTTTTTCTTGTTTTTTCTTGTTTTCAGAGAACCAGAGGTTCATAAAAAAGTGCAAAGTACTTATTATTATTTATTTTTCCTTTTATTGAAGATCATTGATCTTGTTCTCAGATCAATGATATGTTCATAAGAGAATTTTCTCTTTTTTCTAAAGGTTTTTACCTTTTTTGTTCTTGAAATTTCTTCAGAGTTCTCTCTGTTTGAAGTTCTTGATCTCTCACAATGTTGATGCCTTTGATCTCTCACAATGTTGATGCCTTTGATTTGGGGTGTAGGGGCCTTTATATAGTGCCCATAAATTTGTTAAATTTGTTAAAAGGATCTTTCTCTGAGTGATTTGGGGAATTTTCCCCACCGTTGGATCTTTGATCCAAGGGCTTCTGTTTTACAGAAGACAATCTTCTTATTTTAACAAGAACAGAAAAAAATCTTGCTAAAATTTTAATTCTATTTGGCGCAGATGCACCAGCGCTTGACACATGTCAAGCAGCGTACAGCGCAGCGCAACTGCGCAGACACGTGTCGCGCAGCGCACAACGCAGCGCAACTGCGATTGCGCTGACACGTGTCGCGCAGCGCAGCGCTTGCGCTACTGTGCTTGCGCAACTGCGCTTGCTGACACGTGTCGCACAGCGCAGTGCTTGCGCAACTGAAGCGTTGCTTCCTTTAATTTTTATTTTAAATAGAGCCTTGCTCTGATTGGGCGCGCTGCCTTGGGCGCTGCGTTGATGTATCAGCTTTTGACACGTGGCGCGTTGCACGCAGCGCAAAGAATCTGAAGCGTCGCTTCGAATTTTGAATTTTGAAATTCATACAGAGCTTTGCTCTGATTGGGGGAAACAAGCATCACGTGTTGACACGTGATGGGGATTTATGCGCTGACTGTTAAAGCGTTTGCCAAGGGGTCACGTGGGAGCGCGTGAGGCATTGCCTCAAAGCTTCTTTTCTTCAGGGATCTTTTCAAGGGTCACGTGGGGGCACGTGACCTTAATTCTTTTCATGAACAGAGATCTTTTAAGCCTCCTTATTTTAAGAATTGAATTCTCTGTAGGGTTAAACCCTAATTATGATTTTGGAGGAATTAAATTCCTATGGTGCAAGAATTAAATTCTTAAGTAGGGTTAAACCCCAATTTCTTTTTAAAGGAATTAAATTCCCATATATGCAAAAGAATTAAATTCTTGAGTAGGGTTAAACCCTAATTCTGTCCATCTTGAAGGAATTAAATTCCTATATTTTCAGGAGAATTAAATTCTCATATAGGGTTGAACCCTAGTTTTGTTTTGGGAGAATTAAATTCTCTAAACTCAATTCCCCCTCTAAGTTTTAGATCTGCATGGCAGGATCTCAACCCGATGAGAATTAAATTCTCAACTTATGGGGAGATGTGCTCTGTGCAGATCTTCAACAAGAGGAAGAACTAAGTTCTTTGCAAAAGAGTTAAACTCTTAGATTTTTGAGAATTAAATTCTCTTTTTCTGAAGTTTTGATCCCCTTTCTTTTTCTCACCTAGGGTTTTCTTTCTTGTTGAGAATTAAATTCTCCTTTCTTTTCTCTCTGAATTTTCAAGATGCCAAAATTCCATATCCCAGACTCTCTGTCCCCTTCTCTTCTCTTGGCTCCTATTTATAGGAGGAAGAAAAGAATCAATTTGTTTAGCAAATCTTTCATTGAAAGATTTGATTTGTTTTCATATTTAATATGAGCCTTTAGATCATTCAGTGAATTTTATTCACCGTTGGATTTTAAATCCAAAAGATATTCTGTTTGTTATTTTCGGTGGGATTTAGGGAAAATCTTTCCTTGTCTAAGAGTTTTCCATAAATTGGTGATATTTAATCACCCTTGGATTTTTAATCCAACGGTCCCCATAATCCTTTTCCATTTAGAAAGATTTAGAAGCTTCTAGAATTTAATTCTATTAACTGTAAGGCTTTCGAAGCCAGTCATATGCTGACACGTGACCCTTGGTCACGTGTGAGCACGTGACCCCCAATAGAGTCCATTTAACAGCCGCTTGTTTATGTTGTTTTTAATCATCACGTGTCAACACGTGACCATTGGTCACGTGTGAGCACGTGATACCTCGTTGAGGTATTTTTCTGACTTTTAGAATTAAATTCTTTCAAGCTGTAAGGCTTTAAAGCCTGTCACGTGCTGGCATGTGACCCTTAGTCACGTGTGAGCACGTGACCCTCGGTTGAGTTATGTTGTTTTAACCATCACGTGTCAACACGTGACCATTGGTCACGTGTGAGCACGTGACACCTCGTTGAGGTATTTTTTCTGACTTTTAGAATTAAATTCTATTAAGTTGTGAGGCTTTCAAAGCCCGGCACGTGCTGGCACGTGACCCTTGGTCACGTGTGAGCACGTGACCCCAAATTGAGTCATCTTTCAGCCTTTGTTTTTCGTTTCTGTTTACTGAGATTTTAACCATCATGTGTCATCACATGACCATTGGTCATGTGTGAACACGTGATACCTCATTGAGGTAATTCCTGATTTTTAATCGGGGAACAGTGCATAGCATATTTGCTCATAATTTTTGATCCCGGATGAATTATGAGGCCCATAATATATCAAATCGAAGGGTTTTTTGAGATGCTTCCAATATCATCAGAATTTAGCTGTTTCTCCTTCAGCAGTTTATCAAATCACAGGTCGGAAAATACTGGTTCGCATTTCCTTAAGCGTATCGCTGCCAAGTGATACCTTAGGCTTTTTGTGCAGAATTTTTTTTTGGCGGGAACAAAGACTTTTGCGGAAATGGAGCTGTTATTCACTCAGCGATTCGCGAGTACTAGTGAACGCACCCCAATAACGGCTTTGATCAATGCCGGGGTGAAGCCAGGTGAGACGTGGGTCCAATACGCGATACGATGGAGGAATCTGTGGTCAAAATGAGAACAACGCATCGAAGAAGCACCGGCGGTGGGTATGTTCATGGGCACTCTGGACCCTCATGCAACTATCTCCCAGTTCATGATGTTCTTCAAGCCGACTACTTTCCAGGCCTTGATCGACAAACTGGCCCAAATGGACCAGATAGGTCATAGACCGTCTCCTCCAAAGCCGGACTCTCGAAATGAGAAGGGAAAGGGGGAAAACGATCGTCGTCGCCAATGCTCAACAGCAACCCGGTGGCCCAAGACCAGTTGATCGCCAAAATAACAGAACTCGATCCCTTAAAGGTAAAATGAGTTGCCCTTACTCGTTCCCTAGAGACAAGACGAAGAGGTTATTCGAGTTTGCACTGCGCAACAGGCTCATCAATCTGCCGGAGCCAAGACGCCCAGCGCAACCCGGCGACATTAGCAATCCTAACTACTGCCCTTATCACCGAATGTTGGGCCATCCGATCGAGGATTGTTACATCTTCAAAAGATGGATTGAAGATCAATACCAGCAGGGCAAATTCGTATTATCTGAGAATTGGAAAGTGAACCCGCCTCAGCCACACACTCCCAAGAAAACAGATACACCGGGGGCATCATGCTCTTTTGTAGAAGAAGCTCCGTGGGAGGTCGCTCTTTCAGCCAAGACAAAAAGAATGCTGAAGGATCTCCACACATGTCTGGCGATTAGATGGAAGAATCCACTGGAGTCTGAGATCATCGAGGGGATGCTGAAACCGCGTCCAACTCCAAAAATCAGTGGTGATAGCCAAAGCTCGCACACCCAGCCGTCGAAATCTTCGAAAAAAAAGAAGAAATCCAAGAAGCCCGTGAAGCCTGGCGACAAGCGCACGGACCTACAAAAACAGATTGACGCGCTGGAAGAGTATAACCAGAAGGAGCGGACTCCAATCATGCTCTAAGAGTTCCTCAGCCGCGTCCTTGAGGACAGAAATGACGGTAATGGAGAAGACTCGTCGGATGAATCTAAAGATTACGTGGCAAGTTGCCATATGATCTCTCACTCGTTGATAGACGATGAAAAATCTCCTTGCACCGAGAAGCTGGGGGCAAATCCTAAACCGGAACTTCTGGGGCCATCAGATGAAATAATTGATGCATTCCTGAATACAGCTCTTCTTAAAAGCAAAGCTGATCGGGAGCGTGAGATGGCCATATTTGAAAAAGGCCAGACGCCGGTGAAAGGACGAAGGGGCTGAGACACTCCCGCCAGATCAAAGTACATCCGCCATAAATAAAAACAGGTTTAAGATGAGGAAGAGGTTCGCCAAAGCCATATCGATAGGAATGAAGTTACCGCCCTCCGAAGCGAACGCCCTTGGTGAAGCAGAAACACATCCTAGCTACTGTTTATATCATCGAAAGATTTCACACCCCACCGAAGAGTGCGACGCTTTTAAAAGATGGTGGCAAGAATATATTGCTCACCGGCAAAATTTCAAGCGAATGAAACGCAAAACTCGCCGGGAGCAAAGAAATACGACCGAGGAGCGTAAAGCAACTGCCGGTAGCTGCCACATGGTTGACTATGGGGGATCGCAAGTTCTCACCTTCGGGAACGATTCTGATGAAGAAATAGCTCTTGGCCCTCTCTTCAAAGATCCACCTCGAAAAAAAAGGAAGAACCGAAGAACCGCGAGAACATTCAGCTGCGTAATCGCACGCTGCCCGAAAAGAATCTTGGGCCCTCGAACATTGGGTCAAATAGAAAAGATAAGGGAAAAGAAAACGTCCCTGAGGATATCATCCTTGATGACCAAGCCATCAAAGAGCTGACAGCCAAGGACCCACCAAAGAAAAGTAAGGTGGACTACAACGTTCTGGCACACTTGAGAAAACTACCTTTGCAGTTAAGCATTCTCGACGCCCTTTTGTTATCCAAAGAAGCAAGAGATTCTTTAATCAAGGCACTGCAAGAGCCCGAGCAGTTCCAAGCTTTCCTCGCCGAAGAAAAGATGAAGGACGAGCTGGAAGAAGTGCACACAGCCGACATCACCTTCGGCGATGAAGATCTTCTACTTGGGACATGCGAACACAACCGTCCCCTATATGTCTCCGGGTACTGTCATGACATCAAGATAGATAAAATCCTGGTCGACAATGGGTCCTCCGTCAATCTCCTTAACGTGAGGGTGTTAAAGGAAATCTGCATAAGTGTTCAACACCTCGCTCGGGATAAGATCACCATTTCCGGGTTCGACTCTCAGTCATCACGGACGCTTGGGTCCGCGATACTGACATTGCGCTTTGGGCTGCTCGTCACTGATATCAAGTTCTACATCATTGACGCCAAGACATGCTACAACGCTTTGCTCGGCCGGCCCTGGTTACACGAGTACAACATCATTCCCTCTACACAACATCAGTGTATGAAGTATTTCAAGGATGGTCTCGAGTATACTGTGACAGGAGAGTTAAACCCATTCTCCGTGAACGAAGTCTGCAAGTACGAAGATGCAAAATACTTTTTACCAGACTTTGAGGACACAGAAAGATGTCACAAACCAGAGAATAAAGCTATCCCTACCATTCCGGTCTTCGGGAGTGATACCGAGGAGGAAGAAGAGATAGTTTACTTAGGTCCGCCCCAATGCAACAAGCCAGGACCGTCCGCTCCTATGTTGATCTTCGGCAGCGACTCGGAAGATGAGGTCCATGCCATATTCTCTGCTCAGCCTTCAATACAAACCTTCGCTGATGAAGAGCAAAGTTTGCAAGTTGCCATGGTTCCGCCCAAGTATCATAAATAACTAGACGCGCTTGATACCTACAATGTGGAAGAGTTGCAGACGTTCTATATCCCTCCCAGGTGAGAAGGTGAAAAGGCGATCCTATTCTACCGATCCGGGGAAACCCAAGTGGAGAAAGAAGTCTGGCATGGCGTGGATTCTACACTCGACAAGTTCCAGCCCATCCATTTGCCCAGATATTATACGAACGGACTAAAAAGGCTATTAAGACGCCAAGGTGTACCCCTTAAGCAAACCGCGCGGCAAGCACGGTTCTATAACAGGATCTGGAACGTTCCTGGAACTCAAAGAAAGTTGCCCAATGGGAGAATGGAAACGACCGGGCTTGGGTATATTCAATCCAAGAAACGGGAGCTACTCCGCGACTGCTACGTCGTACATGACTTTGATAAAGAGGGAGATGCTCTGTGGGAAGATGCTAACCCTGAACCAGAAAGAGCTCCCGCCATGAAAATGCCCAGTCCGTCGTTCGAAGAACAAATGGACAAGCTTATAAGGGAAGCAAGTCAAAAGGTTCGAGACGACCATAATCGCGAGATGGCCATTTACGAGAAAGCCAGGACGCAATGCCTCTTTCAACAGACTGCGAAAAATGAAAATGCTCCTCCTTGTCAACCCATTGTATAAAAGGCCCGACGCAGAAGCAGAAACAAACCAAAGAGCGGGAAAGGTGTTCGACGGTGACAAAGCGGGTCCAAGAAGCCACGCGATCAGGAATCGAGCGGCCAGGATTCATCTCTTATAAAGAAGATGGGTCGAGCATACTCTTTTGCCCAAGACAAGACAAAGAAGATACTTGATCTTGCCATAAAACATCAAATGATTATCCTCCCGGAATCCAAGCACCCCGAGCAAGCAGGCGAAGTCTCTCACCTGGACTATTGCTTCTATCATAGGGCAATAGGACATCCTATTGAAGACTATTTCACCTTCAAGAACTGGGTCGAAGATCAATATCAATAAGGCAGGTTCGCTCTATCCAGCAGCTGGAAGGTAACCCCACCGCAGAAGCATGAACCCAAATCTACGAAGGTAGAACTAGATCCACATCGGTCTTGGAAGCGAGCTCGTACCTGTCACGTGATAATGTTATCAAAAGAAGAACCTGAGAATATGGACGAACTCCCCTGGTGCTTCGAAAATGATGACGATGAGGTAATCTCAGAATTTCCACCAGCACCGAAAGAGCTGGAGGATGGAATACATACTACTGCAGATAACCTCAAGAAGATTGATTTGGGGACGGCAAGTGACACGCGGCTGACATTCGTCAGTGAGATATTGTCTGAAGAAAGGGTGGCTACGCTAAAGGACGTGCTCATGCAGCATAAAGATTGCTTCATATGGAACTATTCCGAGATGCCAGGATTAGATCCAGAGATTGTTGTGCACAAATTGGCGATATCCCCGGACGTCAAGCCAATCAAACAAGCGCCGAGAAGAATGCGGCTCGAGCTTGAGATGAGCATCAACGCCGAGGTCAAAAAGCTAATCGACTCCGGCTTCATCCAAGAGGTTCAATATCCTGACTGGATCGCTAACATTGTCCCAGTGATGAAGAAAAATGGGACGGTGCGCATCTGCGTAGACTTTCGGGATCTCAATAAGGTCTACCCGAAGGACGACTTCCCAGTACCGGTCACCGAACTGATGATAGACAATACATCCACTCATGAGGTTTTCTCCTTCATGGACGGCTCATCAGGATACAATCAGATAAAGATGCACCCTGAGGACCAGAAGCATACCGCTTTCCGGACCCCTTTGGGCATGTTCCCCTCCGAACGGCGGCCGAGACGACGTGGGGACGTCTTGCCTGAGGTTCGGGGCAGATGCCATTTGGTTTTATCCGTCCACCTCTCCGAAGATGCCAAGTTGATTTATGGCACCGTGTATCGGAGGTTTAGACGGATGCGGCCGATGTAGCAGACTTCGTCGGATTCTCCCTCGTTTGAGGGGTTTTTGATTGTGGGGACGCTCTTCCCTGCAGGCGCAAGCCCCTGCAGTTAATTACGCTACCGCATCGCGGTAACAACTTTCTCCTTCTCCAGAATTTCACTTCGTGTCGTGGGTGTTTGTTTTATTTGTGGTTGCCCGTGGATTGTATACGGAGACTAATTTATGTCGTCGCTCGTAGGACGTGGATTAGTCCAAATCCGTATTTACTTAGATTTGGGTTTGGTGTTTTTAGTTTAAGGATACGTTAGCCGCATTTGAGACTAAGATCAACTTAAACGTTCGTTAAAGATACGTTAGTCTGATTTGAGACTAAGATCAACTTAACGTGGTGATCCATTTAATATATGGCCGTCGGGACTCATCACCTCTCTGACGTCATTGAAGGATTACAACGATAGGTGTCAGAGGAGTTCAGAGATGTACCCTTGAACTAAAGTCGATTTGGAGTTTTATAGTCCATTTAAATGTTTAAGGATACGTTAGCCGTATTTGGGGCTAAGATCAACTTAAACGGGACCGTTTAGATCCGGCAAAAGAGCATTTGGAGGCTCTATTGTTCCAGTTTAGAGACGTAGTGGTCCATAGGTAGTTTAGGGACGTTGCGGTCCATACTCCAGTTTAGAAACGTGGTGGTCCATATTCCAGTTTAGGGACGTGGTGGTCCGACATTAGTTTAAGGACGTTTCGGTCCAATATTAGTTTAAAGACGTTTTGGTCCATATTGATGTGTGGTCGTCGGGACCCGTCACCTCTCTGACGTCGTTGAAGGATTACAACGATAAGTGTCAGAGGAGTTCGGAAATGTACCCTCGAACCGGTCGTAAATTGATTTAAGAGAGAGCAAACTTGCTCAGTCAATTTAATTTGAGGACTTACGGCCAAAAATTGGGCTAAGTCCAGTTATAAAAATATTCAACACTTTTATTTGTTGTTGGTCTGTTAGACCTGTGTCAGGGCTTGGCCCATTTTTAAAATAATGCATTGCATTATTTTCTATTTTTATTTGGACTGAGCTCTGCCCTTTTATAAATGATGCAGAGCATCCATTTTGTTTGGGCTCTCCTCTTCTTCTTTTTTCTTTATGGCTTTGCAATTTATTTTGGTCTGTTGGTCTTTTTGATTTGGGCCTGGCCCTTTAGGAAATGCATTGCATTTGTCAGACGCTTTGCGCCAATCAGGGAGCGCAAGCGCTTGTGATGACGACACGTGTCGTGCAAGCGCAGTGCGCTACGCTAGTGCGCTGCGCTTGCGCTGCTGACACGTGGCGTACCTTGGTGAGTTGCGCCAATTCCAGAGAGCAAAGCTCTATTTCAAGAGCGCGTAGCGCAAGTTGTTCTGTAGCTGACACGTGGCGCTCTCCCAAGAGCGCAACAGCGCGGTTTGGAAGTGCAAAGCACTAAGAATCTTTTAGATTCAAGAACAGAAGTGCAAAGCACTATTTGATTTCTTGATCTAATTTAGATCAAAGAAAAGATAAGTTTTTCTTGTTTTTCTTATCTCAAAAAACCAAAGGTTCATAAAAGTGCAAAGCACTATTTTATTATTATTATTTTTTTTACAGATCATTGATCTTGTTTTTAGATCTATGATCTGTTCATGAGAGAACTTTCTCTTTTTTCTAAAGGTTTTTACCTTTTTGTTCTTGAGGAATTCTTCAGAGTTCTCTTTCTCTTCTTTTTTTTTAAGAAAATGTTGATGCCTTTGAATTGAAGCCTAGGGTCATTTTTATAGTGCCCATAAATTATTTAAATTTGTTAAAGAGATCTTTCTCTGAGTGATTTGGGGAATTTTCTCCACCGTTGGATCTTTGATCCAAGAGCTTCTGTTTTACAGAAGAAAATCTTCTTGTTTTAACAAGAACAGAAAGATTTCTTTAAAAAATTTATTCTGTTTGGCGCAAATCCCCCAGCGCGTGACACGTGTCGCGCAACGCACAGCGCAGCGCAACTGCGCTAGCGCATCTGCGCTGACACGTGTCGCGCAGCGCAACTGCGCTAGCGCATCTGCGCTGACACGTGTCCCGCAGCGCAGTGCTTACGCAACTGAAGCGTTGCTTCCTTTAATTTTGCTTAAAATAGAGCTTTGCTCTGATTGGGCGCGCCTTCTTGGGCGCTGCGCTGATGCGTCTGCACCTGACACGTGGCGCGTTGCGCCCGGGATTTGAAGCGTTACTTCAAAATTTGAATTTTGAATTTCCAGCAGAGTTTTGTTCTGATTGGGGGAAACAAATGCCCCCCCCCACCGTTGCGCTCACGTGGCGCACACGTGAGTGCAGCGGTGGCAAACTCCTAATCGTTGGATCAAGGGGTGAGCTGAAGGGGCGCAAGCGCCTTATAAATAGGACCTATGGCCCTTAAAAAAATCTTCACCATCTTCAAGATTTTAATTACCAGAGCTTTGCTCTTGCTTGAGAATTTCAGAGTTTTGCTCATTTCCAAAGTTAGAAACTTTAGGTAAAATTAATTCAAATCAAATTAACTTAAATTAACTTTAATTAAAGAGCTTTGCTCTTACAGATCTTTTGATCTAAAGAGATCCCCATTGGGGTTTCATAAACAGAGCTTTGCTCTCAAAAACTTATAGATCTGCAGAGATCTTGTTCATGGGTTCTAACCCATGGACAGAGCTTTGCTCTTTGAATCATCTGTAGATCTTTTAGATCTGAAAAATGAAGAAATTTTCATAAGTTTCTCATGGATTTTTCAAGATTCCAAAAATTTTAATTCTTTTAGGTGTAAACATTTTCTGATGGACCTTTCCATTATTACCATAGAGCTATGCTCTTTTAAGGAATCTTATTTCCCTGGGACCAGAGTTTGACAAGTGTCACTCTGTGACAGAGCTTTGCTCTGAAAGAGGAGATTTTCTCCTTGTCTCTAGGGATTCTTCCCCCCTTTTTTTAATGGGAATGTTTTCCTGGGGACCAACTGACAATCCCATCCAATGATGAGGTTGTCTTATTAACTGACGTATTGTCATCCAGATTTTGTGGGTCCCCCTTCGGTCTCGTACCCACTGCACTGCTGTGTGGTGTAATTAATTAATTTTAATTAAATTAATTTTTAATTTAATTGATTAATTAATGCATTTTTTTTAAAACGCTAAGCGTTGGAATTGCAACACTAACGGCTAATTTCTGTTCACTTGCAGCGATCATGTCTCTCGACACCTCATTCCTGTTTGCTCGTTCAGAAGAGGGATTTCCCGAAGCGCCCTTGGATCGTGAAGTCCTGGCCATGATTAGAGAATACGACCCGGAGTACAAGAGTCTCCACCTTTGGGGGTCGTGGTATAATCAGATCATCATGGGCCGCTGGAGTTTCACATGCGCGGTGCCGTCGGAACCCATCACGGCGATTCACTATGCTACCCCACCCTCGGTGCAGTATGCCGTGGAGATGGCGGATTGGACATCGAAGGGTTTTCTTCATCCGGCTATAGATGCCATCCCGGTCCAGCGTCCTATGGTCTTGAATATCCTAGGACGCCGTATCTGTCAGGGCGAGGCGAGACCCTAGGGGCAATCATATAACATTGGTCTGATCCCTCGCCATCCGATTGGCTATCTGCCATGGGCCCGGTACATCCTGTCGACGAAGAAGTCGCAGTTGATAAGATTAGGACTGTACACCGCGGTCTACGTCTCTCTCTTCCAGTATCCCACGCTCCCCACCTGGTGGTTCAAGGCTTTCTTGGAGCAATGGAATATTCCTACCCACACTTTCCTTGCCATGGATCGGGAAGTGTCAATCTTCTTGGAGGAGTTCGCGAAGGTATCCAGTTTACCAGTGATGGGGGAACATTATGAGGAGTTGCTCCCGACAGATGAGTACGTCTTTGGTGCTAAGCCATGATAAGGGGGCTCACGCCGGAGAATGCTGTTCAGCATCAGTTCCCAAGCTTGATTAAAGTGTTGACCATATATGAGTCCCTCTTCGTCGAACATGGGAGTCGGGGAGTTAACTTTGAGGAATTC
Organism: Agapanthus africanus; assembly: GCA_030015575.1. NCBI lineage: Eukaryota > Viridiplantae > Streptophyta > Magnoliopsida > Asparagales > Amaryllidaceae > Agapanthus > Agapanthus africanus. The sequence goes on along the minus strand of CM057338.1, from coordinate 268,851,468 downwards.
ATTGCTCGTTTCCTTCGCCCAAGCGTCATCTTATCAGAAGCTGCCAAGTTTGCCACCCTGGATGACCCTTTCGGTCTAGGTTTGGATAACCTGCCGGTGAAGGAGCTAGACCAAAAGGGTTTTTTTCTTCCGGACTTCCCGACTATATCTTTTGCAGCAATTGCGGCCCCCGGGATGGACGAGGAGGCATTTTTCCTAGGATTTCTCGGATTGTGGCTGAGTTGGTTTGCGATCCCAATGCACTCTCATCGTATGCGGCCCTCTGTCTTTTACCCAGCCCACCGGATGGCCATCGGGGTAAAGGTGGCTGTGGGGATCGCCGGCTTGGCGCACTTATACCATGGCCTCAGTCGAGCAGCGGATGCTAATGAACCCGGGGTACTGCACGTGGTCTTCCCGATGCACTACTTTGCGTCGTGGCTCGAACTACACACGGCGGGTGTCTTCGGCATGCATAAAAGGCCCTCGTTCTTTGACAAGTGCGGTTTTCCTCGCATTATACAGCTGATCGGCGCATCAATTGTAATCCCATCACCGCGGAACACCAGGGGTTTACTCCTTCGCCCTCATACCGTTGGAGCCGGGATGTCCTTTGTCGATAAGGTATTGACCATTGGAAAGGTTTCTACCACTGCGACGCGGCCATTACAAGATGTCTTTAAGGATGGAGCCTCAGTTTTGACGGCTCGAGAGACCCTTCACTTATATTCCATTAGACCAGGTTTCCTAGTTTTTAAGCAGAATGGTGTGGCAATTTTTATGAGGTACAACCTGCATCGTTTTGCTCAACAGCTGGGCTACGATCAAGGGGTCCCCTTGGAAGCCTTCTTGCTGGAACCCGCTGCCACTGAAGAAGGGATGGAGAACGCGCTGCACCATTTCATGCGCCTGAATACGAGCTCTCATTTTTTTATCAATGCGCCGACTTACGCTCCGCGACTCCTCAATGTGTATAAAGACTGGTACAATCATGCAACAGGAGCAGTTATAAAGGAGGAAAGGCGACTGCTGGTCGATCGTAAGGGAGTGCCTCCAGGTACCGATCGCAACGCTCCTTTGGTTCCTAGGACTCCAGTAGTTGCTCCTCTGAAAGAGGTTAGAACCGGACCCCCGCGTGCGTAAAGTCCTCCACGCGGATTGCCACTCCCTGATATTGCGGATGCACCCCCAGTGCCCTGTGCTCCAGTGGAGACAGTGGTTGTAGTTTCGCCAGAGTCTGGCGTAGGTGCGGACATCGGGACCCGTCGTCCCAAGGTGGCTGCTAAGCGGAAGTCGATCCCATGTGAGCCTAGGGTCGGAGGGCAGAAGAAAAAGAAATCGCTCTTCGCTGCAGATGTCGTATTCGGTCAGGAACCCCATGCTCCCTACGCCGAGGGCCTAATCGAATATAGGACTAACGAGGGATTAGTCATGCCGCTGCCGGATGACACAGACTTGGAAGCCGCTCTCGAAACTTCATTGTGGTTGGCTAAGCGTGACGCGTGGCTGGCTAAGCTTGCGCAATCAGGTAACTACTAGTCGCATTTTCTTTATTGCATCATATTCTTCTCATTGCTTTTGACTAACGTTTTTCTTTCTTTTCTTCCAACAGGCATCACTGATGAGGAAGCCATTGCCGCTTCATTCAAGACCTTCCAGGAGGAGGAACGCCTTAGAGCGTCTTTAGGCCTCAGTAAGTTTCGATTCATCAAGTTTTCATTTCTCTTGTGTTATGGTCGATCTAACTTTCCCTTTTTATCATAGGAACCTCAATGCCGCTCCTGCTAAGTGATGCAGATGTTCCGCCAGTTGCCGATGTTCCCGCTTCCTCTGGGCCACCGCAGGAGGTTCGTCTTGAAGAGCCGATGAAAGATGCCTTAAAGGCTCTGGAGGCATCCCTAAACGAGGATGACGACGCCTTGAAGGAAGCGTCACAGAGGTCCATCGCGACAACCCGGGAGGAAAGGAAGCGGCTGAGGCGTGAGGCGAAGGCGCGCAGGGCTGCCTTGGCTATGGGAGCGGGCCCCAGCACCGCCCCTCATACTGATACTCCGTCCGAAGAGGCCCCTGTTGACCTATCCACTGCTCACAGAGAAGTGGCGCGTGCAGTTCGGAGCGCAAACGGTAAATCCACTTCAGGTAATATTTCTCTCAGAGTTCTTGTTGTAGGGGTTTTAATGCCATCGGTCCTTATATATCTTATCCTATAGGGCCAAGTCCGACCGAGGGGGAGACGGAGACCGTTGAACCCAAGGAAACAGAGGAGGCGGTTCCTACCGAACCTGAGCTGACGGTGGGCGACGTCGCTGAGGCTTCAGGGCCCGAGATGGAGGTTGAGGGGTCTGTAGCCGAGAAGGTCATTGATACCGAGCCTGAAGTGGCGGCAGATGAAATGATCATTATAACCGAGCCCAGGGTAGTGGCGGACGAGGCGCCTGAGGCCGGCGATCTCGTGGTGACGGCGGATGAGCCGATGGAGACCGAGGAGCCCGCAGAAGTAGCGGGTGAGATGGGTACGACTCCTGGGGAAGAGTTAACCGCTCCCTCCCAAGAGTCCGGCAATGCTCCAATCATTGCCCTCCCTGTGTACGATCTTCCGCCGTCTCCAGGTCTTGCGAGCACGACAACGGTCCCTATCGAGTCGGGTGATGAGGCCACGGGCGGCGGCCTCATGTCGATGGAGGAAGGAGTCACCTCCGTTTCAGCCGGCAGCTCATCAGGTAAATCCCAAGTTGCTGTCTTTCTTTACCTTACAATCCTTTATGACAAGTTCACCCTTTTTCGTAACGCAGGTGCAGCCAGCGCTGATGCCCCACTGCTCGAGGGAGCACCTTCAACTACTGCCTTGGCGGTGGTCACCTCTCAGCCCTCTCTCATACCGTCAAAGATGTTGGAAGGTATGAGTTCGCAACTTGTTAATCTCACTTTTCAGACGTATAATCTGTATACTAAAGTCATACTGTTGTGTCTTTCAGGAGTGCTTTTTGACCATCTTTATCAGGTGTTGCTCCTACATTTCTCCTTCCCATCCGAACTTGCCTCTTCCTCTGGTGGCGTTGGTAGTACCGTTCCCGATTGATAACTTTGTTTTTTCAGTGGTAGAATTATTTCTAACTCTCTCTTGTCCTGATTGCAGTGTTACAAATCGAAGGGGGAGAAGAAAGATCGGTTGCGCCACCGGTCCTTCCAGCCTTGCCACCTGCTTCAATCAGTATAGTAAACTATCTTATCAATGACTTTCTCCATATCTATTGAATCATCATTTAATCGCATTTTGTCTTTTTCAGCTGTCGTTCCAGTCTCGGTGCCTTTTGAGTCTCATATTACAATACCGGGCAGCCTTTCCCAGAGACGTCCATCCTCAAAAGGTGCGGCGAATAGTCTGCGCATGTTGAGCGACTACATCGAGGAACTAGACGTCGAGGCTCCTACATTTGCTGAGGACTTCGCTACGACGGTTAACCCGATGTTGGTGATATTTGCCACCTTCCATGACGAGGGCATTGTCGCCTCTTGGGTTAACCATTGTCGGGAGATTGAGGCTCGGCTTCATCAGTTGGAGTCGATGCGTCTATCCCCCGAGACTTTGGCTGTGAGCACTCAACGGGGAGCATGGCTCGAGCAAAGCACTTCTCATTTCCGTCATTTGGAACAAGAAGCAGCTTTGAGGCTGAAGCAGTGCCAGGAGTCTTTAAGCGAAACCGCTCACCTGCGTGCTGAAGTTGAGGCGAACGCCGCTGAGGTAAAGGCCGTCTTCGAGGGCCTTCTGGAGCGCATCTCAAATGGGCTGAAACTGAAGCGGGCACTTGATATCGCTGAGCATGACACTCCAGGCCGTGAAGCTTCTCATCAGGACGTTAGGGATCAGCTTGCATCTGTCGGGCAGCAACGGGCCCAAGTGGAGGCAGAGTTGGCAGTGGTGGCCAATCAGGAGAAAGTGGGGAAGGAAGTGCACGAACAATTGCTAGAGCTATGCAGGACACTTCCTTCTCAGTAATTCTCCTTGTATCGTTTGTACTTATAAATAAAAAATGTATATATATATATATATATTTTTCATCCTTTAGCACAATGTATCCTGTACTCAATCAAGTTCATGAATAAAAGATACAGATTTTCTGTAATGTCTCGTGTCATTTTTCCGCCTTTTCTTTATTTTACTATCAGCATGCCACCTTAGTAAACATGGTCAACAGATAATAGAGCACGCATCTTGACTTTCTTAAAAAAAAGCGATGGCTTAGGCCGCAGGTTCAGATCTGCTGTCAAAGACTTTTCAACTCTATGAGCCATGAGGATCTCGTAGAGATTTTTCTCCCTACGGATCGAGAGGATCTCGTAGGTGGGTTTTTCTCCTTAGGAGTCATGAGGATTCCTAAGTGTGTTTTCTCTTGTAGGTCGTAAGGATCCTATAAGAGAATTTTTCCCTCTTACGAGTCGAGAGGGCCTGTAAGCGGTTGTTTCCCTCCTTGTCAAGATTCGACTTTGGAGAGTGAGAACCGTGAATAGTATACAAGAGACCTTTTTGGATCGACTTGCAGGGTCCCATTGTTCAGTAAGCAAGTTTTTTAGTCCCTGCTGCCTGAGGCTTCATCTTGCAAGTTGAGACGAATCGGGAATTTCCCGCGGAGACACTGGTTTCTCTGCGAGCCGACGCGAATCAGGAGACTCTCGTCAAGGAGTGTTTGTATCCGTGAGTCGAGGAATTTGCTAGGGATTATTTGTTTCCCAAGCGCCAAGGATTATTTGTTTCCTTGGGGTTTGAAACGAGTCGAGAATTTCCCACGGAGGCACTGGTGACTCTGCGAGTCGACGCGGATCAGGAGGCTCTCGTCAAGGAGTGTTTGTATCCGTGAGTCGAGGAATTTGCTAGGGATTATTTGTTTCCCAAGCGCCAAGGATTATTTATTTCCTTGGAGTTTGAAACGAGTCGAGAATTTCCCACGGAGGCACTGGTGGCTCTGCGAGTCGACGCGGATCAGGAGGCTCTCGTCAAGGAGTGTTTGTATCCGTGAGTCGAAGAATTTGCTAAGGATTATTTGTTTCCCTAGCGCCAAGAATTATTTGTTTCCTTGGGGTTTGAAACGAGTTGAGAATTTCCCACAGAGGCACTGGTTGCTCTGCGAGTCGACGCGGATCAGGAGGCTCTCGTCAAGGAGTGTTTGTATCCGTGAGTCGAGGAATTTGCTAGGGATTATTTGTTTCCCTAGAGCCAAGGATTATTTGTTTCCTTGGGGTTTGAAACGAGTCGAGAATTTCCCATGGAGGCACTGGTTGCTCTGCGAGTCGACGCGGATCAGGAGGCTCTCGTCAAGGAGTGTTTGTATCCGTGAGTCGAGGTGTTTGCTAAGGATTATTTGTTTCCCTAGCGCCAAGGATTATTTGTTTCCTTGGGGTTTGAAACGAGTCGAGAATTTCCCACGGAGGCACTGGTTGCTCTGCGAGTCGACGCGGATCAGGAGGCTCTCGTCAAGGAGTGTTTGTATCCATGAGTCGAGGAATTTGCTAAGGATTATTTGTTTCCCTAGCGCCAAGGATTATTTGTTTCCTTGGGGTTTGAAACGAGTCGAGAATTTCCCACGGAGGCACTGGTTGCTCTGCGAGTCGACGCGAATCGGGAGGCTCTCGTCAAGGAGTGTTTGTATCCGTGAGTTGAGGAATTTGCTGAAGACACTGGTTTCTTCGGAGTTGGACTGAACCATCAAGATTTGGCTTCGTCTTCTGGCGGAGCCTGTTGGGAAAGTATGGTTCCCTCTTTGTTTACGCCCTTGGATTGTATACAGGGATCGATGTGATCTTAACTGTAGGGCCAAAGTTTTATCATCATTCATTTTTTTTTGTTTCATCTCCGCGATGCTCTATCATTTCAGCTTTTATATCGCGAAGGTCGCGATTGCCCAATCATTTCGGCTATTTTTCGCGGTGCCCAATCATTTCGGCTATTTATTTTATTTTTACTCGCTGCTTTTTATTGTGAGTTGCCCCATCATTTCGGTTATTTCGCATGCATACATTTTTACTTGCTGCTTTTATTGCAAGTTGCCCTATCATTTCGGCTATTTCATATGCACGAGCGGCCTACTGGCTTTCGCCGTAAACCTGAAATTAAACACCGATTTCGGCATCAGCACCGCTGCAACTGGAATATTGCCAGGAGCGAATCATCATCTTCTTCTGTCTATGTCGAACAAAGGTGGCTTAGCGAACAGGGTTAAGGTCCTGTCGACTAAGGCTTTTGACTTCATGAGCCGTAAGGGTCTCACAAAGGTATTTCTCCCTACAAGTCGTGAGGATCTTGTAGGTGTATTTTCTCCTTAGGAATCGTGAGGATTCCTAAGTGTATGTTCCTCTGTAAGTCGTAAGGATCCTACAAGAGGGTTTTCTCCTTGTAAGTCGAAAGGACTTATAAGGGTTGTTCATCATGCTAACATATCCCCAGTCTCGGATGGGACTTAATTAAGGAAATGTTTATTCGCGCCCGTGGATCGTATACAAGGGTCAGTGTTGAGCCACTTGTAGGGCAATATCGGGAGTTGTGGGAGTTGCTTAAGCACAGGTTTAGGTCTCTGTAACTTAAGACTTTCAAATCTTATGGGCCGTGAGGGTCCCATAAGAGAGTTCTCCTTATGAGTCGTGAGGGTCTCGCAAGTGTATTTTCTCCTTAGGAATCGCGGGGATCCCTAAGTGTGTTGCTCCCTTGTGAGTCGTAAGGATCTCACGCGGGTGGTTTCTCCTTACAAGGTCGAGAGGATCTTGTAAGTGTTCTTTAACGAGATTGCGCCCTTTCGAGTTTTCACAAACACTCGCCGGTAGCCCTGCTGTATTTACTCACGGAGCCCTTTCGGGTTTTCATCCGTGCCCATTTTGCTTATGGACATACCGTTTTTTTTATTCTTTTTATTTTTATATATTTTTTTACGAGGTCGCGCTCTTTCGGGTTTTCACAAACACTCGCCGGTAGCCCTGCTGTTTTTACTCACGGAGCCCTTTCGGGTTTTCATCCGTTCCCATTTTGCTTATGGACATACCGTTTTTTTTTTATTCTTTTTATTTATATATATATATATATATATATATTTTTTTTTTTTTACGAGGTCGCGCCCTTTCAGGTTTTCACGAACACTCGACGGTAGCCCTGCTGTTTTTACTCACGGAGCCCTTTCGGGTTTTCATCCGTGCCCTTTTTGCTTCTGGACATACCGTTTTATATATATATATATATATAAATATATATATATATATTTTTATATCTTGTCAGCCTAAAGATGCTGCGGTAGTAGTTTAAAGACATTTCGGTCTGCTATTAGTTTAAGGACATTTCGGTCCGACTTTGAGAAGGCTGGTTACTGCTGATAGAGTTTGAGCTTAGGAGGATAGCGAGCGGACATAGTCGTCATCATCTATCATTGACCTAGGCTGTGGCTCATTAAGCGTAGTATCTCTTTAGGAAGCGACCGTTTATTGGCCTGAAAGGCCTTTCACCGTGCATGTCCATGAGTAGATAGGCCCCACCCTGGTAGACCTTATCTATGATGTATGGGCCTTCATAGTTTGGTTCGAATTTTCCTCGCTTGGCGCGATTGGGAATCATAGGCCTTTTGACCATTAGCACAAGTTCGCCTTGGCGGAATGTCCTCGGTCGGGCCAATCTTTCATATGAGCGCGTCATCTTTGCTTTATAAGCTTCCAGATTTTGCTGTGCTATGAGCCGGGCTTCATCAAGGGCGTCAAGCTCCTCAAGCCGAAGGTAAGCATTTTCTTCGTCCGTCGGCTCGTAGTGGACTGCCACTCGTAGAGAGGGTAAGTCTATCTCGAGAGGGAGTACTGCTTCTGTACCGAATACCAACGCATATGGCGTTGCGTTCGTGGACGTTTTAAACGTAGTTCGATATGCCCAGAGAGCTTCTTGCAGTCTTTCGTGCCAGTCTTTCTTATTTCGTGACTGTAGGGTGTTTTTCGTCACCCCATTGAGATGGGAATACGCGCGCGCTTGTCAGGCGTACTACAGATTCCCCCTGCCTAGGGTAGGCCGGGGTTTATTGATTGTGGGGATCCGAATCTTCGGCAACCGCGGACTAAGCTGCCGTTAATTACCCCTCGCCTCTGGGGCGAGGGAACCTCCGATTAACGGGTTAAACTGGTCATGCGAACTCAATGTGCAATGTACGTGTGTTGTGTTTTGAAAGGGGGGTTTGGATATATCGGGAGCCACGCAGAGTTTTTTTACGGGGGTCCCGCTACCCGGATAGCGGGCTGGGGGTCAAGGGGGCTAGCAGCCCCCTTGCGGGGTGCGGGGCAGCGCCCCGTTAGAAATTTTTTTCTAACAGGGACAGTGTCGTGGATCACGTGTGTGTGCAAATATGTATACATATGTATATATATATGTATATATGTATATATATAAAAGAAAGAGGGGAAAAGGCATCCAAAGGATATGTGGGGGGGCAGCACCTTGGGCGCTGTGCGCCTAGGTGCTGTGCGCTCAGGCGCTAGAGTGCCACGTGTCGGCACGTGGACGCTCTGCGCTTGAGCGCTGGGCACTTGAGCGCAAGCGCGCCATGTGTCGGCACGTAGGCGCTTTGCGCTCGAGCGCCTGCGCTGGAGCGCAAGCGCGCCACGTGTCGGCACGGGGGAGACTTGCGCTCGAGCGCTTGCGCTTGAGCGCAAGCGCGCCACGTGTCGGCACGGGGGAGACTTACGCTCGAGCGCAAGCGCGCCACGTGTCGGCAAGGGGGAGACTTGCGCTCGAGCGCTTGCGCTTGGGTGCAAGCGCGCCACGTGTCGGCACCGGGGCGACTTGCGCTTGGGCGCTAGCGCTTGAGCGCAAGCGCGCCACGTGTCGGCACCGGGGCGACTTGCGCTTGAGCGCAAGCGCGCCACGTGTCGGCACCGGGGCGACTTGCGCTCGGGCGCTTGCGCTTGAGCGCAAGCGCACCACGTGTCGGCACGTGGGCGACTTGCGCTTGAGCGCAAGCGCGCCACGTGTCGGCACGTGGGCGCTCTGCGCTTGAGCGCCGGCGAGAAAAAGTGGCTTTTAGCCTAAGAAACAGAAGCTGTGCTTCAGAAAGGAAATATTTGTTATGTATATATGTATGGAGTTAAACTCCTATGATGTTTTGAAGCTGATGAAGGAGTTCTTCTTCTTCCTCCTGTTGCTTGGCCGGATCTTGAAGATCAAGAAGTAGGAGATTTTAAAAATCACTCCTTTTTGAGATCTGATGGGAGATCTGAGTTCCCCTTTGTGGGTTTTGTGGTGGAAAACTACTTAGTTTTGGAAAAGAAAGAGTAAAACTCTTGATTTAATTCAAAAGAAATGAGAAGGTTTAGAACCTTGGAGAAGGAGCAGGAGGCACAAAAGATCTCAGATCTAAAATTTTTGTGGAGAGAATGAAAAGTGTTATATTTTATTCATCATCATGTTGCCTTTTATAGGCTTACATATTTGCATATAGCCCCTTGGGCTTTACAAAATGGCATTTTAGCCATCCCATGGCTCATGTGCCATTTCATTTTTGCACATAAGCCATGGGCTTACAAAATATTGGCTTTATGCCCATTTTGTTTACATTCATGCATAAACAATTACATAAAAATTATTTATTACATGATTTTGTTGTTGGCATTGGGAGGCTGGCCGCAGGCTCGACTTGGGTATGGGCCCGCTTGACCTGGGCTTGGACCCACCTGGCTTGGGGTTGACTTTGATTTTGACTTGGTCAACCGGGGTGTAAATTTTTACCCCAACAGTGATACCGTTTTCTTCATGATCTTCGTCAAGGTCTTGTTGAAGGCCTCAGCTAGACCGTTAGCTCGCGGATTATAAACTGAGGAATATCTCCAGTCTATATTATGCTGTTGCGCGAAGCGACTGATTTTATGGCTTCTGTAGGCTGGCCCGTTATCGGAGATGATTCGTCTTGGCGTTCCAAACCGATATATGACATGCGTCTTGAAGAAATGGAGGATATTCTCTGTCTTTACTTCCCTCAACGGTACCGCTTCTGCCCACTTAGAGAAGTAGTCAGTCGTCGCTAGGATGAAACGATGTCCTCTAGACGATGCTGGTTCGATGGGGCCGACTATATCAGTCCCCCACATTTCGAATGGCCAGCTAGCCACCGTTGGATGTAGTGGATTCGGATGCTGATGGATGAAGTCCCCATGAATTTGGCATGAGTGGCATTGCTTCGCATGTTCGAGGCAGTCATGGATCATCGTGGGCCAGTAGTAGCCCATCCGTTTGATCTTCAACTTCATCTTTGGGCCCGCTTAGTGAAAACCGCAGAGTCCGTCGTGAACTTCTTGGACGACTCTTTTCGCTTCGTCAGGTCCTAAGCATCTCAGCCACAGAGAATCAAACGACCTCTTGTACAGAGTATCATTGACGAAGGCGAAAGACAGAGCTCGTTTCATGAGCCGATGTCTTGTGGACGCTTCTTCAGGTATTATGTGGAATTTAAAGTAGTCTATGAAGACTTCTCTCCAATCCTCGGTATTTTCCCAATCTTTTACTTGCAGAATCGTCTGCTTGCTCGCTCCTTTTTCTTCGGATGATTCCGGAGATATTTCTGCTGGGGCAAGCACCCGACGGCTTTGTACCATGATTCTGACGTCATCGAGGTTCTCGTCAGCCAGCTCTTTAGCAAGTTTGGCCAACGCGTCTGCTTTGCTGTTTTCTGCGCGCGGTATGTTCTCCAAAGTATAGGAGGGAATTTGGGTCAACAGTTGTTGCACCTTTTCCCCGTACTTCACCAACTCCGGTTTGCACGTTTGGTAGTCGTCGTTTACTTGACTAACGGCCAGTTGAGAATCTCCGTATATGAGGAGGTTTTCAATTCCCATGTCGATGGCGATCTCAAGACCTGCTATCAAGGCTTCATATTCGGCTTCGTTATTCGTCCTCGGCTCTGTTAAGGAGAAAGCGAAACGCATTATCTCTCCTTGTGGAGTCACGAAGATGAGGCCTACCCCCGATTTGATTATAGGGGTACTTTGTTTGCGCTTCTTCATGGAAGACGCTCCATCGAAAAAGAGCTCCCATCGGGTATCATCATCGTCGATTGCGTCGAACGCATGCTCGTCTGGTAGATCGCAGCTCAGAGGAGAATCGGCAGGTATCGGATGCTCAGCAAGGAAGTCGGCGATGGCCTGGCCTTTCACTGCCTTGAGAGGTTGATACGTTATCGAGAACTCCATCAAAAGCAGAGCCCATTTAGCGAGTCGGCCTGTCAGTATGGCCTTTGACATTAAATACTTAAGAGGGTCCACCTTCAAAATGAGACGGACCTCATGCGCCAACGCATAGTGCCTGAGCTTTGTTATCGTGAAGATCAACGCCGGGCAGTGTTTTTCAATGGGGGAGTAGTTGCTTTCTGCTCCCAGCAGAACTCGACTTAAGTAGTAGAGTGCTCTTTCTTTCCCTTGATCGTTCTCTTGTGCCCATAATGCGCCTAAGGAACCTTCGAGGGCGGTTGTATAAAGAATGAGGGGTTTTCCCTTGACCAGAACAGCCAACACCGGCAGGTTCTGCAGGTACTGTTTAATTTCGTCCAGCGCGTCTTGGCATTTTTGATCCTAGACGAATGGAGTTCCCTTCTTCATCAGGTGACTGTAAGGGCGGCACTTGCCAGAGAGGTTGGCTATAAATCGCCGAATATATGCGAGCTTTCCTTGGAGAGACCGCAACTGTTTGAGAGTCCTTGGTGGAGGCATTTCCATGATCGCCTTGATCTTGGACGGATCTATTTCGATACCCCGGTGTCGGACGATGAATCCTAAGAATTTGCCCGAGGAAACTCCGAATGCACACTTAAGAGGGTTCATCTTCAAGCTGTATTGTCGAAGGCGTTGAAATACAGTCTTTAGATGCTCGAGATGTTCCTCGTATGATTTGCTCTTAACCACGAGGTCGTCGATATAGCATTCGATGATTTCATGTATAAGGTCATCGAAGATCTTCGTCATGGCCCTTTGGTAAGTGGCACCGGCGTTCTTTAACCCGAAGGGCATCACCTTGTAGCAGAATATACCCAAAGGAGTCCGGAAGGCGGTGTGCTTCTGGTCTTCGGGATGCATCTTTATTTGTTTATACCCTGATGAACCATCCATGAAGGAGAAAACCTCATGAGTGGACGTGTTGTCTATCATCAGTTCGGTGACTGGCACTGGGAAATCGTCTTTCGGGCAGGCTTTATTGAGATCCCGGAAGTCCACGCATATGCGCACTGTCCCATTTTTCTTCATCACCGGGACAATGTTGGCGATCCATTCCGGATATTGAACCTCCTGAATAAAGCCAGTGTCGATCAGCTTCTTGACCTCGGCGTTGATGCTCATCTCAAGCTCGAGCCGCATTCTTCTCGACGCCTGTTTGACTGGCTTGACATCCGGGGATATCGCCAATTTATGCACGGCAATTTCTGGATCCAGTCCCGGCATTTCGGAATAGTTCCATGCGAAGCAATCTCTGTGCTGCATAAGCAGGTATTTTAATAAAGCCAGCTTCTCTTCAGATAGCAGCTCGCTGATGCATGTCGGTCGCAGGTCATTTGCCGTTCCCAATTCAATTTTCTTAAGGTTATCTGCAGTAGTATGAATTCCATCTTCCGGTTCTTTTGGCGCTGGTGGAAATTCTAAGATTACCTCGTCTTTGCTGTTTTCGAAGCACCAGGGAAGGTCATCCATGCCCTCGGGCTCTTCTTTTGATATCGTTATCACGTGACAAGTACGGATTCGCTTCCAATCCCAATGCGGAACTGGTTCTTCTTTCGTGGCCTTGGGTTCGTGCTTCTGTGGCGGCGCTACCCTCCATCTGTCAGACAAAGTGAATTTGCCAAGCTGATCCTAATCTTCAACCCAATTTTTGAAGGTGAAGCAGTCCTCGAGAGGGTGCCCTATCACTCGGTGATAAAAGCAATAGTCCGGGTGAGAGACTTCGCCTGCTTGTTCAGGGTGTTTAGATTCTGGTAGTGCAAGCATCCGATGTTTTAAAGCGAGGTCAAGTATTTTCTTCGTCTTGTCCCGAGGAAACGAGTACGCTCGACCCATCTTCTTCATGAGTGATAGATCAATAACGCTCGACTCCCGTTTGCGTGGCTTCTTAGCCCTGCTTTGTTGCTGTTGAACGCTTTTTTGGCCTTTCGACTTATTTCTGCTTTTGCGTCGAGCCTTCTTTATAACAGGTTGACAAGGAGCGGCATTTTCATCTTTCACGGCCTGTTGAAGGAGGCATTGCGTTCTGGCTTTCTCGTAGATGGCCATTTCGCGGTTATGGTCGTCCCAGACTTTTTGACCTGCTTCCCTTATGAGCTTGTCCATTTGTTCTTCGAACGACGGACTGGGCTCTTTTGCATTTGGAACTTTCACTGTCTCAGGATTAACGTCTTCCCATTGAGCATCCGCTTCTTCATCGAAGTCATACATGATATAGCAGCTGTTTAGTAGCTCTCGTTTCTTTGACAGGATGTATCCAAGTCCTTTTGTCTCCATTCTCCCATTAGGCAGTTTGCGTTGAGTCCCGGGAACGTTCCAGACTTTGTCATAAAACTTGGCTTTTCGAACGATCTGTTTGAAAGATATCCCCTGGCGTTTCAGCAGCTTTTTTAAACCTTCCGTATAATATCTGGGTAGACGGATGGGTTGAAGTCTGTCCAGCGTAGGATCTGCGCCATGCCAGATTTCTTTCTCCACCTTGGTTTCTTCAGAGCGGTAGAACAGAATTGCTTTCTCGCTCTCTCGCCTGGGAGGGATATAGAACGTTTGCAGCTCTTCTACATTGTGAATATTAAGTGCGTCCAGTTCTTTATGGTGTTTAAGCGGTGTTTCGCCCAATCAGAGCAAAACTCTGTTCAAATTCAAAATTCAAAATTTTGAAGCAACGCTTCAAGTCTCGGGCGCAACGCGCCACGTGTCAGGCGCTAATACGTCAGCGCAGCGCCCAAGAAGGCGCGCCCAATCAGAGCAAAGCTCTGTTTAAATGAAGCAACGCTTCAGTTGCGCTGCGCTCTGCGCTGCGCGACACGTGTCAGCGTAGATGCGCTAGCGCAGTGGCGCTGTGCTCTGCGCTGCGCGACACGTGTCACCAAATGCCCGAAGATGCGTCCGCAAGACATCAACTCATAAAACGAGCTCTGTCTTTCGCCTTCGTCAATGATACTCTATACAAGAGGTCATTCGATTCTATAGATCTGAGATGCTTAGGACCGGACGAATCGGAAAGAGTCGTTCAGGAGGTTCATGACGGAATCTGCGGTTCTCACCAAGCAGGTTCAAAGATGAAGTTGAAGATCAAACGGATGGGCTATTACTGGCCCACGATGATTCAAGACTGCATCGAATATGCGAAGCAATGTCACTCATGCCAGATTCATGGGGACTTCATCCACCAGCACCCAAATCCGTTGCATCCAACGGTAGCTAGCTGGCCATTCGAAATGTGGGGGACTGATATAGTCGGCCCCATCGAACCAGCATCGTCTAAAGGACATCGTTTCATCCTAGCGACGACTGACTACTTCTCTAAGTGGGCAGAAGCAGTACCATTGAGAGAAGTGAAGACGGAGAATATCCTCCATTTCTTCAAAACGCACGTCATATATCGGTTTGGAACTCCGAGACGGATCATCTCCGATAACGGGCCAGCCTACCGAAGTCATAAAATCAGCCACTTCGCACAGCAGCATAACATAGACTGGAGATATTCCTCAGTCTATAATCCATGAGCTAACGGTCTCGCCGAGGCCTTCAACAAGACCTTGACGAAAATTATAAAGAAAACAGTGTCCCGAAATAAGAAAGACCGGCATGAGAGACTGCAAGAAGCTCTCTGGGCATATCGAACTACGTTCAAGACAGCCACAAACACAACGCCATACGCGTTGGTGTTCGGTACGGAAGCAGTACTCCCTCTCGAGATAGAGTTACCCTCTCTACGAGTGGCAGTTCACCACGAGCTAACGGACGAAGAAAATGCTCACCTTCGGCTTGAGGAGCTTGACGCCCTTGACGAAACTAGGCTCATAGCGCAACAAAATCTAGAAGCTTATAAAGCAAAGATGATGCGCTCATACGAAAGATTGACCCGACCGAGGACATTCCACCAAGGCGAACTCGTGCTAAAGGCCTATGATCCCCAATCGCGCCAAGCGGGGAAAATTCGAGCCGAACTATGAAGGCCCGTACATCATAGATAAAGTTTACCAGGATGGGGCCTATCTACTCATGGACATGCACGGTGAAAGGCCTTTCAGGCCGATAAACGGTCGCTTCGTGAAGAAATACTACGCTTAATGAGCCACAGCCTAGGTCAATGATAGATGACGACGACCATGTCCGCTCGCTATCTTCCTAAGCTCAAGTTTTATAAGCAGTAGCCAACTTCCCAATGTCGGACCGAAATGTCCTTAAACTAATAGCGGACCGAAATGTCCTTAAACTAACAGCGGACCGAAATGTCCTTAAACTAACAGCGGACCGAAACGTCCTTAAACTACTACCGCAACATCTTTAGACTGACGAGATATAAAAAAAATATAGAAAAATAAAATAAAATAAAAACGGTATGTCCATAAGCAAAAAGGGGCATGGATGAAAACCCGAAAGGGCTCCGTAAGTAAAAACAGCAGGGCTACCGGCGAGTGTTCGCGAAAACCCGAAAGGGCGCGACCTCGTAAAAAAAGAGGGAAAAAGAAAAGAAAAAAAAATAAAAGTGGTAAGTCCATAAGCAAAATGGGCACGGATGAAAACCCGAAAGGGCTCCGTGAGTAAAAACAGCAGGACTACCGGCGAGTGTTTGTGAAAACCCGAAAGGGCACAACCTCGTTAAGAAACACTTGTAGGGTCCTCTCGACCCTATAAGGAGAAACCACCCGCGTGAGATCCTTACGATTCACAAGGGAACAACACACTTAGGAATCCCCACGATTCCTAAGGAGAAAATACACTTGCGAGATCCTCACGACTCGTAAGGAGAACGCTCTTATGGGACCCTCACGGCTCGTAAGATTTGAAAGTCTTAAGTTACAGAGATCTAAACCTGTGCTTAAGCAACCCCCACAACTTTCGATATTGCCCTACAAGTGGCTCAATACTGACCCTTGTATACAATCCACGGGCGCGAATAAACATTTCCCTAACCAAGGTCCATCCGTGACTGGGGATATGTTCGCATAACCCTTGTAAATCCTCTCGATTTACAAAGAGAAAACCCTCCTGTAGGATCCTTACGATTTACAGAGGAACAAAACACTTAGGAACCCTCACGATTCCTAAGGAGAAAATACACCTATAAGATCCTCACGACTTGTAGGGAGAAATAGCTTTGTGAGACCCCTACGGCTCATAAAGTCAAAAGCCTTAGTCGACAGGACCCTAACCCTGGTCGCTAAGCCTCCTTTGTTCGACAATGACAGAGGCAAATGATGATTCACTCCTGGCAACATCCCAGTTGTAGCGGTGTTGATGCCAAAATCAGTGTCCAAGTTCAGGTTTACGGCAAAAAGCCAGTAAGCCGCACATGCATACGAAAGAGCCGAAATGATAGGGCAACTTGCAATAAAAAGCAGCAAGTAAAATGTATGCATGCGAAATAGCCGAAATGATTGGGCAACTCGCAATAAAAAGCAGCGAGTGGAAATAAAATAAACAGCCGAAATGATTGGGCACCGCGAAAAATAGCCGAAATGATTGGGCAATCGCGACCTTCGCGATATAAAAGCTGAAATGATAGAGCATCGCGGAAAGAAAAAAAAATGAAAGAATGAAACTTTTTGCCCTACAGTTAAGATCACATCGATCCCTGTATACAATCCAAGGGCATAAACAAAGAGGGAACCATACCCTCCCAACAAATTCCTCGACTCACGGATACAAACACTCCTTGACGAGAGCCTCCTGATCCGCGTCGATCCGCAGAGCCACCAGCGCCTCCGTGGAAATCCTCGACTCGTTTCAAACCCTAAGGAAACAAATAATCCTTGGCGCTTGGGAAACAAATAATCCCTGGCAAACTCCTCGACTCACGGATACAAACACTCCTTGACGAGAGCCTCCTGATCCGCGTCGATCCGCAGAGCCACCAGCGCCTCCGTGGAAATCCTCGACTCGTTTCAAACCCCAAGGAAACAAATAATCCTTGGCGCTTGGGAAACAAATAATCCCTGGCAAACTCCTCGACTCACGGATACAAACACTCCTTGACGAGAGCCTCCTGATCCGCATCGATCCGCAGAGCCACCAGCGCCTCCGTGGAAATCCTCGACTCGTTTCAAACCCCAAGGAAACAAATAATCCTTGGCGCTTGGGAAACAAATAATCCCTGGCAAACTCCTCGACTCACGGATACAAACACTCCTTGACGAGAGCTTCCTGATCCGCGTCAACCCGTAGAGCCACCAGAGCCCCCGTGGGAACCCTCGACTCGTTTCAAACCCCAAGGAAACAAATAATCCTTGGCGCTTGGGAAACAAATAATCCCTAGCAAACTCCTCGACTCACGGATAGAAACACTCCTTGACGAGAGCCTCCTGATCCACGTCGATCAGCAGAGCCACCAGAGCCCCCGTGGGAACCCTCGACTCGTTTCAAACCCCAAGGAAACAAATAATCCTTGGCGCTTGGGAAACAAATAATCCCTAGCAAACTTCTCGACTCACGGATACAAACACTCCATGATGAGAGCTTCTTAACTCATGTCAACTGTTCCGCTACAACTGCAAACAAATCCCCGATTCGTCTCAATTTGTAAGAAGAAGTCTCAGACAGCAAGGATCGAAAAGCTTGCTTTTTGAGCAATGGGGCCCTGCAAGTCAATCCAAACTGGTCTCTTGTATACTATTCACGGGTCTCACTCTCCGAAGTCGAATTTCGACGAGGAGGGAAACAACCGCTTACGAATCCTCTCGACTTGTAAGAGGGAAAATTCTCTTATAGGATCCTTACGACTTATAAGAGAAAACCACACTTAGGAATCCTCACGATTCCTAAGGAGAAAATCCATCTATGAGATCCTCTCGATCCGTAGGGAGAAAAATCTCTATGAGACCCTCACGGCTCATAGAATTGAAAAGTCTTAGGCGGCAGATCTGAACCTGCAGCCTAAGCCATCGCTATCTCTTGGAAAAATTAAGTTGTCTGCCAATCAGGTTCATCGACAACATCATGATGTAAAGGCAGAAAACAAAAGAGCATACAAGATATTGCAAAAGAAAGTGTGTATCTTTATTCATTGACCTCAATCAAATACATGGTGAATCATACAAAAGAGCAAAGAACGGATACATGTTACTCAGAAAAGAAAATTTTTACAAATACATTGATGCAAAGGCAGCTATTGGGAAGGAAGCGTCTTAAGTAGCTCTATCAGTTGTTCGTACACTTCCTTCCATGCCTTTTCCCGATTGGATACCACTGCCAACTCCGCCTCCACCTGGGCCCGTTGCTGTGCGACGGATGCAAGCTGATCCCTGACGGCTTGATGAGCAGCTTCACGGCCTGGAGTGTCATGCTCGGCGACATCAAGTGCCCGCTTTAGTCTCAGCCCATTCGATATGCGCTCCAGAAGACCCTCGAAGACGGTCTTTACCTCAGCGGCGTTCGCCTCAACTTCGGCACGCAAGCGAGCAGTTCTGCTTGAAGAATCTTGGCACTCCTTCAGCCTCAAAGCCACTTCTTGTTCCAGATGACGGAAATGAGAAGCGCTTTGCTCGAGCCATGCTCCCCGTTGAGTGCTCAAGGCCAAAGTCTCGGGGGACAGGCGCATTGACTCCAGCTGATGAAGGCAAGCCTCGATCTCCCGACAATAGTTAACCTAAGAGGCGGCAATGCCCTCGTCATGGAAGGTGGCAAATATCGCCAACATCGGGTTAACCGTCGTAGCGAAGTCCTCAGCAGATACAGGAGCCTCGATGTCGAGTTCCTCGATGTAGTCGCTCAACATGCGCAAACTATTCGCGGCACCTTTTGAGGACGGACGTCGCTGGGAAGGGCCGCCCGGTATTGTAATGCGAGACTCGGAAGGCACCGAGACTGGAACGACAGCTGGAAAAAGACGAAATGCGATTAGATGATAATTCAATAGATATGAAGGAAGCCATTAATAAGATAGTTTACTATACCGGTGGAGACAGGTGGCAAGGCCGGAAGGGCTGGTGGCGCAGCCGATCTTTCTGCTCCCCCTTCGATTTGCAGCACTGCAGTCAGAACAAAAGAGAGTTAGAAATAATTCTACCACTGAAAAGACAAAGCTACCAATCGGGAACGGTACTCACCAGCGCCACCAGAGGGAGAGGCGAATTCAGATGGGAAGGAGAAGTGTGGGAGCAACACTTGATAGAGATGATCAAAAAGCACTCCTGGAAGATACAACAATGTGACTTTAGTACACAAATTATACATCTGGAAGATAAGATTAATAAATCGCAAACACATACCTTCCAACATCTTCGAGGGTATGAGAGAGGGTTGAGAGGTGACCACCGCCAAGGCAGTCGTTGAAGGCGTTCCCTAGAGCAGTGGGGCATCGGCACTGGCTGCACCTGCGTTACGAAAAGGTGAACTTGTCAGAAAAGATAGTAAAGTAAAGAAAAGCAGCAACTCGGGGTGTACCTGAGGAGCTCCCGGCTGAAACAGAGGCGACTCCCTCCTCTATCGACATGAGACCACCGCCCGTGACCTCATCGCCCGACTCGATGGGGACCGTTGCGGTGCTCGCGAGACCTGGAGACGGCGGAGGACCATAGATGGGGAGGGCTATGACTGGAGTATTGCCAGATTCCAGAGAAAGAGCGGTTGGCTCTTCCTCGGGAATCATGGCCGCCTCACCCACCACTTTCTCAGGTTCAGTAGTGGCGGTTGTATCGTCCACCGTCGCCGGGGGATCGCCGGCCTCGAGCGCTTCATTCGCCGCCACCCTGGACTCATTTATAATGATCATATCATCTGCCACCACTTCAGGTTCAGCATCAATGACCTTCTCGGCGGCAGGCCCCTCGACCTCCGCCTCAGGCTCCAAAGCCACAACGACGTTGCCCACCGTCGGCTCGAGTTCGGTAGGTACCGCCTCCTCTGCTTCTTTGGGATCAACGGTTTTCGCCTCCCCCTCGATCGGACTCGGCCCTGCAAGATGAGGGATATAAGGGCCAATGACATTAAAAACCCTTATAATAAAAACTCTGAGAGAAATATTACCTGAAGCGGATTTACCGTTTGCGCTCCGAACTGCGCACGCCACCTCTCTACGGGCAGTGGATAGGGCGACAGGAGCCTCTTCGGATAGAGTATCAGCGCGAGGGACGGTGCTGGGGCCCGCTCCCGCAGCCAAGGCAGCCCGGCGCGCCTTCACCTCACGCCTTTGCCGCTTCCTCTCTTCCCGAGCTGTCGCTATGGACCTTAGTGACGCCTCCTTCAAGGCGTCGTCATCCTCGTTCAGGGATGCCTCAAGAGCCTTTAAGGCATCCTTCATCGGCTCTTCAAGACGAACCTCCTGCGGTGGCCCAGAGGAAGCGGGAACATCGGCAGCTGGTAAAACATCTGCGTCGCTTGGTGGGAATGGCATTGAGGTTTCTGCAATAAAAAGAGAAAGGTTAGATCAACCATAACACAAGGGAGATGGAAACTTGATGGATTAAAACTTACTAAGGCCCATAGACGCTCTAAGACGTTCCTCCTTCTGGAAAGTCTTCAAAGAAGCGGCGATGGCTTCTTCATCAGTGATGCCTGTCGAAAGGAAAGAAAGAAAAGCGTCAGTCAAAGGCAATGAAGAGGATATGTTGCAATAAAGAAAAGGCGACTAATAGTTACCTGATTGCGCAAGCTTGGCCAGCCACGCGTCACGCTTTGCCAACCACGCCGAAGTTTCGAGAGCAGCTTCTAAGTCTGTATCGTCCAGCGGCGGCATCACTAGTCCTTCGTTCGTCCCGTATTCGATCAGGCCCTCGGCATAAGGAGCATGGGGTTCCTGACCGAACACGACGTCTGCAGCGAAGAGCGACTTCTTTTTCTTTTGCCCTCCAACCCTAGGCTCACGGGGGATCGACTTCCGTTTAGCAGCCACTTTGGGACGACGGGTCCCGATGTCCGCACCCACGCCATACTCCGGCGAGGGTACAACCACTGTCTCTGCCAGAGCACGGGGCGCTGCAGGTGCATCTGTGACATCAGGGAGCGATGAGTCACGTGGAGGGCTTCGCGCACGCGATGGTCCGGTTCTGACCTCTTTTAAAGGGGCAACTACTGGGGTCCTTAGGACCAAAGGAGTGTTGCGATCGGTACCTGGAGGCACACCCTTACGATCGACCAACAGTCGCCTTTCCTCCTTTATAACTGCTCCTGTTGCATGATTCTACCAGTCTTTGTACACATTGAGGAGTCTCGGAGCATAAGCCGGCGCATTGATAAAGAAATGAGAGCTCGTATTCAGGCGCATGAAATGGTGCAGTGCGTTCTCTATCCCTTCTTCAGTGGCAGTGGGTTCCAGCAAGAAGGCTTCCAAGGGGACCCCTTGATCGTAGCCCAGTTGTTGGGCAAAACGATGCGGGTTATACCTCATAAAAATTGCCACACCATTCTGCCTAAAGACTAAGAAACCCGGTCTAATGGAATATAAGTGAAGGGTCTCCCGAGCCGTCAAAACTGAGGCTCCATCTTTAAAGACATCTTGTAATGGCCGCGTCACAGTGGTAGACACCTTTCCAATGGTCAATACCTTATCGACAAAGGACATACCGGCTCCAACGGTGTGAGGGCGAAGGAGTAAGTCCCTGGCGTTCCGCGGTGATGGGGTTACAATTGATGCGCCGATCAGCTGTATAATGCGGGGAAAACCGCACTTGTCAAAGAACGAGGGCCTTTTATGCATGCCAAAGACACCCGCTGTGTGTAGCTCGAGCCACGATGCAAAGTAATGCATCGGGAAGACCACATGCAGTACCCCGGGCTCATTAGCATCCGCTGCTCGACTGAGGCCATGGTATAAGTGCGCCAAGCCAGCAATCCCAACAGCTACCTTTACCCCGATGACCATCCGGTGGGCTGGGTAAAAGACAGAGGGTCGCATCCGATGAGAGTGCATTGGGATTGCAAACCAGCTCAGCCACAATCCAAGAAATCCCAAGAAAAAGGCCTCCTCATCCATTCCAGGGGCCGCAATTTCTGCAAATGACATAGTAGGGAAGTCCGGAAGAAAAAAACCCTTTTGATCTATATCCTTCTCCGGTAGGTTGTCCACACCTAGACCGAAGGGGTCATCCAGGGTGGCGAACTTGGCAGCCTCCGATGAAATGACGCTTGGACGAAGGAAACGGGCAATGAAGTCCTCAAAGTTAACTCCCCGACCCCCATGTTCGACGAAGAGGGACTCATATATGTTCAACACTTTAATCAAGCTTGGGAATTGATGTTGAACGGCATTCTCTGGTGTGACCCCCCTTACTATCGGCCTAGCACCAAAGACGTACACATCTGTCGGGAGCAGCTCCTCATAATGTTCCCCCATCACTGGTAAGCCAGATACCTCCGCAAACTCCTTCAAGGAGATTGACACTTCCCGATCCATGGCAAGGAAAGTGTGGGTAGGAATATTCCATTGCTCCAAGAAAGCTTTGAACCACCAGGTGGGGAGCGTGGGATACTGGAAAAGAGAGACGTAGACCGCGGTGTACAGTCCTAATCTTATCAACTGCGACTTCTTCGTCGACAGGATGTACCGGGCCCACGGCAGATAGCCAATCGGGTGGCGGGGGATCAGACCAAGGTTATAAGATTGCCCCCAAGGTCGTGCTTCACCCTGACAGATACGGCGCCCTAGGATGTCCAAAACCATAGGACGCTGAACCGGTATCGCATCTATAGCGGGATGTAGAAAACCCTTCGATGTCCAATCCACCAACTCCACGGCATACTGCACCGAGGGTGGGGTAGCATAGTGAATCGCCGTGATGGGTTCAGACGGCACTGCGCATGTGAAGCTGCGTCGACCCATAATAATTTGGTTATACCAAGACCCCCAAAGGTAGAGTTTCTTGTACTCCGGGTCATATTCTCTAATCATGGTCAGGACTTCACGGTCCAAGGGTGCCTCAGGAAATCCCCCCTCCGAGCGGACGAACGGGAATGAAGTGTCTAGAGACATGATCGCTGCAAAAAGAACAATTTAGCCATTAGTATTGTAATTCCAACGTTTGGCGTCTAAAAAAAAATGCATTAATTAAATTAATTAATTACACCGCACCACCGTGCAGTGAGTAGGAGACCAAAGAGGGACCCACAAAATCTAAATGACAATACGTCAGTTAATAAGACAATCTCATCATTGGATGAGATTGTCAGTTGGCCCCAGGGAAACATTCCCATTTTAAAAAGGGGGGGGGGAAGAATCCCTAGAGACAAGGAGAAAATCTCCTCTTTTAGAGCAAAGCTCTGTCACAGAGTGACACTTGTCCAACTCTGGTCTCAGGGGAATAAGATTCCTTAAAGAAGCCTAGCTCTGTGATAATGATGAGAAAATCTAAAAAGAAAGGTTTTTCTTTAAACTCCTAAAAGATTAATTTTTTTTGGGATCCTAAAAGATCCATGAAGACTCTTAGAAATTCTTCATTTTTTTAGATCAAAAAAAAGATCTACATTTTGATCCATGAGCAAAGCTCTGTTCATGG
This sequence comes from Agapanthus africanus, assembly GCA_030015575.1. Taxonomy (NCBI): domain Eukaryota; kingdom Viridiplantae; phylum Streptophyta; class Magnoliopsida; order Asparagales; family Amaryllidaceae; genus Agapanthus; species Agapanthus africanus. The sequence goes on along the minus strand of CM057338.1, from coordinate 268,827,841 downwards.
GTTAGAACCCATGAACAAAATCTCTTCAGATTTATGGATTCTTGAGAGCAAAGCTCTGTTGGTGAAACCCCAAAGGGAATTTCTGTAGATCAAAAGATCTATGAGAGCAAAGCTCTGTTGGTTAAAATTGATTTAGATTAATTTAATTTAATTTAAAATTAATTTTACCTAAAGATTCTGACTTGGAAAATGAGAGCAAAGCTCTAAAGTTCTGAAAGCAAGAGCAAAGCTCTGAAGTTCTTAAAACAAGAGCAAAACTCTGTAAATCAAAAATCTAGAAAATGGTGAAGATTTTCTAAGGGCCAGGGTCCTATTTATAAGGCGCCTGCGCCTCTTCAGCTCGCCTCTTGATCCAACGGTCAAGGGCTTGCCACCGCTGCACTCACGTGTGCGCCACGTGAGCGCAACGGTGGGGGGGCATTTGTTTCGCCCAATCAGAGCAAAGCTCTGTTCAAATTCAAAATTCAAAATTTTGAAGCAACGCTTCAAGTCTCGGGCGCAACGCGCCACGTGTCAGGCGCTAATACGTCAGCGCAGCGCCCAAGAAGGCGCGCCCAATCAGAGCAAAGCTCTGTTTAAATGAAGCAACGCTTCAGTGGCGCTGCGCTCTGCGCTGTGCGACACGTGTCAGCGCAGATGCGCTAGCGCAGTTGCGCTGCGCTCTGCGCTAGCGCAGTTGCGCTGCGCTCTGCGCTAGCGCGACACGTGTCAGCGCTTGCGCTGCGCTCTGCGCTGCGCGACACGTGTCAGCGCAGATGCGCTAGCGCAGTTGCGCTGCGCTCTGCGCTGCGCGACACGTGTCACGCGCTGGGGTATCTGCGCCAAACAGAATTAAATTTCCAAGGAATCTTCTCTGTTCTTGTTAAAACAAGAAGATTTTCTTCTGCAAAGCAGAAGCCCTTGGATCAAAGATCCAACGGTGGGGAAAATTCCCCAAATCACTCAGAGAAAAATCTCTTTAACAAATTTAACAAACTTATGGGGACTATAAAAAGGACCCTAGGCCTCAATTCAAAGGCATGAACATTTTTCTTGAAAAAATCAAGAGCTTCAAACAGAGAGAACTCTGAGAAAAATTTCAAGAAGAGGTAAAAAAAAACCTTTATAAGGGAGAAGAAATTTCCTCTGATAGATCATTGATCTAAAAACAAGATCAATGATCTTCATATAAAAAAATAGTGCTTTGCACTTCTTATGAACCACTGGTTCTTTAAAATGAAAAAAAGGATATATAAATAAAAAAATATAGTGCTTTGCACTTTTATGAACCTCTGGTTCTTGAAATGAAAGAAAAATTTATTTTTCTTTGATTCTAATTTGATCAAAGATAAAAAAAAATAGAAAAAAATAGTGCTTTGCACTTCCAAACTGCGTTGTTGCGCTCTTGAGAGAGCGCCACGTGTTAGCTGTAGAACAACCTGCGCTACGCGCTCTTAAGATAGAGCTTTGCTCTGGAATTGGCGCAACTCGCTGAGAGCGCGCCACGTGTCAGCAGCGCAACAGCGCAGCGCACTAGCGCAGCGCACTGCGCTGTTGCGCTTGCTCTCACCAGAGCATGACACGTGTCATCATCATATGAGCTTGCGCTCATTACTTAGCGCAAAGCGCCTGACGAATGCACTGTATTGCTTACAAAAGGGTCCAAGCCCAATTAAAGAAGGCCTAACAGGCCTAATAAAATGCAACGCATTACTTTAAAAATGGCAGAGCCCAAACTAAAACAGATGCGCTGCATCATAAAGAAAAGGGACAGAGCCCAATTAAAAGGCCTAACAGGCTCAATCAAATAATGCTATGCATTTTAAAAAGGGCAGAGCCCAAACAAAATAGATGCTCTGCATCATTTATAAAGGGCTGAGCCCAATCAAAACAAGAATAATGCAGTGCATTACTAAAAGGGGGTAAAGCCCTAGAACAGGCCGAAGACAAAAAAAAATATATTGAAGCTGGACCTAGCCCAATTCTGACCGTAAGTCCTTAAATTAAATTGAACTGAGCACAAATGCTCTCTTAAATCAATTTACTACCGGTTCGAGGGTACATCTCCGAACTCCTCTGACACTTCTCGTTGTAATCCTTCAACGACGTCAGAGAGGCGACGGGTCCCAACGACCACACTTGAATATGGACCGAGACGTCCCTAAACTAATATTGGACCGAGACGTCCTTAAACTAATATCGGACCGAGACGTCCTTAAACTAATATCGGACCGAAATGTCCCTAAACTAACGACGGACCACCACGTCTCTAAACTGGAACAATAGAGCCGGTTGCTCTTCTTTCGGATCTAAATGATCCCGTTCAAGTCGATCTTAGTCCAAAATAGGATTAACGTATCCTTGGCGAACGTTTAAGTTGATCTTAGCCGCAACGCGACTAACGCATCCTTAAACTAAAAAACACCAAACCCAAATCTAAATAAATACGGATTTGGACTAATCCACGTCCTACGGGCGACGGCATTACTCAGTCTCCGTATACAATCCACGGGCAACCACAAACAAAACAAACACACACGACACGAAGTGAAATTCTGGAGAAGGAGAAAGTTGTTACCGCGATGCGGTAGCGTAATTAACTGCAGGGGCTTGCGCCTGCAGGGAAGAGCGTCCCCACAATCAAAAACCCCTCAAGCGAGGGGGAATCTGACGAAGTCTGCTACATCGGCCGCATCCGTCTAAACCTCCGATACACGGTGCCATAAATCAACTTGGCATCTTCGGAGAGGTGGACGGATAAAACCAAATAGCATCTGCCCCGAACCTCAGCGCCAGGACATGGCGGTCTTGTGTGCCGTCCTTCGGAGGGGAACAAGCGGCACCATGGCGACTTGTAGACTTTGTTCTTCGTCAGCGGACTTTCGTATTGAAGGTCGAGCAGAGAATACAGCATGGATCTCATCTTCCGAGTCGCTACCAAAGATCAACGTAGGAGCGGACGGTCCTGGCTTGTTGTGTTGGGGCAGACCCGAATACACTATCTCCTCTTCCTCCTCGGTATCACTACCGAAGACAGGGATGGTGGCGTTAGCTTTGTCCTCTGGCTTGTGACACTTCTCCGTGTCTTCGATATCCGGTAAGAAGTATTTGGCATCTTCATATTTGCGGACCCCGTTCACAGAGAACGGGTTCAGTTCTCCCGTCACGGTATACTCGAAACCATCCTTAAAATACTTCATACACTGATGTTGTGTAGAAGGGATGATGTTGTACTCGTGTAACCATGGTCGGCCGAGCAAAGCGTTGTAGCATGTCTTAGCATCTATGACGTAGAATTTAATGTCCGTGACGAGCAGCCCAAAGCGTAGCGTCAGTATCACAGATCCAAGAGTCTTTGACGATTGGGAGTCGAACCCAGAGATGGTGATCTTATCCCGAGCAAGGTGCTGGACGCTCATGCAGATTTCTTTTAACACCCGCACGTTGAGGAGATTAACGGAGGATCTATTATCGATCAGGATTTTGCCTATCTTAATATCGTGGCAGTATCCTGAGACATAGAGGGGGCGATTGTGTTCGCACGTCCCAAGGAGAAGGTCCTCGTCGCCGAAAGTGACATCGGCCGTGTGCACTTCCTCCAATTCGTCCTTCATCTTTTCCTCGGCCAGGCATGCTTGGAATTGTTCTGGATCTTGGAGTGCCTTAATCAACGAATCTCTCGCCTCTTTTGATAGCAAAAGGGCGTCAAGAATGCTGAGCTGTGAGGGCAGCTTCCTCAGATGTGCTAAGACGTTGTAATCCACCTTATTCTTTTTTGGCGGGTCTTTGGCAGCTAGCTCTTCCACCACTTGGTCATCTAAGACGATATCTTCAGGGGCCTTTTCTTTCCCTTTATCTTTTCTGTTCGAGGGTCCGAGGTTCTTTTCGGGCAGCGTGCGATTACGTAGCCGGATATTTTCGCAGACCTTCGGCTCTTCTTCTTTTCCCGGAGTGGATTCTTTAAAGAGAGGGGAAAGTTCCAGCTCCTCATCAGAATCGCTCCCGAATGTAGGCACTTGTGATCCACCGGTGTTAACCATGCAACAATCGCCAGCAGTTCTTTTAAGCCCTTCGGTCGTATTTCTTTGCTCCTGACGAGTTTTGCGTTTTTCTCGCTTAAAGTGTTGTCGATGAGCAACATATCCTTGCCACCATCTATCAAAAGCTTTGCACTCTTGAGTGGGGTGTGAAACCTTCTAATGATATAAGCAATAGGAGGGGTGCGTTTCCACTTCACCGGTGATGTTTCCTTCAGAGGATGGTAGCTTCATGCCCATTGATATGGCCTTAGCAAACTTTTTCCTCATCTTGAATTGGCTTTTGTTCGCAATGGGTGTACTTCGCTCCAGCGGGAGTATCTCAATTCTTTCGTCAAGGCGCTGGCGTTTGGCCCTTTCGAATATAACCTCCTCACGCTCCCGATCAGCTCTGCTTTTTAATCAAGCTTCGTTGAGGAATGCGTCAATTTCCTCATCTGATGGCCCCAGAATTTTTGATTCAGGATCTGCCCCCAGCATTTCAGTACAAGAAGTCTCCTCATCGTTCGTGAACGAATGGGAAATCATATGACAGCTTGCCACGCATTCTTCAGATTCATCTGACGAACTTTCTCCCTCACCTTCCTCTTGAAAGACGTGGTTGAGAAACTCTCGGAATGTAATGGGAGTCCGTGCCTTCTGGTTGTATTCCTCCAGCGCGTCAATTTGTTTTTGCAGGTCCATGCGCTTGTCGCCAGGCTTCACGGGCTTCTTTGACTTCTTTTTCTTCTTCTTCGAGGATTTTGACGGCTGGTTGCGAGTGCTTGATCCACCACCATCGGTCTTTGGGGTTGGACGTGGCTTCAACATCCCTTCAATGACCTGCGGTTCCAACGGGTTCTTCCATTTGATCGCTGGCATGTCTGAAGATCGTTTAGCATCCTCTTTGTCTTAGCTGATAATACAACCTCCCAAGGAGCTTCTTCAACGACGGAGCATGTTGCCCCCGGCTTATTCGTCCCCTTAGAGGTGTGGGGCTGCGGGGGATTCACCTTCCATTTGTCAGATAATGCGAACTTACCCTGTCGGTACTGGTTTTCAAGCCAATTTTTGAAAACGTAGCAATCTTCGATCGGATGGCCTAGTACTCGATGATAAGGACGGTAGTTGGGCTCGTTGACGTCACTTGGTTGCAATGGACGTTTTGGATCCGGCAGATTTATGAGTCTGTTGCGTAATGCCAGCTCGAATAACCTTCTCGTTTTATCACGGGGAAACGAGTAAGGACGCCCTAGTCTCTCCTCAAGGTCTACGTACGGGCGCGTATTATTTTGACGCACGACCGGCTTCGAGTTGCTCGGTTGTTGTTGAGCATTAGCGACGACGATCGCTTTTCCCTTCCCTTTGTCATTTCGGGAGTCCGGCTTTGGAAGAGGAGGTTTATGGCCCATCTGATCCATCTGTGCTAGCTTGTCAATCAAGGCCTGGAAGGTAGTCAGCTTGAAAAACATCATAAACTGCGAGATGGTTGCTTGTGGATCGAGGGTTCCCACAAACATACCCACTGCGGGAGCTTCTTCGATGCGCTGCTCGCATTTCGACCATAAGTTCCGCCGTCATATAGCGTACTGAACCCACGTCTCGCCTGGCGTTACCCTAGCGTTAATCAGTGCCGTCATCGGGGTACGTTCACTGGCGCTTGCAAAACGCTGAGTAAACAACAGCTCCATTTCCGCGAAGGTTTTGATAGAGTCGATCGGGAGCTCGGAGTACCACTCGAACGCTGTATCCGATAAACTTCCAACAAACTGGCGAAGTAAAAGCTTGTCATCACCACCGGTGTTGCCGCAGAGTGCCCTGAACTGGGCAACATGTTGGTGAGGATTGCCCGTCCCCTTGTAGACATGGAACTTGGGAATTGTGTAACCGGGTGGGTACTTGATTTGATCGTACCAACTTGGATATGGCTGTCCTGTTTTTACGACCTGGCCAGCTGCTTCGGTCGCATGATGAACCCGTATTTGTTGGGCGATGTACTCGTCCAAATCAGCTTTGGAGATTGCATCCCCTTTAGCCGTCGACAGAGCTGGTGGAGGATTTGATGTCTCTCCCCTATCATCTCCAAGGACGATCGTGGGCTCTTCGGTCGGAGGATCTTGCTGTATCATCATCCCTATCATGTCTTGGAAGAGGAGGCCCATACGCTGTATGTTGGCTGCTTGTTCAGCAGCCTCTTTGTCCTTCTTCTCCAATATCCGACGAAGGAATTCGGCGTCGGTTTCTTCCTCTTGGCGTTCATCCGAGGACGTTTCAGGGTTTTCTTTTGGCCCTGTAAGTGCGGCCATAGCGTTCATCATTTCTTGGAGCTTCTGCTCTGCTCCTGAGCCTTGGTCACTGACCTCGTGTGCGGTCTATGACCTGTTGATATGCGGCTATCCTCCTTTCCCGATGCCACATAAACTGTATGAACTATCATGCCCCCGGACTTAGGGCGTTTAGGCTCACCACCTTTGGCATTTGCCGCGGGCGCGGGGGTTTTCTCCGGCCTTCTTCTTTTGTGGGTCGTTGAAGTGGAGGGGGCCGTTGCAGTGGGCATCTTGGTGATTGTTGTCCTCTGTTGTTTAATAGGACGGTCCTTTTCTTTTTGCACCTTCGCCTTCTTCTGTTGACGAGAATAACCTGGGTCAATCACGGAGTCTTGAACCCTATGCCAAACCTTGTATATTTTTTAGGACAGCCGTTGAGGGGGCTGTTCTTGCTTCGTTTCCGGAACTCTCTCCGCAGGTGGAGGAGATCTTTTCAGTGTAGCGGTTGGAGAGTTCTTACGTACCCTCCTCAGCAGTTCAAAGCTGTTCCCAGTTGGAACAGCAGCGTTGACTTCCACCTCTGGAGCCGGTGGAGTTAGCCCTGAGGGGGAGTTGCTCCCTGCCTTCCTCACACGTTGCCAATGGCGACGTCGAGCATGACGAGCCGTTGGGACTGGCTCGGAGATAGAGACAGCTTCTTTTTGCCCCCTGTCTGAATGAGGCGTCGCTGGTGTTAACCTCTCAAAGACTGAGGTTGTCCTTTGAGGGATGATATTTAACCTGTCGAAGACAGATCCTCGGGCAGGGGCAGGAGCAGGAATCGTCAGTCTTGAAAAGACTGACTCTTTGACAGGGGAAGCCGCCTTGACGACTTCTGGAGCAGCAGTTATTGCTTTCCTTGGGACAGCCAATTTAGAGTTCTGATTTAGCCTGGTGAAAACAGAGGCTGTCGGTTTGGTAGTGGGCGACCCGTTGACAGGGGTCGTCGTAGCAGTGATCCGGTCGAAGACCGACTTCTTGTTCACTTCCGGTGCAGGTATTGGCTCAGAGAAGCTTGTAGGTGGGATCATGGTCCCGAAGAACAGGCCAGTGGTGGCTTGGGTTACCTCGTCTACCGGCAGAGCGAGGAAGGAAGCCGCTTGGGGCCTATATGCTACACCTCCTGGTGAGGTGAAGCGTCCGTTGCAGTGGCATTTCGAGCAATTGGTGCAGTTAAATGCCATTGAATCTTGAGTTCTGCGCCAGGAAAAAGACCAAATCTTAGTAACTTGAAATCCAAAGGCAACCGTTAACAAACCGCGATTGGTCCACGAAGACGACACACGAAGTGTAGAGTGGAAAGAGGAAAAGGTCCCACCGGGCGTGCCAGAATCTGTTCCCTTCCGAAATGCGGCCGAGACGACGTGGGGACGTCTTGCCTGAGGTTCAGGACAGATGCTATTTGGTTTTATCCGTCCACCTCTCCGAAGATGCCAAGTTGATTTATGGCACCGTGTATCGGAGGTTTAGACGGATGCGGCCGATGTAGCAGACTTCGTCAGATTCCCCCTCGCTTGAAGGGTTTTTGATTGTGGGGACGCTCTTCCCTGCAGGCGCAAGCCCCTGCAGTTAATTACGCTACCGCATCGCGGTAACAACTTTCTCCTTCTCCAGAATTTCACTTCATGTCGTGGGTGTTTGTTTTGTTTGTGGTTGCCCGTGGATTGTATACGGAGACTAATTTATGTCGTCGCCCGTAGGACGTGGATTAGTCCAAATCCGTATTTACTTAGATTTGGGTTTGGTGTTTTTAGTTTAAGGATACGTTAACCACATTTGAGACTAAGATCAACTTAAACGTTCGTTAAGGATACGTTAGTCTGATTTGAGACTAAGATCAACTTAACGTGGTGATCCATTTAATATATGGCCGTCGGGACTCATCACCTCTCTGACGTCGTTGAAGGATTACAACGATAGGTGTCAGAGGAGTTCAGAGATGTACCCTTGAACCAAAGTCGATTTGGAGTTTTATAGTCCATTTAAATGTTTAAGGATACGTTAGCCGTATTTGGGGCTAAGATCAACTTAAACGGGACCGTTTAGATCCGGCAAAAGAGAATTTGGAGGCTATATTGTTTCAGTTTAGGGACGTAGTGGTCCATAGGTAGTTTAGGGACGTTGCGGTCCATGCTCCAGTTTAGGAACGTGGTGGTCCATATTCCAGTTTAGGGACGTGGTGGTCCGACATTAGTTTAAGGACGTTTCGGTCCAATATTAGTTTAAGGACGTTTCGGTCCATATCGATGTGTGGTCATCGGGACCCGTCACCTCTCTGACGTCATTGAAGGATTACAACGATAAGTGTCAGAGGAGTTCGGAGATGTACCCTCGAACCGGTCGTAAATTGATTTAAGAGAGAGCAAACTTGCTCAGTCAATTTAATTTGAGGACTTACGGCCAAAAATTGGGCTAAGTCCAGTTAAAAAAATATTCAACACTTTTATTTGTTGTTGGTCTGTTAGACCTGTGCCAGGGCTTGGCCCATTTTTAAAATAATGCATTGCATTATTTTCTATTTTTATTTGGACTGAGCTCTGCCCTTTTATAAATGATGCAGAGCATCCATTTTGTTTGGGCTCTCCTCTTCTTTTTTTTCTTTATTGCTTTGCAATTTATTTTGGCATGTTGGTCTTTTTGATTTGGGCCTGGCCCTTTAGGAAATGCATTGCATTTGTCAGACGCTTTGCGCCAATCAGGGAGCGCAAGCGCTTGTGATGACGACACGTGTCATGCAAGCACAGTGCGCTGCGCTTGCGCTGCTGACACGTGGCATACCTTGGTGAGTTGCGCCAATTCCAGAGGTCAAAGCTCTATTTCAAGAGCGCGTAGCGCAAGTTGTTCTATAGCTAACACGTGGCGCTCTCCCAAGAGCGCAACAGCGCAGTTTGGAAGTGCAAAGCACTAAGAATTTTTTTGATTCAAGAACAGAAGTGCAAAGCACTATTTGATTTCTTGATCTAATTTAGATTAAAAAAAAGATAAGTTTGTCTTGTTTTTCTTATCTCAAAAAACCAAAGGTTCATAAAAGTGCAAAGCACTATTTTATTATTATTTTTTTTTTAAAGATCATTGATCTTATTTTTAGATCTATGATCTGTTCATGAGAGAACTTTCTCTTTTTTCTAAAGGTTTTTACCTTTTTGTTCTTGAGGAATTCTTAAGAGTTCTCTTTCCCTTCTTTTTTTTCTAAGAAAATGTTGATGCCTTTGAATTGAGGCCTAGGGTCCTTTTTATAGTGCCCATAAATTAGTTAAATTTGTTAAAGAGATCTTTCTCTGAGTGATTTGGAGAATTTTCCCCACCGTTGGATCTTTGATCTAAGGGCTTCTGTTTTACAGAAGAAAATCTTCTTGTTTTAACAAGAACAGAAAGATTTCTTTAAAATCTTTATTCTGTTTGGCGCAAATGCCTCAGCACATGACACGTGTCGCGCAGCGCACAGCGCAGCGCAACTGCGCTAGCGCATCTGCACTGACACGTGTCGCGCAGCGCAAAGCGCAGCGCAACTGCGCTGACACGTGTCACGCAGCGCAAAGCGCAGCGCAACTGAAGCGTTGCTTCCTTTAATTTTGCTTAAAATAGAGCTTTGCTCTGATTGGGCGCGCCTTCTTGGGCGCTGCGCTGATGCGTATGTGCCTGACACGTGGCGCGTTGCGCCCGGGATTTGAAGCGTTACTTCAAATTTTGAATTTTGAATTTCCAGCAGAGCTTTGCTCTGATTGGGGGAAACAGGGCATATTCTGCTACAAGGTGATGCCCTTCGGTCTAAAGAATACCGGTGCTACCTATCAGAGGGCCATGATGAAGATCTTCGATGACCTCATACATGAAGTCGTCGAATGCCATATCGACGACCTCGTGGTTAAAAGCAAATCATACGAGGAACATTTAGAGCATCTGAAGACTGTATTTCAACGCCTTCGGAAATACAACCTGAAGATGAACCCTCTCAAATGCGCATTCGGAGTCTCCTCGGGCAAATTCCTGGGATTCATCGTCCGACACCGAGGCATCGAGATAGACCCGTCGAAGATCAAGGTGATCATGGAAATGCCTCCGCTAAGGACTCTCAAGCAATTGCGGTCTCTCCAAGGAAAGCTCACGTACATCCGACGATTTATAGCCAATCTCTCAGGCAAGTGCCGTCCTTACAGTCACCTGATAAAAAAGGGAACCCCGTTCGTCTGGGATCACAAATGCCAAAGCGCACTAGACGAAATCAAGCAATACTTGCAGAATCCGCCGGTGCTAACCGCTCCGGTCAAAGGAAAACCTCTCATCCTGTACACAACAGCCCTCGAAGGTTCTTTGGGTGCGCTATGGGCACAAATGAACGACCAAGGGAAAGAATTTGGAGGCTTATAAAGCAAAGATGACACGCTCGTACGAAAGATTGACTAGGCCAAGGACATTCCGCCAAGGCGAACTCGTGCTAGTGGTCAAAAGACCTATAATCCCCAATCGTGCCAAACGGGGGAAATTCGAGCCGAACTATGAAGGCCCATATATTATAGAAAAAGTCTACCAGGGTAGGGCTTATCTACTCATGGACATGCACGGCAAAAGGCCCTTCAGGCCAATAAATGGTCGCTTCCTGAAGAAATACTACGCCTGACGAGTCGCGGCCTAGGTCAATGATAGATGACGACGACTATGTCCGCTCGCTATCTTCCTAAGCCCAAACTCTATAAGTAGCAGCCAGTCAACGGACCGAAACGTCTTTAAACTAACAACGGACCGAAACGTCCTTAAACTAACAACGGACCGAAACGTCCTTAAACTAACGATGGACCACTATGTCCAAAAACTAGCTGTTGACCGAGATGTCGATAAACTACGGCGGATTGCAGCATCCCAAAGCTAATACAAAAAAAAAGAAAAAAAAACGGTATGTCCATAAGCAAAATGGGCACGGATGAAAACCCGAAAGGGCTCCGTGAGTAAAAACAGTAGGGCTGCCGGCGAGTTTTGTGAAAACCTGAAAGGGCGCAACCTCGTTAGAATAAAAAAAAAAGAAAAAGGAAAAACGGTATGTCCATAAGCGAAAAGGGCACGGATGAAAACCCAAAAGGGCTCCGTGAGTAAAAACAGCCGGGCTACTAGTGAGTTTTGTGAAAACCCGAAAGGGCGCAATCTCGTTAAAAAACACTTGCAAGGTCCTTTCGACTTTGTAAGGAGAAACCACCTGCGTGAGATCCTTACGACTCACAAAGGAGCAGTGTAACACCCGAGCCCAATGCTACTATTTTCTGTTATTGGTTGAGCATTAGATATTACTCATTTCATTTATCTTGCTTATTTGGGTCTTACTGTAAAATTTTATCTGGCTAAGTCATTCTGCATATAACAGATTTTAGCACCTAAAATAAAATTGGAAATATTCATCTTGGCCTACTTGACACCCTTAGCCTCGTGGTAGCGTCCGTGCATTGTGTTCTCGTCCCGTTCAGTGAAACGGGCGAGTTTGGATGGCTACGTGCACGTGCGTGTGTCCGTGTTGGGAGTATGCTTTTTAATCATAAAACATTTCATTTTAAAATTTGGAACCCGCCTAAAATCCTATTATTTGAATTTCGAATTTTTGGACCCAACCCGGGCGCAATTTGGAAATGTTTCATTTGGCGCCAAAATCCTAAATTTTAATATTATTAAAACCTTCGCATATATTTTTCTAACTAATCTGATATCTTACTGTTCATTACCTATCTTTTAAATCTTTAAGTTAACCATATAATATTTTTACAATCTTTTATATCTTTCTTAATTTATTCTCTCAGCCAATCGCAACCTCCCCTTTAACCCCGTGGGCCCCACTTTCTCTCTCTCTCTCTCCACTTTTCCTCTCTCTCCCTCTCCCTTATATATTCTCTCGTACTTCTCTTTATCATTTTTCTCTTCTTGCTTCATGTCTCGTTTCTCATTCTTTTAACTGTTCTTTTGTTACCGGAATTCCGTCGTGCCGGTGACGTTTCTCGACGTTCCAGCGAGATACCCCGACCCGTGTGGTTCCTTTGTTCGTCGTTTGGGTTCATTCCGTGAACCGTGCGCCGTCGCGAGTTTTCCCCGCCGACGGTTAACGTTCCGTTTTCCCGATTCGCGACCCATCGAGACAAGTTAATCTTGCTACATGCTATATACTTTTATAATCTTCATTTTATAATATTATACATTTGAAAATCTTATAGTTTACATATGAAATGTCGTTGAAAATCGGATATGGCAAATCTGAAATTTACTGTACGCCTTATCTTATAAAATTCATTATAAATCATAGAAAAATCATTAGTATACGTTCTTTAGTTCGTTACGAAGCTAATTCAGAATAATATAAATCTATGAAATATTTACTTGCAAAATAAATTGTTTAAATAACGTAAAATGCAAATGACAATGCCTTTAAACTGCTGTCCAGGGAAATTCCAGCAGCAAACTTTCAACTTTGAATATTCATAACTTTTTGTATGGATAACCTGAGATGCTTATACTTATAAAACTGAAAACCTTATTGAATTATCTTTGTTTTGGTATAAGATACGTCTCTTTTGGAGAACGTTTGTTATTTTTAAGCTATTTTACAAATTAGGGTGACGCTGAATTTCTGAACGGAACCTTCTTGTGCATGGTTAATCAATACATCTTTTATAGTTACTAATCGCTTTGAATATGCTATCCATATTAATATTATTATATCAATATTTATATCACATATTGTTTAGTTGTACATCCCACATTACCATTTTACAGTTTTTTAACTTTTCGGATACCCGTTTGCATCTATCGCATTTAAGATACATATAATTGCAAGCATAGATCACACTACTACATAATAATGTGATATTAACACTCCATGTTTAATAAATTGCATCCTAATTAATATTGGAACTATAAATGTAACCCTAATCGATAACTGTGCATCCATATCCTTGAAATTATATTTATTTACATATCATATTACATGTTCCAGTTTATTGTTCTGATAGTACTCATGCTTGTTTATACATATGCTTATGTTAGTTTGATTATGAGCACCCACATGACATCTTGTGCTTCCTGACATGACCTGTTACACTTCCTACTTGACATGATATGGTACCGTACACTCTTGACATGACATGACACCTTTATACATTACCTGACCTGTTACCTGATCTCATGCCTAATGCCGACAAACCTAACCATTCCTGCTGTCGATCCAGACAGACCTACTTCTACTTGACTTTATGTTGGCATTAGTCCTTGACTACTGAATACCTGACCTGACATACATAGTTTGGGGGTATGGGGAAATCAAAGGTGAAACCGACTTGTAACTCAACAGTTCGATACATTGTTCTGATCAGTCTTACGGGCTTGGCCAGTCCGGGAGTGATGATGCTGACATCACTCGTCCATCCTACTACCTATTTTTACTGCTTAGCGGCACGTCTCGGGTTCAGCCCCGAGGGTCATGACCGTGGTCCCGGGCACGCACGGGATACTATTGAGTTACATCGACGATTCATCAATTGGTTTCAAAGACTATAGAGTAGAAACCTGATAGGACAGTTTGGTCACCATTGCACATTACCCTGCTTGTTATTTCTTGTTACTGCTTTATTCATGTTCATACTTGCATTGCTTATTACCATGTTTATACTATATACTTGATGTCATGACGCGCTGACGTCTGGGTTTTGCATGGCCCAGATTCTTTACCACTGTCGACGACTGAGCAGGAGTACTTCAGCCAGCAGGCTGATTTGTGAGTTCTGTAGTGGTTAGTTCATTTATTGCATTTTATTTCCAGGTGTGATCCCGCATTACGGGACGTACCTTTCTATTATTGCATTGAATCATTTGCTTCCGCACTTATTTATCATTGACTCTTGTTATTATGGACTTGGACATGTATTAGATTAGTTTATTATTTTGTTCTTGATATCTCTACAACCGTAATGTGACTGTGGATGGATATTTCCTACCCACAGGTAGCATGGTTGGCTATGTCACGTGCCCAATCTTGCGTACTCTGGGAAGCGGGGCGTGACATGGTTCTTTTGGTATCAGAGCCAGGTTAATTGGGTTGATTCTTTGTAGTTGGGTATTGCACCCGATACACGAATCATAATACCCGTGATTAGGAAACATGTCCTGCCACCTTGACCGTTTTACCATCCTTGAATCATTCTTCCGGATCATGTCGACATGCAAACTTACTTTGCATTGTCAACTCGAAAACCTAATTTCTTGTTATCCCTAGGACTTAGGCGACTTGGGTGGAGTTAAGTAATTGCGGCTATGATACCGCGGCATAGCTACAATGCGGTACTCTATTTAAGTATCTTGGAGTTCTAGCCTTGATCCCCATTCAGAATCTATCATCATGCTAATGTTGGGTGTTTTGAGTTCAGGATTATGACAGGTAAGAAGTTGAAGACTTACCAGAGGCGTATGAACGAAGCCGCCATGCTTGGGGTGATAAGAGGAATGCTGGAAATCAAAGAGACAGACTGAGCTGATCCAGCAATAGCAGATTCGTTTCAGAAAGGTTTGCAGATCGTTCAGCAGTCTGTAAACAATGATGGAACTAGACCAGTCGAACGAGTAGGGACTGTAGCAGATTTCAGACTTTTGGGTCCGTCTACTTTCACTGGTCTGGAGGAGCCGTTGCCAGCCGAGCAGTGGCTAGTGACACGGAGAATTTGCTGATTGCGGCACAGATTCCAGAGGATAAAGGAGTTGATGTAGTGCGCATTCAACTAGTGGATTACGCCCGAGAGTGGTGGCTTGTGGAGGAGAACCGCTTGCCCCAGGCCAAGCAGTGGGCGGATTTCTCTAAGAGTTTACTGGAGAAGTCCTTCCGCGGACTGCGCGGAGGAAATGGAAGAGAAGTTCATCGGACTAAGGCAGAATGGAGCAACCGTGGACGTGCATGCAGCAGAATGGACGAGACTCAGTAGTCTTGCTGGACCTTTCATGGCCAACAATGTAGACAGCAGTTGCGGTAAGGAAGCAGTTCTGTCGGGCCAGTCGAGTTTAGGGCTAGGCCGACAAACAGTGTTCTTGCAGCTATGGAAGTTGATAGTAATGAAGAGCCGGCAGTTGTTCGCGATTTTATGGACGTATTTGAAGATATATCGGGCTTACCGCTGAAGCGAGATGTTGAGTTTGAGATTGACCTTATTCCTGGTGCAGCGCCAGTATCAAAATCTTATTATCCGATGGCACCGGTGGAATTGGAAGAAGTTAAGAAACAAGTTGGTGAATTACTCGAGAAGGGTTGGATTCGAAGCAGCAACTCACCTTGGGGAGCTCCAGTTCTTCTAATAAAGAAGAAGGATGGCACGAGAAGGATGTGCATCAACTATCGAGAATTGAACCGGGTGACTATTAAGAACAAGTACCCGATCTCTCGCATTGGAGAACTTTTGAGCAGCTTAGTGGCGCGAGAGTATTCTCGAAACTGGATTTGCGATCAGGATATCATCAGGTCCGAGTGAGAGCAGAAGACATTTGCAAGACGGCGTTTCGGACTCGATATGGACATTTCGAGTATCTAGTGATGCCCTTCGGAGTGACTAATGCGCCGGCAATATTCATGGATTTGATGAACAGGATCTTTTCACCATTCTTGGACCAGTTTATTGTGGTATTCATTGACGATATTCTGGTATACTCGAAGAGTCCGGAGGAGCATGCTGAGCACTTAAGGATCGCACTGCAGACGCTGAGACAAGAGAAGTTATTTGCGAAGATGAGTAAGTGTGAATTCTGGCTGGAAGAAGTGAAGTTTCTGGGGCATGTCGTGTCGGGCGATGGAATCGCCGTCGATCCCGAGAAGATTGCAGCAGTTTGAGATTGGCCAACTCCAAAGAATGTTGCGGAGATAAGAAGTTTTCTTGGACTCGCCGGATACTACAGAAGATTTGTGAAGAACTTCGCTCGTTTAGCTGAGCCGTTAACCAAGCTTACGCGCAAGGAGGTACCGTTTGTTTGGACGGAGGGATGTGCATTGGCCTTCGAGACGTTGAAGCAGAAGTTGATAACCGCCCCTATCCTAACCGTACCGGATGATTCAGGAGGACTGGTGATTCATAGCGACGCATCCGGAAAGGGATTGGGATGTGTTTTAATGCAGAGTGGGAAAGTCGTCGCGTACGCATCGAGACAACTGAAGACTCATGAGAAGAATTATCCGACTCATGACTTGGAGCTTGCAGCCGTGATCTTCGCCCTGAAGATTTGGAGACACTACCTTTGGGCGAGAGAGTCGAGGTCTTTACAGATCACAAGAGTTTGAAGTATGTATTCACTCAGAAGGAGTTGAACA
Source organism: Agapanthus africanus (assembly GCA_030015575.1). NCBI lineage: Eukaryota > Viridiplantae > Streptophyta > Magnoliopsida > Asparagales > Amaryllidaceae > Agapanthus > Agapanthus africanus. The sequence goes on along the minus strand of CM057338.1, from coordinate 268,811,228 downwards.
TGAGGCAACGCAGATGGTTGGAGCTGACGGCCGGCTACGACCTTGATCTTAAGTACCATCCGGGAAAAGTTAACGTCGTGCCAGATGCGCTAAGTCGGTTACCAGCAATTCAGATATTGACTGCACAGAGGGAGATCATTGCGGATTTTCGGAGATTTGACTTGGAAGTTGTGCTACCACATTCTACGGGACAGTTGATGCAGTTGCAAGTACAGTTGTCCTTGGTTGAGAAGATTAAAGCGGCACAATCGCAGGATCCTAGACTGCAGAAGTTTCGAGAGCGGGTTGAGGCTGGACTACAAACCGATTTACTGATCCACGAAGACGGTTCGTTGAGATATGGTAGCCGTGTGTGTGTGCCAAAAGGAGATGTGCGTGAAGAGCTTATGAAGGAGGCACACAGTTCAGCTTACTCTGTACATCCAGGAGGGACAAAGATGTACCGAGATATTCGACAGCACTTCTGGTAGGAAGGTATGAAACGGGAAATTGCTCGCTTCGTGGCTAAGTGCTTGGTGTGTCAGCAAGTCAAGGCTGAACACCAAAGGGTTGCTGGTTTGTTGCAACCACTTCCGATTCCTCAGTGGAAGTGGGAACATATAACCATGGATTTCGTAACGGCTTTACCGCGGAGTCCAAAGGGCAACAATGCCGTATGGGTGATTGTCGATCGTTTGACCAAGGCAGCTCACTTTATTCCTTTTCGGGTTGGTCAATCGACGGAGACTTTGGCAGAGCGATACATGCAGGAGATTGTAAGATTGCATGGCGTACCGGTGAGCATCGTGTCCGATCGGGACACTCGGTTCTTATCACACTTCTGGAGGAGTTTACAGGAAAGTTTGGGGACTCGATTGAAGTTTAGCACAGCTTATCATCCTCCGACTGATGGACAATCGGAGAGAACGATCCAGACCCTTGAAGATATGTTGAGGGCTTGCATGTTGGACTTCAAAGGTTCTTGGGAGGATCATCTACACCTGGTGGAGTTTTCGTACAACAATAGCTTCCAAGCGACTATTCAGATGGCTCCGTTTGAAGCATTGTATGGTCGTAAGTGCCGTTCACCCGTTTGTTGGGATGATGTTGGTGAACGAAGGTTACTAGGACCAGATTTGGTGGTACAGACAGTCGAGAAGGTGAATACAATCAGGAAGCATATGAAGGCAGCTCAAGACAGACAGAAGAGTTGGGCCGACACGTCAAGAAGACCTCTAGAGTTCGCCGTGGGTGATTTAGTATTCCTGAAGATATCACCGACTAGAGGGGTGATTCGCTTTGGGAGTCGGGGAAAGCTTAGCCCTCGATTCGTTGGACCTTTCGAGATATTGGAGCGTGTTGGAGAGGTAGCGTACCATTTGGCGTTACCACAGTCCTTGGCAGGTGTGCACGATGTGTTTCATGTATCTCAACTACGGAGGTATGTTCGAGATGAAACCCAAGTATTGGATCATTCGGAGTTGACTGTACGGGAGGACCTAACTTTTGAAGAGCGACCAGTTGAAATCAAGGATCGCAGAGAAAAGGTTCTTAAGAACAAGGTTATCCCTCTTGTGCTAGTTTCTTGGGGTAATCGATCGCATGGAGAATCCACTTGGGAGCGAGAAGACGAGATCCGACAGAAGTTTCCTCACCTTTTCCTTTAGTTTTCTATCTTGTATTCTTGGAATTTCGAGGACGAAATTCTTTTGTAGTTGGGTATAATGTAACACCCGAGCCCAATGCTACTATTTACTGTTATTGGTTGAGCATTAGATATTACTCATTTCATTTATCTTGCTTATTTGGGTCTTACTGTAAAATTTTATCTGGCTAAGTCATTCTGCATATAACAGATTTTAGCACCTAAAATAAAATTGGAAATATTCATCTTGGCCTACTTGACACCCTTAGCCTCGTGGTAGCGTCCGTGCATTGTGTTCTCGTCCCGTTCAGTGAAACGGGCGAGTTTGGATGGCTACGTGCACGTGCGTGTGTCCGTGTTGGGAGTATACTTTTTAATCATAAAACATTTCATTTTAAAATTTGGAACCCGCCTAAAATCCTATTATTTGAATTTCGAATTTTTGGACCCAACCCGGGCGCAATTTGGAAATGTTTCATTTGGCGCCAAAATCCTAAATTTTAATATTACTAAAACCTTCGCATATATTTTTCTAACTAATCTGATATCTTACTGTTCATTACCTATCTTTTAAATCTTTAAGTTAACCATATAATATTTTTACAATCTTTTATATCTTTCTTAATTTATTCTCTCAGCCAATCGCAACCTCCCCTTTAACCCCGTGGGCCCCACTTTCTCTCTCTCTCTCTCCACTTTTCCTCTCTCTCCCTCTCCCTTATATATTCTCTCGTACTTCTCTTTATCATTTTTCTCTTCTTGCTTCATGTCTCGTTTCTCATTCTTTTAACTGTTCTTTTGTTACCGGAATTCCGTCATGCCGGTGACGTTTCTCGACGTTCCAGCGAGATACCCCGACCCGTGTGGTTCCTTTGTTCGTCGTTTGGGTTCATTCCGTGAACCGTGCGCCGTCGCGAGTTTTCCCCGCCGACGGTTAACGTTCCGTTTTCCCGATTCGCGACCCATCGAGGCAAGTTAATCTTGCTACATGCTATATATTTTTATAATCTTCATTTTATAATATTATACATTTGAAAATCTTATAGTTTACATATGAAATGTCGTTGAAAATCGGATATGACAAATCTGAAATTTACTGTACGCCTTATCTTATAAAATTCATTATAAATCATAGAAAAATCATTAGTATACGTTCTTTAGTTCGTTACGAAGCTAATTCAGAATAATATAAATCTATGAAATATTTACTTGCAAAATAAATTGTTTAAATAACGTAAAATGCAAATGACAATGCCTTTAAACTGCTGTCCAGGGAAATTCCAGCAGCAAACTTTCAACTTTGAATATTCATAACTTTTTGTATGGATAACCTGAGATGCTTATACTTATAAAACTGAAAACCTTATTGAATTATCTTTGTTTTGGTATAAGATACGTCTCTTTTGGAGAACGTTTGTTATTTTTAAGCTATTTTACAAATTAGGGTGACGCTGAATTTCTGAACGGAACCTTCTTGTGCATGGTTAATCAATACATCTTTTATAGTTACTAATCGCTTTGAATATGCTATCCATATTAATATTATTATATCAATATTTATATCACATATTGTTTAGTTGTACATCCCACATTACCATTTTACAGTTTTTTAACTTTTCGGATACCCGTTTGCATCTATCGCATTTAAGATACATATAATTGCAAGCATAGATCACACTACTACATAATAATGTGATATTAACACTCCATGTTTAATAAATTGCATCCTAATTAATATTGGAACTATAAATGTAACCCTAATCGATAACTGTGCATCCATATCCTTGAAATTATATTTATTTACATATCATATTACATGTTCCAGTTTATTGTTCTGATAGTACTCATGCTTGTTTATACATATGCTTATGTTAGTTTGATTATGAGCACCCACATGACATCTTGTGCTTCCTGACATGACCTGTTACACTTCCTACTTGACATGATATGGTACCGTACACTCTTGACATGACATGACACCTTTATACATTACCTGACCTGTTACCTGATCTCATGCCTAATGCCGACAAACCTAACCATTCCTGCTGTCGATCCAGACAGACCTACTTCTACTTGACTTTATGTTGGCATTAGTCCTTGACTACTGAATACCTGACCTGACATACATAGTTTGGGGGTATGGGGAAATCAAAGGTGAAACCGACTTGTAACTCAACAGTTCGATACATTGTTCTGATCAGTCTTACGGGCTTGGCCAGTCCGGGAGTGATGATGCTGACATCACTCGTCCATCCTACTACCTATTTTTACTGCTTAGCGGCACGTCTCGGGTTCAGCCCCGAGGGTCATGACCGTGGTCCCAGGCACGCACGGGATACTATTGAGTTACATCGACGATTCATCAATTGGTTTCAAAGACTATAGAGTAGAAACCTGATAGGACAGTTTGGTCACCATTGCACATTACCCTGCTTGTTATTTCTTGTTACTGCTTTATTCATGTTCATACTTGCATTGCTTATTACCATGTTTATACTATATACTTGATGTCATGACGCGCTGACGTCTGGGTTTTGCATGGCCCAGATTCTTTACCACTGTCGACGACTGAGCAGGAGTACTTCAGCCAGCAGGCTGATTTGTGAGTTCTGTAGTGGTTAGTTCATTTATTGCATTTTATTTCCAGGTGTGATCCCGCATTACGGGACGTACCTTTCTATTATTGCATTGAATCATTTGCTTCCGCACTTATTTATCATTGACTCTTGTTATTATGGACTTGGACATGTATTAGATTAGTTTATTATTTTGTTTTTGATATCTCTACAACCGTAATGTGACTGTGGATGGATATTTCCTACCCACAGGTAGCATGGTTGGCTATGTCACGTGCCCAATCTTGCGTACTCTGGGAAGCGGGGCGTGACAAGCAGCACACTTAGGGATCCCCATGATTCCTAAGGAGAAATTACACTTGCGAGATTCTCACGACTCGTAAGGAGAACCCTTTTATGGGACCCTCACGGCTCATAAGATTCAAAAGTCTTAAGCTACAGGGATCTGAACCTGTTCTTAAGCAACCACCACAACCTCCAATTTTTCCCTACAAGCGGCTCAGTATTGACTCTTGTATACAATCCACGGGCGCGAATAAACATTTCCCTAACAAAGTCACATCCGTGACTAGGGGTATGTCTATACGGTGAACAGCCCTTGTAAGTCCTCTCGACTTATAAGAAGAAAACACTCTTATAAGATCCTTACGACTTATAAGAGACCATGCACTTAAGAATCTTCACGATTCCTAGGTAGAAAACGCATCTACGAGATCCTCACGACTCGCAGGGAGAAATACCTTTATGAGAGCCTTACGGCTCATGAAATCAAAAGCCTTAGTCGATAGGATCTTAACCCTGTCTACTAAGCCACCTTTGTTCAACATTGACAGAGGCAAATGATGATTCGCTCCTGGCAACATCCCAGTTGTAGCGGTGCTGGTACCGAAATCGGTATCTAATTCCAAGCTTGCAGTAAGAAGCTGGCGAGCCACACATGCATACGAAATAGCCGAAATGATGGGGAAATTTACAACAAAATCAGCAAGTAAAAAAAATGTATGCATGCAAAATAGCCGAAATGATTGGGCGACTCGCAATAAAAAGCAGCGAGTAAAAATAAAATAAATAGCCGAAATGATTGGGTACCACGAAAAATAGCCGAAATGATTGGGCAATCGCGACCCTCGCGATATAAAAGCTGAAATAATAGAACATCGCGGAAAGAAATAAAATAAAATGAAATTTATGCCCTATAGGTGATATCACATCAATCCCTGTATACAATCCAGGGGCGCAAATAAAGAAGGAATCACACCTTCCCTCCCCAGGATCTATCAGAAGAAGAAGCCAAATCTCAACGGTTCATAGACAACCTAGGGACCACTTCGATATTCGTCTCATTACAACAGACGCGACGTCATCCACATGACCCCGTTCGGAAATACGTCATCAACATGACCCCGCTCGGAAATACGTCATCAACATGACCCCGCTCGGAAATACGTCATCCACATGACCCCGTTCGGGAATACGTCATCCACATGACCCCGTTCGGGAATACGTCATCCACATGACCCCGTTCGGAAATACGTCATCCACATGACCCCGTTCGGAAATACGTCATCAACATGACCCCGCTCGGAAATACGTCATCCACATGACCCCGTTCGGAAATACGTCATCAACATGAGCCCGCTCGGAAATACGTCATCCACATAAATACGTCATCAACATGACCCCGCTCGGAAATACGTCATCAACATGACCCCGCTCGGAAATATGTCATCAACATGACCCCGTTTGGGAATATGTCATCCACATGACCCCGTTCGGGAATACGTCATCCACATGACCCTGTTCGGAAATACGTCATCCACATAACCCCGCTCGGAAATACGTCATCAACATGACTCCGTTCGGAAATACGTCATCCATATGACCCCGCTCGAAAATACGTTATCAACATGACCCCGCTCGGAAATACGTCATCAACATGACCCCGCTCGGAAATACGTCATCAACATGACCCCGTTCGGAAATACGTCATCAACATGACCCCGCTCGGAAATACGTCATCAACATGGCCCCGCTCGGAAATACGTCATCCACATGGCCCCGCTCGGAAATACGTCATCAACATGGCCCCGCTCGGAAATACGTCATCCACATGATCCCGTTCGGAAATACGTCATCAACATGACCCCGCTCGAAAATACGTCATCCACATGACCCCGCTCGGAAATACGTCATCCACATGACCCCGCTCGGAAATACATCATCAACATGACCCCGCTCGGAAATACGTCATCAACGTGACCCCGTCTCGGAAATACGTCATCCATATGACCCCGTTTTGGAAATACGTGACTTACATGTCAATCCCACTAAACACTTACGGATCCTCTCGATCCGTGAGGAAGAAAAATCTCTCATAAGATCCCTACGACTTATAAGGGAAAACGCACTTAGGAATCCTCACGATTCCTAAGGAGAAAATACACCTATGAGATCTTCACGACTCGTAGAGAGAAAAATATTTATGAGACCCTCACGACTCATAAAATTGAAAAGTCTTAGGTGACAGATCCTAACCCTGTTTCTTAAGCCATCACCGCCCTACAAAGAGTGTAAGATGGACAGCTATATACTATCTACAGGCCGCACTTGCTAAAATCACATGGCAACAACACAGCAAAGAGAAGAAAGCGACAGAGAGAACATCTGATTCACGTTTGATTAAGCGTCGAAGCATACCAGTCCATGTATGCGCAAAAGATTTAGTACATAAAATAAAACAAGCTGAAATGAAGAAATTTGCCATTCATACTTCGAAAAAGTTCTTACAATTATGAAAGCAGTAAATGAAAACATCATCAAAATAATTACAATGGCAAAACCTCAGATCCAGGGCATGGATTAAGGAATTCGAAAGTAAGGCCATCTAGAGTCTTTCTGGCCTTTCTGACCATTCTCATGTGCATCCTCTCGCGCTCACGAGTGTCAAGATCCTCGGCAATGTCCCCCTCCCTTTGATAAGAAGCGATTATCGTCGTCTGTTGGAAAGTTTGGTGCAGGATATCAATGAGGTTGTCTCGCCGCTTCTTCGAGATCAGTCCCGACAGGAACACTGAATGCACCTTGTCTTCGGCATCATCCAGCGCATTAAGCGGCATGGCCTCATGAAACCCAGGAAGTGCTCTCCAAATTGCTCCCACTACGATCTTCAAGAGAGCGGAACGGCCAGAAAGCAGCCAACCGACGCGTGCATACAGACGGCCCATAATCTCCGCACATTGGGCATCTGTAAACTCTTGGTTTTGGAAACGGCCATGTACGTGGATATCCTCATAAGTGATGAACTCGTTCAGACTGTATAAATGAACAGCCATAGTGCCTGAAAAGATCATTAAAAGATTAGTAATGAGGAAAAACAGGCATAGGGATTTAAACAGCTCTTGATATTCCCATGGAGAGAACAAATCCTAATTATGACTCCTAACAAATTTGAATTTGCGAGAAATCCTATGAAAAAAGGGGGAATCTCATTTAATAAGCGGCCCCTTGGGTCTAGGAGTTAAACTCCTCGAGAGCAATGCTCTGCAGACAGGAGTGACACCTGTCAAAGCCAATTATGAAGAGAATTTAAAGAAATTCCCCAAGAATGCTAGGAGCCTTGCTCTGAAAAATAAAAAAAAGATGATGATAAAAAGAAAGGACATCAGAAAAATTGAAATCAAATTTTTGTATATATATGAATTAAAATTCTAAGATCTTCAAGATCCATGAATAAACTCTTAAGAGTTCTTCATGATTTGAAGAGAGCAAAGCTCTATTAATGAGACCATGAATGGGTTTTCTTTAGATCAAAGATCTATGAAGAGCAAGGCTTTGTTAATGGGCAAAACCCTAACTTATTAAAATTTATTAAAATTTTACCTAAGTTTGGAAAGAGCTTTGCTCTTGAGAAGTTCTCAAGCAGAAGAGGTGTGGTCTGAACAAAATTCTCAAAGAAGATGATAATCATCTAGATGACCAAAGGTCCTATTTATAGGCGTTAAGTCGCCTCTTCAACTTCTGAGTTGATCCAAGGGCTCAGATGTTGCCACCGCTGCGCTCACGTGCGGGCCACGTAAGGGCAACGGTGGGGGGGCATTTGTTTTCCCAATCAGAGCAAAACTCTGTTCAAATGCCAAGATTTGAAATGAAGCGACGCTTCTGCTTCTCCCAATCAGAGTAAAACTCTGTTTAAAAATTCAAAAGTCAAAAATCAAAGCAACGCTTCAGATTTAGCGCTAGGCGCGCTGCGCGCCACGTGTCAAACACGGGTGCGCTAGCGCAGTTGCGCTTCACCCTAGGCAGCGCACTATGAGTGCGCTAGCGCTAGGCGCGTCGCACGCCACGTGTCAAACACGGGTGCGCTAGCGCAGTTGCGCTGCGCTCTGCGCTAGGCACCTCAAATTAGAGAAAAGCTCTGTTTCTAAGATTGGAAAGCGAAGCAATGCTTCATGAAAAGCGCTAACATCAAATGCGCCAGCAATAAGAGTCAAAGACTCTAAAATGGCGCCCACGTGCAAAGCACGAGAGCGCTAAGCACCAGAAGCGCCAGAAGCGCTTCATCCTTGCAAGAATTACTTGCACCTGATTATAGCAAATTAAATTATGCAGCGCATAAACGCCTTACAAAAAAATAACAAAGAATTAAAAAACAAAGGAACACTTAACGGATAATAAAATACTTAATTAAAACATCTGTTCATTATTACATTGGAAAAAGATCACCAAACATGGGATCAAAAGGACAGGGGTTCGCAAAGCTAAGAAGGAGATTGTCCAGCTCCCTCTCCGTCTTCTCCACCATGTCAAAACGGCGATCCTCCCGAGGAGTAGTCATCCATCGATCAACGCCGCACTCACCAGAGAAAGTGGAGATAACAACCCGACGAGCCCGTATCTGGCTCAGCAAGTGGACAGAGCAATCCCTCAAGGCTTTAGTGATCAAATGCGCCTCGAAGAAGCACTCAATCTTGTTTTCAGCAGCATCTAGCATTGCCGAGGACATCTCTGCTGGAGGAAGGGGAAGATCAGCGAGCACAGACGCAAGGATCATCCGAAGCCAAATAGAGTGTGGGGGGAGAGGAGACCCCACACGAGTTAAGAGCTCGTACAGTGCAGCGTCGCATTGCTCATCCGTAAGAGAAGGATCCACCAAGCGCGCAGCAAAACGAGGAACAATGTCCTGAATGGGCACTTCCCACGGTTGTCGACGGGCATGTGGGCGGTTACAAGCCATAATTAAGAGGGTTCTTTGGAGATGAGAAAAGAAAGAAGTTTTGCTTCGAGTTATAAAGACTAGGCACAGAAAACTTTGTGCACAGTGGAGATATTTCCAAGACTTAGGAAATGAAAGTTCTGGGGAATACAAGTTTGACTTAAAAAGAGAGGTGAAAAGACACTTCTGTTGAAGCAACGCTTCAGATCCAGCGCTCTGCGCTGCGCGCCACGTGTCAAAGGTAGGCGCGCTAGTGCAAGATGCACCAGCGCTGGAATTAAAAATTCCCCACCATCAGATCAAATAATAATAAATTATTAATTAATCAGAATTAAAATTCTGTTATGGAAAGATTTTCTCAATTTTGTTAAAACAAGAAGATTGCCTTCTGCAAAACAGAAGCCTCAGGATCAAAGATCCAACGGTGGGAAATATTCCCAAATCAATCAGAGAAAGATCTCTTAAACTGATTTAACAAATCAATTTGCCCTATATAAAGGCCCCAAGACTTAAAGTCTAAAAAAGAGAGACCCCCCTACAAACTTTGAGAAAAACTCAAAGAGAAAGAAAAGCAAGCTTTTAGCGAAAGAAGATCATTTTCTTCAAGGTAAAGAACATGATTCTTGAACACAGAGATGAAATCATCTCATAAAAAGAAGAACTATATTCTACAAAAGATCATAGATCTACAAAAGACCAAGGTCTTTGATATAAAAGAGATCAAAAGATCTTATTACAAAAACAAAAAGAAGAAGTATTCACTTCATTCACAGATCATTGATCTACAAAGGCAGTGCCTTTTTTATAAATAAGAACTTTTGTTCTTGAACCTTGAGGCAAGGCCTCCTTTAAAAGAAGAACATAAACTTGTTTTCTGATTATAAATTTGATCAAATGCGTTTTACGCTATTGGAAAGTGCCCATGCACTCATGAACTGCGCTTTTGCGCTCCTTGGACCGACGCTCAGCGCCAAAACGTGCCACGTGTCACCCACAGACGCAGCTTGCGCTTTGCGCTGCTGAAACATCGCACTGCGCCCATGGGCTGGCGCTTGGCGCCAAGCGCAACACATGTCATCCACGTATGCGCCAGCGCAATGCGCTCATTGACCAGCGCTCAGCGCTCATAAACTGGCATCTGCGCTTAGCGCAGAGTGCAACATTTACATGCGTGCCACGTGGCAGAAGCGCACTGCACCTTTTTTTGATTGGCGCAAAGCGCCTAGTGCACCATATGTTGCGCTCAATGAACACAAATTGTTCTGATGAATGCTAGGCATTCAATACAAAACAAAATATGTCAGAACCCAATACTTAGCATTACTAAAGGTCCAAGCCCAAATAAAGGCTCAATAGCTGGAACAATAAAATGTTAAACATTTTAGTTGGACTTAACTCAATTCTGGCCATAAGTCCTCAACTTATATTGAACTGAGACCACCTGCTCACAGATATTCAACAGATCTTAGTCCCAAACTGGGCTACAGATCTTCCAATCAATTTACACCCGGTCCGAAGGTACATCTCTTTACTCCTCTGATATCTGTCGTTGTAATCCTTCAACGTCTTCAGAGAGGTGACGGGTCCCGACGACCACACATTTCTACGGACTGTGGGGTCCTTAAACTCATGAACTACGATGTCCTTAAACTTCATAGGCTACGATGTTTTTAAACTACGGACTGTGGGGTCCTTAATGTAATATTTTAAAAATAATTAAATAATTAATTAAATAAATAAAATCGTTTAAGTGAATTTTATAATTTTCGGTAAAGTAAAACGTAGTTTTCATAAAACTAAACCGTAATTATTTTTCACTATAAATTTAAAAATACCTATTTTAATTATGTTATTACTAGTAAATGGTGTTTATTTAGCCACTTATAAATTTTTAGTTTAATTAAATATTTTTCATAAATTAATTATTTTAAATATTAACATAAGCTTTATTTTTACACTAAATTAGTGTAAATTACAAATTTGAATGGATTAAATTTGCAAAAATGAACCATTGCATCTTAGAATCAAGTGTGTTCCATGCAAAATTTATTTTCAAAATTTTACAATGGTTCTAGACCATTCTAGGTCAAATGGAGTGAAGAAAATAAAGAATTTTTAAATAAATTCATGAAAAGACTTAATTGTTTGATATTTTTGTGAAACCTTCTACACTTTTCTTCACCTTTTCTCACTCTCCTCTCTTTTCCACACCTCATGGCCGGCCTCACCTCCATGGGTAGCCCCAAAATTTTCCCCCCATCATTTTTGCATTAAAAATCATCAAAATTCATCAAAAATTCAATAAAAACCCCATAAAATCCTAATTAATTCCTACCCTCTATTCTTTGCTCATCTGTACATGAATTTTGGAGATGGAAAGCATTCATTTTGGAGGCTTATTTTCATGTTTGGGTTTTATATTATGGAGGTATAAATCTTCTTCTTTTGATTTATTGTTATTAGATGTTTCATTTAAGTATAATTAGATTTAATAAATAATTTCTATCTACAAGTTTTAAAATTCAAGTTAGGGTTTATAAAATTAAGTTATGGTTTTTATTAATTAAATAGGGTTATAATAACTAGTTTAACATTTTTAGAAGTGGAAAATCTTGTATGGATGATATATTGTAAATTGTTTATCCAAAATTGTTTAAATTAATCCATTTTGCAAACTAGATTTCTATATATTGTATATATTGGTGAGATAAAATTCCAATTAATGTTTGTAACACTAGATTGTGGTTTTAATGAGAATATTAACTTGTTAGTGGAATGAAAAACTTAAATTGGTTACTAGTTTCTATTGGTAATTGAAAAATACTAATAAAAATGCTATTTTTGCTAACTAGATTTTGGAAATTCTTAAATAAATGAGGTTTAAAATCTAAATTATGATTTCATTATATTATTATCATCATGAATTGTAGTTTAATGCATTAATTCATGCAAAATCCAGTTTAGATGTGATATTATAAAATTTTCCTTAAAAGTATCGAAATCGGGCAAGTTTGCAAACTAGAATTTTCAAACTAATATAAATTAGAGTGTTAAAAATATAGTGATGGTTTATATAGTCTAGTTATGCTAATTAATGAATATTATGACCATTAGTTTCTTTTAAACATCAAGTTTTGAAGTAAAACGGTAAATTGGTGTTTTCAGGTTTTACGGAATCGGACGATTTGATCGATTTTTAGGGTTTCGATGGATTAAATCATGTTTTATATTATAAGTAATGATTTTTTAAACTACAAGTTGTTTGTTGATGTTTATCTCTATCAATCGGCGTTTGTACGCCGACATCGAGCGATGTTTGGTTCTTTTGCATGAGCGGGACATAGGTTTTAACCTATGCGCGTTCCGTGCGTCGTTTTGACTTTTGTCCGTGATTCAGTTTACGATACTATATATATGTTTGCGTATAGGTACCCCTCACGTGGACTGCGGGCGATGAAGAAGAGGATGGCGACATCATTTTCGGCAGACAAGGACCAGGTGAGTAGATGTGTATCTACGGGGGGAAGTCGGGTGGATGGCGTTTAGCACCCCCACAAACGTAGAATAGGGATAGTACTTATTGTCATTAGGAAGCCAGACGTGACCTTAGATTCTTGATGAGTAAGACCCTAGTAATGACCCTAGGTTGGACTAGACTGATTTAGAAAGACCATACCAGAGGATGAATACCTTGGAAGAGTTTCGTAGGTTTTAGGTAGATACACACACACGCACACACTGAGACTCAACTTGGTGTATACGTGTATGTGTATATATATATAGAACTAGGTGTAGATATATATATATATACACACACACACAATACGTATATGTGATACAAGGATGTGATATGATACACGGGGATGAAACAATATAACTGGGCTTGATGCCGTGATTCTTGGCTTTACGGTCGTGTTATGATGTTAGCGGATCATTAGGAAATGAGATAATGAATAGGTATACATAAATAATAAAGGGTGGTGATGATATTGAAGTATATGGGACTCTAAAATAGAACCCGGACCGTAACCTGTGCCTGAAATTCTGATATGATATCATATAGGTGTGACTTGATTACGAAATCATATAGGTATGACTTGATTTCGATATCATATATGTGTGACTTGATTACGATATCATATAAGTATGACTTGATTACGATATGATCAAAGTGTGACTTAATCACAATATGATACATATGACATGATATTTCTGAGGATAAATTAACGATGTATATTTATGCTGACAATGATATATGATTGATGTATGCGATTACAGTATAGCACCTTGATCTTGACATGTGTTGATGATGATATTATACGAATGATGAGACACGTAGGTGATACTTGACCCGTACCCCGATATTGGGATGCCGTACGATGGATTTTACCGTACGAGGCATAGATATGATGATTGATCCGCACTCTTGATTCGAGGAAGCCGTACTACGTACGTGACGCTATTGAGGCTGGATCGCCGACTATTAGAGATATGGATTCAGACTTTAGGTGGACTCTTATTTCTTATTGACTAGTTTCTTAGGTTTAGTTCCTTAGGAGGTTAGATGGACACTAGTTTAGGTTCGAGTCATATAGTTGTAGTTATACTTGTATATCACAGATGAGTGGTTATTACACATCCGTCTTTACATTCATACCGTAATCATAATGGTGCATGTTCATTCATATGTTTCTATAATCAGAATAAAACTTTGCTTGTTAGGACACCAGCACCATTACCGATGATGCGCATATTCCACGCACACTTATTTACCGGCTCACACACATCATCATCGGTAATTGCTATGTCACGTACACTTTAGATCATATTATCTTTTATTGATACAATCAGCTAACAGCTAGATCGATATAATATTGTGATTACTCTCTGGTATTAGTATAGACATGGTATTTATTACTTAGACATTTCATGCATTCGCATTTTCATGTTATCATGCAGTATTATGGGGCATATACCGACACTTATCATATACTTACTCATGATTTTGGGATTTTTGATTTCTATGAGATTTCTGGATTTTTGGGGAAAACCGCAAGAATATATAAAAACTTCTCTCTCTCTTCCTCTCTTTTTAAAACATAAGATGCGGTTTTCTCGTGATGTATGTGTCGTCCACCATGAGATTTCATGTTTTCTGTTGGATTTCGAGACCCGATTCGAGGAGTGGATGAACCGTCTCGAGTATATGGTGGGCCCGGTATGGTACCCCGGGGCAAGAAGATCGAGTTGTAGACGATGAGCCTGGCAGGGAAGGACTACCTACCGGTGATGTCTGGCGCGGCGGATATCCGGAGGATACCGACCGTTGTCGTGAGATTTGATGATATGGGCCGATCCGGACTGACGGAGCCCGAGATATTGAGACTATAAGACATTGAGATTATGAGGTATTGAGACTTGAGATTTACATGTTTTGTGTCGATACTTGACACGGATTTCCATGGATTTCATCGTTGATATTTCAGATTTCTATACACATTTTACCATAATAAAAGTTAAAGATTTCTTATACAGATATATCTAGATTTCAGGATTGGTTATTTCACATTCATGGTGCATGCATAATCATTCACATGACATAGTTCTATATGAGGCACTGATACGAGCACGGAGCATTTGCACTTACACGTAGCTTATTATCCTGTCTTTACTTGATGACTAGTAGTATATTAGTATATTATTATGACCTAGGACAGCGTCGTGCATTCGATTTCTTTTCGCAGATATTTTCTACTCACGAGTTGGCAACTCACCCCCGTTGTGCCAAATTTTATTACAGATTCGATGTACAGGTTTTCCTGGCAGCTTACTGGCACATATTTTCACTCAGGGTGATTTGCACGGTAGGTTGGTTCACTTGTATCTGGACCGCCATTGTATTTTTATTATTTCATTTGTATCTAGAAAGCTCCATCAACCAAACTTGTATTACTTGATAGGTTACTGGATCAGTTGTTTATTTCGACCTTAGAGCCGCGCTTGTATTATTATGATATTTGGTGGTTTTGTTTTCTTTTGAGTTTTGGGCCTCGCCCTTTGGCGTTGTATACTATTGTGCACTGATGTGGTTGTTTCCGCCTTTTGGCGTAGAGCTAGCTCCCGTTTGGGGATGCTTTTTATGGTTTGTATATATATTATTCTGGTTTATACCTGTTTGGGGCCAGTTTTTACAAAGGAGACTCTGCCGAAATTTTTGAGAAAATTGGATGTTGCTTTTAAACTTGTTTTCTACATGTTTTCCTTTACTTCTTCTTCTTTTTATGGTTTAGATTTCTGGGCTTCGGCTTACTTAGGTTACGTTGCGCCTCTAGACGCTTCGTAATCTAAGTGCTGGTCACGTTCCGTACTTTCGGGGCGTAACACTTAAACTCATGGACTACGATGTCCTTAAACTTTATAGATTACGATGTCTTTAAACTACGGACTGTGGGGTCCTTAAACTCATGGACTACGATGTCCTTAACCTGGACTGTAGGGTCCCTTTAAACCCACGGACTACGATGTCCTTAGACATGGACCGCAATGTCCTTAAACTAACGTTGGACCGTAATTTCCTTAAACTAATGGACCGCAATGTCCCTAAACTAAACAATAGAGCCCAATTGCTCTCTTGTTGGATCTAAATGATTTTGTTAAGTTGATCTTAGTATAAACATTAGACTAACGTATACTTAGCTAACATTTAAGTTGATCTTAGTCTAAAAATTAGACTAACGTATCCTTAAACCCAACCAAAACCCAAATCTAAGAAGATACGGATTTGGACTAACCCACGCCCTACGGGCGACAACCTACATTAGTCTCCGTATACAATCCACGGGCAACCAAAAACAAAACAAACACCCACGACACGAAGTGACCATCTGGAGAAGGAGAAAGTTGTTACCGCGATACGGTAGCGTAATTAACTGTAGGGGCTTGCGCCTGTAGGGAAGAGCGTCCCCACAATCAAAAACCCCTCAAATGAGGGAGAATCTGACGAAGTCTGCTCATCGGCCGCAGCTGTTTAAACCTTCGATACAGGGTCCCATAAATCAACTTAGCATCTTCGGAGTGGTGGACGGATAGCACCAATTAGTATCTGCCCTCGAATTTCAGGCCTGACGTCCCAACGTCCCGGTCGCGTCCTTTGGCGGGGAACAATCCACTGAGAAAGTGTGATTTGCTCGCTATTATTTTAGTTGAGTCGAAAATTAAAAGATAAAAGAAAATTGATTCAAGATTTATGAAATTTAGTTGCAAGAATCATCAAGGAAATAAAGATCAAGAATCAAGAATCAAGAATTGTCCAAATCGAATGAATTATCAAGATTTGTAAAGAGTCTCGTAGGAATCGATCAAATCGATAGTGATGATGAAGAATTATGATTACAAATTCTTATCTATTGAAGATTTGTTGCTAGGTCGATGATGATCAACGAGAATTAGGGATCTATTGAAGAAACTAGGGTTTCTTCATCATCATCCTTTATCCTTTCGTTGATTAGTATTCAAATTCTAGTCTCTAGGAAATTCAATCATCAATCGTTGATCTCTAATTTAGAGCGAAAACATTTAAGAAAGTATCTCGCTCAAAACTAGGTCGTCGTTAATTCAATTTCCTAAAGTTTACAAAACTCATAAGACTTAAGAATCATTCAAGAATTTAATTATCATCATCTATCTATTTTCTCGATTCCTCCACAAGCGGAGTTTTCACTCAAACATCATGAAAAAGAAAACAATCAAGAATTGATAACTCTTCATAAATGCTCAAATGTAAAGAAAAGCAAGATCAAGAATTTTCACCTTTTATAAATCGACGTTTCGTTACAATTCACTCAAAGACTACAAGAATTGAGGAGAGAACTAGATCGTCGAATTTAGCTTCGCATCGGTCTTCTTGAGTCGCGGATCGTCATGGATCACTTGCTCGGATGAAGATCGGCGTTGCTTCAAAAAGGCTCGTTGAATGCTTACTTGAATCGGTACTCGATGAATCTTGATTTGGATCAAATTGTGTCACTCAAATTTGTTTAGAATTGATTTGGATCTCACTAGATTTTTACCACTCAAATGATGAACAACAACCTTTTTAATGAAGTCTTGGGTTCCTTTATATAGTCTTCTCCTTTAGCTTCCCCTAGAAGCTTGATCTAGCTTCCTTTAGAAGCTAAGCTAGGTTTAGCTTCCCTTGTAAGCTTAGCAGTTAAGAAGAAACTTCTAGATTGAGTTAGTTAGCTAGCTTGCTTGAGAAGCTTGGTAGGTATTAGGCTTGCACAAGAAACTTGGCTGTTAGAGGAGAAGCTTCTGGAGATCTCTAGAGACTGAAGTGTCTTGAAGAAGTTTGCCTCTTGAAAGGAGACCTCGGGAGAAATGACCAACCCTCGATGAGTGTACGTGGCCGCGGATCCGCGGTGGATCGGCCAATTCGGCCGCGGATCCGTGGCCGTTTGGTGGTATTGGTGCATGAAACTCTTAGGTTGTTTTGGTGCTGATCCTTGGGGACTTATTTTATATCTGGAATATTTTTATACTCTCTTGTTTACTGCCAGATCACAAGTCTTGGACTTGGTGTATTTTTATCAGCACTTTTATCACTTCCGGCTCTTTTTCCTGGAATTTTCTGCACACAATCTCAAGACAAGTGTTGCGATATACAAAGATCATGCGTGCAATAATAAACACTCAATTTCCCTCAAAATGCGTGCAATGATAAACAACCCATCGCCGCCACAAGCCCCTTCCTTGTGTTATACAAGGGCAACGGGCCCGCATCTCATGGCATTGAGACGGAGGGGGCTTCACTCTAGGATTGGCAGGGCTATTCGCCGCACTCGTAGGGGGTACAGGTTGACCCAGGAGGGGTGCCCAAGTTGCCGGATTCCGTGAAGTGCTGGGTGGTCCATTCACGGCGCTGAAGGGGGCTGCCTCACTTCAGGTTTTGGCGGGTGACTTGCCGCGCCCGTAGGGGTCTAGGATTTCATTGCACAGGCTATCCACACGACCAGGGGAACGTCGGGTTTCAGTAGTGGCTCTGTGAAACCCGGGGATCCCAGATATCTGTATTGTTCTGTGATGCTGTACATTTCTGTGATGTTGCATTTCTTTTCACGCCTTGAGCGAAATATAATATATTGGTATATATATTAGTAGATGTTGTATATGTTTTTCATCCGCGCTAGTCCAGTCCCCGCTCTGCCGTTAGTTAGCTAACCTAACGGGTGATGACGGGACCCAGTGGCGAATGCGGATGGCATATACGTACGTCAGTATATTTTCGTTCTTTGTGGTGTGATTAATTGATGGGACTGCGTTGATTCGGATCAATGCAAGTTAAACAAACCTAATCTGATGTTGTTGGAACACTTTTCAAAAAGCTGTTATTGCAAGGACGTTCACTTTTGTTTTGCATCGAGATATTCATTTGGAATATCCTGCTCCTCAGTCGACGAGGCAAGGGCCGAGATCCCTTCACCGGGAGTGACCCCTTGGACAGAAGATTGCGTCAGGGCATTAACTTCACTATAGCCGATTACTTTTGCTTTGCATCGCGGTATTCATTTGGAATATCCTGCACCCCATTCTACGGGGAAAGAGCCGAGATCCCTTCACCGGGAGTGACCTCTTTAGTAAAGGTTTTCGTCACTATATTTTCTAAAAAGCTATCCATTCCTTCAACGATATCAAGTTCTTTACGTTAAAGGTTTTCGCCAGAAACCATTCGTAGCCCTCCGTCATTTCAGCTAAATATTCGGTAGTATTCAAGCTATGTATTTTGACCTCACGCCAAGGCATAGTGATTGGTAGCTGCCGGGTATTTATCTGTTGCATAGATAGATGCGTTGGTTTGGGACAGTCGTACTACTATTTTGGCCTACGTCAAGGGTATGTACGGGTGGATTCAAATTAACCAGGATAATGACGGGTAGAACTTGACATGTGACTTATGATATTTTGACCTCACGCCAAGGTCATAAGAGCATGGGGCAGAAATCACATCGGGAGTTTCAAAAGTACTGAAACTTGCCAGATATGCGCATACCTTCTGGAGTGTGATACCGTGAGCGGATTCCGTCACGTTGTCATGCGATGAGAGTTGGATCCCGATTCTCACTGATGAGTTAGTATACTCCTCGGGTGACCCCGACTAATTCTTCTTTCACGTTTGGAGGAGAATTTGAGGTACAGTGGGAGGATTCCAGATTAGATAAATTGGTAACCATTCTGATCTAGGTTAGAGTGCACGCTGAGTGTTTCTTTTCTCTCTCTCTCTGGCAGCGACCATTGACCCGACCCTAGACTATGACTCAGTGACCAAGTTGACCGAACCTACTTAACACTGGCTTTTGGATTGTCAGAGTTGCAGACCTCATTGCCACTCATACTTTTACCCTTTTCTCCAGGACACCCCGTATTACTATGAACGTCCACTTCCATTGGACAAAACCATCGTATGGTTAGATACGAACTCGAAGGAATTCGAGGATGGTTTCCGGTTCTGGAGAAAACGGATAGGATTATTCAGTTGTCTTTTCTTTTTACCCTCTCTCAGGTTACGAGTACTCCTTGGTTTAGGGGTAGTACACCTATTACGCAAATTGGATTGTCTTCTTCCAAACCTTAGGCTGGTGCCGACCGGTAGGGAATGAAGAAAACCAATTAGCATAACGATGGTGTGCAGAAGGTATTAAGTTCAGACAAAACAAGGGATCAGTGAGAGGGCAAAGTAAATTGCAACAGATATTCACGACCAAACCAAATATTTCGTTACCACTCCCACATCACCTTTGTATTTCTCCAGGACACTCCGTATCACTACGAAGATCCCATTTTATTGGATAATCCATCGTATGGTTATATACGAACTCGAAAGGAACTTGTTCCAGTTCGGGGATGGATCCTGGTTCAGGAGAAATAGGAATAAAGTACATTCAGATGTCTTTTATCTTCACCTTCTCTCGCGTTGCGAGTGCTCCTAGGATTAGGACAGTACACCCTTTATGCTTTTTGGATAGTCTTCTTCCAAACCATAGGCTGGTGCCGAACGGTAGGGAAGGTTGAAAACCAATTGGCCTAAAGGGGTGTACAGAAGGTAAAGACTAAAGACATATGAAGGGATTTGGAGAGGTGGCAAAGAATTATACGGTTAAAGTTGTGAATCTGGATGATGGAAGAGGCATTACTAGGAACACCAGGATACCCCATCGAAACATTTCAATGTTTCAGTTCAACTGTGTACTGTTAATGGAAAACTGATTTCCCGATTAGATACTTGCTCCAGGGTATGTATTTACCAGGTTTGATTCTCACATCTGTATGGTTTTACAGATGATGAGTGGGAGTACGTTATTGGGAATTGGGTGATCATCCTCATTATATCGGGATTCGTTGTAATTGGTGATATTTGAGGATGCCACCTGGGTTGTTTGCCGGTCGGCAAATATTTGGTTTTGAATATCCGTTGTTGTGCACCAATTTCAAATTGATATATCTGTACGTCTATTTTCATAGAGTGAGATATACCTTTTGATATTATGTCGATGACATTTACCTATATCAGTGGATGGTTAGGTAAGGAGCATTAAACAGCGGTGTAATTCTTCTTAACCATAAGTACAGTTTTCAACCTACGACACACAGTGAATGAGTTATCAGACTCAAGGGACTTATACAGAGTATTGTATGTTGTCCAGGGTCCATCAGGACAGAGGGGTTTGGTCCTCGTACTACATTCAGTTTACTTATGACTTCTCTAGTTTTTAGACAAGTGTTTCGTGGAAACACAGGGTCCGAATTTGGAGAAGTTATTGGTATTTGAATAGAGTAGAGAACCAGGTGTAGCAAGTATCGGGATTCTTCAAAGTGATCGAAGATGTAGATACTTGTGTATGGTGTTCAGTTGATAGTAATGATTAAGAGAACTTGCTTCTCTTTCAGGTTACTCATAATTGGAAGTATTCCTAAGTTGAGTAACGCTGATCGGTCTCTCTCCATTTAGTTGACATGCACTGGAGACAGCTGCATGATTTGAATCTGGTTCAATTAAATCAGTGCCTCTGGTTCTATACTGGATATAGAACAGTTCATATCTTAACGTTGTTAAGGTACGGGGAGTTGTCTGGCTTATGATTAAAACCAGACTCCGGATAACTCATAGGCACGTTTCAGTAGTGGCTGTTTGTGGGTTGACCCAGGCTATGACGAGGGTTGATTTTCTACCATCTGGAAGATCAATAGTGATATTGTTCTTCACTCGCCACAATTTTAAAAGAAATGGATTTTTTCAGAAAACAGTAGTGGGAGTATGGTAGAACTGGAAGTGATTCCAGAACCGCAAACGATTACTGAAGCTTTGATAAGGAACCTAGAGATTCAATCTGATTTGACATTCCATTGGCCACTCCGCAGATAAGGTGGGTAACTTCAGGCACTCGAGAGGTACTCCGGTAGCCTCAAGGACGGTGACAGGGAAGTTCTTGTTTACCCACAATTACCATTGCTGTTGTTCCAGGCTGCGAGACCCGGCGGGAGGATGAGTATAGCGTCGTTCTAAACTAGTTTTAGAAGTGTACGTCAATATGACTCTGCCAGAGGGTTGTCGTAGTCAGTGGGAGCAGCGGAAGCATTGGTGGACAGGTAGCTTATGTCTATTTATAGACTAGAGCAGATGTAGCGGAGATAGATCATCTAATTCTGACGTGACAGTCATGGGTTTGACTTCATCAGAATAGGGGATGGATCTGTTGAGAAGGTAGTAGGGTATGATATCCTGGTATTTGGATGATATACACAGAGTAGGAAAGGAAACTCCTACACTACGATCGGTTATACTTTGGTCGTCACACAGTGGTTTCTCCACAAAGGAAATGGATTTTATATCTGACATACTGGTTACTGGATCTATGGTTTTAGATCTAGATTTGGGTGGTTTCCCAATCAGGGTACTTGACAGCATTCTAAGAGTATTTAGGATGGACGACTCCTGGCACGGTAGTGTACCGGCAGGTAATGGAGTCACCCTCTCCAAAGGTGTCTTACAGACTAAAGGGGAGAGGGACGTGCATGATTGGCAGATCACTTGCTCAGGCAATTGAGTCAATCGTGAGATGTCAAGTACCACACCAGATGTTGTTCTTGCACTAGATGCAATAAGTAGACATTAATCCAATCTTGGAGAAACAGTCGGAAGCAATTTTAGAACATAAGTGGATATTCTAGGGATATGATAACGACAGCCTCATTCAGGAGACAGTTATCATTCCAGGCTTCCAAGGTGACATGGTCGACAAGGAGGTTGTCAGAGTTATAGTTTTCCTTCTGATGAGGGGCAGTATTTTGGACAGGTGGTCCAAGGCAATACTGAGGGAGGCATGGCGCGCAGGATACTGATTAAGTTCAGTTGACGATACAGTCTAAGAAGTTTGGATTTGGAGTTCATTTATGAGCTAGGTCCCATCAGACATCCAGACATTCTAAGACAGGTATTGCTCATTTCGGGAGATGGCTTTCTCCACGAACTTGAGATATAGAGAGACATAGAAAGAAACAACTAAGCGGATCCACTCACTGAGGCTATTCCTTGAACGCAATAGTTCCGCAAACGAGCTTTGTGAGACTGACTAGTAGAGGAGTTGGATGTTCGGTATCACACGGGCTGTGAGTATGCGACATCGCAATAATTAGCCTTGAGTGCAAGTGGGAGATTGTTGGAGATAGTGCCCTCAGAGTCAATTATTAGGTCACAGGTACGTGATTGTAATGATTGAGGGAGGACCTATCCCGGTAGGACAGTCTTACTCGAGATGATAGTATGCTATCTGGTTTACCTTTATCATCGTGTACTGCTTTAGGTGACATGACACGTCGCTATTACACGTTGATAGAGCCCCTAGGATTCTTGCTTGACCACCAGCAGTATGAGGGCGATCATATAAGTGGGAGCTGGGGGTCTACAAGCATATCCTTAAAAGGTCCCTAGTCGTGGGAGTTTCGAGACCGGGCATCGATACTCCATTAGTAGACTAGTGTATACAGTCGAGACCCCGACGAGGGGCGGTGGCCGGTCTCACAAGCCACTGGTGTCAGTTGGTTCACCTAAGATGTATACAGGTGCTCATTTGGTTATGAGTACACCGGACAGGACTCGCCGGGAACATGCTAGTTGGTCATATACCAGACGTCAGATGGCAGTTCCCTGGTGACATGTGTGCAGGTTAGTTCATCGACCTGGGGATCGTCATTTGTCTCGTGTGAGTTCCCACTGTACTTTGATTACTACCCTACCACGGCTCAAAGGAGTCGTGCAAACAGGTTTTAGTTGGGTACAGTCCCGAGCCACATGGAGGCAGTGAGCGTATCTTCAGGGGTTCGTCTCTCCCGGTATTGGGGGTGAGGTCGCGCTGTGTCTAGGAGAGCCATTACACAAAGTCCTTGGCCAAGGCAAGGAGATTTACTGGTAGGTATTCCAGTAGTATCTCAGGGTGTTCTGGGCTACACTCCGACACGACTTGTACCGCTTTTGGGGGTCTGACTTTCACCAACCCCCTAGGCCCGCCATGCGATACTCATAGACGAACGGACCGGACTGCACGGATATTGTCACTGACAGGCTCAGTAGGGTGTCAGGATGAGTTTACTCATCGACGTCCCTTTTGGTCAATAGCTGGTGGCCCGTCACGTATTGGCTTATACCTCTGACGTGCTAGTGGTTAAATCCACAGCCATAGTATTGACGAGTCTTTAGAGTCCACCACACTTTCAGTTACTCAAGTTTCGGGCGAAACGCTGTAGAGGCCGTATGGAGATATGGCAGGGTCCGATCAGATACGTGCGGTATTGCACGGATCAGGATCGGACGGTTTGTACTAGTGGCCGTATGGTTATATGGCAGGGTTCGATCAAATACGTGCGGTATTGCACGGATCAGGATCGAACGGATATTACTAGCCGGCTTTGGTTTAAGCCGGTCCTAGTTTAGTACAGTGTAGATTTTGTCTCATTGCATTTGTATCCGGACGGAATACAGATGCGGGTGTGTATGCACAGTATCGGGGTTTTCCTGTAATTTATTACGGGACCAGTTTTCTGGAGTTGCCAGTTTGCATTCCGTTCCGGCCGGTTTTCCTT
The DNA here is from genome assembly GCA_030015575.1 of Agapanthus africanus. Taxonomy (NCBI): domain Eukaryota; kingdom Viridiplantae; phylum Streptophyta; class Magnoliopsida; order Asparagales; family Amaryllidaceae; genus Agapanthus; species Agapanthus africanus. The sequence goes on along the minus strand of CM057338.1, from coordinate 268,786,687 downwards.
TGTTCTTTCCCGGCCGGACTTTTCCGATGGAGGGGTAATTTGCAGTTTTGCAAATTACACTTTGTGGAGGACTTATTTGCATATGGGTTGATATGATAAGCATCTTTGCTTTTCATGTGATTTGATGAGATTAGAAATGATTTGAGGTTGAGGTTAAGTTTAGTGATCATTATGTCTTTGTATGTGGTCACCCCTTCACTTTACACTACCATCACCTCCCTTCATGCTTGATTAATCCCTCCACCATTCTCACTTCATATAGGGGCCGGCCAAAATTATTGAGTGTGTGAGAGAGGGTCATTTGGTATTCTTGTTCTCATATTTCCTTCATCTCATTCTCATATAGTGAAAAATGAAAGCACCATTTTCACACCTTCATTCCTCCATCCAAAGGCAACTCCAAACCCCAAATGAGACTAGCATGTTCTACACTATATCCTACAGCATATCTTGGACGCGTCGGGTAGCCTACTTCGCGCCCGAGTTGCCTCGGCATAGAGGCGGGAGCCCGTAAAAGTACCCGGCTTCGTGGTGCCCTTTCCGACGAGGAGGAGACGGACGGAGATCCCGCGAGGAGATCGGAGTGGAGATGAAGACCGGAGGACTTGGATCGTATGGTATACTTCTCTACCCCCTCTCTAGATAGCTTAGACTAGTTTAATGGCCCGATCCGGTTTTAGTGCGCGGTGGTGCAGTTTTGCCAAGTCCGCAAAAATTTATGTTTACCACCGTTTCCGCGTTTGGCCGTCGGATTGACGGCCGGGGCGCCGCCGTGCACTTACACTCCGGCGGTGGGTTTACAGTGGGGTGCTCGGGGATGAGGAAGATGAAGGCGATGGTGGTACGTGGAAGGGAAGAGGGGAGAGCGAGAGTGAGTGAATGAGAACGAGAGAGGGGGTCGGTTGTGAGGATATGGGATGAGGGGAGCGGGTCATAGGGGTAGCGCGAGGGAGATGGGGGTCGCGGGGTCAGTTGGCGTGGGCTCCGTCGTGGGAGCGAGTTGAGCGGGGGAGGAGCGAGACGTGGACGAGAGAGATGGGGGTCGTGGTTGAGCGGTCGTGGGGGTTCGTTGGGCGAAGGCGAGGTCGCGGGTCGTGGGGGTTTTGGCGGGAAAGAAGGAGAGGGAGAAGAAGAAGAAGAAGAAGAAGGGGGGAGAGGGAAGTCGGGTCGGGTCTGCAAGGGTCGGGTCGGGTTTGGGATGAAGGGTGAGGGAAAGGGTTTGGTTGAAGTAGTTGGGCCGGGTCGGGAAAATTATTAGTTGGGCTGGGCTTGGGTTTGGGAAAATGAGAGCTTTGTTTAAGCTGAGGGTTTTAGAAAAAGATTGGTTAGGGTTTAGGAAAAATTATAGAAATTATATTTAGAAAATATAAAAAATATGAGTTGAAAAAAAATTTAAATATAAATTTTGGGGAAATTATTTATTAAAATACAGAAAATATTTCCAACGGAACCGAGTATTACAGTTTTTTTAATGGCTGAAAATATTATTTTAAAGAATAGAAAAATATAATGGCAAGGGGTATTATAGTCAACTTTTAATGGAATGCAAGGCCCCGATGATAGTTATGCCTAGAAAAATAGTTAATGGTACTTATATTTAATTTTCCCAATTTCATGTCCTTAAAATGTTGAAAAAGTTGAAAGTTGCTGGATAAATTTAGGCAAACATAGCCTAATTAATTTACAGGGCTCATGAGGCTCTTGTTTTGGTTAAAAATACCAGTTTTGGATACGGAGTTGAGGTAACTATAGTTTATTTTTAAGTGGATGTAAGGGATGCAAACTATGGTTTGCAAGTCCCAAACTCCAAAAATTGAGTTTGCAAAACTTTAATCGGATTGGAGTTGAGATAACTGCAGTTTTCTTAACATTACAGTTATCTCAACTCCAAAATGATAGCCAAACACGCTAAAGTTAGGATTTTTGAGTTTGATTTTGCTAACTGATGATGCTTGTAAGTGGGATTTTCCTAGATCACGACACATAGCTGATGACGTGTCACGTAAGCCCGCTAGATTCCTGGAGCTGCGGAGCTGGAATAAGTATGAGGCATGGGGGACATTCCTCGGTACCTTGCCTCCGAGATTGCACCCGCCTTTCAGATGACCTTCCCGAAGCACGTTCCCCCTGCGGCTGACCGTCAGCCATTAGCTCATCTCCGAGCTATCCTATAGCTGAGACTCCTCAGCTCATTTGCTCGTCTCTGAGCTATCATATGTCTAAGATTTCTCAGCTTTCCTATTTGGGTAGGAGCATGAAGCCCGAGCGACCCGTAACTACTTCGTGTATCCCGCCATGACGAGACCTCCGCCGCTCCATGTCCCGCATCCCATGCTGGCATATCTCGCCATTAATGAGCATATCTCGTCATTAATGAACGTATCCCGCCATCAACGCGAACGTGACACAAGGACGTAACGGACGGTAAGAATCTCGTATCGGCTCGATCCAAGCGATCGCTATATAAATCTTTCTTCCAGACGATTTAGGTATCTCAAACTCATTCCAATACACCGCTCTTCTGTCATAATATTTTTCGGTACTTATTTGATCGTCGGAGGGCCCTACGTACAAGTAGCTCGGCGTCAACAACAACCAACAACCCATTGAAATCCATACGTTCAACCCTCATCTCAAATCTCAACCGTTCAGTACCGCTGGTTATAAGATTAACGGAGAACAACATCTCAGACCTCCATCACTGACTACATGAAACTGCAGTTTAGAAAACTTTATTCCATTTCCAAACAGGGCCTAACCGGTTTATCGGTTGAACCGGTTGCCTGTTTGATCCAAGCGTCAGGAATTAAGCCGTACGCTGAAGATGAACCCTTCCAATCTTTGGATTCTCTTCTGATACCCAAATCCTACGAACCATTCTCAATAATTGCCGTCATCTTTCTTAAACGTCGTCATCAACTAAATCTGAGATTTCTCCCTACGTGCTCTTTTCCCTTCTCCTCTCCTTTCACTTTAACAACTCTCCGATCCCTAAATAAAATTCCCAATTAATAAATTCAATCCCCAAAACTTATTTTTTCTTTCTTTCTCTCCCATGGCGGCCATCAACCGCCTCCTCAGGTCTTCCTCCGCCGCGGCCACCTTTCGATCGCCGGCTCTCAAGCTCCTGGGCTTCTCCTCGCTCTCCTCTACGAGAGATCGCTCCGAGAGGAACGTGCAGTGGGTGTTCTTGGGGTGTCCTGGCGTCGGCAAGGGTACATACGCGAGTCGGCTCTCGAATCTCCTCGGCGTTCCTCACATCGCCACCGGCGATCTCGTCCGCGATGAGCTCAACTCATCTGGCCCCCTATCTAAGCAGGTATGCTAAATTTGTTGGCTTGATTGAAAATTCTGGGTTTGGATTTGGGAGTGAATTGTTATGGAACTGATAGTTTGGATAGCATGCTTCCCCAACCTTCTAGGATTCTATTGCATGTTCTTTGATGCTTATTAATACAACGACAACTACAACAAGCCTTCGTCCCAAATTTTTGGGGTCGGCTATGTGAATCCTTCTCTTCCATTAAGGACAGTCTTCTCGGTTAAATTAACAATTCAATATATCGCTCATAATTGCTTATATCCATATTCTGTTAGATCCACCCCTACCCTTAGTTGCGCCATGAACTATAATTTTGTCACTTTGCGTAACCGGGGCATTGATTGGTCTCCGTTGCACATGTCCAATCCATCTCAATTGGTTTTATTGCATCTTATCCTCTATAGGAGTTAGCTCTGCCTTATTACGAGTACACTCATTTCTTATCCTGTCTTTTAGTATATTACCACTTATTCATCTTAACATTCTCATTTCAGCCACACCCATTTTTTTGACATTGTTTTTTAATTGCCCAACATTCTGAACCATTTGATGCTTATTAATGCTGTATGAAAATGTTGTATGGTTTATGCAATTTTCTTTCTTAGGCTCTCTTCTTTAGCATTCAATCCATGAGTATGGTATGTTATTAGATCATGAGTATGTATTCGTAGTGCTGAATACATGTTATTGTATCTTAATGGTTATTGCAAGTTCTTTGATACCACCTTGATAATATTACTGTGTTACTGGAACTCTGTGATCTATTCATTTGTCTCTGCCTTTGAGAAATCATACAATCACTCACTTGTATTCATAATCTGTGGGTCTTAACTCCCAAAAACTGCCAAAAGGTTATCCCGTTTGGCAGCAAACTGAAAGGACTATAGACTACGAAAAATTACCAGACCAACGGTCAACACTTAATGGTGTTAAATGAATGTGAATGTTTTAAATGACTTTTTACCCCTTAGCATTAGATAAATTTAATAATAATTAGAATTCTATTATAGTATGCTTGGTTGTTAGTGCTCATGGAACACTAGCAGCGGAGGGTGGCAACATCATGTGGAGGGAGGAGGTGGGTACGAGGCAAAGAGGAGAGAGTGGTGGTGGTTGGGTTCAAGGGCAGTCCATGATTTTGAACGATGAGCAGCGGGCATGGAATCAAGGAGCAGGTTTTAGGAATAGTGGCCATGGGTTCGAGGAGTAGGTTTTAGAAATAACGGGCATGAGTTTGAGGAGAAGCGGGCATAGGTTTGAGGAGCAGGTTGTAGGAAGGCGAGGGTTCGTGGAGCAGAGGGCATGGGTTTGAGGCATGGTGAGGACCGAAGGCATGGGTTTGAGGATTTTGGCAGTGGGCGTGGGTTCAAGGATTTTGCTGAAATTTCCTTGTGACCGAGCATATTTCTCGATGAGTTTTGATTGATTTGTGTAGTGATCGATTGATTTACCTTTTTCTTTTGGCCTAAGGCAAGGATCTCAAAGGTTTGGAGTTTGAATATTAGAGATCAAAGGAGTAGGGAGAAGGCGGAGAGGAGGGAGAGTTAGGAAGAGGAAGTCAGTGACGAGAGCGAGGAGGGAGGATGAGAATGGAGTGGCGACAGAGAGGAGGCGAAGAAGAGGAACGAGGGAGGAGGGTGAAGGCGGAGAGCATGGAGTCGAAGAGAGAAGGAATCTGCCAATTTTTGTCCTAGATCAAACTTGATTTCTTTACCAAGAAAACAATATCTATAATGTTCCTACACAACAAATTACTTATTTGTAATAACTTGCACTGATTTATTGATTATATTTTTCTTGTAGCTGGCTGAAATCGTCAATCAAGGCAAATTGGTGTCTGATGAAATTATTATAAATCTGTTGTCTACACGTCTTGGAGAGGGAGAAGCCAAGGGTGAATCCGGATTTATTCTTGATGGTTTTCCACGAACAGTAAGACAAGCGGTAAGCAATATATAGTCATACGAAACATGAAAAAGCACTAGTTATGCTTTGTCACGTCTGAAATTCAAGCTTTGGAACCAAACTGAAATAGTCTAAGAACTTTATGTAGTTTGTAATGGTGTGCATTTCACTCCAAATTGTTGACCATTGTGCAGGAGAAAACACGCGCGCGCACGCGTACACACCATGTTGGCAAGATAAATTTTAGAGTTTTTTTAAATTTCTTTTCCTTTAATTTAAATTCTTATACAGAAGGATATTCTTGAGAACTTACTTCCCGACTGCTTATTTGTGTTTGAACAATTGACTCTTTTATTTATGAGTCTTCCATACTGCTATTTCAAAATTATTGTGATTCATAATGCTTTAAGTGTGGCACTGTGGCATTTATATATTTGTTATCTTTTGGATCCACCTTTGCTGTTGTACACGAAGTAGGGTCAGAAGCGCACCTGCCTTGCTATTGTCGAGTCTGTATAAGAAAGTCGTCAAAGTAGGATTTCCAATAATTTATATTTTCATTCACACGTTCCAGAGTAAAATTATTCATTCCTCTGTTTCCCCGTTTGTATTAACAAGGTGTTGCCTCTACCTTAATCTTTATCATTTTTTTTGGGGGGGGGCACCAAGAAGACAGAATGTCTGAACATTGTAAATAGAAGTAGAATAAATTATATAAATGAAATTCTACCCTGAGGTTTATGAGTTTTATATTGCGTAGTGCAAAGTGATGCACATCATGGGATTATGATTGGAAGAGAGTGGCCAATGCATGGTCTCAAAGCTGGTTAATCAACATAATATAATGCTTCATTCTAATAAATTTAAAACTGAATACCCAAGCTAAAGGGGGAAAGGATATCTCATCCAGAACATATAATTCTAGTTTCTTTAGGCCATACCTTCTACCATAAAAATTTAGTTTAGGGTGTGCTATCACATTTCTCCTCCTAATTTGTTACAGGTTGTGTACGATAGCAGCTACAGTCATTTACAATGGGGCTTATTTCCTGAAAGCACCCTCACCCCTGTGCTTTGGGCAAATTCACAATAACCTACCTAAACAATCTCTGTTATGCAATCCCTCCCCTATACTTTTATTCCATTAGTCCTTAAGTACCTTATACTTTATTTCCGTTACTTTCTGAAAGAAAACAATAGAAAAAGGTCTTGTGCCTTGCATGTGACCTATACTCCTCACTTTTAATCCCAAAATCGCCCTTCTTCCCCAACTTGAGCTGTTGTGCCCCTTAGTCCAAGTCTTCTACATTACAATTTCCCCACTTCTCAATTTGAACTAACAAAATTAAGCAAACCATATAGAAATTGAAAGTATTTGAAGAAAATAGGAAGAATTAAAATGATAATTGAAAATAATAACTCAAATTCAGTGATAACTTAGGGTTGTGGTTATGATACAACAACAACAAGCCTTCCTCCCAATTTTTTTGAGCTGGCCATATGAATCCTTCTCTTCCATTCCGCTCTTTCAAGGTCCGTCTCCTCGGTTAGATTAACAATTAAAGTATCGTTATTAAGTTCTTTATTCCATGTTCGTTTAGGTCTACCTTTATCCCTAGTTGCGCCATGAACTATAATTTTGTCACATTGTCTAACCGGGACATTGATTGGTTTCTGTTGCACCTGTCCAAACCATCTATTTAGGGTTGTGGTTATGAACTTATGAGACCTCAAATTCAACAAAATTAAAAAAACTCACCGCCTTCTCATCTTTAACCACCATCGACACGTTCAACTTCAGCCATTTGTTGAAGAGAGTGGAGAAATTTGAGTGCCCTGATTCAATTAAGGAGTGAAAATGAAGACAAACGAATTTTGATTGAGAATGGATGAGGATAGTTTGGTCATTTGGGGTTGTGTGTGTTGGGGGGGGGGGGTGCTTAGTAACTGAATGAAAGTATCAGGGAGGGATTGCATAACAGAAATTGTTTATATATTTGGGAAATAGACCTAACTACAGGGCTTTTTCAGAAAATAAGCCGTAAAATAATTTTTATATTTTCATTCACATTCCCGAGTGAAATTATTCATCCCTCGGCTTTCCCGATTGTATTACCAAGGTGCATGCCTCCACCGTAATAGTGGGTTTCACACAGAAGACAGGATGTCTTAATATTGTAAATAGAGAAGTAGCTTAAACTTTATAAATAAAAATTCTACTTGGAGGCTTATGAGTTCATATTGCATAGTTTAAAGTTATGCAAATAAATGGGATCATGGTAGTAAGAGAGGAGCCACTGCATGGTCTTAAAGCTAGTTCATCAACATAATTTAATGATTCATTCTACTAAATTTAAAATTGAATACCAAGCTGAAGGGGGGAAATGATATCTTATCCAAGACTATATAATTCTGGTTATTTTAGCCATGCCTTCTATCATGGAAATTTAGTTTAGGGTGTACTATTTATTCTTTCCTTCAAATTTGTTAGTTTTATATAATAGCAGCTACTGAAGTATGTTAGCGTATTGAATATGGACGGATTACTGTAGTGGGTTCCTATAGCATGGTATTGTTACCGCTGTTTGCATCGATTTAAATTGTGGAAGCCCAACTTAAACCACTTCTATAACCCCCCCCCCCCCCAACAATAGTAACCGTACACCATGCTTTTGTGATACATGGCTACAGTAATTAAACCGCAAAAGTAAAACCTTTCACAATCTTGTTTCCCCAGGTGTATGCTCAATCAGCATAGAATACAAGGAAAAGAAGCTATGTGTGCACACATAATAATTTTTCCATTCTCCCATCAGTTTGATGTTTTTTTTCCCTTTTTTCGTTTTGGAATCGACCCCCTTCGGGAATCGAAGCTGAAACCTCTCACATTGGAGAGGAAATTGGTACCAACTGTGCTTAGTCCAGTTGTTCAGTTCGATGTTTTTGCCGAAGGGTTTATAAGACACATGTTTCCATGGGCAGAGCCAGGGGGTGGGCTGAGATCCGGGCCCACCGAAGGCTCCAATATTCCTTATATACCTATATACATAGGGTCTTAATATCTGAAGGAAAAGACGACTGTTTGTAAAGGCAGCTTGTCTGGTAATATGTAAATATCCTAATTATATGCCTATTGATGAGCAATTATGTTTCTTTAGAAGGAAATATTTTAATTGATTTGAAAAAGAATGATGTCAAATGCCAAATCTAAATATGTCAATTACTTAACAAATATGATTTATCGATGTCAATTACTTGAAAAATATGATTTATCGAAAATGGAAGAGTTGAGTTATTTTTCTTATTAACAATTTAGTATTAGTAAATGGTAATCATCAACCAAATGAGGCATAATTTGACATTATGTATGAACTACGTTCTTTCTTAATATAAAAATGTATATTTTTGACCAAACAAAGTGGTTCTATGGTGTAGTGGTTAGCACTCCAGACTTTTGAGTTCCAAAAAAAAGAAAAATAAATAAATAAAATAACCCTCCATCTATTTAAAGAAAATTGTAACATGTCTTTTAAATTACAAATCAACTAAAGTGATGCTTAATAGATGTACCTTTTATTCTTAATGGTGATTTTTTTTACTATATAGATGAATTTGAATCTTAAACTACTTATACAATTATAAATTAAAACGAAAGATGGATCTATGACTGTTTCTATGTAATATTATTTTAGAAAAGCAATCACGCATTTTTAGTTTAAGACTCCTAAATGTTTCAACTAGACTCCTAAATGTAAAGTTGGGAATTGAGCAGCGATCATTTTCATGTGGCTTCTGCATATTCAGGAAATTCTTGAAGGAGTGACTGATATAGACCTGGTGGTCAATCTGAAGATTAGGGAGGATATACTACTTGAGAAATGCCTTGGGAGGAGAATTTGCAGCCAATGCAGAGGAAACTTCAACGTTGCTGATATTAACATCAAGGGTGAAAATGGGAAGCCTGATATATCTATGGCCCCACTTCTGCCACCCGCACACTGTGCATCAAAACTTATTACTCGATCTGATGATAATGAAATGGTGGTAAAAGAGCGGTTGCGTATATACCATGAACTGGTATGCTCGCTCCACCTCCTTTACTTCAGTGATATGATTTCTACAAGCTTACAATTTTTACATCATTTTAAAATCCTACGAGGATGGCCTGTTACTTTATAAAGCACTCTCTTTTTGCCTCAACTTTAGGTTGACATCTTTTAGCCATGCATATCATAACTATAGTCCTTGCAGAGATTGTATTTGCAAATGCTTGACTTCTTCCACTTCTAGAGTAATATCTGGTTTGCTTGGGATCAAATCTTGGATAAGTGTGATGTTCCACATTATCTTTGAGTAAATCACCAGCACTGTCCACTTTCAACTGCCATTCTTGCGTCTAGATGATTGTTTTAATTAATCCCTCTGTTCAATTAAATATGTTTTAAGTTCTTATGAGTTTTCTTATATATCACCCAAAACATATATACTTCTATATTTCACAACCCCCCCCCCCCCCCCCACAAAAGAAAAAAAGAAAAAAGAAAGAAAAACTTATATACTAATTCCATATTTCACCGCAATTCTTCTAAGCTATCCAAATATATCCCCCTTGATTCCTGATTAGTTATGGAGGCATGTCAAGGGAATATTACGTTAATTAACCATTTAACTCTAGGAAGACAAAAGTAACCCTTAAAGATCATCACCTTCAACCTTTGCCTCCACTTTCTTCATGTAAGTTATTAATTAGGGTTCTCTTTCTCTAATCCAAAGTTTGGGGCTTATACTCAATCTTAGGAATTAATGCCTTTTTTAATTAGGTTTTTCTAGTTGACATGCTTTCCAATTTTCATTAACAATAAAATTACAAAGTTTATATTTTGTTGAGTTGTGTGGATTAAATAGTTCCACATTAGAAAAACTATGAGGGATACATGGGTATAAGATATAAGACGAGCCAAACCTCAGCGAGGCTTGAGTCTTATTGATGGAGCCCACTTATATTAAAAGCCCGTGTACATTCATAAATAATATATATAATCGTCCGTCTCATTCTCTTGAAAAAATATATATATAAATCTAACATGGTATCATAGCCAATGGCTCGATCCAAAACCTCAACAATACCACAATACCTCTGAGAGAAACAGTTTACAAGCACAAAAAAGTGTCTCCGAGAGATCTAACTCTACAAGTGGTGTGCAATCCACGTGACAACCACACACAAAAAAGTGATGGTTACATGTGAGAGATACATGTGTATAAGATATAAGATGGACCAAACCTCAACGAGGCTTGAGTTTTATTGATGGAGTCCACTTATATCAAAAGCCTATGTACACTCATAAATGTTATATATAATCGCCTCTCTCATTCTCTTGAATATATATATATATATATAAAGTGCCTCTGAGAGACCTAACTCCAAGTGTTGTGCAATCCATGTGACAACCACACCAAAAAAAGTGATGGTTGCATGTGAGAGGGAGTGTTGAGATGTGTAGATTAAATAGTCACATATTGGAAAAACTATGAAAGATACATATGTATAAGATATAAAATGGGCCAAATTTCAACAAAACTTAAATTTTATTGATGGAGCTCACTTATATCAAAAGCCCGTGTACACTCATAAATAATATATATAATCGCCCCTCTCATTATATATATATATAGGGAAGAGCCCTTAGGAAGCTTTTTGCGTTAGGTGTCGGCAAAAAGCACGGCCTTTACCATTTTATTCGACGGTCGGCACCGGCCATCTTGATCTCCATCGTCTAACATGTCGATACACCAAATTTCATATGATTCCAACACCTTTTCACCATTGATTTAGTCGGTGCAAAATTAATGGTTTACCGACAATAGAACTTTTTACATTATTAAATCAATGGTGAAATTGTGTTGTAATCATATGAAATTTGGTGTATCGACAAATTCAAGAATTTGTAATCATATGAAATTTGGTGCATCGACAAATTCGAGGATGAAGATAAAGTTGGAAGGTGCCGATCGTCGAATAAAATGGTGGAGGACGTACTTTTTGCCGTTGCCTAACGCAAAAAGCCTCCTAGGGCCTCTTTTCTCCATTATTCTCATATATATATATATATATATATATATATATATATATATATATATATAAAATTCATTGAAGAGGTGACAAATGAGCTAATGGTTAAGTGGTCGAGAGAGGAAAAGAGAACCTAGTGTGAAGGATTCCAAATTCTTTGAAGAGGAAAAAAATGATGGAATTGTGGAGTGATTGATTGAGAGAGGGGAAGAGGACACAACCTTGAGGGCTTTTACTCTTGACTCTATGTATCGGTTTAAATATTAATAACCAACCCTAGTTTGATAATGACGGAAATGGGTATTTTTAGATAACGGAGGAGAATTCTGGGTGAAATATGGACTTTCAAAGTTTCAGGGGTGAAATATAGAAATATAGAATTTTTGGGGTTGATATATAGAGAGAGAACCCCCCCAGCCCCCCCCCCCCCCCCCCCCCCCCCGCGCGAGTATTTAACATTTTTGGTGAATTTTATTGACTATCTAGAATTAGCTTCTTATCTAGTTGTGGAATATTGATTAGATATCATTAAGACCTAATCTAATTCTCATCAATTAACTTTTCAGAAAAATGACTAAGCAGTTTAATTATTTAACGCTATATTTATGATTTCAAATATTTTAAAATTTTGTTAGGCCACCGATATCAACAATCTGATGGTCAATAATAGATGTGTATTGGATAACTTAGCTTAGGATGATTGTTCTAGATGTGTATCCGATGAAACATAGGAGTTGTTACTATTCAAGGACCCTGTTAGAAATTATTTCTCTATGGTGCATGTTTTGTGAACAGATAGCAGTTCCAATAAAAACAAGGGCTCTTGTGTAGAGGACCCCCAATAAAGAGGACTCTCATTCTGTTTAATTGTATCCAAAAAAATAAATAAATAGAAGATTTGTAAATTCTTGGGCAAAGCAATCAGTTCTAAGATTGGATTTATTGTCAGTGTTGATCTTGATTTGTGAATGCAAGATTTCAGGATGCAGAAAATTATTGATATGGATATATATTTTTTAATTAAAGCTTCGGTTTTTCTTCTTCTTCCACTTTTTTAAATTGTGGTCCTGTGGGTATGATATTGCTCTTAGTGTGCTATTTAAATATCATTATCACCATTTCTTCACACCTTATTAACGAAAAACTTGCATATATTTAAATTTTCCATGACAAGTTTGATGTTTTTTGCCCTTCCTGTAGAGTCAACCAGTGGAAGAGTTTTACCGTAAGCGAGGAAAACTTTTGGAGTTTGAACTTCCTGGGGGGATTCCAGAGTCTTGGCCAAAGCTATTGCACGCATTGAATCTCGATGACAACGATCACAAACAATCCGCTGCTGCATAACCCAACAATTAGATTCATGTACCTGCCAGCATGTTTGCAATTTCTCGTGTTTGGTCATTTTTAATACCATTCTTTAAATAAATTATGGGGGGAAAAACCCTCATTTCTCACCTGTTCTTCATGGTTGGAGAGGATGAATTGTATTTTAATAGAGTGAATTCTTACATTGCCAAGAAAGTTAGGACGAGAACAATAGGTACGATACAATGTAAGCAGTAATTTTGATTTCACGGTGACTAGTTGTATTCGTTGGAATTTGATCATCCAAAATAATCTGTAAATTATGTTATGCGGAACTTAAAATGGCAGGATATTTTGTCACTCTGTTGTCATTAAAAAGTGAAACTGGGTTGAATGAGATTGATTGTTTATCCTATTAAAACTGATGATATCCTCCTAGTCCTGTTTGATTAGATATTGTTTATATAATTGGAGGGAAAAAGGAGGGAAATACCAAATTAAAAGGAAAACGATAAAGAAGAGAGGAACCTATTGTAAGGATGTCACACCAATAAATTTATAAGGTGTAAAGAAAAAAGATTTTAAGAATCTTAGGTATAAATACTCCATTAATTGCATTTGCATTTGTGAATCACGTGTCTTTATCCTTTTGTGAATCATAAAGTGCGCGCGCGAGAGAGAGGGTGGCACAGGCACCTATAAAAATATGGAAAAAGTGTGGGATTTTATTTTATTTTTTTGACATTTTCGTTAAACAAATGAGAAAATGACACGTGCGTCACCGTGTTTTACTTGTAATAGTAGGATATGGATATCTGCCAACGAGATTGTTAAAAAGGAAGGATTATTGGAATCACAAAACATTCAAGTCACTTAACTAATAAACTGCATTTATGCTTGCTACCCATCATGTTTTGTTTCATGTCACCCACCTCCTCCACCATCTATCCAACAGCACCTTATTCATATCCCTTATATTTTTGACTCCCAATCCACCCTCTTACTTTGGTTTGCAACCACCGTTTCACAAAGGGTACGCTTGGTATATGGAGTGAATAATTGCCGGGAATTCTTACATTTTCGGAAATATAATGACCGGCATATAATTCCAATGAATCTTTCATTGACGTGCTTGGCAGGCTTTAATTATTTACGATAATATATGTATATGCAACTGCCTACCGGAGGCGAGACCGGTGGAGGACCGATGGATGATGGCGAGACCGGTGGCAAACTGCCGATCGGCGGCGGGCTAGCCGGCAGCAGCCGACGGCAAACGATCGATCGGTGGCGGGGCCAGTTGGCTGCGAACGGTCGATCGGTGGCCGACGGTGAACGGTCGATCGATGTGTTAGTGATATGTATGCCCTAGAGGTTATTATTGTAAATTATAGTGGATACTTAAACATATATATATATATATATATATATATATAAATATAGAACATTCTTGCTCAATATAATAGTATGCTATCTAGTTACTCTTTATCTTAACATGTACACTTGTTCTAGTTTAAAATTTCTTTGATACATATTGATAAAATCCTTAGGATGTTTGCTTGACTACTAGGAATATGATATAGATCATACTAGTAGGGCCTGAGTAGTCTACAACCACATCCTTGAAGTGTTCCTTATCAAGAGGGTATCGAGACAGGGCATCAAAATTCCAGTGTAAACTAGTGTGTACGTTTTTTGACCTTGTATGAGGCGATGGTTGATCCCACAACCATTGATGTTTGACACCAAAGATTGTATAGAGGTGCTCATTGGAGAATGAGTATACCAAACGGACTCGTCGAGAACTCATACATGATACCATATTTATCGTCAGATAGCAGTTCTCTGGTGACACTTGTACAGATTAGTCTGTAGATCCGAGATCGTTATAGTGTCTTGTATGGTTCCCATTGTGCTTTGATTACCTCCCTACCACGGCTTTACTGAGTCGTGCAAACAGGTGGTAGTTGGGTACAGTCTCGAGTCAAATGGAGCCAGTGAGCGATAGGAGGGGTTTCATCTCTCTCAGTATTGGAAGTTGATGTTGTGCAATGCGCGATTTGCTATAACTGCAAGTCCCTGGTCAAGGCTGATGAGATTTACTGATAAATGTTATCAGTAGTTTCTCGATTGGTTATAGGCCACACATCAGCATGACTTATCGAGTTATTGGGGTTTGACGATACCACCCTAGATCCGATATGCAACATATCAGACGAAAAGACCGGACTGTACGGTAAGTATTGCTTATAAGATCTACAGGGAGTTTTGGAAAATTTTACTTGTTGATATTCTATACGTTCAATACCTAGGTAGCCGTTACGTGCAGCTAGTACCGCTGACGTGCTTGTAGGTATTTAATGTGATCATTACCTACTGCCAGCTTATTGACGAGTTTTTAGAGTCCCACATAGAGATTTCCTAACTCAAGCAAAACGAAGTAGGGTATGCATAGTGATATGTGCGGGAGCTCAATTAAATACGAGTATATGATACCGTATTCTAATATAACGTTTCTTTATATTAACCAGATTATATTTGATATAACCGATTATTAAATAAGTGTTTATTTAATAATTATATATATATATATATATATATATATATATATATATATATATGAGATTAATGGAGGAAAGAGGCCAAAGGAGGGAATTTCCTCCTATGGCATCAAAAAAATACATCCTCTCTTATTTTTTCCGACGATCGACGCCTACCATCTTCATCGTTATTATTTAAGATGTGGGTACACCAAATTTCATGTGATTCTACAACTTTTTCACCGTTGATTTAGTGGGTTCAAAATAACGGTTTACCGACAATAGAACTTTTTACATTGCTAAATCAACGGTGAAAAGGTTGTAGAATCATATGAAATTTGGTGTACCCACATCTTAGATGATAACGATGAAGATGGTGGGTGCCGATCGGCATAAAAAATGAGCGAGGGTGTATTTTTTCAACGTCATAAGAGGAAATTCCCTCCTATGGCATCTTTCCTCCATTATTCTCTCTTTCTCTCTCTATATAAACTAATATTATGTTCACTTGATATTTTCTTCTTTTTATATATATATATATATAAACTTATGTGTGACATGGTTGACTATACACAAGAGTTGTGTATATAGGAATTGCATGGGGTTAAAGATAAGAGAATAATGATTTACTTAAATGAATTTGTGTGAAAAAAGAATGGGTCATTTCTTTGGAACAAACTAGAAAGCATGACTCATTTCTCTTTTCATTTATAATTCATATAAGTTTTATCATTTGTACTTATCCACAATTCTAAGCTCATTCTCATCACCGTCTTCATCTTCTTCATCTCTTTTTTTGAAATAATATTCATTCAAGAGAAAAGAAAAAAAAAGAATTTTTAGTGAGCAAAAGTCCTACTTTATCAACCTAAACCAAACTAGCAAATTAGTTTGGCTTGTTCTCTTTACTAATAATTTGATTAATGAAGTGTGAGCTTGAATTAGAGTAGCCTCAAGGTGGATTATCTTCGACAAAGAAGACATTAAGAAAGCTTGCTCAAGGGTCTTCTACTTGGAGCTTTAGAAGTGAAGGACTAGACTATAAAGGTTGTAATATTTTCATAGTAATTAAAAAGCTCTCTTTTTATTGTCAAGTTTAAGTTTTTAGTCTCGATTTTATGGTTTGTGGAGTTTTTGCTCTCTAGGTTTTTTGAAAACCATTCTACCATACTTATAAATTCATATTGGAATGCCAAAACTCTATCACAATGGCCGGCTGCCTGGTTGTGTCAAGAGAGGCCGGTGGCGGATGGCGGACTGTCATGGCTCATAAGAATATTTTGTGGTAATACAGGACATAAAGGATAGAGGTATGTTTGGGGAATAGAATTACCATGCAATCATGTGACCAGCAACCATTCCTGCATGAATATAATACTACACTACACACAAACCACAAGAAGCTAACCAAAGCTAATTTGCTTCCTGATGGAGGTCGGTTTCTCCTTTAGATGGTGTCCTCCGTCGATCTTGGGGCCAACCGTATCGAACAGTTGAGATTTGATGTGATGATTGAGTGTGTGGGTCTCAATGGGTTGTTGGTTTTCGTTGACGCTGAACCACCTGCAAGGAAGTCCTGGGGTGGGAAATCACTGTAGGACCCTCCGACGATCAAGTAAGTACCGAGGAGTAATTGGGAAAAGTAGCGGCGTATTGGAAATGAGTTCGACGTACCTGAGTCGTCTGAAAGAGGGGTTTATATAGCGGTCGCCAGGAGCGAGCCGACGCGAGATTCTCGCCGTTCGTTACGTCCCTGTGTCACGTTCGCGTTAATTGCGGGATACGCCTATAAATGATGAGATACGCTAGCGTGGGAGACGGGACGTGGAGCGGCGGAGATCTCGCTGTGGCGAGATACACGGAGCCGTTACGGGGGTGATCGGGCTCCGTGCTCCCAGCCAAACAGGGACGTTGAGGAGTCCCAGCTACAAGATAGCTCGGAGATGAGCCATTGGCTGACGGTCAGCTGAAGGGGAAGGTACTCCGAGGAAGTCTTCTTAGAGGATCTGGTGCAGCCTCGGAGGCGTGGCGCCGAGGAACGACCCCGATGTGTTATATTTATCCCAGCTCTATTGCCCCCAAGAATCTAGTGGATTTGCGTTGATGGCACGTCACCTGCTACGTGTCATGATCTGGGGAATTCCTATTTATGGGTATCATCATTAGCCCTCCACTCTCGTTCCGACCAATTTGTTGGCCGGGTCGAGAATGACTATCATCCCGGTCTTCAATAATTCAGCTCGGCGCCGAGAATTCTTTGTAATGGGTTGTCTGAGGATGATACGACATTTGGCGGATGCGCCTCTCCGATTCCTGGATCCATATGGCGACTCACCAAGCCCCTTGATTCCTCCTTGTATCTTTGGTGAGGTCAGCGGATCGGCAAAATGATTGCGCTTTAAAGAGGACACCGCATCGCTCGCTCAGTCTGTTGGCCTTCGTGCCACGTGTCCACCGTAGGGTGGCGGGATGCGAGAGGTCATCAGTTGAATCCGAGTGGGGGGAGAGGTGTCCAATAGTCGATCGCCATATAGAGTCCTCATGGCCATTGGGTGCGACGTTTCATTTCGGCGGGAATAGATTTAGGCCGTTGGATGGTTTTTTTCCGAGCGTATAAATAGGGGAGGCCATCCCCTGACAGACATTTTTCCCTAGTCGTTTTCTGCCATTCGAAGATTGCTCGTCACGCCTTTGCTTAGGTTGGACCTTCAACCAAAAACCCTTCTTCGGCCAATCCTTTCTTCGGTTAGATGTCTTCTTTCGAATTATCCATTGATGTAGTTGGGGTTGAATCGGACGATGAGGCTTCAGCTTCTGAAGCCGAGTCCAGTGGCTTTTCTTCCTCTTCGACTTCCGATTGCCGAGGAAGTTCTTCTTCCTTTCTCTTCGTCTTCTGCGTCGAGCTCACCCCTGAAGGGGGGCGACGCCATTGTACTTCGTCGTCGGGCGGAGAAGAGGGTCCCCAAGGTGCGCATCGAAAATACTCATGATGCGGCCTTAATGTTGAATCGCTTGGACGAGCTTTCCAATATCCGGGCTCGTTTCCATATTCCCCCTGGCTATTCACTTCGTCTGGCCAAGGAGGGTGAGCGGGCAGACCAGGTGCAGGGTAATGAGATTGCTCTGTACCTGGAAGCGTTTCGGACAGGGTTGCGTCTGCCGTTCTCTCTTGAAGTTTGCACCGTACTCCATTGCTTCCGTCTCGCTCCGGGCTAGCTAGCGCCGAGCTCGTGGAGAATCCTTCTCGGGTTTCTGGTCCGGTTGAAGATTGATCGGATCCTTTTTGACTTGACTTTTCTCATCTCCTTTCTTTGTTATAAAAATCACCCTGGTACCAGTAAGGACGAATGGAGCTGGGTGTACTTTTCTTTCAAAAAACATAAGGGTAGGACGGCCGGGTCTGGGGTAGTGGTCGTCCCTTCTTCGATCCATGAATGGAAGGAGAAGTTTGTCTTTGTCGTGTGGGGTTAGCTTAGCACCTTAGCAAGGTTTTGGAAAGCATCAAACATGCTATATTAAAATTTTGGGGTGCTAAACAAACCAACCAAGTAATCGAACTAGAGAATTAGGGTTAACTTTGCATGTACACAACTTTACATCTAAGTGATAGGGATTACAACCTTTGTAGTCCGTTCCTTTTCTTCAAAAGCTCCAAGTAGTGGTCCCTTCGCTGCGATCCATGAGCTCCTGAACTCTTGAGAGGCTCCACAAGATGTACGATGCATCCTTGCTTGAAGTCTTCAAAGTCTGTGATGATCGACGTCTAAGAAACACGGACTCAAGCTCACTCTTCACTAATACGGAATTAGTGAAGCTAACACACTAATCTATATGGCTAGTATAGAAGAGAATGATGAAGTAGGAATTTAGCTCACTTTAGTATTTAATTTCTCACTATTTTTCTTCTTGATCTCAAAATCTAGAGAGCAAAAATGAGATGAGAAAGAAGAAGAAGAAGAAAAAGAAGGAAATATCTCAAGTGATGAAAATATCTATCATGGTTCAAATGCAACCCTTGGGTGAGTATATCATCTATACACTAACCCATGTAGAGAATTAACCATAGTAAGGGTTAATAGTTAGGTCACAAAATATCTTAAGTAGAAACAAAAGAGTGGACTAAGTCAAAACTTATCTACAAGCTTCTAGCTTTGATTAAATCCACTAATTTGTAATTACTTAATGATAAATGAAACCCTAACATAAACCCTAGTATGGTATGAGTCTCATACATACATGTTGCATGTGTAACCTAGCATGTTACGATATTATATATCACAAATATAATATTCATGTAACAAAAGAAAATAATACAATAAACATATATCACATATATGTTAAATGCATCATAAGTGAGAATAATAAATATTTAAGTGAGCATATAATACACACACACACACACACACACACATGTTTCCCCCAATCAGAGCAAATCTCTGTTTGAATTTCAAAAATTCAAAAATTGAAGCAACGCTTCAGATTCCTTGCGCTGCGCGCAGCACGCCAAGTGTCAAAAACTGACACGCCAGCGCTGCGCCCAAGACAGCGTACCCAATCAGAGCAAGGCTCTATTTAAAATAAAAATAAAGGAAGCAACGCTTCAGATGATCTGCGCTCTACGCTGCGCGACACGTGTCAAAGCAGTTGCGCTGCGCTCTGCGCTGCGCGACACGTGTCAGCGCAGTTGCGCTGGCGCCAACCGTGCCAGTACTAAAACAGAATTAAAATTCCAGAAAGATCTTTCTAATCTTGTTAAAACAAGAAGATTATTTTCTGTAAAACAGAAGCCCTTGGATCAAAGATCCAGCGGTGGGAAAAATCCCTAAATCACTCAGAGAAAGATTTCTTTAACTGATTTAACAAATCAATTGGCCCTATATAAAGGCCCCTAAACTCCAAGTCTAAAAGACACAGAGAGATAGAGAAACACAGAGAATTCCTCTAAAACTTTGAGAAGAATTCAGAGAAAAAAAAAGGTAAAACCTTTAGAAAAAAGAAGAATTTCTTCTAAGATCAATGATCTAAGATCAAGATCAAAGATCTTCAATAAAAAAAAAGAAAGATAATATTAATAAAAAAGAATTAATTTACTTATTTACTAGATCTTCTGATCTATATAAAGGCATTGCCTTTTGATGAACCACTGGTTCTTGAGATTTGAGGTAGAACCTCTCTGGAAATAAGAAAAATTTGTTTTCTTTGATCCAAATATTAAACAGTGCCTTGCACTTTTGAAGTTTGCACTGTTGCGCTCCTTGGATTGGCGCAAACCACCAGGGAGCGCCACGTGTCAATCACAGAACAGCTGCGCCTTGCGCTTCTAAAACCAGAGCACCGCTCTCTTAAATCGGCGCAAGTCATCAGAGCGCGCCAAGTGCCAGCAGCGCACTGGCGCAGCGTACTGCGCTAACAGACTTGCGCTCACCAGAGCGTGACACGTGTCACCCCCACATGAGTTTGCGCCTTGCTCTCCTCAATTGGCGCAAAGCGCCTGACAAGCCACGTGGGGCACTGTCAGAACTATAAATGCTCTGCATTATTAAAGAAGGGACAGAGCCCAATTAAAAGGCCTAACAGGCATAATAAAAATGCAATGCATTATTAAAAATGGGTAGAGCCCAAATAAAGGTCTAACAAACCAATTTAGATGCTGCGCATCATTTAAAAAAGGGCAGAGCCCAATTAAAAGGTCCAACAGACTAAAACAGATGCTGTGCATCATTTAAAAAAGGGCAGAGCCCAAATAAAGGCCTAGCAGGCCAAATGCAAATAAAATGTTGAACATTTTCAAATGGACTTAGCCCAATACTGGCCGTAAGTCCTCAAATTAAATTGAACTGACCACGACTGCTCTCTCAAATCAATTTACACCCGGTTCAAGGGTACATCTCTGAGCTCCTCTGATATTTGTCGTTGTAATCCTTCAACGTCGTCAGAGAGGTGACGGGTCCCGACAACCACACATAATACGGACTGTGGGGTCCTTAAACTCATGGACTAATGCGTCCTTAAACTCATGGACTAATGCGTCCTTAAACTGATATCCATCCCCAAACTGGGAATGTTGGACCACCATGTCCCTAAACTGGCAATGGACCACTATGTCCCTAAACTGGAAAAATAGAGCCAAAATACTCTTTTGTCGGATCTAAATGATCCTGTTAAGTCGAACTTAGTCTCAAATTAGGCTAACGTATCCTTAACAAACGTTTAAATTGATCTTAGCCTCAAATATGGCTAACGTATCCTTAAACCAAAATTTTCAAAACAGACTTTAGTCCCAAATTGGACTATAGATCTCCCAACCAACTTTGGTTCAAGGGTACATCTCTGAACTCCTCTGACATCTGTCGGTGTAATCCTTCAACGTCGTCAGAGAGGTGATGGGTCCCGACGGCCATACATTCAATGGACCACCATGTCCCTAAACTGGAACAGTAGAGCCCAAACGCTCTTTTGTCGGATCCAAACGATCACGTTAAGTTGATCTTAGTCTCAAATTGGACTAACGTATCCTTAACAAACGATTAAGTTGATCTTAGCCTCAAATATGGCTAACGTATCCTTAAACCAAAACCCCAAACCCAAATCTAAGTAAATACGGATTTGGACTAATCCACGTCCTACGGGCGACGACATAAATTAGTCTCCATATACAATCCACGGGCAACCACAAACAAAACAAACACCCACGACACGAAGTGAAATTCTGGAGAAGAAGAAAGTTGTTACCGCGATGCGGTAGCATAATTAACTGCAGGGGCTTGCGCCTGCAGGGAAGAGCGTCCCCACAATCAAAAACCCCTCGAACGAAGAGGAATCTGACGAAGTCTGCTACATCGACCGCATCCGTCTAAACCTCCGATACAAGGTGCCATAAATCAACTTGGCATCTTCGGAGAGGTGGACGGATAAAACCAAATAGCATCTGCCCTGAATCTCAGGCAAGACGTCCATCGCGTCTCTGTCGCGTCTTTCGGAGGGGAACAGATTTTGGCACGCCCGGTGGGATCTTTTCCTCTTTCCACTTCACACTTCGTGTGTCGTATTCGCGAACGAATCACGGTTTGTTAATGGTTGTCCTCGGGTTTCAAGTTACTAAGATTTAGTCTCTTGCTTGGCGCAGAAATCAAACAGCAATGGTATCCAACTGCTCGAACTGCTCCAAATGCAAATGCAACCGACGCTCCGCCTCACCTGGAGGTGTATCCTATGGGCCTCAGGCGGCATCCCTCTTCGCTATGCCGGTGGAACAAGTGACTCAGGCTACCACCGGTCTGTTTTTCGGGACCATGCTCCCACCATCGAGCTTCGCCATCCCAGTGCCCATACCGGAAGCTTCAAAGAAGTCGGTCTTCGATCGACTTGCTACTGCCACGGCCCCTCTCAATGGGTCTTCCAATTCCAACTCTTCAGTCATCACCAGGCTGAGCTCGAGCTCCAAAGGGCCTGCCAAGAAGCCCATAATACCTGAAGTGGCCATCCCAGAGAAGAATGCCATCCCGGCTCCTAAAGTCGTCGAGGCGTCTTCTCCTGTAAGAGGGTTGGTCTTCGCAAGGCTGACTGCTCCCAGTCCCGCTCCCGTTTAGAAATCTGTGTTTGACCGGTTGGACACGGCTTCTCAACGGACGTCAGTCTTCAAGAGGCTGACACCGGCAACAGCCCCTCACCTGAACAGAGGACAAGACATTCCCGTCACTGAACCAATCCCAACAACCCGTCATGCCCGACGTCGCCACTGGCGCCGGATAAGGAAGACTGGGGGCAACTCCCCCTCTGGGTTAACCCCACCATCTCCAACGGTGGAAGTTAATGCTGCTGTTCCAACCGGGAACAGCTTTGAGCTGCTGAACAGGGTACGCAGAAATTCGCCAACTGCGGTGCTCAAAAGATCTCCTCCACCGGTAGAGACCGTCATGGAAGCAAAACCATAAAAGCCGGAGCAGTCTCCTCAACGGCTGTCTTCCAGAATCTACAAGACTTGGCGACAAGTCCGGGAATCGGTGATTGATCCGAACTTCTCCCATCAGCATAAGAAGTCAAAAGTTCGGCAGGAAGAAAATCCCCCTGTCAAGCAACGAAAGACGACGACTACCTGGGTGCCCAAAGCAACAGCCCCCTCAACTTCGACGGCCCACAAGAGAAGAAGGCCAGAGAAAATCCCCACGTCTGCGGCGAACGTCAAAGGCAGTGAACCCAAACGCCCTAAGTCCGGGGGCATTGTGGTACACACCGTCTACATGGCGTCCGGGAAAGAGGACAGCCGTATATCCACAGGTCATCGACCGCTTACGCGATCAGTAACTAAGGCTCAAGAACAGCAGCAGAAGCTCCAAGAAATGATGACTGCGATGGCCGCACTCACTGGGCCAAACGAAAGCCCAGAAGCATCCTCGGATCAGCGCCAGGAGCAAGAAACCAACGCCGAATTCCTTCGCAGTATACTGGAAAAGAAGGAAAAAGAGGCTGCAGAACAAGCAGCCAATATAAAACGAATGGCCCTTCTGTTCCAGGACATGGTGGGTATGATGATCCAGCAGGATCCTCCTGCTGAAGATCCTCCGATTGTCCTTGAAGATGACAGAGGAGAAACGTCAAATCCTCCACCGAATCTGTCAACAGCCAAGGAGGAGACAATTTCTAAAGCTGCCCTAGATGAATATATAGCTCAGCAGATAAGGTTTCATTAGGCAACTGAGGCGGCCGGTCAAGTTGTCAAAACGGGACGACCGTAACCGAGCTGGTACGATCAGATCAAATACCCGCCGGGCTACACGATCCCAAAATTTCATGTCTACAAGGGGATAGACAATCCCCATCAACATGTTGCCCAGTTCAGGGCTCTTTGTGGCAATACCGGCGGTGATGATAAACTGTTGCTTCGCCAATTTATCGGTAGCTTATCGGAGACGGCGTTTGAGTGGTACTCCGAGCTTCCGAACGACTCTGTCAAAACCTTCGCTGAAATGGAGTTGTTGTTTACCCAGTGTTTCGCAAGCGCCAGCGAGCGTACTCCAATAACAGCTTTGATCAATGCAAGAGTAAAGCCAGGAGAAACTTGGGTTCAATATGCAATCCGGTGGCGGAACTTATGGTCGAAGTGCGAACAGCGCATCGAAGAAGCGCCAGCGGTGGGCATGTTCGTGGGCACCTTAGATCCTCATGCAACTATTTCACAGTTCATGATGTTTTTTAAACCAACCACGTTCTAGGCCCTGATCGACAAGCTAGTCCAGATGGACCAAATGAGCCATAGGCCGTCTCCTCCAAAGCCGGACTCTCGAAATGAGAAGGGGAAAGGAAAAGCGATTGTCGTCGCCAATGCTCAACAACAACCGAGCAACATGAAGCCGGTTGTCCGTCAAAACAATATGCGTCCACGCGTATCCCTCGAGGAGAGGCTAGGACGTCCTTACTCATTTCTTCAAGATAAAACGAGAAGACTATTCGAGCTGGCGCCGCGTAACAAGCTTATCAATCTGCCAGATTCAAGGCGTCCGTTGCAGCCAAATGACATCAATGATCCCAATTACTGCCCCTACCACCGAGTGTTGGGTCATCCGATTGAAGATTACTACGTCTTCAAAAACTGGATTGAAGATCAATATCAGCAAGGCAAGTTCGCGTTATCCGAAAGATGGAAGGTGAACCCGCCGCAACCTCATACCTCTAAAAAGGTGAATATGCCGGGGGCAACGTGGTCCCTTATTGAAGAAGCTCCATGGGAGGTTGTGCTATCAGCCAAAACCAAAAGGATGCTGAATGATCTCAAGACATGCCCGACGGTCAGGTGGAAGAACCCGCTAGAACCCCAGATCATTGAAGGGATGCTGAAGCCGCGCCCAACTCCAAAGATCGGTGGCGATGGCCCAAGCACTTGTACCCAGCCGTCGAAATCTTCAAAGAAGAAGAAGAAGAGATCCAAAAAGCCCGTGAAGCCTGGCGACCAGCGCACGGACTTACAGAAACAGATTGACGCGCCGGAGGAGTATAATCAAAAGGCACGGACTCCCATCACGCTCCAAGAGTTCCTCAGCCACGACTTTCAGGAGGAAGATGAAGGAGAAAGCTCGTCGAATGAATCTGAGGGTTACGTGGCGAGTTGTCATATGATCTCCCACTCGTTTACAGACGATGAGAAAACTCCTTGCACCGAGAAGCTGGGGGCAGATCCTAAGCCGGAACTTCTGGGGCCATCGGATGAAACAATTGATGCATTCCTCAACGAAGATCTTTTGAAAAGTAAAGCTGACCGGGAACGCGAGACGGTCATATTTGAAAGGGCCAAGCGCCGGCGACTAGACGAAAGGGTCGAGACACTCCCGTCAAACCAAAAGACATCCGTTGCGGATGAAAACAAATTCAAGACGAGGAAAAGGTTTGCTAAAACCATATCAATGGGGATGAAGCCACCACCCTCTGAAGGAAACATTGCCGGCAAAGCAGAAATGCACCCTTCCTACTGCTTATATTATCGAAAGATTTTGCACCCCACCGAAGAGTGCAAAGCTTTCAATAGATGGTGGCAGGGGTATGTCGCTCATTGGCAACATTTTAAGCGGGAGAAGCGCAAAACTCGTCGGGAGCGGAAAAGTACGACCGAGGAGCTTAAAAGAACTACCGGCGATTGTCGCATGGTTAACGCCGGGGAAGTGCAAATTCTCATATTCAGGAGCGACTCTGACGAGGAAATGGCTCTCAGCCCTCTCTTTAGAGAGTCCACCTCAGGAAAAGAGGAAGAGCCGAAGGCCTGCGAAAATATCCGGCTGCGTAATCGCACGCTACCCGAAAAGAATCTTGGTCCATCAAATAAAAAAGATAAGGGAAAAGAAAAGGTCTCTGAGGATATCGCCCTAGATGACCAAGTCATGGAAGAGCTAACCGCTAAGGACCCGCCAAAGAAAAATAAGGTGGACTACAACGTTCTGGCACACTTGAGGAAGTTACCCTCCCAGCTCAGTATTCTCGATGCCCTCTTACTATCGAAAGAAGCAAGAGATTCATTGATCAAAGCGCTACAGGAGCCAGAGCAATTCCAAGCTTTTCTCGCCGAAGAAAAGATGAAGGACGAGCTAGAAGAAGTGCACGCGGTTGATGTCACTTTCGGTGATGAAGACCTCCTCCTTGGGACATGCGAGCACAATCGTCCCCTCTATGTCTTAGGGTATTGCCATGATATAAAGATAGGCAAAATCTTGGTTGACAACGTGTCCTCCGTCAATCTCCTCAATGTACGGGTATTGAAAGAAATCTGCATGAGCGTACAACACCTCGCCCGGGATAAGATCACCATCTCCGGGTTCGACTCTCAATCATCACGGACTCTCGGGTCAGTGATATTGACGCTGCGCTTTGGACTACTTGTCACGGACATTAAATTCCACGTCATAGACGCCAAGACATGCTATAATGCTTTGCTCGGCCGGCCTTGGTTACACGAGTACAACATCATCCCTTCTACACAACACCAGTGTATGAAATACTTTAAGGATGGTCTCGAGTACACCGTGACAGGAGAGCTGAACCCGTTCTCAGTGAACGAAGTTCGGAAGTACGAAGATGCAAAATATTTCTTACCGGATTTCGAAGACACGGAGAGATGTCACAAACCGGAGAACAAAGCTATCGCTACCATCCCTGTCTTCGGGAGTGATACTGAGGAAGAGGAAGAGATGGTTTATTCAGGTCCACCCCAGCACAACAAGCCAGGACCGTCCGCTCCCATGCTGATCTTCGGCAGCGACTCAAAAGACGAGGTCCATGCTATATTCTCTGCTCGGCCTCCAATACGAACATTCGTTAACGAAGAGCAAAGTCTGCAAATCTCCATGGTTCCACGTAAACATCATAAAGAACTGGACGCGCTTGATACATACAATGTAGAAGAGCTGCAGACGTTCTATGTCCCTCCCAGACGAGAAGGCGAAAAGGCGATCCTATTCTACCGCTCTGGGGAAACTAAAATGGAGAAAGAAATCTGGCACGGCGCTGATCCTACACTTGACAGGCTCCAGCCCATCCGTCTACCCAGATATTATACGGACGGACTAAGAAAACTTTTGAGGCGCCAAAGTGTACCCCTTAAGCAAACTGCTCGAAAAGCCAAGTTCTATGACAGGATCTGGAACGTTCCCGGAACTCGCGCAAATTGCCCAATGGGAGAATGGAAGCAATCGGGCTTGGATATGTTCGGTCTAAGAAACGAGAGCTGCTCCGCGACTGCTACGTCGTACATGACTTCAATGAAGAAGGGGACGTTCAATGGGAAGATGCTGACCCTAAGCCAGAAAAAGTCCCCGATGTAAAAATGACCAGTCTGTCGTTCGAAGAACAAATGGACAAGCTTATAAGGGAAGCTGGTCAAAAAGTTCGAGACGACCACAACCGCGAAATGGCCATCTATGAGAAAGCCAGGACGCAACGCCTCCTTCAACAGGTTATGAAAGACGAAAATGCTCCTCCCTGTCAACCCGTCATTTAGAAGGTTTGACGCAAAGGCAGAAACAAGTCAAAAAGCGGAAAAGGTGTTCGACAGCGACAAAGCGGGACCAAGAAGTCACGCGAGCGGGATTCAAGCGGCCTAGATCTATCTCTTATGAAGAAGATGAGTCGAGCATACTCCTTTCCTCAAGACAAGACAAAGAAGATACCTGACCTCGCTATAAAACATCAAATGGTCACACTGCCGGAGTCTAAACACCCTGAGCAAGCAGGCGAAGTCTCACACCCGAACTATTGCTCTTATCACAGGGTAATAGGATACCCTCTCGAAGATTGCTTCACCTTCAAGAATTGGGTCGAAGATCAGTATCGGCTCGGCAAGTTCACTCTATCTGACAGCTGAAGGGTAACGTCGCCACAGAAGCATGAACCCAAAGTCACGAGAGCAGAACCAGATCCACATCGGTCTTGGAAGCGAGCTCGTACTTGTCATATGATAACAATATCAAAAGAATAGCCCGAGAATATGGATGATCTTCCCTGGTGCTTCGAAAACAGCAATGACAAGGTAATCTCAGAATTCCCACCAGCGCCGAAAGAGCTGGAAGAGGGAATACACACCACTGCGGATAACCTCAAGAAAATTGAGTTGGGGACGGCGAACGATCCACGACCGACATTCGTTAGTGAACTGTTGTCTAAAGAAAGTGTGGCTTCATTAAAAGACGTGCTTATGCAGTATAGAGATTGCTTCGCATGGAACTATTCCGAAATGCCAGGACTAGATCCAGAAATTGCTGTGCATAAATTGGCGATATCCCCGGACGTTAAGCCGATTAAACAGGCACCAAGGAGAATGCGGCTCGAGCTTGAGATGAGTATCAACGCCGAGGTCAAGAAGCTGATCGACTCTGGGTTTATCCAGGAAGTTCAGTATCCCGATTGGATCGCCAACATCGTCCCAGTGATGAAGAAAAATGGGACGGTGCGCATCTGCGTAGACTTTCGGGATCTCAATAAAGCCTGCCCGAAGGACGATTTCCCAGTGCCAGTCACCGAGCTGATGATAGATAACACGTCCACTCACGAGGTTTTCTCCTTCATGGACGGCTCATCAGGATATAATCAGATAAAAATGCATCCCGAAGACCAGAAGCACACTGCTTTCTGGACCCCTTTGGGTATATTCTGCTACAAGGTGATGCCCTTCGGTCTAAAGAACGCCGGTGCCACCTATCAAAGGGCCATGACAAAGATCTTCGATGACCTTATACATGAAATCGTCGAATGCTATATCGACGACCTCGTGGTTAAGAGCAAATCATACGAGGAGCATTTAGATCATCTGAAGACCGTATTTCAACGCCTTCGACAATACAACTTGAAGATGAACCCTCTCAAATGCGCATTCGGGGTCTCCTCGGGCAAATTCCTGGGATTCAACGTCCGACACCGAGGTATCGAGATAGATCCATTCAAGATCAAGGCGATCATGGAAATGCCTCCGCCAAGGACTCTCAAGCAATTGCGGTCTCTCCAAGGGAAGCTCACGTATATCCGGCGATTTATAGCCAACCTTTCAGGCAAGTGCCGCCCTTACAGTCACCTGATGAAGAAGGGAACCCCTTTCGTTTGGGATCACAAATGCCAGAGCGCGCTGGACGAAATCAAGCAATACCTGCAGAATCCGCCAGTGTTGGCTGCTCCGGTCAAGGGAAAGCCTCCCATCCTTTATACAACAGCCCTTGAAGGTTCCTTAGGCGCATTATGGGCACAAGAGAACGACCAAGGGAAAGAAAGAGCTCTTTATTACTTAAGTCGAGTTCTCCTGGGGGCAGAAAGCAACTACTCCCCCATCGAAAAACATTGCCTGGCGTTGATCTTCGCGATAACGAAGCTCAGGTATTATGCGTTGGCACATGAAGTCCGTCTCATTTTGAAGGTGGACCCTCTCAAATATCTGATGTCGAAGGCCATATTGACAGGGAGACTCGCTAAATGGGCTCTGATCTTGATGGAGTTCTCGATAACTTATCAACCTCTTAAGGCGGTGAAAGGTTAGGCCATCGCCGACTTCCTCGCTGAACATTCGATACCGGCCGATTCCCCTCTGAATTGTGAGCTGCCAGACGAACATGCGTTTGATGCGATCGACGGTAACGATACCCGATGGGAACTCTATTTTGATGGAGCGTCTTCCATGAAGAAGCGCAAACAAAGCACCCCCATAATCAAATCAGGGGTAGGACTCATCTTCGTAACTCCACAAGGAGGGATAATGCGCTTTGCTTTCACTTTAACAGAGCCGAGGACAAACAATGAAGCCGAATACGAAGCTTTGATAGCAGGCCTCGAGATCGCCATCGACATGGGAATTGAAAACCACCTCATATACGGAGACTCCCAACTGGTCGTTAGTCAAGTAAACGACGACTACCAAACGTGCAAACCTGAACTGGTGAAGTATGGCGAAAGAGTACAGCAATTGCTGACTTAAATCCCCTCCTATATGCTGGAAAGTATACCGCGTGCAGAAAATAGCAAAGCGGACGCGTTAGCCAGGCTCGCTAAAGAGCTAGCCGACGAGAACCTCGATGACGTAAGGATCGTGATACAAAGCCGTCGAATCCTCGCACCGGCGGAAATATCTCCGGAATCATCCGAGGAAAAGGAAGTGACCGAGAAGATGGACCTGCAGATAAATGACCAGGAAAAGGCTGAGGATTGGAGAGAAGTCTTTATAGACTACTTCAAATCCCGTCGAACACCTGAAGATGCGTCCTCAAGGCATCAGCTTATGAAACGAGCTCTGTCTTTCGCCTTCGTCAACGATACTTTGTATAAAAGATCGTTTGATTCCCTGTGGTTAAGATGTCTGGGACCTGAAGAGGCAAAAAGAGTCATCCAAGAAGTTCATGACGGACTCTGTGGTTCTCACCAAGCAGGCCCGAAAATGAAGTTAAAGATTAAACGGATGGGTTATTATTGGCCCACGATGATTCAGGACTGCCTCGAGTATGTGAAGCAATGCCACTCATGCCAGATCCATGGGGACTTCATCCATCAGCATCCAAATCCACTACATCCAACGGTGGCTAGCTGGCCGTTCGAGATGTGGGGAACTGACATAATCGGCCCCATCGAACCAGCATCGTCTAGAGGACATCGATTCATCTTGGCGACGACTGATTACTTCTCCAAATGGGCAGAAGCAGTACCGCTGAGGGAAGTCAAGACGGAGAATATCCTCCATTTCTTCAAGACGCACGCCATTTATCAGTTTGGAACTCCGAGACGGATCATCTCCGATAACGGGACAGCCTACAGAAGCAACAAAATCAGCCGCTTCGCACAACAGCACAACATAGACTGGAGATATTCCTCAGTTTATAATCCCCGATCTAACGGTCTAGCTGAGGCTTTCAACAAAACCTTGACGAAGATCGTGAAGAAGACGGTGTCCCGAAATAAGAAGGACTGGCACGAGAGACTGCAAGAAGCTCTCTGGGCGTATCGAACTACGTTCAAGACGGCCACGAACACAACGCCGTACGCGTTGGTATTCGGTACAGAAGCTGTACTCCCCCTCGAAATAGAATTACCCTCTCTACGAGTGGCAGTCCACTACGAGCTGACGGACGAAGAAAATACTCACCTTCGGCTTGAGGAGCTTGATGCCCTTGATGAAACCCGACTCATAGCGCAACAAAATCTGGAGGCCTATAAAGCAAAGATGACGCGCTCATATGAAAGATTGACCAGGCCGAGGACATTCCACCAAGGCGAACTCGAGCTAGTGGTCAAAAGACCTATGATCCCTAATCGCGCCAAGCGGGTAAAATTCGAACCGAACTATGAAGGCCCATACATCATAGATAAGGTCTACCAGGGTGGAGCCTATCTACTCATGGATATGCACGGTGAAAGGCCTTTCAGACCAATAAACGGTCGCTTCCTAAAGAAATACTACGCTTAATGAGTCACAGCCTAGGTCAATGATAGATGACGACGACTATGTCCACTCGCTATCTTCCTAAGCCCAAATTCCATAAGTAGTAACCGGCCTTCTTCAGCAATGAACCGAAACGTTCTTAAACTAATGACGGACCACTACGTCCTAAAACTAGCTGTTGACCGAGATGTCGATAAACTACGGTGGATTGCAACATCCCAAAGCCGATACAAAAAAAAGAATAAAAAAAATTAAAAAATAAATATAAAAACGGTATGTCCATAAGAAAAATGGGCACGGATGAAAACCCGAAAGGGCTCCGTGAGTAAAAACAGAAGGGCTACCGGCGAGTGTTCGTGAAAACCCGAAAAGGCGCGACCTCGTTAGGAAAAAGAAAAATAAGAAAGAATAAAAAGAATATAAAAAAAGAGGATATAAAAAAAAAGAAGAAGGTATATCCATAAGCAAAATGGGTACGGATGAAAACCCGAAAGGGCTCCGTGAGTAAAAACAGCAGGGCTACCGGCGAGTGCTTATGAAAACCCGAAAGGGTGCAACCTCGTTAAAAAGACACTTATAGGGTCCTCTCGACCTTGTAAGGAGAAACCACCCGTGTGAGATCCTTACGACTCACGAGGGAGCAACACACTTAGGGATCCTCACAATTCCTAACGAGAAATTACACTTACAAGATCCTCACGACTCGTAAGGAGAACTCTCTTATGGGACCCTCACGGCTCATAAGATTTGAAAGTCTTAAGTTATAGAGACTTGAACCTGTTCTTAAACAACCCCCACAACCTCCACTACTGCCCTACAAGCAGCTCGATACTGACCCTTGTATACAATCCACGGGCGTGAATAAACATTTCCCTAACCAAGTCCCGCCCGTGACTAGGGATATGTCCATATGGTGAACAACCCTTATAAGTCCTCTCGACTTATAAGGAGAAAACCCTTTTGTAAGATCCTTATGACTTACAGGGGAACATACACTTAGGAATCCTCACGATCCCTAAGTAGAAAACACACCTACGAGATCCTCACGACTTGTAGGGAGACTTACCTTTGTGAGACCCTTACGGCTCATGAAGTCAAAAGACTTAGTCGACAGGATCCTAACCCTGTTTACTAAGCCACCTTTGTTCGACATCGACAGAGGCAAATGATGATTCGCTCCTGGCAATATCCCAGTTGTAGCGATGTTGATGCCTAAACCGGTATCAAATTCCGAGTCCTTTCAAGGCAAATGATGATTCGCTCCTAGCAATATCCCAGTTGTAGCGGTGCTGATGCCGAAATCGGTGTCTAATCCCAAGCTTGCGGCGAAAAGGCAGCAAGCCACACATGCATACGAAATAGCCGAAATTATGGGGCAACTTGCAATAAAAATCAGCAAGTAAAAAAAATGTGTATGCATGCAAAATAGCCGAAATGATTGGGCAACTCGCAATAAAAAGCAGCGAGTGAAAATAAAATAAATAGCCGAAATGATTGGGCACCGCGAAAAATAGCCGAAATGATTGGGCAATCGCGACCTTCGCGATATAAAAGCTGAAATGATAGAGCATCGCGGAAATAAAATAATAATAATAATAAAAAATGAATGAAACTTTTTCCCTACAGGCGATATCATAGCAATCCCTGTATACAATCCAGGGGCACAAACAAAGAAGGAAACATATCTTCCCTCCCCATGCTCCATCAGAAAACGGAGCCAAGTCTTGATGGCAACTCATATAAAGCCCGAAAGACAATCAGAGATCATCTCACCCCAGCGTGGAATGATCACCACTTCGACGTTCGTATCGACACAACAGACGAAATGTCACTACAGCGTCCCTCCTCCAACAGGATTCGGACACACCACAGCAAGCGAAGCGAAGGCCAAATTCCTAGCTTCAGGGTCTTGACGGTAACTCATATAAAACCTGAAAGACCGCCAGAGATCATTTCAACTCCGAGGAAATCAGTGTCCTTGGCAAATATCTCGATTCAGGGAAATCAACGTCCTTAACGAGAGCATCTTGATTCGCGTCGACCCGCAGAGAAATCAGTGTCTTTGCAGGAATACCTCGAATCGTCTCAACTCCGAGGAAATCAGTGTCCTTGGCCAATACCTCGATTCAGGAAAATCAGCGTCCTTGACGAGAGCATCTTGATTCGCGTCAACCCGCAGAGAAATCAGTGTCTTTGCAGGAATATCTCGATTCGTCTCAACTCCGAGGAAATCAGTGTCAATGGCCAATACCTCGATTCAGGGAAAACAGCGTCCTTGACGAGAGCATCTTGATTCGCGTCGACCCGCAGAGAAATCAGTGTCTTTGCAGGAATACCTCGATTCGTCTCAACTCCGAGGAAATCAGTGTCCTTGGCCAATACCTCGATTCAGTGAAAACAGCGTCCTTGATGAGAGCATCTTGATTCACGTCGACCCACAGAGAAATCAGCGTCTTTACGGGAATATCTCGATTCATCTCAACTCCGAATAAATCAGTGTCCTTGGCCAATACCTCGATTCAGGGAAATCAGCGTCCTTGACGAGAGCATCTTGATTCGCGTCGACCCGTAAAGAAATCAGCGTCTTTGCAGGAATACTTCGATTCGTCTCAACCCCGAGGAAATCAGTGTCCTTGGCAACCTCCTCGATTCAGGGAAATCAGCGTCCTTGACGAGAGCATCTTGATTCGCGTCGACCCGCAGAGAAATCAGTGTCTTTGCAGGAATACCTCGATTCGTCTCAACCCCAAGGAAATCAGTGTCCTTGGTAACCTCCTCGATTCAGGGAAATTAGCGTCCTTGACAAGAGCATCTTGATTCGCGTCGACCCGCAGAGAAATCAGTGTCTTTGCAGGAATACCTCGATTCGTCTCAACCCCGAGGAAATCAGTGTCCTTGGCAACCTCCTCGATTCGGGGAAATCAGCGTCCTTAACGAGAGTATCTTGATTCGCGTCGACCCGCAGAGAAATCAGTGTCTTTGCAGGAATAGCTCGATTCGTCTCAACTCCGAGGAAATCAGCGTCCTTGGCGAATACCTCAATTCAGGGAAATTAGCGTCATTGACGAGAGCATCTCGATTCATCTCGACTCGTGAGGAAATTAGTGTCTTCGTGAGGACTTCTCGATTTGTCTCGACTTGTGAGATAAAGCCTTAGGCAGTGGGAATTAAAAAACATGTTTCCTAAGCACTGGGACCCTGCAAGTAGGTCCAAAATAGACTCTTGCACACTATTCACGGGTCACACTCTCCAAAGTCGAATCTCGACAAGGAGGGAAACAACCGCTTACGGGTCCTCTCGACTCGTAAGAGGGAAAATTCTCTTATAAGATCTTTACGACTTATAAGAGAAAACGCACTTAG
The DNA here is from genome assembly GCA_030015575.1 of Agapanthus africanus. NCBI lineage: Eukaryota > Viridiplantae > Streptophyta > Magnoliopsida > Asparagales > Amaryllidaceae > Agapanthus > Agapanthus africanus. Next base: position 268,751,786 of record CM057338.1, on the reverse strand, counting down.
GAATCCTCACGATTCCTAAGGAGAAAATACACCTACGATATCCTCTCGATCCGTAGGGAGAAAAGTCTTTATGAGACCCTCACGGCTCATAAAGTTGAAAAGTCTTAGGCAGCAGATCTGAACCTGCGGCCTAAGCCATCGCTACCTCTTGAAGAAGCCAAGACAGAATGCCCGCTCTATCATCTGTCGACCATGTTTGCTAAAGTAACATGCTGATAATAAAAGAAAGAAGAAAGCGGAGCAATGGCACAAGACATTATGAAGAATGTATATCTTTTATTCATAAATTTTATTGAGTACAAGATACATTGTGTTAAAGAATAAAAGAAACAAATACATTTTTATTTACAATTACAAATGATACAAAATGTTCATGGAGAAGGAAGTGTCTTCAACAAATCCGCGAGCTGCTCTCGCACTTCCTTCAACGCCTCTTCCTGAGCGGCTGCCGCGGCCACTTCTACTTCCATCTAGGCCCGCTGCTGCAGGTAGGATGAAAGTTACTCCTCAACTTCCCGCTGGGTTGCCTCCTGATTTGGTGCATCCCGCTCGACGACGTCAAGCTGCTGCCTCAGTGTTAACCCTTCGGAGAGGCATTGCAGAAGGCCTTCAAAGATAACCTTCAGCTGTGCAGCGTTTGCATCCGCCTGAGCATGAAGTTGGGCAGATTTGCTCGAAGTCTCGCCGCGCTCCTTACGCCTTAAAGAAACTTCTTGTTCGAGATGGCGGAAGTAAGGAGCGCTCTGCTCGATCCATGCCGCCCGTTGAGTGCTCGCGGCCAAGATCTCGGGGGCAGGACACATAGACTCCAGTTGATGCAGGCGGGCCTCGATTTCCCTGCAGTGATTAACCCAAAACTCGACGATGCCTTCATTATGAAAATTTACAAGCGTCGCCAGCATCGGATTAACCTCCGCAGCGAAATCTGCGGCAGATGGAGGAGCGTTCGCGTCAAGCTCTTCGACGTATCCGCTCAGCATGCCCAAACTCATTGCAACACCCTTTGAAGATGGACATCTCAAGAAGGGGCCTGCCGGCATTGTGAGGCGAGACTCGAAGGGGGCCGGAATCGGAACGACAGCTGAAAAACAAAACACGATCAGATGACGGTTCAAGAAATATAAGAAAGTCATCAATAGGAAAGTTTACTATACCAGCTGCAGCAGGCGGCAAAACCGGGAGGGCCGGTGGCGCGACCGATCTTGCATCTCCTCTTTCGATTTGTAGCACTGCAATCAGGGCGAGGAAGAATCGGAAATAATTCCGTTATTAAAAAAATAAAGGGTATTAATTGAAAACTATACTCACCAGCGCCACTGGAGGAAGCAAGCTTTGACGGGAAGGAGAAGTGTGGGTGCAGCACCTGATAAAGGTGATCAAAAAGTACTCCTGCAAAGATGCAATAGTACGACATTAGTACATAAATTTCCGAAAGATAAAACTAATGGGTTATAAATCCATACCTTCCAACATTTGCGATGGCGCGAGAGAAGGTAGAGAGGTAGCCACCGTCAAGGCAGTAACTGACGGCGCTCCCTCGAGCAATGAGGCATCAACACTGGCCGCACCTGTGTCAGAAACAAGATAAGCCCTGTCAGGAAAGGTTGCAGAATAAAAGAAGGACGGTAACCCGAAATTTACCTGATGATGATCCGGTCGAAATGGCGGCGGCTCCCTCCATTGACATGAGACCACCTCCCGACGCCTCATCGCCAGACTCTACGGGAGCCGTCGTCGTGCTCGCGAGGCCAGGAGACGGCGGAGGACCGTAAGCGGGGAGAGCAATGATCGGAGCATTGCCAGACTCTTGAGAAAGAGCGGCCGGCTCGTCTTCAGGAATCATGCCCGTCTCACCCGCTACTCCCTCGGGCTCAGTGGTCGCGGCCGTCTCGTCCACCGTTGCCATAGGGTCGTCGGTCTCAGCCGCTCCATCCGCTGCTGCCCCAGACCCGGCTGTAGCAGCCGTCTCATCCGCCGCTACCTCGGGCTCGGCATCGGCGACCTTCTTAGGCATAGTAGGCGTGACCGTTTTGTCAGCCACTAGTTCGGGTCCAGCATCCCCGGCTATGTCGCCAACCGTCGGTTCAGGTTCAGCCAGTACCTCGCCCACTGTCCCCTTAGGCTCGACGGTTTCCGCCGCTCCTTCAGTTGGACTTGGCCCTGCAGGAAAAGATGTATGAGAACCGATAGTTGTACAACTTTTGCAACAAAGTCTTGGAAGACACATTACCTGAGATGGATTGATCGTTGGCCTCCCGAGATGCGTGCGCCGCCTGTCTATGAGCAGTGGACAGGGCGACCGGAGACTCTTCCGAAGGAGTAGCAGCACAAGGAACGGCGCTTGGGCCCGCTCCCACGGCCAAAGCAGCTCTGCGCTCCTTCGCCTTACGCCTCAACCGCTTCCTCTCCTCCCGTGCCGTCACGACGGACCTCTTCGAAGCTTCCTTCATCGAGGCATCATCATCCGCGTTTAGAGTTGCCTCCAGAGCCTTCAAGGCATCCCTCATCGGCTTTTTGAGCCGGGTCTCTCGCGGCAGCCCCGAAGAGGCCGGGACTTCAGTAGCTGGCCCGGGAAGAGCCCCCGCATCGGCTTGCGCAGAAGATCCCGCGGCCCCTGCAAAGAGACAAAGAAAAGATTGGATTGGCCGCAAAAAGGAGAATAAAAAAAAACTCAGTGAGCCGAGGCATACCAACACCCAATAGAGTGTGTTTCATCTCTTCCTCCTGGAAGGTTTTCAGGGAAGCAGCGATGGCTTCTTCGGTAGAGACGCCTGCTTAAAAAATAAAAGCATTAGTCAAAGACAATGATAAAAGTACGATGAAATAACAAATAATACGACTAGTGATTACCTGATTGGCCAAGTTTAGCCAACCACGCTTCAAGCCTGGCCGATCGCTCAGAAGCCGCGATGGCGGCCGCCATATCAGTATCTGCTGGATCTACAAAGAAACCTTCATTGCTCCCATATCCGCTTAAGCCTTCGGTGAGAGGGGCCTGAGGATTTAAGCCGAGGACGGCATCCAGAGAAAGAACGAACTTCTACTTCTTTTGCGCGCGGGCCCCGGTCGGCGCCAAAATCATGTTACGCTTCGTGGGCACCTTGGGACGGCGGGTCCCGATGTCCGAGCCCACGCCAGACTCGGGCGAAACGACATTCACCGTCTCCACTGAAGCACGGGGCGCTGGGGGAACGTCCACGGTATCACGAGGCGGCAATCCGCGCGGAGGGCTTAGCACGCGAGGTTGCCCAGCTCCAGCATCTCTCAGCGGAGGAACTACAGGGGTCCTTGGCCTCAAGGGAGCTTTGCGGTCACTGCCGGGAGGCACACCCTTGCGGTCAACCAACAACCGCCTTTCTTCCTTAATGACGGCGCCCGTCGAATGCTGGTACCACGCTGTATATGCATTGAGGATCTGTGGGGCGCAAGCCGGCTCGCTGATGAAAAAATGAGAGCCCGTATTCAGACTGATGAAGTGATGCAGCGCGCTCTGCATCCCTTCTTCAGTGGCAACAGGTTCCAGCAAGAAAGCCCCCAACGACACTCCTTGATTATAACTCAGTTGCTGGGCAAAACAATGCGGGTTGTATCTCATGAAAAGCGCCGCATCATTTTGCCTAAACACCAGGAAACCCTGTCTGATAGAATACAAATAGAGGGTCTCCCGGGCTGTCAGAACTGAGGCCCCATCTTTGAAAATGTCTTGCAACGGTCGCACTGTGGTAGTAGACGCCTTTCCAATGGTTAACACTTTGTCGGTAAAGGACATCCCGTCTCCAACTGTGCGGGGGCGAAGGAGCAAACCTCTGGCATTCCGTGGAGACGGATTTACAATGGAGGCGCCGACCAATCGCATGATCCGAGGGAAGCTGCACCTGTCATAAAACGAAGGCCTCTTGTGCATACCGAAAATGCCAAGTGCATGTAGCTCAAGCCATGACATGAAGTAGTGCATCGAGAAGATCACGTGCGGTACTCCAGGTTCATTAGCATCCGCCGCTTGGCTAAGGCCATGATACAGGTGGGCTAAGACGGCGATCCCGACGGCCACTTTTATCCCAATGGTCATCCGGTGAGCTGGGTAAAAGACAGATGGCCTCATACGGCGAAGATGCATCGGGAGTGCAAACCAACTCAGCCATAGCCCAAGAAATCCTAAGAAGAACGCTTCCTCATCCATCCCAGGGGCTGCAACCTCCGCAAAAGGGACAACCGAGGAGTTAAGAAGGAAGAATCCTTTTGATCTACCTCCTTCGCTGGCAGGTTGTCCAAACCTAAACTGAAAGGGTCATCGAGCGTGGCAAACTTGGCAGCTTCCGCCGAGAGGACGTTTTGGTGAAGGAAACGAGCGATGAAATCCTCGAAACTAACCCCGCGGCTCCCAGATTCGATAAAAAGGCCCCCGTAGATATTCAACACTTTGATCAAACTTGGAAACTGATGTTGAACAGCATTCTCCGGGGTGAGGCCCATTATCACTGGCTTAGCACCGAAGGCATATTCGTCCGTAGGAAGCAGCTCCTCATAATGCTCCCCTATGACCGGGAAGCCGGAAACTTCTGTGAACTCCTCTAAAGAAATCGACACTTCCCGGTCCAGTGCGAGGAAAGTGTGAGTAGGGATATTCCACTGCTCCAAAAAAGCCTTGACCCACCGGGTGGGAAGCGTGGGATATTAGAAGATAGAAGCATAAACAGTGGTGTACAACCCAAGCCTCGTCAACTGCGACCTCTTCGCTGACAAAATATAGCGAGCCCATGGCAGATAACCGATCGGATGACGGGGGATCAGACCTATGTTATATGGTTGCCCTCAGGGTCGTGCTTCGCCTTGACAAATACGGCGTCCCAAGATATCTAAAACCATGGGAGGCTGAACGGGAATTGCAGCTATGGCGGGATGAAGAAGTCCTTCTGAAGTCCAATCGACCATCTCCACGGCATACTTCACCGGGGGTGGGTTGGCATAATGAATCGCCATGATGGGCTCTGATGGTAATGCGCATGAAAAGCTCTGTCGACCCTTGATAATTTGATTGTACCACGACCCCCAAAGGTGAAGATTCTTATGTTCCGGATCGTGGTCTCTGATCAAAGCTAAGACCTCCCGGTCTACGGGTGCTCCGGGAAATCCTCCCTCCGAACGAACGAATGGGAACAAGGTATCGAAAGACATGTTGCCTGCAAAAAGAAAAGGGACGGAGATCAACTGTCAGTATTATAATTTTTAATTTTTGATACTTGGAACTTTAAAAGTTGTACCACACTGCAATGCAGTGGAAAGGGGACCAAAGGGGGACCCACAAAATCTAGATAACAATGCATCAGTTAATTAGACAGCCCCATCATTTGATGAGACTGTCAAATAATGAGGAGATCCCCAAAGAATATTCTCATTAAATGAGAAATTCCTAGAGACAAGGAGAAAATCTCCCTTTTCAGAGCAAAGCTCTGTCACAGAGTGACACCTGTCAAACTCTGGTCTCAAGGGAATAAAATTCCTTAAAAGATTAAAAGAGCCTAGCTCTGTGATAATAATGGAAATATCCATCAAAGAAAAATTAATTTCTAGAAAAAATTAATTATTAATTAAAAAAATTTGGGATCTTAAAGATCCATGAAAACTCTTAAAAGTTCTTCATTTTTAGATCAAAAAGATCTATATTTTGTCCATGAGCAAAGCTCTGTTCATGGGTTAAAAACCCTGAAACAAGATCTCTTTAGATCTATGGATTCTTGAAAGCAAGGCTCTGTTGGTGAAACCCCAAAAGGGTTTTCTTTATATCAAAGATCTGTGAGAGCAAGGCTCTGTCAATTAAAATTAATTTAATTTAATTTTACCTAAAAGTTTTCTAGAGTTTTAACTCTGAAGTTCTTGAAAACAAGAGCAAGGCTCTGAAGTTCTGAGATTAAAAATCTTGAAGATGATAGTCATCTGTTGAGGACCAAGGGTCCTGTTTATAGGCGCCTGTGCGCCCCTTCAACTCCTGAGTTGATCCAACGGCTAGGATCTTTCCACCGCTGCACTCACGTGTGCGCCACGTGAGCGCAACGGTGGGGGGCATTTGTTTCCCCCAATCAGAGCAAAGCTCTGTTTGAATTTCAAAAATTCAAAAATTGAAGCAACACTTCAGATTCCATGCGCTGCGCGCAGCGCGCCAAGTGTCAAAAGCTGATACGCCAGCGCTGTGCCCAAGACAGCGCACCCAATCAGAGCAAGGCTCTATTTAAAATAAAAATAAAGGAAGCAACGCTTCAGATGATCTGCGCTCTGCGCTGCGCGATACGAATCAGCGCAGTTACGCTGGCGCAGTTGCGCTGCGCTCTGCGCTGCGCGATACGTGTCAGCGCAGTTACGCTGGCGCAGTTGCGCTGCGCTCTGCGCTGCGCGACACGTGTCAGTGCAGTTACGCTGGTGCAGTTGCGCTGCGCGACACGTGTCCAGTGCAGGTGCGCTTGCGCCAACCGTGCCAGCACTAAAACAGAATTAAAATTCCAGAAAGATCTTTCTAATCTTGTTAAAACAAGAAGATTATCTTCTGTAAAACAGAAGCCCTTGGATCAAAGATCCAACGGTGGGAAAAATCCCTAAATCACTCAGAGAAAGATTTCTTTAACTGATTTAACAAATCAATTGGCCCTATATAAAGGCCCCTAGACTCCAAGTCTAAAAGACACAGAGAGATAGAGAAACACAGAGAATTCCTCTAAAACTTTGAGAAGGATTCAGAGAAAAAAAAAGGTAAAACCTTTAGAAAAAAGAAGAATTTCTTCTAAGATCAATGATCTAAGAACAAGATCAAAGATCTTCGATAAAAAAAAAAGAAAGATAATATTAATAAAAAAGAAGTAATTTACTTCTTTACTAGATCTTCTGATCTATATAAAGGCATTACCTTTTGATGAACCACTGGTTCTTGAGATTTGAGGTAGAACCTCTCTAGAAACAAGAAAAACTTGTTTTCTTTGATCCAAATATTAAACAGTGCCTTGCACTTTTGAAGTTTGCACTGTTGCGCTCCTTGGATTGGCGCAAGCCACCAGGGAGCGCCACGTGTCAATCACAGAACAGCTGCGCCTTGCGCTTCTAAAAACAGAGCACTGCTCTCTTAAATTGGCGCAAGTCATCAGAGCGCGCCACGTGTCAGCAGCGCGCTAGCACAGCGCACTGCGCTAACAGACTTGCGCTCACCAGAGCGTGACACGTGTCACCCCCACATGAGTTTGCGCCTTGCACTCCTCAATTGGCGCAAAGCGCCTGACAAGCCACGTGGGGCACTGTCAGAACAATAAATGCTCTGTACTATTAAAGAAGGGACAGAGCCCAATTAAAAGGCCTAACAGGCCTAATAAAAATGCAATGCATTATTAAAAGGGGCAGAGCCCAAATAAAGGTCTAACAGACCAATATAGATGCTGCGCATCATTTAAAAAAGGGCAGAGCCCAATTAAAAGGTCCAACAGACTAAAACAGATGCTGTGCATCATTTTAAAAAGGGCAGAGCCCAAACAAAGGCCTAGCAGGCCAAATGCAGATAAAATGTTGAACATTTTCAAATGGACTTAGCCCAATACTGGCCGTAAGTCCTCAAATTAAATTGAACTGAGCACGACTGCTCTCTCAAATCAATTTACACCCGGTTCAAGGGTACATCTCTGAACTCCTTTGATATTTGTCGTTGTAATCCTTCAACGTCGTCAGAGAGGTGACGGGTCCCGACAACCACACATAATACGGACTGTGGGGTCCTTAAACTCATGGACTAATGCGTCCTTAAACTTATATCTGTCCCCAAACTGGGAATGTTGGACCACCATGTCCCTAAACTGGCAATGGACCACTATGTCCCTAAACTGGAACAATAGAGCCCAAATGCTCTTTTGTCGGATCTAAATGATCCTGTTAAGTCGATCTTAGTCTCAAATTAGGCTAACGTATCCTTAACAAACGTTTAAGTTGATCTTAGCCTCAAATATGGCTAACGCATCCTTAAACCAAAATTTTCAAAACAGACTTTAGTCCCAAATTGGACTATAGATCTCCCAACCAACTTTGGTTCAAGGGTACATCTCTGAACTCCTCTGACATCTGTCGGTGTAATCCTTCAACGTCGTCAGAGAGGTGATGGGTCCCGACGGCCATACATTCAATGGACCACCATGTCCCTAAACTGGAACAGTAGAGCCCAAACGCTCTTTTGTCGGATCCAAACGATCCCGTTAAGTTGATCTTAATCTCAAATTGGACTAACGTATCCTTAACAAACGTTTAAGTTGATCTTAGCCTCAAATATGGCTAACTTATCCTTAAACCAAAACCCCAAACCCAAATCTAAGAAAATACGGATTTGGACTAATCCATGTCCTACGGGCGACGACATAAATTAGTCTCCATATACAATCCACGGGCAACCACAAACAAAACAAACACCCACGACACGAAGTGAAATTCTGGAGAAGGAGAAAGTTGTTACCGCGATGCGGTAGCGTAATTAACTGCAGGGGCTTGCGCTTGCAGGGAAGAGCGTCCCCACAATCAAAAACCCCTCGAACGAAGGGGAATCTGACGAAGTGTGCTACATCGGACGCATCCGTCTAAACCTCCGATACACGGTGCCATAAATCAACTTGGTATCTTCAGAGAGGTGGAAGGATAAAACCAAATAGCATCTGCCCCGAATCTCAGGCAAGACGTCCATCACGTCTCTGTCGCGTCTTTCGGAGGGGAACAACACACATATTATATATTATTTCATTGAATCAACACTTGATCTGATAACCCGGCTATATCACATATAACCGGCCGATATCACATATCGCGAGAATAGAATACGGTATCACATATGCGTATCAATCTCGATCCCGCACATATCACATATGTGCTCCTACTCTGTTTTTCCTGAGCGTGGAAACCTCTATATAGGACTCTAAATACTCGTCAATACGCCGGCAGTAGGTGATGATCACATCAAACACTGACAAGCCGCAAGCGGTCGGCTAAATGTAACGGCCACCTGGGTATTGAGCGATCAGAAGATCAATAAGCAATTCTGCTGTAACTCCTGTAAATCCAATCAGTAACACTACCGTACAGTCCAGTCTCTTCGTCTGATATGTCGCATATCCAGTCTAGAGGTGGTAAACGTCAGACCCCAGTAACCAATAAGTCGTGTCGATGTGAGGCTCATAACGGGTCGAGAAACTACTGATAACACTTACCAGTATATCTCCATATAAGCCCTGGCCAGGGACTTCCATTTATAGCCAATCGAACACAGCTCAACATCAACCCCCAATACCGGGAGAGACGAAACCCCTCCTATCGCTCATTGTCTCCATATGATTCGGGATTGTACCCAAAAGCCACCGTTTTGCACGTTCTCATGAACGTGGTAAGGTGGAAATCAAAGCACAGTGGGAATCACACAAGACTCTATGACGATCTCGGGTCTACAGACTAATCTGTACCAGGGTCACCAGAGAACTGCTATCCGACGATAGGTATAATACCAACAAGGAGTTCTCGGCGAGTCCGTTCAGTGTACCCAGTCTCCACTGAGCACCCGTACACCATCTTTGATGTCAAACACTGATGGATATGGGATCATCCATCACCCATCATATGGGTCAAGATGCGTATACGCTAGTCTACCCTGGAGTATCGACGCCCTGTCTCGATATACCCTCAACTAGGAATAGTTATAGGATGTACTTATGGACTACCCTGGCCCCACTAGTATGATCTACATCATAGTCCTAGCAGTCAAGTACATATCCTAAGGGCTTTATCAACATGTGAGAGCAAGACAGTAACCCAATACAAATCAACATGTTAAGACAAAGAGCAACCAGATAGCATACTATCATATCGAGCAAGAAAGTCCTCTCTCTATATATCCAAGCATCCACTATAATATACATCATATGTACAAAAATGGCCTCTAGGGCATATACATAACTAACAATCTCCCACTTGCACTAAGGCCGGTTGTTGTAGTATCTCATACCCAACATCCCGAAGAGTCTCTCAAATTGTATCTGGAGAATGGCCTTCGTGAATAGATCCGCAGTGTTATCCTTTATTTCTACTCTCCTGACCTCGATCTCCCGGCGATCAGCTATCTCCCGGATCAGGTGATACCACCTCAGAATATGCCTGGATCTCTGATGGGATCTGGGTTCCTTGGCCAAACCCACAGCTCCATTGTTATCATAATACAAAGGTATTGGATGCTCAATGGATGGAACCACACCAAGTTCGGTAATGAACTTCTTTATCCAGACAGTCTCTTTGGCAGCATCGTTGGCAGCGATGTATTCAGCCTCCATCGTCGAGTCTGCAACGGTTTCCTATTTGGAACTCTTCCAACACACCACCCCTCCATTTAGGGTAAAGATAAATCCCGAGTGCGACTTAGAATCGTCCTTATCACTTTGGAAGCTCGAATCGGTAAAGGACTCCACCTGGAGATCTCCGTTACCATACACCAAGAACATCTCTTTAGTCCTTCTCAAGTGCTTGAGAATGTTCTTCACAGCTATCCAGTGACTCTCTCCTGGATCTGCTTGATACCTACTCACTACATGTAACACCTTAGGATGCGATTAGTGGCTAATTATACTTTAATATATGGCTTTTAATAAAAAGTTCACCAAATTGATTTTCAAATATTTTATCCTATTTAATGAATATTATATTAGAATTTTTCTAAGTTTGCACACACTTGTGCATGTAAACTAGGGTTAAAATGGGGTTAAACCATGATTAGCAACCATGGTGGGTTAAGCCATTTCCTTAAGTGTTTTGGGTTTTAATTAAGTGTGTTTTTTTTTAAAATGAGAAAGGATTTAAAATTTGTTTGACTTGGTGAGAGAGAGAGAGAATGGCATCCTGGCCTTGCTCATGCCTACACTTAATGAAAAGAGAGAGGGGGGGTTGACTCACACACTCTCATTTCTTTTGTTCTCATAACTCTCTCACTCTCACTCACACACACACACTCATTCTTTAGCAGCAGCAGAAGAAGAAGCAACAGCAGCAGAAGAAGCAGCAGCCACAGCAGCAACACCAACAGCATCAGCATAGCAACAGCAGCAGCTCCAGCAGCTCCAGCAGCAGCTCCAGCAGCAACAGCAGCACCAAATCTTCTTCTTCTCCTCCTTCTCCTGTTTCCTAGGGTCGAGAGTGAGGTATAATCTCTGAACCCAACTCCTTGTTGCTAAGTTTATGTGTTGTTTAATGCTTCGGTTAGTGGTTATGGTGGTTATTAGTGCTAGATTTGTGTTTTGATGTAAGATTTAGTTAAGTTAGAGTTTTTATAGCCTAGTGAACCTAATTAGGTGATAATATTGCTGTTTGAACCCATTAGTTTCACTAGATTTAGCTAGATAGCCTTAAGTCGCAAAACTTGAAGTTTTAAAATACGGTTTTGATAATGTGTAGGATATTGAGATCTGCTACATCTTTGCTCATTTCCTAGCTTAGCAAACAACTTCAGAATAGTGTGCAGGCAGTATAGGCTAGTGTGTTGAAATCCGAGCCCACCCCCTCCCTAAAAATCCGGCGACCCTCCCCCATATTCCGGCGTCGCCGGCCCCCTGTTGATCTGGGTGTTGGTGCTTTGTGTAGGGGGTGTCTGTGGGGATTTTTCTGAGGTTGGTATTGTTTGGTTTTTGGGTTCTTGCCTTGGACAGAATCTGGGGTAGTTTAACAATCTTAGTGTTTTAGGGTGTTGTGATGATTGATGGTTAGATTTGCTCTTTTGTACTGGTGGTGTCACTCAAATCTAGTAAGTTCACCTTTATCGCTTGTGCACCCTAATATTGCAATTTAGTGTTTTGTAGCGTTCTTAAGCTAAACCCGTTTGATACATAGAATCTGCTGTTATTAGGGTAATAATTTTAGTAAGCAAACATATACACTAGGCTATGAATTATGTTAGGACCCTAGCGTAGAGACCTGGACCCCACCCACCGGTTTTGGGCCGGTATGATACCCCCATGCCGCCGGCCCAATGGTTGGGTTTGGTGTTGGATTTTGGCAGATAGATGTCTGTAGGTATTTTGAAGGGTGTGGTCTTGTTTGATTTTCCTGTTTTTGCTCCAGATTAAATCTGGGACCGTTTACCTATTTTTAGCGTAGCGGGACTTGCGCGACACGTACGATGCGTGTTGAGTTGGTTTGCTGTGTATCACAGTGTGTCGCTGTGTGCCACAGCGTGTCATGTTGGGTTTTGGCATAAGCACACACGTTACATATACACGCGCGTTTAGTTCGCGACGCGAGTTTCTCGTTTGATTTCGATAACGCGTTTTGCGAGATATTTTGCTTATATATGGATTCCTTATGTAAATTCCAGGTTCGCAGGTGGGTACGTCGGACGCAGTAAAGAAAGGGAAACAGGTGGTCGGCTACGTGTAGCACGCGACCAGGTGAGTAGATTTAACATCTACGGGGAAATCGCCCGTATGGCGTTAAGCGTCAGGGCGTTATAGGATATTTTAGTTGTTGTATGTGTTCATATATATACTATAGTAGCATACCATCTCCTGTTGCTTATAGAATTGTAATTATAGAACACTGCACTGTCACTAACGGTTTAAGCTGCATGATTACTAAATGTATGTTACACTCACGCCGTTAGTGATTGCCATGACACTCGCACTATAAGATCACCGCATCATTGATGATTGTCATGACTTGTCGCATATTCACATATTATCAGATATATCACTACCTGTGCACATGCACCCTTTATATCCACATTAGTGCATACTTTCATTGATATATCACTACCTGCGCACATGCACCCTTTATATCCACATTAGTGCATACTTTCATTGATATATCACTACCTGCGCACATGCACCCTTTATATTCACATTAGCGCATACGTACCTTGATATATCTATACTTGTGCACATATACATCGTATATCCATATTAGTGCACATGTATATTGTTACACTCATATTGCGTATATATCCATTTGCACATCCATATCTATATACATACATATGTTACATACATGGGTGATATTGACATGATTTAAAAACTAAGGGACCGCACGAGATATTTTCAAAACTGGATCTTTTTAAAAGATCGGTTTTCCCTTTTTACTCTTAATGTCATACGACACATTGCATGGATTTACGCATTTACTTTGGATTTATGTGATTTCTGGATTTGGGAACCGGGGTATTATTTTAAGAAATACGCACTGTTTTAAAAACCCGGTTTCCCTTGATATGATATTTCAGTGCGTCCACCATGCGTTTTCTCGGTTCTGAGACGTGTGACATGTGAACCCGAATCGAGGAGCTGGACGAGGCCGATTGCGGGTACATGGTGGACCCGGTATAGTACCCCAGGACGAGAACGGATCGTTGTGCAGTAGACGGTGAGCCTGGTAGAGGGAACACTACCTACCGGTGATTGGTTAGATCTGGCGGTTATCCGGAGGATACTGACCATAGTTGAGAGATGGATACGGGACGACACGTACTGCCGGGGCCGAAGGCCGATTCTGCAGACGGAGCCCGATACTTGAGGATTTGCGTGTCGATGCTTGACACGATAATTTTGTGATATTTTCGAGTGCCGATGCTAGGCATTCACGATTCCATGAGCTGTACAGGATTTGAGGGCCGATCAGAGTGACGGCGCCTGAGTTTTACTGGGATTTGGATGCATTGATAGACACCGGTTATTTTCCACGTTGACATTCCGTGTAGATGATATTTATTCAGATGCTCAGCATTCATTATTTTGCATCTCATCCTGTAGTTATAGTACCTGATAGAGTACTTTTGCATGATTACTGCATACCCTGCTCATCATATATAGATGTTATTAGATTGCATTTGCTATGCACGATTATTGCATACCCTGCTTATCATATAGAGATGTTATTAAATCGCACTTGTTGCATGATTATTGCTCATATAGCTCATCATATAGATATTATCTGTTGGCATAGGTTAGAGTATCGCAGCACGTGCATACTCGCGATTACCTTTATATGTTATCTTCTATTCACGAGTTGGCAACTCACCCCCGTTGTGCCACAGTGTTTGCAGGTTGCCCCTCAGCTTAGTCGTGGCAGGCTGCTTTCTTACATCTTTTGATACAGATTCCACTGCAGTTGGCGTGTTAGCCCTTTTGCTGATAGGTGGGTTTTCGCGGTATCTGTTTTTTTATCCAGTTGTATACACTGTTGTATCTAGTACTCTCCATCTACTTTCATGTATTGACTTAGAGACCAGTTGTGAGGATGATATATATTATTTTGTACTCTGGTGTCGAGCTCGTTGTGAGCCGACTTTATTTATGCAGCTTTATCTTTCATGATATTTATTTTCACTTATACTGCTCACCTCTTCGCTACGGCGTCGTATATTATATTTGTGGTGTTTGTTTCCGCCGTTGGGTGTGATTGCTCCCGTTTGGGATGTTTTATTTTTATGGTATATCATTTTATTCATATATTGTCTTGTACCCGATTTCGGGGCTAGTTTTTACAAAGGAAATGCTGCCAAAATTTTTAAGATAATAACCTGAAGTTTAAAGAATTTTACTAAATTACTTAAGGTTTTCTAAACGTTTTAACAAATGTTTCTATTAAATGTTTTAAACACTCAATACTTTTAATGGTTTTGATTTCTAGGTTTCGGCTTACTTAGTCGCATTACGCCTGTAGACGTTACGTGGTTAAGTGCCGGTCACGGGCCAAACTTTGGGTCGTGACAAAGTTGGTATCAGAGCGTAGGTTTTACCTTCGGAGTGTAGGATGACCCTAGTATGATGGAGTAGTTAGCTGAAGCAGAGTGGCGTAGCGTGCGTATGTTCCGCGGTATACTCACGACACGGTACTCCGCCTAAGCGACCTTAGGACTTATTGATTGGAATTCCTTCTTGATTGTGTACATTCCTGTGATTCGATTTCCGTATCCTTATCGAATCCTACCTTCTTTTCAGCCATTATGCCGCCAAAGACTACGAGGGCGCAGAGAACGGCCGCGAGAGCCGGGAATCGAGTTGACTCGTCCGAGACGAGGACTGATCCGGGCAGTACACCCGTTGTACCAGAGCAGTCTGTTCCACCTCCGACAGACTAGATCGCTAGACTAGTGGTAGAGATGCAGGACTTGCGCCAGACGATGAGCTCATTGGTTGAGACAGTTCGAGCGCAGCGACAGGAGGTTGTCACCCTTGTTACCCAGTTGTTCCTTGCGATCAGCATGCATCATTCCGTCACCTACATAGCGCCAGTAGATGCAGCCCCAGTTTACGAGACACGTCTTCAAGAGGCTTTGAGAGTTCTGGAACAGTGGAGGAATCGTACTGGTGTACCAACCCAGAGCAGAGGTATAGGACAAGGACAGTCGTTCAGCTCTCATCCCCAGGAGGGTCAGCAGTCAGAGCGTGGATGTTTTCAATGCGGAAGCCTTCAACACTTTGTCGGACATTGTTCCTTAGCACCACGTCAGGGTCATATTCTGAGACGTTATGGACGCGGAGGGTTCGCTCAGAGGGGTCAGTCTAGCAGAGGAGGAGTTCGGCCTGTTGCGGGTAGAGGGCAGACACGAGAGTTTGCTTCTACTCATCGGGACGCGAGGGCGTCCAATGCAGAGTTTTCAGGTATCCTTAATTCGTATGTTCTTTTGATGTATTTGTTTGTTTTCACACTTGTGTCGTGGTTGGGATGAGAGTCGTGTTAGGTAGATCAGCCGTTTGTTGTGTTAACTTCTGTCAGCGATTCTTTTGTTGCGCGACACGTAATTCGGTCGTGTGCCAATCGGATAGAAGATAGAGATTCGTCTGTCGTTTTGATCCTTCTAGAGATGTTGGATTTGGCGTTCTCCTGGGCATGGACTGGTTAGCTACGTGCTAGGCGTTTGTGGACTACCGTGAGGAAACAGTCAGGTTTTGTTTTTCCCGGCGAGTCAGTTCTTGTTGTGCAGGTGGATAATTGTGTCGCCTCTCACGGCTTGAATTCAGCCTTTTTCGCTAGTCAGCTTTTGAGGAGATGTCGTGGATTCTTGGCGTTCATTAGTGATACCATAGCCACAGTTGGTTTGTTGGACCGGTTTTCTTTCGTGCGAGAGTTTTCCGACGTTGTTCCAGATGAGCCGGCGAAGCTTAAGGAGCTTAAGGATCTGCTGCAAAGTTGTTAGTTGGGGGGGGTTTCGTGCGTCTGAGCGTTTCGCATTAGGAAACTCCTATTTCTGTTCGTCAAGGAGAAAGACGACAGATTGAGGTTGTGTATTGATGGATCATCAATTGAACCGGCTTACGGTGCGGATAGATATCTTTTACCTCGCATTGACGATTTCTTCGATCAGCTCCAGAGTGCGAGACATTTTCTAAGCTTGTTTGGGATCAGGTCATCATTGTTGCGGGTTCGGAGTGATGACATTCCGAAGACTGCCTTGTGCGTACTACGGGCTTTGTGTGTATTGGTGTGTCATTAGATTCACCAATGCCCTAGCAGCATTCGTAGATGTGATGAACCGGATTTCTTCAGGCCGTTTCTCGACCAGTTATTGTTGTGTTATTTACGACATTCTGGTCTATTTAATGTGTCTTGAGGGACAGGAGTAGCACTTGAGGATTTGTTTTGCAGATACTGGGAGAGCCCCAGCGGTTTGCTAGATTCTCGGAGTGTTCCTTCAGGCTTGTTTGTGTTGACTCCTAGGTCTTGTAGTTACGGGAGATGGTTTTGTATGGTTCCTAGGAAGATCGTGGCCGTACAGCTTAGGCCTAGACTTGTGAGCAGGACGGAGGTCCGCAGATTTTTGGGCTTAGCAGGTTTTTACCGCCGTTTCGTGCAGGATTTCTAGTGTAGTGCTGCACCGTTGACTGAATTGACAGGAATGGAGGTTTCTTTTCTTTGGACTGAGGCATGTGTGCGAAGTTTCGGCAGTGGAAGATTCAGTTAACAATTGCATCAGTTCTTTCTTTGCTTTTTAGTTCGGGCGACTTTGTAGTTTAACTATGATGTTTCGTGAGTGGGGCTCGAGCGTGTACTGAGGTGACACTATGGAGTTATCGCTTTTGCTTCCCCACATTTGGAGGAAGTACGAGAAGGATATCCCACTCATGATCTGGAGATGGCCGCGGTGGTTTTGCGTTGGAGATTTGGAGACACTACTTGTTCGAGAGTCGTATCAGATTTTCACGGACCACCAGAGCTTAATGTACATCTTCCTGCAGCGGATTTTGATTGTTGTGATAGTCCTCTGCAGATTTACAGTTCTTGTGCGATCGTTGAGTACAGCTTAAGTCCGTCTCTACTGAGGGGACAGCTTGCTCATGTCTACGCCCGACCACTTTTCTTTAATCACTTTCGCGAGACACTGCCCGCCGACACTCGTTCGTCAGAGATACTTAAGCCTATTCAGCTGGGTAATGATTCGGAGTCCTTGATTTGTGACAAGGGTGTGCTAAGTTTAGGGACGCGTTTGTGCACCTGATATTATTGGGTAGAGACGTGAAATCCTAGAGCAGGCACATCGGTCGACTCTCTGTACTCATTCAAGTTTCACCAATATTTAACGTGACTTGTGAGATAGTTACGGGTGGGCAGGGATGTAAAGAGAAGTCTCGGGTTTCATTTCAATGTGTCTGTCTTGTTGTGTGCTTGGGTTGAGCAACTGAGACCGGCTGGAGAGTTGCAACCTTTAACCGTTCCGAAGTGGGAATGGGAGCAGGTCTCCACGAATTTCGTTATGGTGTCTACCCAGGTTTAGTCAGGGTGTGACTCCATTCGGATGCTTGTCGTCCGGTTATACTCAGTTTGCTCAGTTGTTCTTTGTTAAGTTTGTGCGTACGTATTAATTGTTGTCGGCAGTTGGGGATCGTCACTCGCCATTGTTAGGGTTCTCCTTCAATAGCTGTTATCTGGAGATACTCCAATTGGCAACCTTTAGGTTTAGGGGTTAGGTCGTGTCGATCACCAGTCTGTTTTTCTGACTCTGTGTTGTAGGATTTTTGGACCCCGGCTAGTCTAGAGACTTCGGAGATGATCCAGTTGTTTTAGGTCAGGATGAGAATTGTCCATTTCGGACAGAGGTCATATGCCGACCGAGATGGTCGCAGATTCGAGTTCGCAGTGGCAGATCATGTATTCCTACGGATTTTTCCGATAAATGACATGTTGAGTTTTGGGAAGCTTATCCTAGGATTGTAGGTCTTTTTAAGATCCTTAAAGCGAGTTAGTTTCTTGCCTTTAATTTGACACTTTCGCCCATATCATTGAGTATTCACCCCGTATTTTTGTGTCGATACTTTGCAATTACCTTCATGACCTTTCTCACATGATTCAGCACTAGACCATTTAGCTCGAGTGCGATCTTTCGTTCACCGAGCAGCCAGTCGTGATATTAGACCGGCAGGTGAAGAAACTTCGATCGAAGGTCTTGCTATCAGTGAATTTGCTTTGGCGCAGCCCGAATGGTGAAGAGATCACTTGGGAGGCCGAGGGCGAGATACGGAAGAAGTTCCCTCATCTCTTTGGAGGTACGCGTAGCAGTATATTTTTAAATTCGGGGACGAATTTCTTTAAGCGGGGAAGATTGTAACACCTTAGGATGTGATTAGTGGCTAATTATACTTTAATAAATGGCTTTTAATAAAAAGTTTACCAAATTGATATTCAAATACTATTTAATGAAAATTTTATTAGAATTTTTCTAAGCTTGCACACACTTGTGCATGTAAACTAGGGTTAAAATGGGGTTAAACCATGATTAGCAACCATGGTGGGTTAAGCCATTTCCTTAAGTGTTTTGGGTTTTAATTAAGTGTTTTTTTTTAAATAATGAGAAAGGATTTAAAATTTGGTTGACTTTGTGAGAGAGAGAGAGAGAATGGCATCATGGCCTTGCCCATGCCTACACTTAATGAAGAGAGAGAGGGGGGGTTGACTCACACACTCTCATTTCTTTTGTTCTCACAACTCTCTCACTCTCACTCACACACACACACTCATTCTTTAGCAGCGGCAGAAGAAGAAGCAACAGCAGCAGAAGAAGAAGCAGCCACAGCAGCAGCACCAACAGCATCAGCATAGCAACAGCAACAGCTCCAGCAGCTCCAGCAGCAACAGCAACACCAAATCTTCTTCTCCTCCTCCTTCTCCTGTTTCCTAGGGTCGAGAGTGAGGTATAATCTCTGAACCCAACTCCTTGTTGCTAAGTTTATGTGTTGTTTAATGCTTCGGTTAGTGGTTATGGTGGTTATTAGTGCTAGATTTGTGTTTTGATGTAAGATTTAGTTAAGTTAGAGTTTTTATAGCCTAGTGAACCTAATTAGGTGATAATATTGTGTTAGGACCCTAGCATAGAGACCTAGACCCCATCCACCGGTTTTGGGCCGGTATGATACCCCCTTGCCGCCGGCCCAATGGTTGGGTTTGGTGTTGGATTTTGGCAGATAGATGTCTGTAGGTATTTTGAAGGGTGTGGTCTTGTTTGATTTTCCTGTTTTTGCTCCATATTAAATCTGGGACCGTTTACCTTTTTTTAGCATAGCGGGACTTGCGCGACACGTACGATGCGTGTTGAGTTGGTTTGCTGTGTATCACAGTGTGTCGCTGTGTGCCACAGCGTGTCGTATTGGGTTTTGGCGTATGCACACACGTTACGTATACACGCGCGTTTAGTTCGCGACGCGAGTTTCTCGTTTGATTTCGATATCGCGTTTTGCGAGATATTTTGCTTATATATGGATTCTTTGTGTAAATTCCAGGTTCGCAGGCGGGTACGTCGGACGCAGCAAAGAAAAGGAAACAGGTGGTCGGCTACGTGTAGCACGTGACCAGGTGAGTAGATTTAACATCTACGGGAAAATCGCTCGTATGGCGTTAAGCGTCAGGGCGTTATAGGATATTTTAGTTGTTGTATGTGTTCATATATATATACTATAGTAGCATACCATCTCCTGTTGCATTAGAATGGTAATTATAGAATACTGCACTGTCACTAACGGTTTAAGCTGCACGAGCACTAAATGTATGTTACACTCACGCCGTTAGTGATTGCCATGACACTCGCACTATAGGATCACCGCATCATTGATGATTGTCATGACTTGTCGCATATTCACATATTATCAGATATATCACTACCTGCGCACATGCACCCTTTATATCCACATTAGTGCATACTTTCATTGATATATCACTACCTGCGCACATGCACCCTTTATATCCACATTAGTGCATACTTTCATTAATATATCACTACCTGCGCACATGCACCCTTTATATTCACATTAGTGCATACGTACCTTAATATATCTATACTTATGCACATATACATCGTATATCCATATTAGTGCACATGTGTATTGTTACACTCACATTGCGTATATATCCATTTGCACATCCATACCTATATACATACATATGTTACATACATGGGTGATATTGACATGATTTAAAAACTAAGGGACCGCACGAGATATTTTCAAAACTGGATCTTTTTAAAAGAGCGGTTTTCCCTTTTTACTCTTAATGTCATACAACACATTGCATGGATTTACGCATTTACTTTGGATTTATGTGATTTCTGGATTTCGGAACCGTGGTATTATTTTAAGAAATACGCACTGTTTTAAAATCCCGGTTTCCTTTGATATGATATTTCAGTGCGTCCACCATACGTTTTCTCGGTTCTGAGACGTGTGACATGTGAACCCGAATCGAGGAGCTGGACGAGGCCGATTGCGGGTACATGGTGGACCCGGTATGGTACCCCGGGGCGAGAACGGATCGCTGTGTAGTAGACGGTGAGCCTGGCAGAGAGACCACTACCTACCGGTGATTGGTTAGATCTGGCGGTTATCCGGAGGATACTGACCAGAGTTGAGAGATGGATACAGGACGACACGTACTGCCGGGGCCGAGGGCCGATTTCGCAGACGGAGCCCGATACTTGAGGATTTGCGTGTCGATGCTTGACACGATGATTTTGTGATATTTTCGAGTGCCGATGCTAGGCATTCACGATTCCATGAGCTGTACAGGATTTGAGGGCTGATCAGAGTGACGGCGCCTGAGTTTTACTGGATTTGGGTGCATTGATAGACCCCGGTTATTTTCCACGTTGACATTCCGTGTAGATGATATTTATTCCCATGCTCAGCATTCATTATTTTGCATCTCATCCTGTAGTTATAGTACCTGATAGAGTACTTTTGCATGATTACCGCATACCCTGCTCATCATATATATATATGTTATTAGATTGCATTTGCTATGCACGATTATTGCATACCGTGCTTATCATATAGAGATGTTATTAGATCGCACTTGTTGCATGATTATTGCTCATATAGCTCATCATATAGATGTTATCTGTTGGCATAGGTTAGAGTATCGCAGCACGTGCATACTCGCGATTACCTTTATATGTTATCTTCTATTCACGAGTTGGCAACTCACCCCCGTTGTGCTACAGTGTTTGTAGGTTGCCCCTCAGCTTAGTCACGGCAGGCTGCTTTCTTACATCTTTTGATACAGATACCACTGCAGTTGGCGTGTTAGTCCTTTTGCTGATAGGTGGGTTTTCGCGGTATCTGTTTTTTTGTCCAGTTGTATACACTGTTGTATCTAGTACTCTCCATCTACTTTCATGTATTGACATAGAGACCAGTTGTGAGGACGATGTATATTATTTTGTACTCTGGTGTCGAGCTCGTTGTGAGCCGACTTTATTTATGCAGCTTTATCTTTCATGATATTTGTTTTCACTTATACTGCTCACCTCTTCGCTACGGCGTCGTATATTATATTTGTGGTGTTTGTTTCCGCCGTTGGGCGTGATTGCTCCCGTTTGGGATGATTAATTTTATGGTATATCATTTTATTCATATATTGTCTTGTACCCGATTTCGGGGCTAGTTTTTACAAAGGAAATGCTGCCAAAATTTTTAAGATAATAACTTGAACTTTAAAGAATTTTACTAAATTTCTTAAGGTTTTCTAAACGTTTTAACAAATGTTTCTATTAAATGTTTTAAACACTCAATACTTTTAATGGTTTCGATTTCTGGGTTTCGGCTTACTTAATCGCGTTACGTCTGTAGACGTTACGTGGTTAAGTGCCGATCACGGGCCAAACTTTGGGTCGTGACACTACACTTAGTGAGTATGCTATATCGGGTCTGATACATAGCATCGCGTACATGATAGAGCCTACTGCCGAAGCATAGGGTATCCCTTGTATGCGAGCTCTCTCCAAATCAGTCTTAGGAGACATCTCTTTGGAGAGAGTGAGTCCAGAGATCATGGGTAAATTCCCACGCTTGGATTCTTCCATACTAAACCTCTTTAGTAAGGTGTCAATGTACCTGGATTGGGACAATCCCAGTTTCCGTTTAGATCTATCTCTATAGATCTTAATCCCCAAAATACTGGAGGCATCACCTAGATCTTTCATTGAGAATCTTTGTTGAAAGTCTATATTATGTTGCTTGGGGACAACAGCGTTAACACTAAATACAACATTATAACAATATACTACAACTTTAAAAGCTACTCTCTCCCTCTGTCTATTCTATATCTTCCTTATCTTTGGGACTTACCGAGCGATTGTTCGCTGACGACATTCATTCTCTTTTTTTTTTGGAATGTTGTCAGGTGATCTGGATACTCAAGAGATCGAACCTACCAGCGAGCCATTATTTGTTAGTCCATATTGCGACCCCCGGTGCTTACGGGGAGGCGGAAACGGTATAAAAAACGAATTTTTATCGCAAGAGGCAACATGGACTAAGCTAGGTCGGGATCGTTACCTAAACTAAAACTAGCAAACTATGCTAAAGAGAGTTAGCTACTCGGATGAAGATGGTTATACCTAGACTTGAACTCCTTCGTCTTCAAACTTTGTAGAGGTTGATGGTTCTACTTTGTCGCCTTCTTCCGTCGAAGATGGATCCACCTCGAAGGCTCGACCTTTGGGCTCTTTCTCGTACTTGGAGTGAACTAGAATCGCCGGCTTGCTAGACCCTTGATCCTAGAGTGAGTAGAGAGTGTCTAAGGGTTGCTTTTGTTTTTCAAGAGAAGGATTCTCAACTCATGAGAAGGTTTCTCTTGACTAGAGGAAGAAGAAGATGAAGTGAAGAGAGAGAGTGAGAATGATAGAATGAGCCTCTCTTTTCCTTTTGCAACCATAACAAAAGAAAAAAGAATAATCAAATAATAATAATAATCAAAATGAAAAAGGTTTGATGGAAAGTTTAGGAATGACTAATATCATTACAAACATTAAATGAAAAAGCAAGAATGAAAAAGCATCTTGCATTTGTAATGATGGTAGTCAAATGTTCAACCATGGTCAACAAGTCAACCATGGTCAACAAGTCAACAAAAACTAACCATGACACAATTTCATTTTATTATATATTATTAAATGATATAATACAAATCCATTAGGGTTTGGAAAAATACAACTGTCAACTGTGCATACGCACCCGTTCCGAAACCCTAATGAAAAATCATCTTCCTCCTCCTCAAAAAGAACTGTGCATACACACCTGCATTCTTGTTCCGAGGAACATGAATACTGAGAGATAAAAGCAACCCCAAATACTATACCAGCATCCGGCTCAAACCAGAGCCCACTGGTAATATCCGTCCGGACTCCAAACGTGCACAAGTGCGCGGATGAGAACGAACCCTGTCGCAAAACCATGCGACCTCTACTCTGTTTTGCCCAGAGGCGAATACCCTCTGTGTGGGACTCTAAAGACTCGACACTACGCTGGCAGTGGGTTTAACCACAGACCGCAAGCGGCACTAGCTGTGCGTAACGGTCCCCAGGTAGATGTCGACAAGAAGGCTGACGAGGTGAAACCCCATCTGTACTCCTACTGAGTCTGAATGTGACAGTCTCCGTACAGTCCGGTCTGTTCGTCTGATACATCGCATGGCGGGCCTAGGGGGCGGTAAACGTCAGTCCCCCAATAGCGGTACAAGTCGTGCCGGAGCGAAGCCCAAAACACCCTGAGATAACACTGGAAACCTACCAGTATATCTCGTTTGCCCTGGCCAGGGACTACTCGTGTAATGGCTCTCCTAGACACAGCGCGATGTCAACCCCCAATACCGGGAGAGACGAATCCTGTCTAACCGTCACTGCCTCCAAGTGCTTCGGGACTGCACCCAACCGCCACCTGTTTGCACGACTCCTTTGAGCCGTGGTAGGGTAGTGATCAAAGTGCAGTGGGAACACACTTGAGGCGAAGTGCCAGTGTCAAGTCAGCGGACTAAGCTGTACTCATGTCACCTGGGAACTGATGACTGACGATAGGTATAATACCAACCTGTCAGTTCCCGACGAGTCCTGTCCAGTGTACTCGTAACCCAACGAGCACCCGTATACTATCTCCAGTACGACGTACTGATGGCTGTGGGACAGACCATCTCCCACACTGGGATGAGAAGCGCATACGCTAGTCTACTCCGGAGTATCGATGCCCTGTCTCGATAGTCCTGCGACTAGGGACCTGTATAAGGATGTGCTTATAGATTACCCAGCCCCCACTAGTGTGACTGCCATCACAACGCTGGTAATCAAGCAAAGATCCTAAGGGCTCCACTAATGCGTATAAGTGATATACTGAAATAATCACAAGTACACATTGAAGTAGAAACAAACCAAGTAGCATACTACTATTTTGAGCAAGATTGTATATACAAGGTGAATATCCCAAGCATCCATTAAGTAATATACAAACTAGTATGATACAGTAATGGCCTCTAGGGCATATACACTAACAATCTCCCACTTGCACTAAGGCCATGTACTGGCGTATCGAAGACCTATCATCTCGATCAGCCGCTCGAACTGAGTCTGGGGCAAGGCCTTGGTGAATGGATCTGCAGTGTTGTCTTCTGAAGCGACTCTCCGAACCTCGATCTCCTTGCGATCCACGATCTCCCTGATCAGGTGATACCGCCTCAAGATGTGCCTGGATCTCTGATGGGACCTGGGTTCCTTCGCTAAAGCTATAGCCCCGTTGTTGTCGCAATACAGAGGTATTGGATCAACAATGGACGGAACCACCTGAAGTTCTTTCAAGAACTTCCTCATCCAGACAGCTTCTTTTGCGGCATCAGATGCAGCGATGTATTCCGCTTCCATCGTCGAGTCTGCAACGGTTTCCTGTTTGGAACTCTTTCAACACACCGCCCCTCCATTGAGGGTGAAGACAAAACCCGACATGGACTTGGAATCATCCTTGTCACTCTGGAAGCTGGAGTCAGCAAAGGCCTCGATCTGGAGGTCTTTTCCGCCATACACCAAGAACATCTCCTTAGTCCTTCTCAGGTACTTGAGAATGTTCTTTACTGCTATCCAGTGTTTCTCCCCAGGGTTAGACTGATACCGGCTTACCACGCTCAGTGCATAAGCTACATCCGGTCTGGTACACAACATCGCATACATTATAGAGCCTACCGCAGAAGCGTAGGGTATAATAGACATGCGATCCCTCTCCAAATCAGTCTTGGGAGACATCTCTTTAGAGAGGGTGATCCCGTGACAAGCCGGTAGGTTACCGCGCTTGGAATCTTCCATAGCGAATCTTTTTACTATGGTGTCGATGTACCTGGACTGAGAAAGTCCCAATATCCTCTTGGATCTATCACGATGGATCCGGATCCCCAGGATGTATGAGGCATCACCCAGGTCTTTCATGGAGAACCTTTGTGACAAGAACCCCTTGACAGATTGTAGCATAGGAATATCATTTCCTATTAAGAGAATGTCATCCACGTATAAAACGAGGAATACTACAGTTCTCGCTACAAATCTACTATAGATGCATGGTTCATCTGGATTTTTGATAAAGCCAAATTCCTTGACCGTCTCATCAAAACAGATGTTCCAACTCCGCGATGCCTGCTTTAGTCCATAGATGGACTTAAGCAACTTGCACACCTTTCCGCTGCTCCCACTCTGATTGAAACCCTCTGGCTGGTCCATATAGACACACTCCTCTAAATTTCCATTTAGAAAAGCTGTCTTTACGTCCATTTGCCAGATCTCATAATCGTGGAAGGCAGCAATGGCAAGAAGGATCCGAATGGATTTCAGCATGGCTACTGGAGAAAAGGTTTCGTCGTAGTCCAAGCCAGGTCTTTGACGAAAACCCTTTGCTACCAGCCTAGCTTTATAGGTCTCAACCTGTCCATCTACACCAATCTTCCTTTTGAAGATCCACTTGCATCCTACGGGTTTTACCCCGTCTGGAGCAATGTCCAACGTCCATACCTTGTTGGTGTACATGGACTCCATTTCGGTCCGCATTGCATTCAGCCATTTTACCGAGTCAACGCTCTGAACGGCTTGCTGGAAGCTAGCAGGCTCATCATAATCTATGATGCAATCCTCTCGATCCCCGTCTATGAGAAAACCGTAGTATCTCTCGGGCGGATGAGACTGCCTACTACTCCTGCGGAGCGGCGTAGGAATGTCCTGTTCTGTTGAACCCTCTGGTTCCACTAACCTTTCAGTAATAGTCTGTGGTTCTGGAATTTCTTCCAGTTCTACTGCGCTCCCACTAATCTCCTTTTCCAAGAACTGGTGTTCTAGAAAGTGGGCATTACGAGAAACAAGGACTTTTTGTTCCTCTGCGTAGTAGAAAAGATACCCCCTGGTGTTCTTTGGGTATCCCACAAACTTGCACAGTACTGAGCGTGCCTCGAGCTTGTCCGCATGCTGCTTTTTGACAAAAGCCGGACATCCCCAGATCTTCAGATATTGAAGATAGGGTTTCTTCCCACTCCACATCTCATATGGAGTAGTAGGTACAGTCTTAGTGGGAACTCGGTTCAAAAGGTACGCAGCTGATTCTAGCGCATACCCCCAGAATGATCGCGGCAACTCAGCGTTACTCATCATGGACCGCACCATATCCAATAGGGTGCGGTTCCGTCTCTCCGATACACCGTTATGTTGCGGGGTGTAAGGAGGAGTAAGCTGAGAGAGAATTCCGTTCTCTTTTAAATAGTCCAGGAACTCGGCACTTAAGTATTCTCCACCTCGATCCGATCTTAGAATCTTAATACTTTTGCCGGTCTGTTTCTCTACTTCATTCTTATACTCCTGGAATTTTCCAAAGGCCTCAGACTTATGTTTCATTAAGAAGACATAACCGTACCTTGAGAAGTCATCCGTAAAAGTAATGAAGTAAGAATGTCCGCTTCGGGCATGTGTAGACATTGGACCGCACACGTCACTGTGTACGAGTCCCAAGAGCTCGCTCGCTCTTACTCCATGTCCAGTAAACGGAGTCTTTGTCATCTTTCCCTTGAGACAGGATTGACAAGTGGCATACGACTGATATTCGAACGCATTCAAATACCCTTCTGTATGTAACTTCGTCAACCTTCTCTCATTGATGTGACCCAATCTACAATGCCATAAGAAAGTCTGATTTATTTCTGGAGACTTTCTTTTGTGTGTATTCTGGACATTAAAAATCTGTGGTTGGTTTAACACGTATATACCATTACTCAGAGTACCTGACCCAATCAATACTTGATTAAGGTGAATGTTTACAACATTACTTACAAACGCAAATTCATAACCTTCTTTAGAAACTAAAGATACAGAAATGATATTACAAGTTGCGTTGGGTACAAAAAAGCAATTACGCAAAACCAAAACATGTCCATCTGACATTCCCAGGTGATAGTCCCCCACGGCTTTAGCATCCATGCTAGCTCCGTTCGCAACTCTGAGGGTCATGTCACCTGCCTTCAAATCCCTACGGTTTCTCAACGCCTGCAAAGAATTACAGATATGAGATCCTGATCCGGTATCCAATACCCAGGAAGTAGAGTTTATTGAAAGACAGTTTTCAATAACATACACACCTGAAGCTGAAGCTGCAACCTGCTTCAATTCCTGTGTTCTGGCCTTCCAGGCCCTGCAATCATTCTTCCAGTGTCCTTTCTTATGACAAAAGAAGCATTCTTCCTTATCCACAAGCTTCCCCGCTATCTTTGTTGCTTTACCTTTTCCCTTCGTATCCACTTTACCAACACCGCCCCTTGGTTTGGCGGGGGCCTTCTTCTTCTTTCCCTTGGCTTTCGCCTTGGACCTAGAAGAAGATGATCCTCCTACAAACAAAGTGGATGTTTTCCTACCTTTCTGTAGGGTGCCCTCTGCGCTCCTCAGCAGGTTGAGGAGCTCTGAAAGTTCAACCTCCTTTTCTTGTAGGTTGAAGTTCATTATAAACTGGGCGTAAGTGGAAGGAAGGGACTGGAGAACTATATCCGTATATAGCTCACTCTCCAATGTAATCCCTAGGTCAGCGAGCTCCTCAATGTAGCCGATCATCTTTAGCACATGCTCGGCTACTGATGATCCGACGGCCATTCTTGTCGAAAATAACCTTTTCGACGCTTCGTATCTTGCGATACGTGATTGCTCTCCATACAGTTCTTTTGTATGGAGCAATATGGACTCCATGTCCATATTCTCATGCCTCCTCTGATGTTCGTTATCCATCGAGGCAAGCAGGAGGCATTTGGCCTTCGCGCTATCAATCTCCCAAGTCTTGCGGATTTCCTTATCCGCGACACTAGAAGTTGGACCAGGAACAGGGGGAGCTTTGGTGGTAAGAAGATACCCCAGCTTGTCATAAGTGATTGCTATCTTGACATTCCTGAGCCAATCTTTGTAGTTTGGCCCTGTCAGCTTGTTTTTATCTAGGAGTAACTTAAGTCCAGTCATGTTGATTGGTCGCTGCAATTAGGAGAGAGAAGAAGAAACACTCAGCATGATGCTCTTGCAAGTTTAGAGTGGTTTTTTAGTTTGTCTAAACAGGATGGCTCCCACTGTTTCTCGAATCCCTCCTCAAACCATAAAGGAAGAATTAGTCAGGATCAATCCCACCGCACAATACTTGCTTAACCGTTCAGCCAGGCCGGTGTCGGTACTTCGAGGGAGGTTTTCCAACGCTTTCGCGAAGTTCCTTAATTAAATAACCTCTTTTCCCTGGGGGCGTAATCCCGCTAACACCTTTCTAGGCACCTACTAGGTTTATAGCATTGATCGTTTAGTGAGAAATTTCCCGAGGAGTAGCATATACTCACAGTAGGATCGGGATCCAAATATCATCGCGTGATGAAACTGAAGGAATCCTACCAGAATCACCACACTCCAAATGGTATGCAAATCTAGCAAGTTTCAGTACTTATAAAACTCCCGATGTGGATTTTTGCCCCATGCTCTTATGACCTTGGCGTGAGGTCAAAATGTCATAAGTCACATGTCAAGTTCGTCCCATCATTATCCAGGTTAATTTGAATCCACCCGTACATACCCTTGACGTAGGCCAAAATGGCAGTACGACTGTCTCAAACCAACGCATTCTATCTATGCAACAGATAAATATCCGGCAGCTACCAATCACTATGCCTTGGCGTGAGGTCAAAATACATAGCTTGAATACTACCGTACATTTAACTGAAATGATGGAGGGCTACGAATGGTTTTGGCGAAACCGTGAACGTAGTGAACTTGATATAGTCGATGGAACGAGATAGCTTTTAGAAGGAGTGGCTCAAGCTCCGCATTTAAAAGTTATTTTTGAAAAGAACCGAGTGGTTTTTCGAAAGTGTTCCAACGACTTTAAACTTGGTTTATTATCTTGCATTAGTTCTTTTAATGCGTGATATTCTTGCATTAGTACTTTTAATGCGTCCCATCATTTAACCCTACCATTGCAGAAAACAACCAAAATATGACGTACGCTTATGCCATTCGCATTCGCCACTGGGCACCGTCATTACCCGTTAGGTTACTTAACTAACGACAGAGCGGGGGCTGGGCTAGCGCGTCTGTAAAACATAAGCAACGCCTAAATAATAAGCAATGATAGACATTACAGATCACAGATGAATGCATTGGATATACTAGCAATCCGCAATCCTTTCGAGCCTGAAACGAAAAGCGGATAACACGGTCGCGGTGAATAGCCAAATACCCCACCCAAGACCCCTACGGGTGCGGCAAACTACCCGCCAAGTACTCGGTAGTTTGTGCACCCCTCCATGGGTCTATCTTAGGAGCAAAAACAGTAAAAAGAATTATACAATGACGGCTACAACCCCGACCCGGTTGTGCGGTCAAACAAATAATAATTATTACATCAATTTACATTTACAATGAATGAAAGAAAAACAAAAGCTCATCTCACATCCACCCCGGCTATTCACCCGCGACAGTCCAACACATTCATATACACATTCCAGCACATTACAGATCATGTATAACCCCGACTAATCGACTTATAGCGATTAGCTGACGTTCAATACATGCAAGCATCACAGATATAACCATCATAGTCAAAGTGCAGTGAAGTTCGGAAAAAATACGGAATTATAGACCCCAAAAGGAAATTTCTTTTCTGGAAAATCTGGGCACATATAATATATTTTAAAAATCCCAAAACCAACACACAAACACACTGCACGAAAAACTATGCAGAGAAGACACCAAGTCGCGGCGGTTCCGCGGCGTCTAAGAAGGATCACGCGGCGGAAGCGCGGCACTTTAGGCGAATCACTGTATCGTTTTTCTTGGGTGTTCACACAAAACCCTGAGCCGAATTTACAAGTGTAAAGTTTTTCATTTTGAGCAGAAAAAATTTCAACAGAAACTCAGTTTTTGTGATTATCCGGTTTTGTGATTTTTTTTCGGTTCCGAACTTCGTTACACTTCACTACTAAGCTAGTTTAAGTTTAGTTAGGCTCTGATACCACTGTTAGTCCATATTGCGACCCCCGGTGCTTACGGGGAGGCGGAAACGGTATAAAAAACGAATTTTTATCGCAAGAGGCAACATGGACTAAGCTAGGTCGGGATCGTTACCTAAACTAAAACTAGCAAACTATGCTAAAGAGAGTTAGCTACTCGGATGAAGATGGTTATACCTAGACTTGAACTCCTTCGTCTTCAAACTTTGTAGAGGTTGATGGTTCTACTTTGTCGCCTTCTTCCGTCGAAGATGGATCCACCTCGAAGGCTCGACCTTTGGGCTCTTTCTCGTACTTGGAGTGAACTAGAATCGCCGGCTTGCTAGACCCTTGATCCTAGAGTGAGTAGAGAGTGTCTAAGGGTTGCTTTTGTTTTTCAAGAGAAGGATTCTCAACTCATGAGAAGGTTTCTCTTGACTAGAGGAAGAAGAAGATGAAGTGAAGAGAGAGAGTGAGAATGATAGAATGAGCCTCTCTTTTCCTTTTGCAACCATAACAAAAGAAAAAAGAATAATCAAATAATAATAATAATCAAAATGAAAAAGGTTTGATGGAAAGTTTAGGAATGACTAATATCATTACAAACATTAAATGAAAAAGCAAGAATGAAAAAGCATCTTGCATTTATAATGATGGTAGTCAAATGTTCAACCATGGTCAACAAGTCAACCATGGTCAACAAGTCAACAAAAACTAACCATGACACAATTTCATTTTATTATATATTATTAAATGATATAATACAAATCCATTAGGGTTTGGAAAAATACAACTGTCAACTGTGCATACGCACCCGTTCCGAAACCCTAATGAAAAATCATCTTCCTCCTCCTCAAAAAGAACTGTGCATACACACCTGCATTCTTGTTCCGAGGAACATGAATACTGAGAGATAAAAGCAACCCCAAATACTATACCAGCATCCGGCTCAAACCAGAGCCCACTGGTAATATCCGTCCGGACTCCAAACGTGCACAAGTGCGCGGATGAGAACGAACCCTGTCGCAAAACCATGCGACCTCTACTCTGTTTTGCCCAGAGGCGAATACCCTCTGTGTGGGACTCTAAAGACTCGACACTACGCTGGCAGTGGATTTAACCACAGACCGCAAGCGGCACTAGCTGTGCGTAACGGTCCCCAGGTAGATGTCGACAAGAAGGCTGACGAGGTGAAACCCCATCTGTACTCCTACTGAGTCTGAATGTGACAGTCTCCGTACAGTCCAGTCTGTTCGTCTGATACATCGCATGGCGGGCCTAGGGGGCGGTAAACGTCAGTCCCCCAATAGCGGTACAAGTCGTGCCGGAGCGAAGCCCAAAACACCCTGAGATAACACTGGAAACCTACCAGTATATCTCGTTTGCCCTGGCCAGGGACTACTCGTGTAATGGCTCTCCTAGACACAGCGCGATGTCAACCCCCAATACCGGGAGAGACGAATCCTGTCTAACCGTCACTGCCTCCAAGTGCTTCGGGACTGCACCCAACCGCCACCTGTTTGCACGACTCCTTTGAGCCGTGGTAGGGTAGTGATCAAAGTGCAGTGGGAACACACTTGAGGCGAAGTGCCAGTGTCAAGTCAGCGGACTAAGCTGTACTCATGTCACCTGGGAACTGATGACTGACGATAGGTATAATACCAACCTGTCAGTTCCCGACGAGTCCTGTCCAGTGTACTCGTAACCCAACGAGCACCCGTATACTATCTCCAGTACGACGTACTGATGGCTGTGGGATAGACCATCTCCCACACTGGGATGAGAAGCGCATACGCTAGTCTACTCCGGAGTATCGATGCCCTGTCTCGATAGTCCTGCGACTAGGGACCTGTATAAGGATGTGCTTATAGATTACCCAGCCCCCACTAGTGTGACTGCCATCACAACGCTGGTAATCAAGCAAAGATCCTAAGGGCTCCACTAATGCGTATAAGTGATATACTGAAATAAACACAAGTACACATTGAAGTAGAAACAAACCAAGTAGCATACTACTATTTTGAGCAAGATTGTATATACAAGGTGAATATCCCAAGCATCCATTAAGTAATATACAAACTAGTATGATACAGTAATGGCCTCTAGGGCATATACACTAACATTATTTAACGAGCCTGATCCAATCAACTTTTGATTCAGGAAGATGTTCATAACATTATCCTGTACTATAAAATTATATCCTTTTTTACTCAATAATGAAACTGATATAAGATTGCATATCAGGGTCGGAATGTAATAGCATTCGTTCAGAATCATTGTATTACCATTTGGAAACACAAGGTGATATTCGCCAACAGTCTTGGCTGCAACATTTTCACCATTCCCTACTCTTATGGAATGATCACCCTCTCCCAGTTCTCTACCTTTACGTAGCCCATGTAACATATTACATATGTGGGATGCCGATCCGGTATCTAATACTCAGGACGTAGAGTGAACTGAGAAACAGTTCTCGATAACTAACATGCAGGGTACCCATGCACTGGATATTAAAAGAATTTATTATGGGTCACGTGGGGACACGTGAGGGCGCCCATGCATTGGGTATTAATCCTTCAGTTTTTTCCATCTTCTCTTTTTTAGAGTGGTGTTGGCCAGGGGTCACGTAGGGACACGTGAGGCATCCAAAATCGATTCTGCCCTTTTATTTTGAGAAGTATGTTCAAAGGTCACGTGGGAGCACGTGACCTAATTTTATTCGTTCTCTTTTGGTCATTGGATGGGAGGGTCACGTGTTGCCACGTGATCATATTGGGTACTTGACCCTTTTACGTGCATGGAGAGATAAATCCCTTGAAGAATTAAATTCTCTTATAGGGTTAAACCCTAATTTTATTTAGAGGAATTAAATTCCTATATGTTCGAAAGAATTAAATTCTTTAAACTCAATTCTCTCTCTAAGTTTTGGATCTGCATGGCAGAATCTTCCCGATGAGAATTAAATTCTCAACTTATAGGGAGATCTGCTTCTGCAGATCTATTACCATGAAGAAGAACTAAGTTCTTATATTAAGGGTTAAACCCTATCTTTCTTGGAGGAATTAAATTTCTATGTGCTTTGTGGGAGAATAAAATTCTCTGAACTTAGGTCCTCCCTTAGGTTTTAGATCTGCATGGCAGAATCCCCCCGATGAGAATTAAATTCTCAACTTATGGGGAGATCTACTTCTGCAGATCTTCAACCAAAGGATGAACTAAGTTCTTATTCAGAAGAGTTAAACTCCCAGTTTGAGAATTAAATTCTCTTTTGTTTTATGAGAGTTATAGAATGATCTCTTTCCCTCTCTTACCTAGGGTTTTCTTTCTTTTCTGAAGAGATTTTCTTTTCTCTCTGGAGAATTAAATTCTTTTTTTTGTATTCTCTCTCTGTTGTTGTCTCTCTCTCTTTCTTCTTCTTCTCTTCTTGGCTCTTATTTATAGGAGAAAGAAAAGAATCGGTTTGTTTAGTCAATCTTTCATTGAAATTTTTTGATTGATTTTGTAACCAACATGATCTTTTAGATCACTCGGTGAATTTTATTCACCATTGGATTTTTAATCCAAAAGATATTTTATTTGTTGTTCCCGGCAGATTTTAGGAAAATATTTCCTTATATAGAATCTTTCTATAAATTGGTGATTTTTAATCACTATTGGATTTTTAATCCAACGGTGCTCCACTTTATAGAGCACAATATTGATTTAATTTTATTATTTCAGAGGGCTCAGGAACCCATCACGTGTTAGCACGTGACCCATCTAATTAGAATTCAATTCTATTAGTTCAAAAGGGTCAGGAACTCATCACGTGCTGGTACGTGACCCCATTGATTAAGCAATTAATTAGAATTTAATTCTATTCGCTCAGAGGACTTAAAAGTCCATCACGTGTTGGTACGTGATTCCACCGGTTAGGCATTTCATTAGAATTTAATTCCATTATTCAGAGGGTTTAAGAGCTCATCACGTGTTGGCACGTGACCCCACTGATTAAGCATTTCATTTAGAATTTAATTCAGTGTCTTCAGGCCTTGCCTGTAAATGGTCATGTGTCTGCACGTGAGGCCTGGTCACGTGTTGACACGTGACCCCATTGACACAGCATTTCCAATTTGTTTATTTTATTCAGTGTCTACAGGCTTTGCCTGTAAATGGTCACGTGTCTGCACGTGAGGCCTGGTCACTTGTGGGCACGTGATGCCCGGTCACGTGTAGACACGTGATGCCTCATTTGAGGTTTCCCTTGATGCTTTATCTGCATTTTATTTAATTCCCATGAGGGAAAAATGCATACCTCAAGTACGGATCTACGTAAATATACGTAGCGATCCAAACGAGTCTGTTTTAATACTTATGATATGAACATGCTACATGGGTGCAACCATATGATATGGGATACAATAACATGCCATGCTAGATATTAAAAATATTATTTTGTTATTATTTGTATTATTAAAAGATATGCAGATACCAAATATATCATATGTGTGTGTATAGAATTTAAATGTGCATGGATCCTCTGTACTAGCAAATATATGATGTAATCTTGAACCATGATGGGTTTCAACATGCGGGTTGGGTCGGATAGTAACCACCATTACCAAATGTACTATCCGCACCCAAAAGCAATAATAATCAAGAAATCTGTCGCAAGATTGAAAAACCCCAAATAAAATATAGTATACATGCACTGGGGTGTTAGATTATACCCAACTACAAAAGAATTTCGTTCTCGAAATTCCCGGAACAAGAAAAGACAAGAAAACACGGATTTAAGAAAATAGGTGTGGAAACTTCTGTCGGATCTTGTCTTCACGTTCCTAAGTAGATTCTCCGTGCGAATGATTCCCCTATGAAACAAGTACTAGAAGGATAACTTTGTTCTTGAGGAACTTATCTCGTCGATCCACAATCGCCATTGGTCTTTCTTCATATATTAAATCTTCCCTTACAGTCAGCTCCGAGTGATTTAGGGCATGCGTCTCATCTCGAGCATACTTGCGGAGTTGAGATACATGAAACACGTCATAAACACCCGCCAAGGACGGTGGTAAAGCCAATCGATAAGCTATCTCTCCAACCCGCTCGATGATACCGAAAGGTCCCACGAATCGAGGACTAAGATTGCCTCGACTACCAAATCGAATCACTCCTCTTGTTGGTGATATCTTCAAGAATACAAGATCACCAACTGCGAACTCCAGAGGTCTTCGTCCTGTATCAGCCCACCTTTTCTATCGATCTTGTGCCGCCTTCATATGATTTCGGATCACGCTAACTTTCTCCACCGTTTGCATAATAAAATTCGGTCCCAATAATCTTCTTTCTCCAATATCGTCCCAAAAGACGGGCGAGCAACACTTGCGATCGTACAATACTTCGAATAAAGCCTTCTGTATAGTCGCCTGAAAACTGTTATTATAAGAAAACTCCACCAAGTGCAAATGATCCTCCTATGAACCCTTGAAGTCTAACATCCATGCTCTCAACATATTTTCAAGAGTTTGGATCGTTCTTTCAGACTGGTCATCTGTCTGAGGATGATAGGCGGTGCTAAACTTCAAATGTGTCCTTAAACTTTCCTCTAGACTCCTCCAAAAGTGTGATAAATATCGGGTATCACGATCGGAAACGATGCTCACAAGTACTCCTTGCAATCTCATAATCTCCTGTATGTACCGCTCTGCTAAAGCTTCCGTCGACTGACCAACTCAAAACGGTATAAAATGAGCTGCCTTGATCAATCGATCAACAATCACCCAAATTGCATTATTGCCATTTGGACTTCGTGGTAAAGCTGTCGCGAAATCCATAGTTATATATTCCCACTTCTATTGAGGAATCGGAAGTGGTTGCAACAAACCAACTACCCTTTGATATTTAGCTTTGACTTGCTGACACACCAAGCACTTCGATACGTAGCGAGCAATCTCCCTTTTCATGCCTTCCCGCCAGAAATGTTATCGTAGATCTCTGTACATCTTTGTGCCTCCCGGATGTACGGAATATGCGGAACTGTGAGCCTCCTTCATGACTTCTTCTTGAACATCTCCTTTCGGCACACATAAACGGCTCATATATCGTAACGAACCATCTTCATGAATTAACAGATCCATTCGAAGTCCCGCTTCTACTTGTTCTTGAAACTTCTACAATCTTGGATCATGCGTCTGCATTGCTTTAATGTTATCGATCAAGGATGACTATACTTGCAATTGCATCAATTGACCCGAATAATGCGGTAGTACAATCTCCAACTCGAACCTCTGAAGATCAGCTATAATTTCCTTCTGTGCTGTCAACATCCGTATTGCTGGCAACTGACTTAGAGCTTCTGGCACTACATTAACTTCCTCGGATGGTATTTTAGATCAAGATCATAGTCAGCCATCGGCTCTAACCATCTACGCTGCCTCATGTTGAGCTCTTTCTGTGTGAACACATATTTTAGGCTTTTGTGGTCGTTAAACACTTCAACTCTTTCGCCCAATAAGTAGTGTCTCCAAATCTTTAGAGCGAAAATCACTGCTGTTAACTCCAGATCATGAGTTGAGTAATTCTTCGCACGAGCCTTCAATTATCTTAACACATAAACTATAAGCTTCTCATGCTGCATTAGAACACATTCCAAGCCTTTCCCAGATGCGTCGCTGTAAATAACCAATGCTCCGGAACCGTCTGGCATTGTCAAAATAGGAGCGGTGGTAAAACTTTGCTTCAACGCTTTAAAAGATGACGCACATTTTGTAACACCCTAGTTCATTTATACCAATTCTGTTTGGGTATTTCTTTATTTATGGCTATTCTTGATTTATTGTGTTTTGGATGCGAATAGTATAATTGGTGTCTGTATTTGCATCCGACCCGACCCGCTTGCTGGAAACCCGTCTTGATTCTTGTTTATGATTTATCCCTACTAGTTATGAGGATCCGTGCACTTTCATAATGTATATCCTGTTCATCTGCATTATATCTGGCATCTGTATTTTTTTAAATAAAACAAGTAAAGTCAAATAAAATATTTTAAAAATATCTAGCATGGCCTGCATTATACCCCTAACCCTATGGTAGCATCCGTACATCGTGTTTGTTCCCTTCCGAAAGACGGCTCGTAGACTGGACGTCTAGGCCTGTAATTCGGGGCAGATGCTATTTGGTTTTATCCGTCCATCTCTCCGAAGATGCCAAGTTGATTTATGGCACCGTGTATCGGAGGTTTAGACGGATGCGGCCGATGTAGCAGACTTGGTCAGATTCCCCCTCGCTTGAGGGGTTTTTGATTGTGGGGACGCTCTTCCCTGCAGGCGCAAGCCCCTGCAGTTAATTACGCTACCGCTTCACGGTAACAACTTTCTCCTTCTCCAGATGGTCACTTCGTGTCGTGGGTGTTTGTTTTGTTTGTAGTTGCACGTGGATTGTATACGGAGACTAATTTATGTCGTCGCCCGTAAGACGTGGATTAGTCCAAATCCGTATTTTCTTAAATTTGGGTTTGGGGTTTTGGTTTAAGGATACGTTAGCCATATTTGAGGCTAAGATCAACTTCAACGTTTGTTAAGGATACGTTAGCCTAATCTCCAGACTAAGATCAACTTAACGGGATCGTTTAGATCCAACAAGAGAGCAATTGGCTCTATTGTTTAGTTTAATGACATTGCGATCGATTGCCAGTTTAGGGACATGGTGGTCCAACATTCCCATTTTAGGGACGAATATTAGTTTAATGACATTCCGGTCCAACATTCTCATTTTGGGACGAATATTAGTTTAAGGACGTTCCGGTCCACGAGTTTAAAGACCCCGCAGTCCGTATCAATGTGTGGTTGTCGGGACCCGTCACCTCTCTGACGACGTTGAAGGATTACAACGACAAATATCAGAGGAGTTCAGAGATGTACCCTTGAACCGGGTGTAAATTATTTTGAAAGAGCAGTCGTGCTCAGTTCAATTTAATTTGAGGACTTATGGCCAATATTGGGTTAAGTCCAGTTAGAAAATGTCTAACATTTATTCACATTTGTCCCGTTAGGCCTTTGATTGGGCTCTGCCCTTTTTAAATGATACACAGCATCTAAATTGGTCTGTTAGACCCTTATTTGGGCTCTGCATTGCATTTTTTATTAGGCATGTTAGGCCTTTTAATTGGGCTCTATCCCTTCTTTAATAATGCAAAGCATTTATTGTTCTGACAGTGCACCACGTGGCTTGTCAGGCGCTTTGCGCCAGCGCAAGGCGCAAACTCATGTGGGTGTGACACGTGTCACGCTCTGGTGAGCGCAAGTCTGTTAGCGCAGTGCGCTGCGCCAGTGCGCTACGCTAGCGCGCTGCTGACACCAGGCGCGCTCTGATGACTTGCGCCAATTTAAGAGAGCAGTGCTCTGTTTTAGAAGCGCATAGCGCAGTTATTCTGGGGCCGACACGTGGCGCTCCCTGGTGGCTTGCGCCAATCCAAGGAGCGCAACAGTGCAGACTCAAAAGTGCAAGGCACTATTCCATAGCGCAGAGCGCATCTTGATCCAATTTTAGATCAAAGAAAAGAATCTTTTAAAATTCCAGAACCAATGGTTCATCAAAAGGCAATGCCTTTATACAGAAGTAAATTACTTCTTCCCTTTTATTATTATTATTATTATTATTATTTTATCAAAGATCTTGATCTTGTTCTCAGATCAATGGTCTTTTTAGAAGAAACTCTTCTTTTTCAAAGGTTTACCTTTTCTCTCTTTGAGTTCTTCTCAAAATTTTAGAGGAATTCTCTGGTTTCTCTTTCTCTGTGTGTTAATGCCTCTCAGACTTGGAGTCCAGGGGCCTTTATATAGTGCCAATTGATTTGTTAAATCAGTTAAAGAGATCTTTCTCTGAGTGATTTAGAGATTTTTCCCCACCATTGGATCTTTGATCCAAAAGCTTCTGTTTTACAGGAGATAATCTTCTTGTTTTAATAAGATCATAAAGATCTTTCTGGAATTTTAATTTTGTTTTGGTGCTGGCATTGGCGCAAATGCATCTGCGCTTGACACGTATCGCGCAGCGCAGAGCGGAGCGCAACTGCGCTGACACGTGTCGCGCAGCGCAGAGCGCAGCGCAACTGCGCTGACACGTGTCGCGCAGCGCAGAGCGCAGCGCAACTGCGCTGCCACGTGTCGCGCAGCGCAGAGCGCAAATCATCTGAAGCGTTGCTTCCTTTATTTTTATTTTAAATAAAGCCTTACTCTGATTGGGTGCGCTGTCTTGGGCGCAGCGCTGGCGTGTCATCTTTTGACACGTGGCGCGCTGCGCGCAGCGCAAGGAATCTGAAGCGTTGCTTCACTTTTTGAATTTTTTTTTTGAAATTCAAACAGAGTTTTGCTCTGATTGGGGAAACAAATGCCCCACCACCGTTGCGCTCACGTGGCGCACACGTGAGTGCAGTGGTGGCAAGATCCCAGCCGTTGGATCAACTCAGGACTTGAAGGGGCGCAAGCGCCTATAAATAGGACCCTTGGTCCTCAACAGATGATTATCATCTTCAAGATTTTTAATTTTCAGAGCCTTGCTCTCGCTTTTAAGAATTTCAGAGCCTTGCTCTCGTTTTTCAAGAACTTCAGAGTTCAAACTCTAGAAAACTTTTTAGATAAAATTAACTTAACTTAAATTAAATTAATTTTAATTGACAGAGCCTTGCTCTCATAGATCTTTGATCTAAAGAAAACCCCTTTGGGGTTTCACCAACAGAGCCTTGCTCTCAAGAATCCATAGATCTAATGAGATCTTGTTTCAGGGTTTTTCATCCCATGAACAGAGCTTTGCTCATGGACAAAATATAGATCTTTTTGATCTAAAAAGTGAAGAACTCTTAAGAGTTTTTATGGATCTCTAAGATCCCAAAATTTTTAATTTCTTGGAGTTAATTAATTTTTTCTTTTAATGAATTTTCTCATCATTATTACAGAGCTAGGCTCTTTTAAGGAATTTTATTCCCTTGAGACCAGAGTTTGACAAGTGTCACTCTGTGACAGAGCTTTGCTCTGAAAGGGGAGATTTTCTCCTTGTCTCTAGGGATTTTTCACTTAATGAAATTATTCTTTTGGGGATCTTCTCATTAATTGATAGTCTCATCCAATGATGGGGCTGTCTTATTAACTGACACATTGTCATCTAGATTTTGCGGGTCCCCCTTTGGTCCCTTATCTACTGCATTGCAGTATGGGATAAATTTTAAAATGCCAAGCGTGGAAATTACAACACTGACGGCTGATTTCGTTTTTCTTTGCAGGAAATCATGTCTACTGATCTGTCTTTCCCATTTTTTCGCTCAGAGGAGGGATTTCCTGAGGCGCCGGTGGACCGAGAGGTGTTTGCTCTCATTAAGGATCATGACCCCGAGTGTAAGAACCTTCACCTGTGGGGTAGGTGGTATAGTGAAATCATCAAGGGTCGCCGAAGCTTCGGTTGCACGACGCCGTCAGAGCCTATCTCGT
Organism: Agapanthus africanus; assembly: GCA_030015575.1. Lineage (NCBI taxonomy): Eukaryota > Viridiplantae > Streptophyta > Magnoliopsida > Asparagales > Amaryllidaceae > Agapanthus > Agapanthus africanus. Next base: position 268,710,573 of record CM057338.1, on the reverse strand, counting down.
CGATCCCCTATGCGGATGAAGCCCCGGTGAAGTATGTCGTGGAGGTCGTGAACTGGAATTCGGAGGATCTTCTCCAGCCTTCGATTGCTGCCATTCCCGTGCAGCCGCTGCCGGCCGTGGATATTCTGGGGCGACGCATATGCCAGGGTGAGGCGCGCCCTTGGGGACAGGCTTATAACCTCGGATTGACCCCTCGACAATCGGCCGGATATCTGCAGTGGGCGAGGTATATCTTGTCAGCGAAGAAGACGCATCTGATGAAGATCGGTTTGTACCCTACCGTCTACGCCTCGCTTTTTGAGTACCCTGCTCCTCTAACGTGGTGGGTTAAGGCGTTCGTAGAACAATGGAACATCCCCACCCATACCTTCCTTCTATCGGACAGGAAAGTCTCCATCTCCCTGGAAGAGTTTGCTGAGATCTCGGGTTTGCCGGTGGGGGGGAGCATTATGAGGAGCTGCTTCCTCCTGACGAGTACATCTTCGCCACGAAGCCACTGGTAATGGGCCTAACACCCGAGAATGCTATTCAGCACCAGTTTCCGAGTCTGGTGAAGGTGTTGAATATATATGAAGGTCTTTATTGGAATCAGGAGTCCGGGGAGTCAGTTTTGCAGATTCATCGCCCGCTTTCTTCGACCGGAGATTATATCACAGCGGAATGAAAAGTTCGCCAAGCTCGACGACCCCTTCGGATTTGGCTTAGATCGCCTACCAGCATTGGGGGATGACCAAAAGGGTTTTTATCTTCCTGACGCTGCCATCAGGCCCTTATCGGAAATCCCCGCCCTAGGCATTGACGAAGAGACCTTCTTCCTCGGGTTTCTGGGATTATGGCTGTCTTGTTTCGCGCTTCCCATGCACCCACGCTAAATTAGACCGTCCGTCTTCTACCCAGCGCACCGGATGGTGGCTGGTATACAATTATCGATCGGAATCGCCGGGCTGGCTCACCTGTATCACGGATTAAGCATGGAGGCGGACGCAAATGAACCCATGGTGCAACCCGCCAATTTCCCGATGCACTATTTTACTTCATGGATGGAACTGCATGTGCTCGGAGTATTCGGGATTCATAAAAGCCCCTCTTTTTACGAGAAGTGCAGACTCCCGAGAGTCATGCGGTTAGTCGGCGCTTCTATTGTGAATCCGCCTCCACGGGAGGCTAGGGGGTTGCTTCTCTGTCCGCACATGGTCGACGCGAAAATTTCTTTCCAGGACAAGGTGATGACCATTGGCCCGGATACCTCCAGAACGGTGTTGGCACTGCGCGATAGCTTCAAGGAAGGGGCCTCCGTATAAAAGCCCGGGAGGTTCTCCACTTATACTCCATCCGGCCGGGCTTCTTGGTATTCAGGCAGGATGATAAGGCGCTCTTTATGAGGTATAGCCCCAATCGGTTCTCCCAACAACTAGGCTATAACCAGGGGGTCCCATTGGAGGCGTTTTTTGAAGAGCCCGCGGCCACCAAGGAGGGGATACGGAACTCGCTACACCACTTCATGCGACTGAACACGGGCTCCTACTTCTTCATCAGTGAATCGAGCTGTGTCCCACGCATCCTCAACGTGTACGTGGCTTGGTACGGGAACGCGATGGGTGCATTCATCCGTGAAGAGAAGCGGATGTTGGTTGATCGCAAGGGTGCGCCTCCCGGCAGCGACCGCAAGTTCCCCCCTGAAGCCAAGGACCCCGATCGTTCCTCCGCTGAAAGATACTGGAGCTGGGCCACCGCGCGTGCTGAGCCCTCCGAGCGGATTACTGCCTCGTGATACCGTGGACGCGCCCCCAGCGCCCTGTGCTCCAGTGGAGACGGTGAACGTAGTTACGCCCGAGTCTAGCGTGGGCTCGGATATCGGGACCCACCGTCCCAAGGTGCCTGCGAAGCGTAAGATGATTTTGGCAGCGAACGGGGCGCGCGCTCAAAAGAGGAAGAAGAAGTCCATTCTTTCCCTGGATTCCGTCCTCGGCTTAGAGCCTCAGGCCCCTCTCACCGAAGGCTTAAGTGAATACGGGAGCAACGAGGGTTTCTTGGTAAAGCCAGAAGACACCGACCTGGCGGCCGCCATTGAGGCTTCCGAGCGATCGGCCAAGCTCGAAGCATGGTTGGCTAAACTTGGTCAATCAGGTAATCACTAGTCGTATTCTTTGTCATTTCATCATGTTTTAATCATCGTATTTGACTAATGCTTTTCTTTTTTAAATAGGCGCCTCTGCCGAAGAAGCCATCGCTGCTTCCCTGAAAACCTTCCAGGAGGAAGAGATGAAACGCACTCTATTGGGTGTTGGTATGTCTCGGCTCACTGAGTTTTTTTTTATTCTCCTTTTTATAGCCAATCTAATCTTTTCTTTGTCTCTTTGCAGGGGTCGTGCAAGCCAATGCGGGGACTCTTCCTGGGCCAGCTACTGAAGTCCCGGCCTCTTCGGGGCTGCCGTGAGAGACCCGACTCGAAAAGCTGATGAGGGATGCCTTGAAGGCTCTGGAGGCAACTCTGAACGCGGACGAAGACGCCTTGATGAAGGAAGCTTCGAAGAGGTCCATCGTGACGACCCGGGAGGAGAGGAAGCGCTTGAGGCGCGAGGCGAAGGAGCGCAGAGCTGCTTTAGCCATGGGAGCGGGCCCAAGCACCGTTCCTCGTGCTGCTACCCCTTCGGAAGAGTCTCCAGTCGCTTTGTCTACTGCTCATAGACAGGCGGCGCGTGCAGTTCAGAAGGCTAACGATCAATCCACCTTAGGTAATGTGTCTTTCAGGACTTTGTTGCAAAAGTTGTACAACTATCAGTTCTCATACATCTTTTCCTGCAGGGCCAAGTCCAACTGAAGGAGCGGCAGAAACCGTCGAGCCTAAGGGGACAGTGGGGGAGTTACCGGCTGAACCCGAGCCGACGGTGGACGACGTAGCCGGGGTTTCTGGACCCGAGCTAGTGGCTGACGAAACGGTCACGCCTACTATGCCTGAGAAGGTCGTCGATGCCGAGCCTGAGGTAGCGGTGGATGAGACGGCTGCTATAGCCAGGTCTGGGGCAGCAGCGGATGGAGCGGCTGAGACCGACGACCCTATGGCAACGGTGGACGAGACAGCCGCAACCACTAAGCCCGAGGGAGTAGCGGGTGAGACGGGCATGATTCCTGAGGACGAGCCGGCCGCTCTTTCTCAAGAGTCTGGCAATGCTCCGATCATTGCTCTCCCTGCCTACGGTCCTCCGCCGTCTCCTGGCCTCGCGAGCACGACAACGGCTCCCGTAGAGTCTGGCGATGAGGCGTCGGGAGGTGGTCTCATGTCAATGGAGGGAGACGCCGCCGTTTCGGCCGGATCATCATCAGGTAAATTTTGGGTTACCGTCCTTTTCTCTATTCTGTAACTTTTCTGACAAGTGCTTATCTTGTTTCTAATGCAGGCGCGGCCAGTGTTGATGCCCCGTTGCTCGAGGGAGCGCCGTCAGCTGCTGCCTTGACGGTGGCCACCTCTCTACCTTCTCTCGCACCATCGCAAATGCTGGAAGGTATGGATTCGTGACCCATCAGTTTCATCTTTAGGCTGCATAATTCATGTACTCATGTCGTACTATTGTGCCCTTACAGGAGTGCTTTTTGATCACCTTTATCAGGTGCTGCACCCACACTTCTCCTTCCCGTCGGAGCGTGCTTCCTCCAGTGGCGCCGGTGAGTATAGTTTTCAATTAATACCCTTTATTTTTTCAATAACGGAATTATTTCTGATTCTTCCTCGCCCTGATTGCAGTGCTACAAATCGAAGGAGGAGATGCAAGATCGGTCGCGCCACCGGCCCTCCCGGCTTTGCCGCCTGCTGCAGCTGGTATAGTAAACTCTCCTATTGATGACTTTCTTATATTTCTTAAACCGTCATTTGATTGTGTTTTGTCTTTTCAGCTGTCGTTCCGGTTCCGGCCCTCTTCGAGCCTTGCATCATAATGCCGGCAGGCCCCTTCTTGAGACGTCCATCTTCAAAGGGTGCTGCAATAAGTTTGGGCATGCTGAGCGGATACATCGAAGAGCTTGACGCAGACGCTCCCCCATCTGCCGCAGATTTCGCTGCGGAGGTTAATCCGATACTGGCGATGCTTGTAAATTTTCATAATGAAGGCGTCGTTGAGTCTTGGGTTAATCACTGCAGGGAAATCGAGGCCCGCCTGCATTAGCTGGAGCTTATGCGTCCTGCCCCCGAGATCTTGGCCGCAAGCACTCAACGGGCAGCATGGATCGAGCAGAGCGCTTCTTACTTCCTCCATTTGGAACAAGAAGCGGCTTTAAGGCTGAGGGAATGCCAAGAGACCTCAAGCGAGACTGCTCGCCTGCGTGCTGAGGTTGAGGCGAACGCCGCCCAGGTTAAGGCCATCTTCGAGGGCCTTCTGCAAAGTATTTCTGATGGGCTAACACTGAAGCAGAAGCTCGATGCCGCCGAGCATGATGCCCAAGGTCGTGAAGCAGCTCAGCAGGCAGTTGAAGAGCAGCTTTCATCCTTCTTGCAACAGCGGACTCAGGTGGAAGCAGAATTGGCGGTGGCAGCCGATCAGGAGAAGGCATGGAAGGAAGTGCGCGAGCAATTGATAGGGCTATTTAAGACGCTTCCTTCTTAGTAGCTGCTTTTTGTATCAATTATACACTTGTAATCTTTGAATAAAATGTATCCATTCTTTATTCTTTTATACGATTCGCCTTGTACTTAGTTGAATTCATGAATAAAGATACACATTTTTTTTTCAATGTCTTGTGTCATCTCTGTGCTTTCTCCCTTCTTCTATTATCAGCATGCGACCTTAGTAAGCATGGTTGACAGATGATAGAGCGAGCATCCTGTCTTGGCTTCTTCAAGAGGTAATGATGGCTTAGGACGCAGGTTCATATCTGCTGCCTAAGACTTTTCAACTTTATGATCCGTGAGGGTCTCACAAAGACTTTTTTCCCTACGGATCGAGAGGATCTCGTAGGTGTTTTTTCTCCTTAGGAATCGTGAGGATTCCTAAGTGCATTTTCTCTTATAAGTCGTAAGGATCTTATAAGAGAATTTTCCCTCTTACGAGTCGAGAGGACTCGTAAGCGGTTGTTTCCCTCCTTGTCGAGATTCAACTTTGGAGAGTGAGACCCGTGGATAGTATGCAAGAGACCGTTTTAGACCGACTTGCAGGGTCCCAGTGCTTAGGAAACAGGTTTTTTAATCCCCGCTGCCTAAGGCTTTATCTCGCAAGTCGAGACGAATCGAGAAGTCCTCGCGAAGACACTAATTTCCTCACGAGTCGAGGGGAATCGAGCAGCTCTCGTCAAGGACACTAATTTCCCTGAATCGAGGTATTTGCCAAAGACACTGATTTCCTCGGAGTTGAAACGAATCGAGGTAGTCCTGCAAAGACACCGGTTTCTCTGCGGGTCGACGCGAATCAAGGTGCTCTCATCAAGGACGCTAATTTCCCTGAATTGAGGTATTTGCCAAGGACACTGATTTCCCTGGGGTTGAAACGAATCGGGGTATTCCTGCAAAGAAACTGGTTTCTCTGCGGGCCGACGCGAATCAAGATGCTCTCATCGAGGACACTAATTTCCCTGAGTCGAGGTATTTGCCAAGGACACTGGTTTCCTCGGGGTTGAAACGAATCGAGATATTCCTGCAAAGATACTGGTTTCTCTACGGGTCGACGTGAATCAAGGTGCTCTCATCAAGGACGCTAATTTCCCTGAATTGAGGAGGTTGCCAAGGACACTGATTTCCTCGGAGTTGAGACGAATCGAGGTATTCCTGCAAAGACACTGATTTCTCTGCGGGTCGACGCGAATCAAGATGTTCTCGTCAAGGACGCTAGTTTCCCTGAATCGAGGTATTTGCCAAGGACACTAATTTCCCTGGGGTTAAGATGATCTCTGGTGGTCTTTCAGGTTTCATATGAGTTACCGTCAAGACCCTGAAGCTAGGAATTTGGCCTTCGCTTCGCTTGCTGTGGTGTGTCCGAATCCTGTTGGAGGAGGGACGCTGTAGTGACATTTCGTCTGTTGTGTAGAGACGAACGTCGAAGTGGTGATCATTCCACGCTGGGGTGAGATGATCCCCGGTGGTCTTCCAGGTTTTATATGAGTTACCGTCAAGACTTGGCTCCGTTTTCTGATGGAGAATGGGGAGGGAAGATATGTTTCCTTTCATGTTTGCGCCCCTGGATTGTATACAGGGATTGCTGTGATATCGCCTGTAGGGCATAAATTTCATTATATATTTATTTTTATTTTATTTCTTTCCGCGATGCTCTATCATTTCAGCTTTTATATCGCGAAGGTCGCGATTGCCCAATCATTTCGGCTATTTTTCGCAGTGCCCAATCATTTCGGCTATTTATTTTATTTTTACTCGCTGCTTTTTATTGCGAGTTGCCCAATCATTTCGGCTATTTATTTTATTTTTACTCGCTGCTTTTTATTGCGAGTTGCCCAATCATTTCGGCTATTTTGTATGCATATATTTTTACTTGCTGATTTTGTTGCAAGTTGCCCCATCATTTCGGCTATTTCATATGCATGTGTGGCTTGCTGCCTTTTCGCCGCAAGCTTGGGATTAGACACCGATTTCGGCATCAGCACCGCTACAACTGGGATATTACCAGGAGCGAATCATCATTTGCCTCTGTCGATGTGGAACAAAGATGGCTCAGTAAACAGGGTTAGGATCCTGTCAACTAAGGATTTTGACTTCATGAGCCGTAAGGGTCTCACAAAGGTATTTCTCCCTACAAGTCGTGAGGATCTCGTAGGTGTGTTTTCTCCTTAGGAATCGTGAGGATTCCTAGGTGCATGTTCCCCTGTAAGTCGTAAGGATCCTACAAAAGGGTTTTCTCCTTATAAGTCGAGAGGACTTACAAGGGTTGTTCACCATATGGACATATCCCTAGTCACGGGTGGGACTTTGTTAGGTAAATGTTTATTCGCGCACGTGGATTGTATACAAGGGTCAGTATGAGCCGCTTGTAGGGCAGTATCGGAGGTTGTGGGGGTTGCTTAAGAACAGGTTCAGGTCTCTGTAACTTAAGACTTTCAAATCTTATGAGCCGTGAGGGTCCCATAAGAGAATTCTCCTTACGAGTCATGAGAATCTCGCAAGTGTAATTTCTCCTTAGGAATCGTGAGGATCCCTAAGTGTGTTGCTTCCCTGTGAGTCGTAAGGATCTCACGCGGATGGTTTCTCCTTACAAGGTCGAGAGGACCCTGTAAGTGTCTTTTAACGAGGTTGCGCCCTTTCGGGTTTTCACAAACACTCGCCTGTAGCCCTGCTGTTTTTACTCACGGAGCCCTTTCGGGTTTTCATCCGTGCTCATTTTGCTTATGGACATATCGTTTTATTTTATTTTTTTCTTTTTTTTTTCTAACGAGATTGCGCCCTTTCAGGTTTTCACAAACACTTGCCGGTAGCCCTGCTGTTTTTACTCACGGAGCCCTTTCGGGTTTTCATCCGTGCCCATTTTGCTTATGGACATACCGTTTTTTTTATTCTCTTTTTTTTATTCTTTTTATTCTTTTTATATTTTTTTTTACTTCGGGATGCTGCTATCCGCCGTAGCTTCTTGGCATCTCGGGCAACAGCTAGTTTTAGGACATAGTGGTCCGTTGTTAGTTTAAGGACATTTCGGTCCGTTGTTGAAGAAGGCCGGTTACTACTTATAAAGTTTGGGCTTAGGAAGATAGCGAGCGGACATAGTCGTCATCATCTATCATTGACCTAGGCCGTAACTCATTAGGTGTAGTATTTCTTCAGGAAGCGGCCATTTATTGGCTTGAAAGGCCTTTCTCCATGCATGTCCATGAGTAGATAGGCTCCACCCTGGTAGACCTTGTCTATGATGTACGGGCCTTCATAATTCGGCTCGAATTTTTCCCGCTTGGCGCGATTGGGGATCATAGGTCTTTTGACCACTAGCACGAGTTCGCCTTGGCGGAATGTCCTCGGCCTGGTCAATCTTTCATATGAGCGCGTCATCTTTGCTTTATAAGCCTCCAGATTTTGTTGCGCTATGAGCCGGGTTTCATCAAGGGCATCGAGCTCCTCGAGGCGAAGGTGAGCATTCTCTTTGTCTGTTAGCTCATAATGGACTGTCACTCGTAGAGAGGGTAACTCTATCTCGAGGGGGAGTACCGCTTCTGTACCGAATACCAACGCGTACGGCGTAGTGTTCGTGGCCGTCTTGAACGTGGTTCGATACGCCCAGAGAGTTTCTTGCAGTCTCTCGTGCCAGTCCTTCTTATTTCAGGACACCGTCTTCTTCACGATCTTCGTCAAAGTCTTGTTGAAGGCCTCAGCTAGACCGTTAGCTCAGGGATTATAAACTGAGGAATATCTCCAGTCTATGTTGTGTTGTTGCGCGAAGCGGCTGATCTTGTGGCTTCTGTAAGCTGGCCCGTTATCGGAGATGATCCGTCGCGGAGTTCCAAACCGATAGATGACGTGCATCTTGAAGAAATGGAGGATATTCTCCGTCTTCACTTCCCTCAGCGGTACTGCTTCTGCCCATTTGGAGAATTAATCAGTCGTCGCCAAGATGAATCGATGTCCCCTGGACGATGCTGGTTTGATGGGGCCGATTATGTCAGTTCCCCACATCTCGAAAGGCCAGCTAGCCACCGTTGGATGTAGTGGATTTGGATGCTGGTGGATGAAGTCCCCATGGATCTGGCATGAGTGGCATTGCTTCGCATACTCGAGGCAGTCCTGGATCATCGTGGGCCAATAGTAACCCATCCTTTTAATCTTTAACTTCATCTTCGGGCCTGCTTGGTGAAAACCGCAGAGTCCATCGTGGACTTCTTGGACAACTCTTTTCGCCTCTTCGGGTCCCAGGCATCTCAACCATAGAGAATCGAACGATCTCTTGTACAGAGTATCATTAACGAAGGCGAAAGACAGAGCTCGTTTCATAAGCTGATGTCTTGAGGACGCATCTTCAGGTGTTCGACGGGATTTGAAGTAGTCTATGAAGACTTCTCTCCAATCCTCCGCCTTTTCCTGGTCTTTTATCTGCATAGCCATTTGCTCAGTCACTCCCTTTTCTTCGGATGATTCCGAAGACATTTCTGATAGGTAAAGCACCCGACGGCTTTGTACAATGATCCTCACATCATCGAGGTTCTCGTCAGCCAGTTCTTTAGCGAGCTTAGCCAATGCATCCGCTTTGCTATTTTCCGCACGTGGTATGCTTTCCAAGGTGTAGAAATGAATTTGGGTCAGCAGTTGCTACACCTTCTCGCCGTACTTCACCAGCTCTGGTTTGCATGTTTAGTAGTCGCCGTTTACTTGACTAACGACCAGTTGGGAGTCTCCGCATATAAGGAGGTTTTCAATTCCCATGTCAATAGCGATCTCAAGACCTGCTATCAAAGCTTCGTATTCGGCTTCATTGTTCGTCCTCGGCTCTGTTAAGTAGAAAGCAAAGCGCATTATCCTCCCTTGTGGAGTTACGAACATGAGGCCCACCCCCGATTTAATTATAGGGGTGCTTTGTTTGCGCTTCTTCATGGAGGACGCTCCATCAAAATAGAGTTCCCATCGGGTATCACCTCCGTCGATCGCATCAAACGCATGTTCGTCTGGCAGTTCGCAATTCAGAGGAGAGTCGGCCGGTATCGGATACTCAGCGAGGAAGTCAGCGATGGCCTGGCCTTTCACTGCCTTAAGGGGTGATAAGTTATTGTGAACTCCATCAAGAGCAGGGCCCACTTAGCGAGTCGGCCTGTCAATATAGCCTTTGACATTAAATATTTAAGGGGATCCACCTTCGAAATGAGACGGACTTCATGCGCCAACGAATAGTGCCTAAGTTTTGTTATTGCGAAGATTAGCGCCAGGGAGTGTTTTTCGATGGGGGAATAGTTGCTTTCTGCCCCCAGGAGAACTCGACTCAAGTAATAGAGAGCTCTTTCCTTCCCTTGGTCGTTCTCTTGTGCCCATAATGCGTCTAAAGAACCTTCAAGGGCTGTTGTATAAAGAATGAGAGGCTTTCCTTTGACCGGAGCAGCCAACACTGGCGGATTCTGCAGGTATTGCTTGATTTCGTCCAGCGCGCTCTGGAATTTGTGATCCCAAACGAAAGGGGTTCCCTTCTTCATCAGGTGACTGTAAGGACGGCACCTGCCTGAAAGGTTGGCTATAAATCGCTGGATGTACGCGAGCTTCCCTTGGAGAGACCGTAATTGCTTGAGAGTCCTTAGTGGAGGCATTTCCATGATCGCCTTGATCTTTGATGGATCTATCTCGATACCTCGGTGTCGGACGATGAATCCTAGGAATTTTCCCGAGGAAACTCCGAATGCGCACTTGAGAGGGTTCATCTTCAAGTTATATTGCCGAAGGCGTTGAAACACAATCTTCAGATGCTCAAGATGTTCCTCATATGATTTGATTTTCACCACGAGGTCGTCGATATAGCATTCGACGATTTCATGTATGAGGTCATCGAAGATCTTCATCATGGCCCTCTGATAGGTGGCACCGGCGTTCTTTAGACCAAAAGGCATCACCTTGTAGCAAAATATGCCCAAAGGGGTCCGAAAAGCAGTATGCTTCTGGTCCTCAGGGTGCATCTTTATCTGATTGTATCCCGACGAGCCGTCCATGAAGGAGAAAACCTCGTAAGTGGACGTGTTATCTATCATCAGCTCGGTGACTGGCACTGGGAAATCGTCCTTCGGGCAGGCTTTATTGAGATCCCGAAAGTCTACACATATGCACACCGTCCCATTTTTATTCATCACCGGGACAATGTTGGTGATCCAATCAGGATATTGAACCTCTTGGATGAAGCCGGAGTCAATTAGTTTCTTGACCTCGGCGTTGATGCTCATCTCAAGCTCGAGTCGCATTCTCCTCGACGCTTGTTTGATTGGCTTGACGTCCGGAGATATGGCCAGTTTATGGACGGCAATCTCTGGGTCTAGTCCCGGCATTTCGGAATAGTTCAATGCGAAGCAATCTTTATGTTGCATAAGCACGTCTTTTAACGCAACCACCCTTTCTTCAGACAATAGTTCACTGATGAAGGTTGGACGCGGGTCACTCTCCATCCCCAGATCAATTTTCTTGAGGTTATCTGCAGTGGTGTGTATTCCATCTTCCAGCTCTTTTGGCGCTGGTGGAAATTCTGAGATCACCTCGTCATCGCTGTTTTCGAAGCACCAGGGAAGGTCATCCATATTCTCGGGCTCTTCTTTTGATATTGTTATCATATGACAAGTACAAGCTCGCTTCCAAGACCGATGTGGATCTGGTTCTGCTCTCGTGGCTTTGGGTTCATGCTTGGCGTTACCCTCCAGCTGTCAGATAGAGCGAACTTTCCGAGCTGATACTGATCTTCGACCCAATTCTTGAAGGTGAAGCAATCTTCGAGAGGGTGTCCTATTACCCTGTGATAAGAGCAATAGTTCGGGTGTGAGACTTCGCCTGCTTGCTCAGGGTGTTTAGTCTCCGGCAGCGTAAGCATTTGGTGTTTTATAGTGAGGTCAAGTATCTTCTTTGTCTTATCTTAAGGAAAAGAGTATGCTCGACTCATCTTCTTCATAAGGGACAAATCCGGACCGCTCAATTCCCGATCGCGTGACTTCTTGGTCCCGCTTTGTCGTTGCTGAATGCCTTTTCCACTCTTCAACTTGTTTCTGCCTCCGCGTCGGGCTTTTTTTTACAACAGGTTGACATGGAGGGGCATTTTCATTTTCCACAACCTGTTGAAGAAGGCGCTGCGTCCTAGCTTTCTCGTAAAGGGCCATTTCGCGATTATGGTCGTCTCTAAGCTTTTGACCAGCTTGCCTTATAAGCTTGTCCATTTGTTCTTCAAACGACGGACCGGGCAATTTTACGTCGGGGACTTTTTCCGGCTTAGGGCCAGCATCCTCCCATTGAGCGTCCCCTTCTTCATTGAAGTCATGCACGACGTAGCAGTCGCGGAGTAGCTCCCGTTTCTTAGACCGAACATATCCAGGCCTGATTGCCTCCATTCTCCCATTAGGCAACTTGCGCTGAGTTCCGGGAACATTCCAGATCCTGTCATAGAACTTAGCTTTCCGAGCAGTTTGTTTAAGGAGTACACCTTGGCGCCTCAAAAGTCTCTTTAGTCCGTCCGTATAATATCTGGGTAAACGTATGGGCTGAAGTCTGTCAAGTGTAGAATCTGCACCATGCCAGATTTCTTTCTCCACTTTGGTTTCCCCGGAATGATAGAATAGGATCGCCTTCTCGCCTGGGAGGGACGTAGAACGTCTGCAGTTCTTCGACACTATAGGTAGCGAGTGCGTCCAGTTCTTTATGATGTTTAAGCGGAACCATGGCGACTTGTATACTTTGCTCTTCGTCAGCGAATGTTCGCATTGGAGGCCGGGTAGAGAATATGGCATGGACTTCGTCTTCTGAGTCACTGCCGAAGATCAACATGGGAGTGGACGATCCTGGCTTGTTGTGCTGGGGTGGACCCGAATAAACCATCTCTTCCTCTTTCACAGTATCACTCCCGAAGACAGGGATGGTGGCGATAGCTTTGTTCTCCGGCTTGTGACACCTTTCCGTGTCTTCGAAATCTGGCAAGAAGTATTTTGCATCTTCATATTTGCGGACTTCATTCATGGAGAATGGGTTCAGCTCTCCTGTTACGGTATACTCGAGACCATCCTTAACATATTTCATACACTGATGCTGTGTAGAAGGGATGATGTTGTACTCGTGTAACCAGGGTCGGCCGAGCAAAGCATTATAGCATGTCTTGGCATCTATGACGTGGAATTTAATGTCCGTGACGAGTAGCCCAAAGCGTAACGTCAGTATCACAGATCCGAGAGTCCGTGATGATTGAGAGTCGAACCCGGAGATGGTGATCTTGTCCCGAGCGAAGTGCTAGACGCTCATGCAGATTTCCTTCAATACCCGTACATTGAGGAGATTGACGGAGGACCCATTGTCAACCAAGATTTTGTCTATCTTTATATCATGGCAGTATCATGAGACATAGAGGGGCCGATTGTGTTCGCACGTCCCCAGGAGGAAGTCTTCATCACCGAAAGTGACATCGGCTATGTGCACTTCTTCTAGCTCATCCTTCATCCTTTCTTCGGCGAGAAAAGCTTGGAATTGCTCTGGCTCCTGTAGCGCATTGATCAATGATTCTCTTGCTTCTTTCGATAGTAAGAGGGCATCGAGAATACTGAGTTGCGAGGGTAGCTTCCTCAAGTGTGCCAGAATGTTGTAGTCCACCTTATTTTTCTTTGGCGGGTCCTTGGCGGTTAGCTCTTCCACAACTTGGTCATCTAGGGCGATATCCTCAGAGACCTTTTCCTTTCCCTTATCTTTTTTATTTGAGGGTCCGAGATTCTTTTTGGGTAGTGTACGATTACGCAGCCGGATATTTTCGCAGGCCTTCGGCTCTTCCTCTTTTCCCGAGGTGGACTCTTAAAAGAGAGGGCTAAGCTCCATTTCCTCGTCAGAATCGCTCCCGAATGTGAGAACTTGCGCTTTCCCTATGTTAACCATGCGACAATCGCCAGTAGTTCTTCTAAGCTCCTTGGTCATACTTTTCCGCTCCCGACGAGTTTTGCGCTTCTCCCGCTTAAAATGTTGCCGGTGAACGACATACCCCTGCCACTATTTACTGAAAGCTTTGCACTCTTCGGTGGGGTGTGAAACCTTCCGATGATACAAGCAATAGGAAGGGTGCATTTCTGCTTTGCCGGCAATGTTTCCTTCAGAGGGTGGTAGCTTCATCCCCATTGATATGGCTTTAGCAAACCTTTTTCTCATCTTGAATTTGTCTTTATCCGCAACGGATGTATTTTGATTTGACGGGGATGTTTCGACTCTTTCGTCTAGTCGCCGGCGCTTTGCCCTTTCAAATATGACCGGCCCGCGTTCCCGATCAGCTTTACTTTTCAAAAGAGCTTCGTTGAGGAATGCATCGATTGTTTCATCTGATGGCCCCAGAAGTTCCGGTTTAGGATCTGCCCCCAGCTTCTCAGTGCAAGGAGTTTTCTCGTCGTCTGTAAACGAGTGGGAGATCATATGACAACTCGCTACGTAACCCTCAGATTCATCCAACGAGCTCTCTCCATCATCCTCCTCCTGAAAGACGTGGCTAAGGAACTCTTGGAGCGTGATGGGAGTCCGTGCCTTTTGATTATACTCCTCCAGCGCGTCAATCTGTTTCTGTAAGTCCGTGCACTTGTCGCCAAGCCTTACGGGCTTTTTGGATCTCTTCTTCTTTTTCTTTGAAGATTTTGACGGCTAGGCGTGAGTGCTTGGGCCATCACCACCGATCTTTGGAATTGGGCGCGGTTTCAGCATCCCTTCGATGATCTGGGGTTCTAGCGGGCTCTTCCACCTGATTGCCGGGCATGTTTTGAGATCACTCAGTATCCTTTTGGTTTTGGCCGATAGTACAACCTCCCACAGAGCTTCTTCAACAAGGGAGCATGTTGCCCCCGGCATATTTACCTTTTTAGAGGTATGAGGTTGCGGCGGGTTCACCTTCCATTTTTCGGATAATGCGAACTTGCCTTGTTGGTATTGATCTTCAATCCAGTTTTTGAAGACATAACAATCTTCGATCGGATGACCCAATACTCGATAGGGACAGTAATTGGGATCATTGACGTCGTTTGGCTGCGACGGACGTCTTGACTCCGGCAGATTAATGAGTCTGTTACGCAATGCTAGCTCAAACAGTCTTCTCGTTTTATTTTGAGGGAACGAGTAAGGACGTCCGAGCCTCTCCTCGAGGGATAGGTGTGCATATTGCTTTGACGGATAACCGGCTTCAAGTTGCTCGGCTGTTGTTGAGCATTGGCGACGACGATTGCTTTCCCCTTCCCTTTCCCCTTCTCTGTTCCCCTCCGAAAGACGGCTCGTAGACTGGACGCCTAGGCCTGTGATTCGGGGCAGATGCTATTTGGTTTTATCCGTCCACCTCTCCGAAGATGCCAAGTTGATTTATGGCACCGTGTATCGGAGGTTTAGACGGATGCGGCCGATGTAGCAGACTTGGTCAGATTCCCCCTCGCTTGAGGGGGTTTTTATTGTGGGGACGCTCTTCCCTGCAGGCGCAAACCCCTGCAGTTAATTACGCTACCGCTTCGCGGTAACAACTTTCTCCTTCTCCAGATGGTCACTTCGTGTCGTGGGTGTTTGTTTTGTTTGTGGTTGCATGTGGATTGTATACGGAGACTAATTTATGTCGTCGCTCATAGGACGTGGATTAGTCTAAATCCGTATTTTCTTAGATTTGGGTTTGGGGTTTTGGTTTAAGGATACGTTAGCCATATTTGAGGCTAAGATCAACTTAAACGTTTGATAAGGATACGTTAGCCTAATCTCCAGACTAAGATCAACTTAACGGGATCGTTTAGATCCAACAAGAGAGCAATTGGCTCTATTGTTTAGTTTAATGACATTGCGGTCGATTGCCAGTTTAGGGACATGGTGGTCCAACATTCCCATTTTAGGGACGAATATTAGTTTAATGACATTCCGGTCCAACATTCCCATTTTGGGACGAATATTAGTTTAAGGACGTTCCGGTCCATGAGTTTAAGGACCCCGCAGTCCGTATCAATGTGTGGTTGTCGGGACCCGTCACCTCTTTGACGACGTTGAAGGATTACAACGACAAATATCAGAGGAGTTCAGAGATGTACCCTTGAACCGGGTGTAAATTGTTTTGAGAGAGCAGTCGTGCTCAGTTCAATTTAATTTGAGGACTTATGGCCAATATTGGGTTAAGTTCAGTTAGAAAATGTCTAACATTTATTCACATTTGTCCTGTTAGGCCTTTGATTGGGCTCTGCCCTTTTTAAATGATGCACAGCATCTAAATTGGTCTGTTAGACCCTTATTTGGGCTCTGCATTGCATTTTTTATTAGGCCTGTTAGGCCTCTTAATTGGGCTCTGTCCCTTCTTTAATAATGCAAAGCATTTATTGTTCTGATAGTGCGCCACGTGGCTTGTCAGGCGCTTTGCGCCAACGCAAGGCGCAAACTCATATGGGTGTGACACGTGTCACGCTCTGGTGAGTGCAAGTCTGTTAGCGCAGTGCGCTGCGCCAGTGTGCTGCGCTAGCGCACTGCTGACACGTGGCGCGCTCTGATGACTTGCGCCAATTTAAGAGAGCAGTGCTCTGTTTTAGAAGCACATAGCGCAGTTATTCTGGGGCCGACACGTGGCGCTCCCTGGTGGCTTGCGCCAATCCAAGGAGCGCAACAGTGCAGACTCAAAAGTGCAAGGCACTGTTCCATAGCGCAGAGCGCATCTTGATCCAATTTTGGATCAAAGAAAAGAATCTTTTAAGATTCCAGAACCAGTGGTTCATCAAAAGGCAATGCCTTTATACAGAAGTAAATTACTTCTTCCCCTTTTTTATTATTATTATTATTATTATTTATCAAAGATCTTGATCTTGTTCTTAGATCAATGATCTTTTTAGAAGAAACTCTTCTTTTTCAAAGGTTTACCTTTTCTCTCTTTGAGTTCTTCTCAAAATTTTAGAGGAATTCTCCGGTTTCTCTTTCTCTGTGTGTTAATGCCTCTTAGACTTGGAGTCTAGGGGCCTTTATATAGTGCCAATTGATTTTTTAAATCAGTTAAAGAGATTTTTCTCTGAGTGATTTAGGGATTTTTCCCCACCGTTGGATCTTTGATCAAAGGGCTTCTGTTTTACAGAAGATAATTTTCTTGTTTTAACAAGATCGGAAAGATCTTTCTGGAATTTTAATTCTGTTTTGGTGCTGGCGGCGCAAATCATCTGAAGCGTTGCTTCCTTTATTTTTATTTTAAATAGAGCCTTACTCTGATTGGGTGCGCTGTCTTGGGCGCAGCGCTGGCGTGTCAGCTTTTGACACGTGGCGCGCTGCGTGCAGCGCAAGAAATCTGAAGCGTTGCTTCACTTTTTGAATTTTTTTTTGAAATTCAAACAGAGTTTTGCTCTGATTGGGGAAACAGTGTTCTCGTCCCGTTCAATGAAACGGACCCATTTGGATAGCTACGTGCACGCTACGTGCATCCGTTCTTGGGGTTATGCATTTTCGTTGCCCGGATATCGCAATATGGTTTTGGTTGACACGTATTTTATCCGTATTTTCAAACCAAAATTTTAGACCCGACCCGGACGTGTTTTAGAGTATTTTTGTATTAGTCAGAAAACTCAAATTTAACTAATATTATATTCTAATATATTTCAAACTGTTAAATATAAATATATATACGTTTACGAATTTTTTAACATAAAAATATATTTTTTAAATCAAGTTTAACTGATTCTCACACACTCTCTCTTCTGTTGGATTATTTATATTAATTCTTTTATAATTTTAAGAACCCATACTCTCTCTTTCTCCGCTTCGTCTTCTTCTCTCTCGTGCTCCCGCCTCCCGCCGCTCACGAACCCTAAGCCTAGCCTCGCCTCGTCGTTGTTGCCACCACCGCCGATGACCTCCCTCACCACCTCCTCACCCTCGTCCCCACAACCACCACCACCGTCACGACTCCTATCCCCGAACCCGAACATCCCCGCGACGAACCCAACCTCGTCGCCTCTGTCCTCATCAACGCTCTCGTCGCGCCGTCGTCGACTCAACCCTCACCACCACCTTTTTCTCCTCTCTCCTACACCCTCAAACCCAAGCAAGAATCCTGCACTTAACCCAACCCCGACTTCAAGAAACCCACAGCCCCGACCTCGTCGCGCCTTCACCACCTTACTGCCGATCGCCTCTATGCCCTCGCCACCACCTCTTCCTCCTTCTCCTCTCCTCCACTCCGTGCTTTCCCTCGCACCAAACCCTGCACAGAAACTGACCCCAAGAAACCAAGAAACCCTATTGCCTCGTCCGGAAAACCCTCGCCTGCACCCTCGCCGTCGACGGCCCATCGTCGACGTCACCCCCTTGCCACCTCCTCTGACCCCAGAGCACGAAACCCCAGAGAACAACCTTCATTTTCTTCTTCTTCTTCATCTTCTTCTTCTTCTTCTTTTCTTGATCTGGATTTTTCCCGGTGATCGCCGGAGCCGTGCCCGCCACCGACTATCCGGGCAACCCAGTGGACGTTTCCAGCCAGCGTGGTCACATTCTTGCTTTGCCTGGTCCTGTCCCGTAAGCGCGCGTATGCATTGCGACGTTTACCCGACGTCGGACGCAGCGTACGCACCCCGTCGTGAGATCAGATCAGGCAAGTTTACCTTGCTATATGCTATGATACATATTTTTCATCCATATGAATAAAAATATCACATATTTACTGCATTGTGCATCATATGTTACAGTTTTACAATTTTACAATAACCGTTCGTATCCGTATCATTTATTACATATATAGTTGCATGCAAGTTTATCTTGCTACATGCTATATTATTATATTTGCATCCATATGAATAAAAATATCACATGTTTACTGCATTGTGCATCCTGTGAATAAAAATATCACATGTTTATTATATTGTGCATCCATGTTACCGTTTTACCGTTTTCCGATATCCGTTCATATCCGTGCTGTTTATTGCATATCTATTTGCATGCCAGAATCATATTATTTCATGTTACTGTTATATTAGTGCACCATACTTGATAATATGCATCATACGTAGTCATGGAGTTATAGATGTGATCCCTGAAAGACATTGTGCATCCGTGCTTTTACTGTGCTCCGATACTTGCTACATGTTACTTTTGGGCATCCGTTTGATACATTGCGCACTACCTGACATGACCTGATATACCACTGCTTGACTTGATATCTGATCTTGTTACTAATGCCGACAATCCTGACCTGTTGTCCTGACGGACGTATCCTGTTGTTTACATAGACAAACATGTACCTGCTTGATCCTGTGTTGGCATTAGCTCCAGATTATCAATACTTGACTTGAACACATAACCTTGGGGGTATGGGGAAATCAAAAGTGTAACTGAAGTATAGCTTAAAAGGGTATTACTTGATCTGTGGTCCCGGAGGATAACGGGACAGAATCATTCGTGATTCTTACCCGGGGGATAACGGGACAGATTCATTCATGACTCTTACTACCTGATCCGTGGTCCCGGGGGATAACGGGACAGAGTCATTCATGACTCTTACTACCTGATCCGTGGTCCCGGCGGATAACGGGACATATTCTTTTGAGTTACATGGAGGAGTACATTAATTGATTTCAAACAAACTTTAGAATAGATAACCCGGTAGCACAGATTAGATTAATCACCGCACGTCACATACACTGATACACTTCACTATTCTATATCCTTGTATATTTATTACATTCAGGTTACTGTTTATAATTCATGCATGCATATCTTGTTACCTACTGGTTATATTCTATTATTTGATATTATGACGCACTGACGTCTGGGTTTTGCATGGCCCAGATCCTTTATCTTTTTCACAGGCCGACCAGAAGTACTTCAGCCGACAGGCCGAACAGTGTGGATCATGTTAATGTTTAGTTCAGTTTAGTTTTCTTTCAGCACTTTCATTTCCTGATGTGAGCCCGTATTTAGGACGTACTTTCCTGATGCTATTGTTTATTAGATTTATTGCTTCCGCATATTATTTCTTGACTCTTTTATTCTGGCATATGGACATGTACTAGATAGTTTATTTTATTTTACTGTCCTTGATATCTTATAGACAGCCGTAATGTTACCGTGGATGGATGTTTCCTAACCACAGGTAGTATATATAGTTGTCTCTGTCACGTGCTGATCTTAGCGCACTCTGCGAGGCGGGGCGTGACACATTTCTCCGTCCATACGAACGATACCTCCTTTCGTGTTAGCTTGGTCAATGGTTCTGCTACTCGAGCGAAATTTTCCATGAACCTTCTATAATATCCGGCAAGCCCAAGAAAACTTCTGATCTTCCCTACATTCTTTGGAATTGGCCAATCATGAACTGCAATCTTTTCAGGGTCAACGGCAACTATATGACCCAAGAACTTCACTTCTTCGAGCCAAAACTCGCACTTGCTCATCTTAGCATATTACATTTCTTGTCTCAACGTTTGCAGTGCGATCCTCAAGTGTTCTACATACTCTTCTTTGCTCCTCAGATAGACCAGAATGTCATCAATAAACACTACTACGAACTGGTCCAGGTATGGTGAAAAGGTTCGGTTCATCAAGTCCATAAATATTGCCGGTGCATTAGTAACTCCAAATGGCATCACTAAGTACTCGTAATGCCCATATCGAGTTCGGAATGTTGTCTCGCAAATATCTTCTGATTTTACTCGAACTTGATGATATCCGGATCGCAAATCCAACTTCAAGAATACCCTCACGCCACTAAGTTGATTGAATAATTCGCTGATGCGAGGGATTGGGTATTTGTTCTTAATAGTCACCCGGTTTAATTCTCGATAATCAATGCACATCCTCCACGTGCCATCCTTCTTCTTCACTAGAAGAACTGGAGCTCCCTATGGTGAATTGTTGCTGCGAATCCAACCCTTCTCTAGCAATTCGGCAAATTGTTTCTTTACCTCTTCTAGTTCCACCGACGCCATTGGATAATACGCCTTTGAAATCGGCGCTGCTCCAGTAATAAGGTCAATCGCAAACTCTACATCTCGTTTTGGAGGTAAACTCGAGATGTCCTCGAACACATTCATAAACTCCCGAACTATTGCTGGCACTTTCTCCTTGTTTACTTCCATTAACGAAAGAACGGCACTCGTCGGCCTAGCCCTAAATTCGACTGGCCCGACAGATCTACTACCTCCTGAAAATATAAACTCTGGATGTCCAGGAATCTGGAAAATCACTTTCTTTGCGCTACAATCGATGTGAGCGTGGAAAGTGCCAAGAAAGTCCATTCCCAAGACAACATCATAACTGCCAGTATCCATCACCAAGAAATCCGCGAATAGCTCTCATCCGCATATAACAATCGAACAATCCTTGCACTCACTATTAGATATAATTTTCTCATTCCTAGTGTGTATATCCCAGCAACTAGACAGGGCTGTGAGTGGAATAGAGTGTGCACTAATAAACTTGGACGACATGAAGCAATGGGATGCACCTAAATCGAATAATGCCAATGCGGGAAAATTATAAATGAGTAGGATACCTGAAACAACTTCGTCTGAAGTTTTGGCCTCCTCGGCCGTCAAAGTGATGGCCCGTGCTTGATTAGGCCTAAGAGTAATCTGCTTCTGCCCACAAATCTGCTTCTGCGGTGGTTGTAAAGACTCTGAATTTACTGTACAAATTTTTTTCAATTTAATATATAGAAAGGAGTTTACAAGCCTGAGTACAATTTATAGTTAATTTTGTTTAAGAACAGCAAGAAACAACTTGTAGCTCACTGGTAAAGCCTTGCACTGCTGTGACGTAGCCCCTATGTTCGAACCCCATCAAACACATTATATTTTTTATTTTTCTTTTAAAATTTTTGGAAGCCCAAAAGTATACACGTGCAATGCACATAAAAATGAAAAGTCTGAAGAAATAAACATGTGAAAAAGGGTATAAATACAAACGAGTACACGTGTCCAAAATCCACCGGCTCCCCTTCACCAATCGGCCGGTGGAAAAGCCCCCAGGGCCGGTACCGACGGTCGACCTATGGCAAAAGATGCCCGGGCTTTGCACACAAGTCTCTTAGCCTACCCCTAACTCCCATGCACTGTTTGATTACTCTAAAATCAAACAGAGACCCCTCAATTCCCTATTTATCATCTTTTTAATGCATTTTAATTGATCTTTTTAATTCCAAAATCCTAATTCCACACTATAAATACTACCCCATGCTCTAGCCCTTCCTCATTCTGAAAATCATAGCCAAAATTCTCAAAGTTTTCTAAGTACAAAAAGAGCACAAGTGGAGTTAGCAAGAGATCAACTTCCGGCGAGGATCGAAGCAAGTTCCGGCGACCACATGACGCCACGAAGTTCAACACTCCCTTTTCTACTTTTTCATAGGATAACTAGTTAGTAAGTCCCTTTCAATTCCTCTTCTCCTTCCTTGAAAAGTTCTTTTTCAAAACATGTCGATAAGTGGGGTTAATACCGAAATTTTATTCTACCATAGAAATTACACTTTTTCTTAAGTATTGCTCATTCACATTTCTACACCTTGCTTATTAACATAAAATTAATGTTTAGAACCAATTTTCACTCAAAAATATCATAAAACATAACTTTAATTTAACTTTTACATTAAAATACCATCAACCTTAGATATGTCATCTTATATTCTTTTGTTTAAACATATCTTTAGAAAACTTCACGGGGTAATGACCTACCCCTCATATACACACATGGTTCCACAGCAAGGTACTCTTTGAACGTATTCTTGTGTCGAATATAATATATTACATTAAAATACCATCCACTATAAAAACGGTTTTCTTTATAATTGTATTTTAAAATTCCTTTGTAAATAAGCCTTTACAACCCTTTTTAGGGGACCCGCTATTGGATGGTGTGAATTATCGCGCATCCTTGGGCTAGTAGAGCGAGATGCAGACCTCCTCACGGAGCATTCGGTCTCGAAAGGTTTTTAATACGATTTTTAAGAAAATGCAATTTTCTACTTAATTAAAAGAAAACTTTAATTTTTATAATTATATAAATATTACAAATCCATATATTTTCAAAATATAATAAACTTATATTTTTCAAAGGAAAGAATTACAAGTTTTATCAAAACACCATCAAGATACCAACAAAAGTCAAGTTTTACAGTAAAATATCATGAACTATCCAAGCTAAGCTATTATCACTAAAATACCTCAAATCCATAAAATTCGCATTCATGGAAACCCTACATAATATAAATAATTTCTCGAGCTTATTTTGAAACTATATATTAAAAATATTATTCATAAAACCCCCTCGAGTTATATAAAAATATATTTAACGACTTTAATAAATATAGGTTTAAGCGGGATCAATTCTGTTGAGCTTCAGGGAGCCGGAGAAAGTGAGTGCTTGCCTATTTAAGGTAGAAAACTTAACGGTGTTATCAACGGTAATTGTCTTGGAAAAAGACACAAATCTTGCCGTCTATGTGCAGCAGTTACTGATAACTCCCGAACATAATTCAGGATCCAAATCAGTATAAGCGTCTGACCCAAGTCTGAGTCTAAATCAAACTTGAATTCAAACTCAAATCAGAATCCAATTCAAACATGAATCCAAACTTTAACATATATACTTGAACCTGAACCTGAATATCAAACCTTAATACAAAATTTGACTTGACCGAACTATGGATATAACTTGACATGACTACAAGTTTACATCCTGAACCTGACTACTTGAACAACTTGTATCCATGGTCTCGGCAAGCCTGATAATTATAATCTATACAAAACATTATTAACGGGTTAGATTGGTACGGAATGTATTAAAAGTGGCACAAAATGATCACTAAAAGACACCTATATGAACTCTCGTGCCGTTGTCCCGTGGGTTTTGACGGGGCCTTATACTACATGTTATCATAGTCCACGGGGTAAGATGGACTTCTCTTATATACATTGATATCTTCTGTACCAAGCTACAAACAACTACGTTAAGATAATAAGTATATACCTATATAACTTACCAGTTCCTTTTCCACATTACTTGTTCCTTTCTTTCTTTTGGGACTTACCGAGCGCTATTTCGCTGACAACATTCCTGTCTTTTCTTTCTTTGGAATGTTCATCAGGAGGACCGGACTCTCTCGAGATCGAGCCTAGCCAGGAGGACGTGGACCAGTTCACCGAGCAGCAGGACTTCTAGCCTTCCTTATACTTATTTTCATTTCATATGCCACCATTTAGACATTGCTTTATATCATTGTACTTTCCTTTTCAAAGCAGTTGTATTGTAAAGATGAATGTTAATAAAAGTTGCTGTTTATTTTATATCTCTTGTCATTTTTTGTGCATTTTATATATTGCTTATTTACTCTTAACGTATTTATTTCTTAGTAAATACGTTGCGGCCTGCTATGTCTCCATCTCCGACACTGGGAAGCGGGGCATGGCAGTGGCTCTGAATATCGTCCCTCAATCGTAGCTTTGAAGGGCAAGCATTGATGGTATGGTCAGCTGATCCGCAAACCAGACAGAGTCCAAGCCTCCTTCGACATTCCTTCTGTAGGTGTCCGGGTAGGTGGCAAAACTCACAAATCACACTTCTTTTCTGATCGGATACAACGCGCTTTTTTATAGGTATAATGCCTCACTTGTTTACCGAATGCTTCTGCGTACAGGATCTCTGTTTGGCGTAAACGCCGGCTTCCGCACTATGACGGCTTACTGTTGAGTACCCTTCGCTTTCACTGATAAACTCTGTTGCTCCATGGCTGCCTTGAGAACTTATGTTAGTGGATGTTGCACACCCTCACAACACTTGTGAGGAGGCGAACATGGCAAACGAAAAATTTCTTGCATGCAACACCCACATAAAACCAAGATCGTGTGCTTAAACCGTAACTAGCAAACCCTATCTAGAGTTCTTAACTACTATGTAAGGGTTATACCTAATAAACCGGTCTTTCGGGTCTTCTCTTTGATGCAACTCCTAGGCTCTTTCGGATGCTTGAAATGTCCTCGATCTCCGGTCACCTCAAGACGTAGATGATCCACCCGAGAGCTATGGAACAAGCTTCAAACTCTTCTCAAGAGTTAACTAAGAGATCAAGTGTGCTAGAAATGATCAGTTAGATAATGTAGAGATCATGTAGTGGATTAATATGTCTCTTGAGTTTTTGATTCACAACACATGTGAAGGATAAAGCTAAGAGGAGGAAGAAGGAGAAAACGAGGAGAGAGGAGATGAGAGTGATGAATGAAAAAATCAAGCATGGAAAAAATGATATGGCTTAAATGAAAATAATTGAAGCATGCAATATTTTTCTCCAAAATAATGCACCATGCTTCAATAATAACTCCAAATGAATATAAAATGATATAAGCCATTCCTTCATCCATACTTTGACTCTCTCCAAATTCCACCTCATAATTTCCATTTTCACAAAATGAAAACCATTTATGAGGTGTCACCTTCTAGAAGGTATTCTTGTACAATTACAAGAATACCCCTCACCGTATACCCGTATCCGAATTCCAAAAAATACAAATACAAATAATCCAATAATATAATACCGGTATCTGGCTTAAACCAAAGCCAACCAGTATCTTCCTTCCGATCATTATTCCTGTAACCATTACACGAACATAATCGAAACCCTGTCGTAACAACTTACGGCCTCTACATCTTTTGCCTGAACCAGGGAACACTCTGTATGGGACTCTAAAGACTCGACAGTACGCTGGCAGTGGATTTAACCACAAGCATGTCAGCGGCACTAGCTGTGCGTAACGGCTACCCAGGTACGTGACGAAAAGGTAGCCAACGAGCGAACTCATCCCAACCCTAACGAGCCTGTAAGCAACACTTACCGTACAGTCCGGTCTCTTCGTCTGATACTTCACATATGAAGTCTAGGGGTGGTAAATGTCAGACCCCAATAACTTTATAAGTCATGCTGATTTGCGGCCCATAACGGTTCGAGAAACTACTGATAACTCTTATCAGTAAATCTCGACAACCCTGACCAGGGATTTGCTGTTATGGCCGATCAAGCATAACGCGACATCAACTCTCTATACCGGGAAAGACGAAACCCATCCTATCGCTCACTGCCTCCATGTGATTCGGGACTATACCCAAAATCCACCTGTTTGCACGACTCGATAGAGCCGTGGTAGGGAGGAAATCAAAGCACAATGGGAATCATACAAGACACTATGACGATCTCCGGTCTACAGACTAAACTGTACAAGTGTCACCAGAGAACTGCTATCTGACAATAGATATATATACCATCTAGGAGTTCTCGACAAGTTCTGTTCGGTGTATCCATTCTCCAATGAGCACTTGTGTACAATCTTTGATGTCAAACACCAATGGTTGTGGGATTAACCATCGCCCCCAGGGTCAAGAAACGTACACACTAGTCTACTCTGGTAATATCAATGCCCTGTCTCGATATACCCTCAACTAGGAACTATTAAAGGATGTGCTTATAGACTGCCCAGGCCCCACTAGTATGATCTACATCATAATCCTGGCAGTCAAGCATAATCCTAAGGGCTTCATCAACATGTATATAAAGATATGAAATACAACACATCACATGTTAAGATGAAGATAAACCAGATAGCATACTATCATTTCGAGCAAAGATTGTTTCTGTACATATACATGCCTAGCATCCTATACAATACAAGCCTCTAGGGCATACATATCTAACAATATCCCACTTGCACTAAGGGCTGTAGTTGGTGCAATAAGTACCCACTGTCTACACTAGAACCAGTTGCCGGCGTACCGCATGCCCAACATCTCAAACAGTTTCTCAAACTGGACTTGTGGGATGGCTTTGGTGAATGGATATGTTGTGTTGTCTTTCGTGTCTACTCTCCGTACCTCGATGTCCTGGCGATCCACTATCTCCCTGATGAGGTGATATCGCCTCAAGATATGTCTGGATTTCTGATGGGATCTCGGTTCCTTTGCCAAAGCCATGGCTCCATTGTTATCGCAATACAGAGGTATTGTATTAGCAATGGATGGAACCACCTGAAGTTCAGAAATGAACTTCCTTATCCAGACTACCTTTTTTGCGGCATCATTAGCGGCAATATACTCAGCGTCCATCGTGGAGTTAGCGACGGTATCTTGCTTGGAACTCTTCCAACATACCGCCCCTCCATTTAGGTTAAATACAAACCTTGAAATGGACTTACTATCATTCTTGTTGCTCTGGAAGCTGGAGTCGGTAAAGCCCTCCATTTGGAAATCTCCGTTACCATACACCAAGAACATTTCTTTAGTTCTTCTCAAGTACTTCAGAATGTTCATTACAGCAGTCCAGTGTTTCTCCCCTGGATTGGATTGATACCTGCTTACTGCACTCAGTGCATAAGTTTCATCTGGGCGAGTACACAACATCGCATACATTATAGATCCTACCGCCGAAGCGTAGGGTATAATGCTCATGTGAGTTCTCTCCTCATCAGTCTTTGGAGACATCTTTTTGGAGAGGGTGATCCCGTGACAAGCGGGTAAATTACCTCGCTTGGAATCTTCTATACTAAACCTCTTTAGTATGGTGTATATGTGTCTCGATTGGGACAATCCCAATAATTTCTTAGATCTATCTCTATAGATATTAATTCCCAGAATGTACGAGGCATCACCCAGGTCTTTCATGGAGAACCTCTGCGATAAGAATAGTTTGACCGATTGTAACATAGGAACATCATTTCCTATCAAAAAAATGCCGTCCACGTACAATACGAGGAATGTAACAGTACTCTCTACAATTCTTTTATAAATATATGGTTCATCTAAATTTTTGATAAAACCAAACTCTTTGATTGTATCATCAAAGCAGATGTTCTAAATCCGTGATGCCTGCTTTAATCTATAGATGGATTTAAGCAACATGCATGCTTTTCCGCTGCTCTCACTATCAATGAAGCCTTCTGGCTGATCCATAAAAATACATTCTTTTAAATCACCATTTAGAAATGTCGTTTTAACATCTATCTGCCAGATCTCATAGTCATAGTGAGCAGCTATAGTAAGCAAGATCCGAATAGATTTGAGAATCGCGACTGGTGAAAAGGTTTCATCATAGTCCAAGCCTGGTCTTTGACGAAATCCTTTTGCTACCAGCCTAGCTTTATAGGTCTCCACCTGACCATTCACACCGATCTTTCTCTTAAAGATCCATTTGCACCCTATGAGTTTTACTCCAGAAGGTGCAACCTCCAAAGTCCATACTTTTTTTGTGTGCATGGATTCCATTTCGGATCTCATGGCATCCAGCCACTTCACTGAGTCACCACTCGTGATAGCTTGCTGAAAACCAGTAGGGTCATCATCATCCATGATGCAATCTTCTCTATCACCATCAATTAGAAAACCGTAGTATCTATCAGGTGGGCGGGAAGTCCTACTAGATCTACGGAGTGGCTGAGGCTCGTCAGGTTCTAACCATGAAATTGGATCATTTAATTACCATGGTAATTAAATATTCCTGAAAATATCTTTTACACATAAACAAGTGTGGTAATATTTCATGGTGATTTAGGATTACCACATAGATTACCTTCTACCAAGCACATCTTAGAATCAACTAGGTAATTATAATAGGGGAAAGCATTATATCCAAGTAAAGGCTTTGGGTTGGGTCACAATGACTCATCCGTCCACTCATTTGGACGTGTATGAGGAGAATGTAAATACACCAATCATCTGATGGATTGCTGCAGATCGATGATGTTATGGAAACTAAAAGAGGTCGAAGGGGCTTTCTAAGATAAAAGGAGAACTAAGGGGTGCAGCTTCAAGACTTTTTACCGTTTGTTAAAAGCACATAATCCTCACAACATTTAGTACAACATAAAATTATCAATAGAAAACGAAATCTTAGATGCCACAGGAGGGGATTTACTTCTGTGGCGTCGAAAAAAATCAAATCCATACCAATTTTTTCGACGATAAGCATCCACCATTTTCATCTTCATCGTCCAAGATGTGGATACACCAAATTTGGTGTGAATCCAATACGCTTTCACCGTTGATTTTATGATGTAAAAATACTAAAAATGTTATACTATCGAAAAACCTTTAATTTTGCACTCACTAAATGAAAGGTGAAAAGATGTTGGATTCACATCAAATTTGGTGTATCTACATCTTGGACGATGAAGATGAAGGCTGTGGATGCCAATCGTTGAAAATTTTGATAGAGTTTTGACATGTTTTGACGTCATAAAAGAAAATTCTTTTCTATGGTAAATGAGATTCCGTTTTCTCAATTATCAATTATTTATGACAAATGACATGTAGGATTTCCTTCTCAACCGGTAAAAACATGGTAGACTTTATCCTGATATTAAAAGTAATTCTCTTTTGGATGGGGAGTAGCTGAGAAACACAAAAAATCTATATTTTTTATACGGTAAAGCCATATGCGAAAATATTCTTGGAATATTCTATGCTGACAAATATGGGTGCATAATTAATCCTAGCCCCTCAACTTTCCTACAAATTACAAATTCACCTTGCCTCTTCATATATGGATGCATAATTAATTGCAGTCCCTCGTCTTACTTGTAACTTACAAATTGCACCTTGCCAATGAGAAAATTTATTGTTTTGAAGTCTAAACTTTAAAAATTCCATTTGGTGTCTTTTGTTTACGAGTTTATAAGAAAGAAAAATACTTAATCCATTAACATGTCCATGAGAAATCTTTCCATAGGAGTTGGACAGTGGGAAAATTTAATCCACTCCCTCCTTGATTTTCTTTTTAACCCATGACAAATTGTTGGCTACATCTATCACTTCTTGGGTTATTTCTTTTTAAATGTATGCCTTTAGAGGAACAATTATTATCTGGTCCTGTTTTCTAATTATATTTGGGTCACGGAATTTTTTTTTATTGTCTCACTACTCAATATTTACCATCTATTTATCCCATACACTTAGGTTTATGATGGAAAATTTCTGATCAGCTCCCTTATCTCTCATTACTTAGGTTATGCTGACAAATTATTGAACACTTTCACGATTTTTTATGCTACGGCATGCAAAATATTGAAAATTTGAAAGAAAAAAATTAGAGTTGAAAATTTGACGATTTTCATTGGTATCGCAAAAAATATAGAAAAACAAAAGATAAGAATTTTTTTTGACACTTTCTTAAAATTCTCTATTCTCACGTGATATAGCAGTAGAATATAAAATTTCTAAGGAAACAAAAAATTGAGATTTTATAAAATTTAGTGATATAGCATGTAAAATATTAAAAAGGAAAGAAAACAAAAAATATTGAAAACCTGAATAAAATCGAAAATATCTTTTAATGTGCTACACGCAGAATGTTGTAAATTTGAAGAAAACAGAAAATTATTGAATTTTAAAAAAATTTACGATTTTCATGTGGTATTTAGCATTCAAAATATTAAAAATTTGAATAAAACAAAAATAATTATGAACTTAAAAAATTCGTGATTTTCATGTAAGATAGCATGCAAGATATTTTCATATGCTATAACCTAACGAGTAAAAAAAATTGAGATTTTTGAAAATTTCATGATTTCTATGCATGAGTATATAGAATATTGAAAATAGAAGAAAACTGAAATTTTTTAAGATTTTTGAAAACTTCACCATTTTCATGTGCTATATAGTAATTAAAATATTGAAAACCAAAAAAAATTGAAAAGTTTGAGTCTTTTAAAAATTATGTAATTTTCGTCTGGTGGATCGATGAAGTGCAAACTA
The DNA here is from genome assembly GCA_030015575.1 of Agapanthus africanus. Classification (NCBI taxonomy): domain Eukaryota; kingdom Viridiplantae; phylum Streptophyta; class Magnoliopsida; order Asparagales; family Amaryllidaceae; genus Agapanthus; species Agapanthus africanus. The sequence continues at coordinate 268,680,260 of CM057338.1, read as the reverse complement.
TTGTAAATTTGAAGAAAACAAACAGTTTTTGAATATTTATAAATTCCGCGTTTGTCATGAGCTAATATTTAAAAAACAAAGATAAAAAATTGCAAGTTTAATTTTATGATTATCGTGTGCTATATCATGCATAATATTGAAAAATGAATAAAACATAATGTCGAGATTATTTGAAAATTGTGTTTTTGTTTCTTGTATAATGGAAAATATTGAAAACCCGAAGAAAAAAATATTTCATTTTTAAAATTTCAAGATTTTCTTGTGATATTTAAACCGAATGAAACATAAAATTTGAGATTTTTAAAATTTCGCCATGTTTGTGTGAGTATGCGAAATGTTGATAGTATGAAGAAAACAAAAAGAATTGGGATTTTTGTATATTTCATATTTTTTTATGTACTATAACAAGCAAAATATTGAAAAAACAAATAAAAAAGAAAATTTCGCGAATTTCGTATGCTATATCAGGAAAAATATTGAAAAACTAAAGAATAATGCCCAAGTGTTTAGAAGTTTATCCTTTATATATTTTACATATAAAATTTATAAATATAAGATATTGCAACTTACAAACCATATACCAATAAACATTTAAATTAATAGATTTTTCTTGACTTTGGACTTAATACTTGCGTATTGTATTGCGCATTGCATGAGGCCTTGCTTGAAACACGCGTGAATACTGTGAAACCCGCTTGTACGTTGTCATTATATTCACATTTTTCTTCACTCAAAATCACATATTAAAAGGTATATGAAGCTGCGGGTCAACCACCATTGTTCCGGCAGGGACTGGATCAAGCAACCACAGTCAACCAGTCATGGACTACGGTCAACCCCAACCCCATTTATGACTCCACCTTAAAGTTTAGAAATTAAGCTAGGATTTAGGACCCAGTTTTCCACACAGTTCTCATTTGTTCCCATTCTGGCATGCAAAAGTCCAACACTCATTCAATCTGCATGTAATACCCAAATCATAGTACCTCAAATGCTAGCCCACAAAAAATGAATATCAGAATACTTTGTCACAATATTCATAGATTAAAAATAAGATCCAGAACCACACTTGCCCTTGAACAGTAGAGAAAAAGAAATATTATGCACTATATGTGAAGCTCAAAGTTTATATTATAACGAAAGAAATCAAAGTTTATACTGCCTAGCCTAGTTAAACAAAATCCTCGAGAATTTTCCCCACATTAGCAAATAAATAATAAATACTGTTTAAATAAACATCACAACCAGTCCCCGCAACCTTTATAAAGCTGGGGGTATACCAAACAGTAATAGCACATAACATTACATAAATATTAAAATTGGTCATATTTTTCTAACAATATGAGAAACCTATATTATACAATAAAAAAAAACATATAAGCGCTCATAAATACATTGTGCTCTTTATCAATGGCATAATTTATTCTAGCAAAAATGAAGTTCTCCCCTCAGAAAAATGTGTTCCTGGTATATCAGTCTCAAACCCCTTCACCTTTTCTTTGGCTTGTTTCTGCCTTTCACTTGCTTTTCAAGATTCCGAATCCTTTGGCTTATTACAGTAGATGAAGAAATTCTTCGCTCCGGCGATTTGATCGGCTCAGATTCTTTAATTGTCACTGGAGTAGGAGGAAGTTGAAGCTTCGGTCCCCCGAAAAAGGAAAAATTTGGGCTAGGTGGAGGATTGGACGCTGGTACTATATCAGGAAGATTCAGGAATTTCCTCACTGGTGGGTGTTTGAGCACTAATCACAAGGAAAAGAAAAGAAAAGAAAAGAAAATCAATTACTGAAAGAAAAAAAGAAACCATGTGAAGGAATAAACGAAGGGGATGATATATATTATAGGCTAGATTCTTGAGAGCAAAACTTACCAAACCCATAAACAAGGGAGAACAAATTTGACGTAATCCAATAGCAAAAGATTGCCTGTCAGCACAAAAATTAACGAATATGAGACTAGTAAGCAACAAAAAGTTAGTATAGAATGGATAACCAAAATTAAGTGATGTTGCCATCTTGAATTTATGAGCAGACTTATATATGAATAGAAGGGATTGGCAACAATTGATTTTAATGTTAAGATATCGTTAAAGCAAAAAGGCATGGGCACGGACACGGATATGGACATGGGGCACGGAAAATCTTAAGTAGAATACAGATGGTCTGCAATGATGAATTAACTGAAAATTCATCATCCTTTTGATTGTTTCGTTCTTCGCTTCATTACCTTCTCTTTGTTCGTTCCCTCCCCCCCCAAAATTTCTACTGTTTATTCTGTGCTTATCTTTCTTCTTTCTTCAGTGCTTTATTTTTCTTCTTTCTCCAGTGCTTTACGATTCTTTCTCTTTTATTCCTGAGATCATTCTGCCCCAAATTCATAATTTTACATCGTAAGCACCTATTTATGTTCAGGCAGCAATTCAACAGAAATAATTTTGCTATGAACTTGTACACCGTGCATACATATTTTTTAAAGATGTACACACGGCACATGTGTGCACAAAATAAATGAAAATAAGGCAACAATGCAAAAATAATTAAGAAAATTAACAAAGACATGTGAAAAGGCTAAATAATTTACCATATTTTACCATGGAAAAATCAATGCTTTGATCCTCTCCCTTTTTTAGATACTTCCCACTTGGGAGGGTCTGTATTGGGGGGTCCTTATGGGTTGTGAGATGAGTCTTCAGGATGCCTCACTAAAAGTCACTGGTTTCTCTTTTTGTAAGGGCTTCTTGGTTTTGGCTTGTGACAGATTGCCTGGCTACACTTTCATCCATTAAAGTTTTCTACTTGTCTTTACCACTGGATAATGCTTTACAGTATTCATCTGTGATTGTACTTCTCTTCTATGTGTCGGGCATATATGCAGCTTCTTATTGTCAAAACTTTTATCTTCTTTTTGCAGCATTGATTAGTGTTTGCTAGCACTTGATTGGGAGATTATGTCCTAGGTTGAGACTTGGATTGACTTGTGCTTTTTGTTTTGTTCATGCCAGTATCTCATGCAATGATATTTTTCTGATCTTTTTAGATCATACTTAGCTGAGGTTGACATTTTTTTTAAACAAAAAAATTCATCTGGATTATCAGTCTCTTTTTTCCCTTTTACTGTAAACTTCATTTCTGTTTGCTGGACCTACATCTTCTGTAATATAGTGCTTGCATAGTTATCTCATGATCAATTTTCTAGGTGCTCTGTGCATTTGCTGCTCTGGATGAGGTGATGGAAAATGTGTTTGGGGAGTGCTATAAAGAGAAAATAAATTGGATGGTCCCGGCTTCTCCTGTGGTCTGCGTCTTTGCTGATTCTTGCTGGGATGATGAGTAGATTGTTTGGGGAGCGATATAATACAGTATGGATGGCCCCCCTGGCTTCTTCTGTAACCTGCTTATGTGTTTTTCTCTTATCTTGGTTGTAATTCTTAACTCTAGCACTTGTTCTGTATTTAATTGACGACATATATTTATATGAGAAGGGCTTTTGCCTCGGCTCTTCGCCTCCAAAAAAAAGGCTAAATAATTTAGTCTAGCAATACAGCAGGCAAGAATTTTTTTTATTGAAGAAAATCATGTCAGCAGAAAGGGAGGCCGGGATATTTGTTAGAGGAAGGAATGGTGATCATCATCGGTGCTTCCATGGCATGTCCTTATCGACATTGACACGGAGGTGCCAGCATTTAGTAACGGTTCTGGCATAGCGGGTTGGTGTTAGGGTCGAAACAAGAGAGTTGTGTGTTCGTAGGATATGTTTAATCAAATCTAAACAGATCCAAATAAAAATTGACCAGATTATGTGGGGCCAACTCACTATAGTCTGCCTAGGAGGGGCAATCCCATTCAAAATGGGATAGGCATTGCTCACTCAATGGTCTCAACTCCAATGCCTGGATTAAAAAACTAAGCAAGTATAGAACACTTCCACATATGTCTGCTTTCTACGACTCGCCGGTCATTCTAGTGCATGACGCGAATAATCAAATGCCTTTAAATCTTGGGATCATGGCATATACCTCATAATAATTTTTCTTCATTTACAGAAAATATCGACCATCAACTATCAACATTTCTTCTCGACTTTTCCTACTTTTATTTGTATTAACAAGAAACTCGTTCAATTAGTCACTTAAGAGTCCTTAGACCTTGGTACATGCTATAAATCAATGTTCACTTTAGATTGGTTGGTCTACCTAATAAGGAAAATACAGCAATGACACTTGTTTGGATTGAAGACTGTTAACTACTATTCCTTTCCCTGTTTAAATACACAATCTCGACCAAACATTCTTCTGTTTACCTTCATATGCGCGGTATATACAAGAAGACAGTCAAGGGCTAAATAAGGCTGGCTCTCATAATGGAAAGGATAAACAATGCCCTTCACTCTTGTCTACAAGAACATCGCTTGGTCCTATTATGTATACCCCATTCAATTGCTAAGAATCATCCTATTATATATGCTTTTGCAACTCTAGATTGTCATTCAGCACTTTGAAATTACTATCAAAGCCTTGATAACATATGGGACTGGGTTATGCTTGACCAAGTTCCTTTTTTTTATGAGATGGGTATCAAGTGATTGCAATTTCCGGAAAAAAATTTGTAAAGCACTAGCGTATGAGTTGATGTGTTTGGTTGATGTTTTAGGGATAGTCTCTAATGCCTGATTGAGACAAACATAAAGATGGATAGTAATAGGAGACTTGAAGAAATAACAGGGCGGCATATAATCGAGGAAAAAAGGGATATGTTTGCCATGATAAATTCTGAGTCTTCTGCACATTTGGAATACTCTGAGTTTTACGAACAAGGGTGTGCTTGTTTATTTGTAGTTCCCTAATTGGAGATACAATGCATTTGCAACTACATGCAAATCCAACAACAGTTTAAACTGCATAAGGTTGGAATATAGCTCCATATGCATGTTTTTTAAAAAATGTGTTTTGCTGCATACCGACAATTGTAGTTGGCAACCCTTAAATTTTTGTGCAGTTCCAGTTTCATGTTTTATGACTCGAATTGTAGTTTCACCTAAAGGTTGGGTAACACCTAATCGAAACTAAATGGCTGCTTCCATATTATTATTGTAGTTGGAACTTGGAACTGTGTTAGAACTTCAATTACAACCAGCCAAGCAACATATACCAGGAGTTAGGAGTATCATGCATGATACGAGGGCACTAAAAGAAACATGACGACGGTTTTCTATAAATCTAAGTTGTTAAAAGCTAAAAGTCTAAAACTGCAAATTTTGACAGGTGCAATTAAAAGGGAAAAGAAACATTTATATATAATCAGATCTAAAAGACACATTAGAGGCTAAAGGGGATCAGGGTGCTGAAATGATAATAATTCGAATAATCACTCTACTGCACAAATATTTTGGTGAGCAACCAAAAAGTGAAGATACAGCATGCTATGAGTCCGTTTAAACAATATAAGAGAAGTAGCCTAAACTAATCTTGGTGCTCCTGTTCATAGTTGGTCAGAAGATACCTTTGGAAAGCTGGCAGTAAAAGGAACTGTCATAACGGCAAGTCCTCTAGAAAACTTCTTCATGGTGCTTGCCATCGGATTACCTTCCATACCCTCTTGCATATTTAACTAAAAAAGGCAACCAGTGCATAGATCTTTGTCAGCATAAGATATACCAAAAATTAAATCAGATAACAGGAAATTAGGTGGTAAATCAGAAAGAACTCATTTCTAGAGCATAATATGAAGAGTAGCAGCACTACAAATTTTCATGTAGATTAGTTTTCTAGAGCTCTGGTAGAAATCAATCATATGCTCCTTTTTGTTAAATCACAAGCATGTTAAATTGTCACAGCAAACGCATTTTTCAAACTACAAAGATTATTATGTTCAACTTATAAAGCTTGGGCAGAACGACATACCAAAAAGTGTTCTACGTGAATAACTAGAAGATGAACCAACTTATACACCTAGTAATGAATGCATTCTTTATCTGCTCCACATATGTGAAGGACACTAAAAAAAGTTTACGATGATCTCCATCTAACAAAACAAAGCTTTCTGTTTCTCAAAGATTTATTAAAAATTTAATATTTTGTTCTCCTAGAAAAAGAAAGAGCAAACAAGTATCTGCCATTTGATCCATTGGTTGACTCTTAAGTTACCAAAAATCATTTAGCCATTAGTGATTTGCGATTGGAACAATTGTTCCAAATTAGGAAACAGTATATGCTCAAAGTTTTATATTTTGGTCTTTAATAAAAAAATAACTATCCTAAAATATATTTATTTCTTTTTTTAAAGACTTAAATAGAAAGGAAATTAAATTAAATTAAATATGTATGTATGTATATCGTATGCAAGCATAGCCGATCCAAAAACACTCAAGGTTCAGAGTTACGTTTACAGTTTCATATAAGCTTATTGCTGAAGATTATCCTATCGTACCACGTTCCATGGCAAGTCGTGTTCCGCGCTCCTTTTTTCGTTCCGCATTCCAGGTAACATCGGTTATACTTTTGCAAACATTATGCGTATATTATAAGAGTTTCCACTACAGGCAGTCTAACTGCAGATACATGCCCGCATGCAATGATAACCTGACTTCAGTCATCACGCATCTAAAAGTTTATGAACTTCTGGGTTTACTTGAAATTGTTTAAAACTTTCAGAATGATCAAGGACTTGTTAGTAAGCTAAGCTTTTTTTCCCCTTATGGATGTGGAACAATGGGCAGATCGTATTATAGTCTTGTAGAGAACTTGTATTGAAAGAAATTCATCCTTTAGGAATCAATTGCAAAAAATGCATTTTTACTATGTGAATGATGGTCAGTAGCCATCATCATGGTTATGGGTAGCACCTTCTAGTACCATAAAACTGTAGAAACAAGTCCAAACATTAAAATGCAATAACAATCTTATACCATAGGGTTCTATATGCCATATCCGTTGCATGCAGCAATAGCATCATGATTGAAGCCATATCTATATTAGCACAAAGCTAGGTCAACTAAAAGACAAACACTATCTTTGCCAGCCTTTACAAATTTGCCCTTAGCTAAAAGAAAAAATCATTGGGCTGGATTGATTGTTCACTACAATGGGCACTTTGGATGTTTAATAGCGTGCCATGTAATTCCAACCGGCATAACATATGATCCTCACTGCAATCTTGCAAATCCTCGCCCCATTAGAAGTGAAGGAATTAGCGTTGGAATGAGGACAAAAGCATGAGCTTTGACTAACCTATTTCCCCTCACCTGCTTTACTTAAGCTTTGATTCTTTCCACAAACCTTGGTACTTAAAATGCATCAAACCTTCGTTACTCACACAGGATTTCATTATTTTTCTTCTTTTGGTAAAATGAAACTAGCATGGTGTTTGAGAATTAGATCAAAGTTATTATTATTCCATGCTCCAATCAAACTATTATTGATGGAATTCTCACTAGGGTCCCCCCCCCCTCCATTTTTTGCGCTTTTCCTCTCTAAAACATCAGTTTTTGCTCTTGTTTGTTCTATTGCTGCTATTCTCCTCTTTATTCTTGCCAATTTAGATCAAAAATTTTTTAAGAAGTAAAACAAATTTGTTTTTAATGGATTTATAGGGAGTCATGATATCAAAGCGTTGATTTCTTGATGAAGCCATGAAGATCGACATAGATCTAATTCCCATGGCATTTCCCAAAATATTACGATTTCATTTCTCTTAATTCCTTGATTTGTTTCATATTTGCTAATCCCATTTTGTAAGGAAAATTTCTTGATACAAGGTCCATTATATATGCCAAGTATAACAACTCCATCATTTGATTATTAATGGTGCGAGATAGTCTGATTTGTTTCCTTCATTTTGTTTTTGGCTAATTAGTTTTTTGCAGGAAAGTTACATTATAGCACCATTGAATGGAAGAGTAAAAGCTTATAATTCTCTATTCAAACTATATGTCCATGCATAGAGTTTCTTTGTAAATTAAAGTGTAAATTTTTTATCCAAATTTTAAAAACCATTTATAAAAAGTGTTTGTCTAGTAATTACTATTTACCATTTTTGCTCTTCTTATATGCAACTATATTTTTTCTCCGTCTATGGTTTTTCTACTTATCTTATTGCAATTTCTCTGTTAACTCCCTACTTTCCCATCAAAATGAGGTCAGCTGGAAGACAAGATTCCATGAAATTATTGGCATTTTACTGCTGGCTAACTGGTATCAGCCACTCAACCTAGAAATTAACAAAAGAAACTACACACAAGAGGGGGCGGCTCATTATAAATCCTAAACACCCAAAGTCCCAGTTTCTTCCAGTCAATAGTTTAAATTCGTGCAAGCAAGAAGCAAGTATGCATCAATAACAGCATAACCAAAAAGTATGCCATGGGCAGTATAACTAGAAAGGATACCCAATAACAGTATATTTCCAAAGTTCCAACTTATACAAGTATATATTTGAGTATTCTGTCACAAATATGCTAAGGTGTACGATCCCTTGAATATTCTTCTTCTAGACGAAGCATATTTCCCATCTGCTCTTGAGTTAAAATAACATGCCATATGCAGCAATTCAATCAGTTTAGTTTAGAACATTTCACTAGTATTTAACTCCTGAGTAATATATTATTTTGTTTGTCATTTGTAGTTCGTAAATAATTTCAAAGTACAAACATCCATGTATACATTTTAAAGAAAATTTTGACAAAGATCGAACTCCAAACTCAGGCAAGGCACAAAATGAAGATGGAATCGAATTCAAAGTTATAAAAGCAAATTTTGTTGTGGTAAAACAAATTATATTTAGTTATCAAATTATATTTAGCATATTATTATATACAAAAATCATATTTATATTTAGCAAATAATTATATAAAAACAAATTATATGTTAAATCATACAAACAAACTACCAAAAACAAAATGCTTACCTCAACTGTTGCCAAAAATGACAATCCAGTCAAAATCGGAAGCGCGTAGAAAGGATCTGGGGTGGTCAAATCAGTAAACCAAAATGCTCCACCACCTTTAAATGATGGAACTTTCTCAACCATGTTTGAGATCTACAAGAAATTGGGAACATTTAGATGATAATATTATGCAAGGATATGGCTTTACCAACTCCAATAATCCTAACCAGAGATATGCATGTGTGAATGTGTGATTCTCCTCCTTCCATATTGTATACCAAAGATGCAAAATTAGATAGCTGATATGTATTATGGCAAAAAGAATAAAACAGAAATAAGACTTGGGAGAATGACAATTTTTGTTTGACGTGATACTCTCATCTCTTCTTTCTTTCTTCATGGACCCGTTTAGGAAAATTTATATAAAAAAAAACCTTCACCTCCTCCACATTAGCAATTGTCTTCAATAACTTAACACAATTACATTCTCACATTTCCATTTTTTAGTTTTCTGATCCACATCAATTTGAAACAGTTATGGAATTCCATTTTGCTCTTGGCTATATTTTTGCCTTATAGTTGGACATAATTCCATATAGCAAATATATCATCTTATTTTCTTTCTAGACTTCTCCATAGTCTGAGAATTTCAAGGATGCCAACTGGTCATTTAAGACTATGACAAGCCCCTCATTTGTCAAAGATTTTTGAACCAGGAACTCAACACTTGCGGGTAGGGAAAATTATTCGGTGTGTCGGCCATATGTGCTCAGTCATAAAAGCGAAGGAAATAAGAACATAGACCCCGCCAAGCTACCTGACAGGTGTCCGAAATTCTCCATCTCTCTCATGCCCGGATGTATTACACCCTGCACATTGAATAATTTCTCAACTAGCAGACGGTTGATTTCAGATCGATAGCCGGTCGTAACACTTTGTCGAATCTTTACTAGAGCTTTGCTTCATAGCCTATCCCATTTGGACGTGAAAAGGCTAAGATGATGATGATGGTGATGATCAATTTGAGACAAAATGTAGAAAGATCCAGTCTATAGCAAGCATGGAATGAGTCTCGCTGAATCAGATAAAGCACTTCATTACTTTTACATTAGCTCCTTCTATCAACACTTGGCTTATTGTATACTTTCCGACAAAAGGACAGAAGTCAGATGTCTATCAATTGCTCTTGATCTATAATCCAATTTTATATAATATAATATATCACGCAAGAGCAAGAAAGACAGAACCAAGGTTCTTAGGGGAAAAAGACCATGGAAATACTCCTGTATATTCATATCAGGGTTCTAATGGGACTGGAGAGCTATGGCTTGAAATTATTCAAGCATTGGAAAAGAAGAGAAACTGCAAGAATATTTACAAACTTGATGAGAGAAATAAAAAAAAAGATCAGAAATAAGAAATGTCCATGAGAAATTTACAAACTTAATGAGTGAAATAAAAATAGATGGGAAATAAGAAATGCCCATTTCAGGTGTAAAGCAAGGAAGGGATGAAGTCTAAGGATGTTTGGGATCCCATTGTTCTTATGTATGTGATCGGACTGCCATTTAGTCTATAAGAAGCCTTTTTACGTTGTTACATTCCCCCTCTTGAGAGGAGAATAGTCATCCTCTATGTGTGTGCATGTGCATGCGCGTGTGTAAACTAATGGAAAAGAAACTGATATCATGCATTTAACAAACTTACAGCCATGAAAAAGCTGATAAAGACTGGGCCTTGGATGAAAAGACCTTTCAGTGGAGTAAATGGAGTAACCCCATGCCTTCAAAAACCAATTAAAAAAAGAAAAAATAAAGTAGTTAGAATAAAATGTGCCACTGAAGATACCCAGCATTTCTTCTGATCATAAAAATAGTTATGCAGGTTAACTGCCAGTAGAGACTACCTTGAAAACGCAAACATGATTAATTAGGCAGACTCGTCAGTTTCTTTAAAATCAAACATATATCATCAAATAATAATTATGGATAAACTAGCAGATGCGCAAAAGACGTTGGCCTCAATAAGAAAGTAGAGTTCCAGTGTACTAGTGTTCAGTTTAGTTTTGGGGTAGTAGTTAGTATTAGATGCAAAGACCTAGGTTAATTGTGAGCATGTGCATGTTTGATGATGGTACAATATGCAAACTAGTGTAGTACGGTTGCACTATCTATACATAATGAAAGAGTAACTTCAAATTTGCTGTGATACAAGACAAATCTATATCACACCATGGTGTAAACAACCTTCTGGGACCAATCAGGGCACAATTCATGAAGAAACAAAATTCAGCTAGTTACTTATTAGTAGAAACTTGGTTCTCTACAAATCTGCAAAAGAAAAGAGCATTTTTTTATGAGGTGCATACTTTTTGAATAATGCCTTCATCTTCTTTTGATTCTCCGTCATAGTGGTTGGATCCATAGACTGCAAAAGGTAGATTAATGCAAGACAAATGTATATAGATAAAATGAGAGAGAGCAAAATAAAAATAGTAAAGTGGGAAGCCACATTCTAACAATGAGATAGATATGAGGTAACTTTTAAGCACACATATACATGCATAAATTCAGAAAACATACATTTTGCATGCGTTCTTTAAGCTCCTCCATCTCCGGTCTCATTGCCTGTACAGAACTAAAAATGGTTAAAAAGTATATAATTTTAGAACATAGAAGAACAAGACTGAAGCCAAATGGTATATAGATATCAAGGTAGAGAAGTATTACGGGGCACATTAAAGAACAAGATGAAATCCAGACGGATCAGGGAAATCAGATTTGTCGCACATGCACATGCACATACAAGTACAATAAATCAGTGGATCAATCATCCAGATGTTCTAGATGAGATCAAACATATGAAGAATAGTGAAAGCAAGTTGTATCCGGATTATGAATTCTGATCACAAATCTCACACTACATAATTTCCCACGAGCTTCTCCTCCAAAGATCAATGGCTGGTGGACAACCACACCTTAGAGCAAAGGTGAGAAGTCCCTACAAATTTACCTCACTACTAATCTTAGACTAGAGATGACAGAAAAGAGAGAAGAGATGGCTATAGCATAAAAAGGCTATTATCTCATATTTTTCAAAACCCTAGCTTTATATGCATATAAATAAGGGGGTCAAAACCCTAACCCAAGCTGAGCCTTGCAAGGTGGTCTTGAAGCCAATGCCAATCCGAGTAAACCCAACCCAACCACTCACTTGTGCGGGTATGGGCCATGTAGGCCAATGCCAGCATTCTCCCACCCATACAAGTGTGTGGGTGCCGTCCATAGCTCAGGCCAAAACTCCATAAGTCGTTGACTCCCTGAATCACCGTCTCCTTGAGGATCTCCTTCACTTATCTTCACACATACATGTTAGCACGACGTAGACTATTGAGAACCTGCAAATGGGTAGCCTTACATCCAGATCCATTAGGACCGATACAAGGATCTACCTATAAAATAACACGAAGAAAGGGTGCTAGGAAAGCAGAATCTCGTACCCCGAATTCGATCAATCATATTTGCTCAAGACCTTCAATTCCTCTGAAGCATAATTGAACATCACAGTAAACCCTCAACTCATCGAGCTTTTAATTCTTGCCCTTTGGCGTATATAAGAGTTAGTCGTGATATGCAATTGAGAGACATACCAATAGATATTTCTCCGGCACTGACTAGTGAGGTCTACTATTTATCCGCTTTCCTAACATTGTGATGTATATGCAGTATAATCTCATTGCTGCAAGAAAATAGCATACGCTCATAACAAGCCTTCCCGGACAGCCGAGTGCACTTAAGGTGCTTGTGACTGCCCACCTGTCTGGTGGTTATCTATAAAAGCTCACACAATGAGGGAGATGAGATATCCCTCAACCTTCTTATATATAGTCTTATGCCCTTGTTGTATGGTAGAGTATTACGGTATAAGTTTCTCTCCACAGGAGCATATGTCATTATAGTATGTTGTACGGACCCAAGCTCCACCCAAAAAAGGTCTTGTCTAACCATATCAAATCGGCGATAGGCCTAGGATCTCCCAACAAGCAAGGCATCCTATATCAGGCTAAGAAAAACAACTAAAGTGTACTTCATGAACTTCCACTTTGGTTGCTCAACATATAAATACACAACAAAGTTACAAAATCACCCCGGTATAAGCAAGGCAACTTGTTTAAGCGTTCTCACTGTCGCCGCGCTCAATTATACGATAATGTGCTCAGGTTCCAGCAAAATGACAAACGAAGTCACTCTCACCCTCGCATGTTGCCTCAGCATCAACAGGGAGCTCTCATGTGAGTAAGAGTTTCTACATGCTAAGTAACTATGGCAGATGTGCACCTTGGGTATCATGTACACTTGTGTATATACTCTTTGCAAAATAGTCAAACAAGGAATGAATATGAATATCCTAATTATTCATGAAGTGAAAGTGAATAAATCAATCGTCAATCCATGTCCATAAATCTATCATCCCTAATAACAATGTCAAATACAAAAGTAAGGTATACAACGTAACTCAGCACCGAAGCCTAAACGCACAAAGCGATCCTTGACTATTTCCTTCGTTAGCCGATCCCTGGTCACTTGGCTTAAGGAAAACAATATAATTTAGACCACTTTCTCATGGCTCTTACTTTCTAATGAAGTGGTATAGAATTTTCATTTGCTTCAACTTTCCCGTGTTTTAAAAAGCGGCCGCTTAAGCGGTTGAGCGACAGCTATCACTCCGCTTTTTACCGCTTAAACGATATGTTGTCCTCGCCTTTAATTGAATAAGTATACTCTATTTTTATTGAATAAAGGTTCATTTTAAGGATTATAAATGTAGTTTTAGTACTTTTAATAGCACACACTCTTTGTTGATGTTTACATCCTTCTAAAATCCTATAAGTAAATCTGTATTGTATTTGGTATGATAATAATATCTAATTAACCCCAAAACCCTAATTCTTTTCATATTTTTTTCTTTGGCCAAGACTTTGAAGATTGAGCTAGGATTTTACCGAATTTGATTATGATATAGAAGTTTTGACATCGAGTCCAACACTCAGACTTCTAAGCAGAGGCTTCGATGGTAAGTAGTGTTTTAAAAGGTGGCCGCTTAGGCGCGTAAAAGAGCCGCTTAGGCACGTAAAAGACTGCTTAGGCCGGAATTATGCTTATCCTTGTATTTTTGTAGGTATGCTCTCTTTATTTATTAATTAGAGTGTAATATATAATAAATTGGAGTTGTTTTAGCACTATTAAATGCTGAGGGCCACAATAAAGTCCTTCCGCCACCGATTTCAAGAGTCACGGCTGATTTCGAGGGCTATGATGGCTAATGATAGCCGTCGATTTTGAAATTCTTCATGTCGATCCAAGATCTCCACTTCGATCTCAACTTCAAACTTCGATTTTGTTGTCGTCTTCGATTTCTACTTCGAACTCACATTTGACTTCAGCTTCAACCGTGCTGCCGCCTTCGAGTTTCGACTGCTTCTTCGAGCTTCGAGTCTTCGACAACCCTGGTTTTTATGCTTTTTCTTCTCTTTTTTAGACTTGAACTTGGAGACTTGGGTTAGAAAATTAATTTACTACTTAATTATTTTTTATCTTTGAAAAATTGCAGAATTTTCTTCATTCCCAGCTTGAATTTAATTGTTACCACCTTTGGAAAATGCTAATTTAAGTCGCATACACAAGTGATTACGAAATAAAAGTAGTTAACAATCAAATTAGAACTAATGTTCAACAAATAGAAAATAACAATTAACTCAAAATGCTGCTAAATTGATGTCAATACGGTTTGGACGGCCGCCTAAGTCTCTATGCGGCCAAGGCTCTTTGAACGCACCGCTTTTTTGCCGCTATTTAATTACTGATTGTAAGCGACTATGGTTTTCGGCTTTAGAGGCTTTGGCTTCGAGTAGCTAAGGGTTTCGACTTAGAGACTTAGACTACGAAGTTGAGGAGATTCAATTTTTGTTTCGAAAAGAACAAACAACTAGCGCTTTCGATTTTGACGATTAGCATTGATGTCCACTTCAAAACTCGACTTAAGAGTTCATGTATCTAAATACAATATTAAAACAATTATTAATACATAACTTATAAAAGAAAATAAAATTAAACTAAAATAAGACATTATAGACTTTTGAGCGGCCGTTAAGCGATCAAGCACTTCGGCCGTTCCGCTTTTTATAAAACGTTGCGACTTCAAATGAAGGCTATGGTATTTAGAATTGTTCGAGTAAATGCTATTCCGATCTACCGTCGGAATATGGAGTAGCCTTGACTTTCACGCAAAACCACACACATGCTCTAGAGTAATCCCCTCACCTAAAAACAGCAGCACTTTCCGCCTCCATAATGGAAATAAATATACAATTAGGCTTCTTTCTACTCTAGTGATGTCCCTGCCATGAAGCAGAAAAGCGCATGTTGATGTGGATGCTCTTATTCAGATCGTCGACCTAATCGGCATCTGTATTTCCACGTAACTGCTGATCTGATCTCTCATAGAATAAAGTAAAATGAAACATACCATGCATAATTGTCAAAATCTTACGATATATGATTCAAATCATATAATACGATACGATAACTTCTTGATATGATACAAAACGATATGATTGAGGGTACCATGCGATACAAATATCGTGCTTTGTTGTAAGTATAATAAAAAGAAGTTATTGTTCTAAAATCACAACTCCTTTCACAAAACCATTATTCTTCCATGAGATTTTCTTCTATTGGCAAAAGCCTTTTCACCGCTTCTTCACGAGCTCCCACTCTATGAGCTTCTTCACAGGCTCCCTCTCTATGACCTTCTTCTGATAAGCACTTTTCCACTTTTCTTCATCATCTTGTCCCTACTTCTCCGCTTCTCTGCATCATCTCGTCACCGATGTTTTAAAAAGCGATCTACAGAGCACTCTTCACCGCTTCGGTTTTTACCGCTTAAGCAGGGTGGTGTTAATTGGATATTTGGGTGCATATACAGGTTTATACGTGTGGTTTTAGTACTTTTATTATCATATTTTATAATGGTGTGTACACACCGTTAAACCCTTATAATAAGTAAATATGTATTGCATTTGGTGTAATAAGTACATCTAAGTTGGCCTCAAATCCCCAATTATTTCCATGTCGTTATCTTTTTTCTTTCCGATCGAGATTTCAAAATAGGGTTTCAAGACTTTGACTTCACCTCCCATATTTCGAAAGGATTTGAGACTTCGACTTCAAGCATGTAAGGTATCTGACTTGGAAACTTCAACTTTGAGCATTCTTGAGATATGATTTTGGCTTTGAAGCAAGGAATCGAAAAGCTAGGCTTCTCAGGTTTTGATTTTGATATTTAAAGCTAGGGTTTTCAAGCAGTTTGAATTCGAGCTTGATCAACATCAACTTCAAGTTTTGATTCACTTCGAAACTCTAACTCGAAAAATAATTAAAAGCCCTTTTAGAATAATCTTTAACAAACAATTTATAAGAAATAACAAAATTAAGGCAAAATAAGACATCACAGATTTTTGAGAAGCTGAAACGGCCACTTAAGTGGACAGGCACATCAGCCGTTCCGCTTTTTACCCACTTTTAAAATATTGCTCGTCTCTACTTCTCCACTTTACTGCTTCATCTAGTCTCGACGAACTCATTCGCCAATGAAGAGTTGCCACAAGCTTATTGCAATTCGTGAGAAATTTTAAGCATCTCGTGTTGAACAGTAGCTTATACTCATTTGATTTTTCTTCTACATCTATCCAAAACAATATTTGCTTTTCATAAAGACCCAAAAGTTGTGTGAATAATATATTCCATTTATTATGGTTGGACGTGATTCCACTAGTCTAGTTCAATGTGATAATTTGATAATTTGGTGCCAGTTAAGCTATGCCCAAATTAATATTCTTAAGGAGCCCTAAAATTATTTTCATTGACATAACTAGTATCATTTTGGTTCATTATCTATATAATATCGTTCGCTTGAATTTTGATGATGTATGTATATAAGTATATTGTACTTGTATTTGTATGGTTGTCACTTGACAAGCATTTTATTTACTATTATATTCTATGTATATAGTGTTTTACATTACTAATTTGAATATATATTTATCAAATATATAGTTGCTTATTTAATTGCATAGTTATTGTACAAGACAAAAAAAATATTACGATATGCGATTAAATATAAAAGAAAAACAATTATGCAATAACTATCATAATTCAACAATTAAGATACCACATACAACAAGTCTTTATCCCAAATTTTTTGGGTCCTACATGACTACCCGAAAATCGTCTTTCATTTCACCCAAACAAGCAAACCTTGGATATCAAGTCTAGTGGCAAAGAATATCTCCAATCTAAGTACACATTACCTATATTAAACTACCAACTAGGCAAAATGAAAATCTTAATATTTATCTCTTTTTCAAGAGTCGTCGAACATAGATCAAAGCAAAAATCAGGATCATTGGTTATTAGAGTACAACCAGATAGTGCTCGTGTGGGTTGCACTGTTCTAAAAAAAAACTTAATGTGGATCTCGGAAAAATAAATATATGATACTCTTAGAATGGTTCCTTATAGATCTAATTCCTAAACGTGAATCTAATATATTGCATGTCGTCTATCGCAAATAATGGACAACCACTCCAAATGGCATTTCTATTCTCCAAGTCACGTTTGGCCATTCTTACATCGCTCACATATAATCACAAGATTCAGAACTACTAATTGGGCATAGCTCATGCAATACTAATTTCCACTCGAATGTGAGGTCCCTGATTCCTGAAGGGGTAGAAAATATTTTAAAAATATATTGGAACGTATAGTTGTCACTTCCATTCCTCGTCGGTCCATAATAGTATATATCTTAGAAATCGAATATACAATAATTGTTTTAAGCTCTAATTAAAGTTTGTAAGCAACTCAAGTCCCTTGGCTTCTAACCATGTATGAAAATCTCATTACCCAAATCTCCACCAAGAAAACAATCTAACTCCCTACGGCTAGTTCAAGAATTTTGTTTGCAACGACTGGTTAGGACAAGATAGTCATCCCCATGTAAGGATGTATATTCCTAGTCCACCTACTCTAAATGAATCCTTCACCACCAACCACCAAGCATGCCTTGAATTTTTAATATATAAAGATTAAACTTTCTACACTACCACTCTTTATAACATCACTGCACTCTATGTGCCCTAGTGAAATAAATTATATTGACACTATAATTTGTATTGATACTTTCTATTATCACATGATTATAAAACTTATTACTAGCACTTACATGATAACTAGTCAATCTGTCACTTATTTTATCTTACTTACTACTATCTTGTAATTATACTATTACCACTGCCGTTTTATGCATCTGTAATTTGTCATTCCTATTTAACTATGATTAACCCTTTAAATCATGTTCAAGATTATATCCGATACAATAAATAAACCCGGATGTTAAATACAGATGCTTGCATATTTATGTAGTCTTATTTACATTTTTGACTTTGTAATATCATATCTCCTATATTTAACATTTTACGTGAGACTATTATTATCGACATGCTTGAACAACCCTAACATGCTATTCCTGTTTATGAATACTATCATATTATAACTACTGTATTTGACATGCATGACTACTCGTTGTTTCAGTCTACTCATATTAAAACGAGATCTCTAATTAGAATGTTGAATTACATGCCATAAAACAATATATACTGTAACAAGTTCCGTTTTTGTACAATTAACAAGATATTACAAGTGCCCGTTCAGTCAGCATTCCTACTTAGTGATTCAGTTTACTGCCATGTTAGTTATAAATACGCGGAGTGTCGGGTAGTTTGAGTGCGTTCGTTCAACAGGATCTCAGGAGTCCTATTGCCAGCAGCTCATACCGGGTTATATCAGTCACTTGTTCATACAGCTCGTATTGGACTATATCGATCATTGGAGCTCGTATGGGCTATATCGGTCACTTGTTCATTAGCTGGTACCGGGCTTTAAACGGTCAAATATTACTATTGCCGGTATCGGGCTTTATACGTTCACACATGTTTCCTTATCCTTGGGGCCCTATCCTTGGGTTAGGAATGCTCCTGCGGAAGTTGACATGCACACTCGAACTCATGATAGAATAAATTACTCTTTTAGTGACCAACTAGGATATGACTTGACCGACTTGACCTGTTTGCATGCTTGCTTCATATTGCTGTCATATCTATATCTACATATGCGCGCGGGCTTCACTATACTCACATATTCATGCTATCATACATACACACATTATTACGATTGAGTATTTGTTGAGATATTATGACATTTTTTGGACTTATCATCTCAGGTTTAGAGACTGATTCCCAGGCAGAGCAGTATCAGAGCGACTGTCAGGAGTTTGCCGAAAATCGGTAGTATTTGTAAGTTTATTTCTATTTTATTTCAGTTGTTATTAGAATGTGCGCCCCCGCAAGACGTTAAGAGTGATGTATCTTTATTTTAGATCATATATTTCGTTTATTCGGATCTTTTATCTTCCATGGATATTTTATTGGATCTATCATCCTGTGATTCCATTTTTTGATATTACTCGTCATTCTTGCAGCATGATATTAGTATTATATCTTGGATATTATCGTACAGCTTTAGCTAGAGCTTTAAGTGTGACTATGGCTAGACGATTTCCCCTTGTCTAGAAGCACTGACGGTTTCAGTCCATATTTTCGTATTCCAAGAATTGAGGCGTTACAACTTTGATACCTTGAGGATATACGAAGTGAACATTAAATACTTCATCTCATGTCAGACTAGAGCTAGGAATATATATTCCAATTGATGCAAATGATGTAATCTATGATAGACGTCTCGGATTAGAAAGGGTTGACATTTTGTTTGTTTTTACTCTTATCGATTGCATTCTTGTATGTTTTATTTATAGTTTTATACGTGCATTTGTTTGTGCGCAAGAAAACTTATAGTTATGGATCAAAGGTACGACCATGATTTTATTTTTCATTGTGCTTCTAATGTTATAATAGGAATGTTGCTACTCCTAATTTATTTATATTATGTTTAGTATATATAATTAAAAATATAGTATAGCCGTATCCCCGTGTCCTTTTTTACAAATTTGTTGTCCTTTGTCTATATCCACGTACGTACCCACGTCCGTGTGGTGCTTTATAATCCATAACTAATACAAAAAGATATGAACCTGATGACAATCCTTGTAATAAACTTATGGTAATAGAAAATGATTGCTTCTCCTTCCATGACCGATCGTCGTCACTCTACTACTTGCACCATCATTCATATCTTTAATCACATCAATATACATACAAGACATTAGTTTCTTTTCTAGTGCCCACCACATTATCTCTTTGTGAGTCCTACATAAGCTTTTTCTAAGTCAATTATCCATCAACCGCCTTGGTAATTAAACAGTTTCTATTGTAGACATTCCTTGCATAAAACCAAATTAATTTTCAGATATAGTCGATTCTTTCTTTAACCCATAATTTCACTACTCTAACCCATAATTTCACTGTATGACTCGTAAGCTTAATTCCACGCCAGTTTCAAAAAATTTGTAGCTCCTTTATTCTTATAAATATGTATCAAGGTGATTATCCTCTATTCACCAGACATCTTCGTATCTATAATTTTCTTAATTAACTTAGTTCACTACAGTAATCCCTTCTCCAGACTTCGATAAAATATCATTAGGTCATATTGCTTTTTTCGTTTTCATCTTTTTTACAGTAATCCTCAGTACATTAAGCATAATCTTACGGAAATACATAATGGTTCTATTATTACCTAAATTTTTTCAAATTGGATAATAATTTTCACATTCCCAACTTCGAATTGATATTTGAACGGATTTTTATAGAAAGAAAAAATTATTTCGAGTATTTTTGAAATAAGGTTGTAGAATTGGATGGATGATCTTTCTTACTAATTTCTTAATTATTTGCATCGAGAAAGAAATTGCAAAACAATTTCAATTACATATGATTATGGATGAATTTTACTCGATGACAAACCGAATAATGCAACTTAAGAAGTGAAAACCTATAACTTTTTCTTAGGTTATGCAATTTTTATCAAACTATCTCAGACATAGATATTAGGATATTCTAATCAATCTACGATATTTCATTTGCTTTTTCAATATGTATTTTAGTTTAATTTAAATTAGAAATTTAGCAACCATCTTTAATATTTTTAACGCAAGTTTTCACACCCCAACTAGAGAATTTCTGACTCTGCGTAATGACCAATTTACTGTGATACACAACATAATTTGCCCCACATCAATCCATACAGAACAATAGACATTCATAACATCCGTTGAAGATAGTTAAATGTTTTCCCATAAACAACCTGAGAGGATGTCTTACACTATTACCTGTAACCAAGGAGGTGTTCGTCAATAGCAAGATAAGGTCAATTCTGCTTAAAAGATAAAAATTTCTATATCCACATAATCGATCTTTTACCATGCAAAGCAACTTTAATGCCGGTCACCGGTGATGGTTCCTACTTTATACAGCAATAATGTCACAATTTCTTCTTCTTATTCACGCTTATTCCACAAGATATAAAATTTGCAACTTTTAACTAATAATAATTACAAAACTCACATTGAGCTTGACAGTGGCTTTCATTTGGTTCAGCAGGAGTGGAAGCGTCGCCCCACGAATCAAAAGCGTCGTCAATACAATCGACGCCCACCTGAGCGCACGCACACACCATATTATCACACCATACATCTTTCTCAAAAAATTTAGTAGCTTTAACTAACTAAAACCCAAAAGTAACAAAACCAACCAATTGAGTCCACTAAATGAGTGAATAGCATCAATCACGTGTTGCAGCGCTGCAACCGGAGGAAAAGAATCGGCGGCTGCGGCTGCAACTTCACCCGGGAACGGCGCCGGAATTGCAGCAGCAGCAGCAGATGATGAAGCCCCAATAGATGGATCGCTTAACACATCAGCGACATCCTTAATGAATCCAATTTCATTGGATCCATCGATGGGGCTCGAAGACGATGAGTATGCTCGCTGGAATGGATCGAGGCCTAGAGGTAAAGGAAACCCTAGATTTCGAGATCTGTTATGGATTGGAGATTGTTGATTTGAAGGAGGGGGTTGAGATTTGGGCTGATCGCGGTCGTGGGAGTTGGGGATGAGGTGAGAGAAGGAAGGGTGGAAGCGGCGAGAGATGAAGGTGAAGCCTGTGGTCAGGCTTCGACGAGCAGCGGCCATGGCTTGTCTTGGGTTTTTGGTGAGTTGAGAGTTTTTAGGGTTACAGCAAAGGGAAGAGGTTTTAGGGTTTTGGAGCCCGGAGACACGGTGGGGGCTCGCACGGCACTGGGTTAGGCCTCGTTTCGTGACAGTGTTTCAAGTGATCGAAAACTTACACTTTTGGGACTCAGATCCAACGGCTGCGATTTAGTGGAAAATAAGAAGGGCCATATTTAGGAGAGCTGGAGAAGAAAATCCATAGCCTCGTATAACCAAAGTAGAAAATAAAGGATAGAGGATCCAATCTCCATTTTGAGGGCCGGAGGCTCTTGACCGGTACAGCCGAGATTATCGATCCTAGGTTTTGAAGATTCTAGATAACCAAAATTTTCGAAACTGCAATTTGATTGGATTTATATGAAGTTTGTGGAACTTGTCACCTATCCTTTGTGTTTCTTCTTTTTGCCCTTTTTCTGCCAAACAACCGCTATCATTTGTGGGATTTGTTTTTAAATAAAAGTAAACATTTTTACAATTCTGTTGACAACCTAAAAAGGGTTCCTTTGTGGATGTTTTTTGGATCGATAAAGGTAGGACTCAAACAGTTAGGGTTAGGGTCCTGATTGGTCCATGAAATGTGAATATCTCCTATGCCTCTTTGGGCTTTACGAAGATTACAGCTAATAGCCCTTCTTGTATTTCTTGCAATCTATTGGATTCGTATATCTTCCTGTCGTGTCCCGCTTCCCAAAATACAGGAGTGATGGCACGACGAGACCCACAACGTAACTATACCAAGTAAATACTCTACCCGATACGGTTACGCTAAGCGTATAATATGCATAAATATACAAGAGTAAGTAACATAAAAGAACTTTTATTCATTAATCAATATTTATTACAAGTTAAGTTGAAGATCAAAATTTTATTACATCAAGCGAATGCGGGAATTAAAGCGAGCCATAAACAGGTAGGCGAAGTAGAAAATGAAGAAGGCTAAAATCCTAATAGCGGGTCGAAAGGTGGGCATAATCTTTCATCTTAGCTTCAACCTCTGTCGTCTTATCTTGCTCTTCTCCTAATCCTAACAGATATTTCGAGGGAAAAAGAGAGAAATATCTATCAGCGGGTTGCACTCGAGTAGGATTCTTTAGAGGGATTATGTGCAACAAGGGGAATAAGTTGCAGGTGAAATAGTGTTACAGTGTGCAAGTACAAGGGTGGGTAGAATTAGTGTCACAGCGTATAAGTCAAAATGTGGGTAATGTGTCAACAAATAACTAATTTCCGTATTTTAATTTATTTTAGTTTGGGTCGTAAGTATTACACGTTTCTCGGTAGTATTATGTTAGTCCTATGGAACAACAGTATATAGGAGGGTTAACATTCCGTTTACGGCTCGGAACCACACCAAATATAATGTATAAGCTAGCATTCCATTTACGGCTCAAAATCACAGCAAATATAATATGTGAGCTAGCATTCCGTTTACGGTTCGGAATCACAACAAATATGATGGGTGTAATGAGACTCCCAAGACGCATCGTACAACTTTACTATCCAAACTACCCAACCCATGTCAAATGAGTTTTAGGTTATGATTGGTTACAAGTTAGCTCATAGAACCAGCTAAACATGGAAACAGGTATTACTTTCTGTAACACCGTAGCACTGTTGTCCTATATTTATTTGGGGTATTTCAAATCCTGTGGTAAAATTCTTTATTATTGTTGATTTGGGTGGCGGATAATGCAATGAGCAGCTATGGTTATTATCCGATCCGACCCGCATGTTTGAACCCAATATAGTTCGAGATTACATCAAATATTAGCTATTACAGTGTATCCATGCAGATCTAGATTTTATATACATATATAATATATTTTAGAATCTACATATCTTTTTAAAATACAATATAAAACCAAATAATATATTTTCTTAGCGGAAAATGGAATAAAAATCGGATTTTTATCGAACTAGGCAACATGGACTAGCTTAAGGAGGATCTTTGCTAAACAAAAGCTAACTAGATTTAGCTATATGGAAGAAAGGTTATACCTTGGGCTTTATGTCCTTCTCTCCTTACTCCTTGGAGTGGAAGAAAGAGATCACCTTGTCGCCTTCTCTAGTCGAAGAAGGATCCACCCGAGAGCCTCAACCTTTGGCTTCAACTTCAAGCTAGAAGTAACTAAGGTGCTAGAAGTGCTAATCCTAGAACCTTAGATGAGAGTAGAGATTAGTTTGGAGAGGTTTAACTCAAGCTCAAGTGTTTCTCAACACATGAGAGGTGAAAGCTTGAGAGAGAGGAAGAGGAGGAGAGAGAATCAATATGATAGAATTAAGAGAATAAAGAGCCATTCTCACATATATGTGTGAATTATTGTAAAAAGATAATTAGCAAGATAATTGTCATGGTTTAATCAAGACTTGACCATTATCATTTCATATTAAATGCAAATTGCAAGGATCAGTAGGAGTTCAGATGAGCTCACCTCGTCAGTCTTCTTATCAGCATCTACCTGGGGACCGTTACGTACAGCTAGTGCCGCTTGCGGTCTGTGGTTAAACCCACTGCCAGCGTAGTGTCGAGTCTTTAAAGTCCCACACAGAGAGCTATTCGCCTTTAGGCAAAATGAGTAGAGGTCGCATGGTTTTGCAACAGGGTTCGTTCACATCCACGCACTTGTGCACGTTCCATATCTTGTGGTTGCGCCCATATATCATGTTCATATCCTAAGTGTTGCACAGACTAGTATTTGATCGCTACGTATATTTACGTAGATCCTTATTTGGGGTATATGTTTTTATTTATAGGATATCATCATGGTTTAAATTCTTACACATATTCTCCATATTTAAAAACTAGTTTTTCCGAGGGGCACGGGTAATATTCGAAGTAATCTGGTATTATCTGTAAAATCCCACAATATATATAAATAATATATTTTCTAAAACTAATAATATAAACTGTTATATATAATACATATAATATATTAATTATTTTAAATAATAATAACTCTCTCTCTCTCTTAATCCCTGTCCCCACCTCATTCTCTCTCTCAAATATATATATATATATATATATATATATATATATATATATATAAACCTCACCCTCTCTCTCCTCCCTCATCTTCTTCTTTCTCTTCTTCCCGAACGCGAACCCTAACCCGCGCCCATCACCGTCCCGTCGCCGCCCCTCACCATCACCGTCCCCCTCTCGTCCTCACCTCCTCTTCCTCACCTCCATCAACCCAGAGCACCACCACCACACTGCTTCTTTCCTCTGCTAATCCCGATCACACCAAGAACCCATTCCCCATCGACGGCAACCCCTCATCGCCAGAAACCCATCAACACCGACCACCTCCATCACCTCCTTGTCTCTCCAGCAACCCCAGATTACCTATACACCACCACTGACCCCTGCTCCTTCCCTGATCACCATTCAAATCTCACGGCCGCACCCTCGTCCAGATGACCTCGCCGCCGACGACTTTGCCTCGTCGCCGTCACCACGTCACCACCATCTCCTCTGCCACAACTTACCCAGAACCCCAACAGCCTTCTCTTCTTCTTCTTCTTCTTCTTCTTTTTCTTTCTTTCTTTTCTTTTCTTTTTCTGGCCGTCTCGCCGGAGTTGCGCACGTAGCCGACGATCCAGACGACCCAGTCACCGCCGTCGTCTAGCCCAGTCACCACGTCACACAGCTGCTCAGCCAAGTCCAGTCCTGCGTGTGTAAATTTTGCGTCGTGACTTTATTTCGACGTCGGAACGTGACATCCGTATCTTGACGTGAGATTCGATCAGGCAAGTTCTAAACTTGCAACATGCTATTTTATTATATCAATATTTATTTGATGAATTATAGTGCATGCATTTTACTATTCAGCAGAAATTACCGATTTACAGTTTTATAGCATCCGTATGTATCCGTACTGATAATAGTTTATCTAGTTGCATGCCGGAACATCACAATATTATCATACTACTATATCAGTTCAATATGTTATCTAGATTGCATCATATATATGGTAATGGACGTACAACGGTTATTACAGATAGGTACATATGCATCCTGGCAATAGTTATGTATACCGTGGTTCGATATTGATTACAGTTTTACATTGGTATCTATTTTGGTTAAAATGCAGTACATGGCATATTCACGACACACTACCGGACTTGTTACTTGGATCTTATTTCTAATACCAACAATCCTGATTGTTGTCCTGATGGATGTAACTTATTGTCTACATAGACAAGACCTGTACCTGCTTGACCCTGTGTTGGCATTAGATTTATATCGTCAATACCTGACTTGAACACAGAACCTTGGGGGAAAGGGGAAAATCAAGAATGTAACCGAAACGTAACTCAAGAGGATATTATTATTGTTTGCCGTGATTCCGGGCGTGACGGAATAATCATCGTTTA
Source organism: Agapanthus africanus (assembly GCA_030015575.1). Taxonomy (NCBI): domain Eukaryota; kingdom Viridiplantae; phylum Streptophyta; class Magnoliopsida; order Asparagales; family Amaryllidaceae; genus Agapanthus; species Agapanthus africanus. The sequence goes on along the minus strand of CM057338.1, from coordinate 268,653,701 downwards.
TTGTTTGTCGTAATTCCGGGCGTGACGGAATAATCATCGCTTATTGTTTGCCATGATTCCGGGCGTGACAGAATAATCATTGTACCATGGTCCCGTGGGGAATGAACATGATATATACTGTTGAGTTATAATGAGAATTACATTAATTGATTTCAAAGACCTGTAGAATAGATAACCTAAAAGCACGGACTTTAGGATACACATCACATACATACAGCTCACTATGTTATACCTGTATTATTTATTTACATTCATATTTAATTATAGCATCATATCCCGGTTATTACTATTATTGTGGTATTTATGACGTACTAACGTCTGGATTTTGCATGGCCTGATTTCTCTACTTTTATCGCAGGCAGATCAGGAGTACTTTAGCAATCAAGCCAAGCAATGAGGAGCTAGTTATCTAATTTAGAGACTCTTAGTTTATTTATTTCAGCAGTTTTATTTCTATTGATGTGAGCCCATATGGGGACGTGATTCAGATACTATTGTTTATTGGATCTTGATTCGTTTCCGCTATATGCATTTCTTGATTTTATTTATTGTGGCAGATGGACATGTGTTAGCTAGATTATATTTTTACTGTTCTTGATATCCGATTAACAGCCGTAATATGACCGTGGAGGGATGATTTCTAACCATGGGTATCATGGTTAGCTCTGTCACGTGCCGTGTTTACGTATTTTGGGAAGCGGGGCGTGACAGGGTTTGTTTAGTATCAGAGCCATAGGATTTAGAGTTAGTCGGGTTTGGTTCTTTTGTAGTTGGGTACACTAATCAGGATACCCGGAATTAGGAACATGTCCTGCAACATTACTATCTTGCCAGTCTTGAATCTATAGCTATCTTGTTTATTGAATCATGTTTACCGTTACTAATTCCTTTCAGTGTCTTGATTTCAAAATCATGGTGGATAGAGATTTGCGGTCATACCCGAGGCGTGTAGATAACGCCGCATTACTTGGTGTTGTACGTGGTATGCTTGAAAACCAGAAGCGGTAAACTGAGCTAAATCAGCGGCAGGCCGAGGCTTTCCAGGAGGGTATGCGGACAGTCTAGCAGTCCGTAGTTGCGACAGCACCCAGGCCAACACAGCGTGAGGGCACCGTGGCGGACTTTAGAAAGCTCGGTCCGTCCACATTTACAGGATTGAAAAAACCATTACCAGCGGAGCAGTGGCTAGTTGATACAGAGAACCTGCTCGTTGCCACGCACATTCCAGATGAGAAAAGGGTGGATGTAGCACCCATCCAATTAGTAGATTACGCTCGCGAGTGGTAGCTCGTAGAGGAGACCCGTTTGACCAAACCGATCAGTTGGGTAACTTTTTCGCGAAGTTTCTTGGAGAAGTTCTTTCCACAGTCTGCTCGGGAGGAAATGGAAGAGAAGTTCATTAGCTTGAAGCAGAATGGCAAATCCATTGATGCACACGCGACTGAGTAGACCCGGCTCAATCGATTTGCGGGGCCCTTGGTTGCTAATGAGGCAGATAGGGCACGGCGGTTTATGCGTAGCTTGGATGTGGAGATTCAAAGACACATCATATCTCTGGGATTGACCGCCTTCTCCCAAGTTCTCAAGGCAGCTAGAGAACAACAGAGTTTATCGGTGAGTAAAGGGTACTCAACAGCAAGCTGTTGTAGTGCGGAAGCCGGCGTTTACGCCAAATAGAGCTCATGTACGTAGAGGCATTCCGATAAATAAACATGGGACAATACCTATGAAAAGGACATCTGTTTCAACGCAGAAGAAAGATGTGATGTGTGATTGCTGCCAACGACCGGGTCATTTCCGGAGGGAGTGCCGGATAAGGCTTGGGCAGTGTCTGATTTGCAGAGCTACTGGTCATCGAATTAATACTTGTCCATCAAGAGTTCGGTTGAAGGGTGATGCTCTAAGAGCACAACAGAAGCAGATTACTCAGGGGCCTAACCAAGCACGGGCCTTCACCTTGACGGCCGAGGAGGCCAAAGCTTCAGACAATGTTGTTTCAGGTATCCTACTTGTTTATAATTTTCCCGCTTTGGTATTATTCGATTCGGGTGCATCCCATTGCTTCATGACGTCCAAGTTTATTAGTGCACACTCTATTCCACACACGGCCCTGTCTAGTTGCTGGGACATACACACTGGGAATAGGAGAATTATATCTAGTAGTGAGTGCAAGGGTTGCTCGATTGTTAATTGCGGACGAGAGTTATTCGCAGATTTCTTGGTGATTGATACGGGCAGCTATGATGTTGTCTTGGAAATGGACTTTCTTGGCATTTTCCACGCTCACATTGATTGTAGGGCAAAAAAGTGATTTTCCAGATTCCCGGACATCCGGAGTTTATATTTTTGGGAGGCAGCAGATCTGTCAGACCAGTCGAATTTAGGGCTAGGCCGACTAATGCCGTTCTTTCGTCGATGGAAGTAAACAGGGAGGAAGCACCAGCAGTAGTTCGGGAGTTTATGGATGTATTCGAGGACATCTCGGGTTTACCGCCAAAACGAGATGTGGGGTTCGCGATTGATCTTATTCCTGAAGCAGCGCCGATTTGAAAGGCTTATTACCCAATGGCGCTGGTGGAACTGGAAGAGGTAAAGAAACAAGTTGTCGAATTACTAGAGAAGGGTTGGATTCGCAGAAACGGTTCACCATGGGGAGCTCCAGTTCTTCTAGTCAGGAAGAAGGATGGCACACAGAGGATGTGCATCGATTATCAAGAATTAAACCGGGTGACTATTAAGAACAAGTACCCAATCCCTCGCATCGGCAAATTATTAAATCAACTCAGTGGCGCAGAGGTATTCTCGAAGTTAGATTTGCGATCCGGATATCATCAAGTTCGGGTGAAATCAGAAGATATTTGCAAGACAGCATTCCGAACTCGATATGGGCATTACGAGTACTTAGTGATGCCATTCGGAGTTACTAACGTACCGGCAATATTTATGGACTTGATGAACCGAATCTTTTCACTGTATCTGGACCAGTTCGTAGCGGTGTTCATTGATGATATTCTGGTCTATTCAAAGAGCGAAGAAGAGCATGCAAAACACTTGAGGATCGCACTGCAAACGTTAAGATGAGAAAATTTATATGCTAAGATGAGCAAGTGCGAGTTTTGGCTCGAAGAAGTGAAGTTCTTGGGTCATGTTGTATCCGGAGATGGAATTGCCGTTGACCCGGAAAAGATTGCAGCTGTTCATGATTGGCCAATTCCAAAGAATGTAGGGGAGATCAGAAGTTTTCTTGATCTTGTCGGATATTATAGAAAGTTTGTGGAGAACTTCGCTCGAATAGCAGAACCATTGACCAAGCTAACATGAAAGGATATACCGTTTGTATGGACCGAGAAATGTGTGTCATCTTTTGAAGCGTTGAACCAAAGATTGACCACCGCACCTATCTTGACAGTGCTAGACGGTTCCGGAGGGCTGGTTATTCACAGCGACTCATCTGAGAAAGGCTTGGGATGTGTTCTAATGCAGCATGGGAAGGTTATAGCTTATGCGTCAAGACAATTGAAGACTCATGAGAAGAACTACCCAACTCATGATCTGGAGTTAGCAACAATGATTCTCGCTCTGAAGATTTGGAGACACTACTTATTAGGCGAAAGGGTAGAAGTATTTACTGATCACAAAAGCTTAAAGTATGTGTTCACACAGAAAGAGCTCAACATGAGGCAACGTAGATGGTTAGAGATGATGGCTGACTATAATCTTGATCTAAAATACCATTCGGGGAAGGTTACTGTAGTGCCAGATGCTCTAAGTCGGTTGCCAGCAATACGGATGTTGACTGCACAAAAGGAGATTATAACTGATCTTCAAAGGTTTAAGTTGGAGATTGTACTACCGAATTCTTCGGGACAGTTGATGCAGTTGTAAGTACAGTCATTCTTGATCGATAACATTAAAGTAGCACAGTCGCACGATCCAAGATTGCAAAAGTTTCGAGAACAAGTAGAAGCGGGACTTCGAACAGACTTGTTAATTCATGAAGATGGTTCGTTACGATATGGTGGTCGTTTATGTGTGCCTAAAGGAGATGTTCATGAAGAAGTCATGAAGGAGGCTCATAGTTTCGTATATTCCATATATCCGGGAGGCACAAAGATGTATAGAGATCTGCGACAACATTTCTGGTGGGAAGGCATGAAAAGGGAGATTGCTCGCTACGTATCGAAATGCTTGGTGTGTCAACAAGTCAAGGCTGAACATCAAAGGGTAGCTAGTTTGTTGCAACCACTTCCGATTCCTCAATGGAAGTGGGAACATATAACCATGGATTTCGTGACAGCTTTACCACAGAGTCCAAAGGGCAATAATGCAGTTTGGGTCATTGTCGATCGATTGAACAAGGCAGCTCATTTCATACCATTTCGAGTTGGTTAGTCGACAGAGGTTTTGGCAGAGCGATACATGCAGGAGATTGTGAGATTGCATGGAGTAACCGTGAGTATCGTTTCTAATCGTGATACTCGATTTCTATCACACTTTTGGAGGAATCTACAGGAAAGTTTGGGAACTCGCTTGAAGTTTAGCGCAGCCTATCATCCTCAGACAGATGGCCAGTCTGAAAGAACGATCCAAACTCTTGAAGACATGTTGAGAGCATGCATGTTAGACTTCAAGGGTTCATGGGAGGATCATTTGCACTTGGTGGAGTTTTCATACAATAATAGTTTTCAGGCGACTATATAGATGGCTCTATTCAAAGTATTATATGGCCGTAAGTGTCACTCGCCTGTCTGTTAGGACGATATTAGAGAAAGAAAATTATTGGGACCGGATCTTATTGTGCAAATGGTGGAGAAAGTTAACGTGATCCGAAATCATATGAAGATAGCATAAGATCAGCAGAAAAGTTGGGCTGATACTGGACGAAGACATCTGAAGTTCGCAGTTGGTAATTTTGTATTCTTAAAGATATCACCGACCAGAGGAGTGATCTGATTTGGTAGTCGAGGCAAGCTTAATCCTCGATTCATGGGGCCTTTCGGTATTATCGAGCGTGTTGGAGAGGTAGCTTATCGATTGGCTTTACCACCATTCTTGGCGGGTGTTCATGACGTGTTTCATGTATCTCAACCCCGCAAGTATGTTCGAAATGAGATGCATGTCCTAGATCACTCGGAACTGACAGTAAGGAAAGATTTAACATATGAAGAGCGACCAATGACGATTGTGGATCGACGAGAAAAAGTCCTCAAGAATAAAGTTATCCCACTAATACTCGTTTCATAGGAGAATCGTTTACACGGAGAATCTACTTAGGAACGTAAAGATGAGATCCGACAGAAGTTTCCACACCTCTTTTCTTAGATCCGTGTTTTCTTGTCTTTTCTTGTTCCGTGAATTTTGAGAACGAAATTCTTTTATAGTTGGGTATAATGTAACACCCTAACACTGTTATACTATATTTATTTGGAGTATTTCAAATCCTATGGTAAAATTCTTTATTATTGTTGCTTTGGGCGGCGGATAATGCAATGAGTAGCTGTTGTTATTATCCGATCCGACCCGCATGTTTGAATCCAACATGGTTTGAGATTACATCAAATATTTGCTAGTACAGTGTATCCATGCAAATCTAGATTTTATATACATATATAATATATTTTAGAATCTACATATTTTTTTAAAATAAAATATAAAACCAAATAATATATTTTCTTATCTAGCCTTGCATGTCATAGTACCCTATATCTTGTGGTTGCGCCCATATATCATGTTCATATCCTAAGTGTTGCACAGACTAGTATTTGATCGCTACGTATATTTACGTAGATCCGTATTTGGGGCTATATGTTTTTATTTACAGGATATCGCATCATGGTTTAAACTCTTACGCATATTCTTCATATTTAAAAACTAGTTTTTTTAGGGGTACGGGTAATATTTGGAGTAATCTGGTATTATCTGTATACTCCCACAATATATATATATATATATATATATACAATATTTTCTAAAACTAATAATATAAACTGTTATATATAATATATTAATTATTTTAAATAATAATAACTCTCTCTCTCGTCTCTCTCTCTGTCTCTCTTAATCCCCGTCCCCACCCCATTCTCTTTCTAATACACACACACACACACACACACTCTCTCTCTCTCTCTATATATATATATAATATATATATATATATATATATACATAATAAACCCTACCCTCTCTCTCCTCCTTCGTCTTCTTCTTTCTTTTCTTCCCGAAGGCGAACCTTTACCCATGCCCGTCACCGTCCCGTCGCCGCCCCTCACCATCACCATCCCTCTCTCGTCCTCACCTCCTCTTCCTCACCTCCATCAACCCAGAGCACCACCACCACACCGCTTCTCTCCTCTGCTAATCCCGACCACACTAAGAACCCATCTCCCATCGACGGCAACCCCTCTTCGCCGGAAACCCATCACCACCGACCACCTCCATCACCTCCTTGTCTCTCCAGCAACCCTAGAATACCCATACACCACCACCGATCCCTACTCCTTCCCTGATCACCATTCAAAGCTCACGGTTAAACCCTCGTCTAGACGACTTCGCCGCCGCCGACTTTGCCTCGTCGCCGTCACCTCGTTGCCGCCATCTCCTCTGCCACCACCTACCCAGAACCCCAACAACCTTCTCTTCTTCTTCTTCTTCTTCTTTCTTTTCTTTCTTTCTTTTCTTTTCTTTTTTCGGCCGTCTCGCCGGAGTTGCGTATGTCGCCGACGATCCAGACGACCCAGCCGCCATCGTCGTCTAGCCCAATCACCACGTTACGTAGCTGCTCAGCCAGGTCCAGTCCTGCGTGCGTAAGTTTTGCATCGTGACTTTATTTCGACGTTGAAACGTGACATCCGTATCTCGACGTGAGATTCGATCAGGCAAGTTCTAAACTTGCAACATGCTATTTTATTATATCAATATTTATTTGATGAATTATAGTGCATGCGTTTTACTATTCAGCAGAAATTACCGATTTATAGTTTTATTGCATCCGTATGTATCCGTGCTGATAATAGTTTATCTAGTTGCATGCCAGAATATCACGATATTATCATACTACTATATCAGTTCAATATGTTATCTAGATTGCATCATATACATGGTAATGGATGTACAACAGATAATACAGATAGATACATATGCATCCTGGCAATAGTTATGTTAACCGTGGTTCGATATTGATTACAGTTTTACATTGGTATCTATTTCGGTTAAAATACAGTACATGGCATGTTCACGACACACTACCGGACTTGTTACTTGGATTTTATTGCTAATGCCAACAATACTGATTGTTGTCCTGATTGACGTAACTTGCTGTCTACATAGACAAGACCTGTACCTGCTTCACCCTGTGTTGGCATTAGATTTATATCGTCAATACCTGACTTGAACACAGAACCTTGGCGGAAAGGGGGAAATCAAGAATGTAACCGAAACGTAACTCAAGAGAATATTATTATTGTTTGCCGTGATTCCGGGCGTGACGGAATACTCATTATTTGTTGTTTGCCGTGATTCCGGGCGTGACAGTATAATCATCGTTTATTGTTTGTCGTGATTCCGGGCATGACGAAATAATCATTGTACAGTGGTCCCATGGGAAATGAACGGGATATATTGTACCGTGGTCCCGTGGGGAATGAACGGGATATATATTGTTGAGTTACGGTGAGGATTACATTAATTGATTTCAAAAACTTGTAGAATAGATAACCTAGAAGCACAGACTTTAGGATACACATCACATGCATACAACTCATTATTTTATACCTGTGTTATTTATTTACATTCATGTTTAATTATAGCATCATATCCTGGTTATTACTTGAAAGTATGTCTTAGCACCTCTACTAGGTTTATACAAGCATCCGGTATGCAATTTTAAAAAACCTAGAGTGCTAAGTGATACTAAACAAGAATCGAACTAAAGAATTAGGGTTTTTGAGTAAAGCAAACAAGTTCTACACTAAGTGAAGAGGGTTTACAACCTTTGTAGACCGGTCCTTCACTTCTAAAGCTCCAAGTAGTAGTCCCTAGAACTCTTCCTTGACTCCACTTGATGAAAGGAACGAGCTTGCTTATTGTCTTCGAGGCCGAAAATGATCCACCTTAAAGTTTCTCTAACTCAAGCCCACTCTTCACTAATCAAAGTATTAGTGAAGCAAACAACCTAAACTAATGGGCTAGATTAGTGTAGCTTGATAAAGTAGGAGATTTGCTCACTAGAAATATATTTCTCTTTTCTTTTCTCCAACTCAAGAAAATTCTAGAGAGGAAGTGAAGAAGAAGATGATATGAACTTGGATGAGTTATGAGGTTCAACGAACCATGTCACTCATGAGATAAGAATAATATAGAGATGATTAAAATATTTAAGAATAAAACAAGAACTAAAGATGAGTCATGGCTTCTCTATACTTCTCCAAGCATCCAAAACGATGACTCGCTCCTTTTCTCTTCTCATCTTAAAAAATATAAATCATTTCTATTTTCTTTTTCTTATGTATGATTCTCATACATCCTAGTTCTATGTATCATTAACCATGATACAATAATAAATATATATACATATATATATAAATATATATCAAGAGAATAAAATCTTTAGTGAGCTAATATTAGTTTATATATATATATATATCAAATATACAAATATATATCAAATTATTAAATCAACACTTGATTCAATAATCCGGTTATATCATATATAACCGACTAATATCATATGTATATGTATATCAAAACATTAAATCAACACTTGATTCAATTATCCGGTTATATCATATATAACCGACTAATATTCAATATTAGATATTAAATCAACACTTGATTCAATAATCCGGTCATATCATATATAACCGGCCAATATCAAATATATATACATAAATCAAACCATTGAATCAACACTTGATTCAATAATCCGGTTATATCATATATAACCTGACTAATATCATATATCACTAGATTAGAATACGGTATCACATACTCGTATTTAATCAAGCTCCCGCACATATCTCCATGTGTGCCCTACTTCGTTTCGCTTGAGCTAGGAAACCTCCGTGTGAGACTCTAAAGACTCGTCAATGCGCCAGCAGTAGGTAATGATCACATCAAATACCCCCAAGCCGTCAGCGGTACTAGCTGGACGTAACGGCTACCCAGGTATTGAACGAATAGAAGATCAACAAGCAAACTTGTCCAAATTCCCGTAGAGCCTATAAGCAACACTTACCGTACAATCCGGTCTCTTCGTCTGATATGTCGCATATCGAGTCTGGGGGTGGAATCGTCAGAGCCCAATAACTTGATAAGTCATACCGATGTATGGCCTATAACCTTTCAAGAAACTATTGATAACACTTACCGGTAAATCTCATCAGCCCTGACTAGGGACTTGCTATTATAGCCAATCGAGCATAGCGCAATATCAACCCCCAATACCAGGAGAGACGAAACCCCTCCTATCGCTCACTGCCTCCATGTGATTCGGGACTGTACCCAAAATCCACCTGTTTGCATGACTCCTTTGAGCCGTGGTAGGAAGAAAATCAAAGCACGGTAGGAACCACACAAGACACTATGACGATCTCAGGTCTACAGACTAACCTGTATAAGTGTCACCAGAGAACTGCTACCTGACGATAGGTATGGTACCATCTAGGAGTTCTCGGCGAGTCCTGTTCGGTGTACCCATTCTCTAATGAGCACCTGTGTACAATCTTTGATGTCAAACACCAATGGTTGTGGGATCAACCATCGCCCCATACAGGATCAAAAAACGTACACACTAGTCTACTCTGGAATATCGATGCCCAGTCTCGATACTCCCTCGACTAGGAAGTGTTAATGGATGTGCTTGCGGACTACACAAGCCCCACTAGTATGATCTGCATCATAGTCCTGGTAGTCAAACCAACATCCTAAGGGCTTTATCAACATATATCAGAGAGACAGTATACAAATACAAGTGTACATGTTAAGATAAAGAGCAACCAGATAGCATACTATCATGTCGAGCAAGAAAGTCCTCTATATATATGTCCAAGCATCCACTATATCATACAATAATGGCCTCTAGGGCATACATATTCCTAACATTACTATTATTATGGTATTTATGACGCACTGATGTCTGGTTTTTGCATGGCCCAATTCCTCTACCTTTATCGCAGGCAGATCAGGAGTACTTTAGCAATCAAGCCGAGCAATGAGGAGCTAGCTATCTAGTTTAGAGACTCTTAGTTTATTTATTTCAGCAGTTTTATTTCTATTGATGTGAGCCCATATGGGACGTGATTCAGAAACTATTGTTTATTGGATCTTGATTCGTTTCCGCTATATGCATTTCTTGATTTTATTTATTGTGGCAGATGGACATGTGTTAGCTAGATTATATTTTTACTGTTCTTGATATCCGATTGACAGCCGTAATGTGACTGTGGAGGGATGATTCCTAACCACAGGTAGCATGGTTGGCTCTGTCACGCGCCGTGTTTACGTATTTTGGGAAGCGGGACGTGACACTTTCCATTTCAGATTCTCTCAATTTCACCCATTGTCTAGCATCCATGTGTTTAACCCTAACCATACAAATATAAGTATAAGTATAAGTGTTCGACTCATGTCTAATTATGGAAAATCGTGTCAAGATGTAACGAGGTTACAAAGTATAGACATACAATAAGAACGATGCCTTTTAAAGGAAATATATAGTATTTAAGTGTAAAAAGAGTTTTAGGAGAGTCATGGTATTTTAGTGTAAAAGGGGTTTCAAGAAAGTCATGGTATTTTAGCATAAATGGGATTTATAAAAGTCATGGTATTTTAGTGAAATCGGTATTTTAGAAAAAAATTATGGTATTTTAATGTAATTAGGTTGTACGGAAAGTATAGGGTAATTATGTCACGTCCCGCATCCCAAAAATAATAGGGTTGACAAAAATATTAAAATAATAGGGTTGCGAGGACGTGACGAGCCCCGCGACGTATCTATATAAAGAAGCACACCTTTCCGATATAGATACGTTAAGCATCTGTACATACAGTAATTGTATTACAAGAATTTATAACAATATTTATTGAACGAGATAATCAAAGTTCACAACAAAGTAACAAGTTTCAAACGATACAAAAAAGCCTTCAAACACGAAGCAACAAGATACTTATCGTAAAGTGATAACAAAAGGAGAGACTAATACTTCGGAAATGGCTGGAAGTGTGAAAAGTCTTAAGTTGATACGTCCTCCTCATCGAGCACTGCTTCGTTCCCCTTTAAAATAGAATCTGACGGACATTTCAAGAAAAAGAGAAAACATATGAAATACCCGTTAGTGAACAACGCCCGGTAAGTTTACCAAAAATCTAATAAAGGTAATGAAAATGTGATATTGATAAAACAAAACCACCTCAGTAAATAGAAGGGAAAAATAATGTAAGCTTGTGTAAAAAGATATTGACGTATGTATTTTTAAAACCATTTTTTATTTTATACGAATCGAAACAAGAACAGGACATGCAACATCGTGAATATTCCGTTCGTCATTTCGGAACATCATATGGTGATTCTAGAGGTGGCCCCCGTGATTTCAAGAGGTGGCCCCCGCCCTCATAACGTGGCACTTTGTTCCACATGACACTTTGTTCTACGTGACACTTAGTTCTGCGCACAATAGCATTTACTGTCTTCTTGATATATTCGACTATATTCCTTTTCCAACTTCCTATTACCCCATGTCAAAAATGGCTTACTACATAAAGCATGAATTTTCTATAAATAAGAGTTAATCAGTAACATGAATCAAGTATCAATCGCATATAAAGTAGTAATCACGTATCAAGTATCTCGTGCGAAAAGTAAACCGACATAACTTGTAAAATCTCATAAAACATGAATAAATACTTAGGAAAACTATATGATGAAAACATACAATAGTCATATAATTTCAGTAGGAAAATATGATAAGAGCTTCCAGAAAATATAAATATACGGATAAGGAAAACTCACCGAAGTGTGCAAATCGATATAACGATCAATCTGCCGAAGCCCTAACACAAGATCGATACCCCAATAGACTTGAAATTCCTACAATGCTTCAAGAAAGACCTTTTGTTGTGACTGTTGGGGTCAAAAATTACACCCCGGTCGACCAAGTCAAAATCAAAGTCAACCCCAAACTAAGTAGGCCCAAGCCCAGGTCAAGACCGAGCATGGAAGGGACTGGTCCCATAACAAAAAGAATGAAGTTATAAATTAGTTCAATGTAATTTTTTTGAAATAAATGTATGGAATATGGGGAAAAAGCCAAAATTTTGTAAACCCCATGGCTTATGTACAAAAAAAAATAAGCACATGAGGCATGGGAAGGCACAAGTGTCATTTAGAAAAACCCAAGGAGCTATATGCAAAGTGTGTAGCCTATAAAGGCAAACATGATGAAAAAATACCCCTCAAAAATTAGGGTTCTGTGCCTCCTTCTCCTTCCTCAAGGTTCTAAACATTCTTCTTTTTTTTGAATTAAATCAAGAGTTTAACTCTTTTTTTCCCAAAAAGGAATAGTTTTTCACCATAAAACCCTTGAAGGGGAGCCCGAATCTCTCATCAAATCTCTAAAAAGGAAGATTTTTAAGTCTCACCCCATTTTTCCCAAGATCCAGCCGACAGAGGGGAAGAAGAAGGAGACCAATCTCCAAAAATCCTAATTTGGGAAGATCTAAGGCTCAAGAGAAGATCCAGGGCTCAAGGGAAAAGAAAAGGGTCCCCTTTGATCATCTTTGAAATTTTTTGAGGAGTTCAACTCTAAGACCCAAATCCTCAAACGAGTTTAACCCCTAATCCAGATCTTTTAGGTGTTTAACTCCAAATCCAAATCTTTTGGAGTTTAACTCTAAATTCACGCCCAATTCCTGTATAGGAGTTCAACTCCAGACCCAAGGGCTTAGCCCCTTCTTTCGATGGTATTTCCAGCGGTCGCGTGCCCCGCACGTGAGGTGCTGGCGCCCGGTGCCCACGTGCCGGACGCATGAGGCGCTGCCGCCCAGCGTCCACGCGCCCCGCACATGACCGGCGGGCGCCTGGCGCCCATGTGCCGGGCACGTGAGGGGTTGGCGCCCAGCGCTAACGCGCCCCGCACGTGACCCGCGGGAGCCAAGCGCCCATGCACCACAGACGTGACCCGCGGGCGCCTAGCACCCACTTGCCGGACGCGTAAGGTGCTGGCGCTCAGCGCCCACGCGCCACGCACGCGTCCTTAGGATGCTTCTCACTCCTCTTTTTCTCTCACACTCCCCACTAAAAATACCTCCCCTGTTAGAAAAAATTTCTAACGGGGCGCTGCCCTGCACCCCGCAGGGAGGCTGCTAGCCCTCTTGACCCTCAGCCCGCTATCCAAATAGCGGGACCCCCGTAAACTCTGCGAGGCCCCCGATATACCCAAAACCCCTCAAGACACACACACACTGCATATTGAGTTCGCATGACTAGTTGACCCGTCAATCGAAGGTTCCTTCACTTCAAAGGTGAGGGGTAATTAACGGCGGCTTAGTCCGCGGCTGCCAAAGATTAGGATCCCCGCAATCAATAAACCCCGGCCTACCCTAGGCAGGGGGAATCTGTATACGCTTGACAAGCGACGCGTATTCCCATCTCAACTGGGTGACGAAAAATACCCTACAGATTTTGGCACGCCCGGTGGGACCTTTGCCTCCTCCCATACCGATGTTTGTACTAAAATAATGCTTTTCCGTGCAGCAGTCAACTTTCAACGACGATGTCTTCTAAGATGAATTCAGCTTTCGGCGTGACCCCGATCCCGTACGTGGTCAAGATCAATGCTCGCGTGATTCTCCTCGCAAGCCTCAGTCGGCAGTGGGAGGAACCGCCCCTCCAATTTGGTTCCGTCATCATCTACCCTGCCGGAAGCGCTCATCTGGCAGAAATCCCGGCTAACCAGGTGGCCAAGCCGGTCTCAAGGGGCAAGAGGCCGAACGTTCTGATCGCTAAGGCACCACAACCTAAACTTAAAACGGTGTCCGAACGACTCTCTGGTGCTCCAGCTGGGGGCAAGACTGCCGGAACGAAGGGCATCATCAAACGTCGCAGACGAGCTCAGGCGACAACTCCAACAAGTGCACAATCAGGCGTATCTCCAAAGCCCTCCATTGCTAGGTCTACGGCGGCTTCCCGAAGAGCCGTAGCCTGCCAAGTGCTCAGAACAGAAAGGTTGAGACAGAAGCGGCTCAGGTAACGAGCCAACAAGAGGGCCAGGACTCCGGCTAAGTGGAATCTTATGAGGTTCCAAGAGCAAGGTCACCCAACAACGATGGCTGAGTCGGCCGTAAAAGTCAGCAATTCCTTTGAACCTCTGAAATGGGTTCAGAAAAACGCCATGACCTCCAGAATTAATAAGACAACAGTCCGAACGATACTACAAAGAGACGTGTCCCAGCCCCAACAGAGAAAGCATGACACCGTCTCTTCAAGAGTCTATCAGGCGCTTTGTGCCGCGCGAAAACAGTGGGGCAAAACCAAAAAGGAAGCGCCAACACCATTCAACAACCCGGTCAGGCCAGCCACCTTCAGTCGATTGCCCATTACCAAAACAGGAGGGCCACGACAGCGATCCGTGAAATTAGCTGCCAATAATGAAAGGACGGCCGGATATGTTATTCTATATGGCGGGCGGGCGGCCCAGCGACAACTTGCGCAGCAAAAGTAAAGATGGGGCCACCACATCCCATGCCAAATATGGCTTGAATGTGGTTGCCGCTTCCCATGATCAGCCGCCTCCGCTGAATGATGAAAACACTTTCGATGAGGCCGATAGGCAGAAAGACCCCTCAGTCCATGTGGAGTCAAGCTTGGACAACGAGGAAGAACCGACTTTCCGCCCCAGGACCGCAGAGCAAGAGCTTCTTCAAGAATTCCAAAAACAGCTCAGAAGCAAAGATAAAGAGATGGCCAAGTTTTACTCCAAAATCGACGACTTGACGAATGTCGTGATGCAGCTCATGGCTCAAATTTCCCGGATGCCATCCAATCAAGCACAAGTTTCTAATCATGAGCCGGGTGATAATGACCCGAAGCAACCAATGCCTGTCCCTTTAGGTCCGAGTATAGGCGAGCCACGTGAAAGTCGACCACATTCCACTTCTAGGGATGCCTTGGCCCAAGATGGCACCATCCCGCTAACACAAGATCGGATAATGGATTTGGTCACCAGCAAGGTTAAAACATTGGTAGCCGAAGCCGAAGCTCGGAAAGAAATTGTCAGTAGTGGACGGCCATATCCCGCATAGTACGATCCGATCAAGTTCCCCAGCGGCTACATCATTCCTAAGTTCGGAAGATTTGACGGGACGAGAAACGTAAATCAGCACGTTGCCCACTTTAAAGCGTCGTGTGGAAATACAGGGGGCAATGATGCACTCCTTCTTCGTCAGTTCATCAACAGCCTGATCGGTGTCGCTTTCGACTGGAACGCGAGCATACCAGATGGGTCCGTCACTACTTTTGTCCAAATGGAGTCTCTGTTTCAGCAAAAGTTCATGAGTGTCCGTGATAAAATCTCCATTGCTGACCTTGTGAGAACCAAGCCGGGAAACAACGAAAGCAACAAGGACTTTATTGCCTGATGGCGCAACCTCACTGTCAAGTGTGAACCGCCGCTAGAGCAGGACTAGTTCGTCAGCCTCCTTATTGGGAACCTCAACAATTGGATGGTCCCATTCCTGTGTACAGCAGGCCTCAAGATGTTTCAGGAGCTGACCAAGAGAGTTCAAATGTTGGAACGCTCGAAGCAATAGTTTATCCCGGACTCTCAGAGAGACAAGACTTGGAAAAGAAAGAGGGACAACAGCCGTAGAAGCAGGAATTCCAGCAATACCAATATCTTCAATACGTCCGACAATGAAAACAAGCGAAAGGCAAGCGAATCCAAAACCAACCGGTCTCGAAAGCCAGTGCTAGGAGGAGAAGGGCCTTTCCTAGAGGAGAAAAAGAACAAGATTTGCTCTTTCAGAAGGGACAAGGTCCGCAAGATATTCAAAAATGCCTTGAACAACGATCTACAATTGCCGGAGTCGAAGAGACCTCACGAAAAAAAATGACCGACAATCCCCTGTATTGCCCGTACCACATAGTAGTGAGCCATGCGATCGAGGATTGCTACATTTTTAAAGATTGGGTCGAAAAGCAATATAAGACCGGAGTGATCGAGCTATCCAAGAGTGTGTTGGTGAACAATCAAGTTGTAACCACCAAGTTTATACAGACAGAAGCTAAAACCTTCTGGGAGCAGACGGCTGAATCCGCTACCCCGAGAAGTGAATCCGAATCGACGTTGTTGGGTTTCCTAAGTACCTTGCCTAGGGTTTGGAAGCATCACACATGCCATATTAAAAATTTAGGGGGCGCTAAGCAAACTAACCATGAATCGAAACTAGAATTTTAGGGTAACAACAAACTAGTATCCCATACTAGAGGCAATCTACACTAAGAGTTAAGTAATACAACCTTTATAGACTTCTCTCCTTGACTTCTTGGATCTCCTAGAGTTTGAACTGGCTTGCTTAAGCTTCTTCCAAGTCCACGACGATCCATCCGAAATCCCTTTGCTCAAAGCTCCTTGCTTCACTTGATCAAGGATGAAGATGAAGCAAACACACTAAACTAGCGGGCTAGACTAAAGTAGAATGGTGATGTGGTCTGTATGCTCACTTAAAAACCCTTTCTTTTTATAAACCTCACTCGCTAGAAATCTCAAGAGAGATTGAAGGAGGAAGAAGAAAAGAGATGGCAAAGCTTGAGCTCTCTTTTGATAATTATCAATAAAATGAGCATAGAAAATAAATAACAAAGATATATATCTCATGCCAAACTATGGTTAATAAATATCTAGCTATTTTAGTGTTGAGTCAAAAGCCAAATGAGAATTAAACCATGGTTTGAATTAGGTCAAGTGTAGAAGAGTGTGGAATATTTTCAACCATGATTTAATCCCATTTTCTTTTTCTCAAAACAAATATATATCTATATATAAATGAACCATGTGAGTCTTGCATTGCCATCTCTCATGTATCAACAACCATGACACCATGTATGCATGTATGTGTGCATTCACATCAACATATGCACATACACCCATTCATGCATACATCCAAAAGAAAAGGTTTATTAAAAATGAGCTAAAAGTCTATATCAAATCAACACTTGATTTAATAAACCGGTCATATCACATACGACCCAATCAATAGAAACCCCCCCGATTAAAATACGGTATCACATACATGCATTTAATCGAGCTCCCATGCATATCTCATATGCACACCACATCATTTCTCCTGAGCTAGAAAACTCCTGTGTGGGACTCTAAGACTCGTCAATACGCCGGCAGTAGGTGATGATCACATCAAACACCCACAAGCCGCAAACGGTCAGCTAAACGTAACGGCCACTTGGGTATTGAGCGATCAGAAGAAAAACAAGCAAACCTATCAAAACTCCTATCGAGCCAACTGGCAACACTTACCGTACAGTTGTTCATATCATAATATTGCAATTCATACGCCCCACTTTTATGCATTTTATAAGTAAACAGGTACTTTTGACGCTCGTTTGTTGCATGTTACAGGATACAGGCTCTTGGAGCAAATACAGTGAAAAAGACGAAAGATGATACAGAAAAGGGACTTTTGACCAACAAGCAGACGGATCTTACTCAAGCCGAGACGAAGAACAGTGCAAGGTCCAAAAAGACGAAAGTGAAAACGGTCAAAAGATCCTTACAAAATTTCACTGAGGATCTGGAGAAGACTAAGAAGCCCAACAGAGAAAAGAAGTATAAAAATAAGAAGCCCAAGAAAAGCCAAACCAAGCCCAGAAAGATGGTGAGCCAAGCCCACCAAAGGGCCGCGGAACCGCGGCCCAAGCGCTCCATTGCCGCGGTTCCGCGGCCATATTATGCCCGTGTCGGTGGAAATTTTTCCTGTCGGTGCGGCGGTGCAGATGTTGGGATTTTTAGGGGGCAAATCTGTAATTGCATGTCTACAAGAGTCTGTAACCCTAGGTTCACTGGTTGCTTATAAATTGTACTCAAAATCTGTAAAATGTCATGCCTCTTTTCAATCAATAAAAATCAGATTTGTTGGGAGATCTAGAGCATCACTTTCTTGTAAGTTTTAATTCTTTTTATTCCTGCCTTAGTTCTAATTTTATTACTTGCCCTAGTTAACTAGTTTAGCTATTTTTAATCTGCAGTAAGTTATAACACAAGATCTGAACAAACACTTTAAAACTTAAACAACAAAATGTCGTTTTTAGATAATTCCCTAATGAGTGAGTAAAATCTTCGCTCGTTAGGGTTAGGAATAAGGGAGGGAGTGAGAGATGGATATCTCTCACCTCCTTCAATACCAACATATTTTCAAAACAAGAACTTCATGCACGCATGTATGATCCGCCCCCTACAGCACCCTACCTACGAGGTAACGGTGAACCGTAGTATAAAAGGCCGGACATACATGACGTCCATGAAGATTGCAGCAATTAATAGGAAAGGACGGACAAGGATCTAGAGGAAGAAACTTTGTTTCTTCCCGATCATCCTAATCCCCTTTGCTAATAATTGTCGTGATTTTCTAAAAAGCTTTAATCAAACGGCATTGAAAGAGGTGACAATATTGATCTCATCAACCCTACCTTAGACCTAACCCTAACGAGTTCTTTCATATCATATAAATTAGTTTTTAAATCAATCGACAAAAACCAAACAACCAACGGAATCAACTCGTGAAAACACAAAAACAGAAATTTACACATCTCTGCGGATCGACCCGTATTCACCGGCTAGCTGCAAAGCGACGCCGTTTCTGATTACGGTAAACTTAAATTTTTGGAATAATCAAATGGCGCCGTTGCCGGGGATGGCGTAATTTTTTTGTTTTGTATGATTTCGGGTTGATATAAATTTTGAAAAATCATAAAAATCAGAAAATACAAAATACAAAAACATTTTAGCGATTTTTATCTGTTTGAAGGGTTCTATGTTTTGAATCTTGCAGGAACAGCAAAGGATTGTGATCTGGAATTTTACAGAGAGCAAAACAGAAAAGGGAACATCAGAACAGAGTAGAATTGGTGAACAGGAACAGTACAAAAACTTTCAGAGCCTGATTCCCTTAAAGGACCGCGCTTCCGCCGCATATTGGTGCCCCAGACCGCGCTTCCGCCGCATTTTTGCCCCATCGGCTCTTCAAAATTGCATGGTTTGCTCCCTCACTCTCCCCTCTGCAACCTCCATATCTCCACTGTAAAAAAAATTTCTGCAGGAATTCTTTGCGCTAAAAATTCTTTCTCCCCCTTCTAAATAACAGATTTTCTGCAGGTTTCTTTGCGCCGCGCTAAAAACTGATTGCAAGTGAATTTTACTGTTTTGCATAATTTAATCGGACTTTAAGGGGCTAATTGACCAAACTCAGATTGGGTGGGGATTTCATCACCCTTCCCAGGACCCCAGAAAACACCTAAAGCATGTGCATTGACCACAGTTAATTAAAAAAGACTAAACTCAGACCTAAGGACATCGAGCTCAATAGGAAAAGGACTAGTATAGGCATCGGCCGTTTATCCTAACTGACATTGCGGTGTCTAGGCTAGTGGTTATTAATTAGGCCCACTGTAGTGGTGGTTCCTTCCCACTTACCTGGCCGTACTTGTCCGTGAAGAGGCGGTTTGAGGTCCTATTTCTAACCCTAGTTAGGAGCTGTCTAGCAGACCTAGGCGACCCTAGATCTAGGCCTGATTGTGCATGTGTGGTTGATACATTTGTGTCACGAGTCCCTTTCCAAAAACCTTTTTGCAAAACTCTCACATAAAAAAAGGAAAAATCTTTTCAAAACTTGCAACTTGCCGCTAAGAAAACTTACAACTCACTTCCACCACTTTCCCTCACTGACGTTATCTTACCTCCACATTCTGTCTTTTTCTTTTTTCTGACTGCACTACCCTTTAGTGTATGTCACTTTGGACTAGGGATACTGACGCCCGATTAGTCCGTGTTTCGTTGGTACCGACCGACGAATCTTTCGACACTAAAGTCGACACTCCATCCACTTTCTTACCCTCAACTTCAAATTCTTTCACCGAAGGCATGTCGGGATTCAACCCCAACAATACCGTACCGACGGGAAGGATTCCACCTCCGTCAGGTGCGAATAACCCGAACCAGCCGCCTGTTGAAGCGCCCGCACGAGTTGCGCTCCAGGATCTCTTTTACCCCATCCGCACTTCTTTACCTACTTGTCTTTCACCCCCACCGGCAAATGGGGACAATTTTGAAATAAAACCACATTTCATCAATATGCTGCCAAAATTTCATGGTTTGGAATCTGAAGACGCATATATCTTTATTAATAAATTCCAAAATGTGTGCGCTATGATGAAAACAACCTAATTAAGTGATGACGCTATAAGGCTAAGGGTCATTCCTTTCACCTTATGTGATCTAGCCGAGAAGTGGCTATATAGCACCGCATCACACTCCATAAGAAATTGGGACGAGTTTGTGAAAGCTTTTCTGAAAAAGTTCTATCCTCATCACAAAACTGCCAGAATCCGCAATGAAATAATTCAATTCTCACAACTTCCTTCCGAGCCATTTTGGAAGTGCTTCGAGAGATTTAAGGACCTACTAGTTCAATGCCCTCATCATGGGATCGAAAGTTGGCAACTTTGCCAAACATTATACGAAGGATTGAACTCGGCAACGAAGCAGTTGCTAGAAACCATCTGTCAAGGTCATTTTCTCTCTAAGTCTAGTGATGAAGCGTGGCAGTTTCTTGAGGATCTTAGTGAGCAAACAATACAGTGGGAGAGTACCAAGACCACATCATCTTCTAGTGGTCAATCTAGGGCAGGCATACATCAAGTAGAGATGTCGATTGCCATGAAGGCCGAGATGGCCGCTCTTACGAAAAAGCTAGAAGCGATTGAGACCAAAATCTCATCGCCTTCTCCTGCCCCTGCTATGCCCCCACGAACTGTCTGTGCTTGTTGTGCGGATCCATCGCACCTAACCGAAGAGTGTCCTTATAATGCATCCACTCAAGGACAGGATCAAGTCAATACTGCATTTCAGCAACGACAAAGAAACGATCCGTACTCTTCGACATATAATCCGGGGTGGAGGAGTCACCCAAATTTCGCTTGGAACCAAAATCAACAATTCCAAGGAAATAACAATTTTCAAAGACCTCCTCCTCCACAACAACAACAACAAGCACCCTCACAAACCCAATTTCAACCGCAACAATTTCAACAACAACCTTACCCTAATCAGGTGAACAATTTTGTGCCTAACAATGCTTACCAGCCAAATAATTATGTTCAACCTAATAATGATAAGGTTGGCTCGCTCGAAAGAAGTCTAGATGCGTTCCTTAAGCAATTTACACAGTCTACAGCAAGACTTGAGACTTCTATTCAATCTTTAGTTCAAAATAGTGCCTCACACGATCAAAGCATCAAATCTATTGAGGCACAAATTGCACAACTCAATGCAGCTTTGAGCGAGCGCGAAAAAGGAAAACTCCCGTCTCAACCACTGCCCAACCCCGATCACGCACATGCTGCCTACCAACAGCAGAATCATAACGTAAATGCTGTGACCACGTTGAGATCGGGAAAAGTGTTGCAAAACAATGTGGGCATGAACAATGACACCCCTGCCGGTGGCCCTTCTTCATCTTCTTCACCTTCTTCTTCATCTTCAGAGCCTATTCTCCACCCTTCACATGGCTCTACCTCTTCTAGCTCGAACGGACCCATTTTTAACAACACGAACACATCTACACGGGGTGCCGTTCTAACTCGACAATCTGATCCGCAAAAATTGGACTCAACCACCTTTCAAAATGTTCCTTTCCCTAATAGGTTGAGATCCAATAAACCAACTCCACAGATGGAGAAGATTGTTGAGTTGTTCAAACTGGTTAGCATAAATATCCCTCTTTTGGATGCCATCCAGCAAGTTCCTTCATATGCAAAAATTTTAAAGGACTTATGCACCAAAAAGAGGAAGTCGCAAGTGCCAAAGAAAGTTTTTGTGGCTAGTGCTATTAGTGATGCTCTTGTAAATTCCCTTCCCCCAAAGCAAAAGGACCCTGGCTGTCCTACCATTTCGATAACAATTGGGGACAAGAACATCAATAGAGCACTATTAGATCTTGGCGCGAGTGTCAATTTGCTACCCTATTCTGTGTACGAGCAATTGGGCGTTGGGGAGCTTAAGCCCACTCACTGTACTCTCCAAATGGCCGACCGGTCAATAACCCATCCTAGGGGAGAGCTGGAGGATGTGTTAATTAGAGTAGGGGATTTCATTTTCCCCGTTGACTTTATTGTGATGGATACACAACCTGTTGCTAACCCCCGGAACCAAATTCCGGTAATACTTGGTCGACCATTTTTGGCTTCTTCCAACGCAGTGATCAATTGTCGTAATGGTTCAATGAACTTATCTTTCGGCAATATGACGATTGAGCTCAATATTTTCAAGTTGGGAAGTCAGCCTGCTGAGCCTAATGCTAGCATACTCGATGTTTGCTCGATCAATGAGATCGCGGAGGAGGACTGTGAATTCGAGAATTTTTTGTTCGATCACAGCAATATTAACGCCACTAGTGCGTTCATCCTAGAATCCGACGCAGCTTTCACAGCGGATAATGATTTTGAGTGCTTTACCTTCGTTGATGACTTTGAAGACTCATCACCTGAATTGAAGTTTTTTGCTTTTTCGGATGAGTTAGTTGAACCATCCGACACTGTTGCGTACACTCGGTTCGAACCTTTGATGGAATCATTCGAGTTTGAAACAACTACCCCATTGTTACCATCTATTGTTTCACCTCCTAAACTTGAATTAAAATTTTTGCCGACACACCTAAAATATGCTTATCTAGGTGATAATGAGACCTTACCTGTCATTATATCAGCCTCTCTAGCTCTTGAGCAAGAGAAGGCTCTTTTGATGGTCTTACATAATAATCGGCAAGCTTTCGGCTGGTCTATGGCGGACATTAAGGGGATTAGTCCCCTCATAGTCGAACATCATATACACTTAATGGATGATGCCAAGCCAGCACGGGATCCACAAAGGCGCCTCAACCCCATCATGAAAGAGACTGTTAAGAAGGAAATTGTCAAGTGTCTGGATAGCGGTATCATTTACCCTATCTCGGATAGCCAATGGGTTAGCCCAATCCACGTCGTGCCAAAGAAATCGGGCATTACGGTCATTACCAATGAGGCAAATGAGTTGATTCCCACTCGCACCCAAACTGGGTGGCGAGTCTGCATAGACTATAGGAAACTCAATGCCGCAACAAGGAAAGACCACTTTCCTTTACCTTTCATTGACCAAATGCTCGAGCGATTGGCAGGGCACGAGTTCTATTGCTTTCTCGATGGCTATTCCGGTTACAACCAAGTCCCCATCGCCAAAGAGGACCAAGACAAGACAACATTCACTTGTCCCTTTGGCACGTTTGCTTATCGTCGCATGCCCTTTGGGTTATGCAATGCACCCGCGACATTTCAGCGGTGTATGATGGGGATCTTTTCAGACATGGTTGAAAAGTTCTTGGAGATCTTTATGGATGATTTCTCCATTTTTGGCGACTCCTTCGACGAGTGTTTACGCCATCTTGACGCTGTTCTTACCCGCTGCAGGGATAAGAACCTCACATTGAATTGGGAGAAGTGCCATTTCATGGTACGAGAGGGCATTGTCTTAGGACATGTCACTCGCAACACGGCATCGAGGTAGATAGAGCAAAAATCGAAGTGATTTCTAACCTCCCTCCCCCAAAATGCGTCAAAGATATTAGAGCCTTGCTTGGCCACGCCGGTTTCTACAGACGGTTCATCAAGGACTTTAGCAAGATTGCTAGACCCTTGACTCTATTACTGGCCAAGGATACAACTTTTGCTTTCGACTCCACTTGCATTGAAGCATTCGAGTCTTTGAAGCAGTCCCTCATCACTGCGCCCATCCTCTCATCTCCCGACTGGACGCACCCTTTTGAAATCATGTGCGACGCATCAGACTTTGCTATTGGCGCTGTTCTTGGACAACACATTAATAAGATGCCGCACGTGATTTATTATGCTAGCCGAACACTAAATGAGGCCCAACTCAACTACACAACAACAGAAAAAGAGTTTTTAGCTGTTGTGTTTGCACTCGAAAAATTTCGGCCTTATTTAATCGGCTCTCCAGTCGTTGTATATACAGATCATTCAGCTATTCGCCACCTTTTTGCGAAGAAAGATGCTAAGTCAAGGCTAATACGTTGGATCCTTTTATTACAAGAGTTTGACCTTGTCATTAAGGACAAAAAAGGATGTGAAAACGTAGTAGCTGATCACCTATCACGACTTCCTTCTTTGCCCACGCTCGATCTTCCAATCACTGATGTTTTTCCCGACGAGCAACTCTTGACCGTTTCTTGCGAACCATGGTTCGCCGATATTGTGAATTACTTAGCCACCGGCCTGATACCCAATGATTGGTCGAAACAGGATAAACTTCGATTTTTATCCCAAGTAAAGCATTTTTACTGGGATGAGCCCTATCTTTTTAAATACTGTTCCGACCAAATCATTCGTCGGTGTGTACCCGAAAGTGAGGTCAAGAGTGTGCTGTCTTTTTGCCACGATCAAGCATGTGGCGGGCACTTTGGCCCAAAGAAGACAGCCGAAAAAGTTTTGCAGTGTGGTTTCTATTGGCCACGACTCTTCAAGGATGCATTTGAATACTGCAAAACTTTCTCCCGGTGCCAACACTTGGGCCGGATATCGCGGAGAAACGAAATGCCGCTCCAACCTATTTTGGTTGTCGACATTTTTGATGTTTGCGGTATAGATTTCATGGGACCATTTCCTAACTCTTTTGGAAATGTGTATATTCTTTTGGCGGTTGATTATGTTTCAAAGTGGGTCGAGGCTGTGCCCAGCCGAACGAACGATAATAAAGTTGTCGTTCGGTTTCTTAAAGAACACATATTTTCTCGATTTGGGCACCCTCGGGCGATAATAAGTGATAATGGTTCTCACTTCTGCAATAGGACTTTCGAGTCCTTAATGCGCAAATACTCTATCACCCACAAGTTGTCAACGCCATATCACCCTCAAACATGTGGGCAAGCCGAGGTTTCAAATCGGCAAATAAAGCAAATCTTGGAGAAAACGGTTTCCAAAAACCGTAAGGATTGGTCACTTAAACTGATCGATGCACTATGGGCTTTCCGTACTGCATACAAAACCGATCTTGGTATGTCTCCATACCGGCTTGTGTACGGGAAGGCTTGCCACCTCCCAGTGGAGATTGAGCATAAAGCATTCTGGGCTATCAAAGAGCTGAATCTATCTTTAGGAGATGCGAGCAGCAATCGAAAGCTGCAATTGAATGAGTTGGAGGAGCTGAGGGATGATGCATATGATAATGCCATAACTGCTAAAAACCGAGCCAAGGTGTTTCACGATAAACACATTTTGCGAAAAACTTTCGAACCTGGTCAACAGGTTCTAGTTTATGACACTCGGTTACATTTTCATCCCGGCAAGCTCCGGTCCAGATGGAGAGGACCTTTTGTAGTCCGCACCGTTTATCCGCACGGTGCGGTTGATCTTGAGAACCCTGAAGACGGTACCTTATTCAAGGTGAATGGGCATCGACTGAAACCGTTCTTCACAGCGGACCCTACGGAGGAGCTCCTGTTTTTGCAGGAGCCGATTTACACTGATTGATCTTCCTCCACTTTACCCCCAAATTTCTTTTCCCAAAACAGTATTTCAAATAAGTTTGGGGGTGTGTATATTGTTTGTATATATATAAAAAAAAATTAATAAAAAATAAAAATTTGAAAAAAAATAAAATAATAATAATAATTTTTGGACCTAATTGCAAATTTGCAGATTAAGAACTGATTTTACAAATAAAACCCTCGTTTTAGAGGGTGTTTTAAGCAAATAACCCTCCCATCCTCTATTTAAAGGAACCGAGCCCACTGTTTTCTTAACCCTAAATTTTTCCTCTCTAAAAAAACTTAGCCGCCATCACCAACCTGTTGCAGAAGAATCTCGCCGTGCCGCCGCCAAACCGCCGCGGATCCGCCGCCTCCGCCTCCTCCTGCCGCGCAACCGCCGCCGTCTGCAGTCTTCACCCCCTGAAATTTTCAGGGGAGGTAACTCTGTTAATTCCCTATCTGTTACTGCATATATTTTTACTGGAAACATCTAAATGGCACACAAAATGCAGTTTGAACGGGATTTTTCCCCTGTTTTCGCACACGAGATATACGGTAGATATTTCGCACATGAAATCGCACAAAGGGGCTGGAATTTCCTGCTCTATAATCACGCATCTGCTTTTGCCCTACCTAACCTAGTTGCCCTATTTTACGAATCCATGGAAGATAATAGCCTTGACAACTTAGGTTACATTAAACTAAATTGGGGAAATCGTGAAATTCACATCGATAGGGACTTGATACACGAGGTTACACTCATACCACGTGTACCTGCACATGAACACCCATTGCGCTTTGAAGATTATATGCCCTTGATGGATAATGATTGTGCACGAGAACCGCGTAAGGGCATCCAAGCACGGACCCTTTTCGCGAACGTTTTAACTGTGTGCCGGTGGGCACAAAACAATATCTTCGGTAGTTCCCACAACACGACCTTTTTCACCCCTTCTTTACATGTCGTACACACACTGATGATGAAGAATCCTAGGTTCGACATGTGCACGGTTTTGCTCCAATCCATAGGTACGGGGAAACGAGGTTCCGTATACCCATGTCCCATGCTTGTTACACAAATCTGCCGATATTTCCTCCCCGTCGAGGAATTTGACGCATACATGATAGACGGTGTCCCGGTTCGACCACTTGTAGAGGGCGTCTCGTCGTCCTACTCTAGACTCACGGATATTTGGACACGAACGGAACCGGCAGAAAATGTACCTGCACACACCCTAGCTCGAGCTCGACTTCGAGCGGGGAAGAACTAACTCCCCAGGAGCATGCGCGATTAGTGAGGAGAACAGTGAGGAGAATCGATTCTTTGAGAGATGAGTTTCGGGCAACTGCACGGGATCACGACTGTCGGTTGACGGAAATTGAGAGGGGAATCCAAACACTTTTGGCTAGAGGGGAACGATCACGTTCACGCTCACGAGCGCGACGTGGGGCCGGGCAGTGAGGGCACTGCTTTGCTCAAGTTTGGGGGAGAGGGTAATGTATATAGTTATCTTTTGCATTGCATATTGTATATATTTTTCTTTTCCTTTTGCATATTTAATTTCTGCATTGCACCTTCATATATAAAAAAAAAATCATAAAAATTTGAAAATTTGAATAAAAAAAAATTTTTAGAAAACTGAAAAACCAATAAAAATTGAAAAAATTCAAAAATTATAAAAATTATTGTATTCAATTTTGGTTAATTGACTTGAGTTTGATAAAAAGGTTAACTGGCTAGGAAAAACTAGATCTTAGACTTAGCAAATTAAAAACCCTAAAAATAACATTCCTTAGAGTTTAACGGTAGAGAATATATGGAATAGGCAAATTTTGGGTTCACTTCTTGGGCTAAGCCAAAATGAGGGAAGAGTATTAATATTCTTATTAGAGTATAAGTTCGAAAAATAGTTCCTAGCTTAAGTTTAGATTCTGAAAATGTATACCCTACAAAATGCACAATCACGCACCTTGAAACTTGGATTAGTAGAAGAGACCTTGAAATGCTCTTGTCTAAAGTCCTTAGTACAATGAAAAAGAAAAAATAGTGAATAAAAAAAATGGACACTGGTTTTTGTGATTACTTAGGGCTAGAAAATTATTTAGCGAGGGTGTTTCATCACCTAGTGCCTTAGACCAACTGGTTTGGGAGTCACTGCTAAAAGTCTTGGGTGTTGCAAAACTAGGAAATACGCTTTAAAGTGCTAACGCATCTTGTAATCGGCTGTTGGTACCTCAAGAAGTATTAACAGTCGCATGAAGGATGTGTAAGCGAAAGTTAAGAAAAATTCACAAAGTGCTTTGGACAATGGACGAGAGTACGATTGCTTGATTTGAATTTCCAAGTGTAGGGGTGGCAAGTACACACACGTGGGGATATGTGATTAGAGTTTAGATAAGAGAAAGGAATGAAGAATAAAACTTGTATCTTTAATAGAGTTGATAGAAATTCCTAAGTGGAGATGAAACTCTAGAAGAAAAACTTAAGAAATGCTGAATTCTAAGTAATTTTATAGAACATGTACAATTTTAAGTTACATAATAAGGAAGTGTGAAGAATATGGGTGGATAATTTGCGGGGCGACAATAATAGAATTCCTTATTAGAAAATCTAATTGGAAAA
This sequence comes from Agapanthus africanus, assembly GCA_030015575.1. Classification (NCBI taxonomy): domain Eukaryota; kingdom Viridiplantae; phylum Streptophyta; class Magnoliopsida; order Asparagales; family Amaryllidaceae; genus Agapanthus; species Agapanthus africanus. The sequence goes on along the minus strand of CM057338.1, from coordinate 268,625,278 downwards.
CAAAAGTCGAAAAACCAAGTTGATAGGATTTTGTGGGTGTAATCCGCTGAAAACCCTCAGGAGACAACACTCCTCCTACTAGGGACACCTAGAGGTTTAACGGCTTGTTGCACGTGCTCAGTGCAATCGCGTTTCCCTGCGAAAGTGCGGCTAGGTTAGAATAAATTAATAAGTTTGCTCGAGGACGAGCAAAAGATAAGTTTGGGGGTATTTGTTCATATCATAATATTGCAATTCATACGCCCCACTTTTATGCATTTTATAAGTAAACAGGTACTTTTGACGCTCGTTTGTTGCATGTTACAGGATACATGCTCTTGGAGCAAATACAGTGAAAAAGATGAAAGATGATACAGAAAAGGGACTTTTGACCAACAAGCAGACGGATCTTACTCAAGCCGAGACGAAGAACAGTGCAAGGTCCAAAAAGACGAAAGTGAAAACGGTCAAAAGATCCTTACAAGATTTCACTGAGGATCTGGAGAAGACTAAGAAGCCCAACAGAGAAAAGAAGTATAAAAATAAGAAGCCCAAGAAAAGCCAAACCAAGCCCAGAAAGATGGTGAGCCAAGCCCACCAAAGGGCCGCGGAACCGCGGCCCAAGCGCTCCATTGCCGCGGTTCCGCGGCCATATTATGCCCGTGTCGGTGGAAATTTTTCCTGTCGGTGCGGCGGTGCAGATGTTGGGATTTTTAGGGGGAAAATCTGTAATTGCATGTCTACGAGAGTCTGTAACTCTAGGTTCACTGGTTGCTTATAAATTGTACTCAAAATCTGTAAAATGTCATGCCTCTTTTCAATCAATAAAAATCAGATTTGTTGGGAGATCTAGAGCATCACTTTCTTGTAAGTTTTAATTCTTTTTATTCCTGCCTTAGTTCTAATTTTATTACTTGCCCTAGTTAACTAGTTTAGCTATTTTTAATCTGCAGTAAGTTATAACACAAGATCTGAACAAACACTTTAAAACTTAAACAACAAAATGTCGTTTTTAGATAATTCCCTAATGAGCGAGTAAAATCCTCGCTCGTTAGGGTTAGGAATAAGGGAGGGAGTGAGAGATGGATATCTCTCACCTCCTTCAATGCCAACATATTTTCAAAATAAGAACTTCATGCACGCATGTATGATCCGCCCCCTACGGCACCCTACCTACGAGGTAACGGTGAACCGTAGTATAAAAGGCCGGACATACATGACGTCCATGAAGATTGCAGCAATTAATAGGAAAGGACGGACAAGGATCTAGAGGAAGAAACTTCGTTTCTTCCCGATCATCCTAATCCCCTTTGCTAATAATTGTCGTGATTTTCTAAAAAGCTTTAATCAAACGGCATTGAAAGAGGTGACAATATTGATCTCATCAACCCTACCTTAGACCTAACCCTAACGAGTTCTTTCATATCATATAAATTAGTTTTTAAATCAATCGACAAAAACCAAACAACCAACGGAATCAACTCGTGAAAACACAAAAACAGAAATTTACACATCTCTGCGGATCGACCCGTATTCACCGGCTAGCTGCAAAGCGACGCCGTTTCTGATTACGGTAAACTTAAATTTTTGGAATAATCAACAGTCCGGTCTCTTCGTCAGATATGCTGCATATCGAGTTTAAGGGATGGTATCGTCGACCCCAATAACTCAATAAGTCATGTTGGTGTATGGTTCATAACAGATTGAGAAACTACTGATAACACTTATCAGCAAATCTCAGCAGCCCTGGCCAGGGACTTCCTGTTATAGCCAATCGAGCATAGCGCAACATCAACCCCCAATACCGGGAGAGACGAAACCCCTCCTATCGCTCATTGCCTCCATGCGCCTCGGGACTGTACCCAAAATCCACCTGTTTGCACGACTCAGTAGAGCCGTGGTAGGGTGGAGATCAAAGTACAGTGGGAGGACACTCAAGACTCTATAATGATCTCGGGTCTACAGACTAACATGTACCGGTGTCACCTGAGAACTGCTATCCGACGATAGATATAATACCACATAGGAGTTCTCGGCGAGTCCGTTCAGTGTACCCAGTCTCCACTGAGCACCCGTATACAATCTTTGGTGTCACCACACCAGATGGATATGGGATCATCCATCGCCCATCATATGGGACAAGAACCGTATACGCTAGTCTACTCTGGAATATCGATGCCCTGTCTCGATACACCCACGACTAGGAACATTTCAAGGATATGCTTATAAACTACAGATGTCCCACTAGTATGATCCACATCATAATCCCAGTAGTCAAGCAAATATCCTAAGTGCTTTATCAACATGTACCAAATGAGTAAGATGCAAGATCAAATGAACATGTCAAGATAAAGTACAACCAGATAGCATACTATCATGTTGAGCAAGAATGTCCTCTGAATATATATATACACATACCGATACATCCACTATCATATAATGGCCTCTAGGGCATACATATATCCAACAATCTCCCACTTGCACTAAGGCCAATTAATTGCGTATCTCATACCCAACATCTCAAAAAGCCGCTCATGTTGCGGTTGAGGGAGGGCCTTGGTAAGTGGATCCGCGGTGTTATTCTTTGTATCTACTCTCCTAATCTCGATCTCTTGGCGATCAACTATCTCCCGGATCAAATGATACCGCCTCAGGATGTGTCTGGACTTCTGATGGGACCTGGGCTCTTTGGCCAACGCCACAGCCCCATTATTATCACAATGCAATGGTATTGGATTAATAATGGTTGGAACTACTCCTAGCTTCGAGATGAACTTCCTCATCCAGACGGCTTCCTTGGCAGCATCATTTGCAGCAATGTACTCAGCTTCCATCGTAGAGTCTGCAACGGTATCCTGTTTGGAACTCTTCCAACTCACCGCCCCTCCGTTGAGGGTAAATGCAAACCCTGAGATAGACTTGCTGTCATCTTTATCACTCTGGAAGCTTGAATCGGTAACCTCCATTTGGAGATCCCCGTTACCATACACCAAGAACAATTCTTTAGTCCTTCGCAAGTACTTAAGAATGTTCTTCACAGCAGTCCAGTGATTCTCCCATGGATTTGACTGATACCTGCTTACTACACTCAGTGCATAAGCTACATCAGGGCGTGTACACAACATCGCATACATTATTGATCCTACGGCTGAAGCGTAGGGAATAATGCTCATGCGAGCTCTCTCTTCATCAGACTTTGGGCAAAAGTCCTTGGAAAGAGTGACTCCATGGCAAGCGGGTAAGGCACCCCGCTTGGAGTCTTCCATACTAAACCTCTTTTGGATGGTGTTGATGTACTTGGTTTGGGACAATCCCAATAACCGTTTGGATCTATCCCTATAGATCCGTATGCCCAATATGTACATGGCATCACCCAGGTCTTTCATGGAGAACCTTTGTGATAAGAATGATTTGACCGACTGTAGCATAGGAATGCCATTTCCTATCAGAAGAATGTCATCCACGTACAATACGATGAATGCGACAGTTCTTCCTACAGTCTTCTTATAAACACAAGGTTCATCTGGATTTTTGACGAAATCAAACTCTTTGATAACATCATCAAAACAGATGTTCCAACTCCGTGATGCCTGCTTTAATCCATAAATGGATTTAAGCAACCTACATGCTCTCCCGCTGCTCCCACTATCAATGAAGCCCTATGGCTGATCCATATAAACGCATTCTTCTAAATCACCATTTAGAAATGCAGTTTTAACGTCCATCTGCCAGATTTCATAGTCGTAGTGAGCAGCAATAGCAAGTAGGACCCGAATGGATTTAAGCATAGCTACCAGAGAGAAAGCCTCGTCATAGTCCAGTCCTGGTCTTTGACGAAAGCCTTTCGCTACCAACCTTGCCTTATAGGTCTCCACCTGCCCATCTACACCGATCTTTCTTTTAAAGATCCATTTGCACCCTACGGGTTTTACCCAAAGAAGGTATAACCTCCAAAGTCCATACTTTGTTGGTGTACATAGACTCCATTTCGGACCTCATGCATCCAGCCACTTCACAGAGTCACCACTCATGATAGCCTGCTGAAAACTGGCAGGGTCATCATCAGGCATGATGTAATCTTCTCTATCACCATCAATGAGAAAACTGTAGTATCTCTCCGATGGGCGAGAAGTCCTACCAGATCTATGGAGTGGCTGAGCTTCATAAGATTCTATTGCAACATCAGGTACAACCAAGTCGTCATTTGTAACTTGTGTCTCTAGAACCTCTTCTAGATCTACCACATTGCCATCATTATCATTTGGAAAAATCTCATTTTCTAAAAATATGGCATACTGAGAAACAAACACCTTTTGTTCCTCCCTGTGGTAGTAAAGTTACCCAAACGAATGTTTCGGATATCTCACAAATATACACTTGATCGATCGTGTCTCGAGTTTGTCTAGATTCTGCTTTTTGACAAAAGCTGGACAACCCCAAATCTTAATTCATTTAAGAGACGATCTCTTCCCATACCATATCTCATACGGAGTGATAGACACGGTCTTGGTTGGAACTTTGTTCAACAGAAAAGCTGCAGTCTCCAATGCATGCCCCCAAAAGGAGAGAGGTAACTCAGTATCACTCATCCTGGATCGTACCATATCTAATAGAGTGCGATTCCGCCGCTCTGACACACCATTGTGCTGTGGTGTGTAAGGGGGAGTGAGCTGAGAGAGAATCTCATTCTCTTTTAGGAAGTTCGAAAACTCTGTACTAAGATACTCTCCACCTCGATCTGATCGAAGTATTTTGATGCTCATTCCTGTTTGTTTTTCTACTTCAAGTTTGTACTCCTTGAATTTCTCGAAAGCTTCAGACTTATGTTTTAACAAAAACACATGACCGAATCTTGAGAAATCATCAGTAAAAGTTATGAAGTAAGAAAAACTGCCTCTCGATGTGTAGACATTGGCCCACATACATCACTATGTATGAGGCCTAAGAGCTCTGTAGCTCTTTCTCCGTGTCCAGTAAACGGAGTTTCGGTCATTTTCCCTTTGATACAAGACCGACAAGTCGCATAAGATTTATACTCAAAAGAATTTAAATATTCATCTTTATGAAGCTTTTTTAGTCTTGTTTCATTAATATGACCAAGTCTACAATGCCAAAGTAAAGCTTCATTTATATCTGAAAATTTTCTTTTATTTGTGTGTTGTATGTTGAGAACTGTGTGTTGATTTAGGATATATATCCTGTTATTTAGTGTACCATAACCAATCAACTCTTGATTCAGTTTAATGTTCATAACATTATGCTGCAATACAAAATGATATCCTTCATTGTCTAACACAGAAACAGATATTATATTACAAAGCATGCTTGGTACAAAATAACATGGGTTCAAAACCAATATACAACCCGATGGCAACCCTAGGTGATACTCTCCCACTGAAACTGCATGTACATTAGAACCATTTCCAACTCGAAGAGTATGATCACCGGTCTTCAAAACTCTGCTATTTCTCAATGCCTGCACAGAATTGCAGATATGAGAACCCGAACTGGTATTCAATACCCAGGAAGCAGAGTTAATAGAGAAACAGTTTTCAGTTACTAACACACCTGAAGCGGAAGCATCACCATGTTTCTTTTTCTTGAGATCCAAGTACTCAGTACAATTTCGCTTCCAGTGCCCCATCTTCTTGCAATGAAAACATTCTCCCTTCCCCGACTCCGCAGCTTTGGATTTGTCTTTCCCCTTCACCTTCTTGATTCCACCTCTCGGTTTGGTGGATTTCTTCATATTCTTTCCCTTGGCCTTGGCTTTTGGGACAGAAGAGGAAGATTGTCCAACAAGCAGAGAGGGAGACTTCGCCTTAAGCGTGCTCTCCGCACTTCTCAACATATTGAGAAGTTCGGGTAGTGACTTCTCCATGTTATGCATGTTGAAGTTCACTATGAATAGAGCAAAGGCGGAAGGAAGAGACTGTAGAAAAATATCAGTATACTATTCGTTATCCATTATCCATCCGAGGTCCTCAAGCTCTTCTATAAGAGCTATCATCTTCAACACGTGATCGCCTACTGGTGTGCCAGGAGCCATCCACATCTGAAACAACTTTCGAGATGCTTCGTATCTCAGGGTCCGAAATTGCTCCCCATACAACTCTTTTGTATGGAGAAAGATAGATTGGACATCCATCTGTTCATGCTGCTTTTGATGTGTATTGTCCATCGATGCAAGCGCAGGGCATTTGGCAGTGGCACAATCAATATCCCATGTTTTGCGGATTTCCCAATCCGCAACAGAAGATTCAGGGCATGGGGTAGGAGGGGCTGAGGCAGTAAGGACATATGATACTTTATCATATGTGAGAGCAATATTAATGTTCCTCAGCCAGTCTTTGTAATTCGGTCCGGTCAGCTTGTTTTTATCTAGTAGAAGCTTAAGGCCTGTCATTGGTATCTGCCATTAAGAGAGAGAAAAGAATACACTCAGCGAAAGCTCTTGTAAAGATCAGATTGTTTATTATCTTATCTAATCGATGTCTCCCACTGCTTTTTATCAAATTTTCCTTAAAACCTTTAAAATGAAAATTAGCCGGGATTAATTACATTCTACAACTTCGCTAACCATTCAGCCAGGCCAGTGCCGGTACTTTGAGGGAGGTTCCCCGTGCTGTCGCACAGACCTAATCAGAATAAACCTCATTTTCCCAGAGGCGTAGCCCCGTTAACACCTTTCTAGAAACCTAATGGGTTAGCTAATTGTAAAGTGCAAAACTCTCCCGGGAGCAACTCTTACTCACAGCAGGATTGGGATCTTACTATCACATAGAAGGTATGCAATCTCATTGCAAATTTCAACTCTTGAAACTCCCGATATGGTTTTTACCCCTGGCACTCATGACCTTAACTATAGTCAACATATCATAAGTACTAATCAAGTTCTTCCTGTCATTTCGTAATTTAACTAGACCCACCCATATGACCCTTAACTATAGTCAACATAATCATATGAATGTCCTAACTAATCGCATCATATGCGCTGTAGGAAGACATCACTTAGCTACCGTACACTGCGCCTTAACTATAGTCAAAATACGCAGCACGAATACTAAGTACTCTACTTCCTAAAATGACGGAGGGCTGCGAATAGTTTTTAAGAAAACTTTTAACTCTTTAAACTTGATATCGTTGCAGAATCAAATGGGTTTAAAAGGAGTGGCTTAAGCTCCGCACTTTGAAAACTTGGTTTTTCATAAAAAGCCGAGTATGTTTCAAATCCGATTCTACAACATCTTTTAGGTTCATTTTTCTTTACATTAATCTCATTAATGTAGTCCCATCTTTTAAATCCTTAAGCCATCACAGAAAAGAAACAAAAATAGAACGTACACTTATGCCATTCGCATTCGCCATAATGTCCCGTTATACACCGTTAGGTTACTTAACTAACGACATAGCATGGCGGGACTAGCACGGATGTAAAACATAAGCAACGTTTATTATATATCATATATATAATACCATTCGTCTCAGCATATAAAGTGAACACATCACAGAATATCAACAGCAGAAGCACATATGAAAAATATAGGATATCTAGGAGGTCCGTATTTTGTATTTAGCCAATAATAGAAAATACGGATTCCACGGTCGCGATGAATAGCCAAGCCCACACCCCTAGACCCCTACGAGAGCGGTAAGTGACCCTACCAATTCTAGAGTTTAGGAGACCCGGTCTCGACACCTCGAGATGGCCTCCCACTGAACCCTAGAACCCGGTCACTTGTGCTCCCCTCCTTGGGTCTATCCTAATGCGGGAAAGTAAATAATTTACAACAATGGTGACATCATCCTCAACCCGGAAGTGCCCCAAATAAAAGAATATTACATACAATTAATTTTACATGAATGAAAATAAAAACTCTCATCTCACATAAAACCCCCGGCTATTCCATCACGACAATCCTGCACATCATATCTCAGCAACACATAACATCACATGTCATCAACGTAAGTAAGTATGCGTACCCCGATTGTCGTTGCTGTATAGCAACGAAATCGGTGATACACCATATACTACACTTACGGTCGCAGAAAAGAAAGTGAAAAACAACAACACTTGGAATTATCACTTTCATATATATCCAGACGATGTTAAACGTTTCGATCGAATTAACAAACCCCCACAAATTACCCCGATTGCGCAACACTTGAGCAAAGTTAAAATATCCAAAAACGTGCCACAGTGTCTATAGACTAGCCATAGAAGGGTCAACCCTTGCTTCACCTATGGCGCCACAGAACTACGGCAAACCCTAAGGCTTGGTCGCGGTTCCATGGTCATTGGATCGAGTTAGGGTTACGTTCTTCTAGAGGGTCCATAGGGATACTTGCACGATCTTCCGAATATATTCAACTTAGGAAATTCCAACACTTGGAAAATTTCAGCGGGGGTCTTGATGTAGGGTTTGAAGTTCGTTCGAACTGTTAAATATCGTCTAGGTTACCATTACAATGTTAAAATATACGACTACGAAATACTCTGAATTAGCCCCTAAACAAAATAAACATCACATGAAATTTTGGGCTAAACAAACAATACCTGAAACCCCAAAACCTACAGAACAGAGCACATGTGAAAAACGAGGAGAATCGGAGCAACCCAGGCCGGCCTGCTCGGTTTTTAGGGCATTGTCACCGGTTGAAATCTGGTGGATTGGCCTCGTATTTCACCTATGTTCTATATGTATCACATACATCCTTCTGCAGTTGCTTAAATAATTTTTAAACGTCTTTTTTTAAAAACAACAGAGAGCAATTTTTAGGGTTTCTAAATATCGTATTTTTCGGAGTTGTTTTCGTTTTCGTAATAGTTATAACATCGTGGCTAAATTTCTAGCTTGGCTCTGATACCACTGTTGGTTTTCCTAAGCACCTTACCTAGGGTTTGGAAGCATCACACATGCCACAATAAAAATTTAGGTGGTGCTAAGCAAACTAACCATGAATCGAAACTAGAATTTTAAGGTAACAGCAAACTAGTATCCCATACTAGAGGTAATCTACACTAAGAGTTAAGTTATACAACCTTTGTAGACTTCTCTTCTTGACTCCTTGGATCTTCTAGAGTTTGAACCGGCTTGCTTAAGCTCCTTAAGTCCACGACGATCCACCCGAAGTCCCTTTGCTCAAAACTCCTTGCTTCACTTGATCAAGGATGAAGATGAAGCAAACACTCTAAACTAGCGGGCTAGACTAAAGTAGAATGGTGATGTGGTCTGTATGCTCACTTAAAAACCCTTTCTTATTATAAACCTCACTCGCTAGAAATCTCAAGAGAGAATGAAGGAGGAAGAAGAAAAGAGATGGCAAAGCTTGAGCTCTCTTTTGATAATTATCAATAAAATGAGCATAGAAAATAAATAACAAAGATATATATCTCATGCCAAACTATGGTTAATAAATATCTAGCTATTTTAGTGTTGAGTCAAAAGCCAAATGAGAATTAAACCATGGTTTGAATTAGGTCAAGTGTAGAAGAGTGTGGAATATTTTCAACCATGATTTAATCCCATTTTCTTTTTCTCAAAACAAATATATATCTATATATAAATGAACCATGTGAGTCTTGCATTGCCATCTCTCATGTATCAACAACCATGACACCATGTATGCATGTATGTGTGCATTCACATCAACATATGCACATACACCCATTCATGCATACATCCAAAAGAAAAGGTTTATTAAGAATGAGCTAAAAGTCTATATCAAATCAACACTTGATTTAATAAACCGGTCATATCACATACGACCCGACCAATAGAAAAACCCCCGATTAAAATACGGTATCACATACATGCATTTAATCGAGCTCCCGCGCATATCTCATATGCACACCACATAGTTTCGCCTGAGCTAGGAAACTCCTGTGTGGGACTCTGAGACTCGTCAATACGCCGGCAATAGGTGATGATCACATCAAACACCCACAAGCCGCAAACGGTTAGCTAAACGTAACGGCCACCTGGGTATTGAGCGATCAGAAGAAAAACAAGCAAACCTGTCAAAACTCCCATCGATCCAACTGGCAACACTTACCGTACAGTCCGGTCTCTTCATCAGATATGCTGCATATCGAGTCTAGGGATGGTATCGTCGACCCCAATAACTCAATAAGTCATGTCAGTGTATGGCTCATAACAGATCGAGAAACAACTGATAACACTTATCAGCGAATCTCAGCAGCCCTGGCCAGGGACTTCCTGTTATAGCCAATTGAGCATAGCGCAACATCAACCCCCAATATCGGGAGAGGCGAAACCCCTCCTATCACTCATTGCCTCCATGCGCCTTGGGACAATACCCAAAATCCACCTATTTGCATGACTCAGTAGAGCCGTGGTAGGGTGGAGATCAAAATACAGTTGGAGGATAAACAAAACTCTATGACGATCTCGGGTCTACAGACTAACCTGTACCAGTGTCATCTGAGAACTGCTATCCGACGATAGATATAATACCACATAAGAGTTCTCGGCGAGTCCGTTCAGTGTACCCAGTCTCCACTGAGCACCTGTATACAATCTTTGGTGTCACCACACCAGATGGATATGGGATCATCCATCGCCCATCATATGGGACAAGAACCGTATATGCTAGTCTACTCTGGAATATCGATGCCCTGTCTCGATACACCCACGACTAGGAACATTTCAAGGATATGCTTATAAACTACGGATGTCCCACTAGTATGATCCACATCATAATCCCAGTAGTCAAGCAAATATCCTAAGGGCATAATCAACATGTACCAAATGAGTAAGATGCAAGATCAAATGAACATGTCAAGATAAAGTACAACCAGATAGCATACTATCATGTCGAGCAAGAATGTCCTCTGAATACACACACACACACACACACACACATACCGATACATCCACTATCATATAATGGTCTCTAGGGCATACATATATCCAACAGCCGCAACCTCCATAGAGTATGCACATCTCTAATAAGACAAAGAAGATGCTAAAGTTACTTCAGAAAAAGCCCAGAACAGAATGGGAAAGGCAGAATAAGCCCACCATTCCAGCTGCCAATTCGGCTCAATCAGGCCCAAAATCCAAAAGGCTTAAGAAGAAGAAATGTGTGGCTCGACGCGAAAAAGAGTCTGCGGGGAGATCGACCATTCAAAAGTACATCGATTCCTTCAAAGACTATGAACAAAAGGAAAGAACTCTGATTCAATTAAAGGAGTTCTTCCCCATAGAAGCGGCTAAGATTCTGGAGGAGCTAGAAGAAGACTCCAATGACGAGATCCCTATAGTGATCTGCTACTTCGTCCATCTTGGTAGGGACTCTGAGGAAGAGCTATGTTTTTCCGAAGAGGACAAGGAGCTCGCCACAAAGGCTAACCAAATCTAGCTCAGAAGCGGCAGGGCTCTACCGCCAAATCAGGGCAATGCCCCAAAAGGAAAGGAAAAACAAGTCGCTAATGAAGAAGATGGCGGAGAGCCGGCTCATGAAAAATCGAGTACTTCTTCAGTAGACTATAATGTTTTGGTCCATCTCTGGAAGCTTCCGTCTCTCCTGAGCATCTACAATGCCTTGGTCTTATCTAAGGAGCTTAGATATGTTCTCATTCATACTCTACAAAATCCCGAGCGGTACCAAGCTCGCTTTGCGGAAATTAATATGAAAGAGGCCCAGTACACTCTGCATGCCGCCCGGTCACGCTTAAGGACGAAAACTTGCTAATGGAAACGGCTGAGCATAACCGGCCGCATTACGTGACTGGGTATAACGATGGAGATCGGATTAATCACATATTGATTGATCCGGGATCCTCAGTGAACATCATGAACTTGTGGACTCTGAAGAGTTTGTCAATGGACGTCCGACACCTGTCAAGGGAAAGGATTGTCATTTAAGGCTTCAATCAAAATTGCCAGCAAGTTCTGGGATCTATAGTTCTGCAGATCAGGTTCGGGGACCTATAAACAGAAACCAAGATATACGTGATCGACGCCGACACGTATTGTAAAATTCTCTTGGGACAGCCGTGGCTCCACGATTACAATATTGTTCCGTCAACTCGCCATCAATGCATGAAGTATGCTAAAAATGGCGAAGAAAGATGCATTGACGGAGACATCCAGCCGTTCGGTGTGCATGAAGTTCGATATGAAGATTCTCGGTACTTCACGGACCCCCAAAATACAAAGCCATGACTGACCAAAGACAGAACGGCTCCGAAACTCAAAAGCAAATCTGAGCCGGTTGTCACTTTCAAAAGTAAAACCCCTAAAGTGCGTCCGCGTTTTGGCAGTGACACTGAAGAATACGACGCTGGAAGTCCATCATTCCATAAAACTCGCCCTCATTTCGGTAGCGATACGGACGAGTCTGATACTGAAGGCCCATCTGGTAGCAAAGTTTGCCCTCATTTCGGCAGCGACACTGAAGAGTCGGAAGAAGAGGACCCGCCTTGCAACAGTTATGCAGATTGGGCCATCATGCAAAAAGCGAAGCTAAGAGAAACCTTCGAGATTACAGAAGGGTCCTTAGCTATCATAAGAGTGCCGGAACTGATGTGCAAGGAGCTAGATGCTTTGTCGGTCTCTACCATGAACCAACTGCAAACTTTCTACGTTCCCGGAAGAAAAAGTGGACAGAAGGGCATCCTGTTTTATGGGTCAAATCCTGTCGTGCACCCGGACGATTTGTCTATCACGTGCCTTCCCTATGAGAGATGCATAAGAGCCGTCCTCAATCCCAGATATTATGCGTTCGAGATGCGAGAATATTTTAAAAAGTGCAGATGTCGGTTATATCAAACGGAATCCGAAGCAAAGTTTTATGAGGGTCAGTGGCATCCGCCTCAGGTCTGAGCACTCATCGATGAACGAATCCCGGATAGACGAGGCATAGGTTTCATTCACCCTGACGTCAAAGTATGCTATATGGTTCATGTTAGTGAATCCTGCGAAAGGTCAAATGATGACGAAGAGCTAGCCGAGCCAGAAGAAGCCCCTCGAGAGCTCGAAGATGGCGGACAAGAAACCTTCGACGAGCTAACCGAGATTGACTTAGGAACGCCCGATAATCCAAGGCCAACCTACATCAGCTCACTCTTGTCAGAGGAATGAAAGAGCAAATAGTTGCCCTGTTGCATGACTTCGCTGACTGCTTCGCATGGACGTACAAAGAAATGCCTGGCCTCTCTCTTGAAATAGCTGTGCATAAGCTGGCTATATCTCCCAATGAAAAGCCAGTCAAACAAGCCCCTCGAAGAATTAGATGGGAGCTATAAGAAAAGGTCATCGAGGAAACTACAAAACTTATCGATACTGGCTTCATCAGAGAAGAGAAATATGCGGACTGGATCACATGCATCGTCCCGGTGAAGAAGAAAAATGGGCAGATCCGAGTTTGCGTCGATTTCAGGTACCTTAACAAGGCATGCCCTAAAGACGACTTCCCGCTACTAGTCTTGGAAATGATGGTCGACGACACCTCAAATTACGAGCTGTTCACCTTCATGGATGGCTCGTATGGATATAACCAGATCAAGATATCGCCCGAGGATGGGAAACACACAACATTTCGAACCCTGATCGGAATATACTGCTATAAGGTGATGCCGTTCAGACTGAAGAATGCGGGCGCCACATATCAAATGTCAATGACCAAAATCTTTGATGACTTAATCCATAAGGTCGTCGAATATTATGTTGATGATTTGGTCGTCAAGAAAAAAGCCAAGGCCGATCATATCCGAGATCTCAGGACCATTTTCACCTGACTTAGGGAACACAATCTGAAGATGAATCCTCTGAAGTGCCCTTTTGGTTTGTCGTTGGGAAAATTCTTGGGCTTCATAGTCCGATATCGGGGAATCGAAGTTGATCCATCAAAGATAAAGGCCATCATGGAGATGCCTCCTCCAAAAAAATCTGACGCAGCTAAGATCCTTTCAAGACAAACTCGCTTACATACGAAGGTTCATCTCGAACCTATCAGGGAGATGTCGGCCTTTCTCAAAGCTCATGAAGAAGGAAGCTCCTTTTGTCTGGGATGTTGAATGTCAAGAAGCGTTCGAATGTATCAAACAGTACATGTTGCACCCTCCAGTGTTTTCTGCTCCTATTCCAAATAAACCGTTGATTTTCTATACTACCGCGCTAGATGAGTCACTCGGTGCGCTCCTTACCCAGAACAACGAGGAAGGAAAAGAAAATGCCTTCTACTACCTCAGTCGAACCTTAGTCGGGGCGAAACACAACTATTCCCCAATCGAAAAGCAATGCCTCGCTCTGATATTCACTGTGAAGAAGCTGATGCACTATCTGCTCGCTCATCGGGTAATGCTGATCTCCAAGGTTGACCCGCTCAAACACTTAATGACCAAAGCAATCCTAGCCGGTAGAATGGCAAGATTACTGCTTGAGTTCGACATTGTCTATACTCTTCAGAAAGTAGTAAAAGGGCAAGCTCTCGCCGACTTTCTCGCTGCTCATCCCATATCAGAAGGGTTGCTACTCAATTGTGAGTTACCCGACGAACAGGTGCTGCATCTCGAAGATAACGAACCATACTGGGAGCTCTACTTTGATGGAGCCTCATCAATAAGGAGCTCCAGCAAATCAAGCATCCCGCAGATAAAAGCAGAGATATGATTGGTGTTCATCACACCATCGATGGGAACCCTACGACGTTCTTTTGCTCTCACCGAGCCTCGCACAAACAACGAGGCTGAGTATGAAGCTCAGATAGCTGGTCTGCAGCTCGCCATAGAAATGGAAATCCTTCGGCTATGAGTCTACGGTGATTCCCAGCTTATCGTCAACCAAGTAAGCGGCGATTATAAGATATACAAACTCGAGTTAGCTTGCTATAGAAGTCGGGTGGTGGAGCTCATGAAACAGTTCATCCACATTGAATTAATGAGAGTTCCTACGGCGTTGAATAGAAAAGCTGACGTACTCGCTTGCTTAGCCAAGGAGCTGGCTGATCCCGATATAGATAAGATTCTGATAACAGTCAGAAGCCGGGAAATTCTACCTCCAGTATCTTTGCGTGAAGAAGGAAGCGTAGAACAAGAGAACAATCATGCCGAAGAAGCTCAGATCATTCAAGACGAGTCTAATTGGAGAGAACCCTTCATTGAGTACCTCCGATACGACAAGCTGCCCGAAAAAAAATCTGCGAGGATTCAGCTGAAGAAGAGAGCTCTCCGATACGTGTTTGTAAATAATACGCTATACCGCGGATCATATGACTAACTCTCGCTCAGGTGTCTGTCATCGCTCGAAGCCCAAAAAGTCATGAAAGAAGTTTACTCAGGCGTCTGCGGAGCTCACCAGTCTGGCCCCAAAATGGGGATTCAAATCAAACGGCTTGTATATTACTTACTTACCATGATAAGGGATTGCGAAGAGTATGCAAAGAGATGTCATCTTTGCCAAATTTACGGTGACTTCAATCACAAGAATCCCAATCCGTTGCATCCTACGGTGGCGTCATGGCCCTTCGAAGTTTGGGGCACCGACATAGTTGGTCCAATCGATCCTCCGTCATCTAAACGCCACCGGTTCATATTGGCCGCAACTGACTACTTCTTCAGGTGGGCTGAAACTGTCCCGCTAAAAGAAGCCAAGGCAGAAGATATTCTGACGTTCTTCCGGCCTAATATTCTATACCGCTTCGGTACACTGAGAAGAATCATATCTGACAACGGGCCTTCTTTCAAGAGCTTCAAAGTCTCCAGGTTCGCTACTCAGCACAAGATAGACTGAAGATATTCCTCCATCTATAATCCAAGAGCCAATGGGCAAGCCAAAGCCTTCAATAAAACTCTATGCAGGCTCCTGAGAAAAAATGCTTCAGCCAACAAAAGAGACTGGAATCTCAAGCTTCACGAGGCGTTGTGGGCATATCGTATCATGCACCGCACTCCAACTCAGTTCACTCTATACTTACTACTTTTCGGAGTGGAGGCGATCCTCCCCCTCAAAATCGAAATTCCAAGCCTAAGGATGGTTGTCCAGCATGATTTGACAGAAGAGGAAAACGCCCTCCTTCGGCTCGAAGAGCTCGATGCCCTCGAAGAAAAGAGGCTCGCGGTACAACAAAATCTGGAGCTGTACCGAGCCCAAATATCATGGGCCTATGACAAGATGACCCGTTTCCGTGCTTTCAAGAAAGGCGAATTGGTGTTGGTCCTCAGAAGACTGATCATCCCCAATCGACATGCCAAGGGAAAATTCAATCCAAACTGGGAATGTAACGACTCTGTTTATAATGTACAAAATTTGTTTAAAGTTAATATACTAAATGGAGTATTTGCAACCCTATGTATGCTATAAGTATTTGAATTGTTTTAGAACAGCAAGAAACAACTTGTAGCTCATTGATAAAGCCTTGCACTGCTGTGACATGGCCCCTGTGTTCAAATCCTCCCGCTACATATTATTTTTATTGATTTTCTTTTAAATTTTGTGGAAGCCCAAAATTTTACACGTAAAAATGAAAAGTCATATTAAATAAACATGTGGAATATGTTATATAAACAGAAGAGAACATGTGACAGCAATCCCACACCCCACCTCACCAAGATGGCCGGCGAAGATCATCCCCAGACCGGCGCCGCCGGGCCCCCCCGTCCCTAATGCCTTCAATTTTTTATCCCGACACCCTTTGGCCTACCCCACTAACCCTAGTCTGTTTGTTTTTCCTGCACATTAACAGAGAATTAAAATGAGCTTTAAAATCAAATTTTAATACATTTTAATTCTCATGTTTAATACCCTAAACCCTAATTCTATCCTATAAATACCACCCAACACCCTAGCCCTCTCCATTCTGAATTTTTTTTTATCAAAACTCTCAAAATTTTCTAAGTCTAAAAAGTTGTACAAGTGGAGTAGCTCAAGGTCAAGTTCCGACAACGATTCGGGACAAATCCTGCGACACCGCGACTCCACGAAGCCATCAAACGTTCCCTCAACCTCACTTCTCTTCTCCAAACTTGTAAGTCCCCTCTACTCTCTTCTTTTCACCTCTCAAAACTTCTTCTTTTCAATAATGTCGGTAAGTAAAGTTATACCGACATTCATCTCCAAAACTTCTTAAACTAACAATTTTTCTTAAGAACTATTTATCTAAATCATTGTACTTAGTTTGTTAAACATTAAACTATAATTAGAAACAAATTTAAATTCAAAACTCTATATAAAAAACACTTTTATTGCACTTTTACGGTTAAATACCACAAACTATCTATTCGACATTACTTCATCATATAACTCATATTACCTTTAGAAAACTCACGAGGTAATGACCTACCTTATTACAACACTTATCATGACATAGAACGATTGCCTCTTTACAATATTTTTGGGACCAAAACAATTTTACGATAAAATACCCTAAACTATTAAAAACCGTATTCTTTAAGATTGTTTTAATTAAATTCCATACAATTATGTCCTTACAACCCATTTTGGGGAATCCGATTTGGTTGGTGCGGGTTATTGCATATTCATCGGACTAGTAGGGCGAGATGCAGACCTCCTCAAAGAGCATACGATCTCGATATAATTTTTATTACAATTTTTAAGAAAACGTGATTTCTATTTAATAAATAAATTCTATTTTTAATATATATATAAATATTATCAAAATATCTATTTTAAATATATTTAATAATTGCATGTTTTCTAAATCAAAAGAAAAGAATCACAAAAGTTCATGAAAATACCCTCGAAATCAATACAAGTCAAATTACATGAAAATACCATATACTATTCAATTTAAGTTTATATCCACTAGATTATCTCATCACTTTTAAAATTACATCTATGAAAACCCTAAAGACGACAATTAAATACTTGAGCTTTAATTTGAAAATATATCAAAACTATTTTTCATAAACCCCCCTCAAGTTTATTAATTTACAATAATGACTCTAGTAAACATAGGTTTAAGCGGGATCAATTCTCTTGAGCCTTACGGAGCCGGAGAAAGTGGGTGCTTGCCTATTTAAGGTAGACAACTAAAACGGGGTTATCAATGGTAATTGGCTTGGAAAAAGTCACAAATCCTGCCGTCCATGTGCAGTAGTTACCAATAACTCCAAAACTAATTCAAGACTTCAATTCTGTTTAAGTGTCTGACTCAGACAGAGTCTCAGTTTAATCCGAATATAATCCATACTTGATATAATTCCATTACAATTGAATCTATCTATATCAACATGACTTGATTTGACCGAACCATGGGTATACATTGACTTGTCTACATGACTATCCGTTTATATTCTTATCCGTTTACATGAACAATTGATATCATGGTTTCGGCAAGTCTTATATTTATAAATCACCATAAAACAATACAATAATACATTACGGGGTTTAAAGGGGTAGATTGGTATGGAATGTGTTTAAAGTGGCATGAGACGGTCACTTTAATACACCTAACCTGAATATCCGTTGCCGTTGTCCCGTGGGTTTTGACGAGACCTTGTACTCCTTATACCATAGTCTACGGGGTAAGCTGGACTCCTCTCGTATACACTGACATATTCTGTACCAAGCTACAAATAACTGCGTTAACATAACTATCAACATTATACCAGTTATATTCTCATTACCTGTTCAGTATATTTCCTTTCTTTTTGGGACTTACCGAGCGATTGTTCGCTGAAGACATTCATTTTCTATTTTTTCTTTAGAATGTTGTCAGGAGGACCCGACTCTCTGGAGATCGAGCCCAGATCAGAAGACTTGGAGCAGTTCGTCGACGACCCAGAGCTCTAGACACTTGTATATACTTTTATTTTCAGTTTCATGCCATTGTTTAGGCATTGCTTTCCCGTCTTGTATTTACTTTCCAGCATTGTATTGTAAAGAATGTTTAATAAATAAAAAGTTTCTGTTTATTTAAATCTCATGTCTTCCTTGGGTACATTTACATTATATTGCTTATATACGCTTAGCGTGTTTACTTCTGAGTAAATACGTCGTGTGACTCGTTACGTCTCCTTATCGTACTCTAGGAAGCGGGGCGTGACAGGTTTTTGTTGGCGGCCCATGCAGGTCAGTTCTGCATGAAAACCTAAGCAATATAACAAAAGAATTATAAGACTCAGCAACTAAACATTCTTTATATTTCATATTCCTTGAATCTATCCTAACCCTATTTTTCTTTCAAGGTTATGGATTCCCCGAACAATACTAGCACCAACGTGATCGACAACACCACACCACCACCTGTTCTACTTACACATACCTGTTGGGGTAAAAATTTACACCCCGGTTGACCAAGTCAAAATCCAAGTCAACCCCAAGCCAAGTGGGCCCAAGCCCAGACCCAGTGGGCCCATGCCCGAGTCGAGCCCGAACATGAAGCGGCCGGCCTCCTCCACGCCAAGATAAAATTTTTGTAATAAATAATTTTGTTGCATTTTCTTTTATTTTATTTTATGGATAAATGTAAGAAAATGGGCATAAAAGCCAAATTTTTGTAAAGCCCATGGCTTATGTGCAAAAAGAAATGGCACATGAGCCATGAAATAGGCAAAATGCCATTTTGTGAAGCCCAAGGGGCTATGTGTAAAGTGTATAGCCTATAAAGGCAAAGATAGTGAAATATCTCAACAACTTTTTTCTCTCTCCAGAAATTTCTAGATCTGAGATCTCTTTCTCCTTCTTCAAGGTTCCAAAACCTTCTTCTTTCTCTTGAATTAAATCAAGAGTTTTACTCTTCCTTTTTCAAAACTAAATAGTTTTCCACCACAAAACCCACAAAGGGGAACTTGGATCTGCCATCAGATCTTAAAAAGGAGAGATTTTGAGATTTTACATCTCTTGATCCTCAAGATCCAGCAAGCAACAGGAGGAAGAAGAAGAACCCTTCCATTAACCCAACAAAAAAAAAACACACACTCAGGAGTCTAACTCCTCTTTGATTTCTCTTCAGAGAAATCTTTTTAGGCTAAAAGCCTGTTGTGTGCGCAAGTCGTCCGCGTGCCGACACGTGGCGCGCGCGCTTGCGCAACTGCGCAAGTGCGCAAGTCGCCCGCGTGCCGACACGTGGCGCGCGCGCTTGCGCAACTGCGCAAGTGCGCAAGGCGCCCGCGTGCAGTCACGTGGCGCGCGCGCTTGCGCAACTGGCGCGCGCGCTTGCGCAACTGCGCAAGTGCGCAAGGCGCCCGCGTGCAGTCACGTGGCGCGCGCGCTTGCGCAACTGCGCAAGTGCGCAAGGCGCCCGCGTGCCGACACGTGGCGCGCGCGCTTGCGCAACTGCGCAAGTGCGCAAGTCGCCCGCGTGCCGACACGTGGCGCGCGCGCTTGCGCAACTGCGCAAGTGCGCAAGTCGCCCGCGTGCCGACACGTGGCGCGCGCGCTTGCGCACCTGCGCATCCCTTGGATGTCTTTTCCCCCTCTTTTGTGTACATATATACACATATACATATGTATACAAATTTATACATACACGTACTCCACGACACTGTCCCTGTTAGAAAAAAATTTCTAACGGGGCGCTGCCCCGCACCCCGCAAGGGGGCTGCTAGCCCCCTTGACCCCCAGCCCGCTATCCGGGTAGCGGGACCCCCGTAAAAACTCTGCGTGGCTCCCGATATATCCAAAACCCCCCCTTTCAGAACAGAACACACGCACACTGCACATTGAATTCGCATGACCAGTTTAACCCGTTAATCGGAGGTTCCCTCGCCCCAAAGGCGAGGGGTAATTAACGGCAGCTTAGTCCGCGGCTGCCGGAGATTCGGATCCCCACAATCATTAAACCCCGGCCTACCCTAGGCAGGGGGAATCTGTAGTACGCCTGACAAGCGTGCGCGTATTCCCATCTCAATGGGGTGACGAAAAACACCCTACAGATTCTGGCACGCCCGGTGGGACCCTTCTCTCCTCCCATATTTCGGGTTAAACGTTCATGCGAACTCAATCAATATACATATCGATTGCCTATACTGAAATGATGTTCTTTTTTCCGTGCAGCAATCAACCTTCAACGACAATGTCTTCCCAGACGAATTCAACTTCCAAAGCGACCCCGATTCCATACGTGGTCAAGATCAACGCTCGTGTGGTTCTCCCTGCAAGCCTCAGTCGACAGTGGGAGGAACCGCCCCGCCAGTTTGGCTCCGTCATCATCTACCCTGCTGGAAGCGCTCATCTGGCGGAAATCCCGGCGGAACAGGTGGTCAAGCCGGTCCCAAGGGGCAAGAGGCCGAATGTCGTGATCGCCAAGGCACCACAACCGAAACTCAAGACGGTGTGTGAACGATTCTCTGGTGCTCCAGCGGGGGGCAAGAACTCCGGTACAAAGGGCAACATCCAATGTTGCGGACGAGCTCACGCGATTACTCCAACAAATGCACAATCGAGCGTATCTCCAAGGCCTTCCATCGCCCGGTCTGCGACGTCTTCCCAAAGAGTTGAAGTCTGCCAGGTGCTTAGAACAGAAAAGTTAAGGCAGAAGCGGCTCAGGTATCGAGCCAACAAGAGGGCCAAGGCTTCGGCCAAATGGAATCGTGTGAAGTTCCAAGTGCAGGGTTGCCCGGCGACGACGGCCGAGTCGGACGTAAGAATCAGCAATTCCTTCGAGCCTCTGAAGTGGGTTCAGAAAAACGCCATGACCGCCAGAATCAAGAAGACAGCGGTCCGAACAGTGCCACAAAGAGACGTGTCCCGGCCCCAACGGAAGAAGTATGACACTGTCTCATCAAGAGTCTATCAAGCGCTTTGTGCCGCACGAAAGCAGCAGGGAAAACCCAGAAAAGATGCGCCAGCACCATTCAAGAACCTGGTTAGGCCAGCCGCCTTCAATCGACTACCAGCTACCGAAGCAAGGGGGTCAAGACAGCGATCCACGAAATCAACTGCCAATGATAGAAAGACGGACGGATATATCATCCATACGGTCTATATGGCGGGCGGGCGCCCCAGCGACAACCTTCGCAGCAAAAGCAAGGACGGAGCCACCACATCCCAAGCTCAATCTAGCCCGAATGTGGTTGCCGCTGCCCAAGAACAGCCGCCCCTGCTGGATGAAGAAAACCCTCTCGATGAGGATGATAGGCAGAAAGACCCCTCGGTCCATGCAGAGTCAAGCTCGGACAGCGAGGAAGAGCCGACTTTCCGCCCTAGGACTGCGGAGCAAGAGCTGCTTCAAGAACTTCGAAAACAGCTCAGGAGCAAAGATAAAGAGATGGCCAAGCTCTATTCGAAGATTGACGACTTAACGAACGTGGTGATGCAGCTTACGGCTCAAATTGCTCGAGCGCCTCCTAATCAAGCACAAGCCGCTACTAATCAGCCGGGTGATGACAATCCGAGGCAGCCAATGCCTGTTCCTTTGGGACCAAGACTGGTCGAGCCAAATGAAAGCCGGCTACATTCCGCTTCTGGGGACGCCTTGGCCCCAGATAGCACCATCCCGCTAACACAGGATCGGATAATGGATTTGGTCACCAGCAAGGTTAAAACATTGGTGGCCGAAGCTGAAGCTCAGAAAGAAATCGGCAGTAGTGGGCGGCCATATCCCGCGCAGTACGATCTGATTGAGTTCCCAAGCGGCTACGTCATTCCTAAGTTCGGAAGATTTGATGGAACGGGGAATGCAAACCAGCACGTCGCCCACTTCAAAGCATCGTGCGGAAATACAGGGGGCAATGACGCGCTCCTTCTTCGTCAGTTTGTCAACAGCCTGACCGGCGTCGCCTTCGACTGGTATGCGAGTATACCGGACGGGTCCGTCATTACCTTTGCCCAAATGGAGTCCCTGTTTCGGCAAAGGTTCATGAGTGTCAGTGATAAAATCTCCATTGCCGACCTTGTGAGGACTAAGCCGGGGAAGAATGAAAGCAACACCGACTTTATCGCCCGATGGCGTAATCTCACAGTCAAATGCGAACCGCCGCTGGAGCAGGACCAGTCCGTCAGCCTTCTCATTGGGAACCTCAGCAATTGGATGGTCCCATTCTTGTGTACAGCGGGCCTCAAGACATTTCAGGAGCTAACCAAGAAAGTCCAAATGCTGGAACGCTCAAAGCAAGAGTCCCCGCCGGACACTCAGAGAGACAAAACTTGGAAAAGCAAGCGGGACGACAACCGTAGAAGCGGGAGTTCCAGCAGTACCAATGTCTTCAATGCGTCCGACAATGAAGAAAAGCGAAAGGCGGCCGAATCCAAAACTAACCGGTCTCGAAAGCCATTGCTGGGAGGAGATGGGCCTTCCCTAGAGGAGAAAAAGAACAAGGTTTACTCTTTCAGGAGGGACAAAGTCCGCAAGATATTTAAAGATGCCTTGAACAACGGCCTCCAATTGCCGGAGTCAAAAAGACCCCAAGAAGCAAAAATGACCGACAATCCTCTGTATTGCCCGTACCACCGAGTAGTGAGCCATGCGATCGAGGATTGCTATATCTTCAAGGATTGGGTCGAGAAGCAGTACAAGGCTGGAGAGATCGAGCTGTCCAAAAGCGTGTTGGTGAACAATCAAGTTGCGACCGCCAACTTTATACAGACAGAAGTTGAAGCCTTCTGGGAACAGACAGCTGAACCCGCTGCCCCGACAAACGAAACCGACTCATCGCAGCCTCCGTGGAGTACGCACATATCTAATAAGACGAAGAAGCTGCTAAAGCTACTTCAGAAAGAACCCAGGACGGAATGGGAAGGGCAAAAGAAGCCTACCAGTCCAGCTGCCTATGCGGCTCCATCAGGCTCAAAATCCAAGAAGCTGAAGAAGAAGAAAAGTGCAGCTCGGCGCGAAAAAGAGTCTGCAGGGAGATCAACCATTCAAAAATATATCGATTCTCTCGAAGAATATGAACAAAAGGAAAGAACATTGATTCAATTGAAGGAGTTCTTCCCTGTACAAGCGGCTGAAATTCTGGAGGAGTTAGAAGAAGACTCCAATAAAGAGATCCCAGCAGTGACCTGCTACGCCATCCATCTTGGCAGCGACTCCGAGGATGATCTTTGTTTTCCCGAAGAGGATGAGGAGCTCGCCACAACGACCAATCAAATCCAGCTCAGAAGCGGCAGGGCTCTACCGCCGAATCAGGGCAACGCCCCAAAAGGGAAGGAAAAACAAGTCGCTAATGAAGAAGATGGCAGAGAACCGGCTGATGAAAACATAAGTCCTTCCTCGGTGGACTATAATGTCTTGGCGCATCTCCGGAAGCTTCCGTCTCTCCTGAGCATCTATGACGCCTTGGTCCTATCTAAGGAGCTTAGAGATGTTCTCATCCACGCTCTACAAAACCCCGAGCGGTATCAGGCCCACTTTGCGGAAATTAATATGAAAGAAGCCCAGCACGCTTTGCATGCCGCCGCAGTCACGTTTAAGGATGAAGACTTGCTACTGGGAACGGCTGAGCATAATCGGCCGCTTTACGTGACCGGGTACAGCGACGGAGATCGAATTAATCGCATATTGATTGATCCGGGGTCCTCAGTGAACATCATGAACTTGCGAACTCTGAAGAGTTTATCAATGGACGTCCGACATCTGTCAAGGGAAAGGATTGTCATTCAAGGCTTCAACCAAAATTGCCAGCAAGTTCTGGGGTCCATAGCTTTGCCAATCAAATTCGGGGATCTGCAAACTGAAGCTAAGATATACGTGATCGACGCCGACACGTCTTATAAGATTCTCTTGGGGCGGCCGTGGCTCCACGATTACGGCATCATTCCATCAACTCTCCATCAATGCATGAAGTATACTAAAAATGGCGAAGAAAGACGCATTGACGGAGACATCCAGCCGTTCGGTGTGCATGAAGTCCGCTATGAAGATTCTCGGTACTTTATGAACCACCAAAATGCTAAGCCACAACTGACTGAAGATAGACCGGCCCCAAGACCCAAAAGCAAATCTGCGCCGGTTGTCACTTTCAAAAGTAAAAACGCCCAAGTGCGCCCGCATTTCGGTAGCGACACTGACGAGTCCGACGCTGGAAGCCCGTCCTCCCATAAAACTCGTCCTCGTTTCGGCAGCGATACAGACGAATCTGTTACTGAAGGCCCATCTAGCAGCAAAGTCCGCCCTCGTTTTGGCAGCGACACTGAAGAGTCGGAGGAAGAGGACCTGCCGTGCAACAGCGATGCAGATTGGACCCCTATGCAACAAGAGAAACTACGAGAGACCTTCGAAGTTGCAGAAGGGTCCCTAGCCGTGACAAGGGTACCAGAGCAAATGTGCAAAGAGCTCGATGCATTATCAATCTCCACCGTGGACCAGCTGAAAACTTTCTACGTTCCCGGGAGGAAAAGTGGACAGAAGGGCATCCTGTTTTATGGGTCAAACCCCGTTGTGCACCCGGACGATCTTTCTGTCGCGTGCCTTCCCTATGAGAGAGGCATAAGAGCCGTCCTCAATCCCAGATACTATGCGCCCGAGATGCGGGAATACTTTAAGAAGTGCGGATGCCGGTTATATCAAATGGAGTCCGAAGCAAAGTTTTACGAAGGGCTATGGCATCCGCCCCAGGTCCGAGCACTCATCGATGGACGAATTCCAGATAGACGGGGCATAGGCTACATTCAACCTGATTCCAAAGCATGCTACATGATCCATGTTGGTGAGGCCAGCGAAAGATCAAATGATGACGACGAGATAGCCGAGCCAGAAGAAGCTCCTCAAGAGCTCGAAGATGGCGGGCAAGCAACCTTTGACGAGCTAACCGAGATTGACTTAGGAACGCCCGATAATCCAAGGCCGACCTATATCAGCTCGCTCTTGTCAGAGGAAATGAAAGCGCAGATAATCGCCCTGCTGCATGAGTTCGTCGACTGCTTCGCGTGGACATACAAAGAAATGCCTGGCCTTTCACCTGAAGTGGCCGTACATAAGTTGGCTATATCTCCTGATGCTAAGCCAGTCAAACAAGCTCCTCGAAGAATGAGAAGGGAACTAGAAGAAAAGGTCATCGAGGAAACTAAGAAGCTCATCGATGCCGGCTTCATCAGGGAAGAGAAATATGCAGACTGGATCGCATGCATAGTCCCAGTGAAGAAGAAAAATGGGCAGATCCGAGTCTGTGTCGATTTCAGGGACCTCAATAAGGCATGTCCTAAAGATGACTTCCCGCTACCGGTCATGGAAATGATGGTCGATGACACCTCAAATTACGAACTGTTCACCTTTATGGACGGCTCGTCTGGATATAATCAGATCAAGATGTCGCCTGAGGATGAGAAGCACACAGCATTTCGAACCCCGATCGGAATATATTGCTACAAGGTAATGCCATTCGGACTGAAGAACGCAGGTGCTACATATCAAAGGGCAATGACCAATATCTTTGATGACCTGATCCATAAAGTCGTCGAATGCTATGTTGATGATCTGGTCGTCAAGACTAAAGCCAAGGCCGATCATATCCAAGATCTCAGGACCGTTCTCACCAGACTGAGGGAATACGATCTGAAGATGAATCCTCTGAAGTGCGCCTTTGGCGTGTCATCGGGAAAATTCTTGGGCTTCATAGTCCGACATCGAGGGATCGAAGTTGACCCGTCGAAGATAAAGGCCATCATAGAGATGCCCCCTCCGAAGAGTCTGACGCAGCTAAGATCTTTTCAAGGCAAGCTTGCTTATATACGGAGGTTTATCTCAAATTTATCAGGGAGATGCAGGCCCCTCTCAAAGCTCATGAAGAAAGGAGCTCCTTTTATCTGGGATGCCGAATGTCAAGCAGCTTTCGAAAGCATCAAACAGTACTTGTTGCACCCTCCAGTGCTGGCCGCTCCTATTCCAAATAAACCGCTGATTCTTTACACTGCCGCGCTGGACGAGTCACTCGGTGCGCTCCTTGCCCAGAATAATGAGGAGGGAAAAGAAAATGCCCTCTACTACCTCAGTCGAACTCTAGTCGGGGCGGAACACAACTACTCCCCAATCGAAAAGCAATGCCTGGCTCTGATATTTGCTGTGAAGAAGCTGAGGCACTATCTGCTCGCTCATCGGGTTATGCTGATCTCCAAGGTTGACCCGCTCAAACACTTGATGACCAAAGCAAGCCTAGCCGGCAGAATGGCAAGATGGGCTGTCATGCTACTTGAGTTTGACATAGTTTACACTCCTCAGAAAGCAGTAAAAGGGCAAGCTCTTGCAGACTTTCTCGCTGCTCATCCCATACCAGAAGGGTCGCCACTAAATTGTGAGTTACCCGACGAACAAGTGCTGCATCTCGAGAATGACGAGCCATGTTGGGAGCTCTACTTCGATGGGGCCTCATCGATAAGAACCTCCAGTAAATCAAGCGTCCCGGAGATAAAAGCAGGGATAGGATTGGTGTTCATCACACCATCAATGGGAACCCTACGGCGTTCTTTTGCTCTCACCGAGCCTCGGACAAACAATGAAGCTGAGTATGAAGCTCTGATAGCTGGTTTGGAGCTCGCCATAGAAATGGAAATCCGTCGGCTACGAGTTTACGGTGACTCCCAGCTCGTCGTCAACCAAGTAAGCGGCGACTATAAGATATACAAACCCGAGTTAGCTCGGTACAGAAGCCGGGTGGTGGAACTCATGAAACGGTTCACTTATATCGAACTAACAAGAGTCCCTAGAGCATTGAACGGAAAAGCCGATATACTCGCTCGCCTAGCCAAGGAGCTGGCTGATCCTGACATGGACGAAATTCTGATCACAGTCAGGAGCCGACAAATTCTACCCCCAGTCTCTCTACGAGAAGAGGAAAGCGCGGAACAGAAGAGCAGTCCTGCGGAAGAAGCTTCGATCATCCAAGACGCGCCCGATTGGAGAGAACCCTTCATAGAGTACCTCCGATACGACAAGCTGCCCGAAGAAAAATCTGCGAGGATTCAGCTGAAGAAAAGAGCTCTCCGATACGTGTTTGTAAATGACACGTTATACCGCAGGTCATACGACCAACTATGGCTCAGGTGTCTGTCATTGGCCGAAGCCCAAAAGGTCATGAAAGATGTCCACTCGGGCGTTTGCGGTGCTCACCAATCTGGCCCCAAGATGCGACTTCAAATCAAACGGCTTGGGTATTACTGGCCCACCATGATACGGGATTGCGGAGAGCATGCAAAGAAATGTTATATCTGCCAAATTCACGGTGATTTTATTCACAAGCATCCCAATCCATTGCATCCTACAGTGGCGTCGTGGCCCTTCGAAGTCTGGGGCACCGACATTGTTGGCCCAATTGATCCTCCGTCATCCAAAGGCCATCGGTTTATACTGGCCGCGACAGACTACTTCTCCAGATGGGCTGAAGCTGTCCCGCTAAAAGAAGTTAAGACAAAGGATATTCTGACATTCTTCCAGCATAATATTCTATACCGCTTCGGTACACCAAGAAGAATCATTTCTGACAACGGGCCTTCTTTCAAGAGCTTCAATGTCTCAAGGTTCGCTACTCAGCACAAGATAGACTGGAGATATTCCTCCATCTATAATCCAAGAGCCAATGGGCTAGCCGAAGCCTTCAATAAGACTCTATGCAAGCTCCTGAGGAAAAATGCTTCAGCCAACAAGAGAGACTGGAATCTCAAGCTTCACGAGGCATTGTGGGCATATCGTACCACGCACCGTACTCCAACTCAGTCCACTCCATACTCATTGCTCTTCGGAGTGGAGGCGGTCCTCCCCCTCGAAGTTGAAGTTCCGAGCTTAAGAATGGCCGTCCAACATGAGTTGACGGAGGAAGAAAACGTGCTCCTTCGACTGGAAGAACTCGATGCCCTCGAAGAAAAGAGGCTCGCGGTGCAGCAAAATCTGGAGCTATACCGAGCCCAAATGTCACGGGCCTATGACAAGATAACCCGTCTCCGCGCTTTCAAGAAAGGTGAATTGGTGTTGGTCCTCAAAAGACCGATCATCCCCAATCGACATGCCAAGGGAAAATTCGAGCCGAACTGGGAAGGACCATACGTCATCGAGAAAGTGTTCGACGGAGGATCCTACCAACTAATAAGTGCCGAGGGAGAAAGGCCCATGCCACCCATCAATGGCCGATATCTCAAGAAATACTACACATGAATGCTCCAAGTCGCAGGCAAATTGAGCACATCAGCCCTACGGTCTGGATCAGACATCCTGCAAAACCGTATACAATCCACGGGCGTAAATAACCCCTATTTCTCCCAAATCCTGCCGGTGAGACTACTTTTAAAGTCCCACCAGCACCAAAAAAAAGAAAAAGAAAGAAAAAGAAAAAAAAGAAGAAGAAATAAACGGTATGTCCACAAGCAAAACGGGCACGGATGAAAACCCGAAAGGGCTCCGTGAGTAAAAACAGCAGGACTACCGGCGAGTCTGTGAAAACCCGAAAGGGCGCAAACTCGTGAAAAGAGATGAAAAACACTCGCAAAGTCCTCTCGACCTTGTGAGGAGAAAACACCTGCGTGAGATCCTTACGACTCACAATGGAGCAACACACTTAGGAATCCTTACGATTCCTAAGGAGAAAATACACCTGCGGGATCCTTACGACTCGTAGGGAGAAAATGCTTTTATGGGACCCTCACGGCCCATAAAATTGAAAAGCCTTGGGTGGTAGGGACCCAAACCTATCTCCTAAGCCATCGTTCCCCAACGGGCAACGGCAAATGATGAGTCGCTCCTGGCATCTCGCTTCAGTGTTAGCGGTGCTGATGCCGACCAAAAAACCCAAATCCCAAGTCCTCCCAAGGCAAATGATGAGTTGCTCCTGGCATTATTCCAATGCAGCAATGCTGATGCCAAACAAGATCCAAATTCCAAGTCCCCAACCCCAAAGTGGCGAATGATGAGTCGCTCCTGGTACCATATTCCAGTGCAGCGATGCAGACGCCAACCAAATTCCAAATCCCATACCCCAACGGCGAATGATGAGTCGCTCCTGGTACCACATTCCAGTGCAGCGATGCAGACGCCAACAAATCCCTGAAATCTTTCTGGCCCTACGGTCTGGATCATACATCCTGCAAAACCGTATACAATCCACGGGCGTAAAACAATCCCAATCTCTCCTAAGTCCTACCGGTGAGACCACATTCAAAGTCCCACTAAAAAAAAAATAATAATAAAAAAAAAAATAAAAAAAAAGGGGTATGTCCACAAGCAAAATGGGCACGGAGGAAAACCAGAAAGGGCTCCGTGAGTAAAAACAGCAGGACTGCCGACGAGTTTGTGAAAACCTGAAAGGGCGCAAACTCGTGAAAAGAAGATGAAATGCACTCTTAAAGTCCTCTCGACTTTGAGAGGAGGAAATTCCCGCGTGAGATCCTTACGACTCACAAAGGAGCAACACACTTAGGAGTCCCCACGACTCCTATGGAGAAAATACGCCTACGAGATCCTTTCGACTCGTAGGGAGAAAATGCTTTTATGGGACCCTCACGGCCCATAAAATTGAAAAGTCTTAGGTGATAGGGATCTAAACCTGCCTCCTAAGCCATCAGTTCTCAAATTCTCTCGGGGCAAATGATGAGTTGCTCCTGGCATTATTCCAGTGCAGCAATGCAGATGCCAAACAAAAACCAAAATCCCAAAATCCTCTCCATGACATATGATGGTTCGCTCCTGGTACCATATTCCAGTATAGCGATGCTGATGTCAACCCAATCAAAATCAGCAAGTCAGAATCCAATCTCAACACCGCAAGAAGCGGAGCAAGTCAAGTCTACCCCTGACACTGCAAGAAGCAGAGCAAGTCAAATCAAGCATCGACCGTCCAAGTCGCTAAAAGGGCAGCACCGACCGTCCAAGTCGCAAAAAGGGCAGCATCGACCGTCCAAGTCGCTAAAAGGGCAGCAACGACCGTCCACGTCGCAAAAAGGGCAGCACCGACCGTCCAAGTCGCTAAAAGGGCAGCAACGACCGTCCACGTCGCAAAAAGGGCAGCATCGACCGTCCAAGTCGCTAAAAGGGCAGCAACGACCGTCCACGTCGCAAAAAGGGCAGCACCGACCGTCCAAGTCGCAAAAAGGGCAGAACCGACCGTCCAAGTCGCAAAAAGGGCAGCACCGACCGTCCAAGTCGCAAAAAGGGCAGCACCGACCGTCCGAGTCGCTAAAAGGGCAGCACCGACCGTCCACGTCGCTAAAATGGCAGCACCGACCGTCCAAGTCGCAAAAAGGGCAGAACCGACCGTCCACGTCGCTAAAAGGGCAGCATCGACCGTCCAAGTCGCAAAAATGGCAGCATCGACCGTCCACGTCGCTAAAAGGGCAGCAACGACCGTCCACGTCGTAAAAAGGGCAGCACAGGATTCCTACAAAGCGGGAACCAGATCACTCCGGGCCAGGGAAACGTCTATCACGGACACTCCGTCTCAGAGACATGTCAAGCAACGACCGTCCATGTCGTAAAAAGGGCAGTGCCAGCTTCCCAAAAGGTGGGAACCAAATCAAGCCGCCTCCACGTGAAAGAAAATCCATCAATTTCATGCACACGACCTACATATGTGGTGTGCATTTATTGATGGGGGGCAATTTGTTGGGGTAAAAATTTACACCCCGGTTGACCAAGTCAAAATCCAAGTCAACCCCAAGCCAAGTGGGCCCAAGCCCAGACCCAGTGGGCCCATGCCCGAGTCGAGCCCGAACATGAAGCGGCCGGCCTCCTCCACGCCAAGATAAAATTTTTGTAATAAATAATTTTGTTGCATTTTCTTTTATTTTATTTTATGGATAAATGTAAGAAAATGGGCATAAAAGCCAAATTTTTGTAAAGCCCATGGCTTATGTGCAAAAAGAAATGGCACATGAGCCATGAAATAGGCAAAATGCCATTTTGTGAAGCCCAAGGGGCTATGTGTAAAGTGTATAGCCTATAAAGGCAAAGATAGTGAAATATCTCAACAACTTTTTTCTCTCTCCAGAAATTTCTAGATCTGAGATCTCTTTCTCCTTCTTCAAGGTTCCAAAACCTTCTTCTTTCTCTTGAATTAAATCAAGAGTTTTACTCTTCCTTTTTCAAAACTAAATAGTTTTCCACCACAAAACCCACAAAGGGGAACTTGGATCTGCCATCAGATCTTAAAAAGGAGAGATTTTGAGATTTTACATCTCTTGATCCTCAAGATCCAGCAAGCAACAGGAGGAAGAAGAAGAACCCTTCCATTAACCCAACAAAAAAAAAAACACACACTCAGGAGTCTAACTCCTCTTTGATTTCTCTTCAGAGAAATCTTTTTAGGCTAAAAGCCTGTTGTGTGCGCAAGTCGTCCGCGTGCCGACACGTGGCGCGCGCGCTTGCGCAACTGCGCAAGTGCGCAAGTCGCCCGCGTGCCGACACGTGGCGCGCGCGCTTGCGCAACTGCGCAAGTGCGCAAGGCGCCCGCGTGCAGTCACGTGGCGCGCGCGCTTGCGCAACTGGCGCGCGCGCTTGCGCAACTGCGCAAGTGCGCAAGGCGCCCGCGTGCAGTCACGTGGCGCGCGCGCTTGCGCAACTGCGCAAGTGCGCAAGGCGCCCGCGTGCCGACACGTGGCGCGCGCGCTTGCGCAACTGCGCAAGTGCGCAAGTCGCCCGCGTGCCGACACGTGGCGCGCGCGCTTGCGCAACTGCGCAAGTGCGCAAGTCGCCCGCGTGCCGACACGTGGCGCGCGCGCTTGCGCACCTGCGCATCCCTTGGATGTCTTTTCCCCCTCTTTTGTGTACATATATACACATATACATATGTATACAAATTTATACATACACGTACTCCACGACACTGTCCCTGTTAGAAAAAAATTTCTAACGGGGCGCTGCCCCGCACCCCGCAAGGGGGCTGCTAGCCCTCTTGACCCCCAGCCCGCTATCCGGGTAGCGGGACCCCCGTAAAAACTCTGCGTGGCTCCCGATATATCCAAAACCCCCCCTTTCAGAACAGAACACACGCACACTGCACATTGAATTCGCATGACCAGTTTAACCCGTTAATCGGAGGTTCCCTCGCCCCAAAGGCGAGGGGTAATTAACGGCAGCTTAGTCCGCGGCTGCCGGAGATTCGGATCCCCACAATCATTAAACCCCGGCCTACCCTAGGCAGGGGGAATCTGTAGTACGCCTGACAAGCGTGCGCGTATTCCCATCTCAATGGGGTGACGAAAAACACCCTACAATACCGTTGTAGCTCCGATCAACGAGCAGACGGTACCGCTCGAGGCAATTAAGAGCTTCCTGGAAGGACAGCAGCAACAGACTGCCATACTAATGAGCTGCCCAGAAGCAGAAGCATCTGGAGTGAAGCAATTCCGGGCACTGCATCCGAAGCAATTTTCTGGAAAAGAGAGCCTTTTGGAAGCAGAAGAATGGGCTCAATCAATTGAGGACGATCTGGCAGCAGCACAAGTGCCAGACATTGCTTGGGTAAGGGTTGCGAAGCTGCAACTTACTGATAACGCCCGAGTATGGTGGAAGGCGGAAGAAAGCCGTCTTGCCCAGCCGATCGAATGGAAGACATTTCGTGACATGTTCGACGCGAAGTATTTTCTAGAGACTGCCCGATTCGATATGGAGCAGCAATTCATCCACCTACAATAAGGCTCTATGTGGAGCAAATCAGTGGATGAGTATGATGCCGAGTTCACCATGTTGAGCAGGTTTACGGCCCATCTCATACCGACTGCTGAGATCAGGACCAGACGATTTCAGCAGGGGTTGGACCCGGAGATCCAAGCAGCTCTAGCTACAGAGGATTTTCCAACCCACGATTTGGCTCTGAAAGCCGCCCGTCGATACGAGGCAGTAGTGAAGGCAGACCCCAATCTGCCGGTATGAAACGCCCTGCTATTCAGATAGCAGGAGGAGCCTTGTAACACCCGAGCCTAATACTACTATTTTCTGAACTGGTTGAGCATTAAATATTACTCATTTCATTTAGCTTGCCTGTTTGACACTTACCGTGAAATTTTATCTGGCTAAGTCATTTCTGCACATAACAAATTTTAGTATCTAAAATGAAATTAAAAATATCCATCTTGGCCTACTCGACACCCCTAGCCTCGTGGTAGCGTCCGTGCATCGAGTTCTCGTCCCGTTCGGTGAAACGGGCGAGTTTGGACGGCTACGCTTGCGTACAGGTGTCCGACTTGGGGGTATGCTTTTTAATCATAAAACACCTCATTTTAAAATTTGGAACCCGCTTAAAATCCTATTATTTAAATTTCAAATTTTTGGACCCAAGCCGGGCGCGATTTGGAAATGTTTCATTTAGCGCCAAAATCCCAAATTAATAAAATATTCAAAACCATAATATATTCATAATCTTACTGTTAATTTAACATTTAAAAATCTTTTCAATATTCATTTAAACCCACGAATCTTTCCCCTGGCCAATCAGGGAAAGTTTAATCCGTGGGCCCCTCCATTTACTCTCTCTCTATATATCTCGTATCTCTTTCTCTCTCTCCCTCTATTTTTCTCTATCTCTCTCTCTTTCTAACTCTCTCTCTCTCTTCCCTATATATTCTTCTCCCCCTTCATTTTTTTTAAACCAAAAACACAGAACCCCTCCCCACGCGAGAAACCCATCGCGAACCAGAACCCTAGCCGCCTTCACCGTCACCGCCGCAGCCCCGACGCCGGCGCCAACGCCACCGTCGCCCTCGCCTCCGCCTCCTCGCCTCAACCGACCCTTGTTTCCTCCCCCACTCAATTGCTGCGGCCACCTGCAGAAGTTCCCTGCAGCAACCTCCTCGCCGGCGGCCCTCGTCGTCGCCTTCCGTGCCGCCGACCAACACCTCGCCATGGTTCCCTCACCATCACCCTCCTTCTCCCGGTGCACCCCCTGACCAGAACAGCGACCCCGGCTACCCCCGCGACTTCCCTGTGCTGCCTAAAACGTCGCCGGCGACCCCCTGCGCCTCCCGTGGCCGTCGCCGACGAGCCCCAACCACCTCTAAACACCTTGTAAGTGCCCCTCCACCTTTCCTTTCCTCTTCCCTTTTTCCAGAACTGAAAACAGTCGCTGGAGTTTTGCAGATCGCCGGAGACGCCGTCCTCGCCGCCGTCGATCTCGCCGTCGTCGCAAATACCCTCTGGACCAGTGAGTATTTCCCCCATCATCTTCTTCTCTGGTCTTTTCATTCTTTCCAAAGTCTTTACCCGCTTGAAACCCTAATTACTGTTTTTGTGCTCGCCGGAATCCGGCCGTGCCGGTGACGTGTCCCGACGATCCAGCGGAGTGCTCTGACCCGTGAGGTCCCTTGGTTCGTCGTTTGGGTTCAATCTGTGAACCGTGCGTCCGTCGCGTGTTTTCCCGCCGACGTTTCGTTCCGTTTTTCCCGGTTCGCGACCCGTCGAGGCAAGTATCACTTGCTACATGCTATACTATACATTTATATATGTTTTGACTCATTAAACCTGCAAAACTTAACTTGGTATAGTCGTTTCTCATTTGGTTGCAATATGACATATATCATTTTACAGTTAACATAAAATTTACAGTTTGCCAATTTAAAACTAATAACTAAGTTTACCTGTTAACCACATTTTTACTGTTTAATAGATGGTAGCCCTTACCCATGTAGTTCTATTACATTCGGACATTCGTATTCAAAGGCTTGATATAACTGTATTGCATCATCATTTAAACTATTGCACCGCTAAGGGTGCTCAAAACCTGTTAATATAATAAAACGGCTGCACTATATTACTGCACTCTTGTGATTGAATGGAACTGCTTATTGTTGTTTTAACTCATTGCTTATTTCCTGCTGTTAATACCCTGTTCGATTATATATCTGTTTGTGAGCACACCCACGATATGTTCGTACCTTGACCTGACATTGCTACATAATACACCTGACATGGTACCGTTTACTGTTGACTTGACCTGATGTACCATGACCCGACCTGTTACCTGATTCCGTGCCTAATGCCAACAAACCTGACATGCAGTCCTCATGGACCGTTCCTGTTGTCTATCCAGACAAACCTGCTTTTACCTGATCCTGTGTTGGCATTAGTTCTTGATTACTGAATACCTGACCCGACATATATAACTTGGGGGTATGGGGAAATCAAAGGTGAAACCTGACTTGTAACTCGACAGTTCACTACCTGTTCTGGTGTACACATTCTTGTTTTGTGCCTAGCGGCATGTCTCGGTTTCGGCCGAGAAT
The DNA here is from genome assembly GCA_030015575.1 of Agapanthus africanus. Classification (NCBI taxonomy): domain Eukaryota; kingdom Viridiplantae; phylum Streptophyta; class Magnoliopsida; order Asparagales; family Amaryllidaceae; genus Agapanthus; species Agapanthus africanus. The sequence goes on along the minus strand of CM057338.1, from coordinate 268,589,237 downwards.
ATTGTGGCCGTGGTCCTGGGTATGTACGGGATACTATCGAGTGTACACATTCCTGTTTTGTGTCTAGCGGCATGTCTCGGCTGCAGCCGAGAATATTGTGGCCGTGGTCCCGGGTATGTACGGGATACTATTGAATTACATCGACGATTCATCAATTGATTTCAAAGACTATAGACTAGAAAACCTGATAGAACAGTTTAGTTACCCACTGCACACTACCTTGTACTGCTTGTTTCACATTATTGCTTTATTCATATTTATTTTGCATTGCCTGTTACATTGTTCATATTATATTACTTGTTAACATGACGCGCTGACGTCTGGGTTTTGCATGGCCCAGATTCCGTACCACTGTCGCAGTTCGAGCAGGAGTACTTCAGCCAGCAGGCTGAGTTGTGAGTCCAGTAGTGGTTAGTTTTATTTCCTGCATTTATTTCCTGATGTGAGCCCGCATTATGGGACATACCTTTCAGTTATTTGTATTGGATCATTTGCTTCCACATTTATTTATTATTGACTCTTGTTATTCTGGATTGTGAACATGTTTTTAGATAGTTTTATCTTGTTCTTGATATCTCTACAGCCGTAATGTGACTGTGGATGGATACTTCCTACCCACAGGTAGCATGGTTGGCTATGTCACGTGCCCAATCTTGCGTACTCTGGGAAGCGGGGCGTGACAAGTCTCTTCCAGACCACCTTTTGTACCCAGGAGACCGGGAGTACCTTTCAACCGGCCCAGTCCAGTTTTCTGCTTTTATTGCAAAAGGAATGGACACTTGCCGAAGGATTGTAGGCGTGCTTATCGCCTCTGCTTAGTCTGTGGCTCATCCACACATGATATTGGGTCTTGTCCTCATAGACTCAATCAGAATTCTGCACCCAGACCGGCAATCACTTATCCGCAGCGGCCAGCTATCCAAGCATCTGCTCCTCGACTTGCTCTCCCAGCTCCACCTCCTCATGGACCTACTGCACCTCCTCCTCGTCAGTTCCATCAAGCATAAAGGAACCTACCTCAAGGACAGATGAACGGACAGAGGAATGCTCCTCCAGTAAGGAGGAATGTACCGAGGCGACAGGCTTTCACAATGACTGTGGAAGAAGCTGAAGCCACTGGCCAAGTCACACTGGTAACTTCCTATCTTTCAAATCTATTCAATACTTGTTTACATCCATATATCTTTTCCTATACCTAAAACATATCCCACAAACTTAGGTACGATCTTAGTAGCCTCACTTCCTGCACTAGCACTCTTCGATATTAGAGTATCTCATTGCTTTATGTCGCAACGGTTCGTCCGAACTCATGCGATTCCAATCAAACCGCTCGTATCCAACTGGAATGTCAGTTCAGGGAACGACGTTCTAAAGGAAACAATGGGATACGACCTGTATCCAGTAGTCGTCTGTAGCAAAGAATTCTATGCTGACTTCAAGGTGCTGGATATACCGAACTTCGATGTAGTTTTAGGTATAGATTGGCTAGGAACTTTCTACGCTACCATCCACTATCGTCAAAGGAGGATAGTGTTCGAAATTCCAGAGCATCCGGTCTTTTATTTCAAAAGTGGAGACTGTACCCTGGAGCCTAGCACATACAAAGCAAAACCGAAGAAGGCAGTGATTGCAATTCTACATGCGGGAGAAGACATGCCAGAGGTAGTTCGAGAGTTCGACGATGTATTTCCTGAAGACATATCAGGTTTGCCTCTCGATCGAGCTCTTAAATTTGGAATTGATTTAGTACCTGGTGCACAACCGATGATCAAAGCATCGTATCGATTAACCCTGAAGGTTTGAAGGAGGTCCGTACTCAGCTGGATGAACTTCTGCAGAAAGGATGGATTCATCCTAGTACTTCAAGTTGGGGATCTCCAGTTTTGCTTGTGAATAAGAAGGAAGATTCATAAGCGCAACTATCCGACACATGATCTGGAGTTGGTAGCCGTTATCTTTGCACTCAAGATTTGGCTTCATTATCTTCTTGTAGAATGGGTAGATATCTACATAGACCATAAAAGTCTGAAGTATGTGTTTACTCAGAAAGAGTTGAATATGCGGTAGAGAAGATGGTTATAACTCATGGCGGACTTTGACATCAATCTACAATATCATCCAGGGAAGGTGAATGTAGTACCTGATGCATTTAGTCTTCAACCACTATCAATGAATCTCACCGCATAGTGGAAGCTACACCAAGATTTGCATCAGATGGAGATAGAAGTGGTCATGCCAGGCAACACTTCAAGTTTGATGAACTTACAAGTTCAGTCTATAATTGTCAATCAGATCAAAGCAGCTCAAGCAACTGATGCCAAGTTGCAAAAGATCAGAGAACAAGTAGAAAGTGGACTTCGAATAGACTTCATCATTCACGAAGATGGATCTTTGAGATACGGCAGTAGATTATGTGTACCACAAGGTCTTGTTCGGAAAGAGTTGATGAAAGAAGCTCACAGCTCTCCCTATTTAGTACACTCTGGTGGTACAAAGATCTGCGGCAACATTACTGGTGGCATGGAATGAAGCGTGAAGTAGCCAGAAGCGTAGCCAAATACTTGGTGTCACGACCCGAGAAAGGCACGTGACTGGCACTTGCATTAGGTGAAGTCTATATGACTACACCTAATACAAGTAAGCCAAAAGCCCAGAAATCTAAACCTTTTTAAGGGAAAATAGTGGAGGTGAAGTTTTGAAATAATGGTATAATGAAAACAAGTTCCTTCTACAAACATAGATAATAATTTACGAAAACGCAATGTTTATATTTAACTTGAAAACATTTTCGTCATTGAAAATTTGGGCAGCACCTACTTTGTATAACTTAACCCGAAAACGGTACAAACAATATAATATAAGACATCCCCAAGCGGGAGCTAGCTCTTCGCCAATTGGCGGAAACAACCACGCAAGTAAAGCAAATATACAACGCCGAAGGCGAGTATCAAAACTCAGAAAGAAAGCAAGAAAACTAAACATCAGGAAAACCAGAAGCAACAATAAATACATAAGCGCGACTCTAAGGCCGAAAGAATAAACAACTATGGTTTTCTAAGTCTACTAAATATACAAAGTCTGATTGATGGAGCTTTTAACTAGATACAACTGAAATAATATACAAACATATACTGGTGGTCACGATGCAAATTTATCCTACCTATCCAGCAATCACCCGAAGGAAGTGAAGTGCCGGCAAGCCGCTACGGAACCTGTAGGACCAAACCTGCAAGAAACTGTGGCACAACGGAAGTGAGTTGCCAACTCATGAGTAGAAGACATCACCGGGTAGAAACCGAATGTATGACGACCTCCTAGGTCATACAATAATATACTAATACTACAAGGGTAACAGTATAACATAAGTGTGATATCAAAGTACTCGTGTCCGTGTCATGAGTAATTATATATCATGTGCAACATGTAAGAATGCATCATCCAACGTGTGTCCAGCAACGACACACACATCATGATAAAACCGGAGTGCCCAGCACCGACACTCAAAACATCATGAAGTCCGTGTCCAACAGCGGCACATAAATCCTCAAATCTCGGGCTCCGTCAGTCCGGATTGGCCCATGGGCTCCGTCAGTCCGGATCGACCTATATCATCAAATCTCACGACTATGGTCGGTATCCTCCGGATATCCGCCGCGCCCGACATCACCGATAGGTAGTCCGCCCCTGCCAGGCTCATCGTCTACAACTCGAGCTTCTTGCCCCAGAGTACCATACCGGGCCCACCATGTACCCGAGACGGTTCATCCTACTCCTCGAATCGGGTCTCGAAAACCAACAGAAATTAGGAAAACTCATGGTGGACGACACATACATCATATCACGAGAAAATTGCAACTTGTATTTCAAAAATGATAATGAGTTTATAAAAGTCTTACGATTTCCCCCCCAAATCCAGAAATCTCATAGAAAATCCGAAATCCCAAAATCAAGAGTCAATAAGCAGTGAATATCGGCATAAGCCCACAATATTGCATAACAGAATGAACATATATATGCATGGGGTATCTAAGCAAGGAATGCAATATCTAAACTAGCACATGAGAGCAAGCATAATAATAATATGTTGAAACTACCAGCTAGTAGGTTATACCAATGAATTAATATTTTCTATAGTGTACGTGACATGGCAATTACCGATGATGATGTGTGTGAGCCGGCAAGCAAGTATACGTGGAACATACGCATCATCGGTAATGATGCTGGTGTCCTAACAGGATGGATTCATAATAGCTAAAGAAACACATGTAATAAAAATGCAATGCAACGAGAACAACATAATATAACAGGAAGGTGAATAGTAAACGTAACATAAATCAATTTACATTTCGGTGTACGAGTCATACGGTTTTAGTGTTTTTGAAATAGCACGAATCGTGGTTTTTAGAAAAGTAGGGGCTACGGTGTTTTTGAGAAAATATGTCCTTTGAAAAATCCGTAGCATCTCTCGGGTTGTCCTTTGAAAATACTCACGATTCGTTAGTTTTAAAAATAGGTATGACTCGAGCCTAGTCTAGCATCTATTTAACAACTAAGAGACCAAACTAAGGAACTCGTCGGAAGGATAAGAAAATTTACATATATTCCGAGTCGATATACCTAGTAGTCGGCGATCCAGCCTCATAGCGCCACGTACTGTATAATACATAGTACGGCATCCTCGAGTCAAGAGTGCGGATCAATCATCATATCTATACCTTGTACGGTAAAACCCATCGTACGGCATCCCCAAAATCGAGGGTAGAGTCAACTATCATATATACATCATCATTCATATGGTATCATCATCGAACAATATCATGATGAGGGACACTGTTCTAAAGTCTCGTACATTCCAATATTATCAACACATATTATCGTATGTATGAATACACATCGTCTATCGATTCATTATAATATCATATCGTATATCATACCACGACTCAAACACATATCAAAATCTCACGGCATCATGCCCGACCATATCGACTCATCTCCAAGTATCATATACCATCCTCATCTCACGTGTATATGTATATGTAGGTTTATACACACACACACACACACACACAAAATCAAGTGTGTGTGTGTGTGTGTGTGACTACATGTAACCTGTGATTCGCCTCCAAGGTAATGATCCTCTGGATAGGTCTTCCTAGATCAACCTAATCTAAGCTAAGGTCTTCCAAATAACCTACTCGCTAAGTATCCAATATCACATCCAAACTCATAATAATAATATGGTAATAACCCTATTCTGCGTTTGCGGGGGTGCTATATGCCATCCACCCGACTTCCCACGTAGATATACATCTACTCACCTCGATCCTCGCTTGCCGAAGTCGATGACGCCATGCTTTCCCATGTTGTGCGAAGTCCACGTGAAGGTGCCTACATATATAAACACATAGTATCGTAAACAGGAATCGCGTACGAAAACCAAAACGGTACACAAAACACACATAGGTTAGAACCTATGGTCTACGCATACAAGAATAACCAAACAACTCCCGATATCGATGTACAAACGTCAAGTGACCGAGATAAAACACAATACCAAAACTAAAGTCATTAAAAAGTCTTGAAACGAAATCAGCAACTCAAGAAAACGCCTCCAGATTTTGCCTTAGGTCAAATTAGCAAATTTTGCATATGGGGTAGGTCTAATTTACTGAAAAAGGAGCCATGGACCAAGCACGAGGCAATCCCTTCGTACCAAGGCTGTAATTTGCGGCCAAAATAAGATTATTTGCGTCCAGGATAATGAGTTGTGGTCTCGGGTCTTAGGGATAGCTTCTAGGTTGCCTGCACACCTTTCAGTAATCGCTAAATATTTTTCAGGTCCCCCGGGTCATAGCAGATCTCCATAACACATCACAAATACCACAAAATCCGATATCGGCCAAGTTCAAGTTCACATTTTGGGGTTTGGTCTTAGGTTTTGTCCAAAATTCTAACACTAGAGGGGTTTTATGGTCTCTACTAGCCTCAATTTACACTTCACAACTCAAAAAAAATCCCCTAACCCTCATCTTGGAATTTTCCAAGATCACTAAACCTTAATTACTAAGCTCTAAACTACTATAAAGGCTAAAGAAACTCAAATTATAACTATGGGTGTAGAGATTAACTCATTTGGCAACTAAGGAAAATTCTAGGGTTGCCCAAAGTCTTCAAAGTCTTGTCTTGATGCCTCCATAGGGTTTGTGATGGTCTTGTGATCAATTTTAGTAAAGGAAGTATAAAGTTTTGTTTGAGTTTTGGGGTTGAAGCATGGTGGTAGAGGAGGTGGAGAATGGGAAGATGAAGAAGAAGAAAGAGAATGGGAGGTGAAGAATGAGGAAATGAATTTGAAAGAAAAGACAAGAGAAGTCTAGAACTCTCTTTCTCTCTCTCTCCTCACATTAGCCATGATACAAGTCACCTCACCTTCTCTCTTTATTCTTTTCATTTATCTTTTTATTTAAAATAAAAAACAAAACCAAGTTTAATGGAATGTAGCATAGTTCCAAAATAAACAAAAATGTAATAAGTGTTTTGCAACATGCCATGTTGCATGTCATAACACATATCAAGATTAATGCATAATTAGTAAATATTAAACGAGTTTAGCATTAACATAGAATACAATAATTATTTAAAAGTCTACAAATGCTCAATTCATATAATTTCTTTACAAAATCAATAATTCAAATTAATTTTCCAAATATTTTCCAATTTATCGGTATATAATTATACCCTTTTCATTTACAACCAATCTCTATACTTTAAAATATTCATAATATTTATTATTTAAATTATTTAAATTCCCAAAATAATATTTTATTTTCTAAAATGTTACAATCTTCCCCCCTTAAATAAATTCGGTCTCCGAATTTAAATTTAAAACTCCCCCAAATACTAAAACATTTCAGCAAAACAATCATGTCGTCGGGTCTCCGAAATCATAAATACTTAAAACACATCTTAGCGCAATGCATGCGCATAAAAAACGAGTGTAGAACTCAAAATCAAAACTCCGTCAAGTATCATGCAATCATCGGAGTTATGACGAAAATCCAATACGAAAACCATCATGATATAATCAAAACTATAACATGTATATAGTACGCATCGTGGTGAAATCGCGAAAACATCCAAATAGAAATGCATGCAAAACCTTTTTCAAATCGCCGTGCGATGCGCGTATCACGGCACAAGTAGCGGACGTTCATTTACAAGAAATAACTATATAGATATATCTTTTGTTTAACATACACGTCCCGCCTTTGAAAATAATTTAGAAGGGTTTCCTTGTAAAATATTTCGTGTCATCGTGGACTCGTAGGAAAATATTGAGACTATAGCTCACTTTTGGAAATCCCCTCGGCAATTATCGATGCATGCGAAAATACTCAAATACTGTCCTCAGACCAGTCCTGCTCGATTACTAAACCGGATAGTATATACCATGAAAAACATAGTGCTCGAAAAGAAATCAATCTCGAAATAGTGTTTACAATGCCACGTGCGTCTAGTGCGCACTGAAATTGAAATCAAATACAGGTGCCACGAATATGACAGCAACAAAACTGAGTGCAACGGGTGTGCACAAGAACATCTGTCAAGTACAACGGGTGCGCACGACGACAAAATCAGGTGTATCTGATATGCACTAAGAATCCCGATTTAGTGCATCTGGTGTGCACAAAATCGCATCAAGTGTGCCAAGTGTGCGCAAAAATCTCAATCAAGTGCACATGGTGCATGAAAACATAATTCCAGTGCACTGGGGTGCACGAAAACAAATATCGAACATCTCAATCGAAATCGACGGTATACAACATACATCAATCCAAATTCAAGTATACCGCAGTGCATAACTCATAAACATGTGCATTAGCATGCACAAAACGAAATCAAGGTATTAAAAGTACATGAAAACTATACCGAAAGTATAAGTCAAATTATATGTATGCCAATACGTATGAAATCCAAATCAAATGTCTCGGATGGCATAAAATCGAAATCGAGTGCAATGAATGTGCACAAAACAAAATCAGCATAACTGATACATGGAAATATGAATCATGTGCAACTGTGGTGCACATAGGAATTATCAATCATAAAACGAAATCCTCACAATACCAAAATCCAAAACAAAGGAAACGTCAAATCCGAATCACCAAATCACAAGTTATAAACGACCGTCGTCGATGTGTCCTTCCTTCAAGGTCGAAAAGGTGTCGGTGCATCCAAAACTAGCAGAGATAGATATTTACTTGACTCCTATTCACGGTCTGGCGCCTTCTGCCCTTAGGTTCTCATCTCTCTCTGTGGATTACCAGTTGTATTCCCTCTTGGCTTGACAGTCCAATTCGGGGTACTGACGGAAACAGTCCCATTCTGGGGCTTCTCTGAAGATCTCCTGACCAATTAACATGGTCACTCGTAACGTATCATGTCAGCGATGGCAGCCTATGGCCCAAATGAGTAGGTGTGACACAACCGATCCTGGGTCTAAGTCTTACCACGTAGTGTTCCAGAAGGATACTGTCAGGTTCTCCTTCCAATACCATCTTTGTAGGACTGCCCGGAAGTTATCATCCTTTACTTAATCCATTTCTTGTTCCGGAACAGCTCCAATCCTCTTCATGAATTCCTTCTGGAAGATATATTCGTATCCAACGCCTCTGTGAACATATCACATCCCTGATGTCAATGGAGTGGAGCGCCATCTCGTCAAAATATCGTACGAACCTCTTACTCCACTTTTCTTTAATGTGGACCAATTCGGAATCGTCTCTTCATAGCTGTATAGACCACGCTACAAACGGTTGCACTCATATATAGAGTCTCCCTTCCGAAACTACAAACTCGACAGCTCAATATCTTGTGGTAGGTATCTGGCTAATTACGTCCTCGAGAACTCTTCCAAATCGTCGGAGGAATACTCTTCATTCGTCCATTTTCGATCGACTCTCAATGATTCTGTGTAACACTCCAATTTTAGTGTACATAAAATTCATTTAAAGTTATTGTATACTTGGGGTATTTACAAATCCTGTGAGTACTATAAGAATTTGATTTACTTTTGAACAGCAAGAAGGAGCTTGTAGCTCATTGGTAAGACCTTGCACTGCTGAACCAAAGCACCAGAGTTCAAATCCCATAAGCCACACATTCTTTTTATTTAAAATTCTTTTAATTTTTTAGAAGCCCAAGAGTTTACACACGCACTACACGTAATAGGGTAAGTTACAGAATAAACAAACGTGTCCACGAGGCTAGACCAAGCGTCAGGGACACGTGGCATCAAAACGAGCCCCGACTCGCCCGACTCGGGCCGGCGGCGCCGGTCTAACTCGGTCCGGACCTTAATTTTCCTTAACCCCCTGCACCCTTTGGCCTACCCTACTCCCCTACACTGTTTAAATTCTCTTCAATTAACCAGAGAATTAAAATACCCCATTTTAATCCTTTTTAATGCAAATTTAAATGCATTTTTTTTATCACACCCTAACCCTAATTTTCCCTATAAATACCCACTCTATTTTTACACCCCTTCATACTGAAATTTCCTTAAAAACTCTCAAGAAAATTCCAAGATCCTTTTGTGTGCAAGTGGAGTTAGCAAAGGGCGAAGCTCCGACAAACTTCCGGCGACAACTCAAGGAGTTTCGGAAGACGAAACGACACACCGGCAACTCCTACCTCTTACTCTTTCTCTCCTCTAGCCAATCATCCAGTAAGTCCCTACTTCTTCTTCTCTTCTCTATTCTAAAAAACATTCAAAACTAAAACCCGACGGAAGCGGAGTTAGTCCGACTTCTGATTCGGCTTTCTTTAAAAACTATAATTTTTCTTAATCAAGATACCTTCATATCATCATATATTTTTCATTAAATATTAATAAATATCTTTAACAAGTTTCATCACAAAAGATTGTTATATGCATCTTTTATCGTAATTTTACATTAAAATACCACAAACTTTAGTTCCCGACATAAACTCTATAATACCCTTATACCTTTAGAAAACTCATGAGGTAATGACCTACCTCCTCACAACACACATATCTAACATAGCACGATGGAATTTGAGAACATAAATTTGGGAAAACACGACTTTACATATAACTACCTTCAACTTATAAAAACCTTTTTCTACAAGAAGTGTATTTTAACAAATCTTTGCAATTGCGCCTCTACAACCCATTTTGGGGAACCCATTCTGGATGGTGCGGATTATCGCACATTCTCGGGCTTAGTAGAGTGAGATGCAGACCTTCGCAAGGAGCATACGATCTCGAAAGATTTTAATACATTTTCCTTTAGAAAAATGTGATTTCTATTATAAATAAAACTTATATTTTTAATAAATAAATATATATGTAATTAATATCAAAATATCTATTTTTAATATTTATAATATTCCACATTTCCAAAATTCAAGAAAAACATCTCATTTACAAGAAAATACCATACAAATCCAATATTACAAATAAATACCATATATTATGAAATTAGCTTTTATTCACTAGAAATGTCACATTGATAAAATATACATCCATGAAAACTCTAAAGACGATAATAAAATACTTGAGGTGTATTTTGAAAATATAACAAAATTATTTTACATAAAGACCCCTCGAGTTATACTAAATTACAATAAGGACCCTAGTAAACATAGGTTTAAGCGGGACCAGTCTCTTGAGCCTCAGAGAGCCGGAGATATGGGTACTTGCATATTTAAGGCAGACAACTTAACAAACGGTGTTATCAACACGGTAATTGTCTTTGAAAAAGACACAAATCCTGCCGTGCATGTGTAGCAGTTACCGATAACACCAAAACCTAATTCAGGATTCAATTTCTTTTCTAATTGTCTGACTCAGACTGAGTCTCAATATAATCAATCTGACTTGAATATGATTCAAGTATGAAATTACAAAACTACAATTCAATATAAATCCATATATTTAATCTGTTCAATCTATACAACTTGACTGAACCGAACCATGGATATACATTCATCTACATGATACTCCAGTTACATCCATTTACTGATATCATAGTTCCGGCAAGTCATCCATCTATATAAATCAAGACAATACAATACAGATAATTCAATCAAGACATCGCGGGGTTTATAAGGGGTAGACTGGTACGGAAGGTGTTAAAAGTGGCACGAGACCGTAACCATAATACACCTAACCTGAATTCAATTGCCGTTGTACCGTGGCTAAACGGTTCCTTGTGCCCCATATATCTTAGTCTCCGGAATAGTGGGACTCCACTCGTATACACTAGCATTCTTCTGTACCAAGTTACAAACAACAGCGTTAACACTAAATACAACATTATAACAATATACTCTCTATTCTGTCTATTCCATTCTTGTCTATTTACGGGACTAATCGAGCGATTTGTTCGCTGATGATATTCTCTTTCTTCTTCTTTGGAATATCGTCAGGTGATTCGGACTCACTGGAGATCGAGCCCACCAGCGAGGATTTGAACCAGCTAGCTTTCGACCCAGAGCTTTAGATTCCTTATACACATTTACATTCTGTATTTTCCATTTCTGTTATGCCATTGTTTAGGCATTGCTTTCCATTCCATGTATTTGCTTTTCAGTTGTATATAAAAAGAATGTTTAATAAATAAAGTTGCTGTTCAATTTTATCTATTGTCGTTGTCTCTTGTGTATTTTACTTATATTGCTTAGATACGCTTAGCGTGTTTACTTCAGAGTAAATACGTAGCGGCCTCGTCGCGTCCTCCGCTCGTATATTGGGAAGCGGGGCGTGACAGGTTTTGTTGGTGGCCCATGCAGGTCAGAGCTGTATGGAACCCTACCATGCAGTTCAGCTTTGCGTGGACAACCTAAGCAATATAACACAAGAACCAGCAACTAAAAACATTCTTTACAATTCATACTTCTTGAATCTTATCATTTCATATACTTTGAATCTGTCCTAACCCAAATTTTTCTTTCAAGGTTATGGATTTCCCAAACAATACCAGTACCAAATTCAACAATACTCTACCTCCACTACCGATTACACCTGCCGTAGCTGCTCCGATCAACGAGCAGACGGTTCTGCTTGAGGTAATCCGCAGCCTCCTGAAAGGAAAGCAGCAGCAGACTGCTATCCTAATGAACCGACCAGAGGCAGAAGCATCTGGGGTGAAGCAATTCAGAGCCTTGCACCCCAAGCAGTTCGCACGAAAAGAGAGCCCTCTAGAATCTGAGGGATGGGCTCAAAGCATTGAAGATGATCTGGCACGGCACAAGTGCAAGAGATAGCTTGGGTTCGTGTTGCGAAGTTGCAGCTCACAGACAATGCACGGATTTGGTAGAAGGCGGAAGAAAGTCGTCTAGATCAACCCATCGAATGGAGGACCTTTCGCGATATGTTTCACGCGAAGTACTTCCCTGAGACTGCCAGGTTCGACATGGAACAATAGTTCATCCACTTACAACAGTTTCGATGTGGACCAAATCAGTGGATGAATACAATGCTGAGTTCACCATGCTCAGTCAGTAAGATATGTCTCAATAAATCGATTTTTCAATAAATCACATACTACACAGCTAACACAATACTTTAACAGATTTGCGGCACACTTGATACCGACGGATGAGATCAGAGCCCGTCGATTTCAACAAGGGTTAAATTCGGAGATCCAGGCTGCATTAGCCACAGGAGATTTTCCGACTCATGAATCGGCTCTGAAAGCTGCCCGCCGTTATAAGGAAGTGGTAAAGATGAAGGGCAGATCTCAGTCTGCCGGAATGAAGCGCCCTGCCAACCAGATGGAAGGAGGAGCCTATTCAAGGCCACCATTTATGCCCAGGAGATCGGGAGTACCAATCAACCGGCCCAGCCCAGCCTTTTGTACCTATTGCAGGAGAGATGGACATTTGGTGAAAGACTACCGGCGAGCCAACCGTCTTTGCTTAATCTGTGGCTCAGCTACCCATGACATTGGGTCTTGTCCCCGAAGACACAACCCAATTACTGCACCCAGGCCAGCAATCACTTACTAGTAGAGACCAGCCCTTCAGGTACCTGCTCCAAGACTCGCACTCCCTGCTCCACCACCTAGAGGACCACCGACTGCACCTTCTCCTCGTCAGTTCCATCAAGCTCAAAGGAACGTTCAAAGGAATGCTCCTCCGGCCAAGAGGGATGTACCACGGCGACAGGCTTTCACGATGACCCTAATCGATTACGGTAAATTGGATCGGATTTTTCTTTCAGTCTTAACACCCACCTACATATTTTTCTCTATACCTAAAATCTATCCCAAGTCATCACTGGCAACCCTTTCTTATCAAGCTTTTCTTTCAGTCTTAACACCCACCTACATATTTTTCTCTATACCTAAAATTTATCCCACATAACTTAGGTACAATCTTAGTAGCATCACTTCCTGCACTAGCACTATTCGATACTGGAGCATCTCATTGCTTTATGTCGCAACGGTTCGTCCGAACACATGCGATTCCAGTCACACCACTCGTATCCAGTTGGAATATCAGTTCAGGGAACGGCGTTCTAAAGGCAACAATGGGATACAACTTGTGTCCAGTAGTTGTCTGCAGCAGAGAATTCTATGCTGACTTCAAGGTGCTAGACATACCGAACTTCGATGTGGTTCTAGGTATGGATTGGCTCGGAATATTTTATGCTACCATTGACTGTCGTCAAAGGAGGGTAGTATTCAAGATTCCAGACCATCCGGTCTTCTATTTCAAAAGTGGAGACCGTACCCTGGAGCTAAGTACTTACAAGGCAAAACCAAAGAAGGCAGTGATTGCAGCAATTCAAGCGGAGGAAGAATCAAAGCCAGAAGTGGTTCGAGAGTTCGACGATGTGTTTCCTGACGATATATCAGGTTTGCCTCCCGATCGAGCTCTTGAATTCATCATTGATTTAGTACCAGGAGCACAACCGGTAATCAAAGCACCATATCGACTAAGTCCGGAAGGTTTGAAGGAAGTCCGAACTCAGTTGGACGAATTATTGGCGAAAGGATGGATTCGTCCCAGCACTTCAAGTTGGGGATCACCTGTACTGCTTGTAAAGAAGAAGGAAGGTTCATACAGAATGTGCATCGATTATAGAACCTTGAACGAAGTAAAGATAAAGAACAAGTATCCGCTACCGCGTATCGACGACTTATTCGATCAGCTATATGGATCTTGTGTTTTCTCCAAATTAGATCTTCGTTCATGTTATCATCAGGTGAAGGTCAAGGAAGCTGATATTCATAAAAAAACATTCAGAACTTGCTATGGTCATTACGAATTTCTTATGATGCCATTTGGAGTGACCAACGCACCAGCAATATTCATGAACCTGATGAATCAAGTTTTTCGGGAGTACTTAGACAAGTTCGTTGTCATCTTCATCGACGACATTCTGGTGTATTCTAAGAGTCGGAAAGAGCACGCCGAGCACCTACGAATTGTCCTGGAAACTCTATGACAACATCAACTCTATGCCAAGTATAGCAAATGCGAATTCTGGTTAAATCAAGTTGGTTTCCTCGGACATATTGTATCAGGCGAAGGAATCTCTGTGGATCCAGCGAAAGTTTCAGCAGTAAGCGAATGGCCGACACCAAAGTCAGTGAAGGACATTCGAAATTTCTTGGGTCTAGCAGGATATTACAGAAGGTTCATTGAAGGCTTTTCTAAGATAGCAACACCCCTGACCAAGCTCACACGTAAAGATGAAGAATTCGTGTGGTCAGAAGCATGCGAACAAGCTTTCGAAGAACTCAAGTCAAGGTTGACATCAGCGCCTATTCTAGTTATATCGGACCAATCTGGAGGTTTCGAAGTGCATTGCGATGCATCCGGTAAGGGATTAGGATGTGTGCTACATCAGCACGGAAAGGTTGTGGCTTATGCTTCAAGACAGCTAAAGATTCATAAGCGCAATTATCCGACACATGATTTGGATTTGGCAGCCGTTATCTTTGCTCTTAAGATTTGCGCCATTATCTTCTTGGTGAACGAGTGAACATATACACAGATCACAAGAGTCTGAAATATGTGTTTACTCAGAAGGAGCTTAATATGTGGCAGAGAAGATGGTTAGAATTGATGGCGGACTTCGATATCAACCTGCAATATCACCCAGGGAAGGTGAATGTAGTACAAGATGCCCTTAGTCGCCAACCATTATTAATGAATCTCACCGCTCAGTGGAAGCTTCAACAAGACTTACATCAGACGGAGATTGAAGTGGTCATGCCAGGTAACGTTTCAAGTTTGATGAACTTACAAGTTCAATCTACCATTGTCAATCAGATCAAAGCAACTTAAGCAAATGATGCTAAGTTGTAAAAGATCAGAGAACAAGTGGAGAATGGACTCAGAACAGACTTCATCATCCATGAAGACGGATATTTAAGATACGGCAGCAGATTATGTGTACCAAAAGGTTTTGTTCAGGACGAGTTAATGAAGGAAGCTCACAGCTCTCCCTACTCAGTACACCCTGGAGGTACAAAGATGTACAAAGATCTACATCAAAATTACTGGTCGCATGGAATGAAGCGTGAAGTAGACAGAAGCGTCGCTAAATGCTTGGTGTGTCAGCAAGTAAAGGTTGAACATCACAGGATAGCTGGATTACTTCAACCGTTATCTATCCTAGAATGGAAGTGGCAACACATCATGATGGATTTTGTGACTGCTCTTCTGTTAGTTATATGTATGCCCTAGAAGCCATTACTGTACATGCGATGTATATTGTAGTGGATGCTTGGACATATATAGGGAGGACTTTCTTGCTCGACATGATAGTATGCTATCTGGTTGCACTTTATCTTAACATATACACTTATTGTCTCTCTATTACATGTTGATAAAGCCCTTAAGATGAGTACTTGACTACCAGGATTATGATGCAGATCATACTAGTGGGGCAGAGGTAATCGGTAAGTACATCCTTAGATTGTTCCTAGTCGTGGGAGTATCGAGACAGGGCATCGATACTCCAGAGTAGACTAGCGTATACGCTTCTCGACCCATATGATGGGCGATGGATGAACCCACATCCATTAGTGTTTGACATCAGAGAAGGTATACGGGTACTCAGTGGAGACTGGTTACACTGGACGGACTCGCCGAGAACTCCTAGATGGTATTATACCTATCGTCGGATAGCAGTTCTCTGGTGACACTGGTACATGTTAGTCTGTAGACCCGAGATCGTCATAGAGTCTTGTGTAATTCCCACTGTGCTTTGATTTCCACCATACCACGGTCAAGAGATCGTGCAAAAAGGTGGTTTTTGGGTACAGTCCCGAGTCACTTGGAGGCAATGAGCGATAGGAGGGGTTTCGTCTCTCCCGATATTGGGAGTTGATGTTGCGCTATGCTCGATTGGCCATAACAGGAAATCCCTGGTCAGGATTGCTGAGATTTACTGGTAAGTGTTACCAGTAGTTTCTCGAACCGTTATGGACCTTGCATCGGTATGACATATCAGGCTATTGGGGTCTGACGTTATACCACCCCCAGGCTGTGATATGCGACATATCAGACAAAACCGGACTGTACGGTAGTGTTACTGATCGGATTCACAGGAGTACGAGTATGCTTGCTTGTTGATCTTCTGATCGCTCAATACCCGGATGGCCGTTACGTTTGGCAGACCGCTTGCGGCTTGTGGGTGTTTGATATGATCATCACCTACTGCTGGTGTATTGACGAGTCTTTAGAGTCCTACACAGAAGTTTCCTGGTTCATGCGAAACGGAGTAGGAACACATATGTGATATGTGCAGGACCGAGATTAATGCGAGTATGTGATACCGCATTCTATTCTCGCGACTTGTGACATTGGTCGGTTATATGTGATATAGCCGGGTTATCGGATCAAGTGTTGATTCGATAAGTTGTTGCATTTGATATTGGTCGGTTATATGTGATATAGCCGGATTATTAAATCAAGAGTTGATTTAATAATTTAATGTAGAATTATATATTTGATATATTAAATTACATTAACTAATATTAGCTCACTTAAGTAATTCTTTTTCTCACATTTGATACACTTTACATATATGTGATATATGTATTGTTTTCTTTTTACACAAAATATATATGTGATATATATTGTTGTATCATGCTAGGTTACACATGCAACTTGTATGTATGAGACTTATACCATGCTAGGGTTAAAGCTAGGGTTTTATTTGTTTTAAGCAATTCAAACATTTATATTTAGTCAAGGTTGAGCTTGGAGAAGCTAGTAGAACATTGACTTATTCAACTTGTTTGTCTAGCTTAAGATATTTGTTAACCCAACCCTTAACCTTAGACTATGGTTTATTCTCTATAAAGGTTTGGCATGGCATATACCAACCATGGTTGCATTTCTAACCTCATGAATTCATTCATCTCTTCATCACTTCTTCTTCCTCCTCAAGAGAAAAAGCTTGCTAGCTTTTTCTAAGTGATGATAAATTGTGAGAAAAAGAAATCTAAAGAGAGCCCACTTCCTACTTCATCATCCTCTACTATTAGCCCTTTAGTTTAGGGTGTTTGCTTCACTAATTTAACCATTAGTGAAGAGGTAGCATGAGCTCGGGTCTCCTCGACGTAGATCATCTTCGGCCTCGAAGACATTGAGCAAGCTTGTTCGTTTCTTCATGTGAACCCTTACTAGAGTCCGGGTCTTCACAACATGCAGCGAAGGGACTACGACATGGAGCTTTAGAAGTGAAGGACCGGTTTATAAAGGTTGTATTCCCTCATTCACTTAGATGTAAAGGGTTTACATTTAGTTTCGTCGGATTTTCTAGTTTCGATTCTAGGGTTAGGGTTAGCTAGAACGGCAAAAATTTAAATATGGCATGGATGATGCCTCTCGAAACCTTGCTGCCGTGCTAGACAACCCAACATCTTCCTCGCAGCACAAAGGGTAACGATGCGGTATGGGTTATTGTGGATCGACTCACGAAGTCGGCTCACTTCATCCCATTTCGAGTTGGCCAATCTACTGAGACATTAGCAAAGAAGTACATGGAGGTAAGAATCTACTTAAGATTTAAACTCTTCAAATAGGTACTATCTCTGATACTCATGAACTCATACAGGAAATCGTGAGACTTCATGGAGTACCGGTCTGCATTGTCTCCGATCGTGACACCAGGTTCCGATCACAATTTTGGCAAAGTCTGCAAGCGAGCTTGGGAACAAGTCTGAACTTCAGCACGACTTATCATCCCCAAACAGATGGTCAGTCTAAGCGAACTATTCAGATCTTGGAAGATATGCTCAGAGCGTGTATGTTAGACTTCGGAGGATCGTGTGAAGATCACCTACATCTTACGGATTTTTCATACAACAATAGCTACCGAGAAAGCATAGGAATGACACCTTTTGCACCACTTTATGGAAGGAAGTGTCGATCGCCATTAAGTTGGGACGACATCGGTAATAGGGAACTCCTTGGACCTGAGATGATAGTAGCAACGGTTGACGTAGTTCGTACTATCAGGGAAAGAATGCGCATAGCCCAAGATCGACAGAAGCACTGGGCTGATGCAAAGTGCCGTCATTTGGAGTTCCAACCAGGAGATCATGTATTTCTGAAGATATCTCCAAACCGCGGAGTGATTCGATTTGGAAGACGGGGAAAACTATGTCCGAGATATATTGGACCGTTCGACATACTCGAACGAGTCAGTGAAGTGGCTTATCGCTTGGCACTTCCATCTTCATTGGAAGGAGTGCACAATGTGTTCCACATATCCCAACCCAGAAGGTATGTAAATGACCCCAGCTATATTCTCGATCATTCCGAGCTCACTGTATAGCCCGACTTATCTTGTGAGCAATGTTCATCGCATATTTTTGTATATTTGAACCGCCCATTCTTAATCACATTGCATACAGGTAGGTGCTTTTTATCTGTATTTGCTGCATATTACAGATTACAGGTTTCCAGTCCAAGAGTGAGCAAATCCGACAAAATCACCATATTTACGGCAAAATCCAGAACATCTGTCGCAAACAGATAAAAGCCGGGTTCCAGCATCCGTCCCGTACCAGTTCAGAAGAGGGGACGAAAAGAGTCGTCATTTGGGACTAAAGAAAAAATTAAAGTCAAAAATGGTGAAAGTCAAAAGTGAAATAAATGAAGAAGTCTTGGATCAGAAATCTGGAGATTTTCTGGTTGAATTATTGCAATGTAAAGTGGTCAAAGATCAAGAAAAATGATCAGAAGACCATAGAAAAAACCGACCAGGGTTTGGCCACCAACCTGCCGCCCTTCCGCCGCTCCACCTATGCATATGCCGCGCAAACGCGGCGGACACGTGTCCTCAGGCTGTGGGATTTTGGGGTATTTTCTGAAATGTTGTGTAGGGTTGGGTTTTATTGCAAATTTCTCAAACTCAGGCCTATAAATAGCCCCGAGCAGAACCAAGAGAGGAAGTTAGTTTTTCATTTGTAATCTTTGTATTAGAATTATTTAGTTTCTAATAAAAGTCCATCTTCCTCCATCTTCCTCCATTAAAGCTTGTGAGAGGTTTTGTTGAGTGTGAAGCATGCAAGAAGTGTTCTTTATCTATTTGTGTAATTTGTAATTCCGTTTCTTATATTGCTTGTAATTTTCATTGTTAAACTTAGTTGTTGTTATTAATTGTCATTTTGATATTTCTTCCATTTTCGGTTATCCTTACAACCATGATGCTTAGAGTGATCCTTGCCTAAGTGAGGTCCCGAATAGCTAGTTGTGATTTTCTACCTCAATTCTTATTACCCTCTTTCTTTGTTTTATTTTCATTTAACTTTTCTAATGGGTGAGTAATTTTTCACTTGTTAGGGAAGGAAACGGAAAGTTTGAAAGACGGAAAATTCCCTCACTTTTCTCTTTTACAAATATCTTGATTTGAACTCCTGTTAATTGATCCACAATCCGCTCCCTACGGCACCCTATTCTTCATAATAGCGGTGATACCCTAGTGAGACCGGTTGTGGTTGAATCAACTTGAGGTTATGGCTAAGAGCCAAGAACGGACGGACAAGGACCAAAAAGAGAAAACGAAGTGTTGGAAAGCCTAGCTTATACTCGCAAGTTTTCTCTTAGTCGTCCTAATCCCCGTTGTTGCCGATTACCGTAACATCAATATTAAGAAGTGGCAAAAAGAATCAAGTGAGCGATCCTCCTAACTCAAACCAACCAAATCCTACCCTTTACAAGTTCTCTTATCATTCATTTTTCACTTAGCTAAACTCAAACAAACCCCAACATATTTGGACTTAACTCGTCAAGACATTAAGAAAAAGACTCCCATCTCTCTGTGGATCGACCCGTACTCATCCGGCTAGCTGCAAAGCGACACCGTCCTGATTGCGGTAATTAAACTTAAACACGCAGAATCTCTACCAATCAAATGGCGCCGTTGCCGGGGAGACGGTAGTTTATTTCTTTTTGTAATTTCGGGTTAATTTGTGAATATAAATATAACCAAAAACAGATCACAAAAAAAAAAAAAAAAATATACTGTACAAAATCATTTTGTTATTCTTTGTGCAAGAGTGCAGGAAAAGGAGAATTTCAAGTTCAGTGCCAAAGTTGTGGGAAGTTAGACCCATATCTCGCGGCTACACCGCGGCGGATCAAGGCGAAAACCAAAAATCCTCTGTGAGTATCCCAACCATCTTCTCAACTCCTCTCAACTCCACTGAACTGTGTTTTCTGCAGCATTCTTTGCGCCGCGCTAAAAATAAAAAAATTGTTTGCAGTTGATTTGTTACTGCTTTGCATTGATTAATACGGACTTTAAGGGGCTTGAAACCAATTCAGATTGGATGGGGATTTCATCACCCTTCCCAGGACCCCAGAAATCACAAAAGCATATGCATTGACCATTGTTAATAAAAAATACTAGACTCAGCCCTAAGGACTTCGCGCTCATTAGGAGAAGTTAAACCGTGTTTCGAACCTCGCTTAACGGTATATTGTTTAAGGGGTGCCTAGGAAAGTGTTAACGGCGCAACCGCCAAAAGAGAAAGGGTTACATAATTAAGGAACTTCGCGAAGGCGTTGGAAAACCTCCCCTTATCTCTGCACTTACCTGGCCTCTTGATCAGTGTATCTTAAGTTTGTTTCTCGACACAGTTTTGCTTCGACAATCAAGTCTTGGAGCAGGTCTAGCAGACCTAGGTGACCATAGATCTAGGTGTGAGTGTGCATATCTTGTTTGTGATTGCGTAAAGCCGTAAATCTGAACATATCTCTGTAAACTCTTTCTAAAAAAAAAATATAAAAAGAAAAAAAAAAAAAACCAAAAACTTTTATAAAAACTTGCCCTTTGTCGCCACGTTCCATTTTTCACTCCACCACCCATTGCCTTTCTCATTAACGTTTTCTTACCCTCACCTTCTTCGCTTTGACTATACTAAACTCGTTTAGTATATGTCCGCTTGGACTCGGGACACTAGCGCCCGTTTAGTCCGCGTTTCGTTAGTCGCCTCCGACTGCGCTATCGACTCAGACGTCGATACATCATCACCAATCTCTTCTTCCGCGATGTCAGGATTTAATCCGAACATCTCTTTGACTACCCCTGGATTGGCTCCACCACCTACGGAGACCAATCTTCCTCCACCTCCGCCTGTTGTAGCGCCGCAGCGAATTGCGCTCCAGGACCGTTTCTACCCCACCCGTTCTGCACTCCCCACCTGCCTTTCTCTTCCACCGGCCAATGGGGATAATTTTGAAATTAAGCCCCACTTCATCAACATGCTTCCACGTTTCCACGGGCTTGAATCTGAAGATGCCTATATCTTCATTAATAAATTTCAGAACGTGTGCGCCAAGATGAAAACAACCCAGCTGTCAGACGATGCTATACGTCTACGAGTCATTCCATTCACTCTATGCGATCTCGCTGAAAAATGGCTGTATAGCACCGCTTCCCACTCCATCACCAGCTGGGACGAGTTTGTTAAAGCGTTTCTAAAAAAATTCTATCCGAACCATAAGACCGCAAGAATTCGAAATGAAATCAACCAATTCTCCCAGCTTCCTTCTGAACCTTTCTGGAAGTGCTTTGACCGATACAAAGACCTTCTTGTTCAGTGTCCTCACCACGGTATAGAGAAATGGCAACTCTGCCAGACCTTATACGAGGGACTGAACCCAGCAACGAAGCAGTTGTTGGAGACCATCTGTCAGGGCCACTTCCTATCCAAATCTGACGAGGAAGCGTGGCAGTTCTTTGACGATCTTGCGGAGCAAACGCTACAGTGGGAGAGCACCAGACCGACCTCTTCTTCTTCTTCCTCTACATCCACTTCTACCGGTCAGTCTAGGGTAGGAATCCACCAACTTGATGTCTCTATTGCGATGAAAGCTGAAATGGCTGCAATAACGAGAAAGCTTGAGGCAATAGAGAGCAAATTTTCTTCTCCTGCTCCTACCCCTGTTCTCCCCCTTCGTACCATCTGCGCTTGTTGTTCCGATCCTTCTCACTTGACCGAAGAGTGTCCTTACAATCCACCATCGCAAGGACAGGATCAGGTTAATGCATTCCAGCAAAGACCGAGGAATGATCCATACTCTTCCACGTACAATCCCGGCTGGAGGAACCATCCCAATTTCGCCTGGAATCAGAATCAGAATCAATTCCAGGGCAATAATTTCCAGAGGCCCCCTCCGCCGCAACAACAAGCGCAGCAACAAACTCAATATCAGCAGCCCTTCCAACCCCAACCTTTCCAAAACCAGACGAACAACTTTGCGCCGAACAATTCTTTTCCACCAAACAACTTTGTTCCTTCAAATAACGATAAGGTTTCCTCGCTCGAGCGAAGTATGGAGGCGTTTGTTAAACAGTCTACTCAGTCCACCGCCAACATCCAGTCTTCGATTCAATCTTTAGTACAACACACTGCCGCACACGGGCAAAGCATCAAAACCATCGAGGCCCAGATTGCACAGCTGAACGCGGCCTTGAGCGAGCGAGAGAAGGGGAAGCTCCCGTCCCAGCCACTTCCAAATCCCGGTCACCCACATAATGCACATGTTGCTCTTGAACAACAAAACCATAATGTGAGTGCCGTGACCACACTGAGATCGGGGAGGATGCTGCAAAATAACATTGGCACACGGATCAACGATGACACCCCGGCCGCCGCTTCTTCTTCTTCTCCTACTTCGTCATCTTCTGAGCCTATTCTCCGTTCTTCACAAGGCTCTTCTTCCTCTTCTTCTGCTTTGAATGGACCCACTTCTCACTCCACGAAAACACCTATTCTGGGATCCGTTCCAACTCCAAAATCTCCTCCTCCAGCATTAGACTCAACCAATTTTCAAAATGTTCCATTTCCAAACCGGTTGAGGTCTAACAAACAAAATCCACAAATGGAGAAGATTTTGGAGTTATTTAAGCAGGTTAACATTAACATTCCTCTTTTAGATGCCATCCAACAAGTCCCCTCCTACGCGAAAATCTTAAAGGACTTGTGCACGAAAAAGAGGAAGTCTCAGGTACCAAAGAAAGTTTTCTTGGCTAGTGCCGTGAGTGATGCCCTTACCCAATCTTTACCACTAAAACGGAAGGACCCTGGCTGTCCTACTATTTCTATTACCATTGGGGATAAGAACATCAACCGCGCACTATTAGATCTTGGTGCCAGTGTTAACCTGCTTCCTTATTCAGTATACGAGCAACTAGGCGTCGGAGAGCTGAAACCCACGCATTGCACTCTCCAAATGGTTCAATCACCCATCCTAGGGGTGAGCTAGATGATGTGTTGATAAAAGTCGGGGACTTCATATTCCCCGTTGACTTCATTGTATTAGATACACAGCCTGTAGCTAACCCCCGGAATCAAATTCCGGTGATACTCGGTCGCCCATTTCTCGCAACCTCAAATGCTGTGATCAATTGTCGCAACGGTTCAATGAACCTCTCTTTTGGAAATATGACGATTGAACTCAACATTTTTAGGTTGGGGAATCAGCCCTCCGAACCTAATGCTCATATACTGGATGTATGCTCGATCCAGGAGATCACACCAGAAGAGTGTGAATTCGAGGAGTTTCTGTTTGACCACGATAATCTTGACGCCACTAGTGCGTTTCTCTTCGAACCTGCTGCTGTTTCTGCGCCTGACAACGAATACGAGTGTTTCACGTTCTCGAACGATCTTAGCTGCGCACAACCCGAGTTTGAATCCTTCGACTTTTCGGATGAGTTACCTGAACCATCCAACTCGGTTGCTTACACTCGCTTTGAACCTTTGCTGGAGTCCTTTGAGTTCGAAACCTTTGCACCAATCTTGCCTTCAATCGTTTCACCGCCAGCACTCGAACTCAAACCGTTGCCGTCTCACCTTAAGTACGCTTACTTAGGTGAGAACGAGACCCTCCCTGTCATCATCTCAACTTCTCTAGCTCCCGAGCAGGAGAAAGCCCTCCTCGCGGTCTTGCACAGCAACAGGCAAGCTTTTGGCTGGTCCATGGCGGACATCAAGGGGATTAGTCCCCTCATCGTTGAGCATCACATTCATCTGATGGATGATGCCAAACCAGCCCGGGATCCACAAAGACGTCTTAATCCAGTCATGAAGGAGGCTGTGAAGAAGGAGATCGTCAAATGTCTAGATAGTGGTATCATTTACCCTATCTCTGATAGCCAGTGGGTTAGCCCCATTCATGTTGTCCCCAAGAAGTCGGGCATCACGGTCATAACCAACGTGGCAAACGAGTTAATCCCTACTCGAACCCAAACTGGGTGGCGAGTATGCATCGATTACAGGAAACTCAACGCCGCAACACGGAAAGACCACTTTCCGCTACCTTTCATTGACCAGATGCTTGAACGATTGGCCGGACATGAGTACTATTGTTTTCTTGATGGCTACTCTGGCTATAATCAAATTCCCATTGCCGAAAAAGACCAGGACAAGACCACTTTCACTTGTCCTTTCGGCACGTTTGCATATCGACGCATGCCCTTTGGGTTATGCAATGCGCCCGCTACCTTCCAGCGGTGTATGATGGGAATTTTCTCTGACATGGTGGAAAAATTTCTGGAGATTTTCATGGATGACTTCTCCATCTTCGGCGACTCCTTTGACGAGTGTTTGCTGCATCTTGACGCTGTCCTTACCCGATGTAAGGACAAGAATCTCACTTTAAACTGGGAGAAATGCCACTTCATGGTGCGCGAAGGTATTGTCTTAGGACATATCATCTCGCAAAATGGCATAGAGGTTGACAAAGCAAAGATTGAGGTCATTTCCAATCTGCCTCCTCCCCGATGCGTCAGAGATATCCGAGCCTTCCTTGGCCATGCCGGTTTTTACAGACGGTTCATCAAGGACTTTAGCAAGATTGCTAGGCCCTTGACTCTTTTGCTGGCCAAGGATACACCTTTCGACTTCAACTCGAGCTGTGTGACTGCATTCGAGTCACTGAAACGCTCACTCACTTCTGCTCCCGTTCTTTCTTCTCCTGACTGGACGCACCCATTTGAGATCATGTGTGATGCATCTGACTTTGCCATCGGTGCTGTCCTTGGACAACACATCAACAAGATGCCGCACGTGATCTACTACGCTAGCCGAACCCTGAACGACGCCCAACTTAACTATACGACAACTGAGAAGGAATTCTTAGCTGTTGTATTTGCTTTAGAAAAGTTCAGGCCCTACCTCATCGGCTCTCCAGTCATCGTCTACACGGACCATTCAGCTCTGCGCCATCTTTTTGCGAAGAAAGATGCCAAGTCTCGGTTAATCCGTTGGATCCTCTTGCTTCAAGAGTTTGACCTTGTCATTAAGGACAAACGAGGATGTGAAAACGTGGTTGCCGACCATCTCTCGCGACTTCCTTCTTCGCCTTCGCTTCCAATTCCGATAAACGACGTTTTTCCGGACGAACAACTCTTGACAGTATCGTGCGAACCCTGGTTCGCAGATATTGTGAACTATTTGGCCACGGGATTGATACCGACCGAATGGTCGAGTCAGGACAGACTTCGCTTCTTATCCCAAGTAAAACACTTTTACTGGGACGAACCCTACTTGTTCAAGTACTGTCCCGACCAGATCATTCGTCGGTGTGTTCCTAATGAGGAATTCAAGAGTGTGCTGTCATTTTGCCACGATCAAGCGTGTGGCGGGCATTTTGGGCCCAGGAAGACAGCTGAGAAGATCTTGCAATGTGGTTTCTACTGGCCACAACTCTTCAAAGATGCTTATGACTATTGCAAGACTTGCTCCCGGTGCCAACACATGGGCCGGATATCCCGGAGGAATGAGATGCCGCTCCAACCGATCTTGGTTGTGGAGATTTTCGATGTTTGGGGGATAGACTTCATGGGGCCGTTTCCCAGCTCTTTTGGGAACTTGTACATTCTTCTAGCTGTTGATTACGTCTCTAAATGGGTCGAGGCTGTGCCCAGCCGGACTAATGACAACAAGGTTGTCATTAGGTTCCTTAAAGAAAACATTTTCTCACGGTTTGGGCACCCCCGAGCGATCATTAGCGACAATGGAAGTCATTTCTGCAATAGGACTTTCGAGGCCTTGATGCGGAAATACTCCATTAATCATAAGCTTTCTACGCCCTACCACCCCCAAACCAGCGGGCAGGCCGAAGTTTCAAATCGGCAGATCAAGCAGATACTGGAGAAGACGGTTTCCAAGAACCGTAAGGATTGGTCTCTGAAACTCACTGATGCCCTTTGGGCATTCAGAACTGCTTATAAGACCGACCTTGGCATGTCTCCCTATCGGCTTGTGTACGGAAAAGCCTGCCACCTTCCTGTCGAAATCGAGCATCGCGCGTTTTGGGCGATTAAGGAGCTGAATTTTTCTCTTGAGGACGCGGGCAGCCATCGGAAGCTGCAGCTGAACGAACTGAACGAGCTTAGGGATGAGGCTTACGACAACTCGGTTGTCGTTAAGAATCGAACGAAGGTGTTTCACGATAAACACCTTTTGCGCAAAACCTTCGTACCTGGTCAACAGGTACTGCTTTACGATACCCGACTTCATTTCCATCCTGGAAAGCTCCGATCTCGCTGGATAGGACCGTATTTTGTGCGGAATGTGTATCCGCAGGGCGCTCTGGATTTGGAAAATCCAAAGGACGGTTCAATCTTCAAAGTGAACGGACACCGATGCAAACCGTACCTTAGCGCCGATCAAACAGAGGAGCTCCTGTTTTTACAGGAGCCGGTTTACCCTGAATAATCTTCCTCTTCCCCTACACCCAAACTTCGACAATCCAGCCAAAAACGGTGGAAACACTGTTTCAAATAAATTTGGGGGTATGTAAATACAATTTTGTTTTTTTTTTATGCCTGGAAAAATTTCAAATAATAAAAATAAAAACAAAAAACTAAAAATAAAAAAAAAATTAGATTGTAAATAGGAACGAGTGACTCAGCGTCCAGGAGACGACGCAGGGGGCAGTGAGGACACTGCCCAGTTTGGGGGAATGTACAAACCGTTTTGTTTATATTTGTGTATATTCTTTTTCTTTTCTTTAAAAACTAAAACAAATAAAAATTGTATATTGCTAACCGACAATTTTGAACCTTCCAACTGCTCTCTTCATGATACGACAGTGAGGACACTGTCCAGTTTAAGTTTGGGGGTACGCTCGGTACGCATTTCTTACCTTCGCATTCATATGTATATTTTGCATCTGCATATTAAAAAAATCCATAAAAATTTGAAAATTTTCGAAAAAATATAAAAACTTTTTTGTCAAGTTAACTTGTGGAAGAACTCTGATTCAATATTCGATAGTTTTTGTTTGAAAAAATAGGAATAACTAGATCTTATGTTTGGATTTTGAGAACCTGAAAAATAACTTTCCTTTGAAGTTAACTATAGCTGATATACGTCTTTACATCACACTACACGTGTCGTAAGATTTTTGGGAATTAGATGACAAGTCTTTCATATTTAAACTTTTAAACAGATAAATGATTTTCTAAGGATCAAATAGGTTTGTTCTGAAATAAGTAATGTCAAGAATAGTTTATGAAGTAAAGCGAATATGAAGGAATGTTATTGATGCCGTAATTGGAGCTAAGTCTGAAAAATAACCCATCCGAAACATGATTGGAATGATTACACACCAAACCACTAGACACGTCTTCTATCCAAAAAAAAAATAATGGAAATGCCGGTTATATCTCCGTTCGTATTAAATCATTTGATTTTCACGCCAAACTGTCTTTTGTTTTTGGACCTAGGTAACTTGAGTAATTAAGTCCGCTGGGGTGTTTCTACACCTAATGCCCTAAAACCAACTGGTTTGGGAGTATTGGCCCAAAGCTCGCTAAGAAGCCTAGAAAGTCCAGTCTAAAACAAAGTCAAGCAAGTGTTCTCTCCGAGTTAAAATTCCTAACGGTTCTTTGTGTGAGAATAATCTTGATAAAAGACAGGCTTTTATAAAAATTTCTTAACGGAGATATGAAGGTTTTACTCTTTGATAAAGACTATTGCACGATCACAGAGGTGTGTATGAAATGAAAACAAGTTAAAGGTGGAGTGAAAAATACGACTTAGTTTCCTGTTAAGGAAGATAGAAATTCTGAAATTGAAACCTTACTGGAAAATGAAACTTGAGAAATGCTTAACTCCTTATAAAACTTATGTGATCCTTTTAAAATTGTTATCTGGGCTTTATTGTGCGACATGATGACTTTATTCGACCTTTCGGGAACTTAACGACACTATTTGCACCGCACGTAAAGACATATAAAATCTGTAGTTGAATAAGAAGTGAGGTGTGAAAAATACAAGGTTCGATGGTCTAGATTTAGGATTATAGAATTGTTATTTTCAAAAACAAAACTTTAGGGTTTGAAGATTAGTTATTTTACAAAACCAACTTGACCGGATTTTGTGGGTAGTATCCGCTGAAAACCCTCAGGAGACAACACTCCTCCTACTAGGGACACCTAGAGGTTTAACGGCTTGTTGCACATGCTCAGTGCAATCGCGTTCCCTGCGAAAGTGAGGTTAGGAAATTTTTGTGAATAAAATGGTTTTGCTCGGGACGAGCAAAAGATAAGTTTGGGGGTATTTGTTCATCGCATATTTTTGTATATTTGAACCGCCCATTCTTAATCACATTGCATACAGGTAGGTGCTTTTTATCTGTATTTGCTGCATATTACAGATTACAGGTTTCCAGTCCAAGAGTGAGCAAATCCGACAAAATCACCATATTTACGGCAAAATCCAGAACATCTGTCGCAAACAGATAAAAGCCGGGTTCCAGCATCCGTCCCGTACCAGTTCAGAAGAGGGGACGAAAAGAGTCGTCATTTGGGACTAAAGAAAAAATTAAAGTCAAAAATGGTGAAAGTCAAAAGTGAAATAAATGAAGAAGTCTTGGATCAGAAATCTGGAGATTTTCTGGTTGAATTATTGCAATGTAAAGTGGTCAAAGATCAAGAAAAATGATCAGAAGACCATAGAAAAAACCGACCAGGGTTTGGCCACCAACCTGCCGCCCTTCCGCCGCTCCACCTATGCATATGCCGCGCAAACGCGGCGGACACGTGTCCTCAGGCTGTGGGATTTTGGGGTATTTTCTGAAATGTTGTGTAGGGTTGGGTTTTATTGCAAATTTCTCAAACTCAGGCCTATAAATAGCCCCGAGCAGAACCAAGAGAGGAAGTTAGTTTTTCATTTGTAATCTTTGTATTAGAATTATTTAGTTTCTAATAAAAGTCCATCTTCCTCCATCTTCCTCCATTAAAGCTTGTGAGAGGTTTTGTTGAGTGTGAAGCATGCAAGAAGTGTTCTTTATCTATTTGTGTAATTTGTAATTCCGTTTCTTATATTGCTTGTAATTTTCATTGTTAAACTTAGTTGTTGTTATTAATTGTCATTTTGATATTTCTTCCATTTTCGGTTATCCTTACAACCATGATGCTTAGAGTGATCCTTGCCTAAGTGAGGTCCCGAATAGCTAGTTGTGATTTTCTACCTCAATTCTTATTACCCTCTTTCTTTGTTTTATTTTCATTTAACTTTTCTAATGGGTGAGTAATTTTTCACTTGTTAGGGAAGGAAACGGAAAGTTTGAAAGACGGAAAATTCCCTCACTTTTCTCTTTTACAAATATCTTGATTTGAACTCCTGTTAATTGATCCACAATCCGCTCCCTACGGCACCCTATTCTTCATAATAGCGGTGATACCCTAGTGAGACCGGTTGTGGTTGAATCAACTTGAGGTTATGGCTAAGAGCCAAGAACGGACGGACAAGGACCAAAAAGAGAAAACGAAGTGTTGGAAAGCCTAGCTTATACTCGCAAGTTTTCTCTTAGTCGTCCTAATCCCCGTTGTTGCCGATTACCGTAACATCAATATTAAGAAGTGGCAAAAAGAATCAAGTGAGCGATCCTCCTAACTCAAACCAACCAAATCCTACCCTTTACAAGTTCTCTTATCATTCATTTTTCACTTAGCTAAACTCAAACAAACCCCAACATATTTGGACTTAACTCGTCAAGACATTAAGAAAAAGACTCCCATCTCTCTGTGGATCGACCCGTACTCATCCGGCTAGCTGCAAAGCGACACCGTCCTGATTGCGGTAATTAAACTTAAACACGCAGAATCTCTACCAATCAAGCAACAACCTGTTGAGATCCTGGACAGGAAAGTGAAGTCACTTCGAAACAAGCAAGTCAACTTAGTTCGAGTGATGCGGAGAAAAGACACTCCAGGAGAATTGACATGGGAAAGGAAAGATGAGATGCGTGCAAGATATCCTCACCTATTTGTAAACTAGCCCTTAAAATACATTGTAAATTTCGAGGACGAAATTTTTGTAAGGAGGGTAGACTGTAACGCTCCAATTTTAGTGTACATAAAATTCATTTAAAGTTAATGTATACTTAGGGTATTTACAATTTCTGTGAGTACTATAAGAATTTGATTTACTTTTGAACAGCAAGAAGGAGCTTGTAGATAATTGGTAAAACCTTGCACTGCTGAACCAAAGCACCAGAGTTCAAATCCCATCAGCCACACATTCTTTTTATTTAAAATTCTTTTAATCTTTTAGAAGCCCAAGAGTCTACACGTGCACTACACGTAATAGGGTATGTTACAGAATAAACAAACGTGTCCATGAGGTTAGACCAAGCGTCAGGGACACGTGGCATCAAGCCGAGCCCCGACTCGCCCGACTCGGGCCGGCGAAAGCCTTGACCGATCGGCGCCGCCGGTCCAACTCGGTCCGAACCTTAATTTTCCTTAACCCCCTGCACCTTTTGGCCTACCCCACTCCTCCTACACTGTTTAAATTCTCTGCAATTAACCAGAGAATTAAAATACCCCCTTTTAATCCTTTTTAATGCAAATTTAAATGCATTTTTTTATCACACCTTAACCCTAATTTTCCCTATAAATACCCACTCTATTTTTACACCCCTTCACACTGAAATTTCCTACAAAAACTCTCAAGAAAATTCCAAGATCCTTTTGTGTGCAAGTGGAGTTAGCAAATGGCGATGCTCCGACGAACTTCCGGCGATAACTCAAGGAGTTTCCGAAGATGAAACGACACACCGGCAACTCCCACCTCTTACCCTTTCTCTCTTCTAGCCAATCATCCAGTAAGTCCCTACTTCTTCTTCTCTTATATATTCTAAAAAACATTCAAAACTAAAACCCGACGGAAGCGGAGTTTGTCCGACTTCCGATTCGGTTTTCTTTAAAAACTATAATTTTTCTTAATCAAGATACCTTCATATCATCATATATTGTTCATTAAACATTAATAAATATCTTTAACAAGTTTCATCATAAAAGATTGCTATATGCATCTTTTATCGCAATTTTACATTAAAATACCATAAACTTTAGTTCTCGACATAAACTCTATAATACCCTTATACCTTTAGAAAACTCACGAGGTAATGACCTACCTCCTCACAACACACATATCTAATATAGCACGATGGAATTTGAGAACATAGATTTGGGAAAACACGACTTTACATATAACTACCTCCAACTTACAAAAACCTTTTTCTAAAAGAAGTGTATTTTAACAAATCTTTGCAATTGCGCCTCTACAACCCATTTTGGGAAACCCGTTCGGGATGGTGCGGATTATCGCACATCCTCGGGTTTAGTAGAGTGAGATGCAGACATTCACAAGGAGCATATGATCTCGAAAGATTTTAATACATTTTCCTTTAGAAAAATGTGATTTCTATTATAAATAAAACTTATATTTTTAATAGATAAATATATATGTAATTAATATCAAAATATCTATTTTTTATATTTATAATATTACACATTTCCAAAATTCAAGAAAAATATCTCATTTACAAGAAAATACCATACAAATCCAATATTACAAATAAATACCATATATCATGAAATTATGTTTTATTCACTAGAAATGTCACATTGATAAAATATACATCCATGAAAACTCTAAAGACGATAATAAAATACTTGAGGTGTATTTTGAAAATATAACAAAACTATTTTACATAAAACCCCTCGAGTTATACTAAATTACAATAAGGACCTTAGTAAACATAGGTTTAAGCGGGACCAGTCTCTTGAGCCTCAGGGAGCCGGAGATATGGGTACTTGCCTATTTAAGGTAGGCAACTTAACAAACGGTGTTATCAACACGGTAATTGTCTTTGAAAAAGACACAAATTCTGCCGTCCATGTGCAGCAGTTACCGATAACACCAAAATCTAATTCAGGATTCAATTTCTTTTCTAATTGTCTGACTCAGACTGAGTCTCAACATAATCAATCTGAATTGAATATGATTCAAGTATGAAATTACAAAACTATAATTCAATATGAATCCATATATTCAATCTTTTCAATCTATTCAATCTATACAACTTGACCGAACCGAACCATGGATATACATTCATCTACATGATTCTCCAGTTACATCCATTTACTGATATCATGGTTCCGGCAAGTCATCCATCTATATAAATCAAGACAATACAATACAAATAATTCAATCAAGACATCGCGGGGTTTATAAGGGATAGACTGGTACGGAAGGTGTTAAAAGTGGCACGAGACTGTAACCATAATACACCTAACCTGAATTCAATTGCCGTTGTACCGTGGCTGAACGGTTCCTTGTGCGCCGTATACCTTAGTCTCCAGAATAGTGGGACTCCTCTCGTATACACTGGCATTCTTCTGTACCAAGCTACAAACAACAACGTTAACACTAAATACAACATTATAACAATATACTCTCTATTATGCCTATTCCATCCTTGTCTATTTACGGGAATTACCGAGCGATTTGTTCGCTGATGACATTCTCTTTCTTCTTCTTTAGAATGTCGTCAGGTGATTCGGACTCACTGGAGATCGAGCCCACCAGCGAGGATTTGGACCAGCTAGCTTTTGACCCAGAGCTTTAGATTCCTTGTACACATTTACATTTTGTATTTTCCATTTCTGTTATGCCACTGTTTAGGCATTGCTTCCCATTCCATGTATTTACTTTTCAGTTGTATTGTAAAAAGAATGTTTAATAAATAAAGTTGCTGTTCAATTATATCCATTGTCATTGTCTCTTGTGCATTTTACTTATATTGCTTAGATACGCTTAGCGTGTTTAGTTCAGAGTAAATACGTAGCGGCCTCGTCGCGTCCTCCGCCCGTATATTGGGAAGCGGGGCTTGACAATCTGGGTAAGATCCTTCTATCCCGAGCTGGTCATCTAACTGATCCTACATCGGAACATCCAACGAATAAAAGGTCTTAATCTTATCCAAGGTGACTAGTGATCTTCTTTTGCATCCCTAAATATAGCCTCATGCTGCATCAATTTCAAGGGTCCAGGAACGATATCTTGTCAATCTCAGCTACAGCTGGCCTATTTGTCTGCACGATAGAAAACGCCTCAATCATCTGGAATAGACGGTACATCAACGGTCTTCACATTCCGGCTGGCCTCTAGCAATGGCCCGGTCATCTGGTATAGATCTCGAACGCTCGAATCGACAAGAAAACATAGTAAAATGATATATCGAAACGCTCGTATCACCGAAATATACCCTGGTCAGTCCTCGTCTATGACGAGCTCGTGCTGACCGCAACTCTAGCCACAGCTCTCTCTGCTCGTGTAAACGTGGTAACAAAAACCTCAATCCGACATCAATGAGGATAGATCATAAGAACGAATAGAAATACAGTGCCTAAGAAATGTGCATCCTAAGGCTTCTTAAGCAGAGCAGCGTATCGTAAGTATGCCGCGGAACATACACACTGTACGTCACTCTACTTAAGTCACCTACTCCATCAACCAAGGTTAACCTATGCGACGAAAGTTCGGGTCTAATACCCCCTCGGCCAAGTCTAAGTTCCGTAAGATCAAGCCTAAGTTCCGAATATGAATACGCCCTAGACTCCGCATAGTCAAACGTAGACTCGAACCAAGGTTAAACCTAGCGTTTTGATACCGACTTTGTCACGACCCAAGAAAGGAACGCGACTGGCACTTGCATCAGGTGAAGTCTATAGGACTACACCTAATACAAGTAAGCCAAAAGCCCAGAAATCTAAACCTTTTTAAGGGAAAATAGTGGATGTGAAGTTTTGAAATAATGGTATAATGAAAACAAGTTCCTTCTACAAACATAGATAATAGTATACGAAAACACAATATTTATATTTAACTTGAAAACATTTTCGTCATTGAAAATTTGAGCAGCACCTCCTTTGTATAACTTAACCCGAAAACGGTACAAACAATATAATATAAGGCATCCCCAAGCGGGAGCTAGCTCTTCGCCAATTGGCGGAAACAACCACGCAAGTAAAGCAAATATACAATGCCGAAGGCGAGGATCAAAACTCAGAAAGAAAGCAAGAAAACTAAACATCAGGAAAACCAGAAGCAACAATAAATACATAAGCGCGACTCTAAGGCCGAAAGAATAAACAACTATGGTTTTCTAAGTCTACTAAATATACAATGTCTGGTTGATGGAGCTTTTAACTAAATACAACTGAAATAATATACAAACATATACTGGTGGTCACGAAGCAAATGTATCCCACCTATCGAGCAATCACCCGAAGGAAGTGAAGTGCCAGCAAGCCGCTACGGAATCTGTACGGCCAAACCTGCAAGAAACTGTGGTACAACGGAAGTGAGTTGCCAACTCGTGAGTAGAAGACATCACCGGGTAGAAACCGAATGTATGACGATCTCCTAGGTTATACAATAATATACTAATACTACAACAAGGGTAACGGTATAACATAAGTGTGATATCAAAGTACTCGTGTCTGTGTCATGAGTAATTATATATCATGTGCAACATGTAAGAATGCATCATCCAACGTGTGTCCAGCAACGACACACACATCATGATAAAACCGGAGTGCCCAGCACCGACACTCAAAACATCATGAAGTCCGTGTCCAACAGCGGCACATAAATCCTCAAATCTTGGGCTCCGTCAGTCCGGATCGGCCCATGGGCTCCGTCAGTCCGGATCGGCCCATATCATCAAATCTCACGACTACGGTTGGTATCCTCCGGATATCCGTCGCGCCCGACATCACCGGTAGGTAGTCCGCCCCTGCCAGGCTCATCGTCTACAACTCGAGCTTCTTACCCCAGGGTACCATACCGGGCCCACCATATACCCGAGACGGTTCATCCTACTCCTCGAATCGGGTCTCGAAAACCAACAGAAATTAGGAAAACTCATGGTGGACGACACATACATCATATCACGAGAAAACCGCAACTTGTATTTCAAAAATGATAATGAGTTTATAAAAGTCTTGCGGTTTCCCCCCAAATCCAGAAATCTCATAGAAAATCCGAAATCCTAAAATCAAGAGTCAATAAGCAGTTAATATCGGCATAAGCCCACAATATTGCATAACAGAATGAACATATATATGCATGGGGTATCTAAGCAAGGAATGCAATATCTAAACTAGCACATGAGAGCAAGCATAATAATAATATGTTGAAACTACCAGCTAGCAGGTTATACCAATGAATTAATGTTTTCTAAAGTGTACGTGACATGGAAATTACCGATGATGATGTGTGTGAGCCGGCAAGCAAGTATACGTGGAACATACGTATCATCGGTAATGGTGCTGGTGTCCTAACAGGCGGGATTCATAATAGCTAAAGAAACACATGTAATAAATATGCAATGCAACGAGAACAACATAATATAACAGGAAGGTGAATAGTAAACGTAACATAAATCAATTTACATTTCGGTGTACGAGTCATACGGTTTTAGTGTTTTTGAAATAGCACGAATTGTGGATTTTAGAAAAGTAGGGGCTACGGTATTTTTGAGAAAATATGTCCTTTGAAAATCCGTAGCATCCCTCGGGTTGTCCTTTGAAAATACTCACGATTCGTTAGTTTTAAAAATAGGTATGACTCGAGCCTAGTCTAGCATCTATTTAACAACTAAGAGACCAAACTAAGGAACTCGTCGGAAGGATAAGAAAATCTACATATATTCCGAGTCGATATACCTAGTAGTCGGTGATCCAGCCTCATAGCGCCACGTACTGTATAATACATAGTACGACATTCTCGAGTCAAGAGTGCGGATCAATCATCATATCTATACCTTGTACAGTAAAATCCATCGTACGGCATCCCCAAAATCGAGGGTACGAGTCAACTATCATATATACATCATCATTCATATGGTATCATCATCGAATAATATCATGATGAGGGGCACTGTTCTAAAGTCTCGTACATTCCAATATTATTAACACATATTATCGTATGTATGAATACACATCGCCCATCGATTCATTATAATATCATATCATATATCATACCACGACTCAAACACATATCAAAATCTCACGGCATCATGCCCGACCATAACGACTCATCTCCAAGTATCATATACCATCCTCATCTCACGTGTTTATGTATATGTAGGTTTATATATATATATATATATATATATAAACCTACACTCATACACACACACACACACACAAAATCAAGTGTGCGTGTGTGTGTGACTACATGTAACCTGTGATTCGCCTCCAAGGTAATCATCCTTTGGATAGGTCTTCCTAGATCAAACTAATCTAACCTAAGGTCTTCTAAATACCCTACTCACTAAGTATCCAATATCACATCAAAAATCATAATAATAATACGGTAATAACCCTATTCTACGTTTGCGGGGGTGCTATACGCCATCCACCCGACTTCCCCCGTAGATATGCATATACTCACCTCGATCCTCGCTTACCGAAGTCGATAACGCCATGCTTTCCCTTGTTTTCCGAAGTCCACGTGAAGGTGCCTACATATATAAACACATAGTATTGTAAACAGGATTCGCGTACGAAAACCAAAATGGCACACAAAACACAGATAAGTTAGAACCTATGGTCTACGCATGCAAGAATAACCAAACAACCCCCGATATCGACGTACAAATGTCAAGTGACCGAGATAAAACACAATACCAAAACTAAAGTCATTAAAATGTCTTGAAACGAAATCAGCAACTCAAGAAAACGCCTCCAGATTTTGCCTTAGGTCAAATTAGTAAATTTTGCATATGGGGTTAGTCTAATTTACTGAAAATGGAGCAATGGACCAAGCACGAGGCAATCCCCTCATACCAAGGCCGCAATTTGCGGCCAAAACAAGATTATTTGCGGCCAGGATAAAGAGTTGTGGTCTCGGGTCTTGGGGATAGCTTCTAGGTTGCCTGCATACCTCTCAATAATCGCTAAATATTTTTCAGGTCCTCCGGGTCATAGCAGATCTCCATAACACATCACAAATACCACAAAATCCGATATCGACCAAGTTCAAGTTCACATTTTGGGGTTTGGTCTCAGGTTTTGTCCAGAATTCTAACAATAAAGTGGTTTTATGGCCTCTACTAAGTTCAATTTATACTTCACAACTCAAAAAAAATCCCCTAACCCGCATCTTGGAATTTTCCAAGATCACTAAACCTCAATTACTAAGCTCTAAACTACTATAGAGGTTAAAGAAACTCAAATTATAACTATGGGTGTAGAGATTACCTCATTTGACAACTAAGGAAAATTCTAGGATTGCCCAAAGTCTTCAAAGTTTTGTCTTGATGCCTCCATAGGGTTTGTGATGGTCTTGTGATCAATTTTAGTAAATGAAGTATAAAGTTTTGTTTGAGTTTTGGGGTTGAAGCATAGTGATAGAGGAGGTGGAGAATGGGAAGATGAAGAAGAAGAAAGAGAATGGGAGGTGAAGAATGAGGAAATGAATTTGAAAGAAAAGGCAAGAGAAGTCTAGAACTCTCTTTCTCTCTCTCTCTCCTCACATTAGCCATGATACAAGTCACATCACCCCCTCTCTCTCTCTTTATTCTTTTCATTTATCTTTTTATTTAAAATCAAAAACAAAATCAAGTTTAATGGAATGTAGCATAGTTCCAAAACAAACAAAAATGTAACAAGTGTTTTGCAACATGCCATGTTGCATGTCATAACACAAATCAAGATTAATGCATAATTAGTAAATATTAAACGAGTTTAGCATTAACATAGAATACAATAATTATTTAAAAGTCTACAAATGCTCAATTCACATAATTTCTGTACAAAATCAATAATTCAAATTAATTTTCCAATTTATTGGTATATAATTATACCCTTTTCATTTACAACCAATCTCTATACTTTAAAATATTCATAATATTTATTATTTTAATTATTTAAATTCCCAAAATAATATTTTATTTTCTAAAATGTTACACTTGGTGTGTCAGTAAGTAAAAGCTGAACATCACAGGACTGCTGGTTTACTTCTACCGTTACCTATTCCAGAATGGAAGTGGCAACACATTACCATGGACTTCGTGACTTCACTTCCTCGCAGCACGAAAAGTAACAATACGGTATGGGTTAGTGTGGATCGACTCACAACGTCGGCTCACTTTATTCCCTTTCGAGTTGGCCAATCTACCGAGACTCTAGCAAAGAAGTACATGGAGGTAAGTTTGATTCTATGTAAGATTTAACTCTTCAGTGTGTACTACTTCTGATACCCATGAACTCATGCAGGAGATCGTAAGATTACATGGAGTACCGGTTTGTATTGTCTCTGATCGTGACACCATATTCCGATCGTAATTTTGGCAGAGTCTGCAAGCTAGCTTGGGAACAAGTATGAACTTTAGCACAGCTTATCATCCACAAACAGATGGTCAGTCTGAGAGAAAGATTCATATTCTTGAAGATATGCTAAGAGAGTGTATGCTAGACTTCGGAGGATCGTGGGAAGATCACCTACATCTTGTGGAGTTTTCAGACAACAACAGCTACCAAGCGAGTATTGGAATGGCAACCTTTGTAGCTCTATATGGAAAGAAGTGTCGTTCACCATTAAGTTGGGACGACATCGGAGATAGAGAACTCCTTGGACTCGAGATGATAGTAGCAACTGTTGATGTAGTTCGCACTATCAGGGAAAGAATGCGTATAGCCCAAGACCGACAGAAGCACTGGACTGATGCAAAGCGCCGACACTTAGAGTTCCAACCAGGAGATCATGTCTTTCTGAAGATTTCTCCAAATCGTGGAGTGATTCGCTTTGGAAAGCGGGGTAAGTTGAGTCTGA
Organism: Agapanthus africanus; assembly: GCA_030015575.1. Lineage (NCBI taxonomy): Eukaryota > Viridiplantae > Streptophyta > Magnoliopsida > Asparagales > Amaryllidaceae > Agapanthus > Agapanthus africanus. The sequence goes on along the minus strand of CM057338.1, from coordinate 268,549,590 downwards.
GATACATTAGACCGTTCGACATACTCGAACGATTCGGAGAAGTGGCATACCGCTTTGCACTTCCACTCTCATTGGAAGGAGTGCACAATGTGTTCCATATATCCTAACTCAGAAGGTATGTGAGTGACCCCAGTCACATTCTTGATCACTCCGAGCTCACGGTACAAACAGACCTATCTTGTGAGCAACAACCCGTTGAAATCCTGGACAGAAAGGTAAAGTCACTTCGGAACAAGAAAGTAAACTTGGTTCGAGTGATGTGGAGGAAAGACTCACCAGGAGAATCAACGTGGGAAAGAGAAGACGACATGCATGCAAGATACCCTTTCTTATTTGTTTAGTCCTTAAATAATTGTAAATTTCGAGGACGAAATTTTTGTAAGGAGGGTAGAATGTAACGACTCTGTTTATAATGTACAAAATTTGTTTAAAGTTAATATACTAAATGGAATATTTGCAACCCTGTGTATGCTATAAGTATTTGAATTATTTTAGAACAGCAAGAAACAACTTGTAGCTCATTGGTAAAGCCTTGCACTGCTGTGACATAGCCCCTGTGTTCAAATCCCTCCAGCCACATATTATTTTTATTGAATTTTTAAAAACTTTTTGGAAGCCCAAAAGTTTACACGTGCAATACACGTAAAAATGAAAAGTCATATTAAATAAACATGTGGAATATGTTATATAAACAGAAGAGAACACGTGGCAGCAATCCCACACCCCACCTCACCAAGATGGCCGGCGAAGATCATCCTCAGGCCAGCGCCGTCGGGCCCGCCGTCCCTAATGCCTTCAATTTTTTACCCCGACACCCTTTGGCCTACCCCACTAATCCTAGTCTGTTTGTTTTTCCTGCACATTAACAGAGAATTAAAATGAGCTTTAAAATCAAATTTTAATGCACTTTAATTCTCATGTTTAATACCCTAAACCCTAATTCTATCCTATAAATACCACCATACACTCTAGCCCTTTCCATTCTGAAATTTGTTATCAAAACTCTCAAAATTTTCTTAGTCCAAAAAGTTGTACAAGTGGAGTTAACCCAAGATCAAGTTCCGACAACGATTCGGGACAAATCCGGTGACACCACGACTCCACGAAGCCATCAAACGTTCCCTCAACCTCACCTCTCTTCTCCAAACTTGTAAGTCCCCTTTACTCTCTTCTTTTCACCTATCAAAAGTTCTTCTTTTCAATGATGTCGGTAAGTGGAGTTATACCGACATCCATCTCTAAAATTCTTAAACTAACAATTTTTCTTAAGAACTATTTATCTAAATCATTGTACTTAGTTTATTAAATATTAAGCAATAATTAGAAACAAATTTCAATTCAAAACTCCATATAAAAAACACTTTTATTGCACTTTTACGGTTAAATACCACAAACATTCCATTCGACATTACTTCATCATATAGCTCATATTACCTTTAGAAAACTCACGAGGTAATGACCTACCTCATCACAACACTCATCATGACATAGCACGATTGCCTCTTTACAATATTTTTGGGACTAATACACGATAAAATACCCTAAACTATTAAAAACCGTATTCTTTAAGATTGTTTTAATTAAATTCCATACAATTATGTCCTTACAACCCATTTTAGGGAATCCGATTTGGCTGGTACGGGTTATCGCACATCCATCGAACTAGTAGAGCGAGATGCAGACCTCCTCACGGAGCATACGATCTCGATGGAATTTTTATTACAATTTTTAAGAAAACGTGATTTCTATTTAATAAATAAATTCTATTTTTAATATATAGATATAAATATTATCAAAATATCTATTTTAAATATATTTAATAATTCCATGTTTTCTAAATCAAAAGAAAAGAATCACAGAAGTTCATGAAAATACCCTCGAAATCAATACAAGTCAAATTACATGAAAATACCATTTACTATTCAATTTAGGTTTATATCCACTAGAATATCTCATCAATTTTAAAATTACATCTATAAAAATCCTAAAGACGATAATTAAATACTTGAGGTTTATTTTGAAAATATGTCAAAACTATTTTTCATAAAACCCCCTCAAGTTTATTAATTTACAATAAGAACTCTAGTAAACATAGGTTTAAGCGGGACCAATTCTCTTGAGCCTCAGGAAGCCGGAGAAAGTGGGTGCTTACCTATTTAAGGTAGACAATTAAAATAGGGTTATCAATGGTAATTGGTTTGGAAAAAGTCACAAAATCTGCCGTCCATGTGTGCAGCAGTTACCAATAACTCTAAAACTAATTCAGGACTTCAATTCTGTTTAAGTGTCTGACTCAGATAGAGTCTCAGTTTAATCCGAATACAATCCATACTTGATATAATTCCATTACAACATGAATCTATCTATATCAACATGACTTGATTTGACCGAACCATGAATATACATTGACTTGTCTACATGACTATCCGTTTATATCCTTATCCGTTTACATGAACAATTGATATCATGGTTTTGGCAAGTCTTATATTTACAAATCACTACAAAACAATACAATAATACATTACGGGGTTTAAAGGGGTAGATTGGTATGGAGTGTGTTTAAAGTGGCATAAGGCGGTCACTTTAATACATCTAACCTGAATATCCGTTGCCGCTGTCCTGTGGGTTTTGACGAGGTATTGTACTCCTTATACCATAGTCCACGAGGTAAGCTGGACTCCTCTCGTATACACTGGCATATTCTGTACTAAGGTACAAACAATCATGTTAACATAACTATCAACATTATACCAGTTATATTCTCATTACCTGTTCAGTCTATTTCCATCTCTCTTTGGGACTTACCGAGCGATTGTTCGCTGACGACATTCCTTTTCTATTCTTTCTTTGGAATTTTGTCAGGAGGACCCGACTCTCTGGAGATCGAGCCCAGCTCAGAAGACTTGGAGCAGTTCGTCGACGACCCAGAGCTCTAGACACTTGTATATACTTTTATTTTCAGTTTCATGCCATTGTTTAGGCATTACTTTCCAGTCTTATATTTACTTTCCAGCATTGTATTGTAAAGAATGTTTAATAAATAAAAAGTTGCTGTTCGTTTACATCTCATGTCTTTCTTGTATACATTTACATTATATTGTTTATATACGCTTAACGTGTTTACTTCTGAGTAAATACGTCGTGTGACCCGTCACGTCTTCTTACTGTACTCTGGGAAGTGGGGCGTGACAGGGAAGGACCATACGCCATCGAGAAAGTGTTTGATGGAGAATCCTACCAGCTAATAAACGCCGAGGGAGAAAGGCCCATGCCACCCATCAATGGCCGGTATCTCAAGAAATACCACGCGTGAATGCTCCTAGTCGCAGGCGAATTGAGCATACCGGCCCTACAGTCTGGATCATACATCCTGTAAAACCGTATACAATCCACGGGCGCAAATGACCCCTATCTCTCCCAAGTCCTACCGGTGAGACTACATCTAAAGTCCTACCGCCGATGAAGCATAAAAAAAAGGAAGAAAATAAAAGAAAAATAAAAAATAAAAAAAGGGTATGTACACAAGCAAAACGGGTACGGATGAAAACCTGAAAGGGCTCCGTGAGTAAAAATAGTAGGACTGCCAGCGAGTTTGTGAAAACCCGAAAGGACGCAAACTCATGAAAAGAGATGAAATACACTCGCAAAGTCCTCTAAACCTTGTGAGGAGAAAATCCCCGCGTGAGATCCTTACGACTCACAAAGGAGCAACACACTCAGGAATCCCCACGATTCTTAGGGAGAAAATACACTTACAAGATCTTCTCGACTTGTGGGGAGAAAATGCTTTTATGAGACCCTTACGACTCACAAAATTGAAAAGCCTTAGTTGATAGGAATGTCTCCTAAGCCACCGTTCTCCAGCGGGTAACAGCAAATGATGAGTCGCTCCTGGCATTACGCTTCAGTGTTAGCGGTGCTGATACCGACCCAAAACCCAAATCCCAAGTTTTCCCAATGGCAAATGATGAGTCGCTCCTGGTACTATGCTTCAGTGTTAGCGGTGCTGATGCTGACCCAAAACCAAATCCTAAGTCCTCCCAGGGCAAATGATGAGTTACACCTGGTATTATTCCAGTGCAGCAATACTGATGCTAAAAAAATCCAAATTCCAAATTCCTCTCAAATTCAAAAGTCGCCGAACAAAGCAGAAATCAAACAGATCAAATCAATGTCCAACCCGGCAGCACTTCTAAGCTCAAAAGTCCCACTAGACGGGTAGAGAACTTCCAAAACAAATCAAATCAAACAAGTCAACCAATCACCTCATAGGTGGAATCAAGCTCCACCTCAGAAACAAATCAATCCTGACACTGCAAAAAGCGGAGCAAGTAAACTTCAATCCCGACACCGCAAGAAACGGAGCATGTCAAATCAAGTATCGACCGTCCAAGTCGCAAAAATGGCAGCATCGACCTTCCACGTCGCAAAAATGGCAGCACCGATCGTCCACATCGCAAAAATGGCAGCACCGACCGTCCAAGTCACAAAAATGGCAGCACCGACCGTCCAAGTCGCAAAAATGGCAGCACCGACCGTCCACGTCGCAAAAATGGAAGCACCGACCGTCCATGTTGCAAAAATGGCAGTACCGACCGTCCAAGTCGCAAAAATGGCAGCACCGACCGACCAAGTCGCTAAAATAGCAGTACCGACCGTCCACGTCGCAAAAATGGGAGCACGGACCGTCCAAGTCGCAAAAATGGCAGCACCGACCGACCAAGTCGCTAAAATGACAGCACCGACCGTCCACGTCGCAAAAATGGCAGTATCGACCGTCCAAGTCACAAAAAATGGCAGCACCGACCGTCCAAGTCGCTAAAATGGAAGCATCGACTGTCCACGTCGCTAAAACGACAGCAGATCGTCCACGTCGTCAAAAAGGAACACAACCAAATCAAGCTCCATATAGAACAAGATCCATCAATTTCATGCACACAACCTACATACGCGGTGTGCATTTATTGATGGGGGGGCACTTTGTTGGGGTCAAAAATTACACCCTGGTTGACCAAGTCAAAATCAAAGTCAACCCCAAGCCAAGTGGGACCAAACCCAGGTCAAGACTGAGCATGGAAGGGACCGGCCCCATGACAAAAAAAATGAAGCTATAAATTAGTTTAATGTTTTTTTAAAATAAATGTATGGAATACGGGCAAAAAGCCAAAATTTTGTAAACCCCATGTCTTATGTGCAAAAAAAAAAGCACATGAGGCATCGGGAGGTACAAGTGCCATTTAGAAAAATCTAAGAAGCTATATGTAAAGTGTGTGGCCTATAAAGGCAAACATGATAAAAAAATCAAGCAACATTTTGATTCCCCTCAAAAATTAGGGTTCTGTGCCTCCTTCTTTCTCAAGGTTCTAAACCTTCTTCTTTTTTTTGAATTAAATCAAGAGTTTAACTTTTCTTTTTCCAAAAAGAAATAGTTTTTCACCATAAAACCCTTGAAAGGGAGCCTGAATCTTCCATCAAATCTCTAAAAGGGGAGATTTTTAAGTCTCACCCCCTTTTCTCCAAGCTCCAGCCAACAGAGAGGAAGAAGAAGAAGACCCATCTCCAAAAATCCTACTTTTGGAAGATCCAAGGCTCAAGAGAAGATCCAGGGCTCAAGGGAGAAGAAAGGGGTCCCCTTTGATCATCTCTGAAGATCTTTAAGGAGTTCAACTCCAAGACCCAAATCCTCAAAATAGTTTAACTCCTAATCCAGATATTTTAGGAGTTTAACTCCAAATCCAGATCTTTTGGAGTTTAACTCCAAATCCACGCCCAATTCCTGTTCAGGAGTTCAACTCCAGACCCAAGGGCTTAGCCCCTTCTTCCGCTGGTGTTTCCAGCGGTCGTGTGCCCTGCACGTGAGGCACTGGCACCCAGTGCCCACGTGCCGGACGCGTGAGACGCTAGGGCCCAGCGGGCGCTAACTCCAAATCACGCGCCTCGTACGTGACCCGAGGGCGCTCGGCGCCCACGCGCCACGCACGCGTCATTAGGACGCTTCTCACCCCTCTTTTTTCTCACGTTCCCCACGTAAAATACCTCCCCCGTTAGAAAAAATTTCTAACGGAGCGCTGCCCCGCACCCCGTAAGGGGGTGCTAGCCCTCTTGACCCCCAGCCCACTATCTAGACAGTGGGACCCCCATTAACTCTGCGAGGCTCCCGATATACCCAAAACCCCTCAAGACACACACACTGCACATTGAGTTCACATGACTAGTTGACCCGTCAATCGGAGGTTCCTTCGCTTCAAAGACGAGAGGTAATTAAAGGCAGTTTAGTCCGTGGCTGCCGGAGATTTGGATCCCCACAATCAATAAACCCTGGCCTACCCTAAACAAAGAGAATCTGTATACGCCTGACAAGCGACGCGTATTCACATCTTAATGGGGTGACGAAAAACACCCTACAATGACGAAAAATCATAAGAGAGGGAGAGAGGAAAAGATTTATTTATATGGCTGAGGATTAGGGTTTTGAGATGAAGGACTGGGATTAAATAAGATTAGATCTAACGATTTAAAGATAGCTTTTCATAAAAATAGGTTGTTTCAAAAAATATTTTTAATTAAGATGAAATCTAATTAAACTCTTAAAAATACTTAATACATAATCTTATTTTTTCAAAAACTTTTTAATAAATCACTTAATCTTTTCTTGTCTTTTAAAAATACCAAAAATAATTTTAGTAATTATTTTCTCTGACAAAAGATATTTTAAATTAAAGATAAACAAAATCTTTTCCTTTAAAATACTAATAAATATTTTTTTATATTGAAAATCCTTTTCTAAAGATTCTCTTTTCAAAAATTCCCTTTATCAAAATCAAATGAGATTTAAAATTTTGATTTTTTTAAATATATTCGTTCTCTTCTGTTTTAAAATACTAGCAAATAAATTTTATCTTTTCAAAAATTAAAAATTCTCTTTTATTATTTAAGAAACAAAAATAACAAGATTAAATTCAAACAAAATTTTATTTATTTCAAAACGGACACGGTCGTTACAATTTATGTGAAAACTAGTTTATGGAGATTTATAGGGTATTTATGTGAAAACTAGTTTATGGAAAAGAATAGGGTATTTTAATAAAATTTTGAATTCTAGAAACATAAAGGTATTTTAATAAAATTTAGAATTCCAGAAGCATACGGGTATTTTAGCGTAATTAAAAGTTAACTAAAACTCGAAAAAGATTTATTTAGTCGGTAAGTCATTACCATGGCATCTAAGACCCCATGTTAAAACTATTATCTAATTAGTTCTCTAGAACATGCAATTTATTAATATTTAAAAACAACTACTAACTAAATTAATAATAATTAAATAAAGTAATAATAATTAAACAAAGGTTTTCTGCAAAACTAAACTACTCCTAATACCTATTTATCTAATTAACATAAAAAGAACAATTTTTAAGAAAGAGATCAAGAGGGATGAGAGATCCTACCTCTTGAAGAAGATTTTTGCCGACCTGAACCAACGACTCGTAAAGAATCTCACTCCTGTAGGGTGTTTTTCGTTACCCCATTGAGATGGGAATACGCGCGCGCTTGTCAGGCGTACTACAGATTCTCTCTGCCTAGGGTAGGCCGGGATTTATTGATTGTGGGGATCCGAATCTCCGGCAGCCGCGGACTAAACTGCCGTTAATTACCCCTCGCCTTTGGAGCGAGGGAACCTCCGATTGACGGGTTAAACTGGTCATGCGAACTCGATGTGCAGTGTACGTGTGTTTTGTTTTAGGGGTGTTTGGATATATCGGGAGCCACGCAGAGTTTTTACGGGGTCCCGCTACCCGGATAGCGGGCTGGGGGTCAAGGGGGCTAGCAGCCCCCTTACTGGGTGCGGGGCAGCGCCCCGTTAGAAATTTTTTTCTAACAGGGACAGTGTCGTGGTGTATTTGTGTGTGCATATATGTATGCATATGTGTATATATATATATATGTATATATGTATATATATATAAAAGAAAGAGTGGGAAAAGGCATCCAAAGGATGCGTGGGGCCAGCACCTTGGGCGCTGTGCGCCCAGGTGCTGTGCGCTCAGGCACTAGCGTGCCACGTGTCGGCACGTGGGCGCTCTGCGCTTGAGCGCAGGGCGCTGTAGCGCAAGTGCGCCACGTGTCGGAACGTGGGCGCTTTGCGCTTCAGCGCCTGACGCTCTAGCGCAAGTGCGCCACGTGTCGGCACGGGGGCGAGTTGCGCCAGAGCGCTGGGCGCTTGAGCGCAAGCGCGCCACGTGTCGGCACGGGGGTGACTTACGCCAGAGCGCTGTGCGCTTGAGCGCAAGCGCGCCACGTGTCGGCACTGGGGCGACTTACGCTCGAGCGCTTGCGCTGGAGCGCAAGCGCGCCACGTGTCGGCACGTGGGCGCTGTTGTGCAAGCGCGCCACGTGTCAGCACGTGGGCGCTCTACGCTTGAGCGCCGGCGAGGAAAAGAGGCTTTTAGCCTAAAAAGTTCTCGGAAGAGAAATCACAGAGGAGTTGGACTCCTGAGTGTGTTTTTGGGGTTAATGGAAGGGGTTCTTCTTCTTCCTCCTCTGTTAGCTGGATCTTGAAGATCAAGAGATGTGAGATCTCAAAATCTCTCCTTTTGGGGATCTAAAGACAAATCCAAGTTTCCCTTTGTGGGTTTGGTGGTGAAAAAACTATTTTGTTTTTGAAAAGGAAGAGTAAAACTCTTGATTTAATTCAAGAGAAAGAAGAAGGTTTTGGAACCTTGAGGAAGGAGAAAAGATCTCAGATCTAATTTTTTTTTGGAGAGAATGAAAGGTATATTTTTTTGTTCATCATCATTTTGCCTTATATAGGCTTACATATTTACATATAGCCCCTTGGGCTTTGCAAAAATGGCGTTTTGCCCATCCCATGGCTCTTGTGCCATTTCATTTTTGCACATAAGCCATGGGCTTACAAAATATTGGCTTTATGCCCATTTTGCTTACATTCATGCATAAAAAATTGCATAAAAATTATTTATGACATGATTTCGTTGTTGGCATGGGGAGGCTGGCCGCGGGCTCGACTTGGGCATGGGCCCGCTTGACCTGGGCTTGGGCCCACCTAGCTTGGGGGTTGACCTTGACTTTGACTCGGTCAACCGGGGTGTAAATTTTTACCCCAACAAAATGCCCCCATCAATGAATGCACACAGCACATGTGGGTCGTGTGCATGAAATTGATAGATCTTCTTTTGCGTGGAGGCGACTTGCTTTGGTCCCCACTTTTTAGGATGCACTGCCCTTTTTACGACGTGGACAGTCGGCGCCTGACGCGTCTCCGAGACGGAGTGTCTATGGTAGACGTTTCTCTGGTCCGGAGCGATCCGGTTCCTGCTTTGTAGGAAGCCTGCACTGCCATTTTTGCGACGTGGACGGTCGACGCTTGACGCATCTCCGAGACGGAGTGTCCGTGGTAGACGTTTCCCTGACCCGGAGTGATTTGGTTCCCGATTTGTGGGGAGCCTGCACTGCCCGTTTTGCGACATAGACGGTCGACGCTCTGATCCGGAGCGATTTGGTAGACGTGTCCCCGGCATGGAGTGTCGCTGGTCGACGTTTCCCCGAGGCGGAGTGTCGTTGTTGGACGTTTCCCTGATGCGGAGTGTCTGTGTTGGACGTTTCCCCGATGCAGAGTGTCGCTTGCTGACGTGTCCCCGGCACGGAGTGTCTGCTTGACGTTTCCCCGGCACGGAATGTCGTTGTTCGACTTTTCCCCGGCACGGAGTGTCGCTGATCGACTTTTCCCTGGCGCAGAGTGTCGGGTTGACTTTTCCCCGGCACGGAGTGTCGCTGATGGACTTTTCCCTGGTGCAGAGTGTCGCTGGTTGACTTTTCCACAGCGCGGAGTGTCGGGTTGACTTTTCCCCGGCACGGAGTGTCACTGATCGACTTTTCCCCGGCGCGGAGTGTCGGGTTGACTTTTCCCCGGCACGGAGTGTCGTTGATGGACTTTTCCCCGGCGCGGAGTGTCGCGGGTTGACTTTTCCCTGGCACGGAGTGTCGCTGATCGAATTTTCCCCGGCGCAGAGTGTCGGCTTGACTTTTCCCCGGCACGGAGTGTCGCTGATGGACTTTTCCCCGGCGCGGAGTGTCGCTGATCGACTTTTCCCCAGCGCAGAGTGTCGCAGATCGACTTTTCCCCAGCGCGGAGTATCGGCTTGACTTTTCCCCGGCACGGAGTGTCGCTGATCGAATTTTCCCCGGCGTGGAGTGTCGGGTTGACTTTTCCCCGGCACGGAGTGTCGCTGATGGACTTTTCCCCGGCGCGGAGTGTCGCGGGTTGACTTTTCCCCGGCACGGAGTGTCGCTGATCGACTTTTCCCCGGCGAGGAGTGTCGGGTTGACTTTTTCCCGGCACGGAGTGTCGCTGATAAACTTTTCCCCGGCGCGGAGTGTCGGGTTGACTTTTCCCCGGCACGGAGTGTCGGGTTGACTTTTCCCCGGCACGGAGTGTCGCTGATCAACTTTTCCCCGGCGCGGAGTGTCGGGTTGACTTTTCCCCTGCACGGAGTGTTGTTGATCGACTTTTCCCCGGCGCGGAGTGTCGGGTTGACTTTTTCCCGGCACGGAGTGTCGCTGATCGACTTTTCCCCGGCATGGAGTGTCGCCGGTTGACTTTTCCCCAGCACGGAGTTTCGCTGATCGACTTTTCCCCGGCGCGGAGTGTCGGGTTGACTTTTCCCCGGCACGGAGTGTCGCTGATCGATTTTTCCCCGGCGCGGAGTGTCGGGTTGACTTGATTCTGAGGCGGAGCATAATTCCGGCAGGGAAGGTAGATATCCCGAGGCGAAGCATGATTTCGACACGGGGTAAATTCTGGGACGGAGCATGACTCCGCCATAGAGGTTGGTTTGATTCCGAGGCGGAGCATAATCTGTAGGGTGTTTTTCGTCACCCCATTGAGATGGGAATGCGCGCACGCTTGTCAGGCGTACTACAGATTCCCCCTGTCTAGGGTAGGCCGGGGTTTAATGATTGTGGGGATCCGAATCTCCGGCAGCCGCGGACTAAACTGCCGTTAATTACCCCTCGCCTTTGGAGCGAGGGAACCTCCGATTGACGGGTTAAACTGGTCATGCGAACTCGATGTGCAGTGTACGCGTGTTTTGTTTTAGGGGGGTTTGGATATATCGGGAGCCACGCGGAGTTTTTACGGGGTCCCGCTACCCGGATAGCGGGCTGGGGGTCAAGGGGGCTAGCAGCCTCCTTGCGGGGTGCGGGGCAACCCCCCGTTAGAAATTTTTTTCTAACAGGGACAGTGTCGTGGAGTATGTGTATATGTACATATGTATACATATGTATGTATATACATATATATATATATAAATAAAGGGGGAAAAGACATCCAAAGGATGCGTAGGGCCAGTGCCTGCCACGTGTCGGCACGTGGGCGCTTTGCGCTCGAGCGCGAGGCGCTGGAGCGCAAGCGCGCCATGTGTCGGCACGTGGGCGCTTTGCGCTCGAGCGCGAGGCGCTGGAGAGCAAGCGCGCCACGTGTCGACACGTGGGTGTTTTGCGCTGGAGCGCAGGGCGCTGGAGCGCAAGCGCGCCACGTGTCAGCACATGGGCGCTTTGTGCTCGAGCGCTAGCGCACCGGCGAGGAAAAGGGGGCTTTTAGCCCCTGAAATTCTCTAAAGAGAAAATAGGGTGGAGTTAAACTCCTAAGATGCTTTGGGTTAAGGAAATGGGTTCTTCTTCTTCCTTTGCTGGTCGGATCTTGGAGATAAAGAGATGTGAGATTTAAAAATCTTTTCTTTTTGAGATCTGATGGCAGATCTGAGTTACCCTTAGTGGGTTTTGTGGTGGAAAACTATTTAGTTTTAAAAAAGGAAGAGTAAAACTCTTGATTTAATTCAAAAGAAAGAAAAAGGTTTCGGAACCTTGAAGAAGGAGGAAAGATCTCAGATCTAAAACTTTTTTTGGAGATAGAAAAAGTTGTTGAGATATTTCATTATCTTTGCCTTTATAGGCTGTACACTTTACACATAGCCCCTTGGGCTTCACAAAATGGCATTTTGCCCATCCCATGGCTCATGTGCCATTTCTTTTTGCACATAAGCCATGGGCTTTGCAAAATTTTGGCTTTATGCCTATTTTTCTTATATTTATCCATAAAATAAAATAAAAGAAATACAACAAAATTGTTTATTACAAATTTTTTATCTTGGCGTGGGGGAGGCCGGCCGCTTCATGTTCGGGCTCGACCCGGGCATGGGCCCACTGGATCTGGGCTTGGGCCCACTTAGCTTGGGGTTGACTTGGATTTTGACTTGGTCAACCGGGGTGTAAATTTTTACCCCAACAAATTGCCCCCCATCAATAAATGCACACCACATATATGGGTCGTGTGCATGAAATTGATGGATCTTCTTTCACGTGGAGGCGACCTGATTTGGTTCCCGCTTTTTGGGAAGCTGGCACTGGCCGTTTTACGACATGGACGGTCGTTGCTTGACATGTCTCCGAGACGGAGTGTCCGTGATAGACGTTTTCCCTGGCCCGGAGTGATCTGGTTCCCGCTTTGTAGGAATCCTGCTCTGCCCTTTTTGCGACTTGGACGGTCGATGCTGCCCTTTTTGCGACTTGGACGGTCGGTGCTGCCATTTTAGCGACTTGGACGGTCGGTACTGCCATTTTTGCGACTTGGACGGTCGGTTCTGCCCTTTTTGCGACATGGACGGTCGGTGCTGCCATTTTAGCGACGTGGACGGTCGATGCTGCCCTTTTTGCGATTTGGACGGTCGGTTTTGCCCTTTTTGCGACTTGGACGGTCGGTTCTACCCTTTTTGGCGACGTGGATGGTCGGTGCTGCCCTTTTTGCGACATGGACGGTCGATGCTGCCCTTTTAGCGACGTGGACTGTCGATTCTGGATTTGACTTGCCCCGCTTTTTGCGGCGTCAGGGATGAAGTTGACTTGTTTCCGAGGTGGAATTTGATTCTGCCACGGAGGTCATTGGTTGTTTGACTTGATGTGATTTGGGTTGACATCAGCATTGCTACGCTGGAATATGGTACCAGGAGCGAATCATCATTTGTCATGACAGGATTTGGGGATTTTGGTTTTGGTTTGGCATCAGCATCGCTGCACTGGAATATGATACCAGGAGCGAATCATCATCTGCCATGAGGAGATTTCCCTTGTTCCCAGTTTAACGACTTAGTGGTCATCTGTTCCCAGTTTAACGACTTAGGGGTCATCTGGATTGGAGTTTGGGATTTTGGGGTTAGGGTAGACATCAGCGTTGCTAACACTGAAGCACACGTGCCAGGAGCAATTCATCATTTGCCTATTCCTGTTGGGGGAGCGATGGCTTAGGAGACAGGTTTAGGTCCTTATCACCTAAGGCTTTTCAATTTTATGGGCCGTGAGGGTCCCATAAAAGTATTTTTCTCCCTACGAGTCGTAAGGATCCCGCAGGTGTATTTTCTCCTTAGGAGTCGTAAGGACTCTTAAGTGTGTTTTTCCTTTATGAGTCGTAAGGATCCCACAAAGGTTTGTTCTCCTCATGTATCTTGAGGATACATGAGTGGGTCTTCTCAATGGAGCATAATTCCAAAGGCGGAGACCAGCCGCGTAACTGGTGATTGTGGTGGAGCATGGGTATGACGAGGATTATTTGAGCTCGTGGATTGTATACGGCAGTCAATTTGGGGACTGGCCGTAGGGCTGGAGAATTTTGAGAAATTGGATTTTGGTTGGCATCTGCATCGCTACACTGGAATATGGTACCAGGAGCGACTCATCATTCGCCGTTTGGGGACTTGGAATTTGGATCTTGTTTAACATCAGCATTGCTGCACTGGAATAATGCCAGGAGCAACTCATCATTTGCCTTGGGAGGACTTGGGATTTGGGTTTTTGGTCGGTATCAGCACCGCTAACACTGAAGCGAAATGCCCGGAGCGACTCATCATTTGCCGTTGCCCGTTGGGGAACGATGGCTTAGGAGACAGGTTTGGGTCCCTATCACCTAAGGCTTTTCAATTTTATGGGCAGTGAGGGTCCTATAAAAGCATTTTCTCCCTACGAGTCGTAAGGATCCCGCAGGTGTATTTTCTCCATAGGAATCGTGAGGATTCCTAAGTGTGTTGCTCCTTTGTGAGTCGTAAGGATCTCACGCAGGGGTTTTCTCCTCATAAGGTCGAGAGGACTTTGCGAGTGTATTTTATCTCTTTTCACGAGTTTGCGCCCTTTCGGGTTTTCACAGACTCGCCGGTAGTCCTGCTGTTTTTACTCACGGAGCCCTTTCGGGTTTTCATCCGTGCCCGTTTTGCTTGTGGACATACCGTTTATTATTTTTATTTCTTTCCTTTCCTTTTTTTTTATTTTCTTCTTTTTTTTGCCGCTGGTGGGACTTTAAAAGTAGTCTCACCGGCAGGATTTGGGAGAGATAGGGGTCATTTACGCCCGTGGATTGTATACGGTTTTGCAGGATGTATGATCCAGACCGTAGGGCTAATGTGTTCAATTCGCCTGCGACTTGGAGCATTCACGTGTAGTATTTCTTGAGATATCGTCCATTGATGGGTGGCATGGGCCTTTCTCCCTCGGCACTTATCAGTTGGTAGGATCCTCCGTCGAACACTTTCTCAATGACGTATGGTTCTTCCCAGTTTGGCTCGAATTTTCCCTTGGTATGTCGATTGGGGATGATCGGTCTTTTGAGGACCAACACCAATTCACCTTTCTTGAAAACGCGAAGACGGGTTATCTTGTCATAGGCCCGTGACATTTGGGCTCGGTATAGCTCCAGATTTTGCTGCACCGCGAGCCTCTTTTCTTCGAGGGCATCGAGCTCTTCAAGCCGAAGGAGCACGTTTTCCTCCTCCGTCAACTCGTGCTGAACGGCCATTCTTAAGCTTGGAACTTCGACTTCGAGGGGGAGGACCGCCTCCACTCCGAAGAGCAATGAGTATGGAGTGGACTGAGTTGGAGTACGGTGCGTGGTACAATATGCCCACAACGCCTCGTGAAGTTTGAGATTCCAGTCTCTCTTGTTGGCTGAAGTATTTTTCCTCAGGAGCTTGCATAGAGTCTTATTGAAGGCTTCGGCTAGCCCGTTGGCTCTTGGATTATAGATGGAGGAATACCTCCAGTCTATCTTGTGCTGAGTAGCGAACCTTGAGACATTGGAGCTCTTGAAAGAAGGCCCGTTGTCAGAAATGATTCTTCTTGGTGTACCGAAGCGGTATAGAATATTATGCTGGAAGAATGTCAAAATATCTTTTGTCTTGACTTCTTTTAGCGGGACAGCTTCAGCCCATCTGGAGAAGTAGTCTGTCGCGGCCAGTATGAACCGATGGCCTTTGGATGACGGAGGATCAATTGGGCCAACAATGTCGGTGCCCCAGACTTCGAAGGGCCACGACGCCACCGTAGGATGCAATGGATTGGGATGCTTGTGAATAAAATCACCGTGAATTTGGCAGATATAACATTTCTTTGCATGCTCTCCGCAATCCCGTATCATGGTGGGCCAGTAATACCCAAGCCGTTTAATTTGCAGTCGCATCTTGGGGCCAGATTGGTGAGCACCGCAAACGCCTGAGTGAACTTCTTTCATGACTTTTTGGGCTTCGGCCGATGACAGGCACCTGAGCCAGAGTTGGTCATATGACCTGCGGTATAACGTGTCATTTACAAACACGTATCGGAGAGCTCTCTTCTTCAGCTGAATCCTCGCAGATTTTTCTTCGGGCAGCCTATCGTATCGGAGGTACTCTATGAAGGGTTCTCTCCAATCGGGCTCGTCTTGGATGATCGAAGCTTCTTCGGCAGGACTGCTCTTCTGTTCCGCGCTTTCTTCTTCTCGTAAAGAGACTGTGGGTAGAATTTGTCGGCTCCTGACTGTGATCAGAATTTCGTCCATGTCAGGATCAGCCAGCTCCTTGGCTAAGCGAGCAAGTACGTCTGCCTTTCCATTCAACGCTCTAGGGACTCTCATTAGTTCAATGTGAGTGAACCGTTTCATGAGTTCCACCACTCGGCCTCTGTACCGAGCTAACTCGGGTTTGTATATTTTATAATCACCGCTTACTTGGTTGACGATGAGCTGGGAGTCACCGTAAACTCGTAGCCGACGGATTTCCATTTCTATGGTGAGCTCCAAACCAGCTATCAGAGCTTCATACTCAGCTTCATTGTTTGTCCGAGGCTCGGTGAGAGCGAAAGAACGCCGTAGGGTTCCCATTGATGGCGTGGTGAACACCAATCCTATCCCCGCTTTTACCTCCGGGATGCTTGATCTGCTGGAGCTCCTTATTGATGAGGCCCCATCGAAGTAGAGCTCCCAATATGGCTCGTCTTCCTCGAGGTGCAGCACTTGTTCGTCGGGTAACTCACAATTTAGCGGCGATCCTTCTGGTATGGGATGAGCAGCGAGAAAGTCTGCAAGAGCTTGCCCTTTTACTGCTTTCTGAGGAGTATAAACTATGTCAAACTCGAGTAGCATAACAGCCCATCTTGCCATTCTGCCGGCTAGGCTCGCTCTGGTCATCAAGTGTTTGAGCGGGTCGACCTTGGAGATCAGCATGACCCGATGAGCAAGCAGATAATGCCTCAGCTTCTTCACAGCAAATATTAGAGCCAGGCATTGCTTCTCGATTGGGGAATAGTTGTGTTCCGCCCCGACTAGAGTTCAACTGAGCTAGTAGAGAGCATTTTCTTTTCCCTCCTCGTTATTCTGGGCAAGGAGCGCACCGAGTGACTCGTCCAGCGCGGCAGTGTAGAGAATCAGCGGTTTATTTGGAATGGGAGCGGCCAGCACTGGAGGGTGCAACAAGTACTGTTTGATGCTTTCGAACGCTGCTTGACATTCGGCATCCCAGATAAAAGGAGCTCCTTTCTTTATGAGCTTTGAGAAGGGCCTACATCTCCCCGATAAATTTGAGATGAACCTCCGTATATAAGCAAGCTTGCCTTGAAAAGTTCTTAGCTGCGTCAGACTTTTCGGAGGGGGCATCTCCATGATGGCCTTTATCTTTGATGGGTCAACTTCGATCCCTCGATGTCGGACTATGAAGCCCAGGAATTTTCCTGATGACACGCCAAAAGCGTATTTCAGAGGATTCATCTTCAGATCGTATTCCCTCAGTCTGGTAAGAACGTTCCTAAGATCTTGGATATGATCAGCCTTGGTTTTAGTCTTGACGACCAGATCATCAACATAACATTCGACGACTTTATGAATTAGGTCATCAAAGATATTGGTCATTGCCCTTTGATATGTAGCACCTGTGTTCTTCAGTCCGAACGGCATGACCTTGTAGCAATATATTCCGATCGGGGTTCGAAATGAGGTGTGTTTCTCATCCTCAGGCGACATCTTGATCTGATTGTATCCAGACGAGCCGTCCATAAAGGTGAACAGCTCATAATTTGAGGTGTCATCGACCATCATTTCCATGAGCGGTAGCGGGAAGTCGTCTTTAGGACATGCCTTGTTGAGGTCCCTGAAATCGACACAAACTCAGATCTGCCCATTTTTCTTCTTCACTGGGACTATGCATGCGATCCAATCCGCATATTTCTCTTCCCTGATGAAGCCGGCATTGATGAGCTTCTTATTTTCCTTGATGACCTTTTCTTCTAGTTCCCTTCTCATTCTTCGAGGAGCTTGTTTGACTGGCTTAGCATCAGGAGATATAGCCAGCTTATGCACGACTACTTCAGGGGAAAGACCTGGCATTTCTTTGTATGTCCACGCGAAGCAGTCGACGAACTCATGTAGCAGGGCAATTATCTGCGCTTTTATTTCCTCTGACAAGAGCGAGCTGATGTAGGTCGGCCTTGGATTATCGGGCGTTCCTAAGTCAATCTCGGTTAGCTCGTCAAAGGTTGCTTGTCCGCCATCTTCGAGCTCTTGAGGAGCTTCTTCTGGCTCGGCTATCTCGTCATCATCATTTAATCTTTCGCTGGCCTTACCAACATAGATCATGTAGCACGCTTTGGGATCAGGTTGAATGTAGCCTATGCCCCGTCTATCTGGAATTCGTCCATCGATGAGTGCTCGGACCTGGGGCGGATACCATAGCCCTTCGTAAAACTTTGCTTTGGACTCCGTTTGATATAACCGGCATCCGCACTTCTTAAAGTATTCCCGCATCTTGGGTGCATAGTATCTGGGATTGAGGACGGCTCTTATGCCTCTCTCATAGGGAAGGCACGCGACAGAAAGATCGTCCGGGTGCACAACGGGGTTTGACCTGTAAAACAGGATGCCCTTATGTCCATTTTTCCTCCCGGGCACGTAGAAAGTTTTCAGCTGGTTCACGGTAGAGACTGACAATGCGTCGAGCTCTTTGTACATCCATTCCGGCACCCTTGTGATGGCTAGGGACCCTTCTGCAATTTCGAGGGTCTCTCGTAGTTTCGCTTTTTGCATGGGGGGCCAATCTGCACAGCTGTTGCACGGCAGGTCCTCTTCTTCTGACTCTTCAGTGTCACTGCCAAGATGAGGGCGGACTTTGTTGCTAGATGGGCCTTCAGTAACAGATTCGTCCGTATCGCTGCCGAAATGAGGGCGAGTTTTACGGAAGGACGGGCTTCCAGCGTCGGACTCATCAGTGTCGCTGCCGAAATGCGGGCGCACTTAGGTATTTTTGCTTTTGAAAGTGACAGCCGGCGCAGATTTGCTTTTCAGTCTTGGGGCCGGTCTATCCTCAGTCAGTTGTGGCTTAGCATTTTGGTGGTTCATAAACTACCGAGAATCTTCATATCGGACTTCATGCACACCGAACGGCTGGATGTCTCCGTCAATGCGTCTTTCTTCGCCATTTTTAGTATACTTCATGCATTGATGGAGAGTTGACGGAATGATGCCGTAATCGTGGAGACACGGCCGCCCCAAGAGAATCTTATAAGATGTGTCGGCGTCGATCACGTATATCTTAGCTTCAGTTTGCAGATCCCCGAATTTGATTGGCAGAGCTATGGACCCCAGAACTTGCTGGCAATTTTTGTTGAAGCCTTGAATGATAATCCTTTACCTTGACAGGTGTCGGACGTCCATTGACAAACTCTTCAGCGTCCGCAAGTTCATGATGTTCACTGAGGACCCCGGATCAATCAATATGCGATTAATTCGATCTCCGTCGCTGTACCCGGTCACGTAAAGCGGCCGATTATGCTCAGCCATTCCCAGTAGCAAGTCTTCATCCTTAAATGTGACTGCGGCGGCATGCAAAGCGTGCTGGGCTTCTTTCATATTAATTTCCGCAAAGTGAGCCTGATACCGCTCGGGGTTTTGTAGAGCGTGAATGAGAACATCTCTAAGCTCCTTAGATAGGACCAAGGCGTCGTAGATGCTCAGGAGAGACGGAAGCTTCCGGAGATGTGCCAAGACATTATAGTCCACCGAGGACGGACTTATGTTTCATCAGCTAGTTCTCTGCCATCTTCCTCATTAGCCACCTATTTTTCTTTCTCTTTTGGGGCGTTGCCCTTATTTGGCGGTAGAGCCCTGCCGCTTCTGAGCTGGATTTGATTGGCCTTTATGGCGAGCTCCTTATCCTCTTCGAGAAAACAGAGATCCTCCTCAGAGTCGCTGCCCAGATGGATGGCATAGCAGGTAACTATAGGGATCTCTTCATTGGAGTCTTCTTCTAACTCCTCCAGAATTTCAGCCGCTCGTATAGGGAGGAACTCCTTCAACTGAATCAGAGTTCTTTCCTTCTGTTCATATCCTTCGAGGGAATCGATATATTTTTGAATGGTCGATCTCCCTGCAGACTCCTTTTCACGCCGAGCTGCACTTTTCTTCTTCTTGAGCTTCTTGGATTTTGAGCCTGATGGAGCCGCATTGGCAGCTGGGCTGGTAGGCTTCTTCTACCCTTCCCATTCGGTCCTGGGTTCTTTCCGACGTAGCTTTATCATCTTCTTCGTCTTATTAGATATGTGCGTACTCCACGGAGGCCGCGATGAGTCCATTTCATTTCTCAGGGCAGCGGGTTCGGCTGTCTGCTCCCAGAAGGCTTCAGTTTCTGTCTGTATAAAGTTGGCGGTTGCAACTTGATTGTTCACCAACACGCTTTTGGACAGCTCGATCTCTCCAGCCTTGTACTGCTTCTCGACCCAGTCCTTGAAGATATAGCAATCCTCGATCGCATGGCTCACTACTCGGTGGTACGGGCAATACAGGGGATTGTCGGTCATTTTTGCTTCTTGGGGTCTTTTCGACTCCGGCAATTGTAGGCCGATGTTTAAGGCATCTTTAAATATCTTGCGGACCTTGTCCCTTCTGAAAGAGTAAACCTTGTTCTTTTTCTCCTCTAGGAAAGGCCCATCTCCTCCCAGCAATGGCTTTCGAGACCGGTTAGTTTTGGATTCGGCCGCCCTTCGCTTTTCTTCATTGTCGGACGCATTGAAGACATTGGTACTGCTGGAACTCCCGCTTCTATGGTTGTCGTCCCGCTTGCTTTTCCAAGTCTTCTCTCTCTGAGAATCCGGCGGGGACTCTTGCTTCGAGCATTCCAGCATTTGGACTTTCTTGGTTAGCTCCTGAAATGTCTTGAGGCCCGCTGTACACAAGAATGGGACCATTCAATTGCTGAGGTTCCCAATGAGAAGGCTGACGGACTGGTCCTGCTCCAGCGGCGGTTCGCACTTGATCGTGAGATTACGCCATCGGGCAATAAAGTTAGTGTTGCTTTCATTCTTCCCCGACTTGGTCCTCACAAGGTCGGCTACAGAGATTTTATCACTGACGCTCATGAACCTTTGCCGGAACAGAGACTCCATTTGGGCAAAGATAATGATGGACCCGTCTGGTATGCTCGCGTACCAGTCGAAAGCGACACCGGTCAGGCTGTTGACAAACTGACGAAGAAGGAGCGCGTCATTACCCCCTGTATTTCCGCACGATGCTTTGAAGTGGGCGACGTGCTGATTTGCATTCCCCGTTCCATCAAATCTTCCGAACTTAGGAATGACGTGGCCGCTTGGGAACTCAATCAGATCGTACTGCGCGGGATATGGCCGCCCACTACTGCCGATTTCTTTCTGAGCTTCAGCTTCGACCACCAATGTTTTAACCTTGCTGGTGACCAAATCCATTATCCGATCCTGTGTTAGCGGGATAGTGCTATCTGGGGCCAAGGCGTCCCCAGAAGCGGAGTGTGGCCGGCTTTCATGTGGCTCGACCAGTCTTGGACCCGAAGGAACAGGCATTGGCTGCCTCGGATTGTCATCACCCAGCTGATTAGTAGCGGCTTGTGCTTGATTGGGAGGCGCTCGAGCAATTCGAGCCGTAAGCTGCATCACCACGTTCGTTAAGTCGTCAATCTTCGAATAGAGCTTGGCCATCTCTTTATCTTTGCTCCTGAGCTGTTTTCGAAGCTCTTGAAGCAGCTCTTGCTCCGCAGTCCTGGGGCGGAAAGTCGGCTCTTCCTCACTGTCCGAGCTTGACTCTGCATAGACCGAGGGGTCCTTCTGCCTATCATCCTCATCGAGAGGGTTTTCTTCATCCAGCGGGGATGGCTGTTCTTGGGCAGCGGCAACCACATTCAGGCTAGATTGGGCTTGGGATATGGTGGCCCCATCCTTGCTTTTGCTGCGAAGGTTGTCGCTGGGGCGCCCGCCCGCCATATAGACCGTATGGATGATATATCCGGCCGTCTTTCTATCATTGGCAGCTGATTTCACGGATCGCAGTCTTGACCCCCTTGTTTCGGTAGCTGGTAGTCGATTGAAGGCGGTTGGCCTAACCAGGTTCTTGAATGGTGCTGGCGCTTCTTTTCTGGGTTTACCCCGCTGCTTTCATGCGGCACAGAGTGCTTGATAGACTCTTGAAGAGACAGTGTCATACTTTTTCTGTTGGGGCCGGGACACATCTCTTTGTGGCACTGTTCGGACCGCTGTCTTCTTGATTCTACCGGTCATGGCATTTTTCTGAACCCACTTCAGAGGCTCGAAGGAATTGCTGATTCTTACATCCGACTCAGCCGTCGTCGCGGGGCAACCTTGCACTTGGAACTTCACATGATTCCATTTGGCCGAAGCCTTGGCCCTCTTGTTGGCTCGATACCTGAGCCGCTTCTGCCTTAACTTCTCTGTTCTAAGCACCTGGCAGACTTCGGCTCTTTGGGAAGACGCCGCAGACCGGGCGATGGAGGGCCTTGGAGATACGCTCGATTGTGCATTTGTTGGAGTCATCGCCTGAGCTCGTCCGCAACATTTGATTTTGCCCTTTGTACCGAAGTTCTTGCCCCCCGCTGGAGCACCAAAGAATCGTTCAGATACCGTTTTAAGTTTCGGTTGTGGTGCCTTGGCGATCACGACATTCGGTCTCTTACCCCTTGAGACCGGCTTGGCCACCTGTTCCGCCGGGATCTCCGCCAGATGAGCGCTTCCGGCAGGGTAGATGATGACGAAGCCAAACTGGCTGGGCGGTTCCTCCCACTGTCGACTGAGGCTCGCGGGGAGAACCACACGAGCGTTGATCTTGACCATGTACGGAATCGGGGTCACGTTGGAAGCTGAATTCGTCTGGGGAGACATTGTCGTCGAAGGTTGATTTCTGCACGGAAAAAAGAACATCATTTCAGTATAGGCAATCGATATGTATATTGATTGAGTTCGCATGAACGTTTAACTCGAAATATGGGAGGAGAGATTGGTCCCACCGGGCGTGCCAGAATCTGTAGGGTGTTTTTCGTCACCCCATTAAGATGGGAATGCGCGCACGCTTGTCAGGCGTACTACAGATTCCCCCTGCCTAGGGTAGGCCGGGGTTTAATGATTGTGGGGATCCGAATCTCCGGCAGCCGCGGACTAAACTGCCGTTAATTACCCCTCGCCTTTGGAGCGAGGGAACCACCGATTGACGGGTTAAACTGGTCATGCGAACTCGATGTGCAGTGTACATGTGTTTTGTTTTAGGGGGGTTTGGATATATCGGGAGCCACGCAGAGTTTTTACGGGGGTCCCGCTACCCGGATAGCTGGCTGGGGGTCAAGGGGGTTAGCAGCCCCCTTGCGGGGTGCGGGGCAGCGCCCCGTTAGAAATTTTTTTCTAACAGGGACAGTGTCGTGGAGTATGTGTATATGTACATATGTATACATATGTATGTATATACATGTATATAAAAATAAAGGGGGAAAAGACATCCAAAGGATGCGTGGGCGAGCGCCTGGGCGCTTGAGCGCAAGCGCGCCACGTGTCGGCACGTGGGCGCTTTGCGCTCGAGCGCGAGGCGCTGGAGAGCAAGCGCGCCACGTGTCGACACGTGGGCGTTTTGCGCTGGAGCGCAGGGCGCTGGAGCGCAGGGCGCTGGAGCGCAAGCGCGCCACGTGTCGGCACATGGGCGCTTTGCGCTCGAGCGCTAGCGCACCGGCGAGGAAAAGAGGGCTTTTAGCCCCGGAAATTCTCTAAAGAGAAAATAGGGTGGAGTTAAACTCCTAAGATGCTTTGGGTTAAGGAAATGGGTTCTTCTTCTTCCTTTGCTGGTCGGATCTTGGAGATAAAGAGATGTGAGATTTAAAAATCTTTTCTTTTTGAGATCTGATGGCAGATCTGAGTTACCCTTAGTGGGTTTTGTGGTGGAAAACTATTTAGTTTTGAAAAAGGAAGAGTAAAACTCTTGATTTAATTCAAAAGAAAGAAGAAGGTTTTGGAACCTTGAAGAAGGAGGAAAGATCTCAGATCTAAAACTTTTTTTGGAGATAGAAAAAGTTGTTGAGATATTTCATTATCTTTGCCTTTATAGGCTGTACACTTTACACATAGCCCATTGGGCTTCACAAAATGGCATTTTTCCCATCCCATGGCTCATGTGCCATTTCTTTTTGCACATAAACCATGGGCTTTACAAAATTTTGGCTTTATGCCTGTTTTTCTTATATTTATCCATAAAATAAAATAAAAGAAATACAACAAAATTGTTTATTACAAATTTTTTATCTTGGCATGGGGGGAGGCCGGCCGCTTCATGTTCGAGCTCGACCCGGGCATGGGCCCACTGGATCTGGGCTTGGGCCCACTTAGCTTGGGGTTGACTTGGATTTTGACTTGGTCAACTGGGGTGTAAATTTTTACCCCAACAACTCCCGTCTCAGATTTTTCTAGCACCCTTCACGAGAACCTATGTGTAGATCATCGAGAGATGATCGTACATGAATTTTTTTCGGAATTATTTGGACGCCGGAAGTATGAGATATGAGGTAAGCGGTGGAAGCAATTTATAGGGCTCCAAACCAAATCTTATCCATCCATAAACACTAAGAAAATCCCTGAAAATCTGCCAAAATCCTAACCGTTTTATTATCCCAAAAAAATCTATTTTCTTTTCAAAAAAATTCTTTAAAAATACTTTTTAAATTCAGAAAAATGTGGAGAAATTCAAAGAAAATCTATTTAATTATTTTCTTCATTTGTAATAATTTTCACTAAAAATAATTTCCTTTTCCAGAATAATATTTCATAAAATCCTTTTTTTCCTTTCTAAAAATTCAAATTAAATTATTAAAAAATCCTTAGAATTGTAATAAATAGTTTTTAATATAAAACAACATATTTACAGCCTTTTCCATTCAAAAGAATTTCTTAAAAAAATTTAATGACACAAAGAAAAATATTTACAAGACATTTATTAAAGTATTATACAAAAAGCAGTCGTTACAACGGCGGTGGCAAGGATGCAGATCCAGTTGGCCTTGACTTCTTCTGAGCTTTGGTGGGCGTAGGCCGGTTATGTTCCGCTTCGTTTCCTGATCCCTTTGTTTCTTTGTATAAGGAGTCGATTATTGTTGATCTTCGTTTCCCAATCCCATTCATTATTCAGCGTGTCCTCCGAGATCAATCTCGACCTTTTTCAAATTAGTGCTAATGGCTGGTATCTGATCATTTCTCTTATTATCACTTTAGTAGTGGTCAGCGGCTCATATGCGCCGGAGCTTCTTCATGCTTTTCTTCGTTTCTATGACCTTAAGGGTGCTAGTCAGCCCTTGATTCAAGTCCAGAGGAAGATCAAACTGTGCAGAAATAAAACCGAGTGTTAGATTAGGAAATACTTTCATGTAACCGCTGGATATTGTTGTTATAAAAAACATGCTTAGTTTCTATTCAATGTGTTGGGATTACGATAGATTATTAATTAGGTTGTTATGATTATTGGTTATCAATCAGTTTATCTGGAGTTGTATAAATTACCACCTAATCTGAATTTGGGTTTATTGCCCCTTAATATCCGGTTTAAGTATGCAAAACAAACCGAAATCAAAACACACAAAAAGATTTTTTTAGCGGCACTGTTTGCAAAGAATCCTGCAGGTAAAATCAGATTATTGGAGTTTTAGAGGAGAGAAAAAAGAATATAGGAAAATACCACAGAAGTTTGGGGGCTCAAATCGTCAAACAAGCCGCGGTTCCGCTGCCAAATGCGCCTAATGCCGTGGTTCCGCCGCCGTTTTGAAGGATCTTCTGCTACAATTTCTTTAGAACACCTCTATGCTTTTCTGGTCCAAGTTTAAAGTCTCTGAATCTCTGTTGGCTTGCTCGAATTATGCCAGATGTCCTTCCAAAACTCGCACAATAATCGTTAAAAACACAAGATGCGGTTTTGGTTCTCGTTTATTTTATGTTTGCTGGTTTTTATAAGAAATCAACCCGAATAAAAAGCTAAATTATGACTGTCTCCCCAGCAAAGGCGCCATTTAATTGATCGTGCAAAAAGTGTTTTGTAAATAACCGCAATCAAAACGGTGTTGCTAGTAGCTTGCCACGATGAGTACGGGTCGTCCGCAGGAAAACGTGAACTTTTTTCTTGCTTTAGACGAGTTGATAAAAGATAAGATGGTTTGTTGTCGTTCTATTTGTAGACGGATATAAAATTTATAATAAAAAGGCTTGTAGGGTTCATAGGACTTGGTAGTTAATGGATGAATGTTTTAAAAATGATTGGTTTTATCTTTTAATAGTTTAAAACTAAAGAGATAGCGATGAATGTGGATTAGGGTTCTTGGAGAGAATTAGGGTTTCCCACTACCGACCCTTGTCAGTCTATTGGTCTCTATTCATGTCAAGCCCTTAACAAAACAAGTATTTAACTAATCTCAAATCGTGGTCGTGACTATCAATAAATTGATAGCGCGCCCGATAAGGAGGTTAACATTTATTTTGCTAAATTTTATAAACTTTAAAATGTTAAAAAGAAATTAAAAGATTTTTCATCCATTATTCTACCATATCCTACAAATCCTAACAAGCAAGGAATTACTCGCTCATGATTAGTGGTGATTTAGAAGAAAGGTTGAAGAAGAATGAAACCATAATTAAGTTGCAGAAAAGTAATGCGTAAAATTAATGCGTAAAGTAAATGCGAAATGAATTAAAACAAAAAACTACATTTATTAATCAACTATTGCATTACAATTCTCTTCTTAGAAAGTAGATTACAAGAACCCTAGTTGCTCTAGATCTCTCTTTCTATGGAGGTAGATGAATAGATGATTATGTGATCACTTGGATAATTTTGAATGGACAGCTTTCGGTCCTTTATATAGTCCCTGAAACCAAAAACCCTATATGCCATATGTGAGTCGATACAGTTAAGATCATGATCCCAAAATCCCACATCCAACGGCCCTGATTTGACCGCGGAACGACCGCATTTTGCCACTTTTGGTCGCAGATCCGCCGCTTCCTGGTGGAATCTGGTTTTGAGATTTTTTCTAGCTTTTTATGTTGATGTTTAGAGATCTTTTTGATGTATAGATTCTGAAAATATTTCTATGAGTCTCTGCCGTTGCTAGATTCCTCGATTTGCTTCTAAAATTTGGCAGATTCGGTTCCGATATCTCGATTTGACTTGGATTCCAGACCTGAGCTAATACCTGCACAATATCTCAAATCAAATTGTTAGTAGCATTTTATATTTTTGAGATATTATTCCAACCATTTATCTGATATTAAATTTTAAGAATATTGATTAGGAATATTTGATATGATATGTATATTTTAATTACTGATATTTCATTTAAATATTATATGCATATATTTTCCCTAATTATATTAATGATAAATGTAGAAACATATGATAATAATCTTTGTACAAATAAACCCACATATGTTCTGTACTTATAATTAACACATTTTAGCGGTTAATAATAATAGGGAAAATGTTCATACAAATGTGCAATATTTTAGACTAATCACCTCACGTGTTAAACACGTGCGCGGTTATATACAAAGCATATAAGCGCTGAAAACAAATAACAAAAGGGCTAAACTGGCCTCACATGTTAAACACGTGAATGCTTATATGCACAGCATATAAGCGCTGAAAAAAATAACTAAAAGGGCCAAACTAGCATCACGTGTTAAACATGTGATGCAAAACATATGAGCGCTAAATAAAAATAGGTTAAAACACATATTGGGGTCACATGTTAAACACGTGAGAACACACCTTTAGAAACACCAGTTTCAGATAGAATTAAATTCTATATAGAATTAAATTCTATTTTGGGAAACTACTTCCCGTGATCTTTCTAAAAAGAGAAAGATTCTCTGTTAAATAGAGAGCCGTTGGATCAAAAATCCAATGGTGAGTAAAAAATCATCAAAAGATAAAATTAAATTCTATTAGGGGAAAATATCTCCCTAATCCTTCTAAATGAGAAAGATATTCTCGGTTGGATCAAAAATACAATGATGGAATTAAATTCTAATATGGAAAATATTTCCCTGCATCTTTCTGAACAAAGAAAAATATTCTCTGTTAAACAGAGCACCCTTGGATTAAAAATTCGGTGGTGATAAAAAATCACCATTTGACAGAATTAAATTCTGTATGCGGGAAAATATTTTCCTAATCTTGTAAAAAATAAGAATATATATTATGTAAAATAGAAATTCACTGGATCAAAAATCCAACGGTGGATAAAATACTCCAAATAATTTTTGAGACCAATTAAATCAATTGGTATCTCTCAAATGAGAGATTTCCTCAAACTAATTAACAAACATGCCTCTCCTATATAAAGGATTCGGGACTTCAAGTCTTAGATCGAAGATCGACCCCCCAAGCTTTTGCAAAAAAAAAGAAGCCACAAAACTGAGAATTTAATTCTCCTCTCAAAGAAGAAGATCCTCGCTCATTCCAAACCCTAGGAAAAGAAAAGCAGAGATTAACATATCTCATTTTCCTAGTATAAAATAAAAAAAAAGGGTTTAACTCTTCACAAAAAGAACTTAGTTCATCCTCTGATCTAAGATCCATAAAGCAAATCTTCCCACAAGTTGAGAATTTAATTCTCATCGGGGAGATTCTGTTCCCCAGACTCAGAATCTAGGGGAAAGAATTAGATTAAAAGAAAAAGAGAGTAAAAGAACATATGTTCTAGGAATTTAATTTCTCTAAATACAGGGTTTAACCCTACACAAAAAAACTTAGTTCTTATTAAAAGAACAGAAGAACTTAGTTCTCCAATAAAATCGATCTTAGATCTTTAAAACAGAGATCTTGGTGATCATTAAGGATCAAAATGCCATTAACGGAGATTAAATCTCTAAAAGAGAAGAACTTAGCGCCTCACGTGCTTCCTACATGAGCGCCCTATACAAACTACTCAGCGCCTCACATGTTCCCCAAATGAGCGCCCTATACAAACTGCTCAGCGCCTCACGTGTTCCCTGTAGGGTGTTTTACGTCACCCTATTGAGATGGGAATACACGCGTGCTTGTCAGGCGTATTACAGATTCCCCCTGTCTACGGTAGGCTGGGGTTTATTGATCGTGGGGATCCGAATCTCCGGTAGCAGCGAACTAAGCTGCCGTTACTTACCCCTCGCATTTGGAGCGAGAGAACCTCCGATTGACGGGTTAAACTGGTCATGCGAACTCAATATGCAGTGTTGTGTTTTGAAGGGATTTTGGATATATCGGGGACCCCGCAGAGTTTTCACGGAGGTCCTGCTACCCGGATAGCGGGCTGGGGGTCAAGAGGGCTAGCAGCCCCCTTGCGGAGTGCGGGGCAGCGCCTCGTTAGAAAAAAAATTCTAACGGGGGGGGGGGGTATTTTTAGTGTGGAGTACATGTACAATGAGGGGAAAAAGGCGTCCAAAGGATGGGTGAGCGCTGGCGCTTGGGCTCTTGGGTTAGCGCTAGGCTCTTGGCGTTGGCGCGAGCGCTTTGGGCGCTGGCGCCTCACGTGCCCGGCACGTGGGCGCTCGGACGCTAGCGCCTTGGGCGGTCGGGCGCTAGCGCCTCACGTGCCCGGCACGTATGCGCTCGGGCGCTATCGCTTTTGGGCGCCAGCGCTAGAGCCTCACGTGCCCGGCACGTGGGCGCTCGGGTGCCAACGCTAGCGCTTTAGACGCCAGCACCTCACGTGCCCGGCACGTGGACGCTTGAGCGCTGGGCGCTAGCGAAAGGAAGGGTTTTTTTACCCCAAGAAATTGGAGTTAAACTCCAAAAGAGGGTTTTGAGTGGAGTTGAACTCCAAAAGATCTGGATTAGGAGTTAAACTCCTTTGAGGATTTGGGTCTTGAAGTTGAACTCCCTAAAAATCTTCAGGGGTTCTTCTCTCTTAAGCCTGGGATCTTCTCTCGAGCCTTGGATCTTTTCCAAAGTGGGATTTTCGGAGATGGATTTCCTTCTTCTTCCTCTTTGTAGGCCGGATCTTGAAGAACAGGAGGGGTGAGATTTTAAAAAACTCCCCTCTTTTAGATCTAATGGAAGATCTGAGCTCCCCTTTGTGGGTTTTGTGGTGAAAAACTATTTAGTTTTGAAAAAAGAAGAGTAAAACTCTTGATTTAATTCAAAAAGAAGAAGAAGGTTTAGAATCTTGAGGAAGGATAAAGAGGCACAGACCTTGATTTTTTTTAGAGAGAAAAATATCATGAGATATTTTCATTATCTTTGCCTTTATAGGCTATACACTTTACACATAGCCCCTTGGGCTTTACAAAAATGGCATTTTCTCATCCCATGCCTCATGCGCTATTTCTTTTTGCACATAAGCCATGGGCTTTACAAAAATTTGGCTTTATGCCCATTTTCCTTATATTTATTCATAGAAATAAAAAAAGAAATACACCAAAAATTATTTATTACAAAAGTTTTATTTTGGCATGAAGGGAGGCCGGCCGCTTCATGTTCGGGCTCGACCCGGGCATTGGCCCACTTGACCCGGGCTTGGGCCCACTTGGTTTGGGGTTGACTTTGATTTTGACTTGGTCAACCGGGGTGTAAGTTTTGGCCCCAACAAATTGCCCCCCATCAATACATACACACCGCATATGTGGGTCGTGTGCATGAAATTGATGGATCTTCTTTCACGTGGAGGCGACTTGATTTGGTTCCCGCTTTTTGGGAAGCTGGCACTGCCCTTTTTACGACATGGACGGTCGATGCTTGACGTGTCTCCGAGATGGAGTGTCTGGTTGACTTGATTCCAAGATGGAGCATAATTCCGACGAGGAGGTCGTTGCTGCCCTTTTAGCGACGTGGACGGTCGGTGCTGCCCTTTTAGCGACGTGGACGGTTGATGCTGCCCTTTTAGCGACGTGGACGGTCGGTGTTGCCCTTTTTTCGACGTGGACGGTCGGTGCTGCCCTTTTAGCGACTTGGATGGTCGGTGCTGCCCTTTTAGCGACTTGGATGGTCGATGCTGCCCTTTTAGCGACTTGGACGGTCGGTTCTGCCCTTTTTGCGACTTGGACGGTCGGTTCTGCTCTTTTTGCGACTTGGACGGTCGGTGGTGCCCTTTTTGGGACTTGGACGGTCGGTGCTGCCCTTTTTCCGACTTGGACGGTTGGTTCTGCCCTTTTTCCGACTTAGAAGGTCGGTGCTGTCCTTTTAGCGACTTGGACGGTTGGTTCTGCCCTTTTAGCGACTTGGACGGTCGGTTCTGCCCTTTTTGCGACTTGGACGGTCGGCTCTGCTCTTTTTGCGACTTGGACAGTCGGCTCTGCCCTTTTTGCGACTTGGACGGTCGATGCTGGCATTTTAGCGACGTGGACGGTCGGTGCTGCCCTTTTAGCGACTTGGACCGTTGGTTTTGCCCTTTTTGCGACTTGGACGGCCGGCTCTGTCCTTTTTGCGAATTGGACGGTCGATGCTGCCATTTTAGCGACGTGGACGGTCGGTCCTGCCTTTTTTCCGACTTGGAAGGTCGGTGCTTGATTTGACTTGCTCTTCTTCTTGCGGTGTCAGGGATGAAGTTGACTTGTTTCCGAGGTGGAGCTTGATTCTTCCAGGGAGGTCATTGGTTGTTTTGCCGATTTGATGTGATTTGGGTTGACATCAACACCGCTACACTGGAATATGGTACCAGGAGCGAATCATCATCTGCCGAGAGGGGATTTCCCTCGTTCCTAGTTTAACGATTTTGGGGTCATCTGTTCCCAGTTTAACGACTTGGGGTCATCTGTGCCCAGTTTAAAGACTTAGGGGTCTTCTGTTTCCAGTTTAACGACTTAGAGGTCATCTGTGCCCAGTTTAACGACTTAGAGGTCATCTGTTCCCAGTTTAAATACTTAGGGGTCTTCTGTTTCCAGTTTAACGACTTAGAGGTCATCTGTGCCCAGTTTAACGACTTAGAGGTCATCTGTTCCCAGTTTAAAGACTTAGGGGTCTATGGATTGGAGTTTGGAATTTTGGGGTTAGGGTAGGCATCAGCGTTGCTGACACTGGAGCACATATGCCAGGAGCAATTCATCATTTGCCTTTGGCTGTTGGGAAGCGATGGCTTAGGCGACAGGTTTAGGTCCCTATCACCTAAGGCTTTTCAATTTTATGAGCCGTATGGGTCTCATAAAAGCATTTTCTCCCTACAAGTCAAAAGGATCCCGCAGGTGTATTTTCTCCTTAGGAGTCGTGAGGACTCCTAAGTGTGTTTTTTCTTTGTGAGTTGTAAGGATCCCACGAAGGTTTGTTCTCCTCATGTATCATGAGGACACATGAGTGGGTCTTTCCAATGGAGCATAATTCCAAGGGCGGAGACCGGCCGTTGGACTGGTGATTGCGGTAGGGTATGGGTATGATTATTTAAGCCCGTGGATTGTATACGGTAGTCAATTTAGGGACTAACCGTAGGGCCGGGAGATTTTTGAGAAATTGGATTTTGGTTGGCGTCTGCATCGCTGCACTGGGATATGGTACCAGGAGCGACTCATCATTTTCCGTTGGGATATTCAGAGTTTGGTTAGCGTCTGCATCGCTGCACTGGAATATGGTACCAGGAGCGACTCATCATTCGCCGTTGGGGATTTGGAATTTAGATCTTGTTTGGCATCAGCATTGCTGCACTGGAATAATGCCAGGAGCAACTCATCATTTTCCCCGGGAGGACTTGGGATTTGGTTTTTGGGTCGGCATCAGAACCGCTAACACTGAAGCAATGCCAGGAGAGACTCATCATTTGCCGTTGGGAAAACTTGGGATTTGGGTTTTTGGTCGGCATCAGCACCGCTAACACTGAAGAGAAATGCAAAGAGCGACTCATCATTTGTCGTTGCCCGTTGGGGAGCGATGGCTCAGGAGACAGGTTTAGATCCCTATCACCTAAGGCTTTTCAATTTTATGAGCCGTAAGGGTCTCATAAAGGCACTTTCTCCCTACGAGTCGAGAGGATCTCGCAGGTGTATTTCTCCCTAGGAATCGTGGGGATTCCTAAGTGTGTTGCTCCTTTGTGAGTCGTAAGGATCTCACGCGGGGATTTTCTCCTCACAAGGTTGAGAGGACTTTGCGAGTGTATTTCATCTCTTTTCACGAGTTTGCGCCCTTTCAGGTTTTCACAAACTCGACTTGCAGTCCTGCTTTTTTTTACTCATGGAGCCCTTTCGGGTTTTCATCCGTGCCCGTTTTGCTTGTAGACATACCGTTTTGTTTTGTTTTGTTTTTTCTGTCGCTGGTAGGACTTTAAAGGTAGTCTCACCGGCAGGACTTGGGAGAGATAGGGGTCGTTTACGCCCGTGGATTGTATACGGTTTTGCTGGATGTATGATCCAGACCGTAGAGCTTGTGTGCTCAATTCGCCTGCGACTTGGAGCATTCACGCGTAATATTTCTTGAGATATCGGCCATTGATTGGTGGCATGGGCCTTTCTCCCTCGGCATTTATTAGCTGGTAGGATCCTCCATCAAACACTTTTTCGATGACGTATGGTCCTTCCCAGTTTGGCTCGAATTTTCCCTTGGCATGTCGATTGGGGATGATCGGTCTTTTGAGGACCAACACCAATTCACCTTTCTTGAAAGCGCGGAGACGGGTCGTCTTGTTATAGGCCCGTGACATTTGGGCTCGGTATAGCTCCAAATTTTGCTGCACCGCGAGCCTCTTTTCTTCGAGGGCGTCAAGCTCTTCCAGCCGAAGGTGCATGTTTTCCTCCTCCGCCAATTCGTGCTGAACGGCCATTCTTAAGCTTGGAACTTCGACTTCGAGGGGGAGGACCGCCTCCACTCCGAAGAGCAATGAGTACGGAGTGGACCGAGTTGGAGTACGGTGTGTGGTACGATATGCCCATAACGCCTCGTGAAGCTTGAGATTCCAGTCTCTCTTGTTGGCTGAAGCATTTTTCCTCAGGAGCTTGCATAGAGTCTTATTGAAGGTTTCGGCTAGCCCATTGGCTCTTGGATTATAGATGGAGGAATATCTCCAGTCTATCTTGTGTTGAGTAGCGAATCTTGAGACTTTGAAGCTCTTGAAAGAAGGCCCGTTATCAGAAATGATTCTTCTTGGTGTACCGAAGCGGTATAAAATATTATGCTGGAAGAACGTCAGAATATTTTTTGTCTTGACTTCTTTTAGCGGGACAGCTTCAGCCCATCTGGAGAAATAGTCAGTTGTGGCCAATATGAACTGGTGGCCTCTGGATGACGGAGGATCAATTGGGCCAACTATGTCGGTGCCCCAAACTTCGAAGGGCCACGACGCCACCGTAGGATGCAACAGATTAGGATGCTTGTGAATGAAATCATCGTGAATTTGGCAGATATGACATTTCTTTGCATGCTCTCCGCAATCCTGTATCATGATGGGCCAGTAATACCATGATGGGCCAGTGATACCCTAGCCGTTTAATTTGAAGTCGCATCTTGGGGCCAGATTGGTAGCACCGCAAACGCCCGAGTGAACTTCTTTCATGACCTTTTAGGCTTCGGCCAATGACATACACCTGAGCTAGAGTTGGTCATACGACATGCGGTATAGCGTGTCATTTACAAATACGTATCGGAGAGCTCTTTTCTTCAGCTGAATCCTCGCAGATTTTCCTTCGGGCAGCTTGTCGTATCGGAGGTACTCTATGAAGGGTTCTCTCCAATCAGGCTCGTCTTGGATGATCGAAACTTCTTCGGCAGGACTGCTCTTCTGTTCCGCGCTTTCCTCTTCTCATAGAGAGACTGTGGGTAGAATTTTCCGGCTCCTGACTGTGATCAGAATTTCATCCATGTCAGGATCAGCCAGCTCCTTGGCTAAGCGAGAGAGTACGTCAGCCTTTCCATTCAACGCTCTAGGGACTCTCATTAGTTCAATGTGAGTGAACCGTTTCATGAGTTTCACCACTCTGCTTCTGTACCGAGCTAACTCGGGTTTGTATATCTTATAGTCGCCGCTTACTTGGTTGACGACAAGCTGGGAATCACCGTAGACTCGTAGCTGAAGGATTTCCATTTCTATAGCGAGCTCCAGACCAGCTATCAGAGCTTCATACTCAGCCTCGTTGTTTGTGCGAGGCTCGATGAGAGCAAAAGAACGTCGTAGGGTTCCCATCGATGGCGTGAAGAACACCAATCCTATCCCTTCTTTTATCTCCGGGACGCTTGATTTACTGGAGGTCCTTATTGATGAGGCTCCATCGAAGTAGAGCTCCCAACATGGCTCGCTATCCTCGAGGTGCAATATTTGTGTAAGTCTACGATAGCGCCGCGGCCGTCGATCCGAGGCCAAAATGCGGAAATAAAACTTTTTCATAAACTTGAAACTGGCGCTATCGTATACTTTCACCCGGATCGAACCATTAACTTATAACTTGCAAACTAGAGAAGGGTTGGAAAGGCTATACCGATCGATCCGTGTCCTTCGGTCTTTGGCCACCATCCCAAGCTCCTCGTAGCATCTCCGATCTCGATCTCCTCGTCGGAAAGGGCACCACATCTTTGAATCCTTTTTCGGGCTCCCACTTCATCCGAAGCAACTCGGACACGAAGTTCGCTAGCCGACGTGTCCAAGGTGAAGTAGAGATTGTATGCGATCACTTTGTCTCAAGCATCCATTGATTCTCAACACATGAGAGTGTATGGATGGAGGTTGAAGATGATGCCATTAATGGAGATAGTGAGCTCAAGAAAGAAGGAGGAAGAAGAAGAGCTTTCTTTTGTGTGTTGTTGCAATGATAAAATGAGAGTTAGAATCATAATACAAGAGCTAACCACAACCATATGGCTGCCCTTCTCTCTCCTCTTATCATTTCAACTCACAAATCCATCAAATAATGTGACACATGCACAAAGAAAGAGACCATGAGTCATCACTTGTGCATGTGTCATAATTAATGCTCCTAATCATGACTTTGAGCTCATTATTTCCATTTGTAAACATTAACCCAAATGTTTACAACAATAAAAAAATATGGCAACATCTAAAGTAAACTCGTGACGGATCACAAGGATACCCCTCACCTGTATATACATATCTGCACCCGCATTCCGACTGAATGCGAATGCGATGAGACTAAAGTAATCCAACAAATCTAATACTAGGATCCGGCTTAAACCAATGCTCACTAGTATGATCCGTCCGAACCATGACACGTGCACAAGTGCACGCGTATGTTCGAACCCTGCCATAATACCATACGGCCTCTACAACGTTTCGCCCGAAACTTGAGAAATTGTCTGTGGGGGACTCTAAAGACTCGTCAATACTTTGGCTATGGATTTAACCACTAGCACGTCAGTGGTACTAGCCGTACGTAACGGGCTACCAGATATTGACCAAAAGGGAGGTCGATGAGCGAACTCATCCTGACACCCTACTGAACCTGTCAGTGACAATATCCGTACAGTCCGGTCCGTTCGTCTATGAGCATCGCATGTCGGGCCTAGGGGGTTGGTAAAAGTCAGACCCCCAAAAGCGGTACAAGTCGTGTCGGAGTGTAGCCCAGAACACCCTGAGATACTACTGGAATACCTACCAGTAAATCTCCTGCCTTGGCCAAGGACTTTGTGTAATGGCTCTCCTAGACACAGTGCGATCTCATCCCCAATACCGGGAGAGACGAAACCCCTGCCGATCAGCTCACTGCCTCCATGTGGCTCGGGACTGTACCCAACTAAAACATGTTTGCACGACTCTTTTGAGCCGTGGTAGGGTAGTAATCAAAGCATAGTGGGAACTCACACGAAACAAATGACGATCTCAGGTCGATGAACTAACCTGTACACATGTCACCAGGGAACTGCTATCTGACGTCAGATATAATACCAACTAGCATGTTCCCGGCGAGTCCTGTCCGGTGTACTTATAACCCAATGAGCATCTGTATACATCTTAGGTGATCCAACTGACACCAATGGCTTGTGAGACCGGCCACCGCCCCTCGTCGGGGTCTCGACTGTATACACTAGTCTACTCCGGAGTATCGACGCCCTGTCTCGAAACTCCCACGACTAGAGATCTTTTAAGGATGTGCTTATGGACCCCAGCTCCCACGTATATGATCGCCATCATACTGCTGGCAGTCAAGCAAGAATCCTAAGGGCTCTATCAACGTGTAATAGCGACCTGTAAGGTCACCTAAAGCTGTACACGATGATAAAGATAAACCAGATAGCATACTATCATCTTGAGTAAGAATGTCCTTCCGGCATAGGTCCTCCCTCAATCATTGCAATCGCGTGCCTGCGATCCAATAATTGACTCTGAGGGCACTATATCCAACAATCTCCCACTTGCACTCAAGGCTAATTATTGCGATGTCACATACTCACAGCCCATGTGATACCGAACACCCAACTCCTCTACTAATCAGTCTCACAAAGCCCGGTTGTGAAACTACTGCGTTCGAGGAACAGCCTCAGTGAGTAGATCCGCCCTGATGTTTCTTTCTATGTCTCTCTTTATCTCAAGTTCGCGGAAAAAGCCATCTTCCGAAATGAGCAATACCTGTCTTAGAATATGTCTGGATATCTGATGGGACCTAGTTCATAAATGAACTCCAAATCCAAACTTCTTAGACTGTATCGTCAACTGAACTTAATCAGTATCGTGCACCATGCCTCCCTCAGTTTCGGCTTGGACCTCCTGTCCAAACTACTGTCCCTTGTCAGAGGGAAAACTATAACTCCGACAGTCATTCTGTCATCCAGGTCACCTTGGAAGCCTGGAATGATAACGGTCTCCCGAAGGAGGATGCCATTATCATATCTCTAGAACATTCACTTATGTTCTAAAACTGCTTCCGAATATTTCTCCAGGATAGGATCAATATCAACTTGTTGCATCTAATGCAAAAACAACATCTGGTGTGGTACTTGACATCTCGTGATTGACTCAATTGCCTAAGCAAGTGATATGTCAATCATGCACACCCCTCTCCCCTTTAGTCTGTAAGACACCTTTAGAGAGGGTGACTCCATCACCTGCAGGTATACTACCATGCCAGGAGTCGTCCATTCTAAAATACCTGTAGAATGCTGTCTAAGTACCCAGATTGGGAAACTACCCAAATCTAGATCTAAAACCATAGATCTAGTAACCAGAATGCATGATATTTTATCCATATCCTTTGTGGAGAAACTACTGTGTGACAACCACAGTGTAACCGATCGTAGTATAGGAATTTCACTTCCTACTTTGTGTATGTCATCCAAATACCAGGACATCACACCCTACTACCTTCTTAACAGATCTATCCCCTATTCTGATGAAGTCATAACCTATGACTGTCACATCAAAAATAGACGATCTATCTCCGCTATATCTGCTTTAGTCTATAAATAGACGTAAGCTTCTTGACCACTATGCTTCTGCTGCTCCCACTGACTAAGACAACTCTTTGGCAGAATAATATACACGTGCACTTCTACAGCCAGTTCAGAACGACGCTATACTCATCCTCCCGCCGGGTCTCATAGCCTGGAACAACAGTAGTGGCAAGTCTGGGTAATCAAGAACCTCCTTGTCACCGTCCTTGAGGTTACCGGAGTACCTCTCGGGTGCCGGAGTACCTCTCGGGTGCCAGAGGTTACCCACCACATCTGCGGAGTGGCTAATGGAATGACAATCCATATTGAATCTTTAGGTCCTATTAAATTTTCAGTAATCGTTTGCAGTTCTGGAATCACTTCCAGTTCTACCATACTCCCACTACTGTTTTATGAAAAAAAACTATTTTTATCAAAACTGTAGCAAGTCAAGAACAATATCACTATTGATCTTCCAGATGGTAGAAAGTTAACCCTCGTCATAGCCCGGGTCAACCCACAAACAGCCATTACAGAAACGTGCCTTGAGTTATCCAGAGTCTGGTTTTAAGTATAAGCCGGACAACTCCCCATACCTTAACATTGTTAAGATATGAACTATTCTATATCTAATATAGAAACAGAGGCATTGATTTAATTGGAACCAGATTCAAATCATGCAGCTGTCTCCAGTTCATGTCAACTAAATGGAAGGAGGCCGATCAGCGTTACTCAACTTAGGAGCGCATCCAAAACATGAGTAACCTGAAAGAGAAACAAGTTTCTCAAAACCATTACTTTCAACTGAATACCGGATACAAGTATCTACATCTTCGATCACCTTGAAGAATCCCGATACTTGCATCACGTGGTTTTCTACTTTATTCTTATACCTATAACTTCTCAAAATTTGGACCTTGTGTTTCTACGAAACACTTGTCTAAATACTAGAGAAGTCACAAGTAAACATAATATAGTACGAGGACCAACCCCTCTGTCCTAATGGACACTGGACAATATACAATGCTTTGTATAAGTCTCTTGAGTTGAATAACTCAAACCCTATGCGTCGTAGGTTGAAAACTGTACTTATGGTTAAGAAGAATTACACCGCTGTTTAATACTCCTTACCTAACCATCAACTGATATAGGTAAATGTCATGGACATAATTTCAAAAGGTTATATCTCACTTTATAAAAATAAACGTACAGATATATCAATTTGAAATTGGTGCATAACAACGGATATTCAAAACCAAATATTTGCCGTCCGGCAAACAACCCAGGCGATTTCCTCAAATATCACCAATTACAACGAATCCCGATATAATGAGGATGATCACCTAATTCCCAATAACTTACTCCCACTCATCATCTGTAAAGCCATACAGATGTGAGAATCATACCTGGTAAATACATACCCTGGAGCAAGGGTCAAATTGGGAAATCAGTTTTCTTTTAACAATACACAGTGAAACTGAAACATGTAAATGTTTCGAAGGGGTATCCGGGTATTCCTAGTAATGCCTCTTCCATTATCCAGATTCATGACTGTAACCGTACATTTCATTGCCATCTCTCCAAATCCCTTTATTTGCCTTTAGTCGCTACCTTCTGCGCACCATCGTTAGGCTAAATGGTTTTCTTCCTTCCCTACCGTTCGGTACCAGCCTATGGTCTGGAAGAAGACTGTCCAATAAGCGTAATAGGTGTACTGTCCTAATCCTAGGAGCACTCGCAACGCGAGAGAATGTAAAGATAAAAGACAACTGAATAAACCTTATTCCTATTTCTCCTGAACCAGAATCCATCCTCGAATCTGGAACAAGTTCCTTCGAGTTCGTATATAACCATACGATGGATTTATCCAATGGAATTGGATGTTCGTAGTGATATGAGGTGTTCTGGAGAAACATAAAGGTGAAATAGGAGTGGCGATGAAATACTTGGTTTGGTCGTGAATAGCAGTCGCAATTTACTTTGCTCTCTTTCTAATCCCTTTATTTTGTCTTTACTTATTACCTTCTGTACACCATCGTTAGGCTAATTGGTTTTCTTCATTCCCCACCGTTCGGCACCTGCCTATGGTTTGGAAGAAGACTATCCAATTAGCGTAATAGGTGTACCGTCCTAATCCAAGGAGCACTCGCAACCTGAGAGAAGGTAAAAGGAAAAGATAACTGAATAGTCCTATTCATTTTCTCCAGAACCGGAAACCATCCTCGAATCTGGAACAAGTTCCTTCGAATTCGTATATAACCATACGATGGTTTTATCCAATGGAAGTGGATGTTCGTAGTAATACGGGGTGTTCTGGAGAAAAGGGTAAATGTAGGAGTGGTAATGATGTATGCAACTCTGACAATCTAAAAGCCAGTGTTTTAAGAAGGTTCGGTTAACTTGGTCATTGAGTCATAGTCTAGGGTCGGGCCTTGGTCGCTGCCAAAGAGAGAGAGAAAAGAAACACTCTGCGTGCACTCTAACCTAGATCTGAATGGTTACCAATTTATCTAATCAGGAAACCTCCCACTGTAACCTCAAATTCTCCTCCAAACCTGAAAGAAGAATTAGTCGGGATCACCCGAGGAGTAAACCAACTCATCAGTGGGAATCGGGATCCAACTATCATCGCATGATAACGTGATGGAATCCACTCACGTTATCACACTCCATAAGGTATGCGCATACCTGGCAAGTTTCAGTTTCTTTAGAAACTCCCGATGTGATTTTTACCCCATGCTCTTATGACCTTGACTTTGGCCAACAAATCATAAGTCACATGTCAAGTTCTACCCGTCATTATCCAGGTTAATTTGAACCCACCCGTACCTACCCTTGACTTTGGCCAACAAAGCAGTACGACTGTCCCAAACCAACGCATCTATCTATGCAACAGAAAGGTAACAAATAGCTACCATACACTATGCCTTGACTTTGGCCAACAAACATAGCATGAATACTAAGTGCTACCCGTCTGAAATGACGGAGGGCTACGAATGGTTTTTGGCGAAAAACCTTTAACGTAATGAACTTGATATCGTTAAAAGAACCGGATAGCTTTTTATAAAAATATAGTGGCGAAAACCTTTGCTAAAGAGGTCACTCCCGGTGAAGGGATCTCGGCTCTTTCCCCGTAGAATGAGGTGCAGGATATTCCAACCAAATACCACTATGCAAAGCAAAAAGTAATCGACTATAGTGAAGTTATTATCCTAACGCAAACTTCTGTCCAAGGGGTCACTCCCGGTGAAGGGATCTCGGCCCTTGCCTCGTCGACTGAGGTGCTGGATATTCATAACCGAATACCACTGTGCAAAACAAAAGAAAACGTCCTTGCAATAACAGCTTTTTGAAAAATATTCCAACAACATCAGAATGGGTTTGTTTAGCTTGCATTGATCCGAATCAATGCAGTCCCATCAATTAATCACGCCACAAAAGAACGAAAATATGATGTACGTATATGCCATCCGCATTCGCCACTGGGTCCCGTCATCACCCGTTAGGTTACTTAACTAACGACAGAGCTGGGACTGGACTAGCGTGGATGTAAAACATATACAACATCTACTAGTATATATATCAATATATAATAATCGCTCAAGGCGTGATAAAATGCAACATCACAGAAATGTAATAAGCATCACAGAACAATACAGATAATCTGGAAGCCCCGGGTTTCACAGAGCTGCAACTGAAACACGACGTTCCCCTGGTCGTGTGGATAGCCTGTGCAATGAAATCCTAGACCCCTACGGGCGCGGCAAGTTACCCGCCAAAACCTGAAGCGAGGCAGCCCCCTTCAACAAAGTGAATGGACCACCGAGCAGTTCACGGAATCCGGTAACTTGAGCACCCCTCCTTGGGTCAACCTGTACCCCCTACGAGTGCGGCAAATAGCCCGTCAATTCTAGAGTGAAGCCCCTCCGTCTCAAAGCCATGAGATGCGGGCCCGTTGCCCTCTAGAACCCGGCTATCCGTGCACCCCACCGCGGGGTAATCCTAGTACAGAAAGTAAAAATATATACAATGGGTACATCGACCTCAGCCCGGTCGTGCCCTAAAAGAATAATATACAAACAGGAAGTGACGGCAGTCCACATGTCGGACGCTTGCCCCGCAATATCAAATGTACAAATATAACCAAACTGTACTATCATTGCACCAAGATATCCACCTCGACAATCCGCAACATCACAGCACAACACAGAACATCAACGTGAATGTCACGTTCGCAAATCCGTCTAAAAGAGCTATAGCAATTAGACAAGATTTACCGCTCAAATGACATTCACGGTCGCAGATATAAAGTAAGCACTGTGAACTAACATATTTAAAATTTTCGATCGACAAAATTTCCCGAAGTGGGCCCCAAGCACAAGTCCAGCACTCAAAATAATCTGGGCCAAAACTAAAAATACCAGAAACCCCAATTCCAAGTCAGAGACCACTGTAGAAAATTTGGTGAAGTGAAGCTACAGTACTGCGGCGGAACCGCGGCCAAAACGTGATCACACCCATGTCTCTTTGGCTTGTGCTCACCCCCTCCTCTTGATTCCCTGGCCGAGCACTGCAAGGGGCTGCCCCCATCATTTTGTGAATGAGAATGATTCATTTTGCAACACAAGAAAATCATTAGCTCAATTCCAAAGCTCATTTGATCTTCCCTCCATTGTGGCAATTTCGATTAACCCTCGAGACAAAGCATTCTACACATATTCTACAGCAATCTTGGACACGTCGGCTAGCAAACTTCGTGTCCGAGTTGCCTCGGTTCAGAGGCGGGAGCCTGTAAAAAGACTTCTTGATGTGGTGCCCTTTCCGACGAGGAGATCGGAGATGCCGTGAGAAGCAAGAGATGGTGG
The DNA here is from genome assembly GCA_030015575.1 of Agapanthus africanus. Taxonomy (NCBI): domain Eukaryota; kingdom Viridiplantae; phylum Streptophyta; class Magnoliopsida; order Asparagales; family Amaryllidaceae; genus Agapanthus; species Agapanthus africanus. The sequence continues at coordinate 268,506,819 of CM057338.1, read as the reverse complement.
CTAAAGACCGAAGGACGCGGATCGATCGGTATAACTTTTCTAACCCTTCTCTTGTTAGCTAGTTATAGGTTAATGGTTCGATCCAGGAGAAAGTATACGTTAGACCCGATTTCAAGTTTAAGAAAAGTTTTTGTTTCCGCATTTTGGCCTCGGATCGAGGGTAGGGGCGCTACCGTAGACTTACATTGGTATGTAAGTCTACGGTAGCGCAGCGGCCGTCGATCCTAGGCCAAAATGCGGAAACAAAACTTTTTCATAAACTTGAAACCGGCGCTATCGTATACTTTCACCCGGATCGAACCATTAACCTATAACTAGCAAACTAGAGAAGGGTTGGAAAGGCTATACCGATCGATCCGTGTCCTTCGGTCTTTGGCCACCATCCTAAGCTCCTCGCGGCATCTCCGATCTCGATCTCCTCGTCGGAAAGGGCACCACATCTTTGAATCCTTTTACGGGCTCCCACTTCATCCGAAGCAACTCGGACACGAAGTTCGCTAGCCGACGTGTCCAAGGTGAAGTAGAGAATGTGTGTGATCACTTTGTCTCAAGCATCCATTGATTCTTAACACATGAGAGTGTATGGATGGAGGTTGAAGATGATGCCAATAATGGAGATAGTGAGCTCAAGAAAGAAGGAGGAAGAAGAAGAGCTTTCTTTTGTGTGTTGTTGCAATGATAAAATGAGAGTTAGAATCATAATACAAGAGCTAACCACAACCATATGGCTGCCCTTCTCTCTCCTCTTATCATTTCAACTCACAAATCCATCAAATAATGTGACACATGCACAAAGAAAGAGACCATGAGTCATCACTTGTGCATGTGTCATAATTAATGCTCCTAATCATGACTTTGAGATCATTATTTCCATTTGTAAACATTAACCCAAATGTTTACAACAATAAAAAGATATGGCAACATCTAAAGTAAACTCGTGACGGATCACAAGGATACCCCTCACCTGTATATACATACCTGCACCCGCATTCCGACTGAATGCGAATGTGATGAGACTAAAATAATCCAACAAATTTAATACTAGGATCCGGCTTAAACCAAAGCCCACTAGTATGATCCGTCCGAACCATGACACGTGTATAAATGCACGCGTATGTTCGAACCCTGCCATAATACCATACGGCCTCTACAACGTTTCGCCCGAAACTTGATAAACTGTCTGTGGGGGACTCTAAAGACACGTCAATATTTTGGCTGTGGATTTAACCACCAGCACGTCAGTGGTACTAGCCGTACGTAACGGGCTACCAGGTATTAACCAAAAGGGAGGTCGATGAGCGAACTCATCCTGACACCCTACTGAACCTGTCAGTGACAATATCCGTACAGTCCGGTCCATTCATCTATGAGCATCGCATGTCGGGCCTAGGGGGTTGGTAAAAGTCAGACCCCCAAAAGCGGTACAAGTCATGTCGGAGTGTAGCCCAGAACACCCTGAGATACTACTGGAATACCTACCAGTAAATCTCCTGCCTTGGCCAAGGACTTCGTGTAATGGCTCTCCTAGACACAGTGCGATCTCACCCCCAATACCGGGAGAGACGAAACCCATGCCGATCCGCTCACTACCTCCATGTGGCTCGGGACTGTACCCAACTAAAACCTGTTTGCATGACTCCTTTGAGCCGTGGTAGGGTAGTAATCAAAGCACAGTGGGAACTCACACAAGACAAATGACGCTCTCAGGTCGATGAACTAACCTGTACACATGTCACCAGGGAACTGCTATCTGACGTCAGGTATAATACCAACTAGTATGTTCTCGGCGAGTCCTGTCCGGTGTACTCATAACCCAATGAGCACCTGTATATATCTTAGGTGATCCAACTGACACCATTGGCTTGTGAGACCGGCCACCGCCCCTCGTCGGGGTCTCGACTGTATACACTAGTCTACTCCGGAGTATCGATGCCCTGTCTCGAAACTCCCACAACTAGGGACCTTTTAAGGATGTGCTTATGGACCCCAGCTCCCACGTTTATGATCGCCATCATACTGCTGGCAGTCAAGCAAGAATCCTAAGGGCTCTATCAACGTGTAATAGCGACCTGTAAGGTCACCTAAAGCTGTACACGATGATAAAGATAAACCAGATAGCATACTATCATCTTGAGTAAGACTGTCCTTCTGGCATAGGTCCTCCCTCAATCATTTCAATCGTGTGCCTGCGATCCAATAATTGACTCTGAGGGCACTATATCCAACAATTTGTTCATCGGGTAATTCATAATTTAGCAGCGACCCTTCTGGTATAGGATGAGCAGCGAGGAAATTTGCAAGAGCTTGCCCTTTTACTTCTTTCTGAGGAGTATAAACTATATCAAACTCAAGCAGCATGATAGCTCATCTTGACATTCTACCGGCCAGGCTTGCTTTGTGTAGGGTTCCTAGGCACTCCAAGGAGGTCTCACAAGGTATCAACCATTCCAATTTCAAAAAATCTAGGTGCCGAGAAACCCTAATACGGATCGTTGGCTAGAAATCTAGGCGAAAAAGCAACTAGTTAACTACTTTAACTAAGAGTACGGAAATACAACCTTTGTAGATCCGGTCCTCCACCTCCACGGCTCCGTGATGAAGTCCTCTCCGCTGTCCAAATCAAATCCCGGGCTCTAGCATCGGCTTCATCGGAGAAAGAGCGGGCTAGGTCATCGACGACGTGCCGAAGATGATCTACGTCGAGGCATCACTAGATCAAGCTCCACCTTCATCAAGCCTTGAAAACTTGTGAAGGAAACACACTCTACTACTTGGCAAGAGGTAGAGGATGAAGAAATAGGAAGTGGGTTCACTTTAGAATTGGATTTCTCACTCATTTGCATCAATCACCATTGATGAAGTGAAGCTTTCTTCATGAAAGAAGATGAAGAAGAAGAAGCTAATATTATGATTAGTTATTTGAATAGAATAGAAAATCAATACTTATCATAATTTTAACTATAGTTATGTGTAGAGAATTGACCAAGGTTAAAGGAATGGTTAGGGTTAAGCATGGAGACAAGAATGGTTACAAAGTCAAAGCTTCATGAAGCTTTGACTAGAAACAAAGAAAGCCACCATTCTCTCCAAAATCTTTTCCAAATAAATCAATAAATAAATAAAAGATTATGCAAAACCCTAATCATCATCTTAATCATGGTTTAATTCTATACACTTAACCAAAGAAGCAAGTATCATCAAACATGATACAAACATGTGCATAAAAATATATCACATATACAATGTGCACATACAAGTGAGAAAATCCATTTAAAGTGAACCAATACTAGTTAATGTAAAGTAATATATCAAATATATAATTATACATTAAATCATTAAATCAACACTTGATTCAATGATCCGGTCATGTCGAACATAACCGACTAGTATTCAATGTATCGACTTATCGAATCAACGCTTGAATCAATAACTAGGTTATATCGCATACAACCATTCGATACATTCATCCCGAGAATAGAATACGGTATCACATACACGCATTATTCTCGGTCCCGCACATATCTCATATGCGCTCCTATTTCGTTTTGCTTGAGCCAGGAAACCTCTGTGTAGGACTCTAAAGACTCGTCAATACGCCGGCAGCAGGCGATGATCATATCAAACACCCACAAGCCGCAAACGGTCTGCTAAACGTAACGGCCACCCGGGTATTGAGCGATCTGAAGATCGACGAGCAAGCCCGCTCACACTCCAGTGAATCCAACCAGTAACACTTACCGTACAGTCCGGTCTGTTCGTCTGATCTGTCGCATATCTCGCCTAGGGATGGTAAACATCAGACCCCAATAGCTCGATAAGTCGTGTCGATATGAGGTCTATAACATTTCGAGAAACTACAGGTAACACATACCAGTAAATCTCAGCAACCCTGGCCAGGGATTTCCGGTTATAGCCAATCGAACACAGTGCAACATCAACTCCCTATACCGGGAGAGACGAATCCCCTCCTATCGCTCATTGCCTCCATGTGATTCGGGACTGTACCCAAAAACCACCGTTTTGCACGCCCTCTTGGACGTGGTAAGGTGGAAATCAAACCACAGTGGGAACCACACAAGACTCTATGACGATCTCGGGTCAACAGACTACTCTGTACCAGTGTCACCAGAGAACTGCCATCTGACGTGAGGTATAATACCATCTGGGAGTTCTCGGCGAGTCCGTCCAGTGTACCTAGTCTCCACTGAGCACCCGTATATCATCTCTGATGTCAAACACCAATGGATATAGGATCATCCATCGCCCATCTGTATGGGTCGAGAAGGTATACGCTAGTCTACTCTGGTATATCGATGCCCCGTCTCGATACACCCACGACTAGGGACCTTGAAGGATGTACTTATGGACTACCATGTCCCCACTAGTATGATCCGCATCATAGTCCAGGTAGTCAAGTACACATCCTAAGGGCTTTACCAACATGTAACAGAGAGACAATTAGTGTACACGTTAAGGTAAAGAGCAACCAGATAGCATACTATCATGTCGAGCAAGAAAGTCCTTCCTATATGTGTCCCAGCATCCACTACAATATACATCCTATGTACAGTAATGGCCTCTAGGGCATACATATAACTAACAATCTTCCACTTGCACTAAGGCCATCTGTAGCAGTGGTTGTAGTATCTCATACTCAACCATCCCATAAAAATCTCTCTCTGGGAATAGGCCTTTGTGAGTGGATCCGCTGTGTTGTCCTCTGAGTCTACTCTCTTGTCCTCGATCCCCTGGAGATCAACCATCTCCATGATCAGGTGATACTGCCTTAGAATATGTCTGGATCACTGATGGGACCTGCGTTCCTTGGCATAAGCCACAACTCCATTGTCTCACAATGGTAGGAACGTAGTTCATCTCATGAACCAATATACACCCAAACAGCCTCTTTGGTAGCATCTTAAGTAGCGATGTATCCTGCCTTTATCGTCTAGTATGCCACGGTATTTAGCTTGGAACTCTTCCAACATACCGTCCCTCCACTGAGGGTAAAGACAATGCCTGTGACTGACATTCAGTCGTCTTTATCACCCTGTAACCCTTCCAGTGATTCTCCCCAGGATCGGTTGATACCATCTCACTACAACTAGTGAGAATCCTAACATCCAATTAGATCTATCTCATAGATCCAAAACCCAGGATTTAGGAGGTATCACTTTGATCCTATAGAGAATCATTGTGATAAACGGAGATTGGCCGAGCGTAGCATAGGAAACTCCTTTCTTATCAAGAGTATGTCATCCATGTACTTTACGAGGATCAGCACCATACTCCCTACTACCTTTTTGTTTATACAAGGTTCATCTACCATTTTGATGATGTCAAACTCTTTGACTACTTCATCAAAACAGATGTTCCAACTCCGCGATACCTGCTTTATCCTATAAAGCATCTTGTACACGTTTCCGCTGCTCCCACTGTCTACGAAGCCCTCTGGCTGTGTACTTATAGACTTTCTCTTCTAAAACATCATTTAGAAAAGCAGTCATGACACCCAACCGCCAGATATCGTAGTCATGGTATGTAGCCGTGGCAAGTAGGATCTGGATGGACTTAAGCATAGCCACTTGAAAAGGTTTCATCATTATCCACGCCTGGTCGATGACGAAAAGCTTTAACAAGTCTAGCTTTGAAAGTCATAACTTTTCCAAGTACACCAAGTAATCTTCTCAAGATATACTTGCTTCTGATGGGGATTTAACCCTTCAGATTTAGCAACTAAAGTCCATACTTTGTTGGTGTACATGGATTCCATCTCAGATCACTAAGCATTCAGCCATTCTTACAGAGTCTCACTCCTGATGGCCAGCTCGAAACTAGTTGGGTCATCATCTCATGATGCAATCCTCGCTCCCACTGTCATAGAGAAACCGAAGTATCTCTCAGGTGGGTGAGGAACCCTACTAGATCGGCGGAGAGGCTGAGGTTCGTTGGTAACTATTGAATCCTTTGGTTCTATCAAATTATCTGTTGTAGTTTGCATAGCTGGAACTTTTCCAGTTCTGCATTACAGACTTTGCCTCGAGCTTGTCCGGATTTTGCTTTTAGACATAGCCCGGACAACTCCAAATCTTAACTAGCTTAAGACATGTGCTCTTCCCTTTCCATATCACATATGAAATGGTAGGCGACTGATTTGATTGGAACCCTATTCAATAGGTATGCAGCTTCTCAAGTGCATAACACCCAAAAGGAAATAGGTAACTCAGTAGTACTCATCATAGAGCACACCTTATCATATAAGGTGTGATTGCTCCGCCCCGATATACCATCGTGCTATGGTGTATACAGAGGAGTAATGCTGAGAGAGAATCTCATTCTCCTTTAGAATAGTACAGGATTTCCGTGCTCAAGTATTCTCCTCCTTGATCTCATCAAAGGACATAATACTTATACCTGTTTTGGTTCTCTACTTCTAACTTATATTCTGTGAATATCTCAAAAGGTTCTGACTTGTGTTTCAACAGGAATATAGGTCTGAATCTCGAAAGATCATCAGAGAATGTAATGAAGTATAAAGAACCAGTCCTGGCATATGTAGACAGGGGACCTTACATACATCAACATGTATCATCCCAAGAGTACACTAACTCTTTCTCTGTTTCCAATAAACAGAGCTATGGTCATCTTATCTTTGTGACATGACTGGCAAGTTTCATAAGATGTAAATTCAAACTAATTTAAATATGCATCTACATGTAACTTCAGCTAGTCGGGTCGCATTGATATGACCTAGTCTACAATGCCTCAAGAAGGATTCGTTCATTTCTGAACTCTTCCTCTTGTGTGTGTTCCGTATACTAAGAACTGTAGTTTGATTTAGAACATTAATGCTTTTAGATAACGTGCCTGAACCGATCAACTTTTGATATAGGAAATGTTCAAAACATTATCCATCAACACAAAATTTTATCGTTTCTTTACTAATAAAGAGACAGATATGATTTTGCATAACAGGTTCGGTATCTAATAACATTCGTTCAGAATCAATGTATTTATAATACAGGGTGACAGTGACCAACAGACTTGGCTGCAATACTTGCCCCGTTTTCTGCCTCATGAAACTTATCACCCGTTCTCAGTCCTCTACCTTTCTGTAGCCCTATGTAACAGATTACATATCTGGGATCCTGATCCGGTATCATATACCCAGGATGTAGAGGATACAAAGAAACAGTTCTTTATAAAGAACACACCCGAAGATGATGCATCATCATGCACTTTCTTCGTTTGGGCGGCACGGGAATTCTGGTAATCCCCAATTTCCTGCTCTGTCTTATAATAATTATATGTTGGAGCGGGACCAACTTTCCCCAGCTCAGTATAACAAGCGGGTTCGGTCAGTAATCCGTATTATTATCTTGATTAAGGCATGATATGGTCGCTACCTGAAGAGAGAGAGAGAAGAAAACACTCAGCGTGCGCTCTTGCAAGAATAGATTGGTTTTTATTTTATCTAATCAGGATGGCTCCTACTGCTTTTTATCAAATCTTCCTTCAAACCCTAAAAGGAAAGACTAGCCGGGATTAATTACACGCTACAAGTTCGCCAATCTTTCAGCCAGGCCAGTGTCGGTACTTTGAGGGAGGTCCCCCGTGCTTTCGCACGAACCTAATTAATGTAAACCTCGTTTTCCCAGATGCGTAACCTCGTTGACACCTTTCTAGACACCTACTTGATCGGCTAATTGTAATGTGTAAAACTCTCCCAAGAGTAACTCTTACTCGCAGCGGGTATCGGGATCCAACTATCTCATAGAAGGTATGCAATCTCATTGCAAATTTCAACACTTGAAATTCCCGATAATTTTGCCCCTAACCTCCTATGACCTTGACAAAGGCCAACAAACCATAGGATGCTAGTCAAGTTCAACCCGTCATTTCCTGATTGAATTAAACCCACCCGCACGACCCTTGACAAAGGCCAACAAGGTCGCACGACTACCCTAACCCAATCTACATCATATGCATAAGCAGATAAGCACCAGTTAGCTACCGCACACTGCGCCTTGACAAAGGCCAACAAACGCAGTACGAATACTAACTACTACTTATCTGAAATGACGGAGGGCTACGACAGGTTTTTCTGAAAACCTATTGCGTAATGAACTTGATATCGTTGTAGAATCAAATGATTTTAAAATGGAGTGTTTTTGAGACTTTTGTAGTTTTGCTAAAGGAGTCACTCCCGGTGAAGGGATCGTCGGTCCTTTCCTCATCGAATAAGGTGCTGGATATATCATATATATCACTGTGCAAAGCAAAACTCTTAAAAGCAATCAAAAGACAAACCGAGTGTGTAGCATCTGCCAGTTATTGCTAAAGGAGTCACTCCCGGTAAAGGGATCTCGGTCCTTTCCTCATCGAATAAGGTGCAGGATATATCATATATACCGCTGTGCAAAGCAAGAACTGTAGCTACCTGTTTTATTTTTGAAATTCAATTCTACAACATCTTAGGTTTCTTTTATTTCATTAATCATATTAATGAAGTCCCATCATTTAAGTACCTAAACATCACAGATAAATACGACGTACACTTATGCCATCCGCATTCGCCTCGATGTCCCATCGTGCACCGTTAGGTTAGGTGACTAACGGCAGAGCGGGGCAGGGCTTGCGCGGGTGTAAAACATAAGTAACGTCTATATAATATATCATATATACTATATAAAGTATCTATCACAGAACATCACATGATCACATCATAGATATCGCAGCAGAAGAATCATATGAAATATTGGATATACTAGGACGTCCGTGTTTTTAATACGAGCCAGTATAAAACATGGATTCCACGGTCGTGATGAATAGCCAAACCCACACCCCTAGACCCCTACGAGAGCGGCAAGCAACCCTACCAATTCTAGAGTTAGGAGACCCGGACTCGACTCCTCGAGTTGGTCTCCCACTGGACTCCAGAACCCGGTTACTTGTGCTCCCCTCCTTGGGTCTATCCTAGTGCGGAAAAGAAAATAATATACAAACGGTGACATCTTCCGCAACCTGGAAGTGCCCCAATAAAAGAATATTACATACAAGTTTTTACATGAATGAAAATGAAAAACACTCATCTCACATTAAAAAACCCCGGCTATTCAAACACGACGATCCAATATAACATATCCAGCAACACATAACATCACATGTCATCAACGTAAGTAAATATGGGCATCCCAATTGTCGTTGACATATAGCAACGAAACCGGCGATATCACATATTACACTTACGGTCACAGAAAAGAAAGTGTAAAACTACAACAGTTGGAATCCGCAACCACCTCAGACATCGCATGCCTGACCAAATGAATACCTTAGACATCGCATGCCTATCAATTATAAACCCCGCATTTTAGTCTCAAAATCGAAAACTCTTTTCAATATCAAGTCGGGCAATTCAACAAGATTCCCGACATTTTGATCGCATGCTCGTCGCAAACTTCAGTAAGCGGCCGCACCCCCGACGTTGTCGACGAAGTGCACCAAGGCGGAACACCGCCACCGCGAGCACCCGAACGGATGCTTTCGGCGACGGGGTTCTCCTACAGTCACTTGGTCGGGGCTATGGAGTGAGGCTGTCTATTAAGTTTACCCGGCGAGTATCCGCGTACGCTACGTGATTGCAACGGACTTTTGATCACATCAAAATTCCGTGGCAACCGATCAAGTGAGACTAAACTGCTATGTTTATAACATTCATTTAGTTATCTCATAACTTATTCTGAATTCCAATTATTGTATCCCATTCCAGATAATTAGAAAATGTTAAACTTTCCGATCGAATATTCAAACACCCAAGTTTTCCCGATACAGATCAACACATGAAACAAGTCTAAAAACATTCAGTTCGTGCCTCAGTACCAACGGTCCAGCCGTAGAAGGGTCAAGCCAACGCCTCACATGTGGCACGCCGTACTGCCCCAAACCCGAAGGTTCAAAGGGCAGTTCAAGACGGTCACATAATCGAGTTAAGGTTTGTTGTCTTCTAGAGGGTCCATCGCGTTACTTGCACTACTTAGAACGTCTTTAAACTACGGAAAAATCCAACACTTGGAAATTTCCCGACAGGGGAAAAACTGGGTATTTATATCCGGTCGAACTTTTTAACATATTCTAAAATTTATCCGGAAAGACACAGACAAAGTTTGATACTCCGATCGAAACACCGAATCCCTAAAACAACCCCAGAAAATTCAAATCTTGAATAAATATTAAAAATTCCCAGAAAATATAAAAACCAGAGATATGAATTACTGTGCAAAGAACCGTCACAAATACCATAAATGTGCCGCGGAACCGCCGCTAAAGGGGGGTCAACGCCGCGGTTCCGCGGTCAAGTAGAGGAATTAGAGGCTCCGTTTTGCACAGTAATTCATAGAAAACCCTGCTTAATTTTCTGCATATTTTTAATATTGAAAAATCCACGATTTTCAAAAAAGGACAGAGAGCAATTTGGAGTTAGGGATTTCGATCGATCAGACTTCAAACTGCGTCTACGCTTCGCCTAAGGCTCTAGCTAGGCTCTGATACCACTGTAGGGTTCCTAGGCACTCCAAGGAGGTCTCACAAGGTATCAACCATTCCAATTTCAAAAAATCTAGGTGCCGAGAAACCCTAATACGGATCGTTGGCTAGAAATCTAGGCGAAAAAGCAACTAGTTAACTACTTTAACTAAGAGTACGGAAATACAACCTTTGTAGATCCGGTCCTCCACCTCCACGGCTCCGTGATGAAGTCCTCTCCGCTGTCCAAATCAAATCCCGGGCTCTAGCGTCGGCTTCATCGGAGAAAGAGCGGGCTAGGTCATCGACGACGTGCCGAAGATGATCTACGTCGAGGCATCACTAGATCAAGCTCCACCTTCATCAAGCCTTGAAAACTTGTGAAGGAAACACACTCTACTACTTGGCAAGAGGTAGAGGATGAAGAAATAGGAAGTGGGTTCACTTTAGAATTGGATTACCTTGTGAGACCTCCTTGGAGTGCCTAGGAACCCTACAGGGATCGTTGGCTAGAAATCTAGACGAAAAAGCAACTAGTTAACTACTTTAACTAAGAGTACGGAAATACAACCTTTGTAGATCCGGTCCTCCACCTCCACGGCTCCGTGATGAAGTCCTCTCCGCTGTCCAAATCAAATCCCGGGCTCTAGCGTCGGCTTCATCGGAGAAAGAGCGGGCTAGGTCATCGACGACGTGCCGAAGATGATCTACGTCGAGGCATCACTAGATCAAGCTCCACCTTCATCAAGCCTTGAAAACTTGTGAAGGAAACACACTCTACTACTTGGCAAGAGGTAGAGGATGAAGAAATAGGAAGTGGGTTCACTTTAGAATTGGATTTCTCACTCATTTTCATCAATCACCATTGATGAAGTGAAGCTTTCTTCAAGAAAGAAGATGAAGAAGAAGAAGCTAATATTATGATTAGTTATTTGAATAGAATAGAAAATCAATACCTATCATAATTTTAACTATAGTTATGTGTAGAGAATTGACCAAGGTTAAAAGAATGGTTAGGGTTAAGCATGGAGACAAGAATGGTTACAAAGTCAAAGCTTCATGAAGCTTTGACTAGAAACAAAGAAAGCCACCATTCTCTCCAAAATCTTTTCCAAATAAATCAATCAATAAATAAAAGATTATGCAAAACCCTAATCATCATCTTAATCATGGTTTAATTCTATACACTTAACCAAAGAAGCAAGTATCATCAAACATGATACAAACATGTGCACAAAAATATATCACATATACAATGTGCACATACAAGTGAGAAAATCCATTTAAAGTGAACCAATACTAGTTAATGTAAAGTAATATATCAAATATATAATTATACATTAAATCATTAAATCAACACTTGATTCAATGATCCGGTCATGTCGAACATAACCGACTAGAATTCAATGTATCGACTTATCGAATCAACGCTTGAATCAATAACTAGGTTATATCGCATACAACCATTCGATACATTCATCCCGAGAATAGAATACGGTATCACATACACGCATTATTCTCGGTCCCGCACATATCTCATATGCGCTCCTATTTCGTTTTGCTTGAGCCAGGAAACCTCTGTGTAGGACTCTAAAGACTCGTCAATACGCCGGCAGCAGGCGATGATCATATCAAACACCCACAAGCCGCAAGCGGTCTGCTAAACGTAACGGCCACCCGGGTATTGAGCGATCTGAAGATCGACGAGCAAGCCCGCTCACACTCCAGTGAATCCAACCAGTAACACTTACCGTACAGTCCGGTCTGTTCGTCTGATCTGTCGCATATCTCGCCTAGGGATGGTAAACGTCAGACCCCAATAGCTCGATAAGTCGTGTCGATATGAGGTCTATAACATTTCGAGAAACTACAGGTAACACTTACCAGTAAATCTCAGCAACCCTGGTCAGGGATTTCCGGTTATAGCCAATCGAACACAGCGCAACATCAACTCCCTATACCGGGAGAGACGAATCCCCTCCTATCGCTCATTGCCTCCATGTGATTCGGGACTGTACCTAAAAACCACCGTTTTGCACGCCCTCTTGGACGTGGTAAGGTGGAAATCAAAGCACAGTGGGAACCACACAAGACTCTATGACGATCTCGGGTCAACAGACTACTCTGTACCAGTGTCACCAGAGAACTGCCATCTGACGTGAGGTATAATACCATCTGGGAGTTCTCGGCGAGTCCGTCCAGTGTACCTAGTCTCCACTGAGCACCCGTATATCATCTCTGATGTCAAACACCAATGGATATAGGATCATCCATCGCCCATCTGTATGGGTCGAGAAGGTATACGCTAGTCTACTCTGGTATATCGATGCCCCGTCTCGATACACCCACGACTAGGGACCTTGAAGGATGTACTTATGGACTACCATGTCCCCACTAGTATGATCCGCATCATAGTCCAGGTAGTCAAGTACACATCCTAAGGGCTTTACCAACATGTAACAGAGAGACAATTAGTGTACACGTTAAGGTAAAGAGCAACCAGATAGCATACTATCATGTCGAGCAAGAAAGTCCTTTCTATATGTGTCCCAGCATCCACTACAATATACATCCTATGTACAGTAATGGCCTCTAGGGCATACATATAACTAACACTTTGGTCATTAAGTGTTTGAGTGGGTTGACCCTAGATATCAGCATAACCCGATGAGCGAGCAGATAGTGCCTCAGCTTCTTCACAGCGAACATCAAAGCCAGGCATTGCTTTTCGATCGGGGAATAGTTGTGTTCCGCCCTAACTAAAGTTCGACTGAGGTAGTATAGGGCATTTTCTTTTCCCTCCTCGTTGTTCTGGGCGAGGAGTGCACCGAGTGATTCATCTAGCGCGGCAGTATAGAGAATCAACGGTTTATTTAGAATAGGGGCAGCAAGAACTGGAGGGTGCAACAGGTACTGTTTGATGCTTTCGAACGCTTCTTGACATTCAGCATCCCAGACAAAAGGAGCTCCTTTCTTCATGAGTTTTGAAAAGGGCCTACATCTCCCCGATAAATTTGAGATAAACCTTCGTATGTACGCAAGTTTGCCCTAGAAGGATCTTAGCTGCATCAGATTCTTCGGAGAGGGCATCTCCATGATGGCCTTTATCTTTGATGGGTCAACTTCGATCCCTCGATGTCGGACTATAAAGCCCAGGAATTTTCCTGATGGCACGCCAAAAGCACATTTCAGAGGATTCATCTTCAGATTGTATTCCTTCAGTCTAGTGAGCACGGTCCTAAGATCTTGGATGTGATCGGCCTTGGCTTTAGTCTTGACGACCAGATCATCAACATAGAATTCAACGACTTTATGGATTAGGTCATCTATAATATTGGTCATTGCCCTTTGATATGTAGCACCTGCGTTCTTCAGTCCAAACGGTATCACCTTGTAGCAGTATATTCCGATCGGGGTTCGAAATGCTGTGTGTTTCTCATCCTCAAGCGACATCTTGATCTGATTATATCCAGAAGAGTCATCCATGAAGGTGAACAGCTCGTAATTTGAGGTGTCATCGACCATCATTTCCATGACCGGAAGCGTGAAATTATCTTTAGGGCATGCCTTGTTAAAGTCCCTGAAATCGACACAAACCCGGATTTGCCCATTTTTCTACTTTACTGAGACAATGCATGCGATCCAGTCCGCATATTTCTCTTCACTGATGAAGCCGGCATCGATGAGTTTCTTGGTTTCCTCGATGACCTTTTCTTTCGGTTCCCTTCTTATTCTTCGAGGAGCTTGTTTGACTGGCTTAGCATCAGGAGATATAGCCAGCTTATGCACGACCACTTCAAGGGAGAGGCCAGGCATTTTTTTGTACGTCCACGCGAAGCAGTCGGCGAACTCATGCAGCAGGGTAATTATCTGCTCCTTCATTTCCTCTGACAGGAGTGAGCTAATGTAGGTCGGCCTTGGATTATTAGGCGTTCCCAAATCGATCTCGGTTAGCTCGTCGAAGGTTGCTTGTCCGCCATCTTCGAGCTCTTGAGGAGCTTCTTCTGGCTCGGCTAGCTCGTCTTCATCATTTGACTCTTCGCTGGCTTCCCCAATATGGATCATGAAGCATGCCTTAGAATCAGGCTAGATGAAACCTATGCCCCGTCTATCTGGAATTCGTCCATCAACGAGTGCTTGGACCTGGGGCGGATGCCATAGCCCTTCATAAAACTTTGCTTCGGACCCCGTTTGATATAACCGGCATCCGCACCTTTTGAAATATCCCCGCATCTCGGGTGCATAGTATCTGGGATTGAGGACGGCTCTTATGCCTCTCTCATAGGGAAGGCACGCGACAGACAAATCGTCTGGGTGCACAACGGGGTTTGACCCATAAAACAGGATGCCCTTCTGTCCACTTTTCCTCCCGGGAATGTAGAAAGTTTTCAGCTGGTCCACGGTAGAGACTGACAATGCATCAAGCTCTTTGCACATCCATTCCAGCACCCTTGTGATGGCTAGGGACCCTTCTGCAATTTCGAAGGTCTCTCGTAGTTTCGCTTGTTGCATAGGGGTCCAATCTGTACAGCTGTTGCAAGGCAGGTCCTCCTCCACCGACTCTTCAGTGTCGCTGCCAAGATGAGGGCGAACTTTGCTGCTAGATGGGCCTTCAGTATAAGATTCGTCCGTATCGCTACCGAAATGAGGGCGAGTTTTACGGAAGGACGGACTTCCAGCGTCAGACTCATCAGTGTCACTACCGAAACGCGGGCGCACTTGGGCGTTTTTGCTTTTGAAAGTGACAGCTGGCTCAGATTTGCTTTTGAGTCTTAGGGCCGCTCTATCCTCAGTCGGTTAAACATCGTCGGAACAGCGTCAAGAACAGGAGACTGATGCCGAATTCCTCCGAGGAATGCTCGAGAGGAAAGACAAAGAGGCCGCGGAACAAGCGGCCAACATAAAACAAATGGCGCTTTTATTCCAAGATATGGTCGGAATGATGATACAGCCGGATTCTCCAGTTGAAGACCCTCTGATTATCCTTGAAGACGACAGAGGGGAGACATTGAATCCTCTTCCGGCTCTATCAGTGGCCAAAGAGGAAACGATCTCCAAAGCCTCTCTGGATGACTATATCGCTCAACAGATACGAGCTCATCAGGCGAGCGAAGCGGCCGACCAAAGTGTTAAGACTGGAAGACCCTATCTGGGTTGGTACGACCAAATAAAGTACCCGCCGGGGTATACGATCCCTAAATTCCATGTATATAAGGGGACGGAGAACCCACACCAGCACGTTGCTCAATTCAGGGCTTTGTGCGGCAACACCGGAGATGACGACAAACTGCTGCTTCGCCAGTTTGTTGGCAGCTTATCGGAGATAGCGTTTGAATGGTACTCTGAGCTCCCTAACAACTCCGTTAAGACATTTGCAGAAATGGAGTTACTGTTTACACAAAGGTTCGCAAGCACTAGCGAACGCACTCCAATCATGGCATTGATCAATGCCAGGGTGAAGCCGGGCGAAACATGGGTTCAGTACGGGATACGGTGGCGGAATCTATGGTCGAAGTGCGAACAACGCATAGAAGAGGCTACTGCGGTAGGCATGTTCGTGGGTACCCTTGATCCGCAGGCGACCATATCCCAGTTCATGATGTTTTTCAAGCCGAATACCTTCCAGGCCTTAATTGACAAACTGGCCCAAATGGATCAGATGGGCCATAGGCCGTCCTCCTCAAAAACGGAACTTCGAAAAAAAAAGGGTAAAGGGAAAGCGACCTTCGTCGCCAACACTCAACAAAAACCAAGTAACCCGAGACCGGTTGTTCGCCAAAGCAATAAGCCGCGATCCCTCGATGAGAAGTTGAAACGTCCTTACTCATTCCCTCGGGATAAAATAAGGATAGTGTTCGAACTGGCAATGCGCAACGGGCTTATCACTCTGCCGGATCCGAGACACCCACCGCAACTTGGTGACGTCAACCATCCGAACTATTGTCCCTACCATAGAGTAGTGGGTCACCCAATCGAAAATTGCTACGTCTTCAAAATCTGGGTTGAAGACCAATACCAACAAGACAAGTTTGCGCTATCTGAAAACTGGAAGGTGAACCCGCCACAACCACATGCTCCGAAAAAGATGGACATGCCGGGGACATCGTGCTCATTCATAAAGAAAGCCCCATGGACTGAAAAGTCCGTAAACTAGAAATTCGCCTCAAATACGGCAACGACGGACCGAAACGTCTTTAAACTAACAACGGACCAAAATGTCCTAAAACTAACCACGGACCGTAACGTCCTTAAACTACTACGAGCCGCAGCATTCTTAGGCTGACGTGCAAAAAAAACGATACGTCCACAAGCAGAATGGGCACGGATGAAAACCCGAAAGGGTTCCGTGAGTAAAAATAGCAGGACTACCGGCGAGTTTGTGAAAACCCGAAAGGGCGCAATCTCGTTAAAAGACACTTGCAAGCTCCTCTCGACCTTGTAAGAAGAAAATACCTGTATGAGATCCTTACAACTCACAAAGGAGAAACATGCTTAGGGATCCCCACGATTCCTAAGGAGAAGTTACACTTACGAGATCCTCACGACTCGTAAGGAGAATTCCCCTATGAGACCCTCACGGCTCATAGGATTCAAAAGCCTTAAGTTACAGGGATCTGAACCTGTTCTTAAGCCATCACATTACACAAATTGCCCTACAAGCGGTTCAATATTGACCCTTGTATACAATCCACGGGCACAAATAAACGTCTCCCCTACCAAGTCCCACCAATAGCGTGAAATTTCCCTATTCGGTGAACAAACACTTATAAGTCCTTCGACTTATAAAGAGAAAACACTCTTATAAGATCCTTACGACTTACAAGAGAAAACGCACTTGGGAGTCCTCACAACCCCTAAGGAGAAAACGCACCTACAAGATCCTCACGACTCGTAGGGAGAAATAACTTTATGAGACCCTTACGGCTCATGAAGTCAAAAGCCTTAGTTGGCAAGATCTTAACCCTGTTTTCTAAGCCACCTTTGTTCGACATCGACAAAGGCAAATGATGATTCGCTCCTGGCAATATCCCAGTTGTAGCGATGCTGATGCCTAAATCGGTATCAGATTCCAAGTCTAAACTCGCGGTTAAAATCAGTGAGCCAAAAATGCATATGAAATAGCCGAAATGATAAGGTAACTTGCAACAAAATCAGAAAGTATAATATATGCATACAAAAACAGCTGAAATGATTAGGCAACTCGCAATAAAAAGCGGTGAGTAAAAGAAAAAATAGCCGAAATGATTGGGCACCGCGAAAAATAGCCAAAATGATTGGGCAATCGCGAACTTCGTGATATAAAAGCTGAAATGATAGAACATTGAGGAAAGAAAAAAAAATAATAATGAAACTTTTGCCCTATAGGAAAGTCCACACTGACCCTTGTATACAATCCATGGGCATAAACAAAAAGGGAACCATATTGTCCCACCAGGCTCCGTCGAAGGGAAGCCAGATCTCAGTGGCTACATCCACAAGCCTAGAAATCAACAACAGCGTTCTTCCTCTCCCCCAGCAGGAAGCAGACACGACATCAACAAACGGAGCCATGGCAAAGTCCCTAGTTTCAAATCTCGACGGTTCACAGACAGCCTAGAGACTACCCCGGAACCATGGCAAAGTCCCCTAGTTCCAAACCTCAACGGTTCACAGATAACCGAGAGACAACCTCGACATCCGTTGCAATATTGCAGACACAATGTCAACAAACGAAGCCAAGGAAAATCCCTTGCTTCAGGGTCTTGACGGCAACTCAAATGAGACCTGAAAAGACTATCGGAGATCATCCCACACAAGCGCGGAGTGGTCATGACTCATCGGGGCTCCCAAACTGAGCCTAACCTCAAGTAAAAAGCGGCATTGAATATCCCTAACGCTTGCTATTTCGACGTTAATATCACCTGGAAGATTACTTGAAGACGTCTTGTCCATCCCCCGAAGGGATCAGAGACACGACAGTCGCGGGGCTACTCAAACAGCAAGATTGCGTATCGAGGAATACACCAGCCAGCGCGACGGTGCGACGGGTAGAAAACCCTAGTACCACAGACCCTAACGGACTTCTATTAGTAGGAGTTAACTGTGACATTAGGACATCCTTACGAGAACTTCTCGATTCGTCTCGACTCGTGGGGGAAATAATGTTCCTGCGAGAACTTCTCGACTCATCTCGACTCGTAGGGAAAAGCCTTAGGCGATGGGGATAAGGACCTGTTTCCTAAGCACTGGGGCCCTGCAAATCAGTCTAAGATGGACTATTGCATACTATTCACGGCCACACTCTCCAAAGTCGAACATCGACAAGGAGGAAAACAATCACTTACGAGTCCTCTCGACTTGTAAGGGAGAAAATTCTCTTGTGAGATCCTTACGACTCTCAGGAGAAAACGCACTTAGGAATCCTCACGACTCCTAAGGAGAAAATACACCTACGGGATCCTCACGACTCGTAGGGAGAAAAGTCTTTATGAGACCCTCACGGCTCGTAAAGTTGAAAAGTCTTAGGTGGCAGGTCATAACCTTGTCTCCTAAGCCATCATTGCCCCACAGGCGAGTCCATACTGACCCCTGTATACAATCCATGGGTATAAACAAAAAGGGAACCACATTTACCCATCAGACTCTGTCAAGGGGAAAGTCAGATCTCGACAGCAACATCTGCATCCCAGAAGACCAACAACGACGTTTCTCCTCATTCCAGCCGGATACGGACGCGGCATCACCAATCGGAGCCTTGGCAAAGTCTCCGGTTCCAAGACTCTACGGTTCACAGACAACTTAGAGTCAACCCTGACACCGTCACAAACGGAGCAAGTCAACCCTGACACCGCAGAAAGTGGAGCAAGTCAACCCTGACACCGCAGAAAGCGGATCAAGTCAACCCGAACACCGCAGAAAGTAGAGTACACCGCAGAAAGCGAAGCACATCAACCCAGACACCGTGAAAAGCAGAACAAGTCAACCAACCCCCAGGGAAATCAGTGTCCTTGGCAACATATCTCGATTTAGGGAAATCAGCATCCTTGACGAGAACCTTTCGATTCGCGTTGACCCGCAAGGAAATCGGTGTCTTTGCAGAAATCTCTCGATCCGTCTCAACCCCAGGGAAATCAGTGTCCTTGGCGAAATATCTCGATTCAGGAAAATCAGCGTCCTTGACGAGAACCTCTCGATCCGCATCAATCCGCAAGGAAATCAGTGTCTTTGCAGGAATACCTCGATTCGTCTCAACCGCCAGGGAAATCAGTGTCCTTGACAAATTTCTCGGTTCAGTGAAATCAGTGTCCTTGATGAGAACCTCGATTCGCGTCGACCCGCAGGGAAATCAGTGTCTTTGCAGGAATCTCTCGATCCGTCTCAACCCCAGGGAAATCAGTGTCCTTGGCAATATACCTCGATTCAAAGAAATCAGCGTCCTTGACAAAAACCTTTCGATTCGCGCCGACCGCAAGGAAATCAGCGTCTTTGCAGGAATCTCTCGATTCGTTTCAACCCCAGGGAAATCAGTGTCCTTGGCAACATATCTCGATTCAGGTAAATCAGTGTCCTTGACGAGAACCTTTCGATTCGCGTCGACCCACAAGGAAATCAGCGTCTTTGCAGGAATCTCTTGATTCGTCTCAACCCTAGGGAAATCGGTGTCCTTGGCGAAATATCTCGATTCAGGAAAATCAGCGTCCTTGACGAGAACTTCTCGATTCGCGTCGACCCGCAAGGAAATCAGTGTCTTTGCAGGAATACCTCGATTCGTCTCAACCGCCAGGGAAATCAATTTTCTTGACAAATTTCTCGGTTTAGGGAAATCAGTGTCCTTGACGAGAACCTTGATTCGCGTCGACCCGCAGGGAAATCAGTGCCTTTGCAGGAATCTCTCGATTCGTCTCAACCCCAGGGAAATCAGTGTCCTTGGCTAAACCTCTCGACCTCAGGGAAATCAGCATCCTTAGCGAGAACCTCGATTCGTGTCGACCCGCGAGGAAATCAGTTTCTTTGCAGGAATCTCTCAATTCGTCTCAACCCCAGGGAAATCAGTGTCCTTGGCGAAATATCTCGATTCAGGGAAATCAACGTCCTTGGCGAGAACCTCGATTCGCGTCGACCCGCAGGAAAATCAGTGTTTTTGCAGGAATCACTCGATTCGTCTCAACCACAGGGAAATCAGTGTCCTTGGCTAAACTTCTCAACTCAGGGAAATCAGCGTCCTTGACGAGAACCTCTCGATTCGTTTCGACCCGCAAGGAAATCAGTGTCTTTGCAGGAATCTCTCGATTCGTCTCAACTCCAGGGAAATCAATGTCCTTGACCAAACTATCTCGATTCAGGGAAATTAGCGTCCTTGACGAGAACCTCTCGATTTGTGCCGACCCGCAGGGAAATTAGTGTCCCCGCGCATGAAGAGAAAATTCTCTTGTGAGATCCTTACGACTCTCAAGAGAAAACGCACTTAGGAGTCCTCACGACCCCTAAGGAGAAAATACACCTGCAGGATCCTTTCGACCTGTAGGGAGAAAAGTCTTTATGAGACCCTCATGGCTCATAAAGTTAAAAAGTCTTAGGTGGAAGATCCTAACTCTGTCTCCTAAGCCATCACTGCCCTACAAGGAGGTCAGGATGGACTATCTACGGGCCACATTTGCCAAAACCACATTCGCCAATGAAATAAAGAAGCTACTTACGGGTCCTCACGATTCGTAAGGAAAATACCCGAGTGAGATCCTTACGACTCACGGAGGCGATGAACACTTAGAAATCCTCATGATTTCTAGGGAGAATTTGCACCTACGCAATCCTCTCGACTTGTAGGGAGAAAAACCTTCTTGAGACCCTTATGGCTCATGAAGATGGAAAAAGTCTTAGGCTACAAGGACCCTAAACTTGTCTCCCAAGCCCTCAATTCTACGGTCACACATTACTTTTCACTACTTCACCCACGTACATACATACGTGGGCAAAGTAGCGGGGGCATTTGTTCCCACCAAAATTTTCGGCCAAGAGTTACTTGTTCCCTTATAAAAAGGGGAAGAGTCCTCAAAATTTGGCCTCACGTGTTAAACACGTGGGCGCTCATATGCAAAGCCTATGGATGCTGAGAATAAAACAATTAATGGCCAAACAGGCCTCACGTGTAAAACACGTGTGCGCTCATATGCAAAGCGTATGAGCGCTGAATAAAATAAACTTAAAGGGCCAAACAGGCCTCACATGTAAAACACGTGAGCGCTCATATGCAAAGCATATAAACGCTGAACATAAATCACCAATGGCCAAACATGCCTCTCGTGTTAAGCACGTGAGCGCTCTGAACATAAACAGGCTAAAACCCATAATAGGGGTCACGTGTTAAACATGTGAGTGCTTTTTCCAATCACATGCAAAGCATGTGAGCACCCTAATTTAAAATGTTCATATTAAATTCTAGAATTAAATTCTATTTGGGAAATATTTTCTTGATCTTCCTTAAACTAGAAAGATCTTCTCTGTTAAACAGAGGACCCTTGGATCAAAGATCCAGCGGTGATCATTTGATAGAATAAAAATCTATCATAGGAAAATATTTTCCTAATCTTATAACAAGAATAAAATTCTCTGTTAACAAGATATCCATATTAAGAAAATATATTTCTGATCTTGTTAAACTAAAAAGATTTGATAGAATAAAATTCTAATCTTGTTAAAACTAACAAGATATTCATAATCTTGCTAAACAAACAAGAAATCTTCTCTGTTAAATAGAGAGCCTTTGGATTAAAAATCCAACGGTGAATAAAATTCACCGATTGATCTAAAAGATCATTTTGGTTGATTATAAAATCAATCAACATCTCTCAATGAGAGATTTTCTGAACAAATTGATTCTTTTCTTTCTCCTATAAATAAGAGCAAAGGGACAGAAAAAAGGAGGAAACAGAGAAAGGAGAGAAAAAAAACCCTTCGTAAGCCAAAAGAAAAGAGAATTTAATTCTCTAAAGAGAAGAAGATCTCCAAAAAGATACCCTAGGTAAGAAAAGGAATAAAGACAGAACCTCTTATCTCTTCTTCATATTCCTAAGAGTTTAACTCTTCTAAAAGAACTTAGTTCTTCCTCTGGTTGAACATCTGCAGAAGCATATCTCCCCACAAGTTGAGAATTTAATTCTCATCGGGGAGATTTGTTATGCAGATTCAAAACCTAGGGGAGAATCGAGTTCAAATAATTTAATTCTTACAACATATAGGAATTTAATTCCTCTAAATAAAATTAGGGTTCAACCCTATATAAGAATTTAATTCTTATCAAACAGGGGACTTGACTCAAGATCTCCATGCACGTAAAAAAGAGAAGATTAGCACCCAAACATGATCACGTGTCCCCACGTGAGCACCCGTGTTGAACGAAAGAAAACAAATGGAACAAGCCCTTCAAAAGAAAAAGGGGGAATAAACCCAAGGCAGTGTCTATTTTAGGGCGCCTCACGTGATATCACGTGACCCTTTAATAGTGCTTAGCACTTTCCAAGAATAAAGAATAAAACAGAGGCAGCTTTCAGTCTTTGGGGGCGCCTCACGTGACCCCACGTGAGCGCTTCAAATCTCAGTGTTAAACCCTACTTCAAATACCTCACGTGACCCCACGTGAGCGCTTCAAATCTCAGTGTTTAACACTACTTGAAACACCTCACGTGACCCTACGTGAGTGCTTCAAATCTCAGTGTTTAACACTACTTCAAACGCCTCACGTGACCCCACGTGAGCGCTTCAAATCTCAGTGTTTAACACAACTTCAAACGCCTCACGTGACCCCATATGAGCGCTTCAAATCTCAGTGTTTGACACTACTTCAAACAGCTCACGTGACCCCACGTGAGCGATTCATATCTTTAGTATTTAACGCTACTTCAAAAGCCTCACGTGACCCCACGTGAGCGCTTCAAATCTTCAGTGTTTAACATTACTTCAAACGCCTCACGTGACCCCATGTGAGCGCTTCAAATCTTCAATGCTTAAACAATACTTTAAGACCTCACGTGGGAGCACGTGAGCGCCGAACATATGCTAGTGTTTAACACTATGATAGGCCAATCTTAGCCCAAGTTAGCTAAGTCTCCCAAAGCCAAAACCTCGTTTTTAACCGAGCCCTAATTATGTTCAGGTCATTCCAAATTGATCTCAGATGGCATTCAAAGTAATGTTCATCCCATACCTTCTCAATCTGGCATTTGGTTCAAGGGTACATCTCTTCACTCCTCTGATATTTGTCGTTATAATCCTTCAACGTCTTCAGAGAGGTGGAGGGTCCCAATAACCAATAACTTTTGGCACATTCCCAAACTGGTTTAACCAGAACCTCACAGACTATGACGTCTTTAAACTGGACTATGATGTCCTTAAACTCATGGACTATGATGTCCTTAAACTTTACAGACTATGAGGTCTTTAAACTAGACTATGATGTCTTTAAACTGGACTATGAGGTCTTTAAACTCATGGACTATGATGTCCTTAAACTTTACAGACTATGAGATCTTTAAACTAGACTATGATGTCTTTAAACTGGACTATGAGGTCTTTAAACTCATGGACTATGATGTCCTTAAACTTTACAGACTATGAGGTCTTTAAACTAGGCTATGATGTCTTTAAACTGGACTATGAGGTCCTTCAACTCATGGACTATGATGTCCTTAAACTTTACGGACTGTGGGGTCCTTAAACTCATGGACTATGATGTCCTTAAACTTTACGGACTATGAGGTCACTAAACTCATGGACCGTAATGTCCTTAAACTTTACAGACTATGATGTCTCTAAACTACCATGGACTGTGGGGTCCTTAAACTCATAGAATATGATGTCTTTAAACTTTATAGACTATGATGTCTTTAAACTGGACTATGATGTCCTTAAACTCATGGACTATGATGTCCTTAAACTTTATAGACTATGATGTCTTTAAACTAGACTATGATGTCTTTAAACTGGACTATGAGGTCCTTAAACTCATAGACTATGATGTCCTTAAACTTTACGGACTGTGGGGTCCTTAAACTCATGGACTATGATGTCCTTAAACTTTACGGACTATGAGGTCCCTAAACTCATGGACCGTAATGTCCTTAAACTAACTACGGACCGTAATGTCCTTGAACTAAAACGATAGAGCCCAAATGCTCTTTCGCTGGATCTAAATGATCCTAAAACCCTGTTAAGTAGATCTTAGTCTAAAATTAGATTAACATATCCTTAACAACCATTTAAGTTGATCTTAATCTCAAACGAGATTAACGATCATTAAATCAATCCAACTACAGATCCCTCAACTGACATTGGTTCAAGGGTACATCTCCTCACACCTCTGATATATGTCGTTGTAACTCTTCAACGTCTTCAGAGAGGTGGCGGATCCCGACAATCAATAAACTCAATGGACCGCAACGTCCTTAAACTAAACCTTACAGACTATGACGTCTTTAAACTGTCACGGACTATGACGTCCTTAAACTTATGGACCGCAATGTCCCTAAACTAAAACAATATAGCCCAAATGCAATTTTGTTGGATCTAAAGGATCCTGTTAAGTAGATCTTAGTCTAAATTTAGACTAATGTATCCTTAACAAACGTTTAAGTTGATCTTAGTCTCAAATGAGATTAACGATCCTTAAACCCAAACCAAACCCAAATCTAAGAAAATACGGATTTAGACTAATCCACGCCCTACGGGCGACAACATAAATTAGTCTCCGTATAAAATCCACGGGCAACCCAAAAAAAAACAAACACCCATGACACAAAGTGACCATCTGGAGAAGGAGAAAGTGGTTACCGTGATGCGGTAGCATAATTAACTGCAGGGGCTTGCGCCTGCAGGGAAGAGCATCCCCATAATCAAAAACCCCTCACAATGAGGGGGAATCTGACGAAGTATGCTACAACGGCCGCATCCGTCTAAACCTCCGATACATGGTGCCATAAATCAACTTGGCATCATCGGAGAGGTGGACGGATAAAACCAAATAGCATCTGCCTCCAAATGCAGGCAAGACGTCTGTCTTCCCGATTTTCGGCGGTAAACGCATACGGTAAAGGATTTCATCACCTTTTCCGTGGCCCACAAATTATGAAATTGAGCATAACGTTTACCAGCACAAAATTTTTTAAAGAAACTAGACTTTAAGTCTTTAAGGACTTCGCGCTCATTAGGAGAAGTTAACTGTGTTTAGAACACCGCTTAACGGTATATCGTTTACGGGGTGTCTAGGAAAGTGTTCACGGTGAAACCGCCAAAAGAGAAAGGGTTATCTAATTAAGGACCTTCGCGAAAGCGTTGGAAAACCTCCCCTTATCTCTGCACTTACCTAGCCTCGTGATTAGTATATCTTGAGCCCGTTTCTCGACACAGTTTTACTTCGACAATCAAGTTTTTGAGCAGGTCTAGTTGACCTAGGTGAACCCTAGACCGATTAGGTGTGTGGTATTTGTGTCGTGATTAGTTTTTGTCTGGATTCTTTTTGTGTGTATATTTCATTCTTTTATTGATAACTAACTTAAATAAAAAAAATGCACATTCTTTTTCCTCTCATTTTCTTCCTTTTTCTTCATAACATGGGTACCCCACCTAGAAAAACTCTTGCCGAACTTTGGTACCCACAACCAGACATCACTTCTTACGGTTCTTTCTTTGGTCGTACCTCGAACGATCCATTAATGCCCAAAATTTCTTTGAAAGATCGAATAGACGCGTCTAGGACGAACAACTGGACTCCGCAATCCACTTTGTATCAATCGTTTCAACCTCCACCTTCTTACGTTGATACCCCTTTTGAGAGTTCTGTTGTAACTCAAAGACCTATGTCTATTGCTGAACGCATAGAACAATCCCGTAGCTGATCTTTCACTCCTTTCACCACTGCCAATTCTTTTGATCAACAATTCCAATCACCTTCTTATCCGAATGTTGATCCTACTCCTGTCCAACCATTCAATTCTTACTTGTCATGCCCAACTTTTACACCATCCCTAGACATTGCTTCTGCACAGCCATTTGGGAGTTTCCAGTATCCAAACAACTTTGAATCTTTTACTGAAACCCCTTCACAACCCATGTCTAGTCTGGAACAGTCGTTGGAAGACTTTTGGGCAGCGTCATGCCAACAGATGATGGATTTGAATGCGTCCATGGCCGCCCTCATACAACCTAGTGACCCGGTAGCTAGTTTCCAACTAGCTCCAAATTTTCCAATGTATGATGAGGCGGTAGGACAGATTGAGAATTTGAGTAGTGAGCGTGAGCAGTACACCCTTCCAGATCAAACCTACCCGTTGCAAATTGAATCCCACAACTCCGGTTTCGAAAGTGTATCGAGGGTCCCAATTGATTCACTAATTGAAGATAGAATGTTTGATGAGTTGTGCAACTTTGTAGTGTTTAATTTACCAGATCGTGAAGGGACCCTGTCAAATGAAACCACACCCAATCCCTTTGACCTCTGCACCTCCATCCTAGAACCTGAATTGATTGAAATCCATGCTTTTGATGAGGTGTCTGAGAATATTGATTTTCACTTAATTGAGAATATCGACGCTGGGAATATTTTGGATGATGAACCCGCGGTTTTGGATGAGTTTTTCTTACCAATTTATCATGTCCTTTCACTTCCGTGTGGACATCGTCCCGAGTCATTAGCTATTTTTTCCGAACTTCATATGCGTCTTGATATTGATGATGATAAATGCATGGATGAGCTAATTTTTGAGGAGAATTTTGAGGATAGTATTGAAGATGAACCAGTTTTACTTGATGAGTCGGATTTTCCAATTCATCATGTACCTTTCATTGCCTGTGTACACCCACCTGAATGTTTAACCGATCTCATTCCTCGATCATGTTAGTGTATATGCCCTAGAGGCCATTACTGTATCATACTAGTATGTATATTACTTAATGGAAGCTTGGGATATTCACCTTGTATTGACAATCTTGCTCAAAATGGTAGTATGCTACTTGGTTTGTTTCTACTTTAATATGTGCATGTGTTTCTTTTAGCATATCGCTTATACATATTAGTAGAGCCCTTAGGATCTTTGCTTGATTACCAGCGTTGTGATGGCAGTCACACTCGTGGGGGCTGGGTAATCTATAAGCACATCCTTATGCAGGTCCCTAGTCGCAGGACTATCGAGACAGGGCATCGATACTCCGGAGTAGACTAGCGTATGCGCTTCTTATCCCAGTTCGGGAGACGGTCTGTCCCACAGCCGTCAGTACGTCGTACTTGAGATAGTATGCGGGTGCTCGTTAGGTTACGAGTACACTGGACAGGACTCGTCGGGAACTGTTGGTTGGTATTATACCTATCGTCAGTTATCAGTTCCCAGGTGACATGAGTACAGCTTAGTCCGCTGACTTGACACTGTCACTTCGCCTCGAGTGTGTTCCCACTGTACTTTGATTACTACCCTACCACGGCTCAAAGGAGTCGTGCAAACAGGTAGTTTTTGGGTGCAGTCCCGAAGCACTTGGAGGCAGTGACGGTTAGACAGGATTCGTCTCTCCCGGTATTGGGGGTTGACATCGCGCTGTGTCTAGGAGAGCCATTACACGAGTAGTCCCTGGCCAGGGCAAGCGAGATATACTGGTAGGTTTCCAGTGTTATCTCAGGGTGTTCTGGGCTTCACTCTGACACGACTTGTACCGCTATTAGGGGACTGACGTTTACCGCCCCCTAAGCCCGCCATGCAATGTATCAGACGAACAGACCGGACTGTACGGAGACTGTCACATTCAGGCTCGGTAGGAGTTCAGATGGGTTTCACCTCGTCAGTCTTCTTGTCGGCATCTACCTGGGGACCGTTACGCACAGCTAGTGCCGCTTGCGGTCTGTGGTTAAACCCACTGCCAGCGTAGTGTCGAGTCTTTAGAGTCCCACACAGAAAGCTATTCGCCTTTAGGCAAAAGAGTAGAAGTCGCATGGTTTTGCGACATGTCGCATGTTTTTGCGACAGGGTTCGGTCACCTCCGTGCACTTGTGCACGTTTAGTTTCCGGACAGTTAACACTAGCGGGCTTTGGTTTAAGCCAGATCCTAGTGTACGTTTTGGGATTGGTTTTATCTCGTTTGTATTCGTGTTCCTCGGAACGCGGATGCGGGTGTGTATGCACAGTTGGCAGAGAGACAGAGGCAGAGGATTCTCATTAGGGTTGTTGACTGTTGACCGTTGACTATTGACTTTTTGCTAAACCCTAATGAGAATATGAAACATAATTAGCAATAATATTAATTAAGTATTATAGTGACATGGTTGTTGAGGGGTTGACTTTGTTGACTTGTTGACTTGTTGACCGGTTGACTAGATTGGACCAGTTGACCATCATCATCACAATGGTTGTCATTTTCATGCAAAGACTTTTGCTTGCTTGTTGTAGTTTGCAAAATGAGTGCATGGAAATGATAATGTCTTTGACATGATATGAACCATCACATAATACTTGATTAACATTATGGCTCATGATGCTTTTGGATTATGAGAGGGTGAAAGAGAAAAGAGAGGCTCATTCTTTCTTTGCCTTTCTCTCTCTTGGTTTTGAGCTCTCTCATTCTCTTGCTCTCACCCTCTTCCTCTTGCTCTCTCTCTCTTGTCTATGGTTCACTTGTCTCATGTGTTGAGAAGCAAGAACCATAGAGAAAATCCCATCACACTCTCCTCTACTCACTCTAGTTCACAAGGTTTAGCAAACCAAGTGAACTAGTTTCTTCAAAGTTCGAAGAAGAAGCCAAAGGTAGAAGCTTTCAGGTGGATCGATCTTCGGCGCAAGGAGACGACGGGGTGAAGCCGATCCATACACCATCAAGAGATGAAGACGAAGGAGTTCAAGAAAGAAAAGTATAACTCCCTAACCGAGTAGTTAACAACTCGTAGTTAGGTTGTTAGGTAGATAGTTTAACAAAGATCCGTTTTGAGTCCATGTTACCGCCTCTAGAAAATTGTTTTTCATCAAATTCCGCTAGCCCGTAAGTACCGGGAGAGGTAGCATGGACTTATAGATCACTCCCCTCTATCCTTTCCATCGTTCCGACCTTGCAAGACACCGTATCACTTTCATTTCCTATGTCTGGTTTACCAAGTTCGGTCTATCCATGTTTTCTCACGAATCTTGAGGGATTTGACCCCATTTCTCGATGGGTTGATAGATTAGTACAATCGCTTGCTATACATCGGTCATTACATATTGTGCTAATTTATTCACTTTATTTCCACCCTCAAGTTCGTATTCCACTTCTTTTTCCCCTCCGCCATTCTTCTCCTCCACCGAGACCGTATACCACTTCTATCCCCATACGGTCTCGCGTATTCTCCATTTCCTTCCTTGCCGCATTCTTTCACCAACCGCTGCTTTATCGCGATAAAAAATTTTAATAGTTGGTGCTCACTTTTGGCCTATGTAAGGCCTTATATAGATTGATACTGTTCTCTCCCCCTAATCCTGAACTTCAACGCTTAACAGTGGAAACACTGTTTCACTTAAATTTGGGGGGGGGGGGGCTTTTTGTGTATATATATTTTTGGTTTGCCTTTTGTTTTGTATATAAAAACAAAAAAAACAGGGGAGCGCCGATAATTTTGACCCTCTTGGTGTAGCCTGACAGTGAGGGCACTGTCAAGTTTAAGTTTGGGGGTGTGCTCGGTAAGGTTTCTACCTTCGCATTCATTTGTATATTCTGCATTTGCATATTTATTTAAAAAACCCATAAAAATCGAAAAAATTTACAAAAATATAAAAACTTTGTCGTCAAGTTAGCTAATAGGGTAACTTAGATTTTTATTCCGAAAGTTTAGTTGATATGTTAGAAATAACTAAATCCTAGGCTTAGCAATTGAAAACCCTAAAAATAACCCTCATTCTGTTTAACCTTGGTAATTATATGTCCTTACAGTTTTTTATAGAAGTAGGTAATCTTGAGTTCAGTTCTTGAGTTAAGTCGAGACGAAAGGAAAGTATTGAAAGCTTTACTGAAGGATAAGTCTGAAAAATAGTTTCTATTCTTGAGTACAAATTTAGAAAGTATATATCCTACAAGCTACACATACACGCACCTTGAAACTAGGGATAGTAGAGGATACCTAGTAATACTCTTGCCTGAAAACCTAGTATGAAAGAAAAAACGGTATTTAAAGCTAACACCAAAAGAGCATCATTGAAAAAAATATATCCGGTCTTGAAAAAGAAAAATAAATAAATAAAGTCAAGACCTGGAAATTGTTATTTACGCTTTAAGCCCACACATTCAGTAATCGGCTGTTAGTGCCTCAAGAAGCATTAATAGTCGCATGAAAGGTGTGTGAGCAACACCGTCCATCATTAAATGAAAAGAAGTAGTATTAGGTATTAGGGCAAGGGTACTATAGCTTGAATTGAATTCTTAAGTGTAGGGGTGAAAAATTTACATACACGCAGGGGTATTTTGCGAAAAGATAGGAATAAAGAATAAGACTTATGTTTTCCGTAAAGTTGATAAAAATCCCTGATTGGAGACGCACTTTAGAAGGAAAACTCAAGAGATACCGAGACCTTTCTAAACTGTAAAAATATATAAGATCTGAGGTTAAAGAGATAGGAGGTGTGAAATATAAAGGTTGGATATTTCTAACTTAGGATGATAGAATTTCTAATTTAGATAATAAACTGTAGGAGTAGAATCGACGTTAACTTGTGAAACTAGCTTGACGGGATTTTATGGGTAGTATCCGCTGAAAACCCTCACGAGACAACACTCCTAGTAGGGACAGCTAGAGGTTTAACAGCTTTTTGCACGAGCTCAGTGCAATCGCGTTCCCTGCGAAAGTGAGGCTAGGATTTTTTTTGCTTTGCTCGGGACGAGCAAAAGATAAGTTTGGGGATATTTGTTCATCTCAGAAAAATGCATTTTAATACCACTCATTCATTATCTATTTTTTGTATATATCGGTACTATTAACAGTGTCTGCTCAGTAATTACAGATTACAGGTATCCATGACAAAATACTGGAAATACACTCAAAATCACGGATATAACGTTTGTGAGCCGACACTGCAACCGGAACTGGAAACCGAACGATATTCAAAGAGTTTCTTTTTGCAACATGCATGTGTACACACTTTTTATCTAAATGGTCCAACACATACAGGTGTGTACACTAGCTTATTGGTTCATGGACCTAGAGGGGGGCTGCCCATGGCACACACAAATGATGACTTGGTGCAAGTGGGCAGATGAGAAGTGATGTGTGTTTAATGCAAAAAGATATGATGTGGTTTAAAAAGCATCAAGTTCCCTCCAAGCTACTGAGTACAACCCAGGCCTCTATAGAGAAATCAAGTAGCACTAGTGGATTTGTCGAGAGAACACAAAACCACCACATCAACACGAGCTAAGATGCTCGGATTTTGGCCGGCCACATACCCACGAAAACCGAGCTCGCCAGCCTCCCTAGCCCCAATGGTCCCCATATTTCTTCTGTCCCTCCCTTGAAGTCATATCAACTTATTTTTATTGTTTGTTTAATTTTATTTTGAGCCTATAAATACAGATCAGTGAGCAAGGGAGAGGGAGTGTTACATTAGTCTCACTTTTGTCCAAGTTTTCTCATATTCTTTACACTTTTTGTTTTTGTTTTCTTTTTATTCTTGTATATAGCTTAGCTTCCCTTGAGTTCCTTACCTTCTCTTGATCTTGCAATCTCTTCATTGAGCTTGCAAGTTTAAGTTTTGGTTATTGAACTCAAGGTTGTATCACTTGGACATAATAAAGATCTCTTTTTGCACTTTGGGTTCTTAGTATTATTTCTATCTTGTTTTACTTACTTGCATTTCCATTCTTGCTTTACTTACTTGTATTTTAATTCATGCCCTTTTCTTATTTATAATGTTGTCTTTTCTTTTCTTTGAATCTTTCCC
The DNA here is from genome assembly GCA_030015575.1 of Agapanthus africanus. Taxonomy (NCBI): domain Eukaryota; kingdom Viridiplantae; phylum Streptophyta; class Magnoliopsida; order Asparagales; family Amaryllidaceae; genus Agapanthus; species Agapanthus africanus. The sequence continues at coordinate 268,474,387 of CM057338.1, read as the reverse complement.
TTTGCTCTTTTTCTTTGTTGTTTGGATGGTTGTGAATATGGTGTTGTTAGTAAAAAGAATGGTGTTGTAAGTTAAGGTTTCGTTTCTCATTTCCTTTGCCCGATATTTTCAATTGAACTCCGCCCAAACATTACGCAAGCGCTCCGTTAGGCACCCTACCCTACCAAGGCATCAGTGATCCCTAACCGCGACCGGTTGCGTTCGGTTTGGCCGGAGGCGAAAGCAAGAGACAAGAACGGACGAACAAGGGTCAATAAGCCGGATTTCACTAATATCGTGCTTAGGTACCGTAATCCACGTTGTTGCCGATTGCTCTAGCTTAAATAGTCAAGTTTGGCACAAGGATTGAGTGCGGAATTCACTAACTTACATTAACCTATCTAATCCTAACAACTTATACTTGCATATAAACACTTAAGATAGAATCGAACCATTCCACCACGCACATTAACTCATGAAAACAAGAACCTAAAACGCTCCGTCTCCCTGCGGACGACCCGTGCTCACCGCGGATAGCTACACACGATGCTGTCCTTGATCGCGGTTAAACTTTAGAACTTTAAAACACGGCACACCGAAGGCGTGGCGATCAACCCCCAATACCGGGAGAGGCGAATCCCCGACGATCCGCTCACTGCCTCCATATGGCTCGAGACTGTACCCAACTAAAACATGTTTGCGTGACTCCTTTAAGCCGTGGTAGGGTAGTAATCAAAGTATGGTGGGAACTCACATGGGACAAATGACGATCTCAGGTCGACAGAATAACCAGTACACATGTCACCTGGGAACTGCTATCTGACAATAGGTATAATACCAACTAGCAGGTTCCCGGCGAGTCCGTCCAGTGTTCTTATAACCCAATGAGCACCTGTATACTATCTTAGGTGACTAACTGACACCAATGGCTTGTGAGACCTGGCCACCGCCCCTCGTCGGGGTCTCAATCGGTATACAATAGTCTACACTGGAGTATCGATGCTCAGTCTCGAAACTCCCACGACTAGGGGCATTTAAGGATTTGCTTATAGACCCCCAGCTCCCACATATATGATCGCCATCATAATGCTGGTAGTCAAGCAAGAATCCTATAGGCTCTATCAAGATGTAATAGTGATGATAAAGACAAATCAGATAGCATACTATTATCTCGAGTAAGACTGTTCTACCGGTATAGGTCCTCACTCAATCATCATAATCACCTGCCTGCGACTACGATAATTGCCTTGAGGGCACTATAGCCAACAGTGGTAGGATGGTATCGTGAAATCCTGATGAAGATCCGTCCATTTCGGGAGATGTGGTGGGTGGAGGGGAAATAGAAGATGAAGAAGTACTGACTTCGGAGTCAATAGAAAAAAACGCGGAAAAGACGGGCAGTAGAATCCCGTGTCCAGCCGATCATGCACTAAGCGGGTTTAGTGCACGTGGCAGCATGTGTGAGAACGATTTTTTTAAAAGGTTTGTTTTGAAAAAGTGTCGGACGTGAAGCTTGACTCAACAAATCACAAAAATGCACAATCAATCCCTAGAACTAGGGTCACCTAGGTCAAGTCACTAGACCGCTCCTAGACATACAAAAATACACAATAACGATTATTGTGCGAGTTTTGCAAGGCAATATGGAGATACGGTTTTGGTTCTCCTTTATAATATGTTTACTGGATTTTATAAGAAATCAACTCGAATAGCAAGAGAGAGAAAATTACAGCTGTTTCCCCGGCAACAGCGCCATTTGGTTGGTCGTTTGAAAAAGTGTTTTTGTAAAAGTAACCGCAATCAAGACGGTGTTGCTAGTAGCTAGCCACGATGAGTACGGGTCGTCTGCAGGGAAACATGATCCTTTTTCTTGTTTTAGACGAGTTGATGGAATAAGGATGATTGTTTGTCGTTACGGATATACTATGGATGTAAAATTTATGAAGAAGAGCCTTGTAGGGTTCATATGACTTAGTAGTAATGGATGACTAATTAAAAATATCTCATTTTATCTTTTAATAATTTAAAACTAGATTGATAGTGATGAATGTAGATTAGGGTTCTTTTGGAAGAAACTAGGGTTTCCCCACCATTAACCCTTATCCTTGTATTGATCTCTATTCATGTCTAGCTTTTACCAAAACAAGTGTTAAACAGATCTCGAATCGTGATCATGACTAGCAATAAATTGGTAGCGCGACCGATAAGGATGTTAACATTTATTTTGCTAAAATTTATAGACTTTAAAATGTATAAAAGAAGTTAAATAATTTTATCATCCATTGATCTACCCTAGCCTACGAACCCTAGCAAGGTAGGAATTACTCGCTCATGGTTTGAGATTTAGAAGAAAGATTGAAGAATGAAAACATGATTAAGATGCAGAAAGTAGTGCAAAAAGTAAGTGCGGAAAGTGATTGCAAAAAGAATAATAATAAAAACACTACCTTTATTAATCAACTATTCCATACAACCCTCTTTTTTGAAAGTAGATTACAAAGAACCCTAATTTTTTCTCTCGCTCTCTCTCTCTCTTGTTGGAGGTAGATGACTAGCTGATGATCACCTGGATGCGTGGATCGCTTTGGACCTCTTGATCACTTCGGATTGATCCTTTTTGATGTGAAGCTCTCGGTCCCTTAAATAGTCACTGTTCCCGCCAAAATTTTGGCTCAAAACCCGCACCTTATAAAATAATAACAATAAAAAGAAATAAATAAATAAATAAATAAATAATAATAATAATAAAGGAGAAAATCTCCCTTTCAGAGCAAAGCTCTGTTCAAATCACAAGGCGGGAAATGAAGCAACGCTTCTGTTTCCCCCAATCAGAGCAAGGCTCTGTTTTAAAAAGATAATAAAATTCAAATTTTAAATAATAATAAAGGAAGCAACACTTCAGGCAACTTGCGCTCTGCGCTGCGCGACACGTGGCAGCGCAGTTGCGCTGCGCTCTGTGTTGCGCGACACGTGTCAGCGCAGTTGCACTAGCGCAGTTACGCTGCGCTCTGCGCTGCGCGACACGTGTCAAGCGCAAGTGCGCTTGCGCCAGCTGTGCCAGCATTTAAACAGAAAAATTCTGGAAAAATCTTTCTCAATCTTGTTAAAAACAAAAAGATTGCCTTCTGTAAAACAGAAGCCCTAGGATCAAAAATCCAACGGTGGAGAAATATCCCTAAATCACTCAGAGAAAGATCTCTTTAACTGATTTAACAAATCAATTGGCACTATATAAAGGCCCCTAGACTCCAAGTCTAAAACACACACACAGATTGAAAAAAAGAGAAAGATACAGAACTCCTCAAAAACTTTGAGAAGAACTCAGAGGAAAAAAAAGGTAAAACCTTTAAAGAAAAAAGAAGAATTTCTTCTAAAAAGATCAATGATCTAAGAACAAGATCAAGATCTTTAATAAAAATAATAATAAAGAAGTAATCTACTTCGTGACTAGATCTCTTGATCTATACAAAGGCATTGCCTTTTGATGAACCACAGGTTCTTAAAACTTGAGGTAGAACCTCTTTAGAATCAAAAAAGATTCTGTTCTTTGATCTAAAATAGATCAAGATGCGCTCTGCGCTTTTGAACAGTGCCCTGCACTACTAATTTGAGCCTCTGCGCTCTTGGGTTGGCGCAAGTCATCAGAACACGCCACGTGTCAACCCCAGAATAATCTGCGCCTTGCGCTTTTAGAAAACAGAGCACTGCTCTCTTGGTTTGGCGCAAGTCACCAGAGCATGCCACGTGTCAGCAGCGCACTGCGCTTGCGCTCACCAGCGCATGACACGTGTCACCTCCACATGAATTTGCGCCTTGCGCTCCTCAATTGGCGCAAAGCGCCTGACAAGCCGTGTGGGGCACTGTCGGAACATTTAATGCAGGGCATTATTAAAAGGCAAAGCCCAATTAAGAGGTCCAATGGACCAAAACAAATGCTCTGCGTTATTAAAGAAAAGGGACAGAGCCCAAGCAAAGGCCTAACAGGCCAAATAAAATGTTAAACATTTTTAAATGGACTTAACCCAATTCTGGCCATAAGTCCTCAAATTAAATTGAACTGAGCACAACTGCTCTCTCAAATCAATTTACAACCGGTTCAAGGGTACATCTCTGAACTCCTCTGATATTTGTCGTTGTAATCCTTCAACGGCGTTAGAGATGTGACGGGTCCCGACAACCACACATGAATACGGACTGTGGGGTCCTTAAACTCATGGACCGAAACGTCCTTAAACTAATATTCGTCCCAAAATGGGAATGTTGGACCGAAATGTCCTTAAACTAATGTTCGTCCCCAAATGGGAATGTTGGACCACCATGTCCCTAAACTGGAAATCGACCGCAATATCATTAAACTAAACAATAGAGCCCCCAAATGCTCTCTTGTTGGATCTAAACGATCCTGTTAAGTTGATCTTAGTCTGGAAATTAGGCTAATGTATCCTTAACAAACGTTTAAGTTAATCTTAGCCTCAAATATGGCTAACGTATCCTTAAACCAAAACCCCAAACCCAAATCTAAGAAAATACGGATTTGGACTGATCCACGTCCTACGGGCGACGACATAAATTAGTCTCCGTATACAATCTATGGGCAACCACAAACAAAACAAACACGACACGAAGTGAAATTCTGGAGAAGGAGAAAGTTGTTACCGCGATGCGGTAGCGTAATTAACTGCAGGGGCTTGCGCCTGCAGGGAAGAGCGTCCCCACAATCAAAAACCCCTCAAGCGAGGGGGAATCTGACGAAGTCTGCTACATCGACCGCATCCGTCTAAACCTCCGATACACGGTGCCATAAATCAACTTGGCATCTTCGGAGAGGCGGACGGATAAAACCAAATAGTATCTGCCCTGAATCTCAGGCCTAGACGTCCCAGTCTACGAGCCGTCTTTCGGAGGGGAACAGATTCTGGCACGCCCGGTGGGACCTTTTCCTCTTTCCACTCCACACTTCGTGCGTCGTATTCGCGAACGAATCGCGGTTTGTTAATGGTTGCCCTCGGGTTTCAAGTTACTGAGATTTGTTCTTTTGCTTGGCGCAGAAATCAAACAGCAATGTCGTCCAACTGCTCGAACTGCTCCAAATGCAAATGCAACCGACGCTCTGCCTCGCCTGGAGGCGTAGCTTATGGACCTCAGGCGGCATCGCTGTTCACGATGCCAGTGGAACAAATTACCCAAGCTACTACCGGTCTATTTTTCGGGACCATGCTCCCGCCAGCGAGCTTCACCATCCCAGTACCCGTACCGGAAGCTTCGAAGAAGTCGGTCTTCGACCGACTTGCTACTCCCACGGCCCCTCTCAACGGGTCGTCCAATTCCTCGGTCTTCACCAGGCTGAACTCGGACTCCAAGGGGCCTACCCAGAAGCCCTAATACCTGAAGTGGCCACCCCAAAGAAGATAGCTGCTCCTGAAGTCGTCAAGGCGGCTTCTCCTCCCAGAGGGTCGGTCTTTGCAAGGCTGACTGCTCCCAGTCCCGCTCCCGTTCGGAAATCTGTCTTCGACCGATTGGACACGGCTCCTCAATGGACGTCAGTCTTCAAGAGGCTGACACCCGCGATAGCCCTTCACCTGAATAGGGGGCAAGACACAGCCGTCGCTGAACCAATACCGACAACCCGTCACGCCCGACGTCGCCACTTGCGCCGGATAAGGAAGACTGGGGGCAACTCCCCCTCTGGGCTAACTCCACCAGCTCCGACGGTGGAAGTTAATGTTGCTGTTCCAACTGGGAACAGCTTTGAGCTGCTGAACAGGGTACGTAGAAATTCACCAACTGCGGTGCTCAAAAGATCTCCTCCACCAGTAGATACCGTCGTGGAAGCAAAACCAGAAGAGTCGGAGCAGTCTCCTCAACAGCTGTCCTCCAGGATCTACAAGACTTAGCGATGAGTCCGAAAATCGGTGATCGATCCGAACTTCTCCCATCAGCATAAGAAGTCGAAAGTTCGGCAGGAAGAAAATCCCCCTATCAAGCAACGGAAGACGACGACCACCTGGGTACCCAAAGCAACGGCCCCCTCAACTTCGACGGCCCACAAGAGAAGAAGGCCAGAGAAAATCTCCACGCCTGCGGCAAATATCAAAGGCAGTGAGCCTAAACGCCCTAAGTCTGGGGGCATTGTGGTACACACCGTCTACATGGCGTCCGGAAAAGAGGACAGTCGTATATCCACAGATCATAGACCGCTTACGCGATCGGTGACTAAAGCTCAAGAGCAGCAGCAGAAGCTCCAAGAAATGATGACTGCGATGGCTACGCTCACTGGGCCAAAAGAAAACCCAGAAGCATCCTCGGACCAACGCCAGGAGCAAGAAACCGACGCCGAGTTCCTTCGGAGAATACTGGAAAAGAAGGACAAAGAGGCTGCAGAACAAGCATCCAATATAAAGCGAATGGACCTTCTGTTCTAGGACATGGTGAGTATGATGATCCAGCAAGATCCTCCTGCTGAAGATCCTCCGATCGTCCTTGAAGATGACAGAGGAGAAACGTCGAATCCTCCACCGGCTCTGTCAACAGCCAAAGAGGAGACAATTTCTAAAGTTTCCCTAGATGAATATATAGCTCAGCAGATAAGGGTTCACCAGGCAACTGAAGCGGCCGGTCAAGTTGTTAAGACGGGACGACCATATCCGAGCTGGTATGATCAGATCAAGTACCCGCCGAGCTATACAATACCGAAATTTCATGTCTATAAGGGGACTGGCAATCCCCATCAACATGTTGCCCAGTTAAGGGATCTTTGTGGCAATACCGGCGGTGATGATAAATTGTTGCTTCGCCAGTTCGTCGGCAGCTTGTCGGAGACGGCGTTTGAATGGTACTCCGAGCTTCCGAACGACTCCATCAAAACTTTCGCTGAAATGGAGTTGTTGTTTACTCAGCGATTCGCGAGCGCTAGCGAACGTACTCCAATAACAGCTTTGATCAACGCAAGAGTAAAGCCAGGCGAAACTTGGGTTCAATATGCAATCCGATGGCGGAATCTGTGGTCGAAGTGCGAACAACGCATCGAGGAAGCGCCAGCGGTGGGCAGGTTCGTGGGCACCCTAGATCCTCATGCAACTATCTCACAGTTCATGATGTTCTTTAAACCAATCACGTTCTAGGCTTTGATCGATAAGTTAGCCCAGATGGATCAGATGGGTCACAGACCGTCTCCTCCAAAGCCGGACTCTCGAAATGAGAAGGGGAAAGGGAATGCAATCGTCGTCGCCAATGCTCAACAATAGCCGAGCAACTTGAAGCCAGTTGTCCGCCAAAAAAATATGTGTCCACACCTATCCCTCGAGGAGAGGCTCGGACGTCCTTACTCGTTCCCTCAAAATAAAACGAGAAGACTGTTTGAGCTAGCATTGCGTAACAGACTCATTAATCTGCCGGAGTCAAGACGTCCGTCACAGCCAAACGACGTCAATGATCCCAATTACTGTCCCTATCACTGAGTATTGGGTCATCCGATCGAAGATTGTTACGTCTTCAAAAACTGGATTGAAGATCAATACCAACAAGGTAAGTTCGCGTTATCCGAAAAATGGAAGGTGAACCCGCCACAACCTCATACCTCTAAAAAGGTGAATATGCTGGGGGCAACGTGCTCCCTTGTTGAAGAAGCTCCGTGGGAGGTTGTACTATCGGCCAAAACCAAAAGAATGCTGAGTGATCTCAAAACATGCCCGGCAATCAGGTGGAAGAATCCACTGGAACCCGAGATTATCGAGGGAATGCTGAAGCCGCGCCCGACTCCAAAAATTGGTGGTGATAGTCAAAGCGCGCACACCCAGCTGTCAAAGTCTTTGAAGAAGAAGAAGAAGAAGAAATCCAAGAAGCCCGTGAAGCCTGGTGACAAGCGCACGGACTTGTAAAAATATATCGACGCGCTGGAGGAGTATAATCAGAAATCACAAACTCCCATCATGCTCCAAGAGTTCCTCAACCACGTCTTTCAGAAGGAAGATGATGGAGAAAGCTCGTCGGATGAATCTGAGGGTTACATAGCAAGTTGTCATATGATCTCCCACTCGTTTACAGACGATGAGAAAACTCCTTGCACTGATAGGCTGGGGGCAGATCTTAAACCGGAACTTCTGGGGCCATCGGATGAAGCAATTGATGCATTCCTCAACAAAGCTCTGTTGAAAAGTAAAGATGATCGGGAATGCGAGACCATCATATTTGAAAGGGCCAAGCAACGGTGACTAGACGAAAGAGTTGAGACACTACCGTCAAATCAAAAGACACCCGTTGCGGATAAAAATAAATTTAAGACGAGGAAACGATTCGCCAAAGCCATTTCAATGGGGATGAAGCTACCACCCTCTGAAAGAAACACTTCCAGTGAAGCAGAGATGCACCCTTCCTACTGCTTGTATCATTGAAAGATTTCGCACCCCACCGAAGAGTGCAAAGCTTTCAATAAATGGTGGCAAGGGTATGTCGCCCACCGACAACATTTTAAGCGGGAGAAGCGCAAAACTCGTCGAGAGCGGCAAAATACGACTGAGGAGCTTAGAAGAACTACCCGCAATTGTCGCATGGTTAACACCGAGGGAGCGCAAATTCTCACATTCGGGAGCGACTCTGACGAGGAAATGGCTCTTAGCCCTCTCTTTAAAGAGTCCACCTCAGGAAAAGAAGAAGAGCCAAAGGCCTGTGATAATATCCAGTTGCGTAACCGCACGCTACCCGAAAAGAATCTCGGATCCACGAGCAGAAAGGATAAGGGAAAAGAAAAGGTCTCTGAGAATATCGCCCTAGATGACCAAGTCATGAAAGAGCTGACTGCCAAGGACCCGCCAAAGAAAAATAAGGTAGACTACAACATCCTGGCACACTTGAGGAAGATACCCTCACAACTCAGCATTCTTGACGCCTTTATGCTATCTAAAGAAGCGAGGGATTCATTGATCAAAGCGCTACAAGTGCCAGAACAATTCCAAGCTTTTCTCGCCAAAAAAAAGATAAAGGACGAGTTGGAAGAAGTGCACACAGCCGATGTCACTTTCGGTGATGAAGACTTGCTCCTTGGGACGTGCGAACACAACCGTCCCCTCTATGTCTCAGGGTACTGCCACGATATAAAGATAGGCAAGATCTTGGTTGACAATGGGTCTTCCGTCAATCTCCTCAATGTACGGGTATTGAAAGAAATCTGCATGAGCGTCCAGCACCTCGCTCGGGATAAGATTACCATCTCCGAGTTCGACCCTTAATCATCACGGACTCTCGGGTCAGTGATATTGACGCTACGCTTTGGGCTACTCGTCACGGACATTAAATTCCACGTCATAGACGCCAAGACATGCTATAATGCTTTGCTCGGCCGGCCTTGGTTACATGAGTATAACATCATTCCCTCTACACAACATCAGTGTATGAAATATTTCAAGGATGGTCTCGAGTACACCGTGACAGGAGAGCTAAATCCATTCTCCGTGAACGAAGTTCGCAAGTACGAGATGCAAAATACTTCTTGCCAGATTTCGAAGACACGGAGAGGTGTCACAAGCCGGAGAACAAAGCTATCGCCACCATCCCTGTCTTCGGGAGTGATACTGAGGAAGAGGAAGAGATGGTTTATTCGGGTCCACCCCAGCACAACAAGCCAGGACCGTCCGCTCCCATGTTGATCTTCGGCAGTGACTCAGAAGACGAAGTCCATGCCATATTCTCTACTCGGCCTCCAATGCGAACATACGCTGACGAAGAGCAAAGTCTGCAAGTCGCCATAGTTCCGCTTAAACATCATAAAGAACTGGACGCACTCGCTAGCTACAGTGTCGAAGAACTGCAGACGTTCTACGTCCCTCTCAGGCGAAAAGGCGAAAAGGTGATCCTATTCTATCGTTCCAGGGAAACCAAAGTGGAGAAAGAAATCTGGCATGGTGCAGATTCTACACTTGACAGGCTTCAGCCCATACGTTTACCCAGATATTATACGGACGGACTAAATAGACTTTTGAGGCGCCAAGGTGTACCCCTTAAATAGACCACTCGAAAAGCTAAGTTCTATGATAAGATCTTGAACGTTCCTGGAACTCAGCACAAATTGCCTAACGGGAGAATGGAAGCTATCGGGCTTGGATATGTTCGGTCTAAGAAACGGGAGCTGCTCCGCGAGTGCTACGTCGTGCATGACTTCAATGAAGAACGGGATGCTCAATGGGAGGATGCTGACCCTAAGCCGGAAAAAGTCCCCGACGTAAAATTGCCCGGTCCGTCGTTCGAAGAACAAATGGACAAGCTTATAAGGCAAGCTGGTCGAAAGGTTAGAGACGGCCATAATCGCGAAATGGCCCTTTACGAGAAAGCCAGGACGCGGCGCCTTCTTCAACAGGCTGTGGAAAATGAAAATGCCCTCCCTGTCAACCTGTTGTAAAAAAGGCCCGACGCGGAGGCAGAAACAAGTTGAAGAGCAGAAAAGGCGTTCAGCAACGACAAAGCGGGACCAAGAAGTCACGCGATCGGGAATTGAGCGGTCCGGATTTGTCCCTTATGAAGAAAATGAGTCGAGCATACTCTTTTCCTCAAGATAAGACAAAGAAGATACTTGACCTCGCTATAAAACACCAAATGCTTACGCTGCCGGAGTCTAAACACCCTGAGCAAGCAGGCGAAGTCTCACACCCGAACTATTGCTCTTATCACAGGGTAATAGGACACCCTCTTGAAGATTGCTTCACCTTCAAGAATTGGGTCGAAGTTCAGTATCAGCTCGGCAAGTTCGCTCTATCTGACAGCTGGAGGGTAACGCCGCCACAGAAGCATGAACCCAAAGCCACAAAAGCAGAACCGGATCCACATCGGTCTTGGAAGCGAGCTCGTACTTGTCATATGATAACAATATCAAAAGAAGAGCCCGAGAATATGGATGATCTTTCCGGGTGCTTCGAAAACAGCAATGACGAGGTAATCTCAGAATTCCCACCAGCGCCGAAAGAGCTGGAAGATGGAATACACACCACTGCGGATAACCTCAAGAAAATTGAGTTTGGGACGGCGAACGACCTGCGACCGACATTCATTAGTGAGCTGCTATCTGAAGAAAGGGTGGCTTCATTAAAAGACGTGCTTATGCAGTATAAAGATTGCTTCGCATGGAATTATTCCGAGATGCCAGGACTAGATCCAGAAATTGCCGTGCATAAATTGGCGATATCCCCGGACGTTAAACCAATCAAACAAGCACCGAGAAGAATGCGGCTCGAGCTTGAGATGGGCATTAACGCCGAAGTCAAGAAGCTGATCGACTCTGGATTTATCCAAGAAGTTCAATATCCCGATTGGATCACCAACATCGTCCCGGTGATGAAGAAAAATGGGACGGTGCGCATCTGTGTAGACTTTCGGGATCTCAATAAAGCCTGCCCGAAGGACGATTTCCCAGTCCCAGTCACCGAGCTAATGATAGATAACACGTCCACTCACGAGGTTTTCTCCTTCATGGACGGCTCATCAGGATATAATCAGATAAAGATGTATCCCGAAGACCAGAAGCACACCACTTTCCGGACCCCTTTGGGAATATTCTGCTACAGGGTGATGCCCTTCGGTCTGAAGAACGCCGGTGCCACCTATCAAAGGGTCATGACGAAGATCTTCAATGACCTAATACATGAAATCGTCGAATGCTATATCGACGACCTCGTGGTGAAAAGCAAATCATACGAGGAACATCTCGAGCATCTGAAGATCGTATTTCAACGTTTTCGGCAATACAACTTGAAGATGAACCCTCTCAAATGCGCATTCGGGGTCTCCTCCGGCAAATTCCTGGGATTCATCGTCTGACACCTAGGTATCGAGATAGATCCATCAAAGATCAAGGCGATCATGGAAATGCCTCCGCCAAAGACTCCCAAACAATTGCGGTCTCTCCAAGGAAAGCTCGCGTACATCCGGCGTTTTATAGCCAATCTCTCTGGCAAGTGCCGTCTGTATAGTCACTTGATGAAGAAAGGAACCCCTTTCGTTTGGGATCACAAATGCCAGAGCGCGCTGGACGAAATCAAGCAATACCTGCAGAATCCGCCAGTGTTGGCCGCTCCGGTCAAGGGAAGGCCCATTATTCTTTATACAACAGCCCTTGAAGGTTCTTTAGGTGCATTGTGGGCACAAGAGAATGGCCAAGGGAAAGAAAGAGCTCTCTATTACTTAAGTCGAGTTCTCCTGGGGGCAGAAAGCAACTACTCCCCCCATCGAAAAACATTGCCTGGCGTTGATCTTCGCAATAACGAAACTCAGGCACTATGCGTTGGTGCATGAAGTCCGTCTCATTTCGAAGGTGGACCCCCTTAAATATTTAATGTCAAAGGCCATATTGACAAGGAGACTCGCTAAATGGGCCCTGCTCTTGATGGAGTTTTCAATAACTTATCAGCCTCTTAAGGCGGTGAAAGGCCAGGCCATCGCCGATTTCCTCGCTGAGCATCCGATACCGGCCGATTCTCCTCTGAATTGCGAGCTGCCAGACGAACATGCGTTTGACGCGATCGACGGTAGTGCTACTCGATAGGAGCTTTATTTTGATGGAGCGTCTTCCATGAAGAAGCGCAAACAAAGCACCCCTATAATTAAATCGGGGGTGGGCCTCATCTTCGTAACTCCACAAGGAGGGATAATGCGCTTTGCTTTCTCCTTAACAGAGCCGAGGACGAACAATGAAGCCGAATACGAAGCTTTGATAGCAAGCCTCGAGATCGCCATCGACATGGGAATCGAAAACCTCCTCATATACGGAGACTCCCAACTGGTCGTTAGTCAAGTAAACGGCGACTACCAAACGTGCAAGCTAGAATTGGTGAAGTACGGCGAAAATGTGCAACAACTGTTAACCCAAATTCCCTCCTACACTTTGGAAAGCATACCGCGCGTGGAAAATAGCAAAGCAGATGCACTAGCTAAGCTCGCTAAAGAACTGGCCGACGAGAACCTCGACGACGTAAGGATCGTGGTACAAAGCCGTCGGGTGCTTGCCCCAGCGGAAATATCTCCGGAATCATCCGAGAAAAAGGGAGCGACTGAGCAAATGGCTATGCAGATAAAAGACCAGGAAAAGGTGGAGGATTGGAGAGAAGTCTTTATAGACTACTTCAAATCCCGTCGAACGCCTGAAGATGCGTCCTCAAGACATCAACTTATGAAACGAGCTCTGTCTTTCGCCTTCGTCAATGATACTCTGTACAAGAGATCGTTCGATTCTCTATGATTGAGATGCCTGGGACCCGAAGAGGCGAAAAGAGTCATCCAAGAAGTCCACGATGGACTCTGCGGTTCTCACCAAGCAGGCCCGAAGATGAAGTTAAAGATTAAAAGGATGGGTTACTATTGGCCCACGATGATCCAGGACTGCCTCGAGTATGCGAAGCAATGCCACTCATGCCAGATCCATGGAGACTTCATCCACCAGCATCCAAACCCACTACATCCAACGGTGGCTAGCTGGCCGTTCGAGATGTGGGGAACTGACATAATCGGCCCCATCGAACCAGCATCGTCCAGGAGACATCGATTCATCTTGGCGACGACTGATTACTTCTCCAAATGGGCAGAAGCAGTACCGCTGAGGGAAGTGAAGATGGAGAATATCCTCCATTTCTTCAAGACGCACGTCATCTATCGGTTTGGAACTCCGCGACGGATCATCTCCGATAACGGGCCAGCCTACAGAAGCCACAAGATCAGCCGCTTCGCGCAACAACGCAACATAGACTGGAGATATTCCTCAGTTTATAACCCCCGAGCTAAAGGTCTAGCTGAGGCCTTTAACAAGACTTTGACGAAGATCGTGAAGAAGACGGTGTCCCGAAATAAGAAGGACTAGCACGAGAGACTGCAAGAAGCTCTCTAGGCGTATCGAACCACGTTCAAGACGGCCACGAACACAACGTCGTACGCGTTGGTATTCGATACAAAAGCAGTACTCCCTCTCGAAATAGAATTACCCTCTCTACGAGTGGCAGTCCATTATGAGCTAACAGACGAAAAGAATGCTCACCTTCGCCTCGAGGAGCTCGATGCCCTTGATGAAACCCGGCTCATAGCGAAACAAAATCTGGAGGCTTATAAAGCAAAGATGACGCGCTCATACGAAAGATTGACCAGGCCGAGGACATTCCGCCAAGGCGAACTCGTGCTGGTGGTCAAAAGACCTATGATCCCCAATCGCACCAAGCGGGGAAAATTCGAGCCGAATTATGAAGGCCCGTACATTATAGACAAGGTCTACCAGGGTGGAGCCTATCTACTCATGGACATGCATGGAGAAAGGCCTTTCAGGCCAATAAATGGCCGCTTCCTGAAGAAATACTACACCTAATGAGTTACGGCCTAGGTCATTGATAGATGACGACGACTATGTCCGCTCGCTATCTTCCTAAGCCCAAACTTTATAAGTAGTAGCTGGTTAATGGACCGAAACGTCCTTAAACTAATGACGGACCACTACGTCCTAAAACTAGCCGTTGACCGAGATGTCGATAAACTACGGTGGATTGCAACATCCCAAAGCCGATAAAAAAAAAAGAATAAAAAAAATATAATAAAAAAATAAAAATAAAAACGGTATGTCCATAAGCAAAATGGGCACGGATGAAAACCCGAAAGGGCTCCGTGAGTAAAAACAGCAGGACTACCAGCGAGTGTTTGTGAAAACCCGAAAGGGCGCAACCTCGTTAAAAGACACTTACAGGGTCCTCTCGACCTTGTAAGGAGAAACCACCCGTGTGAGATCCTTACGACTCACAGGGAAGCAACACACTTAGGGATCCTCACGATTCCTAAGGAGAAATTACACTTGCGAGATCCTCACGACTCGTAAGGAAAATTCTCTTATGGGACCCTCACGGCTCATAAGATTTGAAAGTCTTAAGTTACAGAGACCTGAACCTGTTCTTAAGCAACCCCCACAACCTCCGATACTGCCCTACAAGCGGCTCATACTGATCCTTGTATACAATCCACGGGCGCGAGTAAACATTTCCCTAACAAAGTCCCACCCATGACTAGGGATATGTCCATATCGCGAACAACCCTTATAAGTCCTCTCGACTTATAAGGAGAAGACCCTTTTGTAAGATCCTTACGACTTATAGGGGAACATACACTTAGGAATCCTCACGATCCCTAAGGAGAAAACACACCTACGAGATCCTCACGACTTGTAGGGAGGAATACCTTTGTGGGACCCTTACGGCTCATGAAGTCAAAAGCCTTAGTCAACAGGATCCTAACCCTGTTTACTAAGCCACCTTTGTTCGACATCGACAGGGGCCAATGATGATTCGCTCCTGGCAATATCCCAGTTGTAGCGGTGCTGATGCCGAAATTGGTGTCTAATCCCAAGCTTGCGGCGAAAAGGCAGCAAGCCACATATGCATATGAAATAGCCGAAATGATGGGGCAACTTGCAACAAAATCAGCAAGTAAAAATATATGCATACAAAATAGCCGAAATGATTGGGCAACTCGCAATAAAAAGCAGCGAGTAAAAATAAAATAAATAGCCGAAATGATTGGGCAACTCGCAATAAAAAGCAGCGAGTAAAAATAAAATAAATAGCCGAAATGATTGGGCAACTCGCAATAAAAAGCAGCGAGTAAAAATAAAATAAAAAGCCAAAATGATTGGGCACTGCGAAAATAGCCGAAATGATTAGGCAATCGCGACCTTCGCGATATAAAAGCAGAAATGATAGAGCACCGCGGAAAGAAATAAAATAAAAATAAATATATAATGAAATTTATGCCCTACAGGCGATATCACAGCAATCCCTGTATACAATCCAGGGGCGCAAACACGAAAGGAAACATATCTTCCCTCCCCATTCTCCATCAGAAAACGGAGCCAAGTCTTGACGGTAACTCATATAAAACCTAAAAGACCACCGGAGATCATCTCACCCCAGCGTGGAGTGACCACCACTTCGACGTTCGTCTCTACACAACAGACGAAATGTCACTACAGCGTCCCTCATCCAACAGGATTCGGACACACCACAGTAAGCGAAGCGAAGGCCAAATTCCTAGCTTCAACGTCTTGGCGGCAAGTCATATAAAACCGGAAAGACAATCAGAGATCATCTCACACCAACATGGAGTGATCACCACCTCGACGTTCGTCTCAATACAGCGGACGCAATGCAAGAAAACGAAGCGAAGGCCAAATTCCTAGCTTCAACGTCTTGACGGTAAGTCATATAAAACCGGAAAGACAATCAGAGATCATCTCACACCAACATGGAGTGATCATCACCTCAACGTTCGTCTCAATACAGCGGACGTAATGCAAGCAAACGAAGCAAAGGCCAAATTCCTAGCTTCAGGGTCTTAACGGCAAGTTATATAAAGCCTGAAAGACTATCAGAGATCATCTCACACCAGCGCGGAGTGGTTATGACTCGTTGGGGCTCTCTAAAATGAGCCTAACCTCAAGTAAAAAGCGGCATGGCAAAATTCCTAACGCTTGCTCTTCCGACGGTCAAACTGCCTAGGAGGATTGCTTGAAGACGTCTTGTCCAGCCCCAGAAGGGATCGGAGACACGACAGTCGCAAGGCTACTCGAACAGCAAGATTTCCTATCGAGGAACATATCAGCCAACGCGGCGGTACGACGGACAAAATCCTAGTACCACAGACCCTAACGGACCTTTGTCATAAAGAGCAGAGGTTAACTGTGACGTTAGGACATCCTTACGAGAGCAACTTGATTCGCGTCGACCCGCAGAGAAACCAGTGTCTTTGCAGGAATACCTCGATTCGTTTCAACCCCAGGGAAATCAGTGTCCTTAGCAAATACTTCGACTCAGGGAAACTAGCATCCTTGATGAGAGCTTCTTGATTCGCGTCGACCCGCAGAGAAACTAGCGTCTTTGCAGGAATACCTCGATTCGTTTCAACCTCGAGGAAACCAGTGTCCTCTACCAAATACTTCGACTCAGGGAAACTACCGTCCTTGATGAGAGCTTCTTGATTCGCGTCGACCCGCAGAGAAACTAGCGTCTTTACAAGAATACCTCGATTCGTTTCAACCCCGAGGAAACCAGTGTCCTCGGCCAAATACTTTGACTCAAGGAAACTAGCGTCCTAGATGAGAGCTTCTTGATTCGCGTCGACCCGCAGAGAAACTAGCGTCTTTGCAGGAATACCTCGATTCGTTTCAACCCCGAGGAAACCAGTGTCCTCGGCAAAATACTTAGACTCAGGGAAACTAGCGTCCTTGATGAGAGCTTCTTGATTTGCGTCGACCCGCAGAGAAACCAGTGTCTTTGCAGGAATACATCGATTCGTTTCAACCCCAGGGAAATCAGTGTCCTTGGCAAATACCTCGACTCAGGGAAACTAGCGTCCTTGATGAGAGCTTCTTGATTTGCGTCGACCCGCAGAGAAACTAGCGTCTTTGCAGGAATACCTCGATTCGTTTCAACCCCGAGGAAACCAGTGTCCTCGGCAAAATACTTCGATTCAGGGAAACTAGCGTCCTTGATGAGAGCATCTTGATCCGCGTCGACCCGCAGAGAAACCAGTGTCTTTGCAGGAATACCTCGATTCGTTTCAACCCCAGGGAAATCATCGTCCTTGGCGAGAACATCTCGATTCGTCTCGACTCGTGAGGAAATTAGTGTCTTCGCGAGAACTTCTCGATTCGTCTCGACTTCTGAGATAAAGCCTTAGGCAGCGGGGATTAAAAAACCTGTTTCCTAAGCACTGGGACCCTGCAAGTCGGTCCAAAACGGTCTCTTGCATACTATCCACGGGTCACACTTTCCAAAGTCAAATCTCGACAAGGAGGGAAACAACCGCTTACGGGTCCTCTCGACTCGTAAGAGGGAAAATTCTCTTATAATATCCTTACGACTTATAAGAGAAAACACACTTAGGAGTCCTCACGACCCCTAAGGAGAAAATACACTTATGAGATCCTCTCGATCCGTAGGGAGAAAAGTCTTTGTGAGACCCTCACGGCTCATAAAGTTGAAAAGTCTTAGGCTACAAGGACCCTAAACTTGTCTCCTAAGCTCTCGATTCCATGGCTACTCATAACTTTGCACTACTTCACCCACGTACATACTTACGTGGGCAAAGTAGTGGGGGGCATTTGTTCCCGCCAAAATTTTGGCTCAAAACCCGCTCCTTAAAAATAATAACAATAAAAAAAATAAATAAATAAATAATAATAAAGTAGAAAATCTCCCTTTCAGAGCAAAACTCTGTTCAAATCCCAAGGCGGGAAATGAAGCAACGCTTCTGTTTCCCCCAATCAGAGTAAGGCTTTGTTTTAAAAAGATAATAAAATTCAAATTTTAAATAATAATAAAGGAAGCAACGCTTCAGGCAATTTGCGCTCTGCGCTGCGCGACACGTGTCAGCGCAGTTGCGCTGCGCGACACGTGTTAAGCGCAGTTGCACTGCGCTCTGCGCTGCGCGACACGTGTCAAGCGCAAGTGCGCTTGCGCCAGCTGTGCCAGCATTTAAACAGAAAAATTCTGGAAAGATCTTTCTCAATCTTGTTAAAAACAAGAAGATTGCCTTCTGTAAAACAGAAGCCCTAGGATCAAAAATCCAACGGTGGGGAAACATCCCTAAATCGCTCAGAGAAAGATCTCTTTAACTGATTTAACAAATCAATTGGCACTATATAAAGGCCCCTAGACTCCAAGTCTAAAACACACACACAAATTGAAAAAAAAGAGAAAGATAGAGAACTCCTAAAAAAACTTTGAGAAGAACTCAGAGAAAAAGAAAAAGGTAAAACCTTTAAAGAAAAAAGAAGAATTTCTTCTAAAAAAATCAATGATCTAAGAACAAGATCAAGATCTTTAATAAAAATAATAATAAAGAAGTAATCTACTTCGTGACTAGATCTCTTGATCTATACAAAGGCATTGCCTTTTGATGAACCACTGGTTCTTAAAACTTGAGGTAGAACCTCTTTAGAATCAAAAAAGATTCTGTTCTTTGATCTAAAATAGATCAAGATGCGCTCTGCGCTTTTGAACAGTGCCCTGCACTACTAATTTGAGCCTCTGCGCTCTTGGGTTGGCGCAAGTCATCAGAACACGCCACGTGTCAACCCCAGAATAATCTGCACCTTGCGCTTTTAGGAAACAGAGCACTGCTCTCTTAGTTTTGGCGCAAGTCACCAGAGCGCGCCACGTGTCAGCAGCGCACTGGCGCAGCGCACTGCGCTTGCACTCACCAGCGCGTGACACGTGTCACCTCCATATGAATTTGCGCCTTGCGCTCCTCAATTGGCGCAAAGCGCCTGACAAGCCACGTGGGGCACTGTCAGAACATTTAATGCGGTGCATTATTAAAGGGCAAAGCCCAATTAAGAGGTCCAATGGACTAAAACAAATGCTCTGCATTATTAAAGAAAAGGGGCAGAGCCCAAGCAAAGGCCTAACAGGCCAAATAAAATGTTAGACATTTTTAAATGGACTTAACCTAATTCTGGCTATAAGTCCTCAAATTAAATTGAACTGAGCACAACTGCTCTCTCAAATCAATTTACAACCGGTTCAAGGGTACATCTCTGAACTCCTCTGATATTTGTCGTTGTAATCCTTCAACGGCGTCAGAGAGATGACGGGTCCCAACAACCACACATGAATACGGACTGTGGGGTCCTTAAACTCATGGACCGAAACGTTCTTAAGCTAATATTCGTCCCGAAATCGGAATGTTGGACCGAAATGTCCTTAAACTAATGTTCGTCCCCAAATGGGAATGTTGGACCACCATGTCTCTAAACTGGAAATCGACTGCAATATAATTAAACTAAACAATAGAGCCCCCAAATGCTCTCTTGTTGGATCTAAACGATCCTGTTAAGTTGATCTTAGTCTGTAAATTAGGCTAACGTATCCTTAACAAACGTTTAAGTTAATCTTAGCCTCAAATATGGCTAACGTATCCTTAAACCAAAACCCCAAACCCAAATCTAAGAAAATACGGATTTGGACTGATCCACGTCCTACGGGCGACGACATAAATTAGTCTCCGTATACAATCCACGGGCAACCACAAACAAAACAAACACGACACGAAGTGAAATTCTGGAGAAGGAGAAAGTTGTTACCGCGATGCGGTAGAGTAATTAACTGCAAGGGTTTGCGCCTGCAGGGAAGAGCGTCCCCACAATCAAAAACCCCTCAAGCGAGGAGGAATCTGACGAAGTCTGCTACATCGGCCGCATCCGTCTAAACCTCCGATACACGGTGCCATAAATCAACTTGGCATCTTCGGAGAGGCGGACGGATAAAACCAAATAGCATCTGTCCCGAATCTCAGGCCTAGACGTCCCAGTCTACGAGCCGTCTTTCGGAGGGGAACAGTCACTAACCCAGAAACCCTATATGCCATATGAGAATATATTCTGTTGTAATCCAAGCCAAAAAATCTCAAATCCTACGGTCATCAAGGAGCCGCAGATTCGCCGCAAATCCATGCTTTTAGCCGCCCAACCGCGGCAGAATAGTGGAATCACGTTTTGAAAATTCTTCTGGTCTCTGGTGTTGACATGTGGAGATCTCTTCGATGTCTATAATCTGCAAATCTTACTCTGAATCTCTGTCGTTGCTAGATCTTATGATTTGCTTCAATATTTCGGCAGATTTGATTCTGACATCTCAGACCTGAGCTAATATCTGCACAATGTCTCAAGTCATAGTGTTAGTAGTATTTGGTATTATTTTGAGATATTATCCTAACCATTTTATATGATATTAAATGTTACGAATATTGATTAGAAATATTTGATATGATATGCATATTTTAATTACTAATATTTTATATAAATATTATATGCATGTATTTTCCCTCATTATGTTAAATATAATGTATAAACATATGATAATAAACTTTTTACACATAAACCCTCATATGTTCTATAATTACAATAAACACCTTTTAGAACTTAACAATAGTGGGGAAAATAATCATTCAAATGTGCAATATTTTAGACTAATCAAGCACCAGGGAGTCAGAGAAAGTGACTGCTTACCTATTCAGATTAGAAAACTTAACAGGAGTTATCAATGGCAATTGTCTTGGAAAAATACACAAATCTTGCCGTCCATGTGCACCAGTTGCCGATGACTCCCGAACCTAAGAATTCAAGAGTTAAATCAGTTTACAAGTGTCTGACTCAGTCTGAGTCCAACCTCTAACTTGAATCCAAATCAAACACGAATACTTGATCATGAACATGAATACTCGAATTCAAACATTAAATTCAAACATGTATACTTGACTTGACTTGACCGAAACATGGTTATAACTTGACATGAACTTGACATAACTAGTTCAATACATGAATACATCCTGAATATGAACCTGAACATTTTGTATCCATGGTTTCGGCCAAGACTTGTAAACATAATCTATACAATACATTACGCAGGGATAAAGGGGTAGATTGGTACGGAACGTATATCATGGCACGAGATGTCACTTAAAAGACACCTACATGAATTCACGTGTCGTTGTCCCGTGGGTTATGACGGAGCCTTGTACTACATGTTACCATAGTCCACGGAGTAAGATAAACTCCTCTCGTATAAATGAATACCTTCTTTACCAAACTACAAACAACCACGTTATAATAACTATCATATACCAGTAATCGGTCATATACATCTTTACCTGTTCATTTCACTTTATATATTATCTTCTCTTTCTTCTTTTGGGACTTACCGAGCGTTAGTTCGCCGACGATATTCCTTTCTGTTTATTTCTTAGAATGTTCGTCAGGAGAACCGGACTCTGAGGAGATAGAGCCAAGCCAGGAGGACTTGGACCAGATTACCGCTTAGCCTGACTACTAGTTCCTCTGCACTTACTTTCAGTATGCCATTGTTTAGGCATTTTCTTTTGATTATTGTATCTTTTATTTCAAACGGTTGTATGTAAATAAAGTTACTGTTTCATTTTATTCTCTTGTCATTCTTGTTCATTTTTATATATTGCTTAATTACGCTTAACGTATTTATTTCATAGTAAATACCACGTCACCGTTTCCGTCTACTGGGAAGCGAAGCGTGACAGAAACACACTCATGTCTTCCTTCTTAAGATGGCGTTCAAATTCTATGAGTTTGTCGAAGAGCTCGTCAAAGGTGATGGCGTTATCACGAACTCGGATAGCAGCGATGACTTCTTTGAATTCAGGTCCAAGGCCAGTAAGGATGTGAAGAACAAGGTCATATTTGGGAAGAGGATGGTTGGCGAGAGCGAAATCGTCGGAGATAGATCATATCTCTTGTAGGTACTCGCTTATAGATCATGTCACGCCCCGCTTCCCAGTAGAAGGAAACGATGACGTGGCAAGCCCGCTACATATTTATCCAGAGAAGTCATTCCCTAAATAAATATACTAAGCATATTGAAACAATAATACACGATGCAAGAATAAATGAAGACTGTAAAAATTTTCAACATACATCTTTATTTACATTCAACTTCAAATATTTACAAGTATATGAGATTCAGCTGGAAAGTAAATATAATAAAATAAAATGCCTAAACATGTGGCATACATAAACTGAAGAAAAGTGAAACTGAACTAGTCCTGAATAGAGATCCAGTTGTAGTCCTCCTCTGTGGCCTCCACTTCCTCCATCTCGACTGTATCTGACGAATATTCTAAGAGAAGAAAAGTGGGTGGAATGCCCGTCAGCGAACTAGCGCTCGGTAAATCTCAAGGATAAATTAAGAGTAAAAAAGGGACAAGTGTAGAATATATATATGACGAGTAAGAGTATATGTTCATGGGTGAATATGTACTATGGGTCTCTATATGGTCACTATGTTAACGTTAAATTCCAAGTGTGAATATCAACGCAGCCGTAGAAGTATTCACGAGCTTAAGAGTGGGACCCCCGGAGCAAGGAAACACGGGCCTATTTCATGTGTTAGTATTGGGGCTCTAGACTGTGGATGGGTCAAACTGACTGATATTCGAGTAAAATAAAAAAAGAGATTAATATGGTACTCCTGAAGCTCCGTTGGATTCACACAAGAAACTATCCCAAACACCCCGAGTATAAAATATATTATAATTGTAAGATGGCCTTAGTTGATTTGATTGATTGATTATAACATGACTTGATCGAAACCATAGATTGCAAAAGGTGAAATAATGAAGTCGAGTGAGTCGAGTAAAATGCGAGTCATGTTAATTGCAATCTTGGTTCGAGTCAAGTTAGTTCGAGGAGACTGGATTTGAGTTCATATTTAGATTCGAGTTGGGTTAGAGTTCGAGTTTGTGTTCGAGTTCGAGTTTCAAGTTTAGATTCGAGTTCAGGTCTTTTTCATATGAATTGATTTAAACTGTTAAAAATCTTATGTTCTGGAGAAATCGGCAACTGCTGCACATGAACGGCAGGATTTGTGTTTTTTTCCAAGATAATTGTCATTGATAACCCCGTTAAGTTGTCTAATCTGAATAGGCAAGCACTCACTTTCTCCGGCTCTCAGGGGCTCAAGAGAAATGATATCGCTTAAACCTATATTAATATAGAGTACTTAAATATTGTTTGCATATCTCGAAGGGGTTTTATGAAAAATATGTTAATATTGTATAAAAATAAATTTCGAGGGTGATTTATAATATTTAAGGTTTTCATGAACATGTATTTTAATTGTTGTGCTATTTTGGTGATAAAACCTAGCTTTTAAAAATTTATGGTATTTTTATGAAAACGACTACTTTTGGAAACTTGGTGGTATTTTATTAAAAATTCTAATATTTTATTTTAAAAATATAGTTTCATAATATGTTTTTATTGAAAATACAAATTCATAGTTTTATATAATTTTCCAAATTTTAGTTTTGTTTAGAAAAGTCGTATTTCTTAAAACCGTATTTTTTATTTCCTTTCGAGACTGAATACTCCATGAGGAGTTCTGCATCTCGCTCTACTGTCTTAAAAATGTGTGATAATCCGCACCTTCTATTAGCGGGTCCCCTAGTTGTAGAGACGCAATTGCAAAGGATTTTAAAACATTGATTAAAAGAAACCCGTTTTGAAAAATCTGGTATTTTAATGTAAAAACTATTCTTTAAATAAACCATATATTTAGAATCTATGCTATGAAACCGTAGTGTGCGTGTGAGGTAGGTTGTTACCCCGTGAAGTTTTCCTAAAGGTAGATAAACTAGTTATTGAGAAAAGTTATACTAAAGTTCACGGTATTTTAATGAAAAAGTTCGTTATTTGATTATTTCTCATGAAAACTTTATTAAACTAAAATCTAAATGATTGCAAATAAGGTTACGAATGATGTGAGAAAGTTAGTTTGACCTATCTTGCTAATGAGGGAAGTATCAAGGTTAAAATTACATATATCGGAGTTAACTCCACTTTACCGATATGTTTTTAGAAGATGATTTGACATGAAAGAAAAAGAAAGAAGAGGGACTTACTCATTGTGTAGCGTTGAGAAGAGCTTAAAGAAGAGAGAGGGGGTTCCATGGCGTCGCGGAAGCTCCGGAAACGACTTCGATCTTCAATGAAGAGAGCTAAGTTGCTAATTCCACTTAACTCCACTTGCACTTAGAAACTTTTAGTGGAATTTTGATAGAAATTTTCAGATTAGAGAGGAGTTAGGGCATGAGGTGGTATTTATAGTGAAAAAGAATTAAAATGGATATTAAATGGTGAATTGAATAGTCTCTATTTGATTGCAGAAAAATCAGACAGTGCAGGAGAGTTGAGGGGAGCTGAAGGGACGAGTGTGCAAAGCAAGGAGTCATTAGGAGCTAATCGGACCGGCGGCGGCGGCCAATGGGGAGAAATAGGCGGTCGGATTTAGCCCAATCGCCTCGAGATTCGTGCCACCAGTTTTAATCGGTGTTTACTCCTTTTTGCACATGTTTGATTTTTCTGAACCTTTTCGTTTCTCCATGAATTGCACGTGCAACTCTTGGGCTTCCGAAAAATTAAAAAGAAAAATCTTAAAAATAATTGGGTCTGATGGGATTCGAACACACATGCTATGTCACAGCAGTGTAGAGGTTTTACTAGTGAGCTACAAGTTGCTTGTTGCTTTTATTGAACAAAAATAACTTATAACTCCTATACAGATTGAAATACCATTTTCTATATATTTAAACAAATAATTCTGTACAGGAGTTTCAGAGTCGTTACAGATCGCGAACCGCGTTAATTGTTGATGAGGCGTTTCTTGAGCAATATAACTCGTGAGCGAGATTTGTTCGTAAGGAGAATAACAAGTTGATCGCATACTTCCTTGGAGGAGGAAACAAAGGAGACGTGGGGCTGGATAGTCTAAACGCAGCTATCGAGAATAGCGTTGAGAATAAGTTGATACTGACGGTACCATTGATGGTAGTCGGGATTTTCGACACGCTTGGTGATGTCATGGACGTCGGTGATGTCATGGATGTGATGGTGCTCGGAGAAGGAGACTTGGAGCCGTCGATGTGGCTAAGGAGATCGTGGCTGATTAAGGCTGATTGAATTTGAGATCTCCACACAGTGAAATTTGTGTGGGAAAGTTTTACTGGGAAAGGGAATTTGGAGATGATGGAGGTTGAATTTTGAGAAGAGGCCATGGATAAAAAAACTTCAGCTTTTAATCATAGGGCTCTGATACCATAAAAGATCTTGAAGAAGATACAATTTAGGGTTTGAACTTAATTGATTTGTATTGAATCTCAAAAGTGTATATATACACTTTATATGATGAAGAAATAAAATAAAATCTTTCCTAACAAGAATAAAATCTTTGCTAACAAATAAAATCAGAAAAATTATTGAAATATTTGTGATCACAAAAATTTTCATCAATTAAGGAAATCTTTCCTAATAGCTATCCCCTCCGAGCTGAAGGAGAGACTGTAGCCACAAGGAGCTCGGGTACCGAGGGCCAAGCACCCTAGCGACGAATCTCCTAGGTCCTGGCTCAAGAGGGAATGTTTTACTGAGTTGATTGACAACTACATAGAGAAGGCCGCCTCGTTCCCCCTAGTCTCCACTAAAGGTGAAGGTATTTAATGCCATCATGTACTCCATGTTTTCTTGTTCTCTTTTAAGTAATTGACTGAAATTTTTGGATCCTTGGATAAGCGGCTTGATTAATTTCTAAGCTAAGTCTTCAGGATCGGGCTTGCCTAACGACTTTAGGGCGGGAGAGGAAAGAGTAGAAGAAGAAATTGATGATGCTCAGAAGTGGTATTTCCCCAGATCATGACACGTGGCAAGTGACGTGTCCCAGAGCTTACAAGAAGGGATCAAGATCGGTACGTTGAGAGCATACCCCGGGCCTTCGACCCCAGGATGTTCCCGACCTGCGGTGGCCTTCCAGACCACCCCAACGATCACCTTCCAAACGACCATCAGCTCACCTCGGAGCCCTCCCGCACACTGAGTTCCCTCGGCCCTCCAGCTCGCCTCCGAGATATCGCATATCCAAGATGCCTCGGCCTCCCACTCGTTCCTGAGCCTCCTGCCGAGCTTAGCTTCCTCGGTCTCACCGACCGACCCACAGCACCGATCATAGGCGCCTCCGCCACGGCTCCGCGAATCTCGCCAAACGCGAGATATCCACCGCTCATGATCCCACGTTCCACGCCATCACGATCCCCCATTAACGAGCATATCTCGTCATTAATGGGGAATCCCGCCTATCACGCGGGCATAACTCCAGGGGCATGACGGCCGGCGTGAATCTCGCGCCCGCCTGCCCATCGCTGCCACTATATAAACCCCTCTCTCAGACGACTCAGGTAAGCCGATTTTACCCCAATAGGCCGTTACTCTGCCAAAATACATCGTCTAACTTGATCGTCGGAGGGTCCTCGGTGGCACAGCTACCCCGGGACTTCCTTGCAGCTACCTCGGCCTCAACCACATAAACCATTGAGATCCACACGCTTCGTGAGGCAACTCTCCAACTCAATCTCAACCATCCATCAGCGCTCGCTGCATGTCACGCCCCGCTTCCCGGTGTACGACGAAGGGGGCGCGACTGGCCGCTACGTACTTACTTTGAAGTAAATACGCTAAGCGTATCTAAGCAATATAAAGAAAAATGCACAAGAGACAAAGATAATAGGTATAACAGAACAACAACTTTATTTATTAACATTCTTTTTTACAATGCATGGAAAAGTAAATACATCTGAATGAAAGCAATGCCTAAACAATGGCATAACAGAAATGGAAAGTACTGAAATGAAATGTGTACAAGTGTAACTATAGCTTGGGATCTTCAATAAACCGGTCCAAGCCTTCAGTGCTAGGCTCGATCTCTGGAAGGTCCGAATCACCTAACGACATTCAAAGAAGAAGAAAGAGAATGTCGTCAGCGAACAAATCGCTCGGTAAGTCCCAAAGATAAGGGAGAAGTAGAATAGACAGAGAGAGAGTATAGTTTTTAAAGTTGTATTATTTTGTTATACTGTTGTTAACGTAAGTTCAAGGGTGAATGCCAACCAATCTCAAGAGTGTTCTCAAACCCAACAGGCTGTAATCCAGGGGTAGGGAACCATGGGCCTGAATCAATTGTTAGTAACGGGACATCGACCGTCGTCGAAGTATTCCAAACTCAACAGGCTGTAATCCAGGAGCATGGAAACACGGGCCTTCATGATAGCTTGCTTGTGTTAGTAGACATGGATTCATGGTCTAGGGGACTCTTGAGATTCTGTTGGATTCACGAATGAACTACCCCAATACCCCGTGTATTTATTGTATTGATAGTAATGATTGTACTAATGGTATTGTATCGTATTGTATTATCTTGTCTTGTAAATTGAATTGTATAGATGACTTGCCGAAACCATGATATCAGTAAATGGATGTAACAGGAGAATCATGTAAATGGAAGTATATCTATGGTTCGGTTCAGTCAATATAGATTGAATATATTGAATATATGTATTCATGGATTCATATTGAATTGTAGTTTGTACTTGAATCATATTCAAGTCAGATTATTTATAATGAGACTCAGTCTGAGTCAGAACAATTAGAAAAGAAAATTGAAGTCCTGAATTAGGTTTTGATGTTATCGGTAACCGCTGCACATGGGCGGCAGGATTTGTGTCTTTTTCAAAGAAGATTACCGTGTTGATAACACCGTTTGTTAAGTTGTCTTCCTTAAATAGGCAAGCACCTATTTCTCCGACTCTCTGAGGCTCAAGAGATTGGTCCCGCTTAAACCTATGTTTACTAGGGTCCTTAGGGTAATTTATAGAACTTGAGGGGGTTATATGTAAAAATACTTTTGTATAATTTTCATAATACACCCCAAGTGTTTAATTATCGTCTTTAGAGTTGTCATAAATGTAGATTTTATATATGTGACATTTCTAGTGAATAAAACCTAATTTCATAATATAGGGTATTTAATTGTAAAGTATTGGACTTGTATGGAATTTCATGGTATTTTCATGTAAAGTGATTCTTTTGATTTAGAAAAGTTGGAATATTTAAATTATCACAAAAATAGATATTTTAATGATACATATATATATATAATAATTTTAATTTATTATTTTTTAGAAATCTCATTTTCTTAAGATATTTGTATTTTAAAATCTTTTGAGACCGAATACTCCTTGCGGAGGTCTGCATCTCGCACTACTAAGCCCGAGGATGTGCGATAATCCGCACCATCCCAAACGGGTTCCCCAAAATGGGTTGTAGCGACGCTTTGCAAAGACTTGTTTAAAATACATAATCTTGTGAAAATGGTTTTTATAAGTTAAAAGTAGTTTTGTGTAAAACGGTATTTTCCTGAATCTATATTTCCCAAAAGGTATTGTCCTATATTGCATATGAGTGTTGTGAAGAGCTAGGTCATTATCTCGTGATCTATCTAAAGGTATAGCAAGATTAATGATGTTTTAAAGTCGAAACTAAACTTCATGGTATTTTACTGAAAAGGTACTATAAAAATTGCAATATGAAATATTTTGCTATGGAACTTGTTCAATATGTCTTGTTAATGTTTAATAGTCATGATATGAGGGTTTGGTAGTGTTATCTTTAAGAAAAAGTGAACTTTTTAAAGAAAACCGAATCGGAAGTCGGATTAACTCTGCTTCCATCGGGTTTTAGAAAAAGAACTTTTTAGAATAGAAAAGGGAAGAGGGACGTGGGACTTACTGGCTTATAGCGTAGAGAAGAGGAAAAGGAGGAAGTAGGAGTTGCCGGTGCGTCGTTTCGTCGTCGGGAGCTCCTAGGGTCGTCGTTGGAATTTTGCCGGATTTTCGCCCTTCGCTAACTCCATTTGCACACAAAATTTCTAGAGAGTTTTCTTGAGAGTTTGGACAGAATTTGTGAGTGAGGAGAGTGTGTTTAGGGGTGGTATTTATAGGGTAAAACTAGGGTTATGGTGGATGAAAAGATATATTGAAAATTGTATTAAAAATTGTATTAAAAATGGTTTAATGGAGTTTTTAATTTCTCTGTTACTGTGCAAGTGAAATAAACTTTGCAGGCGTTACCAGAAGACAAAGAGGTACAAGAGTCAAGAAGGGTGAATCGGGTTTGGAGCTGAATCGGCCGGCGGCGGCGGCCGATTCGCGCGCACCGCCGGCCCGAGTCAAGCGAGTCAGGCCGAGTCAGGTGTCCACGTGTCCTCTTATCGTTTGGTTATTCTCCTGGGTCAGTTTGTTTTTAGTGTGACGTGGGGTTTTTTACGAGTTATGCACGTGTAGACCCTTGGACTTCTAAAACTTTAAAATAAAACAATATTAAAAATAATGTGGGTGATGGGATTTGAACTCGGGTGCTATGTCACAGCAGTGTAAGGCTTTACCAATGAGCTACAAGTGCTTTCTTACTATTAAAAAGCAAAACAAATTTATAACTTGTGCTCGGGTAAAAATACCCATTTCTGTATTTTTGAAAAATTTGTACAGAATGTTTAGGGTTGTTACACTGCAGATCAACGGAAGGCAACATCTGAAGGAGATCTAGAGATCCATCAGTTGGCGCCGTCTGTGAGAATTTAGTTCCACTCAACGAAAGTTCACCTTCCTATCTCAACTTCATGGCGAGCGATCACCGCGACGATCCAAACGCTAGCCGCTGCCTTCCCCACAATGGAGGTGCATCTCCTCCCCCGAACGCCATTCACGCCCTATCCGCTCGGATAGATCGGCTCGCGTCCGTCGTGGATGCACTCGTCCGTGTCCAAACGGCCGGGCAAGCTTCCCAGGTTGCCGCTCCCCCACCTCGGGACCCCTACAGAGGGAGAGAAGACTCTGCCCGCGTTGGCACGACTGAACACCGCCTCGCTGTCTCCGGCGGCCACAGATCCACCGGGCCAACATATTCAATGACCCGCTGGACGCCGCACAGCTCAACACCGAGGTCTCACGCCAGAGCACCTCGCCCCGAGGCCTATCACGCCTCTGTCCCTCCCGAGGAGGTGTCGGTCAGCTCGCCTGCACCCAGGCATTACCGGCACCCCCTCCCTCGACAGGGTCGCGCGGACGGGACACACCATGGTAGCTCGAAGACAACCTTGCCAGGGGACCTAAGGAACCTCATCGAACGGAACTGGGGCCGGAGCCAGGCGCAGTTCTCCGGCAGCAGAGGCCAAAAATCAGAGTATGCCGAATCATCGGAATACCACGGCCGATTCGACGCCCTCGAAAAGAAGATCGAAGGCATACATCGGGAAAATCGTCCTTCAAGCGATGGGGCAAAATATGCCGCCGACTCGCTCATGAAGCCCTTCACCAAAGAGATACTCGTCGTCCACGTCTCCTTCCGGAACAAGCCCCCGAAGGTCTCACTCTTCGACGGGAAGTCCGACCCGAAGGACCATTTGGACGCGTTCACAGCCGGGATGAGTTTCCAGGACTGTTCTGACGCCGCACAATGCCGCGCTTTTCCCGCCACTCTCATCCGCTTCGGACGAGACTGGTTTCGAGGAATCACGCCGCGCTCAATCTCTACCTTCGATGAGCTGGCCACCCAATTCCTCGGCCACTTCGTCGGGAACAGACGGCAGAAGCGGACCGTTGATCATCTCTTCACCATAAAGAGCGGGGACAAAGAATCCTTCAAAGGATACGTCACCCGTTTCTACAACACCCTCCTTGAGGTCCTAGAACACCGGGACGAGACGGTCATTACGGTGCTTAGGTCGGGTCTTAGGCACAAGGAGTGGCTACGCTCCTTTGCATTAGCGCAATCTAAGATCATGGCCGAGGTAAAGGCCTGGACCGAACGTGAGATCCAGCTCGAGTCCGAGGTGAACGCCAATCT
Organism: Agapanthus africanus; assembly: GCA_030015575.1. Taxonomy (NCBI): domain Eukaryota; kingdom Viridiplantae; phylum Streptophyta; class Magnoliopsida; order Asparagales; family Amaryllidaceae; genus Agapanthus; species Agapanthus africanus. Next base: position 268,443,147 of record CM057338.1, on the reverse strand, counting down.
GCCCCGGACAAAGCAAACCGATCAGAAGAAAAGGGCCAGGGAAGAGAAAAAGAAGATTGAGCGGCCAAAGCCCTACTCCCCGAAGTTTCAAGAGTACACCCCGCTTAATGTCTCCCAGACGGTATTGTTGGAGGAGGCTAAGGGAGATAAGTTCTTCAACCTCCCCCAAGTCTCAAATAGGGCGGCAAACCGTACCCGGGCCCCTACTGCGCTTTCCACAGGTCATAGGGCCACTCCACCGAGAACTGCCAGTAGCTCCGAGACTACATCGAAAAGTTAATCCGCTCAGGGCACCTGGCGACGTACCTGCGAGACAAACGGCAAGCCGACCATGGACAACAGCACCAACCCCCTCCAGGAGAGTTGACAATCGGCCAAATCATGGTCGTGTCAGCGGGGGGTATGACGGGTACCGATGAAACGCGGCACCCCTTAGCAGGAAGTGACGCATGTGCGTCGACTTCACTGACCTCAACAAGGCCTGCCTGAAAGACAACTATCCCCTCCCTCGGATAGACCGGCTCGTCCATAGTTTGACAGGCCACGAGCTACTTAGCTTCATGGATGCTTTCCCCGGCTATAGCCAGATCCGTATGAATCCGGCGAATGAGGATCTCACCAAATTCACAACAGACCGGGGGGTATGCTGCTATAAGGTGAAGCCCTTCGGCCTTACAACGCCGAAGAGCTCAAGCTGTACCTCTGAAAAGAATATCTAAATGTAAATTCCTTCTTTCATAAAAGCGACGTAAATTCTTCAAAGTTCTTTTTATTCAAATAATAAGAAGAAAACAATAGAGTATCGCAAAAAGGAGAATTTTATTCATTCAAAGAGTATTGTGGGCTCCTTAGCCTTACATCGAAAAGAAAAAGAAAAACTCTTACAACAGCGGGGGAAGGGGGTGCAAGAAACATTGCTCGTGGTACTCCGAAGAGATCTCCGCCAGCCGAGCCCTTGCCGCCTCGGACCTCTGCCTCTGATGCTGTCCGCGAACCGTCGTGGCCACGGACGGGCCAGAAAGCTCTGCGGGCGGGCACCCATCGGCGAGATGCCTCGGTTGGTAACACTTGAGGACGAGTGCCACCGATCGATCCCGCCAACTCTTCGAGATTAGGTCGAGACGACATAACGATCTCAGCTTGCCAACCGCCTCGTCCTTCAGTTGTTCGGACAAGGGGTTGTGCAGCCCCGGCGATGCCCTCCAAATCGAGTACATCATCAGCTGGAGTAGGGGTGATCGCCGAGGAAGCAGGCGGCCGATATGATCCTCAACGCGCCGGATCACCGCCTGCGGCGTCTCCTCGGAGCACAGCTAATCGTACAAGTATACGTCCTCGAAAGAAATGATGTTGGGGATGGAGAAAGGGAATTCATCCATTCTTACGTTTTGGGGATGGAGAAAGGAATGATCAACACGCCTTCTCTGTTTTATAGCCCCACAGCGCCCCCAAAAGTCCAATACTCACTCGTTTCTTCTAATATTGTACCGCCACGCGGCGGATATCCCGTCTTTCTCGGCGAACCGAAGTCGGAGCGATGCGGTTCTTCTAAACGCTTCGCCTCCCTCCATGCGTTCATAACATGTGTCTCCCGCGACGGTCACTCTTCTCGATGTTCACACACCAGGGAAGGTCGGTCAGAACCTCGTAAAACCGAGCAGCTACCCTGCTCGGTCCATCCTTAGCAGGCCTCTCAATGCCCTCCCGCGCTAAGGATCAAAGCCCTCGCCAAGAGGCCACCGAGCAGCAACCCTGCTCGGTCCATCCTTAGTGTAGAGTGTTTTTCGTTACACCATTGAGATGGGAATGCGCGCGTGCTTATCAGGTGCATTACAGATTCTCCCTGCCTAGGGTAGGTGGAGGTTTATTGATTGTGGGGATCCAAATCTCCGGCAGCCGCGGACTAAACTGCCGTTAATTACCCGTCGCATTTGGAGCGAGAGAACCTCCGATTGATGGGTTAAACTGGTCATGCGAACTCAATGTGCAGTGTTGTGTTTTGAAGGGGTTTTGGATATATCGGGGGCCCCGCAGAGTTTTCACGGGGTCCCGCTACCCAGATAGCGGGGTGCGGGGCAGCGCCCCGTTAGAAATTTTTTCTAACAGGGGAGGAATATTTAGTGTGGAGTATGTGTGTGTGTATATATACATACATATATATATATATATATATATAAGGAAAGGGCATCCAAAGGATGCGTGGGAGAAGGCGCCAGCGCCCCACGTGCCGGGCACGCGGGCGCTGTGCGTCAGCAGCAAAAGGGACTTGGTCCCTGCACTGGGAGCTGTGCTCCCGATTTGACTTAAGGAGTTAAAGTCCTGACAGAGATTAATTTAGAGAGTTAAACTCCAATGGATCTTGAATGGAGTTAGACTCCTAAAAATATTTAGAAATGATCAAAGGGGGGCTACTTTGTTTCTCCCGTTTGGCCCTGGATATTCCCAAGATGGGATTTCTGGAGATGGGTCTCCTTCTTCTTTCTCTTGGCTGGCCGGATCTTGGAGAAAGGGGGTGAGATTTTAAAAATCTCCCCTTTTGAGATCTGATGGGAGTTCTGAGTTCCCCTTTGTGGGTTTTGTGGTGAAAAACTATTTAGTTGGAAGAGGAAGAGTAAAACTCTTGATTTAATTTAAAAGAAAGAAGAAGGTTTAGAATCTTGAGGAAGGAGAAGGAGGCACAGGAACCCAAGTTTTTTTTGGGGGAAATGAAAAGTGTATATTTTATTCATCATCATGTTGCCTTTTATAGACTTACACATCTACATATAGCCCCTTGGGCTTTACAAAATGGCATTTTGCCCATCCCATGCCTTATGTGCCCTTTTCTTTTGTAACAACCGAGTCCAGTTATACCAATTTCAGTTACCGTATGTGTTGTTGTGGTATTTATTTCATTTATCATGTTTGGCAGTTACTAGTTATAATTTACCCCGACATTACATATGTTTGCATATAACAATTAAGTTACTTAAAATAGTTTAAAAATACTTGTCATGGCCTGCTTGTTATCCCTAACCATGTGGTAGCGTCCTTGAATCATGTTCTCGTCCCGTTCAGTGAAACGGACGTGTTTGGACGACTACGCGCACGTGTGCGTCCGTTCTTGAGGGTATGTTTTTTCAGTACAAAATCCTTGATTTCAAATTTTGGAACTTGCTAATAATTTTTATATTTCAAATTCAAATTTTTGGACCCGACCCGGGCGCAATTCTGAAATATTTTGTATTTCCGCCAAATCATATTTTTCTAAATCTTTTAATCAGTCAAAATAATTCTTCAGCCTATTATAATTTTAGCCAACAATATTTTATAACTCCAGAAATCTTTTATTGTTCCCAACCTATTCTTTTTTTCCCTGCATATAGAATGATGATTTCATAAGAAAAATCTTTAATAAAATTTCCTTAACAAATCTTTTCATATTTTTCCCCAAAACAAATTTTAACTCCCCTCACCCAATCAGAATCTTTCTTTCCTTCGACCCCGGGCCCCACCTTCTTCTCTCTCTCTCTCTTTTTCCCTCCTCTCTCCTCCTCGTTCTCGCTCACCCCGCTACCAGACAATTCCCTCTCTCCTCCTCTTTCTCTCTCCTCTCGTTTCTCCCTCTCTCTCTCCTCTCGCGCCCGCTTCTCTCTCCTCTTGCGGTGCGCGAGAATCCCGTCACCGCTCCCACGATATCCTCACCTCTTTTCTTCATACCTTTCGTCTTCTTCTATTCCTTTAAACCCTTGCACCGAGCGCTACCCCAAGCGAACCCAACTCCTCATCGCCTCCGTCACCTTAACCATGTTCCTCGTCGTCACCTCTGCAGCCCCCCATCTCCATCATCCCTTCTCCTTCTTCCTCCCTCAAAAGAAACCCACTGAACCCGGAAACACCCACTGTGGCCTTAACCCGGCACTGCCATCTCGTTGCCGCCGACTCCCTCTTCTCATCGTCACCACCTCCCTCTCCCACTGCTCTTTTCCTCTGCTCTTTCCCGAGCACCTAACCCTGCAACAAAACCCCACCAAACATCAAACCAAACCAAACCCTAGCACAACCCTAACCTCTTACCCGAGTACCTACACCCTCACCGGAGCGCCGCCGACCCTCACCGACGACGCTGCGATCCCTCTGCAATCCGGGGAGTAGGTTTGTTCCTCAATCTCCTTGTTCTCTGTCATTATTCTTGTTTCCAGTCCATGTATTCTTTTACCATCAAAGAAGTTCACTGTTGTTTACTGTTTTTCTTGGTGGCCGGAATCCGACCGTGCCGTCGACGATCCCCGACAACCCAGCGAGGACCTCTGACCCGTGTGATTCCACCGTTCGTCGTTCGGACTCATTCCGTGTACCGTGCGCGCATCGCGACTGTTCCCGCCGACGCGAAACGTTCCGTTTTCCGTATTGCGATCCGTCGAGGCAAGTTAATCTTGCTACATGCTAGTTATACTATTCATATATCAATCTATCTATTTTCCTATTAAATCTATAGATAAAATCTAAAGTTTTGAATTCCAGATTAACAGTACAATATTCCGTTTATATATTTCAGATCTAAAACTTGAAACCTGATTGTTGCATTTAGTTGACTATACCTAGTAATCACAATTATATGTTAGATCACATAACCACAATTGTTTTATAGCCTTATTACCCTTTTGTAGTTTTACCCCATCGGACGACCGATTGCATACATTTAGCCTTATTCACATTCAATTGCATCTCTAGATTGTTTTAATACATATTAATATGATTTTATCATCCACATGTGTAATACTGCATTCCTGAAATGTTAAAACTATTCCTCAAACCAAACTGATAACCGTGCAACTAAGTAGTTTAATCTGCACCTATTGCTATCATGTTACTGTGCATGTTTATTGTTTCTGATAGTACCATGCTTGTTTATTCATAACCATGATTATGCTAGTCGATTATGAGCATCCACATATTATCTTGTACACCCTGACATGACTTGCTACACATATTACTTGACCTGACATGGTACCGTACACTTTTGACATGACATGACATCTAAATACACCACTCGACTTGACCTGATGTACCATGGCTTTACCTGTTACCTGATCTTGTGTCTAATGCCAACAAACCTGATATGTAGTCCTCACGGACCGTTCCTGTTGTCTATCCAGACAAACCTGCTCCTACCTGATCCTGTGTTGGCATTAGTTCTTGATTACTGAATACCTGACTTGACACACATAACTTGGGGGTATGGGAAATCAATGTTGAAATCCTAACTTGTAACTCAACAGTTGCTTTTAGAGGCTAGGCCCGCCTCGTGACGATGCTGCTGACATCGTTGGTCTTTACCCTTTTCCTTTTAGTGCCTTGCGGCACGTCTCGGTTTCATCCCGAGAGTCTTAGACCGTGGTCCCGGGCATGCACGGGATACTATTGAGTTATATCGATGATTCATCAAATTGATTTCAAAGACTTGAGAGTAGATAACCTAATAGACCAGTTTAGTTTACTCACTGCACACTACCCTTTCACTGCCCTGACGTATATTGCTGTCACACCTGCTTTACCATTCATGATTATATTTGCATTGCTTGTTACCCTGTTTATATTTTATTACTTGATCACATGACGCGCTGACGTCTGGGTTTTGCATGGCCCAGATCCCGTACCTTTGCTACAGTCCGAGCAGGAGTACTTCAGCCAGCAGGCTGAGCAGTGAGGATTCAGTAGTAGTTTGTTCTTTTATTTTCTGCATTTATTTCCTGATGTGAGCCCGCATTATGGGACATACATTCCAGTTATTTTGTATTGGATCTTTTGCTTCCGCACTTTTATTATTCTTTACTCATGTTATCTTGGCTTATGGACATGTATTAGATAGTTATATTTTGTTCTTGATATCTCTGCAGCCGTAATGTGACTGTGGATGGATACTTTCTACCACAGGTAGCATGGTTGGCTATGTCACGTGCCCATCTCAGCGTACTCTGGGAAGCGGGGCGTGACATCTTTTGCACATAAGCCATGGGCTTTTACAAAAATTTGTCTTTATGCCCATTTTGCTTAACATCATACACAAAAAATTACATCAAAATTATTTGTTACATGATTTTTATGTTGGCATGGGGAATCCGGCCGGGGGATCGACTTGGGCATGGGCCCGCTTGACCTGGGCTTGGGCCCACCTGGCTTGGGGTTGACCTTGACTTTGACTTGGTCAACCGTGGTGCAAATTTTGACCCCAACACTTAGCAGGCCTCTCAATGCCCTCCCGCGCTAAGGATCAAAGCCCTCGCCAAAAGGCCACCAGGCAACAACCTTGCTCGGTCCATCCATGGCTGGTAGTTCACTACCCACCGATGCCAAGGATCAAAACCCTCACCAAGAGGCCATCGGGCAGCAACCCTGCTCGGTCCATCCATGGCTAGTAATTCACTACCCACCAACGCCAAGGATCAAAGCCCTCACCAAGAGGCCACCGGGAAGCAACCCTGCTCGGTCCATCCATGGCTGGTAGTGCACTACCCACCGACGCCAAGGATCAAAGCCCTTGCCAAGAGACCGCCGTGCAGCTACCCTGCTCGGTCCATCCATGGCTGGTAGTTCACTACCCACCGACGCCAAGGATCAAATCCCTCGCCAAGAGGCTACCGGGCAGCTACCCTGCCCGGTCCATCCTTGGCTGGTAATCTCTTACCCAAGGACGCCGAGGATCGAAGCCCTCTCCAAGAGGCCACCGAGCAGCTACCCTGCTCGGTCCATCCTTGGCTGGTAATCTCTTACCCCACGACACCAAGGATCAAAGCCCTTATCAAGAGGCCACCGAGCAGCTACCCTGCTCGGGCCATCCTTGGCTGGTAATCTCTTACCCCACGATGCCAAGGATCAAAGCCCTCATCAAGAGGCCACCGAGCAGCTACCCTGCTCGGTCCATCCTTGGCTGGTAATCTCTTACCCCACGACGCCAAGGATCAAAGCCCTCATCAAGAGGCCACCGAGCAGCTACCCTGCCCGGGTCCATCCTTGGCTGGTAATATCTTACCCCACGACGCCAAGGATCAAAGCCCTCATCAAGAGGCCACCGAGAAGCTATCCTGCTCGGCCCATCCTTGGCTGGTAATCTCTTACCCCACGACGCCAAGGATCAAAGACCTCATCAAGAGGCCACCGAGCAGCTATCCTGCTCGGTCCATCCTTGGCTGGTAGTCTCTTACCCCACGACGCCAAGGATCAAAGCCCTCATCACGAGGCCACCGAGCAGCTACCCTGCTCGGTCCATCCTTGGCTGGTTATCTCTTACCTCACGACGCCAAGGATCAAATCCCTCATCAAGAGGCCACCGAGTAGCTACCCTGCTCGGTCCATCCTTAGCTGGTAATCTCTTACTCCATGACGCCAAGGATCAAAGCCCTCATCAAGAGGCCACCGAGCAGTTACCCTGCTCGGTCCATCCTTGGCTGGTAATCTCTTACCCTGCTACGCCAAGGATCAACGCCCTCATCAAGAGGCCACCGAGCAGCTACCCTGCTCGGTCCATCCTTGGCTGGCAATCTCTTACCCCACGACGCCAAGGATCAAAGCCCTCATCAAGAGGCCACCGAGCAACTACCCTTCTCGGTCCATCCTTGGCTGGTAATCTCTTACCCCACGACGCCAAGGATCAAAACCCTCATCAAGTGGCCACCGAGCAGCTACCCTGCTCGGCCCATCCTTAGCTGGTAATCTCTTACCCCACGACGCTAAGGATCAAAGCCCTCATCAAGAGGCCACCGAGCAGCTACCCTGCTCGGTACATCCTTGGCTGGTAATCTCTTAACCCACGACGCCAAGGATCAAAGCCCTTATCAAGAGGCCACCGAGCAGCTACCCTGCTCGGTCCATCCTTAGCTGGTAATCTCTTAACCCCACGACGCCAAGGATCAAAGCCCTCATCAAGAGGACACCGAGCAGCTACCCTGCTCGGTCCATCCTTGGCTGGTAATCTCTTACCCCATGACGCCAAGGATCAAAGCCCTCATCAAGAGGACACCGAGCAGCTACCCTGCTCGATCCATCCTTGGCTGGTAATCTCTTACCCCACGACGCCAAGGATCAAAGCCCTCATCAAGAGGACACCGAGCAGCTATCCTGCTCGGTCCATCCTTAGCTGGTAATCTCTTACCCTACGACGCCAAGGATTAAAGCCCTCATCAAGAGGCCACCGAGCAGCTACCCTGCTCGGTCCATCCTTGGCTGGTAATCGCTTACCCCACGACGCCAAGAATCAAAGCCCTCATCAAGAGGCCACCGAGCAGCTACCCTGCTCGGTCCATCCTTGGCTGGTAATCCCTTACCCACGACGCCAAGGATCAAAGCCCCCATCAAGAGGCCACCGAGCAGCTACCCTGCTCGGTCCATCCTTAGCAGGCCTCTCAATGCCATCCTGCGATAAGGATCAAAGCCCTCGCCAAGAGGCCACCGAGCAGAAACCATGCTCGGTCCATCCTTAGCAGGCCTCTCAATGCCCTCCCGCGCTAAGGATCAAAGCCCTCACCAAGAGGCCACCGGGCAGCAACCCTGCTCGGTCCATCCATGGCTGGTAGTTCACTACCCACCGACGCCAAGGATCAAAGCCCTCACCAAGAGGCCACCGGGCAGCAACCATGCTTGGTCCATCCATGGCTGGTAGTTCATTACCCACTGACGCCAAGGATCAAAGCCCTTATCAAGAGGCCACCGAGCAGCTACCCTGCTCGGTCCATCCTTGGCTGGTAATCTCTTACCCCACGATGCCAAGGATCAAAGTCCTCATCAAGAGGCCGTCGAGCAGCTACCTTGCTCGGTCCATCCTTGGCTGGCAATCTCTTACCCCACGACGCCAAGGATCAAAGCCCTCATCAAGAGGCCACCGAGCAGCTACCCTGCTCAGTCCATCCTTGGCTGGTAATCTCTTACCCCACGACGTCAAGGATCAAAGCCATCATCAAGAGGCCACCGACCAGCTACACTGCTCGGTCCATCCTTGGCTGGTAATCTCTTACTCCACGACGCCAAGGATCAAAACCCTCATCAAGTGGCCACCGAGCAGCTACCCTGCTCGGTCCATCCTTGGCTGCTAATCTCTTACCCCACGACGCCAAGGAGCAAAGCTCTCATCAAAAGGCCACCGAGCAGCTCTCCTGCTCGGTCCATCCTTGGCCGGTAATCTCTTACCCCACGACGCCAAGGATCAAAGCCCTCATCAAGAGGCCACCGAGCAGCTGCCCTGCTCGGTCCATCCTTGGCTGGTAATCTCTTACCCCACGACGCCAAGGATCAAAGCCCTCATCAAGAGGCCACCGAGCAGCTACCATGCTCGGTCTATCCTCAGCAGGCCTCTCAATGTCCTCCCGCGCTAAGGATCAAAGCCCTCGCCAAGAGGCCACCGAGCAGCAGCCCTGCTCGGTCCATCCTTAGCATGCCTCTCAATGCCCTCCCACGCTAGGGATCAAAGCCCTCACCAAGAGGCCACCGGACAGCAACCCTGCTCGGTCCATCCATGGCTGGTAGTTCACTACCCACCGACGCCAAGGATCAAAGCCCTCACCAAGAGGCCACCGGGCAGCAACCCTGCTCGGTCCATCCATGGCTGGTAGTTCACTACCCACCGACGCGAAGTATCAAAGCCCTCGCCAATAGGCCACCAAGCAGCTACCCTGCTCGGTCCCTCCATGGCTGGTAGTTCACTACCCACCGATGCCAAGGATCAAAGCCCTCGCCATGAGGCCTCCGAGCAGCTTCCCTGCTCGGTCCATCCTTGGTTGGTAATCTCTTACCCCACGTACGCCAAGGATCAAAAGCCCTCCTCAAAGAGGTGACCGGGCACCCTCATGCTCGGTTCATCCTGGCGGGTAGCTTCCTGCCCCACGACGCCAAGGATCGAAGCCCTCATCACGAGGCGACCGGGTATCCCATGCTCGGTTCATCCTGGCGGGCAACTTGCTGCCCCTCGACGCCAAGGATCAAAGCCCTCGCCAAGAGGCCACCGGGCACCCTCATGCTCGGTTCATCCTGGCGGACAGCTACCTGCCCCTCGACGCCAAGGATCGAAAGCCCTCCTCAAGAGGCGACCGGGCATCCTCATGCTCGGTTCATCCTGGAGGGCAGCTTCCTGCCCCACAACAATGCGGATCAAAAGTCTTCATCACGAGGCGACCGGGCATTCTCCTGGTCGGTCCATCCACTCCAGGCAGCTTCCTGCCCTACAAAGAGATGGATCAAAGCCCTCGTCACGAAGCCGCCAGACATCTTCATGCTCGGTCTCAACGGTGGATCCCTGAGCCTCACATTGAACCAGCTGGCAAGCCTTTGCCCGGTGCATGCACCCGAACAAGCAAGCTCCTAACATGGCTCAAGTAGAAAAAAGCTCCTAACATGGCTCAAGTAAAAAATTAGGAGAGCTCGAGTTCGGTCGATAGCCGGCCCTAACAGACGAAACGACGTCTCCATTCGTTCCTGGACAATCGACATCATGATTCTCGGTGCCAAACCGAGCAGAAGATTCTCCGTATAGTCCACTCTCGACCCGACCCATAAATAGGTCGGAACGAGAGTGGTGGGCTAATGATGATGCTCAGAAGTGGTATTTCCCCAGATCATGACACGTGGAAAGTGACGTGTCCCAGAGCTTACAAGAAGGGATCAAGATTGGTACGTTGGGAGTATAGCCCGGGCCTTCGACCCCAGGATGTTCCCGACCTGCGGTGGCCTTCCAGACCACCCCTACGATCACCTTCCAAACGACCATCGGCTCGCCTCGGAGCCCTCCCGCACGATGAGTTCCCTCAGCCCTCCAGCTTTCCTCCGAGCTATCGCATATCCAAGATGCCTCGGCCTCCCGCTCGTTACCGAGCCTCCCGCTGAGCTTAGCTTCCTCAGTCTCACCGACCGACCCACAACACCGATCACAGGCGCCTCCGCCACGGCTCCGCGAATCTCGCCAGACGCGAGATATCCGTCGCTCAGGATCCCCCGTTCCACGCCATCACGATCCCCCATTAACGAGCATATCTCGTCATTAATGGGGAATCCCGTCTATCACGCGGGCGTAACGCCAGGGGCGTGACGGCCGGCGTGAAACTCGTGCCCGCCTGTCCATGGCTGCCACTATATAAACCCCTCTCTCAGACGACTCAGGTAAGCCAATTTTACTCCAATAAGCCGTTACTCTGCCAAAATATCTCGTCTAACTTGATCGTCGGAGGGCCCTCGGTGGCACAACCATCCCGGGGCTTCCTTGCAGGTAAATCGGCCTCAACCACATAAAACCCATTGAGATCCACACTCTTCGTGGGGCAACTCTCCAATTCAATCTCAGTCATCTATCAGCGCTCGCTGCAGATCAACGGAAGGTAACATCTGAAGGAGATCCAGAGTTCCATCAGAAATGGTAGTAGCGGATCGCCAAACTGACGGAGGTTAAGGGCTCTTTGAGTGCCCATGTCAATGAGTTGAGGATGGAGCTTGAGATGGCCACATCAAAGGGGGAAGTGCTGGAGAAGAGGTTGACGTACAATCATCATTATTAAGCGGAAGAATAAGAAGCTTGAGTTGTTTGAAGCTCTCCCTTCCATTACGTCTGCTGATCAGAAGCTGTGGCTAGAGAGTATCACAAGGCTTAGAAGTTTCAGAATCTCTTCATTGATGCCTACTCCGGCAGAGTTTATGGCATGAGGACGCTGCTTCTAGCTCGCTATGCCGAATAGGTCTCTGAGTCTATGGCTTTGGAAAATGAGGCGACTATAAGGAGGATATGAAGAGAAGGGCGAAAGGCAAGGATCCTCTCTCCGAGACCACTGCTCCTCATCCAAGCTTTGTTGGGCCCCCTCTGCCGAGGTTCCTCCTACAGTCTTTATGTTCAAGGGGAGCCTGCCCTCTGCCAAGGAATGCTACTATTGTCCCCCCCTTCGTTGATTGCCCTTTATTTTACTTTTCATTGAACTTTTTGTAAACATTGGCATATTTTTGCTGGAGGGGGTAAAATATAGATGGGTAGTGCCTGCTATGAGCAGCAAAATAGCACTCATGCTATTGGAAGGTACAGTCCAGGTTCACAAAATCGAAACCAATAGTCGAGATTTGTGTCAAATATGAGGCCTTTGGTATTGGTGTATGTTACAGGTAGGATTTGTGGCTTGGATAATAGGCAAGCACTTCTGCTATTTTTTCCTAATAGCATGGACTCTTTTTCCGTAAAATATCCCTTTCCTTTATTTTGGTTTGTGAATGTTGGATAGCTTCTATGGCTTGTTGATTTGTCTCCACTCCTTGAAGGGCTTTTACAGGAGGATCGAGAGCTGGAAGAATTCTGTAGAAAACTGTATGAGCCAGTCGAGAAGGTCAGGTCTTTATACCAGGAAGCCCAGAGGAGGTATGAGGATCTTGTTTGGCACTTCGAGACCAAATAGCTCCCTCAACCTGCTACATATCTAGCATAAGTGGGATTTTATAAGGAGATAGGGAATATTGCAGATTTTTTTGGGTTTATAAACTTTGTTTATTAAATTTCAATATTTTTTTTTAGCTGAGCTTCTGCTTTATTTCTCATGGTCAAATAAAAAAATAAAGGAAAAAACAGATGTGATGGAAAAGCCATAAGAGGGATTAGAGAAACACAAGAGAAACCATGTCGTATTATATTTTCTTGAGCAGGCATGTAAACCTAACCTAAGTACACAACGCACCCACTTACACAGCACACACACAACTTGGGGATACATGAATTTGCCATAAAAGCATTGATTTGTGACCGCTTCCCCTCTTAGGAATCGAACCTGCACTTTTCCGAGGAGAGGAAGTGACATACCAACTTAGCTATTGCTCATTGGTAGAAACAAGGTGATTTGAGAGGGTGATTTAAGTGCAAAATATATAGTGTGATTATTGAGTCACCTATTGTGTCATTTAAATAAAATACGATGTGTTTTAAGATACCTCTCCAAATTACAATTCCTATTGTTTGCAAATATACTTTTGCTATTTGATTCTAACCTCATATGCTACTCAAGAAATAAACAATACGGGTATCATCATGCTTTTGGTATATAGATAGGCTAGATGACGTGCATCCCATTATTTTTTTCCCATCATTTTGTTTTTGAATAGTTTATGGGCAGGATTTTATTGTTTTTCAAGCCCCAAACAATTATTTCAAAATGTTTTAAAGCATAGAGTTTCCTTCATGGGTTTTGTTTTGAAATAGGGTATTATAAAATTAAAATTATTAAAACAAAATGAATTATTTTTAAATTTATCAAAATAGAATGGTTTGAATCCGACCTCACCCCTGTGGTTTAGAGGACGGGTTCTAGGAACCCGCCCCCTATTCTATATATTGTGAAGAGGGCGGGTTCCCAGGAGAGGGCGGGTTCTGGGAACCCGCCCCTATTTTTAAAAAAAAAATTTAATTAAAAACAGAAAATCAAATAAATATCGAATTAAAAAATAAAACAATAATATTAGTGTTGTTTAAATATGAATCTTGTATACACTCTAATAACAAAATGAATCCGTCAAATTTATAATACAAAAAAATCATCTGTTTGTAAAAGTATAGAATTTTCCCTTTCCCTTTCCCTTTCCCAATCCGAGGAGGCTTGACATAAGCTATGCCTCTTGGGATGACTGGAGGACCCTCCCATTTCTTGGGTATATGGCGGCGGCGGCGGCGGCTGCTCTTCTGCTTCGGCTTCTGCTTCGTCTTCAGTATCGTCTTGGACAGGCTGTTGTTCCGCAAATTCTGAATGTGGGATAGGTGTCGGATATGTGCTGCCTCCCAAAAACTGTATGTAGGACGAAAAATCCGTCTCCCAACTGGGTTGTTGTTGCGAATAACCTGTCCCGGTTTCATGTTGCGGTTGTTGCACAAAACCTGGCCCCCATGGCTGCGCAAATCCTGACCCCCAAGACTGCTGTTGTTGCGCAAAACCTGATCCCCAAGACTGCTGTTGTGCAAAACCTGACCCCCAAGACTGCTGTTGTTGCGCAACACCGGTCCCCCAAAACTGTTGTTCCTCCGGTTGTTGCGCTTGTTCAGTATGCCAAGGTTGCTGCTGACAGTATGGTGTTCCAAACCACTGATCCCGCTGCCCTGGATCTCCATGATGCTGCGGCTCTGGTGCTGGCTCGTGTTGTTGCTCTCGCGATGGCGATAAATGTGAAAGCATATTATATGAACCGAATATACCACCAATATATAAGCCTACATTTGAAAATAAAGCCTGGGTATCTGTTAGTGTATATGCCCTAGGGGCCATTATTGTATCATACTTGCATGTATATTACTTAATGGAAGCTTGGGATATTCACAGTTGTATATACAATCTTGCTAAAAATGGTAGTATGCTACTTGGTTTGTGTCTACTTTAATATGTGCATATGTTTCTTGTAACGTATCACTTATACATATTAGTAGAGCCCATAGGTTCTTTGCTTGATTACCAGCGTTGTGATGGCAGTCACACTAGTGGGGGCCGGGTAGTCTATAAGCAACATCCTATACTTGTCCCTAGTCGTAGGATTATCGAGACAGGGCATCGATACTCCAGAATAGACTAGTGTGTACGCTTCTCATCCCAGTTGGGGAGATGGTCTGTCCCACAGCCATCAGTACGTCGTACTGGAGATAGTATAAGGTGCTCGTTAGGTTACGGGTACACCGGACAGGACTCGCAGGGAAACTGTTGGTTGGTATTATACCCGTCGTCAGTTAACAGTTCCCAGGTGACATGAGTACAGCATAGTCCGCAGACTTGACACTACTACTTCGCCTCGAGTGTGTCCCACTGTTCTTAGATTGCTACCCTACCACGGCTCAAAAGAGTCGTGCAAACAGGTAGCAGTTGGGTGCAGTCCCGAGCACTTGGAGGCAGTGGCGGTTAGACAGGATTCGTCTCTCCCGATATTGGGAGTTGTGTAACACCCGAGCCCAATGCTACTATTTTCAGTTACTGTTTGAGTATATTGTGGTACTCATTTCATTTAACCTGCTTGATTGCTACTTACTGTAAAATTTTACCCGGCAAATTCATTTCTACATATAACAAATTTTAGCATCTAAAATAAAATTAAAAATATTCATCTTGGCCTACTTGACACCCCTAACCCCGTTGTAGCGTCCGTGTATTGTGTTCTCGTCCCGTTCAGTGAAACGGGCGAGTTTGGATGGCTACGTGCACATACGTGTGTCCGTTTTGGGGGTATGCTTTTTAATTATAAAACACTTCATTTTAAAATTTGGATCCCGCTTAAAATCCTATTATTTCAATTTCAAAATTTTTGGACCCGACCCGGGCGCGATTTGGAAATGTTTTATTTGGCGCCAAAATCCCAAATTTTTATATTTTATAACCATCGAATACTTCCTTAAACTTATAATATATTTACTGTTTCTTATATCTTTAAATCTTAATTTAAAATTTTACCTAACTAACAAATCATTCCTCAGCCAATCGTGTCCCCTCCTTCAACACCGTGGGCCCCTCTCTCTCTCTATCTCTCTCCTCCCTCTCCCCGTCTCCCTCTCTCTCCGCTTTCTCTCTCTCTCTCTCTCTCTCTCTCTCTCTTACATTCCTTCTCCTTCTTCCTCTTTTTCTTTTCACGTACCCAAAAACCTCAGCGAACCCCAGCCACCGCCGTCTCCCTCCTCGCCGCCGCAACCCCAACGCCGACGACTTCTCACCACCCTCCTCACCTCACCTCCTCTCTTCTCTTATCCCCGTAACCCAACAACCCCACAACTCCCCGACCACAACCTTGCAATCCCCGAGACACCATTGCCGAACACCCTCAACTCCATCTCCTTCCTCCTCATCGCAGCACCCTCGACCATATCACCTCACCGGCATTTGACCCGAGCAGGCCCAACACCATCACCGACCCTAACTTCGACCCATCTTCTGTTCCTTCCTCGAGCATAACCCGATCGAACCCAGAACACTCGAGACAACTCCAGCCGAGATCATCAACGTCGACGAAGCCGCAATCATCACCGTCACCAATAACCATCTCGCTGTTGTCATCGCTTCAAGCGTTGTCATCGCGGTAGCTGCAAGCCGTGCACCCTACACCTGTCCGCGGCCACCTGCGCACCCTGCACACGCCAACCCTACCGGATCTGTCGCCGCCGGCGGTCTCGCCCCGGTACCCCGGCCATCGTACAACCCGCTGTAAGCCTTCTTCTTCTTCTTTCTTTTCATTATTCTTCCTCCTTCTTCATTCCTCATTTTCCTCCATTCTTGCACATCTCGATCTTTACTGTTCACATTTTCGCCGGAATCCGACGATGCCGACGACATGATCCGACGTTCCAGCGAGGTACCCCGACCCGTGTGGTTCCATTGTTCATTGTTTGGGTTCAATCCGTGAACCGTGCGCCCGTCGCGAGTTTCCCCGCCAACATTTATCGTTCCGTTTTTCCCGGTTCGCGACCCGTCGAGGCAAGTACCCCTTGCTACATGCTATACAATATTTACATATACATTATGACACCCTAAACCTGTAAATTTAGCTTTGGTACAATTATTCCTCATTTTCATGTACAATATTGTATTATATCATTTTACCGCTACACTTGGAACCTACGGTTTGCAAATTGAACCTAATAACCATATTTACCTGTTTAATCACATTTTTAATGTTAACATAGCTTGTGGCATTTATCCCTGTAGTTTTGTTCCATTCGGACACTCGTATGCATTTAACCTGTAATAGCCACACTGAACCGCTATATAAATCATTGCACCTCTAAGGGTTCTTAAACTTGTTAACATGACTAAACGGCTATCATTGTCTTACTGCATGCTTATATGGTTGAAATCGTATCTGTGACACACTTGATAACGGTATTGCTAATTGAATGAAACTGCCTATTACTTAATTCATTGCTTATCTCATGTTATTGATACCCATGCTTGATTATACAACTGATTGTGAGCACACCCACGATATTGTTTACATCTTGACCTGACTTGCTACATATATATATTGATATACCTGACATGGTACCGTATACTGTTGACTTGACCTGATGTACCATGACCTGACCCGTTACCTGATCTTGTGTCTAATGCCAACAAACCTGACATGTAGTCCTCATGGACCGTTCCTGTTGTCTATCCAGACAAACCTGCTTTTACCTGATCCTGTGTTGGCATTAGTTCTTGATTACTGAATACCTGACTTGATACATATAACTTGGGGGTATGGGGAAATCAAAGGTGAAACCTGACTTGTAACTCAACAGTTCACTACCTGTTCTGATCAGTCTTACGGGCTAGGCCAGCCCCGGAGTGATGATGCTGACATCACTCGCCTGTACCTGCTACCTGTTACTGCCTAGCGGCACGTCTCGGTTTCAGCCCGAGAGTCTTAGACCGTGGTCCCGGGCATGCACGGGATACTATTGAGTTACATCGACGATTCATCAATTTGGTTTCAAAGACTTTAGAATAGAAACCCTGATAAGACAATTAGTTTACCCACTACACACTACCCTGTACTGCTCTGATTCATATTATTGTTATTCTTGCTGTATTCATGTTTATATTGCATTGTCTGTTACCCTGTTCATATTATATTACTTGATGACATGACGCGCTGACGTCTGGGTTTTGCATGGCCCAGATTCTGTACCGCTGTTGCAGTCCGAGCAGGAGTACTTCAGCCAGCAGGCTGAGCTGTGAAGTGTCAGTATTAGTTAGTTTTTATTTCCTGCAGTTTATTCCTGATGTGAGCCCGCATTATGGGACATACATTTCAGTTATTTGTATTGGATCATTTGCTTCCGCATTTATTTATTATTGACTCCTGTTATCTTGGATTATGGACATGTTTTAGATAGTTTTATTGTGTTCTTGATATCTCTACAGCCGTAATATGACTGTGGATGGATACTTCCTACCCACAGGTAGCATGGTTGGCTATGTCACGTGCCCATTTTAGCGTACTCTGGGAAGCGGGGCGTGACAAGTTGATATCGCTCTGTGTCAGAGAGCCATTACGCAAAGTCCTTGGCCAGGACAAGTGAGATTTACTGGTAGGTTCCAATAGTTTCTCAGGGTGTAATAGGCTACGCTCAGACACGACTTATACCGCTATTAGGGGACTGACGCTTGCCGCCCCCTAGGCTCGATATGCGATAGTCTTAGACGAACAGACCGGACTGTACGGAGATTGTCAGATCAGGCTCAGTAGGAGTTCAAATGGGTTTCCTCATCGGCCTTCTTATCGACATCTACCTGGGGACCGTTACGTACAGCTAGTGCCGCTTGCGGTCTGTGGTTAAATCCACTGCCAGCGTAGTGTCGAGTCTTTAGAGTCCCACACAGAGAGTTTCCCTGCGCCAGGAGAAACGATATAGAGGTCGTATGGTTTTACGACAAGGGTTCGGACGCGTACATGTGTTTACGCACGTACGACGTTCGGACAGTTTTTACTAGCCGGCTTTGGTTTAAGCCAGATTCTAGTATCGGGTTATTGGATTTATACAGTCTAAAGTTTTTTTGTGTTTTCACGGATAGGAGGGGCGTTCTTGTAATTTTTCGGGAAGCTTCTAGATGGATGATGACATGGAGGGTAAGGTAGCATTAGCTTTTAATGCATTTGTGACTCACTTAGATGAATCATTCAAGTGAGTTAACGAAGCATTTATTGCTTAATGACTCACTTGATGATTCATTGCATATATTTAATGAAGCATGATGATAATGCATTTTGATTTATTCTTTTTGATTTTCTTATGCTTCATAATATATTAGAAGTGAGAAGCTTTTTCATTCATAACTTATCATCACCTTCTCTCTACTCAAGCTCTCTCATTCTTGAAACCCTAACCCTAACCTCTCATGTGTTGAGATCAAGAGTTAGCTAGACTAATACATCCATAACCTCACTCTATATCCCCTAGGTAGCTTAGATTAGCACTTTGAGCAACCTAGTTATCTCAAGTTAGAGATCAAGCTTGGAGAAGGAGCTTTCGGATGGATCGTCTTTGACTCGAGGAGGCCGTTGAGGTGCCGATGTTCCAAGTAGCCTACGAGGAGTGGAGGACAGTGATGAAGACCCGAAGGACATGTAACATGAGGTATAACTTCGAATCCGAGTAGTTAAACCTCTCGTAGTTTGTTAGTAATGGTTTAGATACGATTCATGCGCTCAAGTCCGTGTTACGAAGCTTTGATAATCGTTTTTCATATATTCCGCCTTCCCGCAAGTTCGTGGGGTGCGTGACATAGACTTACAGTGGTATCAGAGCCAACTAAACCATTACTAGCTTATTAGCAACTAATTGGAAGTTCGATCGACGGAAAAACACGAAAACGAAACCCCGGAACCCTAACAGTTTCTGTAAATTTTAAACGTGTTGAAAAAAATATTTGATATGCCTTAAAATTCACAGCAGGGAAATATAAGAATTCTGTGAAAATACGAAGTTCTAACTCGGCTTGATGGTCGCGGATCCGCGGCGGAGTTAACTCCTAGTTGACTCGGATTTGCTCAGTAATTCATATTTTTTGGTTTTTTGTTTTCCTGTATATTCTGTTTCTACCCAGGTTACTTCAGTACAGGTTTGCTTTTGGGGTAGACACGGATAAAGGTAGTCGATCGATGTTCTAAATTAATTGCTAATCGGGTTATTATCTGTAATGTTTAATGTGTCCGTAAACCTCCCCTAACTGCTAGTATATCAGTTGGCAGGGGGTTGCACATTTCTGTAATATTTACTATTTGTGTATATGGACTTGATTGGAATGTTGTGATGATTAGCCGGGGTTTGAGATGTGTTTAATATTCATTCATTCGATGTAATTGTAATATGATGTAATATTCTTTTGCGGGGCACATCCAGGTTGCGGTTGTAGCCACCGTTGTATTATTTCTTTTTACTGTTTTTGCTCCTTGGATAGACCCAAGGTGGGGTACACAAACTACCGGGTACGTTGAAGTGTTTAGTGGCCTACTCACGTCGTTGAGGGAGACCGCTTCACTTCGGGTACTTGGCGGGTAGTTTGCCGTACCCGTAGGGGTCTGGGGTGGGGTAATGGCTATTCATCACAACTGTGTAATCCGTCTTTTGTTGCAGGCTCAAAGCAAACGCGGATTGCTAATATATCCAATAAAGTTCATCTGTGATCTGGAATGCCTATTATTGCGTCTGACGAATGTACAATATCTATATATGATAGCTATTAGACGCCACTTATGTTTTACACCCGCGCTAGCCCAGCCCCCGCTCTGTCGTTAGTTAAGTAACCTAACGGGTGATGACGGGACCCCGTGGCGAATGCGGATGGCATAAGAGGACGTGGTATTTTCGTTGTTTTCTGCAATGATAGGATAAATGATGGGACGCATTATTATAATGCAAAGAAAATAAACCAAAGTTCAATCGTTGGAACAAATTTAAAAGAAACCACTCGGTTATTTTAGAAGAGCAGAATTTTTAATTGCGGAGCTTTAACCACTCCTTTTAAAAAGCTATCAGGTTCCTTCGATTATATCAAGTTCACTACGTTCACGGTTTCGCCAAAACCATTCGTAGCCCTCCGTCATTTCATTTGGGTATTCAGTAGTATTCAAGCTATGTATTTTGGCCAAAGTCAAGGCATAGTGTTTGGTAGCTGCTGGGTATTTATTTGTTGCATAGATAGATGAGTTGGTTTGGGACAGTCGTATTATCATTTGACCAAAATCAGGGGTATATACGGATGGGTTCAAATTAACCTGGATAATGACAGATAGAACTTGACATGTGACTTATGACATTTTGACCAAAGCCAAGGTCATAAGAGCATGGGGCAAAAATTTATATCGGGAATTTCTAAAGAAACTGAAATTTGCAGAGAGTGCATACCATTTTGGAGTTTGATGAATGTTGGTAGGATTCCTTCAACATTATCATACGATGAAATTTTGGATCCCGATCCTACTGTGAGTATATACTACTTATCAGGAGATTCGTCACTTAACGATCAATGCTATAAACCAAGTAGGTGCCTAGAAAGGTGTCAGCGGGGCTACGCCCCCAGAGAAAAGAGGTTCTTTAATTAAGGAACTTCGCGAAAGCGTTGGAAAACCTCCCTCGAAGTATCGACACTAGCCTGGCTGAACGGTTAAGCAAGTATTGTACGGTGAGAATAGTCCTGGCTAATTCTTCTTTTATGGTTTGAGGAAGGATTCGAGAAACAGTGGGAGCCATCCTGTTTAGATAAATTAAAAACCACTCTAAACTTACAAGAGCATCATGATAAAGTGTTTTCTTCTCTCTCTCTTATTTGCAGCGACCTTGTGACCACGACTAGGTTACATCTAGATAACAAATTGACTGAATCTAACTTATATGACTGGCAAAGGTCTGTCCAGATGTCCATTGCCTATGACAAGCTGGACCACCCTATTACTACTCAAGATCCCGCCGTCCCAGGTCCAGTTTCCACTGTCACGGATATGGATATCCGTCAGACAAGGGAAAAAGATAAAACGAAAACCAAGTGTCTCGCGTTGGCTTCAGTTGATGGTGTATACCAGAAGCAGCATGAGAAGATGGACTCAGTTTCCATCTTTCTCCATAACAAAGATTTATATGGAGAGCAATCTCATATCGCAAGATATGAGACCTCGAACGAATTAATTCAAGCGAGATTGGCTTTGGGGTCATCTGTAGGGGATAACGTCCTTATAATGACTAGCTATATTGATGAGCTCCAGGGCCTGGAGACCACGTTGGGAAACGGGTCAGATATTGACTTAATTCTACAGTCTCTACCTTCTACCCTGAAGGAAACCATGGAAGTAGAAGGAAAGAGAAGAGCAAAAGTTTCGGGACTGAATGTAGTAAAAGAGGAACGTTCCTATTGTTATGGGATTGGGCATTGGCAGAAAGATTGTAGGGCTTTTGAAGCCAGTAGCCAGGATACGAAGCATGTTGTGGCTTCAGCCTCAAGTGTATTTGTAATTGAGAACTGTTTGTCAATTAACTCTACATCCTGGGTACTAGATACCGGAGCAGGATCTCATATCTGTAATTCATTACATGCTTTGAGAAACCGTAGAGTTATGAAGGTAGATGATTTGTCTCTCAGAGTTGCAAACGGAATGAGCGTGGACGCTGAATCCGTGGGAGAATATCGCATAGGTTTGACAAGTGGGCAGATATTGATTCTACGTAACTGTCTGTATGTACCTAGTATGACTTGTAATATCATATCAGTGTCCTCACTTTCAAGAGAGAGATATGATTTTACATTCGCAAGTGATGTAGTTCACATCCACCTAAATCAAGTTCTGATTGGGTCCGGTACATTAGATAACGGTATATACGTATTGAGTCAAGCTCAGGTTTTCAATGTTCAGAACACACTTAAAAGAAAGTCTCCAGAAATAAATCAGGCTTTCTTATGGCATTGTAGACTAGGTCGCATCAATGAGAGAAGGTTGACTAAGTTACATAGAGAAGGATATTTGAATCCGTTCGAATATCAATCTTATGCTACTTGTGAATCTTGTCTCATAGGAAAGATGATAAAGACTCCGTTTACTGGACACGGAGTAAGAGCAAGCGAGCTCTTGGGACTCGTACACAGTGACGTGTGCGGTCCAATGTCTACACATGCGAGAGGTGGTTATTCTTACTTCATTACTTTTACGGATGATTTCTCTAGGTATGGATATGTCTTCTTAATGAAGCATAAATCCGAGGCTTTTGAGAAATTCCAAGAATATAAGATGAAGTAAAAAACCAAACAGGCAAAAGTATCAAGACACTGAGATCTGATCGAGGTGGTAAATACTTATGTTGAAGTCAAAATTTGCACCCCGGTTGACCAAGTCAAAGTCAAGGTCAACCCTAAGCCAGATGGGCCCAAGCCCAAACAAGTGGGCCAATGCCCCGGTCGAGCCCGAACACGAAGCGTCCGGCCTTCCGCCATGCCAACAAAAAAATCATGTAATGAATAATTTTTATGTAATTTTTTATACATGAATGTATGCAAAATGGGTATAAAGCCAATATTTTGTAAGCCCATGGCTTATGTGCAAAAATGAAATGGCACATGAGCCATGGGATGGCTAAAATGCCATTTTTGTAAAGCCCAAGGGGCTATATGTAAATATGTAAGCCTATAAAAGGAACATGATGAATAAAAAAAGAGAAGACTTTTCATTCCCCCAAAACCTAGGGTTCTTTGTGCCTCCTTCTTCTTCTCCAAGGTTCTAAATCTTCTCATTTCTTTTAAATTAAATCAAGAGTTTTACTCTTTCTTTTCCAAAACTAAGTAGTTTTCCACCACAAAACCCACATAGGGTAACTCAGATCTCCCATCAGATCTCAAAAAGGAGTGATTTTTAAAATCTCCTACTTCTTGATCTTCAAGATCCGGCCAAACAACAGAAGGAAGAAGAAGAACCCCTTTCATCAGCTTCAAAACATCCCAGGAGTCTAACTCCATACATATATACATAACAAATATTTTCTTTCTGAAGCACAGCTTCTGTTTCTTAAGCTAAAAGCCACCTTTTCTTGCCGGCGCTCAAGCGCAGAGCGCCCGCGTGCCGACACGTGGCGCGCTTGCGCTCAAGCGCAAGCGCCCGAGCGCAAGTCGCCCCGGTTCCGACACGTGGCGCGCTTGCGCTCAAGCGCAAGCGCCCGAGCGCAAGTCTCCCCCGTGCCGACACGTGGCGCGCTTGCGCTCCAGCGCAGGCGCTCGAGCGCAAAGCGCCTACGTGCCGACACGTGGCGCGCTTGCGCTCAAGCACAGAGCGCCCACGTGCCGACACGTGGCACTCTAGCGCCTGAGCGCACAGCACCTAGGCGCACAGCGCCCAAGGTGCTGCCCCCACACATCCTTTGGATGCCTTTTTCCCTCTTTCTTTTATATATATACATATATACATATATATATACATATGTATACATATTTGCACACACACGTGCTCCACGACACTGTCCCTGTTAGAAAAAAATTTCTAACGGGGCGCTGCCCCGCACCCCGCAAGGGGGCTGCTAGCCCCCTTGACCCCCAGCCCGCTATCCGAGTAGCGGGACCCCCGTAAAAAACTCTGCGTGGCTCCCGATATATCCAAACCCCCCCTTTCAAAACACAACACACGTACACTGCACATTGAGTTCGCATGACCAGTTTAACCCGTTAATCGGAGGTTCCCTCGCCCCAAAGGCGAGGGGTAATTAACGGCAGCTTAGTCCGCGGCTGCCGGAGATTCGGAACCCCACAATCAATAAACCCCGGCCTACTCTAGGCAGGAGGAATCTGTAGTACGCCCGACCAGCGCGCGCGTATTCCCATCTCAATGGGGTGACGAAAAACACCCTACAACTTAAATGCCGAGTTCTTGGGTTACTTAAAAGAGAATGGAATTCTCTCTCAGCTTACTCCTCAATACACCCCACAACATAACTGTGTATCGGAGAGACGGAACCGAACCCTATTGGATATGGCACGTTCCATGATGAGTATCGCTGAGTTGCCGCGATCATTCTGGGGATATGCACTAGAATCAGCTGCATACCTTTTGAACCGGGCTCCTACCAAGACTGTGCCTACCACGCCATATCAGATATGGAGTGGGAAGAAACCCCATCTTCAGCATCTGAAAATATGGGGATGTCCAGCTTTTGTTAAAAAGCAGCGTGTGGACAAGCTCGAGGCACGATCAGTACAATGTAAGTTTGTGGGATATCCGAAGAACTCCAAAGGATATTATTTCTATTACGCAGAGGAACAAAAGGTTTTTGTTTCTCGTAATACCCATTTTCTATAACATCATTTTTTAGAAAAGGAAACAAGTGGGAGCGAAATAGAACTGGAAGAAATTCCAGAACCATAAACTACAACTGAAAGTATGGTAGAACCAGAGGTTTCAGAAGAAAGGGACATACCAGCACCTATCCGCAGAAGTAGTAGGCAGTCTCATCCGCCCGAGAGATACTATGGTTTTCTCATAGACGGTGATCGAGAAGATTGCATCATTAATGATAATGACCCTACTAGCTTCCAGCAAGCTATTCAGAGCGGTGACTTAGTAAAATGACTGGATGAAATGCGGACCGAAATGGAGTCCATGTACACTAACAAAGTATGGACTTTGGACTTTGCTCCAGATGGGGTAAAACCCGTAGGATGCAAATGGATCTTCAGAAAAAAGATTGGTGTAGATGGACAGGTTGAAACCTATAAAGCAAGATTTGTTGCAAAGGGTTTCCGTCAAAGACCTGGTTTGGACTATAATGAAACCTTTTCTCCAGTAGCTATGCTAAAATCCATTAGGGTCCTTCTTGCTATTGCTGCCTTCCACGATTATGAGATCTGGCAGATGGACGTAAAGACGGCCTTTCTAAATGGAAATTTGGAAGAGAGCGTCTATATGGATCAGCCAGAGGGATTCATTCAGAGTGGGAGCAGCGGTAAAGTATGCAAGTTGCTTAAGTCCATTTATTGACTAAAGCAGGCATCTCGGAGTTGGAACATCTGTTTTGATGATGCTGTCAAAGAATTTGGCTTTATCAAAAATCCAGATGAACCATGCATATACAGAAAGATTGTAGGGAGAGCTGTAGTATTCCTCATCTTGTACGTGGATGACATTCTCCTAATAGGAAATGATATTCCTATGTTACAGTCAGTCAAAAGGTTCTTATCACAGAAGTTCTCCATGAAAGACCTGGGAGATGCCACCTACATTCTGGGGATCCAGATCTATCGTGATGGATCTAAAAGGATGTTGGGACTTTCGCAGTCCAGGTACATAGACACCATATTGAAAAGATTCAGTATGGAAGATTCTAAACGCGGTAACCTACCGGCTTGTCACGGAATCACCCTCTCCAAAGAGATGTCTCCCAAGACTGATTTGGAAAGGGATCGCATGTCGATTATACCCTACGCTTCAGCGGTAGGCTCTATAATGTATGCGATGTTATGTACCAGACCAGATATAGCATACGCATTGAGCGTTGTAAGCCGGTATCAGGCAAACCCAGGGGAGAATCACTGGATAGCAGTAAAGAACATTCTCAAGTACCTGAGGAGGACTAAGGAGATGTTCTTAGTATATGGCGGAAAAGACCTCCAGATGGAGGCCTTTGCCGACTCCGGCTTCCAGAGTGACAAAGATGACTCCAAGTCCATGTTGGGTTATGTCTTTACCCTCAATGGAGGGGCGGTCTGTTGGAAGAGTTCCAAACAGGAGACCGTTGCTGACTCAACGATGGAAGCGGAGTACATAGCTGCTTGCGATGCCGCAAAAGAAGCTGCCTGGATGAAGAAGTTCCTTACAGAACTTCAGGTGGTTCCTACCAGTGTTGATCCAATACCTCTGTATTGTGACAACAACGGCGCTATAGCTTTAGCGAAGGAACCCAGGTCCCATCAGAAGTCCAGACACATCCTAAGGCGGTATCACCTGATCAGGGAGATCGTTGATCGCCGGGAGATCGAGGTGAAAAGATTAGAGACGGAGAATAACATTGCTGATCCATTAACAAAGGCCATTCCTCAGACGCAGTTCGAGAGGCTATTCGAGATGATAAGTCTACGATATGCCAGCTCATGGCCCTAGTGCAAGTGGGAGATTGTTAGTGTATATGCCCTAGGGGCCATTATTGTATCATACTTGCATGTATATTACTTAATGGAAGCTTGGGATATTCACAGTTGTATATACAGTCTTGCTAAAAATGGTAGTATGCTACTCGGTTTGTGTCTACTTTAATATGTGCATATGTTTCTTGTAACGTATCACTTATACATATTAGTAGAGCCCATAGGTTCTTTGCTTGATTACTAGCGTTGTGATGGCAGTCATACTAGTGGGGGCCGGGTAGTCTATAAGCAACATCCTATACTTGTCCCTAGTCGTAGGATTATCGAGACAGGGCATCGATACTCCAGAATAGACTAGTGTGTACGCTTCTCATCCCAGTTGGGGAGATGGTCTGTCCCACAGCCATCAGTACGTCGTACTGGAGATAGTATCCAGGTGCTCGTTAGGTTACGGGTACACCGGACAGGACTCGCAGGGGAACTGTTGGTTGGTATTATACCCGTCATCAGTTAACAGTTCCCAGGTGACATGAGTACAGCATAGTCCGCAGACTTGACACTGCTACTTCACCTTGAGTGTGTCCCACTGTTCTTAGATTGCTACCCTACCACGGCTCAAAGGAGCCATGCAAACAGGTAGCAGTTGGGCGCAGTCCCGAGCACTTAGAGGCAGTGGCGGTTAGACAGGATTCGTCTCTCCCGGTATTGGGAGTTGATATCGCGCTGTGTCAGAGAGCCATTACGCAAAGTCCCTGGCCAGGGCAAGCGAGATTTACTGGTAGGTTCCAGTAGTTTCTCAGGGTGTAATGGGCTACGCTCCGACACGACTTATACCGCTATTAGGGGACTGACGCTTGCCGTCCCCTAGGCTCGATATGCGATAGTCTTATACGAACAGACCGGACTGTACGGAGATTGTCACATCAGGCTCAGTAGGAGTTCGGATGGGTTTCCTCATCGGCCTTCTTATCGACATCTACCTGGGGACCGTTACGTACAGCTAGTGCCGCTTGCGGTCTGTGGTTAAACCCACTGCCAGCGTAGTGTCGAGTCTTTAGAGTCCCACATAGAGAGTTTCCCTGCTCCAGGAGAAACGATATAGAGATCGTATGGTTTTACGACAAGGGTTCGGACGCGTACGTGTGTTTACGCACGTACGACGTTCGGACAGTTTTTACTAGCCGGCTTTGGTTTAAGCCAGATTCTAGTATCGGGTTATTGGATTTATACAGTCTAAAGTTTTTCCATGTTTTTACGGATAAGAGGGGCGTTCTCGTAATATGTCGGGAAGCTTCTAGATGGATGATGACATGGAGGGTAAGGTGGCATTAGCTTTTAATGCATTTGTGGCTCACTTAGATGAATCATTCAAGTGAGTTAATGAAGCATTTATTGCTTAATGACTTACTTGATGATTCATTGCATATATTTAATGAAGCATGATGATAATGCATTTTGATTTATTCTTTTTGATTTTCTTATGCTTTATAATATATTAGAAGTGAGAAGCTTTTTCATTCATAACTTATCATCACCTTCTCTCTCCTCAAGCACTCTCATTCTTGAAACCCTAACCCTAACCTCTCATGTGTTGAGATCAAGGGTTAGCTAGACTAATACATCCATAACCTCACTCTATATCCCCTAGGTAGCTTAGATTAGCACTTTGAGCAACCTAGTTATCTCAAGTTAGAGATCAAGCTTGGAGAAGGAGCTTTCGGGTGGATCGTCTTTGACTCGAAGAGGCCGTTGAGGTGCCGATGTTCCAAGGAGCCTACGAGTAGTGGAGGACAGTGATGAAGACCCGAAGGACATGTAACATGAGGTATAACTTCGAATCCGAGTAGTTAAAGCTCTCGAAGTTTGTTAGTAACGGTTTAGATACGATTCATGTGCTCAAGTCCGTGTTATGAAGCTTTGATAATCGTTTTTCATATATTCCGCCTCCCCGCAAGTTCATGGGGTGCGTGACATGAACTTACAGTATCCGGACCAGCATCAGTCGGATATGGATCCTGCATCATTGATTGTATATGTGCACCCCACGAGCCTGTCATTATATTAAAAATAAGAAATAATTATTGACTCATACCGCCGGATGTTTAAAACTAATATAATTTAAAGAATTTAACTTACTATTTCTCGTTCCACGTGGTCTCTAGGCACTTACCGATGGATGTTTGGAAAGTCGTTAGGGGGAGCAGATGGATATCTTACAGTGACACGCTTAAACCACTGTAGATATGTTTCGGTAGCGTCGGTGGTTTTTTGGTCATCTATTTGCTGTAAGGCAATATTACGCTGCATATCCTCCCATCTCAGCAAATATTGATAATGATACTCCTTCCAATCACGCTCCGCCTTTCCTCCTCGCATGTCTCCCTCTATTCTCATAAGCTCAGGCGGCGGGACAGGAATATGTTGCAATTTACTGAACTGTCACAACACCCGGTCCGGTAGGTGCATGATCATGATATTAATGCAGAGGAGTGGGCATCGAGCCCGCCAAACCGGCTCTCCTTCGATACAAATGCAGGGTAATCCTTGCAGACGATATGCCGTATAAGGCGTCCACGTGAACTGCGCAAATAACATAGTACAAAATTGTAATGAAGCTAATTTAAAATTTTAAAACAAAGTTAATTACCTAAGGTATAGTTACCTGAGTCCTCTCTATGCGATCCAACTCGTCTCTACAGTAACTAAGTACTCAACGAGGAGCCTTATAAGCTTTCTTACCATTCCACCAAGAGCCGAGAGGTTTTCCAGGGGTATCCATGGCAGAAATATTAATTCGATCCGGTCTTCCATACACATGTGCTCCCATGACCAAATCTATAAATAAAGTGTCAGATGATAAGAGAAAGGACCAATATTACAATTTTGCGAATGTCTAGCTGTTAAAAACAAGGAATGTACCTGAAGTAATGTAATGCAGCCACAAATTTTATTCTTTGTAGGAGCACATGCCTTATCTAGTTCCTTGTAAAGATAGGCCAGGACCGTTGCTCCCCAAGCATACTGGCCACACACATCAAAGTCCGTAAGAAACCCAAGGTATAAAAGATGGACATGCGTTGCCGATTGGTCCGGCATCAACCAAGAACCGATCATGTACAGAATGTAGGCACGCGCATGTCTATCCAAGACATCATCGGTAGCTTCATCAGGGATATTAGTAAATGTATCTTTGAGCCAGTTTAAACCGATCTTATACCCCTTAGTATAGCCTCCTGGTGCCTGAATTTTACAAATAATTGTTAATTAATATCACTGTAATATACTTAAACTTTTGATTTAAAAAATTGCGAATTATACCTGTCTGAGAGCAGACTCGGTATATGTATCCCAGTATGGGTGCTCGGTATCTGGACCAACAATTTTACTTCCGACCAATCCAAGCCCATTCACTCGTAAACCAAGTAAGAGGCCAATATCCTGGAGTGTGATGGTGGCCTCACCCCATCTTAGATGAAAAGTGTGGGTCTCTTTTCTCCAACGCTCAAAAAAAGAGGTAACGAGACTGTGATCGAGGTGGATATGACGAAGCAAGGAAGCTTCATAAAATCCGGATCTTCGAATCCGCTCGATTATACGGTAATCGGTAACTTGCCACTTGTCAGAACTATGACTGACGACAGTAATATTATCTCCACCCTGCAAAATTTAATCATATTATTTTCAACTATTAGAATTAAAAGAAATGGGGAATTAAAAAAATTGAATAAGTTTTGAATCTTTCCTCCCCGTGTAATATATTGAAATATCTGTGTTCGTTCTGATCTACGAGCAGTGATTTATCGAATGGTTGATTCTCCATTGAAATTATTTTGATATTTTAATCCCTGAAAGATTTAGATAGGAGACAGAGCTTTAGAAGGGAATTTGGACACAGATAGCGAAGATAGCAAAAATCATAGTAAAGAGAGCGGATTTTTATAGGGAAAGGAGGGTGGGTTCTCGAAACCCGCCCTCATCTTTGCAAACAGAGTGATACTTTTTGTTATTCTTAGTGTTGTCAAATCATGATTTTTTCTTAGTGTTGTCAAATCATGTTTTTTTCCCTTTTGTTTTTTCTGAGTGTTGTCAAATCATGTGTAACAACCGAGTTCAGTTATACCAATTTCTGTTTCCGTATTTGTTTATCTGTGGTATTTTATTTATTTATCATGTTTGGGTGCGAATGGTAGTTTACATTTTATATTGCATTCGACCCGACCCGCTTGCTTGAACATGTTGATTCATATTTATAGACTACCCTGGCTTGTTAAATAGACACGTGCATCTCATGGATACTGCATATTGACTTTTCACCTAGCATCGCGTATTTTTTTTACATATAACATTTTAGATCACGTAAAATAAATTAAAATTGCATTTCATAGCCTGCATGATACTCCTAACCCCGTGGTAGCGTCCGCGCATCGCGTTCTCGTTCCGTTCATGAAACGGACGTGTTTGGATAGCTACGCGCACGCACGTGCGTCCGTTCTTGGGGGTATGCATTTTAGTTACCTAATCATTCATTTTAAAATTTGGAAGCTGCATATAATTTTTGTATTTCAAATCTAAATTTTTAGACCCGACCCGGACGCGTTTTGAAATAGTTTAGTATCCCGCCTAAATTCAATTATTTAAATTTTAAATTTAAGTATAATATTTTTCGTAACAGCTTAGAAGATTTTTAAAAACAAATTTAAATCTTTTTATCTTTAAAATCTTTTCTTTAACCTTTCCTCAGCTCTCTCTCTTTTCTCTTGACCCCACACCACGAGCCAATGAAAACACCCCATTTCTGGCGCCGGGCCCCACTCTTTTCCCCTCTCTCTTCTTTCCCCTTCTCTTTCTCTCTCTTCCTCTCTCTCTCACCGCTATCTCTTTCTCTCTCCTGAAATAAATCCAAATTTATCTCTCTTCCCCTCTCTCTCTCCTCTCGATCTCTCTCTTCTCTCTATCTCTCCCCCCCTCTCTCTCATCTCGCAACTCTTTCTCTCTTCTCTCTCTCTCTCTCCCTCTCTCAGAATCCCTCTCTCTCTTCTCTCGCATATTTTCTCTCTCCCTCTTTATATATATTTTCCTTCTCCTTCTCTTTTAAAACAACGAATCCATAACCAAAACCCTAGCCCCCGCCTCCTTCTCACCGTCACCCACAGCCCGACGACGCCTCCCCGACCTCGTCACCTCCTCACCCTCATCACCTCCGCCTACACTCTCTCTTTCCCGAGCCCTGTGCACGAACCCGAGAGCAGCCGAGCACCCCCTGCACGCCTCGCAACGCCGGAGTTCATCGCCGCCGGTGATCTCGTCTCGTCCCCCGACTCCGTCCACCCCAGTAAGCCTTGCACTCCCTCTCCTCTCCTTCTTTCTTCTTCCTTTTTTTCCTTCTTTTCCTTCTTCGTTTTTTTTAAAGTGTCGTTGTCCTCTGCAGATCGACTCGCCGGAGCTCCGTCGACACCTCACGACTTCCCTTTAAACCACAGTGATCTTATCTTCTCATTCTTCTCCTTCCTCCGACCATTCTTCTCTTATTCCTTCTTTCTAAACTTCTCTTTTCTTTTATACGTTCACTGTTTTTCTTGCTTGCCGGAATCCGGTCGTGCCGACGACGATCTCGACGACCCAGCGAGCGTATCTGACCCGTGTGATCCCCTTGTACGTTGTTTAGATCTGTTCCGTGTACCGTGCGCGTGTCGTGACTTTTCTCGCCGACGTGTGACGTTCCGTAAACCCGTTTCTTGATCTGTCGAGGCAAGTGAAACTTGCTACATGCTATTTATAATATTTTATACTTATTTAATTTCATATTAAACCTGTAGATCAAATCTAATGTCACGTGTTCCAATTTAACATTTCGATATTCCGTTTATATCATTTTAGATCTAGAACCTGAAACATTTCATATTGCATATTAGTTTAAGATACACGGAACCCATATCCATATTTGAATCACATATTGCTCAGTTGTATAGCCCATAGTACCCTTTTAATAGTTTATACCCTATCGGACACCCGTTTGCATACATCTAGCCTAATATCTGTTCAATTGCATTCCTAGATCATTTAATACATATTAATGAGATTTTAACATTCCATACTTGATAAAGTGTATTTAATTAGTGTTGGAACCATAACCCTAACTCAAATCGATAACCGTGCATCCATATGTTTTAATCGTATCTATTTGCATACCACATTACAATGTTCCATTTTATTGTTCCATTAGTACTCCATACTTGTTTTGTATACACATGCTTAATTTAGTTTGATTATGAGCACCCACATGACATGTTGTGCACCCCTGACATGACTGGACACACCTACTACTTGACACGACGTGATACCGTGCACTTCTTGACATGACATGATACCTATATATTACCTGACTTGACCTGAGGTACCATGGCTTTACCCGTTACCTGATCATGTTACTAATGCCAACAACCTTGACATGTTGTCCCTACGGACATTTCCTGTTGTCTGCCAGACAAACCTGTACCTGCTTGACTGTGTTGGTATTAACTCCAGATTTATTAATACCTGACTTGACATATTAACTTGGGGGTATGGGGAAATCATGAATGTAACCGAACGTAACTCAAAGAGCCATCTTATTGTTTGCCGTTTTTCCGGGCGTTACGGAATACCTATTGTTTGCCGTTTTTCCGGGCGTTACGAAATAATCACCGATGGATTACGATGAGGATTACATTACTTGGTTTCGAAGACTTTAGAATAGATAACCCCGTAGCACAGTTTAGATATCACTGCACGTCACTTATACTGACATACTCACTGTTTTATATTCTTGTTATATTCTTGCTCATACTCATGCCTGCATGTCTTGCTATCCCTGTTTATATTATTGCTTGATGTTATGACGCACTGACGTCTGGGTTTTGCATGGCCCGGATTCCTTACCTTCACTACAGTCCGAGCAGGAGTATTTTAGTCAGCAAGCTGAGCAGTGAGGATTTTTTGGTAGTTAGTTTATTTTACTTTCGGTATTTCATTCCTGATGTGAGCCCGCATTATGGGACGTACATTCCAGTTTATTCTTGTATTGGATCTTTTGCTTCCGCATTATTTTATTCTTGATTCGTTTTATTCTGGCTTATGGACATGTGTTAGATAGTTTATTATTGTTCTTGATATCTCTACAGCCGTAATGTGACTGTGGAAGGATATTTCCTATCCACAGGTAGCATGGTTGGCTATGTCACGTGCCTACCTTAGCGTACTCTGGGAAGCGGGGTGTGACATAGTTCTTTTGGTATCAGAGCCAGGATCTAGGTTAATCGGGTTTGATTCTTTTGTAGTTGGGTATTGGACCCAATACACGAATCAGAATACTCGTGATTAGAAAACATGTCCTGCCACCTTACTGTCTTACCATTTTTTAATCTTAACTTCCTCTTGATTCTACTTTTACGATATGCAAACCTTATTTGCATATCGACTCGAAACCTGGTTTCCTTTTGGCTATCTCTAGAACTTAGGCGACTTGGGTGGAGTTATGTGATTGTAGCTATGATACCGCGGTATGGTTACAATGCGTTACTCTATTTAAGTAACTTGGAGTTCTAGCCTTGATTCATATCCTTGATCTATATTTTGAATCTGTTATCATGCTAATCCTTTAGGTGCTTTGATTTCAGGAACATGGCAGACAAGAATCTGAAAACGTACCAAAGGCGTGTTGACAAAGCCGCTATGCTTGGAGTAATACGTGGGATATTGGAGAACCAAAAGCGACAGACCGAGCTGAACCAGCAGCAAGCTGAAGCTTTACAGGAAGGTTTGCGGACCGTTCAGCAGTTCGTGAACAATGTTGTGGCCAGACCAGTTGAACGTGTGGGTACCATGGCGGATTTAAGGAGACTGGATCCGTCTGTTTTTACTGGCTTGGAGGAGCCGTTGCCAGCGGAGCAGTGGCTGGTTGATACGGAGAATTTACTCGTTGCGGCACAGATACCAGAGGATAAGAGAGTGGATGTGGTACGCATCCGGTTGGTGGATTACGCCCGTGAATGGTGGCTTGTGGAAGAGACCCGCTTGCCCAAGCCGATCAGTTGGGCGGATTTTTCGAAGAGTTTCTTGGAGAAGTTCTTTCCGCGGACTGCACGAGAGGAAATGGAAGAAAAGTTCATCAGCTTGAAGCAGAACGGCGCACCTGTAGATGTACATGCAGCTGAGTGGACGCGGCTCAGTAGATTCGCTGGACCTTTGGTTGCCAACGATACTGATAGGGCAAGGAGGTTCATGCGCAGTTTGGATGTGGACATCCAGAGGCAGATTGTCTCCCTGGGTTTGACCACTTTCTCACAGGTACTTACAGCGGCCCGAGAACAGCAGAGCCTATTTATGAAGACTGGGAGTACACAGCAGTCAGCAGTTACAGTACGGAAGCCGGCATTTGCACCGAACCGAGCACATGGACGCAGAGGTATTCCGGTGGACAGGCGTGGCATTGTACCAATGAAGAAGCCAGTTTTTCCCGAGCAAAAAGGAAGGGTGCTGTGCGATTACTGCCAACGACCGGGGCATTATCGAAGAGATTGTCGTAAGAGGCTTGGACTTTGTCTTATTTGCGGATCAGCTGATCACACCATTGATACTTGTCCGTCGAAGCTACGATTGAAGGAAGATACTCAGAAGCCACCACAGAGACAGTTTCGGGAGCTGAAGCTGATAACTCAGGGACTCAATCAAGCTTGAGCTTTTACCCTGACGGCTGAGGAAGCTAAGGCTTCAAGAGAAGTTGTTTCAGGTATTCTACTTGTTCATGGTTTTCCCGCATTAGCGTTATTCGATTCTGGTGCATCCCATTGTTTTATGTCGTCCAAGTTTATTGCAACACACTCGATTACTTGCACGACCCTGTATAGTTTCTGGGACATACACACTGGGAATGGGAAGATCATATCTAGTAGAAAATGTAAGGATTGTGCAGTTGTTGTTTGCGGACGGAAGCTATTTGCAGATTTCTTGGTGATTGATACAGGCAGCTATGAAGTCGTCTTGGGAATGGATTTTCTCGGCACTTTCCACGCTCACATGGATTGTAGGGCAAGGAAAGTAATTTTCCAGATTCCCAAACATCCAGAGTTTATCTTTACTGGAGGAAGCAGTTCTGTCGGGCCAATCGAGTTTAGGGCTAGGCCGACAACTAATGTTCTTTCGTCGATGGAGGTTGCTAAAGATGAAGCGCCGGCTGTTGTTCGAGATTTCATGGACGTGTTCGAGGACATATCAGGTTTACCGCCGAAGCGAGACGTAGAGTTCGCGATTGATCTTGTTCCTGGTGCAGCGCCAGTTTCTAAAGCGTACTATCCAATGGCACCAGTGGAGTTGGAAGAAGTCAAGAAACAGGTTACTGAATTACTTGAGAAGAGTTGGATTCGCAGCAGTAACTCGTCTTGGGGAGCTCCAGTTCTTCTAGTTAAGAAGCAAGAAGGCACAAGGAGGATGTGCATCGATTATCGAGAATTAAACCGGGTGACTATTAAGAACAAGTACTCGATCCCTCGCATTGGCGAATTATTTGAGCAGCTTAGTGGCGTGAGGGTATTCTCGAAGCTAGATTTGCGATCCGGATATCATCAGGTCCGAGTTAAAACAGAAGATATTTACAAGACAGCGTTCCGAACTCGGTATGGACATTACGAGTATTTAGTGATGCCCTTCGGAGTAACGAATGCACCGGCGATATTTATGGACTTGATGAACCGAATCTTTTCACCATTCTTGGACTAGTCTATAGTGGTGTTTATTGATGATATTTTGGTTTACTCTAAGAGTATTGAAGAGCATGCTGAACACTTAAAGATCGCACTGCAGACGTTGAGGCAAGAAAAATTGTATTCAAAGATGAGCAAGTGCGAGTTTTGGCTGGAAGAAGTGAAGTTTTTGGGGCATGTAGTGTCCGGAGATGGAATCGCAGTTGATCCCGAAAAGATTGCAGCAGTTCAAGATTGGCCGATTCCGAAGAACGTTGCAGAGATCAGAAGCTTTCTTGGACTTGTCAGGTATTACAGGAGGTTCGTGGAGAACTTTGCTCGTCTGGCGGAGCCTTTGACCAAGCTTACGCGCAAAGAAGTACCATTTGTGTGGACGGATAAGTGTGCGTCAGGTTTTGAGGCGTTAAAACAGAGGTTGATAACCGCTCCTATTCTGACCGTACCAGACAATTCCGGAGGATTGGTGATTCACAGCGACGCATCTGGGAAAGGATTGGGATGTGTTTTGATGCAGCATGGGAAGGTTATAGCGTACGCATCGAGACAGTTGAAGACCCATGAGAAGAATTACCCAACTCATGACTTAGAGCTCACAGCTGTGATCTTCGTTTTGAAGATTTGGAGACACTACCTATTGGGCGAAAGGGTCGAGGTTTTCACCGATCATAAAAGCTTGAAGTATGTGTTCACGCAGAAAGAGCTTAATATGCGGTAGCGTAGATGGTTGGAGCTGATGGCTGATTACGATCTTGATCTTAAGTACCATCCGGGGAAAGTTAATGTCGTGCCGGATGCGCTTAGTCGGTTGCCAGCAATTCAGATGTTAACCGCATAGAAGGAACTCATTGAAGACTTTCGAAGATTTGATTTGGAGATTGTGCTACCGCATTCTTCGGGACAGTTGATGCAGCTGCAAGTACAATCGTCGTTGATCGAGAATATTAAAGCAGCGCAATTGCAGGACCCTAAATTGCAAAAGTTTCGAGAACATGTTGAAGCTGGACTTCAAACAGACTTACTGATCCATGAAGATGGTTCGTTGCGATATGGTAGCCGTTTGTGTGTGCCAAAGGAGATATTCGCGAAGAGCTTATGAAGGAGGCGCACAGTTCAGCATATTCTGTACATCCCGGAGGCATGAAGATGTACCGAGATATACGACAACATTTCTGGTGGGAAGGCATGAAACGGGAGATTGCCCGCTTTGTGGCAAAGTGCTTGGTGTGTCAGCAAGTCAAAGCTGAACATCAAAGAGTTGCTGGTTTATTGCAACCACTTCCGATTCCTCAATGGAAGTGGGAACATATAACCATGGATTTCGTGACGGCTTTACCGCGGAGGGCAACAATGCAATTTGGGTGATTGTTGATCGTTTGACCAAGGTAGCTCATTTCATCCCTTTTCGAGTTGGTCAATCAACGGAAGCTTTGGCAGAAAGGTACATGCAGGAGATTGTAAGATTGCATGGAGTACCGGTGAGCATCGTGTCCGACCGTGACACTCGTTTCTTATCACACTTTTGGAGGAGCTTACAGGAAAGTTTGGAGACTCGTTTGAAATTTAGCACAGCTTATCATCCTCAGACAGATGGCCAGTCGGAGAGAACGATCCAAACTCTTGAAGACATGTTGAGAGCTTGCATGTTAGACTTCAAGGGTTCATAGGAGGATCATCTACACTTGGTGGAGTTTTCTTACAACAACAGTTTCCAGGCGACTATTCAGATGGCTCCATTCGAAACTTTATATGGTCGCAAGTATCGTTCACCTGTTTGTTGGGACGATGTTGGTGAACGAAGATTGTTGGGACCAGATTTGGTCGTGCAGACAGTCGAGAAGGTTAATACTATCCGGTATCATATGAAAGCAGCACAAGACCGACAGAAGAGTTGGGCAGATACATCGAGAAGAGCTCTAAAGTTCGCCGTTGGTGATTTGGTATTCTTGAAGATATCACCGACTAGAGGGGTGATTCGTTTCGGAAGTCGAGAAGAGCTCAATCCTCGATTCGTCGGACCTTTTGAGATTCTGGAGCGTGTTGGAGAGGTAGCGTATCGATTGGCGTTACCGCAATCCTTGGCGAATGTTCATGACGTGTTCCACGTATCTCAACTCCGTAAATATGTTCGAGATGAAAGACATGTGTTGGATCATTCGGAGCTGACTGTCCGAGAAGGTTTGACTTTTGAGGAGCGACCGATGTCGATTGTGGATCGAAGAGAAAAGGTTTTTAAGAACAAAGTTATCCCTCTTGTACTTGTTTCTTGGGGTAATCGCTCACATGGAGAATCAACTTGGGAACGAGAAGATGAAATCCGGCCGAAGTTTCCACATCTATTCTTGTAGTGTGTTTATTGTTTATCCTTTTTTGTTCTTGGAATTTCGAGCACGAAATTCTTTTATAGTTGGGTATAATGTAACAACCGAGTTCAGTTATACCAATTTCTGTTTCCGTATTTGTTTATCTGTGGTATTTTATTTATTTATCATGTTTGGTTGCGAATGGTAGTTTACATTTTATATTGCATTCGACCCGACCCGCTTGCTTGAACTTGTTGATTCATATTTATAGACTACCCTGACTTGTTAAATAGACACGTGCATCTCATGGATACTGCATATTGACTTTTCACCTAGCATCGCGTATTTTTTTTACATATAACATTTTAGATCACGTAAAATAAATTAAAATTGCATTTCATAGCCTGCATGATACCCCTAACCCCGTGGTAGCGTCCGCGCATCGCGTTCTCGTCCCATTCATGAAACGGACGTGTTTGGATAGCTACGCGCACGTACGTGCGTCCGTTCTTGAGGGTATGCATTTTAGTTACCTAATCATTCATTTTAAAATTTGGAAGCTGCATATAATTTTTCAAATCTAAATTTTTAGACCCGACCCGGGTGTGTTTTGAAATACTTTAGTATCCCGCCTAAATTCAATTATTTAAATTTTAAATTTAATTATAATATTTTTCGTAACAGCTTAGAAGATTTTTAAAAACAAATTTAAATCTTTTTATCTTTGAAATCTTTTCTTTAACCTTTCCTCAACTCTCTCTCTTTTCTCTCGACCCCACACCACGAGCCAATGAAAACACCCCATTTCTGGCGCCGGGCCCCGCTCTTTTCCCCTCTCTCTTCTTTCCCCTTCTCTTTCTCTCTCTTCCTCTCTCTCCCTCACCGCTATCTCTTTCTTTCTCCTCAAATAAATCCAAATTTATCTCTCCTCCCCCCTCTATCTCTTCTCTCTATCTCTCTCCCTCTCTCTCCCATCTCGCAACTCTCTCTCTCTCTTCTCTCTCTCTCTCTCCCTCTCTCAGAATCCCCCCCTCTCTCCTCTCGCATATTTTCTCTCTCCCTCTTTATATATATTTTCCTTCTCCTTCTCTTTTAAAACAACGAACCCATAACCAAAACCCTAGCCGCCGCCTCCTTCTCGCCGTCGCCCACAGCCCGACAACACCTCCCCGACCTCGTCACCTCCTCACCCTCATCACCTCTGCTTACACTCTCTCCTTCTTGAGCCCTGTGCACAAACCCGAGAGCAGCCGAGCACCCCCTGCACGCCTCGCAACGCCGGAGTTCATCGCCACCGGTGATCTCGTCTCGTCCCCCGACTCTGTGCACCCCAGTAAGCCTTGCACTCCCTCTCCTCTCCTTCTTTCTTCTTCCTTTTTTTCTTCTTTTCCTTCTTCATTTTTTTTAAAGTGTCGCTGTCCTCTGTAGATCGACTCGCCGGAGCTCCGTCGACACCTCACGACTTCCCTCTAAACCACAGTGAGCTTCTCTTCTCATTCTTCTTCTTCCTCCTTCCATTCTTCTCTTATTCCTTCTTTCTATACTTCTCTTTTCTTTTATATGTTCACTGTTTTTCTTGCTTGCCAGAATCCGGTCGTGCTGACGACGATCTCGACGACCCAGCGAGCGTATCTGACCCGTGTGATCCCCTTGTACGTTGTTTGGATCTGTTCCGTGTACCGTGCCCGTGTCGCGACTTTTCCCGCCAACGTGTGACGTTCCGTAAACCCGTTTCTTGATCTGTCGAGGCAAGTGAAACTTGCTACATGCTATTCATATTATTTTATACTTATTTAATTTCATATTAAACCTGTAGATCAAATCTAATGTCACGTGTTCCAATTTAACATTTCGATGTTCCGTTTATATCATTTTAGATTTAGAACCTGAAACATTTCATATTGCATATTAGTTTAAGATACACGGAACCCATATCCATATTTGAATCACATATTGCTTAGTTGTATAGCCCATAGTACCCTTTTAATAGTTTATACCCTATCGGACACCCGTTTGCATACATCTAGCCTAATATCTGTTCAATTGCATCCCTAGATCATTTAATACATATTAATAAGATTTTAACATTCCATACTTGATAAAGTGTATTTAATTAGTGTTGGAACCATAACCCTAACTCAAATCGATAACCGTGCATCCATATGTTTTAATCTGTACCTATTTGCATACCACATTACAATGTTCCATTTTATTGTTCCATTAGTACTCCATACTTGTTTTGTATACACATGCTTAATTTAGTTTGATTATGAGCACCCACATGACATGTTGTGCACCCCTGACATGACTGGACACACCTACTACTTGACACGACGTGATACCGTGCACTTCTTGACATGACATGATACCTATATATTACCTGACTTGACCTGAGGTACTATGGCTTTACCCGTTACCTGATCATGTTACTAATGCCAACAACCTTGACATGTTGTCCCTACGGACATTTCCTGTTGTCTGCCAGACAAACCTGTACCTGCTTGATCCTGTGTTGGCATTAACTCCAGATTTATTAATACCTGACTTGACATATTAACTTGGGGGTATGGGGAAATCAGGAATGTAACCGAACGTAACTCAAAGAGCCATCTTATTGTTTGCCGTTTTTCCGGGCATTACGGAATACCTATTGTTTGCCGTTTTTCCGGGCGTTACGGAATAATCACCGATGGGTTACGATGAGGATTACATTACTTGGTTTCGAAAACTTTAGAATAGATAACTCCGTAGAACAGTTTAGATATCACTGCACGTCACTTATACTGACATACTCACTGTTTTATATTCCTGTTATATTCTTGCTCATACTCATACCTGCATGTCTTGCTACCCCTGTTTATATTATTGCTTGATGTTATGACGCACTGACGTCTGGGTTTTGCATAGCCCAGATTCCTTACCTTCGCTACAGGCCGAGCAGGAGTATTTCAGTCAGCAGGCTGAGCAGTGAGGATTTTTGGTAGTTAGTTTATTTTACTTTCGGTATTTCATTCCTGATGTGAGCCCGCATTATGGGACGTACATTCCAGTTTATTCTTGTATTGGATCTTTTGCTTCCGCATTATTTTATTCTTGACTCGTTTTATTCTGGTTTATGGACATGTGTTAGATAGTTCATTATTGTTCTTAATATCTCTACAGCCGTAATTTGACTGTGAAAAGATATTTCCTATCCACATGTAGCATGGTTAGCTATGTCACGTGCCTACCTTAGCGTACTCTGTGAAGCGGGGCGTGACATCATGTTTTTTTCTTAGTGTTGTCAAATCAAACATAATTAATAATTTTGATAGAGAAACGAAGATGGCGGTTTCTTAGAACGTGTCCCCTTCAATAATTTAATGCGGGCGTGTTTCAAGAACCCGCCCTCATCTTTTATTATTTTTCCTTTTTGTTTTTTTCTTAAATTGTGTTGTCAAATCAAACAGAACTAATAATTATCATTTTCAAATGAAGAGGGCGGGTTCTTAGAACGCCCCCTTCAATAATTAATGCGGGTGTGTTCCAAGAACCCGCCCTCATCTTTTATTATTTTTCACTTTTGTTTTTTTTCTTATGTTGTCAAATCAAACAGAACTAATAATTATCATTTTCAAACGAAGAGGGCGGGTTCTTAGAACGCGTCCCCTTCAATGATTTAATGCGGGCGTGTTTCAAGAACCCGCCCTCATCTTTTATTATTTTTCCCTTTTGTTTTTTTCTTAAATTGTGTTGTCAAATCAAACAGAACTAATAATTATCATTTTCAAACGAAGAGGACGGGTTCTTAGAACGCCCCCCTTCAATAATTAATGCGGGCGTGTTCCAAGAACCCGCCCTCATCTTTTATTATTTTTCACTTTTGTTTTTTTTCTTATGTTGTCAAATCAAACAGAACTAATAATTATCATTTTCAAACGAAGAGGGCGGGTTCTTAGAACGCGCCCCCTTCAATAAAATAATGTGGGTGTGTTCCAAGAATCCGCCCTCATTTTTTATTATTTTTCACTTTTGATTTTTTCTTAGTGTTGTCAAATCAAACAGAACTAATAATTATCATTTTGAAACGAAAAGGACAGGTTCTTAGAACGCGCCTCCTTCAATAATTTAATGCGGGCGTGTTCCAAGAACTCGCCCTCATCTTTTATGTTCTTTTTGTTTTTTTCTTAAATTGTGTTGTCAAATCAAACACAACTAATAATTATCATTTTGAAATGAAGAGGGCGGGTTTTTAGAACACGCCCGCTTCAATATTTTTATGCGGGCGTGTTCCTATAAAAACAGCTCTTTCTCCTCTCCATCTGCTCTCCATTCCGCTCCAATTTCCTTTATTCTGAAATCTATAGCAAAAATTCTCTACAAATTTCCAAGTTCAAGAAGAGTTAAAATAGTTAGGTGGAGTTAGCTCGATTCAAGTTAGTTCTTTCGAAGACCAGAGCCGTTCTCGACGCTACCACGATTTCACGAAGATCTCCTCCCCTCTCCCTCTCTTTTCAAATCTCGAAAACCCGTGAGTTCCTTCTTTCTCTCCTTTATTCCATCTCAAACCGCTTCTTAAAACGATAACAATTTAAAATGGAGGTAGCATTAGAATATTCTTTTAAAATGAATTTTATCACTTACAATGCCAAACAACTCACACAAATAATCTAACACCACTTTAAAATATTATTCATCTCATCTACTTTTGAACTGTTTAAAATTTATGCTAAATAAATCGTACACCAAAATTATATAAGTTGTTAACGCTTTTTTTTATTGTTGGCTTGATATTGTTTGATGCAGATAATGGCAAGTTCAAGTTTATTTGTTGTATGTAAATACGATGGCCGGATTATCACAAGTGCACAAGGTCCTGAGTATATGGGCGGGTACGCAAGAATTATGCGATTAGAACCATCAACGACTTTTAATGAAATCGAGAATAAAGTGTTTAAAATCAAGAAATACGATCCCCGTGAAATTAAGCTTAAGTTAAGTTGTATATGGCCTATATTTAGTGGAAATGCATTGATTGAAATTATAGACGATACATCAATGTCTTCGATGATAGATTTCGGTCTGGTAAACACCCAACATTCTTTTGAACTTTTAGTTTAAAAGGAACAATTGGAACTATCAGATGTCGCTCCAACGGGTAATTTTGATAGTAATGCTGGAGGCAGTTCCTGGGGGTACGGTCACATGGTTAACGATGGTACCGTTAGTCTCAGTGGATATGACTATACACAATATTATTCAAACCTTCAAACTCAAGGGTAATCATTTTATAAATCCACATTTTGTAATACCAAAATACTAATATATTTTATATATTGAATACAGGTTTTCCCAATCGACTGCTGCAGTTACATGCACCCCTGAAAAACAACAAGAATTACCATATACAACCTTCCAAAGATAAATAAATCTGAAACAAGTGGTGATTATATTTATATTCTTCGTAATACGAAAATATTAAGGAAAAATTATATAAGAACAATTTATATACTAAACGCAGATTTTCCCATACCTACGCATCATTCCAACACGATCCAAGTAGCGCA
Source organism: Agapanthus africanus (assembly GCA_030015575.1). Taxonomy (NCBI): domain Eukaryota; kingdom Viridiplantae; phylum Streptophyta; class Magnoliopsida; order Asparagales; family Amaryllidaceae; genus Agapanthus; species Agapanthus africanus. The sequence goes on along the minus strand of CM057338.1, from coordinate 268,399,021 downwards.
TTCCAAGTATGTCCGTCCACATCTTTCCGGTCTTTTCATCCAGAACAATCCACATTACACTGATCTTAACCATCATATATTGCACCCGAGCCTTATGTTTCTACGAGTGACATTGATATGTGTGGCGGTGATGATGATGAAACTAGTGAAGGTCATCAAGGGGAGAATAGCGTGGAATATGCCGCTGGATTGAATGAAGTAGCATTGATTGATGATATGGCTGCGAATAATGATTTTGTCGAACTAGAAGAACCCGACCTCGATCCGCTGGAAGATGATAGTTGGGTAGACTTAGCCGTGGCAGAAGTAAATACTGAACCCTATTTGGAAGCAACAGTAGCAAGCGAAGATTACGTCACTGTTGGGGATATATTTCAGGAAAAAGAAGATCTTATTTGTAAGCTGAAGTCTTGGGCTATTCAAAAAAAAAACGTTACATTTAAAACCGAAGAGTCAAATAAGATGTACTATACCGTGGTATGTATGAAAGCTCCTGAATGTAAGTGTAGATTGCATGCATGTTGTTCCAAAAGAGCCAAAACTTGGAAGGTCACGAAATACAACCAAGAACATACTTGCATCAATTCTATTATGTTAAAAGATCACAGGAATTGCACTTCATCTTACATTTGCTCATTAATCATGCCACTAATCCGTACAGATGTGGCGATGACTTCCCGAGAGATACGACTCTACGTTATCGGAGAGCACAAAATTCAGATTTCGTATGTGAAGCCATGGGATGCTCGTAGAAAGGTTTTATGCAAGATATTTGGGGATTGGAAAAGCTCGTACAACTCACTAGTCCCTTTTATGGAAGCCATGAAAGCATCAAATCCGGGGTCCTATACCGGTTAAAAACCACAGAAACAGATGCCGATGGCTGTGTCAGGTTTCAAAGAATTTTCTGGTGTTTTGCTCCTTGTGCGGCTGGTTTCACACACCGTTGGCCGGTATTGTGCGTGGATGGGACGTATCTATATGGTAAGTACAGAGGTTGCATGTTAATTGCTACAGGTGTTGATGCTAATAACGGTATATTTCCGTTGGGATTTTCTATTGTCGAGGGTGAAAATATAACATCCTGGTCATGGTTTTTCCGTCAACTCAAAAGTATCACATCTGTTGTTGATAAAACAAATTTATGCATCATATCTGATAGACATCTAGGAATACTAGCTGCAATGAGAGCTGTATTTCCGACGACCCCACATAGGTTTTGCCTGCGGCACTTCAGGCAAAATTTTGATAGAAAATTTAAAAATCCAGATCTACATAAGTTTATGTACAAAACCGGTGAAGCGTCTGACCCTAATGTTCATGAAATATATATGACGAAAATTGGAGAGATGAGTCAAACCGCGAAAGCGTGGTTAGATGAGTATGCAGTACACATGTGGTCACAAGCACATGATAATGGATGCGGATATCTACTAATGACCACTAATATATCTGAAAGCTTCAACGGGGTCCTTAAAGGTGTTAGAGGCTTACCGATACAGAGGTTGATTGTTCGAACCTTTTTCAGAGTGAATACTTATTTTGTGCAAAGAAGGGAAAAGTCCTTGGCGATGGAGACTCCACTCACCGCGTATTACGAAGATATATTCCGAAAAAGAGAGCACAGAGCACAATACTACAGATCTGAAAGGTTTGACACAGCAGAGTTTCAAGTTACGGAGAGTAATGAGAATCAATATACCGTAAATTTTAGAGATGAAGGGCTCTCTTCATGCACATGCGGTGTTTTCCAGCAACAACATTTACCTTGTGCCCACGCAATTGCTGCTGCAAGCAGTATGCATAACTCACATTACAATTTTGCTTCCCGTTACTATACAGTTTCCATTTACCAAGACGCATACGATCCAAAATTTCATCCTATACTAGACAGTCGGTATTGGCACTATTATACTGGGAACAGACAAACACCGAATGTATTACCGCCGGAAAAAAATATAGGGCCCGGAAGACCTAAGCTGCGTCGAGATCGAATGACAATGGATGCTGATTCTCAGTAAAGGCACGCCAGATGTAGCCTATGCAAACAACCAGGTCATTATAGGACCAAATGTCCAGGACAGTCAACAGGGACGGGACCTTCGAGATCGTGACAAGTGCACCGGAAGAAAATCGGTTAGCGCTTATAAAGAAACTTGTGCAATTTACATTTTACGAACAGATATGATTTTTTTGTATTTTAAATTTGACTTGTTCATTTTGTTATTGGAGTGTATACAAAATTCATATTTACAGTAATTCTACATGAACTGTAATAACAATTGTCCGGAACCAACACAACACTAATATTATTGTTTTATTTTTTTATTCGATATTTATTTGATTTTCTGTTTTTAATTTAAATTTTTTTAAAAAAAAATAGGGGCGGGTTCCCAGAACCCGCCCTCCACAGGGGTGGGATCGGGTTCAAACCATCCTATTTTGATAAATTTAAAAAAATCATTTTATTTTAATAATTTTAATTTTATAATAGTCAAAAAAAAAAAAACTTCCTTAGAACTAGTTTTTGGAATAAACCAATTTAAAATAATATTATTAAAAAGCAGTCACTTTCAAAAGATTTTATAAAAGCAGGTCATTTTTGGCCACTGGGCGCCACGTAAACGACAGCTTAGTGCTGGCGCTGACGTTTTTAATTTTTTTTGTAGGAGCGTAGTTTAAAAAACTGCATCCCTTACAAATGTTAGGGACATGATTTGAAACCGCGCTCCTTAAAATTGTAAGGGGACACAAAAATAAGAATCATTAATTGGTGCACTTTCAAATTGCGCCCATTAATTTTATCAATGGGCGTAAAGTGCGCCTATTGATTTTCATTGAAAAGTGCGCCCAACACACCATTTTCATTGTCCCTTAACAGATTTTTCTTGCATTACCCATTCGTTTAGCAAATTTTTTTATAGGGCCACAGTTTCAAACTGCTCCTCTTACATTTTTATGGCGCACAGTGTTCCTATAAGTTTTTTTTTAAAATGCCGGTGCCGGCACTGAGCTGGTGTCCAGTGGCCAAAAATGGTATATTTTTGTAAAATCTTTCGAAAGTGGATTATTTTTAATAATATTATTTTGAATTAGTTTATCCTATAAAAAATTGTCCATTCCTCATGAGATGTGTGAATCTTTGACGCAAGAGAAAGTCTCAAATATATTAGCCAAAAAATCAACCTTTCACATTTACTCTGATGAGCAACACCTGCCATCCAAAGTTGTAAAATCCTGATAGGTTTCGTATTTCGTTTTTTATTTATCGTATCGTATTCGTATTCTAAAAAATAAAATTTTCCGTTACAGTAATGAAGTAATTATGTATAGAGCCAATTATATTTTAAAAACGATTAAATTGGCAATATAGAGCCACATACAAGTTAAAGCAAATTTCGGAATTGCAACCGCGCAAACTCATGCATATAAACCATACAAACTAATGCTTTTGATGATCAAATAATATCAAAACAATTCAAAATATTCATTCATATGTCATGATTCATGAACATAAGTATGATAAGTTTTATAATTCATAACTAAAATATCACAACCAAACTGTCAAAACATCACTACCAAACAAAGTTGATGCTGCAAAAAATCAATCTTCTCCAATTGATTAATCATCATCATTATAATAACAAGAGATGACTTCATTCTTCCCGTCTTCATCATTTTCATTCTCAACGAACTTCTCTTCCTCATCAATATGCATTTCTAAGGTTAAATCGCCTGTCTGGATTAATAATTTGATATAACCAAACGGGTTTTAAACCCGAATATCTGACCGGCTATGCATTTTAATGGTTAAATAGCGTATCGTGTGTTTAATGTTTCGTATCGTTTCGTACAGTACAAAATGTACATTGACCGATAAATTAGTAACTTGATATAGACTTACGATTCATATCGAATCGTCCCTGTTTCGTATAATTTCGTGCGATACGTTTCGTGTTTCGTACGAAACTAACCAACACCGCGTCCATCTTGATTTTCATAGTTTACAACATATGTAACTAATTTTCAAGAGATTTTGATATCCTGATTGTTGATATGGTTATCTAAAACATTTAATTTCTGCTAGATGAAAATACAAGAAGCCTAAAAAAATCATATAATTTTTTGTATATGTATATCTTACGATATCGATAAAGACAAAAAATATCAATCAATAAAGCAACTAAATGACTGTTGATTTTTGACTCATTGGAAGAGAGACACCTCACCTACTATGTCTTAAGAGGAAAATTCTACGGTGTGCCAGCTATATGTATAACAGAGAAAGAAATAAGAACACGAATCTCACCATACTGTCCAAAGCATGCCCAAAAATTCTCTATTCCTTTATATTTTATGTCCGGTTATATTACATCCGGCCCATTGAACAATTTATGGTGACAAAGAGGCCTATACTTCTCTTTCCTTGCCACAAATTACAAAAGCCCTTCCCACGGTTTCCACAAAATCAAATTATATATTCGTCGCGCTTCTCACGTGTGTCTATAATTAATAATAACATTTTGTGCCCTCTTCTTTAGCTTCCCTAGATCCTCCTCACCCTCCTTATCTCGCTCTCTTGTGTTGCGACTCTAAGCTCAGCAATGGAGTTGGCAGCCATCGCCACTTCCTTGATCCCTACATGGACCTCTGTGCGTACCCATCTCCCTCTTTCTCTCTCAAAATGCCGTCTTTGTTTTCTGTAATCTACTGATCTTACGCAATAAAGCTGATGTTTTTATCGATCATTGATGGTTAGGCGATCGTTCTGTTCTCCTATCTGGGATACTTAGCCGTTGCCGGCTCTGTTCTCCCCGGCAAAATCGTGCCCGGTGCCGTTCTCTCCGATGGCACCCGCCTCCATTACCGCTGTAACGGTAGCTGATTCTCTTTACATTTGGGAATTTTTATGTAATCATTCGTAGAAATCGGAACTTGTTTACTGAATCCCTAATTGGTCATGGGATTAATTTAGGGCTTTTCTGCTGCTTTCTGTTTGTTGATCAGGTTTACTATCACTTCTGCTGTTGGTGGCTCTTCTTGGTCTTGGGGTTAAGATGGAGTTGATCTCTCCGACGGTAATACCCTTTTATTCTATTTTATATCAACAGGTTTAATATATACGGGTAAATTCTATAATGCACCATCGAACTTTCAGGGTTTTAGAGCACCATTGAACTTAAAATAAAAAATGCCAGAACCCCCTTGAACTAGCAATGCTGTATAAATATGTCAGTTTCTTTAACTTGTTTAAGGCGTGAATGGATTAACCAACCCAAGATGACCCTGTATGTGGGTTGAGTAACCCAAAATGAAAATATGACATTTTTGGGAAAATATGACATTTTTACCCTTACAGTTGGGAAAATATCCTTACAAAAATACCCTTAAAGTTCAATGGTTCTATCTCAGAAACCTTGAAAGTTCGATGGTGCTTTATGAAATTTACCCTTAATATGTTGTATATGGTTTAATAATGTTTGCAAAACAAAGTATATGTATACTGGTAACAGGTTTACTCAAAAGCCAAGAATTGTTTATACTATCAAATGTTGCACCGACATAGAAGAAAGCACACAGTTTTACATATGGAGGACGATATATATGAAAATAAATATTTTTATTTAATAATGATGGAGTAAGTTGAACACAGAATCTTTTACGCATATAGCTCCTATGACGGCATGTTAATAAAAGCCTTGCCCAATTGCTTAAGCATGTGAGTGGTGGACATGTCCATATATCATCCAACAATATGGCTATTCATTATATTGTAAATCAATCATTCCGAGGGTGAAGATTTTTTGATACACATAACATGGTTGACCAAAGACCATGAACCCATCAGCTTAAGCTTTCGGGTTAAGTGATTATCTGGCATTTTAGAGATGCTCTAAGATTATCCTTTGTTTTCCTCTACTTATGCTTATACTAAAACGGTTCCCTAGCTGCCAAAGAAAGTTTATTTTTTCCCCTCATCTTATATACTGATCATCATGACTTAGGTAACGATCCTGGCATAATCACATTGCACATGGAAAATAGATTCTATAATCATGATTCATGATGTACTTGGCTTTGATTAGAAAGCGCATATTAGAGCATGTGCATTTTACCATTCTTCAACATTTTCTTGTGACAAGTACCAATAAACCACTAACCATACATACAAACTGTTAATAAGAAAATGCACGTGTAAAAAATATTTCCTGGACTGACCTACAACATTCATATGTCTTGGAATGTCTTTCTGATACATAATTCAAGATTCTCAAGTACCTAGCCAAACACCTTTCCAACTTTAGATATAAATCCTTTCACTTACTAATTAGTCTATATGTAACAAAAATATGCAAGTGTAATATCTCGTTTAAGTGAGTATACTTAAGGATAGTATTTCTAATATATGCTGACATGCTTGCTGAATCTGAATTAATTGATAAGTGAGGGGATTGGGCAGTCATTTTCTAAGTAGTCATTGTGCATCCATGGACTGTCTACAGCCGGGACAAATTTCCTTAATGTTGGGATTGGCAAGAGAAATGGTTACTAAATGTTGTTCTGAGTTGTTTTGTTATTATGCCAATTATGTTATGCAATGCACTGAGCTTAGAATAGATCAATTTAGCCTCTGAACATCAAGTTTTCTAGTCATCTTCAACAAGATTAACTGCTTATTATATTTAATTCATTTCTTTCCTTCGGCCCGTGTGATGCGTATGCTGCGTCACCCTAACTTTTTTTTACGAAGAAGCATCGCAAAAACACGATTTTTTGTCCTTTGCTTAAAAATCAAGATATCATCTACATGTTATTGCAGGTTGTAGCAGACAAAGGACTTGAGCTTTTGTCAGTAACTTTTATATTTAGCCTTGTGGTAAGTTCTGTTACGTTGATTTGATTAATTACTGTTTAAAAACGGCTACATGCATTGGCAATGTCCTGCACATCTTACACTTTGGCTAGACTACATCTTACAGTCGTCTCAGCAAAACTAGTTCTATTATGTGTTGTAATGGCATTAAATCATGAACTTATACCACAACACATATTTCTACACTATGTTTCCGATTATACTAAAATGATGCGCCGCCTGCTTGGCAGAAGCCATCTACGACAAAATTACACTTTGAGAAGCTATCTTTGCTTTCCCCCTTTGTCCGGATTCTGGATAATCTTTGGAACCTCCCTAGTTGAACTATCCACCGTTTTGTTGATTCAAGTTAAACCTATGTGGCTAGATTGAAAGTTATATATTGAATCAAATTAGAAAGGAAAAAAAAAGTTGCACCATAATCATCCACATGATATAAATGTCAGCAATAAAAAGGTTTAGAGTTACGTCATGACTTCACCAACACAAAGGTCTCATACACTATGCTCTTCTCTTTCGGATGTAGTGTATTCTCATTTCCACTTCTATATTTTTTTAGTAAAATTGGAAGCTTTATTTAGATGACGGCCTTTTCGTTTAGAAATCAAAACATCCTTGAGAGATTTGAGAAATAGGTTTGGGAGCTGATTCGGCGGGAGTGCTGGCAGGTGCCGTTGGCTTAGATCTTGCTGGTTAGGGTAAACCACCTTCCACAGTTCCTTGGTTAACATACTGTTTTACAGTACAGATAGGCGGTGTTGCATCTAAATCTCGGGTCCCTCTTAGGAAACTCGCCCATCTCTTACACATCTCTTACACATGCTTCATCTTCTCTCCGGGGCTAATTACGGCCGACTATTAACTCCTGTACTTCTGACTTCTGAGTGCAATCAACCTCTCTCTACCACTGTGTGGGTCACGAGTTCTTTTAGAATTCAAACCTTCCAAATGACACAATTACCAAATCAATAATATCATGATTATTTTCTTTTTGTAACTTCTTTCAATTAAAAGACATCACTATGTCATTTTACTACTATATCTTATAAATACATATTCATGATAATTGTTTTAGAATAAATCATGATGGTTCTCATTCCACCTTTGTGTCATTTTAGTTGCTGCCAACTACCATCTTTGATGTTACTTCTGTGATCCTATGAATATCTTTAGATCAATATAATTCGTTGGAGTACACTGCTTTGCCTTGCTCTTTGTTAGGATATTTTGGGATTTTAGTTAGATACGTTAGTATTGTCTTGAGCGACTTGTAATCTTTTCTTTATACCCAAGTTTAGTTGCTTGATGGCTGAAAAATAGGATTAGAGAAAACACTCAAGGGAGAAGACGGGGCCTCTTTCCCTGTTTATATTAAAATAACTAGGGTGTACAAGGATACATAAAATCCCTAAACTATCTCTTTATTCTTACTCTCTGGGAAAGCCGTACTTGGCTTTGAAGTAACTTAAATATCTCAACACTCTCCCTCAAGCCAGAGCACATATATCATGCACTCCAAGCTTGTTACAAATAAATTTCACTCGAGCACTTGCTTGAACAACGAACGCAAAAAAACAACTATCCCAAACACAACGAACAACCCAAAAAAAAGAAGAAGCAAAACATGAGTAACGCTTTTCAACTACTGATATCAACGGAAACAATCACAACATGAACTTTTTAGATTCTCTTGAGCATTTGGTCCTAAAAATCCTAAATGTACATGTCACTGCTTGGGAAAAAGCTGTTACAATCACTAGGGCGGTTATTCTCACCCTATCAGTGAAGTTCCTGCAAGTCTGGAATACATATGTAACTGGTTGCACTATGACTGAATAGGTTCCCCAGTCGCTCATGCTTTGCTATAGGTATCTTTTCTACACTAGTGTAGTCAAGTATAATAAGAGTACAAGAAGGCTCGTTCCTACTTTATGGATTGACCACACATCTCTTTTGTCATTCAGTTTGATAAGTTTATATCTTCAGCAGCTAACACTTCTTATTATGAAGCGGAAATGAAAGAACATTCTTGTAGCTTCAATATCCTGTAAGATGCCTGAAACCTTGAATCTTGCTTATATTCAAGTGTGATTTGAGTATGGTGCCAGACCTGTCAATGAATTCAACAATCAAAATAAAATAACATTTAGCTATTCTGCATTTTCCTAGCAACCATATGAATTGATGTCTAAAATTACTAATTTGCTAGCTGTATAAAGAAAAAAAAAGGTTTTCTAAGCATATATCTTCCTTAGAAGCTGTTAAACATGATTTTTCAATGCTGCCATTATGATGGTTTGTGAAGGGGGCCTTTGAGGTAAACGAGAGAACTAAATTGTCAGTAGTTTGTTAGCTTCCAATTTCTAATGGTGCATTTCACTCCTAGGTATCTTTGATGCTTTATGTTATTGGCTGCAAGTCACGTGACCGCAGTTCCTCCTTCAAACCTCATGTCAGTGGAAATATGCTTGATGATTGGTATGGATTTTTAAAAAAAACTTCATGTGGTAATCTTTCAAATATTGGAATTATTATATTTTGTCTTTACAAAAAGGGGGATAAGGAAAAATAATAGCTTTTGCACAGAAAGAGCGTGCTTAAACAATTTTGGACCATTGCAAGCAGAAATTTGTTTACTGAAGTCAATAGGTCATTGATAAAATATCCTTATTAGTTTACTCGAACTGCATCAAGCTGACAATCTGCATGAACTATACTACTATACTAGTTTCGAACATTCACTCACCCTTGTTATATCAAATCCCAAATTCACAATGCTACTGCTTTCAAGGGGTGTCTAGCCAACAATGCATTAATTTTCTTTTGCACAAACACACCCTTTCCATGGCCTTCAGTTTATTGAAGATAATGGTGGTTCTTGCTAGATATTGTTACTACAAAATCATGATAAATACTGAACACTGGTTGTGATATGATGTCGCTAATCAAATGATTGAATGGCTTTGGCATGATCTGATCAAGACCTTTACTATAAACTATGTTGTTACAGAGGAATATTCCTTCAGTGTTGATAGAATTAGGAGAAAGAATTTAGGGTAATGTAATGGATGGATATGACTGATCCTAATCCTCATCTTTATATGGGCAAAGCCATTTTACTATTATACCCCTATTAAGTATCTAATTACATATAATAAATCCGTGTACGCTATGAGTATTCTAACACTCCCCTCAACCTGGAGCATATATCATACATGCCCAGCTTGTTACAAATAAAATGCAGTATATTTCTTTCCAAAGGTTTTGTAAATAGATCTGCTAACTGATGAGCAAATTGAACATAGTAAGTATCGATGATCCCATCTTCAACTTTTTCCTCACGAAGTGGCAATCCATCTCAATGTGTTTCGTTCGCTCATGGAATACAAGATCAGATGTGATATAGATTGCAGCCTTATTATCACAATATAGCCGCATAGAGGAAATGGGTTCAAAACTAATCTCTCCAAGCGAAAAGCGAATCTATACAAGCTCACAAGCGGTATTTGTCATGACTCGGTACTCTGACTCAATACTGGAGCGAAACACTACGCTCTACTTCTTTCTCTTCCCGGAGACTAAATTATCTCTTACAAACACCTAATATCTTATAGTAGATCTGCGATCGAATAGAGACTCGGTCCAATCTGCATAAGTGAAACTCTTGCTACCCGAGAATCTCCATGATTTGAGTATAGTAGACCCTTCCCTGGAGCATTCTTCAAATAGCGAAGTATCCGAATCACATCATCCCAATGAGCCACTCGAGGATCGGTCATGAATTGGCTCACAACGCTAACCGGGTATATGATATCAGGTCGAGTGACTGTGAGGTAATTCAGCTTATCGACCAATCATCGGGATCTTCAACCAAGTCATATTGTCCCGGAAGCAGCTTAGTATTAGGATTCATTGGAGGCTCTGTCACGCCTCGCTTCCTAAAATACGGAAATACGAGAACGTAACTTAGCCAACCATGCTACCTATGGTAAGAAATCATCCTCTCTTAGTCACATTAAACCTTCTTGCAGTAATCAAGTGACATAGAAATAATACATGTTTGTTGCCACACCAAAATAACGATAATGAAAGCAAATGCTGGAATAATCTGGTCCAAATAATAAAAGATTCAAAGGTACACAAGTTCTAGTCTCTTATGGTCTCACAGAAGAAATCTAAAGAATAAAGTGCAGGACTGGAATAACTGAAGCGACTAATTACCTAGATAAAAGAAAATACGCCTCAAAGCTTGGCTACGTCGAAATATTCTTGATCCTGCTGTTAAGAATAAGATATATATTTGTGAGAGATATGATTTGATATGTTTGAAAGATTGGTAAGATTTAGATTTGATTTGATTATGATTTACTTAGGAGTCAAGTTAGGATTACTTGGTGGTCAAGTATTAAATCTTAAGAGTTCATTATAAATAGAGAGGTAGAGTTGTCCTCCTTTTATATCATTGTAGTTCTCTTTTATCAATAAATTCTATTTTCTCTTCTATTTTCCACAATATAGTCTCTCCATTATTTTCTGCTCTTCCTCTAATATTTATGTTTCTTAATATGGTATCAAAGCACCACCTTTCTCTGCGTCTCTGTAAAACTCCAAAACACAAATCCTCTTAAAAAACGCTGAATTCCCATCGCCTCCCTCGCAACCCTCGTCTCCAACCCCTCACAGATCTCAACCTCCATCCCTCGATGCCTCGCCTCGATTCTCTTGTTAGCTTCCTCATTGCAAAAGATCGAAGCTTTGCTCGCTTAAATTTTAAATTCGAGGTAAAATCTTTGATCTCTCTCGATTTTCATCGATCCTCTTTGTTTCCAGGGTTTTTGATACGAAGATGGGGGCTTATCGTTGTTGGTGTCTTGAATTGATCAAGTGCCCTTGTTATTGAATTGACACTTGATTTTGATTTTGTGAGAAAAGATCATTTCTTTTTGGTTCTTGTGCTGGAATTTAGAAGGAGATGCTTTATTTATTGTTTGAATTAAATGTTGGCATCTGAAAAGGATTCAGAGATGAATTCTACAATGGATGAGATCAATTTATTGTGACATGCACAAAGGCATCATTTAGTTGTTAGAGGAATTAGGGAAGTGATAGATTTAGAGATTGGGCCTGAGCTACTACTTGGCCAGCCGCTATTTCCTGGTGAAAGTGCAGTCGATCAGCTTGCATAGATAATCAAGGTTCTTGGTACTCTACTCACTACCATCTATAACATAAAAGCATTGGGAAGATGTCAAATTTGGTGTCGACAACAATATTGATTTCTATGTAGTTTCTTTTGTAAAAGATGCTCAGGTGGTCCATGAATTGAAGGACTATCTCAGAAGTTGCAATGCGGATATTTGTGTGATCGTTAAAATTGAAAGCACAGATTCTGTACGAAATCTTCATTCCAGAATAACTGCTTCTGATGGGGCAATGGTGGTTCGTGGTGACCTTGGAGCTGAGCTTCCAATTGAGGATGTTCCAATCCTGCAGGAGATCATTAGAAAATGTCGGAGCATGCATAAACCAATCATTGTGGTTACAAACATGCTAGAGAGTATGATTGACTATCGAACTCCAACAAGAGCTGAAGTTTCTGACATAGCAATTGCCGTGCTAGAAGGCACCGACGCTATCATGTTATTTGGTGAAACTGCTAATGGGAAGTATCCATTGAAGGCTGTTAAAGTGATGCATACTGTGGCATTATGGACCGAGTCCCATCCGTCACGGAATCTTTTCTTGAAACCCTAGATTTTGAGTCGTCTTGAGGTAAAACTTCTCTTCTAAAAAAACGGTGAAGTTGAAGGAAAAAATTGGTGAAGTTAAAAGTCTGAAGCCGAAGTTTGCCATTTTTCTTTCGTGCCGATTGTTCGTTGTGAGAATGAGATTTTTCCCATGTGGATCTTCTTTTAAAGATCCATGTGCGGGGGAGATATATGGTATATAGGTAAAGTATCCATTGATGTTGAAGTTGAAGATAAAGTTAAGATTTGAAGTTGATGTAGTTTGTTGGTTCGTTAAATTTGTTGGAAGTTGATATTGAAGATATTTGTTTGAAGATGTTGACGTTGTTTAAAAAACCTGTTACTTGAAATTTCTTGGTATATTGACCACAAAGTCGTTAAACTTGCCGATTGACCACAAAGTCGTTAAACTTGCGGTATTGACTTCAAAGTCGTTAAACTTGTTGATTGACCTCAAAGTCGTCGAACTTGCGGTATTGACCTCGAGTCATTAAACTTGCGGTATTGAGTTCAAAGTCATTAAACTAGTTGTTCTGAAGGAGTTATTAACGACTGTTCACGAAAGTGTTGTGCGATATGACACACTTATAAAAGTGTATGAAGAAGCTATTGACGACAGTTCATGAGTTTCCAAGATTATCTTAGCTCAAATCAGATTGCAAGTTTCTAAGATAAATTACTGAAGAAAGATTTCGAGACCAAATCAAATTGCAAGTTTCCAAGATGAATTATCGAAGGAAGATTTCACAACAGCATGAAAGTCAAATTTTCAAGACAACACAAAAGACGCAAGAAGATTCGCTGAAATTGCAAGTTTTACTTTTAGAGCGAGAAATTAGCTTTGTAACAAGCCGAGAGCACATCATAAGTGCCCTTCAGCTTGAGGGGAGTGTTAAAAATATGATATATATTTGTGAGAGATATGATTTGATATGTTTGAGAGATTGGTAAGATTAAGATTTGATTAGATTATGATTTACTTAGGAGTCAAGATTGATTAGATTATGATTTACTTAGGATTACTTGGTGGTCAAGTATTAAACCCTGAGAGTATTATAAATAGAGAGGTAGAGTTGTCATCCTCTTTTATCATTATAGTTTTCCCTTTTGTCAATAAATCAGCGGTTCTCTTCAATTTTCCACAATGTAGTCTTTCCATTATTTTCCTTTCCTTTAATACCTATATTTCTTAACATGTGGTTCTACCGGCAATGGATCTAGACCATGCAAAACCCATACGTCAGTGCGTCGAAATAGTATGATCATAATAAAGGCATAAAAGTGACGTGATGGATAGTTATAATATGAACTGGTGACGTGTAAATAAACAATGAACAATAACAAGAATATCATATGATATAACAGTTGGAACATGGTAAATTAACATCATGTGAAACCTAGGTGTTAATGTCGCTAAGTATTATCTATTCTAATGATATTTGAAATCAGTTAATTAAATTTTTCTAATGACTCAACAGTATCCCGTGCGTGTCCGGGGCCACGGCAACAAATTCTCGGGCTGAATCCCGAAACATGCCGCTAGAGACTAAATCCTATATGTCAAGTATAGACGAATGATATCAGTATCATCATTTCAGAACACAGAGCTCCCTCTCAACTGATTAGTCTCTAAAATCAAAGCCATCTTGAGTTACGGTTTGGGTTTCATTCTTTGATTTTTCCTTTTCCGTGTTTTATGTTTCATGTTAAGTGTCAATCTAATTCTTATCTAATGCCAACTCTAGAACAAACATGTCATATCAAGTCAAGCAGTAGGCAATATCATGAATCCGTTGGTATTAAGTACTAATTATATTGCAACAATATCTTGACATGGTAACGAGTAAATAAGTTCAAGTATGGGTACTTACAAGTAATCAATATGACTAGCATTATCAGAAATAACATAACCGCATCAATAACAATGAATAAGCTGTATTTATTGGGGCATGCACATGAAAGTTCAGTTCTGAAAATTCAGTAGTATTCTGATTTGTAAAATATTTTAAAAATAGCAAACGATCTTTAAAAATGACGCGTCATAAGCCAAAACAAAGCTAATTCGATAAGGTTTACGTTGATATAGACTAGAGCATCTCATGTTATTTCTACAGAGAGTTATGGATGTTCGATTAGACATAATATAAACTAATGATCAAAACAAGGATTCAATACAATTAAATTGATTGACACAAAAATGATACTTTTAGGCTTAACGACACATCGTGATCCAAATCTCGATATCTCGTTAATGGATTTAATGCCAATCATCAAATAGTAATAAAAATATATCAAAACCGTATGATTGATACAATTACATACTTTGCTATAATGCAAACTAAATTAAATAAACATTATTAAACTATATATGCTATTAGACCATATCATACATTTTATACATAAATTATTCCAAGTGTTGAAACAAAGTGTAATTATCTGTTAATAATACATGTATATAATTACCAAATATATGTGCTATAATGTGTATTGATTCATTACAGATATTTTAGTTTATATTAAATACAATACCTTTTGTACTTTAAAATTAACTATATCTCTGCTTGCCTAATCTGTAGTATTACTATTATATTGTCATACAGCATTGCATAATATCCTAACCGAAGATATTTTATGTTTATGCGACAAGTGTAGATTGTTTGTAATAGCACATAAAGTTCTTGATAATATTACAACAAGATCTAATCTTGCCGTAACTAGTATGTAAACAAATATATAATACTTGTCTCGAGTTGATGATCGCGCGATAATGGAAACGACGACGAAGACGCGAAGCTTGATACCGATGCAAGATCTCGGCTTGGTGTACTTCGGTTAGGGGATTGGCTCGGGTTGGGCTCAACCTATGGATCAACGGCTGTTGGAGAAGAAGACGAAGACGACGGCGCTGGAAACGAGGTGACGACGATCGGGTTTTGGGTGCTCGGGTTGGATGCGCAGCCGAGTTGATACCACGGCAAGAAGAAGACGACGACGACGATGGTTGGAGTTCGGGTGCTCGGCCACGAGAGATGCAGAGGAGATGGGTTTCGGTTAGGGTTGGATTTTTTGAAAAGAGAGGAGGAAAGGGATCGGGTAGGGTTAGAAAGGAGAGATATAGGTTATTTAAATAGGAGATGCACCTTTTGCACATAAACCCCCGTAAACAAATTTTGTTTAAAAGATTTGTTAGGATTTTCAAATATCTTACCATATCACTTTTCCATATATCTTTTAATAACTATCAAAATAATATATAAATTTGTTACATATTTAATATTTGTATATATATTATATGAATATTAAATAAGATATTATATGATAAAGATAAGTTATAATATATATATAAATATATTGATAAATAATTAGTAAAATATGAACATATTTATTTATCTTAAATAAAATATTAAACTCCAAATAAAATAGTTTCATTTGAGCAATTAAAACTAATACTATTATTATGCCGTACAAGTTTTCTAGGGTGTTACAGCCTCTATGGGTTTGCACCCTAATCTTCCCGCTTTAGTCAGCATATCAAGCACATACTTCTGCTGTGAGATGTAAATGCCATCCTCCGATCGAGCAATCTCGATACCCAAAAAATATTTAAGACTTTCAAGGCCCTTAGTTTGAAACTTCGTGAAAAAATTGTTACTTAAGCCGTGCAATACCGGGCACATCATCGCCAGCAATCACCATGTCATCAACATATACTACCAATAGAATGCGAAGGCCATTTGTGTTACGGTAGAATATCGAATGGTCATGAGCACACCGTAACCACCTCAGTAAACTTCCCAAATCATGGTCGAAAAGACTGTTTCAAGCCATACAATGACTCTTCAATCGACAAACTAGACCAGACTCTCCCTGAGCAACAAAACCAGGTGTAGACCTCCTCTACTAAAGAACCATGAAGGAATGCATTCTTCACATCAAGCTAATGCAACGGCCAATGATGAGTAGCTGTAAGAGATATAAGTAGACGAACACTCTTTAGCCACGGGAGAAAAAGTCTCATTATAAGGTCATCTTGGCCACGGAAGAAAAAGTCTTCTCATAATTAATCTCATAAGTCTACGAACACTTTTTACCAACCAAGCGTGTCTTCAAGCGGGAAAGGGTTCCATCAAGATGAAGCTTCATAGTATAGACCCAGTGGCACCCGACCGTCTTCTTCCCCGTCGGAAGAGGAACCAAATCCTAAGTATGATTCTGTTCGAGGACAGGCATCTTATCAATCATAGTATCGGTCTACTCTTTATAAGATAAAGCATCAGAGAGGGATTTGGATAAAGCATGAGAATCGAGGGTGAAGAGAAACACCCGATATGCCGGAGATAAATAAAAAGTTACCACATGCTGAGCTATAGGGTGAGAAGTACATCTTCGGATGCATTTCTATAAGACAATAGGAAGATCAATGTCAGTCTCCGGCAGAACTTGAGACTCTAGAAGATCAGCAGCAGGAGGTTGAGATTCAGGAGCTGTATGAGCTTGACGAACATACATCCTAGTAACCGGTGGTGTGGGGCCAAATAGTAGGGAATCAGGGGCGGGATGCAGGTTAATTGAAACAGTATGGGTGACCAACAACACGGGGGTGGAGAATCAACTAATTCAGAAGGGGTGCTTTCTTGTGACAGAAGATATGAGATATTTAAACGAAAATCATTGTCCATACCTACAGGAGTATGAGATATAGAAAAGTATGAGGTGGATTCATGAAAAGTCACGTCAGCCGATATAAATCGACGACGTAACCCAGAACTATAACAACGATAATCCCTTTTGAGTCCGAAAGTACCTAAGAAAAACGTACTTAATAGCTTTGGGGTCTAGTTTTGATCTCTGGTTGTAGATCATGGAAAAACACACCCAAAGACCCGTGGAGGGACAGGGAAAGACTATCGAAGGGAACAATATAGAATAATGAATCTGTCCATTTGGGACAGAGAAGGGCATACGATTGATCAAGTAATTAGCAGTAAGAATTGCATCCCCAAAAGCATTTAGGCACTCATATATGAAACAAAAGGGTACGAGTGAATTCTAACAAATGCCTATTCTTTCTTCTGCCATCCCATTTTGTTGGGGTATAAAGACTTGAAGATTCATGAATAATACCAAGTTTCTCCATATACGCCCTAAATGGTGTATTAAAATACTCCTTGGCACTATCACTCCTCAAGATGCCAACAATGACTCCAAATTGAGCCTTAATTTCAGAACAAAAGATCTGAAAATGAGAAAACACTTAATTCCTAGATTTCATTAAATATAACCACGAAACTTGAGAGAAATCATCAATAAAGGTCACAAAGTAGCGAAAGCCTTCTTGGGCAACAACTTGGCATGATATCATAATGAACTAAATTATAATGTTTTTCAGCTCTCTTATTGATACGAGGGGTATCTAAAACGATGATACTTACCCAACTCATAAGACCCACACTCTAAACTAGACAAAGTACCAAGAGAGGGAATAGTCCTCTTCAAGGTCTGTAGAGAAGGGTGACCAAACCGACAATGGGTATCGAAGACAGATGTGGATGCTGTTGGGTAGGCTACAGGGGTGGATGCTCATTGAGGTGGTACAACTCATCAACCTCAGTCCCGGTGCTAATCGTCCGCCTCGTCCCAAGCTCCTGAAAAACACATCCACCAAAAAAGAAAATTGCGTCACAGTTCAAATCTTGAGTCGGCTGGCTAATAGAAAGTAAATTGAAAGAAAAGCCAAGCAAATATAAGACAGTAGAGAGAGGTAACTGTGATGTGGTATGAATGGACCCCACTCCCTCTATCGCAGAGGTGGTTCTGCTCGCTAAGGTCACTGGGGTATACCCAGGCCTTAGTTTATATGAGGAGAATATGCTTCTCTTCTGTCATATGATTTGTCGCACCTGTATCAATCACCCATGGACGACATATAGAAATCGAAGTAATAAAAGTTGTATGGTTATTTCTCGAAAGATTCAAAGTAGTCACATTGGAAGTCTGAGGTGTAGCCGATCTAGCTTGGCTACTAGAAGCGGATGAGGTTACAAGAAACCTCAATTGAGCAATCTTCTCTTCCATAGACATGACGGAACTCTCAGATGATGATACTGAGTCTGTTGAAGTAGTGGAGGATGCATGAGATGTGGTCCTAACATGTGCACGGGCAGCAGGCGAGGAGCCTGAGTAGGCTTTTCATTCAACTTTCAGTTGGTACTGCGAATATGTCCCCCCTGATGGTAGTAGTCACAAAAGCGAATCTCTTCGGCCTCTGCCTCCGGCTCTACCTCCTCCATGGCCTGCTCCCCCTCTCCATCATGGAGAGTAATAAGTAGGAGAGCTCTCCGGCCTAATAAGAGCACCGTGCTCACAAGATGTAAGCGGCTCATTGGTGATATATGATTGAAATATCTGGTGGAGCGTGTGATAAGTGGTCGCGAGAGTAATATCCGCCTTTCCAAGTAAGGCCGGATGTGCAGACTGGTATTCGGGCCGTAGCCCACCAAGAAAATGATCACAAGAAAGATCTTATGTCGTCTTCTCATCTCCGCAACATTACTAGTGATCGGGAACAACTCCGAGACCAAGCTGGACAAGACGCCCGAAACTCTGAGTAATACTGATGAAATGAACGAGTCCCTTGCTGAATCTTGTACAACTGATGCATCAAATCGTAGGCCTTAGAAAGGCTCTGCCGTGAAGAATAAAGCTCATGGAGCTGATCCCAAATCGTCCTCACGGATCCCAAGTGGACTAGCCCATCCATGATCTTTAGCTCCATCGAGCTAAGCATGAGGTGACTAAGCTGTGTATCGTCCGCCTCCTAATCGGCGGTAACCAGATGAGGGGGAAGTTTCGTCAAGTGATCGTCATTTCTCCTCCCCTTGATATATCGCTCTATCATGAGCTTCCAACTATGGAAATTCTGATCGTCAAGCTTGAAATCCACCATCTTGGTGGTCAAGATATCACTGGAAGAGATATGTTTGCCCTCGGACTTTCCATTTCCATGAATCTAAGAACCACTCCTCAAACAAGACCAAGCGAATGTGATCGATCTTCCAAGATCCGATCCACAAACAAACACCAATCAAGAAAGCGAACAACTCAATCGGAACCGATCACGGTCTCCGATGGTACAAACTCCTCAACAATACATCCAATCGAGTAACACATAATGATTTGCGAACAATCACCTCAAATCAACTCCAAACAGCCAAAATCAACTCCAAACAGCCTTCAAACAGCCAAAATCAACTCCAAACAGCCAAAATCAGCACAAAAAATGACCAAGAACTCATCAAATAGTGCAAAAATCTCCAAGAAGAGCGAGTAATCATCAAATCAAAGCTTCGAGCTAATCAAGTCAACCAAAAAACGACCAAGAACTGATCAGATCGACAAAACAATCAAGAAAAACTCAAACCGACATAAAACTCCTTCAGCCCGAGCTTGATTCTTCAAGACCGACCAAGAACTCATCAAATTAAACTCAAATCGATTTGTAATCTCCACTTGAGGTCGAATTGATCTCAGATCGAGCCATTTGGGGCCATCTCGAGCTCGACTTGCTCCTCCTGAGTTCAATGACGACGGGAAATGGCTCGAACTGAGCTACTCGAGGTCGATTGACTTTGTCTGAGGTTGCTGGAGGTCTGCGAGGGTCGGTGAGGTTCCGGTGAGGGTTGGTGAGGTGGGTTGCGGCGGCTAGAGGCTAGGGTTAGCGTTAGGGGTTCAGATCTGAGATGTGTGGTGAGAATGATGTTGATGATGAAATGTGTGGTTGGGATTAGATATGAGAGAATGAGTGGCTAGGATGCTCTGATGCCATTTTGTTATTACACTCCTATTAAGAATCTAATTACATATAATAAACCCGTGTACACTGCGGTATTCTAACAAGTGTGACCACAATTTGAACACATAGCACCAGGTGAAGCACTTGGCAATGTTTTGAAGACACTTGATATTTTGCAGGCGGACTTGGAAAAAAGACCACATGTTCAAGCTAGTCGGCCATCACCCAAGGCCATCACAGACTAAATTAGGGCCATCTGTAGAGCAAGAGTAAAATTGACACTTCAACCAAAAAGAGAGAAAAATGTAATTGTCAAAAAGTTCTGAATATCTGTCAAACCTGACATCAACCTTCTATGATCGGGTGCCAATGGTCAATGCATCTATGAGCAAGAGCATTGTGATAGAACCTGAGACTTGGAGTAGGTAGACCTCATTTAATTGCCACATAATTTAATCCCATCCAACAAGGAGCGTGAAATTGAATGCAACACCTTGTGTCTATGTGATTCACCCACTTGTCCCTATTTTATCAATTTGATCTGCTTGGAAAGCATCAGGAGAGGCAATTCTGGTTTTATATGTACAACTATTTTGATTTTTGGTCCGGAAAAGTATATAGATATATAACGATTGTGTATTGTATAATTTAATGCTTAAAATGTATTTTGCTGCTTTCTTGCGACGATAAATATATTTTGTAAAGTTTATGGTCATTCTTGTCTCATACAGGTGGTTGGGGGTGCAGCTTAATCCTCATTTTATGGGAATTGACCTCAAGTACGTTTTCATTATTCAGTAATTCTTCACCTTCTTGATCCAACTCCAGCTTTTAGTTCCAACATTTTAAATCACAAGTTGCAGATTCCTTCACTCACTTGTGTTATCCCTGTTGAATCTTTAAACAATCCTAACCATCATTATCTAAGACTTCTCTCATGTGGTCGCTAGGATGCACACTATTTTACATCAAGAAGGCTCCACGAGAAATTTTGAAAAAAAATCACAGTTGGATACCGAATGCTAATGTTTTCCTTTAAAAATATAAATTCCTGAAAGAAAGGAGACTAAAATTACTTTTTTATGATCCCATGCCATTTATATGATACTGTTGATGATAATGTAGCAGCAGTTTGAATCCTCCCGCAGTGATCTCTTTATGACAATCAATCACAGATGCAACTAATAATAGAGAAGTGAACAACTATGGAAGGAATACTATTAAAAAAACAAAGAGAGACAAGGAAGGAATAACAACAAAATATCAAATAGACAACGATATATGGTTCAGCGATATTCCTACGCCACGGAGAAAGCCAAAGAGAATACACGGTAATAATTAATATTAGTAGACCTCACCATATTGCCTTCTCTAGATTTTGGAGCCCTTGTGCTGACATTTCAACATTTGTTTTATCATTTAATCCATGAAAACAACCTTCGACTCTACTAAAAATTCTCTGTAAAACATGATTTGCTCTTATGATCTCTTCCTCCAAACACCATAGATGAAGCCGTCCTTCTATAGAAAAAAGTATCATCTCCTAATCGAATAAGATTTCTTTCCTTATCCAAATAGAACTCTTTTCTTATCCTTATTCGTTACCAACTAACAATGAAACTCAAACTCTATCATAACACTGTTAAATGCTTGGTGTATTTATTAGTCATAATTTCTAGTGCAGTGCATTTTATCAGGAAAATTACTGTGACTGACTTGGTTATAAAGTCTATTATGCTCCACTCTTCTAATTTTATTTTTTTTGTAGATTCTTTTTTGTGAGAGCTGGAATGATGGGATGGCTATTGATAAATCTCTCTCTACTTGCAAAACTCTATCAATCTGGCAATGCAAACCTCTCAGTCATTCTTTACCAGCTTTTTTGTGCGGTATGCTTAATTAGATTTCTATTTAAATATTTATACCTAAAAATTACTAATTAATGCTTGGTTTCACATATTGTGTAGCTGTACGTTCTAGACTACTTCTTCTATGAAGAGTTTATGACCTCCACGTAAGTATATCTGTAAACTTACTTAAATACTCTTACATGTATCTGGTGATGATTCATTATGTATCCATACGAAAACCTATTATCTGCATTCATGCAGTAACAAAAGAGGTTAAAGGATGGAGTACCTTGTGCATTCATTGCATCCAAAGATTTACGTTCCATGAGCATTTTTATTCATTGATTTATCTTTAAAATTTCATTAACAATGTTTTTTTTTCAAGCTAGCCATAGCATTATCATCATGATTGGAGTTACTAATATAATATATTTGTATGTGGCTCTATATTGATTCAGATGGGACATTATCGCAGAGAGGTTGGGCTACATGTTGGTTTTTGGAGACATGGTTTTTATTCCTTTCACATTTACCATTCAGGCATGATATGATCAACTTGATACATACCCATTATTTGTTCAAGTACTCTTAAAATATAAAACCTGTTCTATGTATGTCATGACTTTATTCAAAACATGCTTGGATACTTCCTATCAAGTGCTTAGGAACCCAACAAAATGATCAGATATATTTGCCAATAGCTAGGTTTTCACATTAACTTCTTCTACATTTCCTTGATATTTCTCGACTGTCTTTTCAAAAAGTCAGACCCAGATCAATTGCATTGATGCTGCATTTAGAAGATCATGAAGCATCTTTCACGTATGTCATTTTCTGTCGTAGTGTCTCGAATCTCTATATCCTTCTCCATCACTTTGATTACATTAACTTAGGCCTTATTTTTCTTCCTCTTCTTAATCCCAAGTGTCAGGCATATTTTTATTAAATTTTTCTTTGGATTGACCTGCTGCAAAGTTCTACTCCATCCTTTTGTAAAACTTTCCTGATGAGGTTCTTATTTCACTGTTGTTGGCACACAAGCACACATACATTTCTTATATGTATGGAAAATGTTATTTCACGCCTGCTAATTAATCTTTTTTCTTTCATAATTCCTTGTTAATGGCCTTGCCAACTGACTTTTTTTTTCAATCCAGGGCTGGTGGCTTCTGAAAAACAAAGTGGAACTATCAAAAGTAGCTGCTATAGCTAGTTGCTTAGTTTTTCTCGTTGGGTGAGAATTTTATCTTTTCTTATTTATAATTATAAATATTTTCTTTCACCCACCCAAGCCTTCATTTTGGTCTTTGTAAGAAATTAAGTTCAATAAAATTTATAATTCATACTTTGTATGGATCATGCAGTTATCTAGTATTCAGAGGGGCCAACAAACAAAAACATATGTTTAAAAAGAACCCTCAAGTTCACATTTGGGGTGAGCCTCCCAAAGTCATTGGAGGAAAGCTGCTTGTTTCTGGTTACTGGTAAAGTTTCTCAGTGTTATTTTGCTTTCGTTTCTAATAAGCTAGGGTATCGTTGATTCTATTGTTGCTCGATATTTTGAGGTATATTCAGCCAACTTCAAAATGTTTCTCAAATCGGGTGTTTAAGCAGATGTATTTATAATAATTTTCTTTCCTTGTTCAGTATTTTCTCCGAGTTGAGGAAAAATTACATCCTTTTTCATGATATTTTTTAATGGCCCATTAAAATTACTCTATAGTTACAACAATATTTTCCTTTCCTACAGTAGCATGCCTCGTGTATACTGGCGTAGAATGTGATGATGCTATGGGCTGTTCATAAGATTCTCCTATATTTCCTGTACTTTATGCAGCTTTCATTGAAAATAATTAACAAAAAATAAAAAAACCATGTTTGATGTGGCAGGGGTGTTGCGAGGCATTGTAATTACCTCGGAGATTTGCTTCTGGCACTCTCATTCAGCTTGCCATGTGGAGCAAGGTAACCTTTGGATGTTATTATCGACTATTTATTATCCGTGTTGTTTTTTTGGAGCTAACAATTTTAATATTCTAATGAAATTCTAACATTTTATGTCTTATATGCGAAAAGAAAAAAATTAATTAGAAGTAGTTTCCTACGGAATATTACTTTTGCATTTTAAAAATATTGAATGATTTATATAAGATAAAAAATTGATATATTTTCTTTTCCAAAAAGTGGAGGGCAAAATATGCGAAATTGTAAATAGCAAATATATCGGGTATTTCGCGCATTCACTCTTTAGTCTCGCCTCTCTTTGCAGTTCGGTGATCCCTTACTTTTATCCAATCTATCTTCTCATACTTCTTATTTGGAGGGAGAGAAGAGACGAAGCGCGGTGCAGGGAGAAATACAAAGAAATCTGGGCAGAATATTGCAAGCTCGTGCCGTGGAGGATTCTACCATTTGTGTACTAGAAGCATGCATTTGGTCCTTGCTGAAAAGAATTGAAGGGAATCACAGTTTCCCTCAAATTATCCAATGCCGAGCAAAATGTAACGTTTGGCTGTCCCATGCATGCTACGTTAGTTTTGAACAGTCACATATTCTATCTAGAAAATAATTAAGTTTTCTTTGGCACCTGTTGCTGTTGGGATTCGATTAATGTTGCCAACCGAAGTGTTTAGTTTATCTTTTATCTTATCTTTTATCTCATGTTGTTGATGATATCTCACTCATTCTCATTAAATGGTTAAAAAAACTCATTCCTTCTAAATACATTTGATAATGTTGAACAACGTGGACAATATGAACAAGGTTTTATATGTTCATTTTTGCTTCCTTCACTAGGATATAACTTCTCAGACGGATACACATACTAGTTTATTTCGGCACGTGTGATGAATGAGAACAGAATTATTATTTGTATGGAATGGAGAACAGAGTGGTTAAAATTAAAAGAAGTCAATTTAAAATTTTAAATGAAAATAAAAGAATTCATCTTGAAGGATTTTCTTAATTTTTTTATCCATATTTTTATACATAAAACGATAGGCTATCAATTTAATGATTGTGAATTACTTTCTTAGAGTCTGCATTATAAGAGCTGAGGTCTTTGAGGAAAGAGTATGAAATAGCATTGTCGAATTGATTATCTGGTCATGGATAGTTCAAGCTGACAAAAGTTCTTTTTCCTAGTCTATTTTTGTCAAAAAATCAAAATTACAAAAATCAAAATTACTTGCAACTTTACCCAACACTTGCCAGCTTGGGCTTAAAGGTATGCAAATATTGCCAACACTAACAGGCTTAGCATTTATGTGATGTATAATCTAAATCTCATATTACCACAGGAAAAGTATCTAATTACCCATTGGAAGGACTATTTTTTCAAAATACGAATATCCAATACAGCAATATCCATCCATTCAAAATACACATATAATTAAAGTAGTATTTCATTAACCAATGAGAATAAGATTACAATTATAATCCATACATTTTAACTATGGTACATACACTTGAACATGGCTTGGTCAAGAAATCTCATCACTTGCAAACTTTCTAAGGGGCAAAAACTCAAGTCCCAACTTATTGATCTCTCTCCAGATTCAAGACACAGTAGAAATATCTGGAGCAAGATATGCACTCCAGCCACAACAATTCTCAAGGATGAAATATCTGGTACATACAATTGAAACCACATTCTTCTCTGCTTTCAACACGCACGACAAATTCGAAATTTTATTCGCAACCTGTTTCCACCTTCAGAAAACAAATACACAAATAATATGTACTCATATTAATACTACACAGTATGAAACATTCAAACAATACTTCACAAGCTATTTTAATTTCTTTCAAGTAAAACGATTTGCCTCATACCCAGAAATTGTAAATACTGCGAAACAAAGAAGGGGATTTCATTATGGATTCTGCATAGATAAACCAAATACATAATCAACAATCGATTATTCAACTGTTAATAATTCTACATTTTAAAAACAAATCCAATTAGGAAATCTGTAGAAGAAATAAGATACAACTACCAGGGCTAACCACCAAACTCTGCTTATAGCTACGATTCTGAATCTTAAAGCATCCTTATAAATATCGACCAATGAAAAAAATGGCTTTTCATGACAATATAAGGCCGACCCTCTTAGCAAAGGCTTCCTCATCATCCAAATCATCATCCTCTTCTTCCTCTCCTTGATCTTCTACGTATTCGGTTTTGAATTCTCCTGTCTCAGTTGCCTCCTCATAATCATATTCATCATCTCCCTCCTCAAAATTTTGCAATTCTTGATCATCCGCACCATCAACTTCCATGTAGTCTTCGGCTTCAAACTTGTCATCTTTTACCAAGGGCTGACCCTCATAAATTACTTCCTCGTTTCTCGAAGGGGTCAGAACCTCATCCTCTTCAACCGTTTCTTCTTTATTCGACATGACAAAACCGGGCTGCACTTCCTCATCACAAACTTCTAAACTTTCATTTCTCTGGGTATTTTCATCCACATTGTTGGAATATGCAGTTCCCGCCGCGGGCGCCTCCTCTCTTTTTCTCTTGAGCAGAACATTCAAAGGTTTTGGATTATCAAATGACGGAGAAACTTCTGGAGCTCCATTTTTCTGATTACCGCTGGTGCTTTTGGTTGATTGCTCTCGGGGTTTCACCCCTTTTAGCTCTGCTAGACTTTTTGGACCGCTAAAGTTAAGAGAATCAACATCCTCAATTCTGCTCAGCCTACCTCCCATGTTTCTGCCGCCTGCAGCACCTGAATTAGGGCCTTCACTTGACCTTCTTGTTCTGTCATATGATCTCGTTGGTGATAATCTGCCGTGATTCCTAGACACTTCTGTCTCAGGAAGGCTTATTCTACCTTGAAGTCGAGTGCTTACAGAGTTTTCTGGAGGTGCCTGAAGCTGATCTCTTCGAGAATGATGGCCGCGATGTTTATCTGAATCATCAAGCTTCCTTTGTTTCAACCGGTGTCTCAGATCAGACTTATCCACCACTTCATCTGGCCTCCTGTGTCTCTGTACTTCTCTTCTTTCAGGCAACAATGAACTCCTTTCAAATGAAATCCTGCTTGATTTAGTGTCATAGTTGTCTTGAACCCTTCCATTCTGCTCAAATTGACTTCTTTCATAGATGGGGACAGGTTTATTATAATCAGAAGGGCGGTGTTTTCCATAATTATCACCTTGGGCCGATTTTCTTCCAAATTCATATCCGTAACGCATATAACTACTTGATTTCATAGCACTGTCATTGAATACCAAAGAATGTTCCCCAACAATCTCACCAGGCTCCAAACCATTTTGAAGGTGTTCATCTGATGGATGAATCAGATGGTTCTGGGCTTTGTTTATCACAGGAGGAGCATGTGCTGCTTGAGGCTTGGCAAACTTATTGCCCGAAGGATGAGGTATCAAATTCTTTGCATGTGATAAACCATTAGAAGTTGGATTCTCCGCTCTGATAACAGCATTCACTGATGAAATAGCACTCCCTTCTGGGATTAACTGCTGATTAGCACACTGCTTGAAGCCCCAAGGTTCTACCTTGATCGCCCTTGGCTGTTCTGGGAGAGATGAAGATTTCGGTGGAGCAGGATTGCACATAACCTGTGGGCCATGAGAGAAAGGGCACCTCTCGCCCTTTAAGCAGTGACCCTTTTGAAAATAAATGCATGCAACACTTTGCTTATTCATATTATGAGCAGGCGACTGTTCCATGGGAATTTGTTTTGGTGCTACAGCCATTTTCTGAGGCAGGCCATCAAGCGGCTGAAAAGAAAAAACAAAAATGAAGCGATATTAACATTTCTGATTAAAATGTAAGGTTTAAAGACAGAGATAATTGCAATTTAGAACTCTATTTGGGTAACAAAACTTTTGATTCATTTCTTATTTAAAAAATAGATGAGATACTTACTGGATGCCGGAATGCACATTTAGGATTCATGCAGGTGCTATTCAACCAGTAATAGCAATCCCTAGGGTTCAGCCTAGCACCCTCACTATGGCGATACTCACATTCTTTTCCCTATAAAAAGAATAAATACATTAGTTTTTTTTTAATCTTTCGATCAATTGAACACCAAAAACAGGTAAACATGAATTAGAACATCTTGCCGGAAGAAACAAATTGGAAAATGATTAATGCTCCAAAAGAAAAGGGAAAAAGGAAAGGAAACAATTAAATATAATATAAAGATATAACCGTAATACTAATATTATAATATATACTGAGGAATTTGGGAGTTTTACATGAAACAGAATGACGATAATGTTTGTGAGAATAATGGATCACAATTCTCTAAGGGTACTATGCCATGGATGTGAAGCTCCAGGAAACAAACTAATCTCACAAGAAAGAAAGCTTATGGAGTTCTTAAGTCACAGGGTCTTGTAAGTTGTATCTAGGCGAGCTAAGCTTGACCAGATCATTCAATAAGTCATAAGTCACAAGTCACAGGAATGGCATTACAATGGATTTGGATGCATAATATAACTATCTGGTTTGACACATGACTTTATAATTTGACAATTCAATAAAGGGTATAGCACAAAAATCCTGAATCATAAAGGCCAAGGTGCATCCCTAGGTAAAGATATCGAGTACATTGTGCTCCAGGTCAACTGCCTAGGTTCAATCAGCGCCATCAAAAAATCAGCTTTAACAAGAAATGCAGCGACCAGCCCATTAATTTTTCAATTGATAAACAAATGAAGGCTTGGCCAGATTATGACTAGAAGAGCAAGAGCTATCTTTGATCTGTACTAAACTGTGAAATCATCAGAATTACAATATCTGGCATCGCTTCGAAGATAAAACCTAAGCAAACAAATCTTGCTGACATGCTAGACACACGTCTCCTTCGTACAAACAAAAGAAATATCCTATTTCATTCTTTTTAGCTAGTTGTCATTATCAAGATTCTCATTTCGGAGGTGATGCTTTATGGTGCTATCATATGATGGGTGGATTGATTTGTTAGAGGAGTTGGACATTGATTATGGAAAGTGTATGAAGGAGAAAGTAAACTAGGGATAACACTTTAGCTAGATTAAACCAAACCAAAAAAAGAAGAATATCAACAATATGATGATTTTCCTTAAAAACTGATACAAATTATGTCACATCTATACAGATATTACAAATACTAGAAGGAAATACACCCTAAATTTCTTTTCCTCAAACCTCTTATCAGCCCATCCACAAGATACTACAGTGATAAGAAATAAAACCTAAATATGTTGAGAGAGATGTGGTTATCAAAGGCATAGGAGAGTTTCTCTCCTAATATGTTAGAAAGACAACTTTCCACAACTTTTTTGATGATCGGCATCATCCATCTTAGTCTTCATGGCCTAAGCATAGGTACACCAATTACCACATGATTCTAATACTCTTTTTTTTATGATCGGCATCATCCATCTTAGTCTTCATGGCCTAAGCATATGTACACCAATTACCACATGATTCTAATACTCTTTGACAGTTTGACCGTTGATTTGGTTATGCGAAGTGTTATATTATCGGTAATCATTAAATTTGCGATCCTCCAACGTAAGTGCAAGAAGAATCGAAATCACATAACTTCGTGTGTGCATGCCTAAGAATCAAGATGAACAATGCCAACTATTAAAAAAGATGACAGATTTTTACTTTTTAACCGACTAATGGGGCTCCTATACCTTTGACCCCCATATATTCCTCGTTAAAATTCACACCTTTACAAATTTATTTACAGTAAACTGATTCGAAGAACTCAAACAGTAAAGTGATCCAAGACAAAAACTTGATCTAGATCACACTACGGGATTCAAGATGACATAAAGCTAAATACAACAGATAATTCAAGATCCAACAAGGTTAAATTTCCTGACCTAGAAAAAAATTCAAAAATTATCAAGAAAATCGCTAAACATGTTTAAAGATCACTTTTTTTAACAAATATATTACCTAATCCAAAACCAAATCATCATCATCATCTAGGTCACAATATCAAGAATTCAAGATATGATCAAGCTAACATACAACCAATGATTCAAGATCCAACAACATAAATATCTTGACCTAAAAAAAACCCAAAAAAGTAAAAGGAAAATTCAAGAAGATCAAACAAAAACTAACCTTTTTGCAAGTCAACGGCGAAGCCAAGAAGTAGATGCAATCGGTGTTCCTCTTCAACGCCTCCTCCTCCGCCGTCAACGCGCGGGTCTCCATCACGCCGCGGTCGCTCGAATTCAACTCTGATCGCCCAAGATCCGATCCGCTAAAGCCCAGATCCGACAACAGCGAGAGAAATCGAGAGGAAAAAGAGACGAATTTTTGTGGGGTTTCCTTTACCGGAAATAAATTTAGCGATAAAATTTATTTTCGACCCACGCTTTTGTTGATGATGATAATAATTCAAAGGGGTTCTGAGCAACAAACAGTGCTGAGCTGCTGTCGCTTTGTGTAGTCTACTTGGTTTTTTTATGGCATCATTGGGGGGATTACTGGGCTTGGTTTTTTACCAAATTACATTATGCCACTTAAAATGCCTGCCGTATTTAGACATCTGATAAAGGCCAAAGGCCTTCTGGTGTCACGTGACATGGTTGGATGGAAGCCGGTTTGCTTATTGGATCTTTCCGCTGTTGGATCCGAATCCGATACCCATTCGAAATCCTACATTTTCTTAGTTTTGTTAATGCCCGATATTGGCAAATATCCTATCAATGCTCCGAATCCTACCAGGAAACATCTTCAAACTCAATTTCGGTACGCAATCTACTGCCAGAAGGTCCCCGAAGAATTATTATTGTCCTCTGGTTTGCAGGTCCGAGGAGTGCATCGTTTTCGTCTTGTTCTGCACCATGCAAAAGAAATTTATTAGTGTTTGCATGTAGCTATGCTAAATATTTTAAAGTGTCACCTTTTATCATAAGAATAATTAATTAACTTTGTTGAACTTGCATATATTGGGAACTTCACTGAACCAAATGTAAAATGTGCTTTTTGCAAGACACATCAACAAAACCGTTTTATGGAGCAACCAATTGGTTTTTCAAATGACGTTTATCCTAACCGTGTTTACAAATTTAATAAAGTTTTAAATGGATCACGATAATCTCCAAAAGCTTAGTTTGATCGGTTTAAAATATTTACCTATTCAGGTTTAGAATATTCTTGTGCCATTGGTCAATATTCATTGTTTATCCTGATAAGTGAGCAATTTTTTTAATGCTATATGTTAGATAATATAATCCTTGCTGGGTAGTAACAAAACTATTTTTGATAAAATTCCAAAGCTATGTGGTCATAAATTTGCCTTGAAATATCAAGGCAAACTTCATTATTTTTTGGGTACTGTGGTACATACTTTCGACAAAGGTCATTTTCTTTACATATGCTCGGGTACACAAAAGCGCATATTTCCTGCGAACACCAAACTCAATTTGTATGGATTCTTTGATTCTAACTGAGCCGAATACTACGAGACCAGACTGCCATCCGATGGTTATTACACCTTTCTAGATAAGAGCTACATCGGAGTGCCAAAAATCAAAAGATTGTTCTGGATTGAGCCTTGAAGCCGAATATCCAGCCCTTGCATCTACCATTGCCGAGCTCACATGTATATCTTTTTGTGTACCGAGATACACTAGCATTCTTGTCATATAATCTCAGCAACTATATTGCAACAATCTCTTAGTGTTAAATTATGATTGCTATTCCAGTGTTTCATGTAGGAACAAAAAAGTTGAAATTAATTATCACTTCATGTCACGCACCGCTTTCCAAGGAACGGAAGCTGAGACGCGACTTGGTCTGCAACCTAACTATACCGAAAGATGATCCCAGCTTAATATAGTTACGTTAAGCGTAAAAAGAAATGAAAGGCAATGTACCAAAGCAAAAATAAATAAAAGCGATATCTTTATTTCCATTAACTTTCATTTATTACATCGACACGAGATACAAAAAGTTTATTTTATCATTTGAAAGGAAAGCAAGCCCTAAACAGGTGGACGACAAGATAAAAGAAATAAGACGGCTAATCCTAATGATATGTAGAGAGCTTAAGGTGGTCCTTCGCCGTTAGTTCCACCTTCTCGACTACCATTTGGTCCTCTCCTTCGCCTAACAGACGTTTTGGGAAAAAAGGAAAGAAGGAGAAAACATCGGGTAGTGAGATAAACTCAGATAGGATTCTTAAGATAAGGCGAGCGAAAAGAAGCAATAGTAGGTGTAGTGCACGTCGCATATGTCAGTGTAAGTATATGTAAACGGATGTCACCAGATATATGTGTCAGGTTTAAGTGTGGTATCGTCAATCTAATTACAAGGTACAGTTAGCTTGTTATAACTTAGTTACATAAGGGTGTCGGCGTACTTGGGAATATTCCGTTAGTACCACGGAACAATGTTTACCCTCTTTAAGATCTCTTATGAAGTTGACATTCAGAACATGTAAAGTTTAAACAAAACAAGTCTTTTTATTAAAGATTAACCAGAAGGTCTTGGGGTTCGAGACTTCCGATAACGTAAGCACATATCGTTAACTACACCCTATAGTTTTAAGCAAAGCTTAGACAGGCTACCGCATTAGTCTAAATTAAATCATATCAAATTAATAGATATACAGATACTTGCAAATAGGAGAGAGACAAAATGAATAGTATTTTATTCATAAAATTCATATTTGTATACATGTTTGAATTTAAATTACATAAATTTTGCACAAAAGATTTTAAATACATGTATAAGCTTTGTTTTAAAGCTTAAAGTGACACTTAGGGGTATTTTAGCGTCAATTTAGACACATATAAATGGGCATTGCCCTATGTGGGGGCCACATCACAGTGAAAGTGATCAAAATGGAGCCATCCTAGGTGGAGGCCACCATTCATGTGAAATAAATATGCTTCATATATGTTTGTGCATGGAAATGAGACCTCCCGACATCGGGAATGGGGTCCCGATGGCTCAAGAAGGGGTCTGACCATCGGGAGGGGGGGGGTCCTAATAGTGCACATATAGTCAGGTTTGGCTTCTCTTGGCTTGTTTTAGCTAAAAAGAATGAAGTTTCTTTATGAAAATTCATCAAATATGGAAATTCACATATTGAATTCCATGTACAACATAAAAATGATGTATTTTCATCATTTTTACAATTTGGTGTGCAATATGAACACATATTTTTGTGTTTAAGACAGAATATGAAGAAAATATATTCTAAGAAAGAATACAATGTGTTTAAGTACATTGGATTCCATTAAAGAAATATAATTTTTATATCTCCATGAAAATAATAGGATTTTTCTATTCATTTATATATATTCATTAGAAAATTATCGGGATTTCAATCCATGATTTCTGTTTTTCATGAACAGAAATGAGTTATTCTCATTTCTCATATATATGCAGAAGAAATAGGATTACCTATTTCTCTTTATGCATGTCATGAGATGGCTCATGTCCTAAGTTCTGTCCAAATTTATCAAGAACATATATATTCATGTTCTAAAATGTCCTTTATCTTCATCTTCTTCATGAAGAAGACATAGTCATGACTATCTTCTCTGTTGAGGTAGAAATTTAAAAAGTTTCTATGAATTATATGCAGATCTTTGATATAATGGATGCACAGAGAGAGAGAGAGAGAGAGCATTAAATTGATAGAGGAATGGAATTCAATTCCTCAATTTCTCACCTTTTTCTTCTTTTTCTTCTTCAAACCGAGAGCACTTTAGAATTCTTTCAGGAATTTCCTTAGCAAAATATCTATCTCTTTTCTATTTTTTAATTGAGAAGTATTTATACTTATCTAGAAATGGGAGTGGTTAAACACCGCTCCCCCATGTTTTTAGAACGAGGGAGGGCGAAATAACCCCCCACTCCTCCTCAAAAATAGGCCTCAGTGCCTATTTTGAAGGGGTCCCGATACTCCTCACTAAAGCGAGTTCGGACACCCCAAATAGGGACCTCCCTACATCGGGAGGGCGCCCCTATAGGTCAGGACCCCTTAAAACAATTCAATTGAATTGCTTTGAAGGGGGAACTCCACATATGGGTCCTCGCTTCTATAGAACAAGTCTTGAACTTGTTCATGATGTTATTTACATCAATTGTGATCTGAATTGATTAAATTCTTGATCAAAGACTTATTTGTTTAATTAAATAATGTATATAAGTATTTATTACATACTTTATAAGTATTTATTCTTTAGGAGTCAATTTTTTTACTCCAACAAATGCCTCCCAATAAAGGTATATGCACAATTTTGTGCCTATCTTTTGCTGCGTATGGATATGTGCATGCATTTTATGCTAAGAGCATATATTAAGTAATTAGACTTAATGAAAAAAAGTCCTACTAGCCCAAGATTTCAAAGGATAAAGTTTATGCTGAGGCCCAGACTTAATGAGATAAAGTTTTGAATGAATATCCTTTCGAGGCACAATCAGTTTATCACTTTTCAATATGTTAGTTTACAGTCATCCCAGACGTAGATATTAGACAAATTTTAAGTGAACACTCTTTAGTATTGTCCGATTCATTATTCTCAAAAATGGCAAGTTGGGCCGAACCATTTGTATATTGGTGTTAGCCTAAGTAAGTATATAAAACAGGGCCGAATCTATAGTACCAAAATTTTTAAAGATACTAAAATAAGGCCGACCAATCCGTCTATCTTATGTTATCGCGAGACCCATGAGATAAATTCTTTTTAGGACAAGTCTTCTTTTTTAGAGTATAACCGAGTTTACCTCAAGTGTTGCATTTTGGGGTTTATCCGTGACATTTGACACAGCTACAAGACCTTTTCCAGTATCCATCTAAGCTGTATTCAGGTACTGTTGGTTGGGCCTACTCATAAGGTGGATAATATTGCAAGACCATTGAGGTAAAGTTTTTAGTGAGTTTCCTTTTGAAATCAATCTCAGCTTTATCTTGGTGCTACCTTTAGTCGGCTATTACTCAATACAGATATTTTACCGTGGGATAAGACTTTTTTGCGAGTTTCCTTTTGGAATCAATCTCAGTCTTATCTTAGGTCTTCCTAATTTTGTAAGCGTATCCACAGCGACTGTCGATAAATCGAAATGAGTCCTCTCTCTAGAGTGCGCTCAATTTATCACAAGTCAGATCCAAAATCCAAAAGTAGCCAAAGGCCGTTGTTTGTCTGTCCTTCGATATATATATATATATATATATCTATGTATGTATGTATGTATGTATGTATGCATGTATATGAGTTTTGATTTTATATATCAAGGCGCTGGTTATGCTTGAGATTTTCTTGGCTCAAGCATTGGCAAACCAGGATGCCAAGAAAAAGATGAACAACAGTAATGCTGAGGCGCTCGATCTAGCGCACAATAGAAAATACTCTTGTCATTTTGTTTCAAACCACAACAATATCATCAATCGTGATTTTAGGCGTAATATTTCTTTAGATGTGTACCATTAATAGGAGGCATCGGTCTATTTTCATAGATATCAATGAGTTGATAGGAGCTACCCCCAGAGACAATTTTTATAATATAGGGGCATTCCCAATTCGGCTTAAACTTTCCTCCAGTCTTAGGATTCATAATCTTCTGACGTCGTAATATTAAGATTAGTTCGCCTTGAGTAAAAGACCTTTCTCTAACCAGTTTATTATAGGAGCGTATCATTCTTGCTCGACAGAGTTCTAGATTTGTTGAGCTTTAAATCGTGTATTATCTAGAGCTTCAATCTATTCAAGTCTTAATGCTGCATTTTCTTCAGTCATTAATCTTTCATGAATCGTAATTTTTAAAGATGGTATTTGAATTTCAAGAGGAAGTACTGCCTCTGTTCCAACTACCAATTGGTATGGGGTAGACTTTGTGGGAGTCTTATATGTGGTTCTATACGTCTAGAATACTTATGTGAGTTTATTATGTCAATCCCTTTTATTTTTAAGGGTTATTTTCTAAAACAATTTGGTCAGGGTCTTATTGAAAGACTCTGTCACGCATCGTTTCCCAAAATACATAAATACGGTACGTGACAAAACCAACCATGCTACCTATGGTTAGGAAAGATCCTCCTATAGTCACATTACGACTGTCAATCGGATATCAAGAACAGTAAATAAAATCTAACTAACACATGTCCATCTGCCACAATAGATAAAAGTCAAGAAATGTATATAGCGGAAACGAATAAAGATCCAATAATGAAATAATATCCTAATCACGTCCCTTATGGGATCACATCGATAAATTTAAACTACGGAAATAAAATAACTAAGCATTTCTAAACCTAATCATTAAGCTCCTCACTGCTCAGTTTTCTTGTTAAAATACTCTTGATCTTCCTGCGACAAGGTCAAAAGAACCAGACCATGCAAAATCCAGACGTCAGTGCGTCATAAATATCAATAACGATAATAATAATCAGAATAGAAAGCTATGATGAAACATGAGTATAAATAATTATCGCAGGTGTAAAACAGTGAGCTATAGGTATATCACGTGTATCCTAAAGTCTGTGCTTCTAGGTTATCTATTCTACAAGCCTTTGAAATCAATTAATGTAATTCTCATAGTAACTCAACAGTATATATCCCGTTCATAACCCTATGAGACCACGACACAATATATCCCGTTCATACCCCTATAAGACCACAATACAATAAACAATGGTTATTCCGTTCACGTCCGGAATCACGACAAACAATAATAATATCATATTGAGTTACATTTCGGTTACATTCTTGATTTCCCGTTTCCCTCAGGTTTTGTGTTCAAGTCAGGTATTAATAGAATGTCTACCTAATGCCAACACAGGAATAATCGTGTACTGGTCTTCTCTATCAAGACAACAAATCAGATCAATTAGGATAATAAGTCAAAATTGTTGGCATCGGTAAGTATTACGGGCAACAGGTATTAACATGATAACAAAAATAGTACAGTTTGGCAGATTACAAATATGTCAAGGATAACATAATCATATCATGTAAGAGACCAAGATAATATCATTAACAGGGATAACATATTCAATCCGATTAATAATTATAAAAGTGGTATTGATTAACCATGCACAAGAAAGTTCCGTTCAGAAATTCAACGTTACCATGATTTGTAAAATAACCTAAAAATAGAAAATGTCTTCTAAAAGGGATGTGTCATATACCAAAACAAAAACAATTCAATAAGGTTTTCATTTTTATAAGTTAAAGTATCTCAGATTGTTCCTACAAAAAGTTATGAACGTTCGAAATTGAAAGTTTGCTGTTGGAATTTCCCTAGACAACAGTTCAGAGGTAATTTCATTTACAGTTTACGTTATTTAAACAATTTATTTTGTAAGTGAATATTTCACAAAGTTATAGTATTCTGAGTTAGCTTCGTAACAAACTAAAGAACATGTGCTAATGATTTTTCTATGATTTATAGTGAATTTTATAATGCAAGGTGTACAGTAAATTTCAGATTTGTCGTATCTGCTTGGCGACGATGTTTCATGTGTAAACTATAATATTTTCAAACTATATTTTGCATAACGTTATAAAATGAAGATTATAAACTAATTAATTATATACGAATTATATAGATATAAACGGTATAATGATAATAATAAGAAATATTACGACGATATTGTTAGTTATATGTATGCCCTAGAGGCCATTACTGTACATACGATGTATATTGTAGTGGATGCTGGGACGTATATAGGGAGGACTTTCTTGCTCGACATGATAGTATGCTATCTGGTTGTACTTTATCTTAACATGTACTCTGATTGTCTCTCTGTTACATGTTGGTAAAGCCCTTAGGATGTGTACTTGACTACCTGGACTATGATGCGGATCATACTAGTGGGAACATGGTAGTCCATAAGTACATCCTTCAAGGTCCCTAGTCGTGGGTGTATCGAGACGGGGCATCGATATACCAGTGTAGACTAGCGTATATGCATCTTGACCCATATGATGGGCGATGGATGATCCCATATCCATCGGTGTTTGACATCAAGGATGGTGTACGGGTGCTCAGTGGAGACTGGGTACACTGGACGGACTCGCCGAGAACTCCCAGATGGTATTATACCTTACGTCAGATGGCAGTTCTCTGGTGACACTGGTACAGCTTAGTCTGTTGACCCGAGATCGTCATAGAGTCTTGTGTGATTCCCACTGTGCTTTGATTTCCATCATACCACGTCCAAGAGGGCGTGCAAAAAGGTGGCTTTTGGATACAGTCCCGAATCACATGGAGGCAATGAGCGATAGGAGGGGATTCATCTCTCCCGGTATAGGGAGTTGATGTTGCGCTGTGTTCGATTGGCTATGACTGGAAATCCCTGGCCAGGGTTGCTGAGATTTACTGGTAAGTGTTATCAGTAGTTTCTCGAACTGTTATAGACCTCATATCGACACGACTTATCAAGCTATTGGAGTCTGACGTTTACCACCCCTAGGCGAGATATGCGACATATCAGACGACGAGACCGGACTGTACGGGAGTGTTACTGATTGGATTCGCAGGAGTACTAGCGGGCTTGCTTGTTGATCTTCTGATCGTTCAATACCCGGGTGGCCGTTACGTTTAGCACACCGCTTGCGGCTTGTGGGTGTTTGATATGATCATCACCTACTGCCGGCGTATTGACGAGTCTTTAGAGTCCTACACAGGGGTTTCCTGGCTCAAGCGAAACGGAGTAGGAGCACATATGTGATATGTGCGGGACCGAGATTAATACGATATGAGATACCGTATTCTATTCTCGCGATTCGTGACATTGATCGGTTGTATGCGATATAGCCGGGTTATCGGATCAAGTGTTGATTCGATAAGTTGTTACACATGATATTAGTCGGTTATAGCCGGATTATTAAATCAAGAGTTGATTTAATAATTTAATGCATAATTATATATTTGATATATTACATTGCATTAACTAGTATTAGCTCACTTATGCTTTATTTTCTCACTAGATTGTGCACATTGTTTATATGTGATATATGCAAGTGTACAAGTTTGTATCATGCTTGATGATACACACAAGTTGGATGTATGAGACTTAAACCAAATCAAGGTTAAATTAGGGTTTACTAATTTCCTAACAAATAACAAAAGAGGTGAGACTTTGGTCAAAGTTATCAAGCTTCATGAAGCTTGATAAACATTGACAAAGTCAACTCTTTTGTCATTCCTTAGGATATTAGTTAACCCAATCCTTAACCTAATGCCTTGGTTAATTCTCTACATGAGTTAAGCATGATGGCTTAACTCAACCATAGTGCCATAATTCATTAGATAAGTTTTCATTTGGATGGATTATTCTTTCTTCTTCTTCTTCATCTTCAAGCTCCATCCAAAAGCTTACTAGCTCCAATGGTGCCATGAGAAAAAGAGTGAGAAAATCAATTCTAAAGTGAGCCCACTTCCTACTTCTTCATCCTCTACCACTTGCCATGTAGTAGAGTGTGTTCTCTTCACAAAGTTCATGACCTAGTGAAGGAATAGCTTGAGTTAGTGTCTCCCCGACGTAGATCATCTTCGGGCTCGAAGTCATCGTAGCAAGCACGCTCGTTCTTCTCGTGGAGCTTCTCTAGAGTCCGGAGTTCATGATCGCAGTGATGGGGACGTCTACATAGAGCTAATGAAGTGAAGGACCGGATCTACAAAGGTTGTAATCCCTCTCACTTAGTGTTAAAGTTGTTAACATGCAAGTTTTCGCCTAAACCCTAGTTTAAAGATCCGGCTTCGGGTTGTTCGGCACGGCTAAAATTTTAACCGGGCATGGTTGATACCTCGTAGACCCTTGTGCGCGTGCCTAGCAACCCTACAGTGGTATCAGAGCCAAGCTAGAGTTTTAGGCGAAGTCTAGACGAAGTTTAAAGTCCGATCGAACCCGAAAAGCCCGATGTAAACCCTTCTCTGTACATTTTTTTGAAATGTGTTTTTTTATGAATTAAAAATGCTCAGAAAACCAAGCAGGAAAAACTAAGAATTACTGTGAAGTACGGTGCACTAAGTCCCTGAAATGACCGCGGAACCGCCGCCAAACCAAGCGGTTCCGCGGCCAAAATTTGGATTTAGTCCCTCATATTTCATATATTTATTCTTAGGTCCTTTCTTGTCAATTGTTTCTGGGATTTTTTTATTCCACTCAAGTGTTGAGTTTTCTAGGGTTGTATTGAGACTCGTTGATTCGATCGGATAATTTAACTTTGTTTAGTTTGTTCCGGATATTTTTAGAAACTGTTAAAAAGTTCGGACGGATATCAATAACTCACTTTTTCCCCAGTCGGAAATTTTTTCAAAAGTTGGATTTTTTCTCGAGTTTAAGAACGTTCTAAGTCATGCAAGTAACGGGATGGACCCTCTAGAAGACAACAAACCTTAACTCGATTATGTGACCGTCTTGAACTGCCTTTTGAACCTTAGGGTTTGGGGTAGTACGGCGTGCCACATGTGAGGCGTTGGCTTGACCCTTCTACGGCTGGACCATCGGTACTGAGGCATGTGATGGATATTTTTGAATTCCGCTCAAGTGTTGAGCTATTTAGGAAAACTTGGGTGTTTGATTATTCGATCGGAAAGTTTAACATTGTCTATTTATCTGGAATGTGATACAATATTTGGAATCCACAAAAAGTTATGAGATAACTAATTTGAATGTTATAAACCTAGCAGTTTAGTCTCAATTGATCGGTTGCCACGGGATTTTGATGTGATCAAAAGTCCGTCGCAATCATATAGCGTACGCGGATACTCGCCGGGTAAACTTAACAGACAGCCACGCCCCATAGCCCCGACCAAGTGACTGTAGGAGAACCCCGTCGCCAAAAGCATCCGTTCGGGTGCTCGCGGCAGCGGTGTTCCGCCTTACTGCACTTTGTCGACGGCATCCGGGGGTACGGCTGTCTACTAAAGTTTGCGACGAGCATTCGATCAGGATGTCGGGAATCTTGTTGAATTGCCCGACTTGATATTGAAAAGAGTTTTCGATAATGAGACTAAAATGCGGGGTTTATAATTGTTAGGCATACGATGTCTAAGGAATTCAGATGGTTAGGCATGCGATGTCTAAGGAGGTTGCGGATTCCAACTGTTGTAGTTTTACACTTTCTTTTCTGTGACCGTAAGCGTAGTATGTGGTGTATCGCCGGCTTCGTTGCTATACATCAACGACAATCGGGATACGCATACTTGCTTATGTTGATGATATGAGATATTATGTGTTGCTGTGATATGTTATATTGGATCGTCGCGTTTTGAATAGCCGGGGGTTTTATGTGAGATGAGAGTTTTTCTTTTTCATTCATGTAAAATTCATTTGTATGTAATATTCTTTTATTGGGGCACTTCCGGGCTGAGGATGATATCACCATTGTATATTATTTACTTTTCCGCATTAGGTAGACCCAAGGCGGGGAGCACAAGTAACCAGGTTCTAGGGTCCAGTGGGAAACCATCTCGAGGAGTCGAGACCGGGTCTCCTAACCCTAGAATTGGCAGTGTTGCTTGCCGCTCTCGTAGGGGTCTAGGGATGTGGGTTTGGCTATTCATCGCGACCTTGGAATCCGTGTTTTATACTGGCTCGTATTGAAAACACGGACATCCTAGTATATCCATTATTTCATATGTTTCTTCTGCTGCGATATCTGTGATGTGATCATTTGATATGTTGTGATAGATACAGTATACAGTATATATGATATATTATATAGATGTTACTTATGTTTTACACCCGCGCTAGCCCTGTCCCACTCTACCGTTAGTTACCTAACCTAACGGTGCACGAGGGGACATCGAGGCGAATGCGGATGGCATAAGTGTACGACGTATTTATCTGTGATGTTTAGGTGACTTAATTGATGGGACTTCATTAATGAGATTAATGAAATAAAAGAAACCTAAAGATGTTGTGGAATCGAATTTTCAAAAACAGGTAGCTACGGTTCTTGCTTTGCATCGCGGTGTTCCTTGTAGAACATCCTGCACCTTATTCGATAAGGAAAGGGCCGAGATCCCTTCACCGGGAGTGACCCCTTTAGCAATAACTGGCAGATGCTACAACACTCGGTTTGTCTTTTGATTGCTTTTGGAGTTTTGCTTTGCATAGTGATATTTATGAAATATCCTGCACCTTATTCGATGAGGAAAGGGCCGACGACCCCTTCACCGGGAGTGACCCCTTTAGCAAAACTAGAAAAGTCTCAAAAACACCCCATTTTAAAATCATTTGATTCTACAACGATATCAAGTTCATTACGCAATAGGTTTTCAGAAAAACCTGTCGTAGCCCTCCGTCATTTCAGATAAGGACTGTTTAGTATTCTTGCTGCGTTTGTTGGCCTTTGTCAAGGTGTAGTGTGCGGTAGCTGAATAGTACTTATCTGCTTATGCATATGATGCAGATTGGATTAGGGTAGTCGTGTGACCTTGTTGGCCTTTATCAAGGGCCGTGCGGGTGGGTTTAATTCAATCAAGAAATGACGGGTTGAACTTGACCAGCAGTCTATGATTTGTTGGCCTTTGTCAAGGTCATAGGACGCTAGGGGCAAAATATTATCGGGAATTTCAAGTGTTGAAATTTGCAATGAGATTGCATACCTTCTATGAGATAGTTGGATCCCGATACTCGCTGCGAGTAAGAGTTACTCCTGGGAGAGTTTTACACATTACAATTAATCGATCAAGTAGGTGTCCTAGAAAGGTGTTAACGGGGTTACGCCTCTGGGAAAACGAGGTTTACTTTAATTAGGTCCGTGCGAAAGAACGGGGAACCTCCCTCAAAGTACCGACACTGGCCTGGCTGAAAAATTGGCGAACTTGTAGCGTGTAATTAATCCCGGCTAGTCTTTCCTTTTAGAGTTTGAAGGAAGATTTGATTAAAACAATGGGAGACATCCTGATTAGACATATTAGATAACCAATCTAATCTTACAAGAGCATACGCTGAGTGTTTTCTTCTCTCTCTCCAGGTAGCGACCATATCACACCTTAATCAAGATAAGAAAACGGATGAATTGACCGAACCTGCTTGTTATACTGTGCTGGGGAACGTTGGTCCCGCTCCAACTTATAATTGTTATAAGACAGAGCAGGAAATTGGGGAATACCAGATTTCCCGTGCCGCCCAAACGAAGAAGTGCATGCTGATGCATCTTCTTCGGGTGTGTTCATTACAGAGAACTGTTTCTCAGTATCCTTTACGTCCTGGGTATGTGATACCGGATCAGGATCCCGCATATGTAATCTGTTACATGGGCTACAGAAAGATAGAGAACTGAGAACGGGTGATAAGTTTCATGAGACAGAAAACGGTGCAAGTGTTGCAGCCAAGTCTGTTGGTCACTATCACCCTGTATTACCAGAATACATTGATTCTGAACAAATGTTATTAGATACCGAACCTGATATACAACATCATATCAGTCTCTTTATTAGTAAAGAAAGGATATAATTTTGTATTGTTGGATAATATTTTGAACATTTCCTATATCAAGAGTTGATCGGTTCAGGCACGTTATCTAAAAGCATTGACGTTCTAAATCAAACTACAGTTCTTAGTATACAGAACACACACGAGAGGAAGAGTTCAGAAATGAACGGATCCTTCTTGAGGCATTGTAGACTAGGTCATATCAATGCGACCCGACTAGCAAAGTTACATTTAGATGCATATTTAAATTTGTTTGAATTTACATCTTATGAAACTTGCCGGTCATATCACAGAGATAAGATGACCACAGCTCCGTTTATTGGAAACAGAGAAAGAGTTAGTGAACTCTTGGGATTGATACATGCTGATGTATGA
This sequence comes from Agapanthus africanus, assembly GCA_030015575.1. Taxonomy (NCBI): domain Eukaryota; kingdom Viridiplantae; phylum Streptophyta; class Magnoliopsida; order Asparagales; family Amaryllidaceae; genus Agapanthus; species Agapanthus africanus. The sequence goes on along the minus strand of CM057338.1, from coordinate 268,354,997 downwards.
AAGTCCTCTGTCTACACATGCCAAGACCGGTTCTTTGTACTTCATTACATTCTCTGATGATCTCTCAAGATTCAGACATATGTTCCTGTTGAAACACAAGTCCGAACCTTTTGAGATATTCACAGAATGCAAGTTAGAAGTAGAGAACCAAAATACGGGTAAAAGTATTATGTCCTTTGATGTGATCAAGGAGGAGAATACTTGAGCACGGAATTCCTGGACTATTCTAAAGGAGAATGAGATTCTCTCTCAGCATTACTCCTCCGTATACACCACAGCATGTCGGTGTATCGGGGCGGAGCAATAGCACCCTATGTGATATGGTGTGCTCTATGATGAGTACTGCCGAGTTTCCTATTTCCTTTTGGGTGTTATGCGCTTGAGAAGCTGCATACCTATTGAATAGGGTTCAAATCAAATCAGTTGCCTATCACTTCATATGTGATATGGAATGGGAAGAGCCTATATCTTAAGTATGTTATGATTTGGGGTTGTCCGGCCTATGTCTTAAAGCAAAATCCGGACAAGCTCGAGGCAAGGTCTGTTATGTAGAACTGGAAAAGTTCCAGCTATACAAACTACAGCTGATGATTTGGTAGAACCAAAGGATTCAATAGTTTCCAACGATCCTCAGCTTCTCCGCCGATCTAGTAGGGTTCCTCACCCACCTGAGAGATACTTCGGTTTCTCTATGACAGTGGGAGCAAGGATTACATCATGAGATGATGACCCAACTAGTTTCGAGCTGGCCATCAGGAGTGGGACTCTGTAAGAATGGCTGGATGCTTAGTGATCTGAGATGGAATCCTTATACACCAACAAAGTATGGGCTTTGGTTGCTTTATCTGAAGGGTTAAATCCCCATCAGGAGCGAGTATATCTTGAGAAGATTACTTGGTGTACATGGAAAAGTTGAGACTTTCATAGCTATGCTTAAGTCCATCCAGATCCTACTTGACACGGCTACATACCATGACTACGATATCTGGTGGTTGGGTGTCATGACTGCTTTTCTAAATGATGTTTTAGAAGAGAGCGTCTATAAGTACACAGCCAGAGGGCTTCGTAGAAAGCGGGAGCAGCGGAAATGTGTGCAAGATGTTTTATGTGATAAAGCAGGCATCGCGGAGTTGGAACGTCTGTTTTGATGTGGTAGCCAAAGAGTTTGACTTCATCAAAATGGTAGATGAACCTTGTATATACAAAAAGGTAGTGGGAGTATGGTGATGATCCTCATAGAGTACGTGGATGACATACTCTTGATAGGGAAGGAGTTTCCTATGCTACGCTCGGTCAATCTCCGCTTATCACAAGGATTCTCCAGATAGGATCAAAGTGATACCTCCTAAATTCTGGGTTTTGGATCTATGAGATAGATCTAATTGGATGTTAGGATACTCACTAGTTGTAGTGAGATGGTATCAATCGATCCTGGGGAGAATCACTGGAAAGGTTCCATGGTGATAAGGACGACTGAATGTCAGTCGCAGGCATTGTCTTTACCCTCATTGGAGGGACGGTATGTTGGAAGAGTTCTAAGCTAGATACTGTGACATACTAGACGATTAAAGGCAAGATATATCGTTACCAAAGATGCTACCAAAGAGGCAGTCTGGATATATATATATATATTTATATATATATATATAAGTTCATGAGATGAACTTCGTTCCTACCATTGTGTGACAATGGAGTTGTGGCTTTGGCTAAGGAACTACCGTCCCATCAGAAATCTAGATATAATTCTTAGGCAGTATCACCTGATCACGGAGATGGTTGATCTCCAGGGAGATCGAGGTAAGGAGAGTAGACACAGATGACAACAGCGCGGATCCACTCACAAAGGCCTTTTCCCCAGTTGAGACTTTTATGGGATGGTTGAGTATGAGATACTTCAACCACAGCTAATTGTTGGGTATGTGATACCACAACAGATGTCCCTAGTGCAAGTGGGAGATTGTTAGTTATATGTATACCTTAGAGGCCATTACTGTACATACGATGTATATTGTAGTGGATGCTGGGACGTATATAGGGAGGACTTTCTTGCTCGACATGATAGTATGCTATCTGGTTGTACTTTATCTTAACATGTACTCTGATTGTCTCTCTGTTACATGTTGGTAAAGCCCTTAGGATGTGTACTTGACTACCTGGACTATGATGCGGATCATACTAGTGGGAACATGGTAGTCCATAAGTACATCCTTCAAGATCCCTAGTCGTGGGTGTATCGAGACGGGGCATCGATATACCAGTGTAGACTAGCGTATATGCATCTTGACCCATATGATGGGTATTCATAACAGAATATTGCATTTTATACCGCCCATTCTTATGCTCGTGTGTTTATAGGTAGGTGCTTTTAATCAGTGTTTGCTACATATTTACAGGATACTGGTTCTCAGCTCTAGACAGTGAAATTCATAGAAAAGTACATCAAATTCCGGATTACTGCCAACAACAGATAAAACACGGGTCTCCGCTCTCTATCCGTATGTTGCCACACACCAGTTTAAGGGACAAAATGGCAAATCGATGTCATTTTCGTGCACAAAGCTCAATGTCAACACAAGATCCAACATATCTACGCGGAGCTCGAGGAAATCTTGGCAAAAGATCCACATCACATCACCTTTTGATCTACTGAAATTCTTGAAGAAATGGGAAGAGTTTCTGAGAAAAAGTCACATACCACACTGAAAAGTACTAAAAACTAGGGAAAACCACCAAATTTCATGGCCTAACTCCACTAAACGGCCGCGGTTCCGCGGCATAAGCATGCTTAGGCCGCGGAACCGCGGCCATTTAGTCTCCTCTCGTTGTCGTTTTTCAGGGGCATGTTGGTCTTTTCTTGTAGGGGCAGATTCTTGCCCTAGGTTTCCAGTTCCCCTCCTATAAATACCCCAGAACTGAGCCAAACCAAAGGGTGAATTTCTTTAGCCTCTTTTAGTGTAGTTTTGTTCTTCTTCTTCTTCTTCTTCTTCATCTTTCCTCCATGAAAATGTAGTGAAAGTATTGAGTGGATGTTAAATGAAGATGAGAGTTTTTGTATCATTCTTGTTTGTTTAGCTTCCCCTTGAGATTCTTGCTTTCTCTTGATCTTTCAACCTCTTCATTGAGCTTGAAAGTTTAAGGGTTTGTTATTGATCTCAAGGGTTGTATCTTCTTATGGAATTAGTGCTTCATTTCACATGAGTTCTTTACCCTTCTCTTGATCTTGCAACCTCTTGATTGAGCTTGCAAGTTTAAGGGTTGGCTATTGATCCCATGCTTGTCTTGAGTTCTAGTTTCTAGTTCTTTTTATTGCTTATTTCTTTCTTCCTTTTTATTACCTTGCTTTTCTTTCTTGCACTTTAAATTCCATGCCCTTACTTACTTGTAATCTTTTCTTTTCTTTATTCTTTTTGTTCTCTCTTTTTGGTTCTTTTTGTGAATGATTGTAATTATCGTTGTTAAGAATAAATACGGTATTGTAAGTTAATATTTCTTTGCTCATTTTCTTTTCCCGTTATTTTCCATTGAACTCTGCCCAAACGTTACGCAAGCGCTCCGTTAGGCACCCTACCCTACCAAGGTAACGGTGATTCCTAACCGCGACCGGTTGTGTTCGGTTTGGCCGGAGGCGAAAGCAAGAGACAAGAACGGAAGGACAAGGGTAAATAAGCCGGATTCCACGAATACCGTGCTTAAATCCCCTAATCCACGTTGTTGCCCATTGCTCTAGCTTCAATTGGTCAAGACTCGGCTCAAAGATTTTGAGTACGGATTTCGTTAGCTTACAATTTCGTATCTTTTTCTTAACAACTTCATACTTGCATATAAAACACATAGGTTAGTTTGAACAAACACATACAAATTCTTTATTGACTCGTCTAAAACTCGAACGGACATACAACCATCTCCCTGTGGATCGACCCGTGCTCAACCGGCTAGCTGTATAGCAACACCGTCCTGATCGCGGTTATACTTTAGAACTTTGAACATCCGACACGCCAAAAGCGTGCGATCAAATGGCGCCGTTGCCGGGGAGACGGTAGCGTATTTTCTTTCTTGTTATTCGGGTTAACATTCTTTTTGTATATATTTATAAAAAAAAAAAACTTTTTGTTATTTTTGATCATTTTTGTGAGCAAGTCTGCAGATTTTTGCGGATTTGCAAACGGCGATTGTGGGGAGCAAAGTGTACGTTCAAGGCTAAGGTGATTGCAAAGTACAGTGCCAAATATCCGGATAGTTTGACCTGCGCAAGCGAACTTTTCAAGCTTACAGGATTTAATTCAACGGGGTTTCCTAACCCAAAAATTAACGGTACGTATTTTACTAACACCTTCTTCTCAAATCCGACGCATCCAATATACTATTCTTTGTAGGATTCTTTGCAAGTTCGCTAGCAAACGCTAAAAAAATTGACTAACCAGTATTTGTTGCAGTGCCGTGCTTAAACTAAAAAACGATTGTTTAATTCTTTATAGAATTTTTATTGAATTGCGCATTGCATACATTAATACGGACTTAAGGGCAAGCGAACCCCACAACATACGGTAAAGGATTTCATCACCTTTTCCGTGGCCCACAAATTACGAACTTGAGCATAACGTTTACCCGCACAAAATTTAAAAGAAACTAGACTTTAAGCCTTAAGGACTTCGCGCTCACTAGGAGAAGTCAACTGTGTTTAGAATCTCGCTTAACGGTATATTGTTTACGGGGTGTCTAGGAAAGTGTTAACGGCGAAACCGCCAAAAGAGAAAGGGTTATTTAATTAAGGAACTTCGCGAAAGCGTTGGAAAACCTCCCCTTATCTCTGCACTTACCTGGCCTCGTGATCAGTGTATCTTGAGCCCGTTTCTCGACACAGTTTTACTTCGACAATCAAGTTCTGGAGCAGGTCTAGTTGACCTAGGTGAACCCTAGAACGATTAGGTGTGTGGTATTTTTGTGTCGTGATTGTTTTTGTCCATATTCTTTTTTGTGTGTATATTTCATTCTTTTGTTAATATCTATAAAAAAAATCACATTCTTTTTCCCCTCCTTTTCTTTTCCTTTCTTTCTTTCTCTCTTCATATCATGGGTACTCCACCTCGCAAAACTCTTGCCGAACTTTGGTACCCACAACCAAACATTACTTCTTACGGTTCTTGCTTTGGCCGAACTTCGAACGATCCATCCATGCCAAAAATTTCATTGAGAGATCGGATAGACGCGTCTAGGACAAACAATTTGACTCCGCAATCCACTTCGTATCAACCATTTCAAACATTCACCCCTTCTTACGTTGATACCCCTTTTTCGAGTCATGTTGCAACTCCAAGACCTATGTCTATTGCAGAACGTATTGAACAATCTCGTAGCCGATCTTTCACTCCTGTCACCACTACAAATTCTTGGGATCAACAAATTCATTCACCTTCTTATCCAAATGTTGATTCTACCCCTTTCCAACCATTCAATTCCTACCAGTCCTACCCAACTTTTGCACCTTCCCTAGACATTGCTTCTGAACCGCCATTTGGGAGTTTTCAGTATCCAAACAACTTTGAATCTTTTACTGAAACCCCTTTACAACCCATGTCTAGTTTGGAACAGTCATTGGAAGACTTTAGGGTAGCGTCGTACCAACAGATGATGGATTTGAATGCGTCCATGGCCGCCCTCATACAACCTAGTGTCCCGGTAGCTAGTTTTCAACTAGCTCCAAATTTTTCAATGTATGAAGAAGCGGTAAGACAGGCTGTGAATTTGAGTGGTGAGAGTGAGCTGTACCCCCTTCCGAATCAAGCCTACCCGTTTCAACTTGAATCCCACAACTCCAGTTTTGAATGTCTATCTAGTGTTCCCAACGATTCACCAATTGAAGATAGAATGATTAATGAGTTGTGCGACTTTGTAGTGTTTGATTGTGAAGGGACCTTGCCAAGTGAAACCACACCCAATCCTTTTGACCTCTACACCTCCACTCTAGAACCTGAATTGATTGATATCCATGCTTTTGTTGAGGTGTCTGAGAATATAGATTTTCACTTGATTGAGGATATTGACGCTGGGAATATTTTGGATGATGAACCCGCAGATTTGGCTGAGTTTTCCTCTCCAATTCATCATCCCGAGTCATTAACTGTTTTTCCCGAACCCCATATGCGTCTGGATATTGATGAAATATGCATGGATGAGCTTAACTTTGAGGAGAATTTTGAGGATATTTTTGAGGATGAAACAGTTCTAAATGATGAGTCGGATTTTCCAATTCATCCTGTCCCTTTCATTGACTGTGTACACCCTCCCGAACCCTTAACAGATACCCTTCCTCGATCACTTCCTTCCATCCTTTCCATCGTTCCGACCTTGCAAGAACCCATCTCACTTTCATTTCATATGTCTGGTTTACCAAGTTCGGCGTACCCATGGTTTCTTACGAATCTTGAGGGATTTGACCCCATTACTCGACGGGTTAATAGATTAGCACAATCGCTTTTTACACATCGGTCATCACAAATTGTGCTAATTTATTCACTCCATTTTCACCCTCAAGTTCGTACTCCATTTCTTGTTTCCTTCCGCCATTCTTCTTCGCATATACCGAGACCGTATCCCGCTTCTATCTCCATACGGTCTCGCGTATTCTCCATTTCTTACCTCTCCGCGTTCTTTCACCAACCAGCACATTATAGAGATAAAATCTTTGAATGGTTGGTGCTCTCTTTTGGCCTGTGTAAGGCCTGGTATAGTTTGAAACTGTTCTCTTTCCCCCCTAATCCTGAACTTCAACGCTTAACAGTGGAAACACTGTTTTACTTAAGTTTTGGGGGGGGACCCTTTTGTATATATGTTTTTGTTTTTGTTTTGTATATAAATTGTTTTTAGGGAGAGCGCCGACAATTTTGACCCTCTTGGTATAGCCTGACAGTGAGGGCACTGTCAAGTTTAAGTTTGGGGGTGTGCTCGGTAAGCTTTCTTCCTTCGCATTCATTTGTATATTTTTCATTTACATACCTTATTAAAAATCCCACAAAAATCGAAATTTTTCCAAAAAATATAAAAACTTTGTCGTCAAGTTAGCTAATAGGGTAACTTAGATTTTTATTCTGAAAGTTTAGTTGATATGTCAGAAATAACTAAATTCTAGACTTAGGAATTGAAAATCCTTAAAATAACCCTCATTCTGTCTAACTTTGGTAAGTATACGTCCTTATAGTTTTTTGAGTTCAGTTCTTGAGTTAAGTCAGGATGAAGGGAAAGTATTGAAGCTTTACTGAAGGATAAGTCTGAAAAATAGTTTCTTTTCTCGAGTTCAAATTTAGAAAGTATATACCCTACAAACTGCACTTACATGCACCTTGAAACTTGGGATAGTAGAGGATACCTAGAAATACTCTTGCCTGAAAGCCTAGTATGAAAGAAAAAACGGTATTTAAAGCTAAACACCAAAAGAGCATGTTGAAAAATATATCCGGTCTTGAAAAAGAAAAAGAAAAATAAAAAGAAAAAATAGAATAAAGTCAAGACCTGGAAACTGCTATTTACGCTTTAAAGTTCACACATTCAGTAATCGGTCATTAGTGCGTCAAGAAGCATTAATAGTCGCATGAAAGGTGTGTGAGCAAATCCGTCCATCCTTAATGAAAAGAAGTAGTATTAGGTATTAGGGCAAGGGTATTATAGCTTGAATTGAATTCTTGAGTGTAGGGGTGCAAATATACACACACGTAGGGGTATACAATCGATGTTTGGATAAAAGATAGAAATAAAGAATAAGACTTGTGTTTTCTGTAAAGTTGATAAAAATCCCTGATTTGAGGCCGCACTTTAGAAGGAAAACTCAGGAGAACCAAGGTTAAATAGATAGGAGGTGTGAAAAATAAGGGTTGGATATTTCTAAATTAGGATGATAGAGTTTCTAACGTAAATACTAAACTGTAGGAGTAGAGTCGATGTTAACTTATGACATTAGTTTGACGGAATTTTGTGGGTGTAATCCGCTGAAAACCCTCAGGAGACAACACTCCTCCTACTAGGGACACCTAGAGGTTTAACGGCTTGTTGCACGTGCTCAGTGCAATCGCGTTCCCTGCGAAAGTGCGGTTAGGATTTTATTTTGTGAATAATTGGTTTTGCTCGGGACGAGCAAAAGTTAAGTTTGGGGGTATTTGTTCATAACAGAATATTGCATTTTATACCGCCCATTCTTATGCTCGTGTGTTTATAGGTAGGTGCTTTTAATCAGTGTTTGCTACATATTTACAGGATACTGGTTCTCAGCTCTAGACAGTGAAATTCATAGAAAAGTACGTCAAATTCCGGATTACTGCCAACAACAGATAAAACACGGGTCTCCGCTCTCTATCCGTATATTGCCACACACCAGTTTAAGGGACAAAATGGCAAATCGATGTCATTTTCGTGCACAAAGCTCAATGTCAACACAAGATCCAACATATCTACGCGGAGCTCGAGGAAATCTTGGCAAAAGATCCACATCACATCACCTTTTGATCTACTGAAATTCTGGAAGAAATGGGAAGAGTTTCTGAGAAAAAGTCACATACCACACTGAAAAGTTCTAAAAACTACGGAAAACCACCAAATTTCATGGCCTAACTCCACTAAACGGCCGCAGTTCCGCGGCATAAGCACGCTTAGGCCGCGGAACCGCAGCCATTTAGTCTCCTCTCGTTGTCGTTTTTCAGGGGCATGTTGGTCTTTTCTTGTAGGGGCAGATTCTTGCCCTAGGTTTCCAGTTCCCCTCCTATAAATACCCCAGAACTGAGCCAAACCAAAGGGTGAATTTCTTTAGCCTCTTTTAGTGTAGTTTTGTTCTTCTTCTTCTTCTTCTTCATCTTTCCTCCATGAAAATGTAGTGAGAGCATTGAGTGGATGTTAAATGAAGATGAGAGTTTTTGTATCATTCTTGTTTGTTTAGCTTCCCCTTGAGATTCTTGCTTTCTCTTGATCTTTCAACCTCTTCATTGAGCTTGAAAGTTTAAGGGTTTGTTATTGATCTCAAGGGTTGTATCTTCTTATGGAATTAGTGCTTCATTTCACATGAGTTCTTTACCCTTCTCTTGATCTTGCAAGCTCTTGATTGAGCTTGCAAGTTTAAGGGTTGGCTATTGATCCCATGCTTGTCTTGAGTTCTAGTTTCTAGTTCTTTTTATTGCTTATTTCTTTCTTGCTTTTTATTACCTTGCTTTTCTTTCTTGCACTTTAAATTCCATGCCCTTACTTACTTGTAATCTTTTCTTTTCTTTATTCTTTTTGTTCTCTCTTTTTGGTTCTTTTTGTGAATGATTGTAATTATCGTTGTTAAGAATAAATACGGTATTGTAAGTTAATGTTTCTTTGCTCATTTTCTTTTCCCGTTATTTTCCATTGAACTCCGCCCAAACGTTACGCAAGCGCTCCGTTAGGCACCCTACCCTACCAAGGTAACGGTGATTCCTAACCGCGACCGGTTGTGTTCGGTTTGGCCGGAGGCGAAAGCAAGAGACAAGAACGGAAGGACAAGGGTAAATAAGCCGGATTCCACGAATACCGTGCTTAAATGCCCTAATCCACGTTGTTACCGATTGGTCTAGCTTCAATTGGTCAAGACTTGGCTCAAAGGTTTTGAGTACGGATTTCGTTAGCTTACAAATTCGTATCTTTTTCTTAACAACTTCATACTTGCATATAAAACACATAGGTTAGTTTGAACAAACACATACAAATTCTTTATTGACTCGTCTAAAACTCGAACGGACATACAACCATCTCCCTGTGGATCGACCCGTGCTCAACCGGCTAGCTGCATAGCGACACCGTCCTGATCGCGGTTATACTTTAGAACTTTGAACATCCGACACGCCAAAAGCGTACGATCAAATGGCGCCGTTGCCGGGGAGACGGTAGCGTATTTTCTTTCTTGTTATTCGGGTTATCATTCTTTTTGTATATATTTATAAAAAAAAAAAACTTTTTGTTATTTTTGATCATTTTTGTGAGCAAGTATGCAGATTTTTGCGGATTTGCAAACGGCGATTGTGGGGAGCAAAGTGTACGTTCAAGGCTAAGGTGATTGCAAAGTACAGTGCCAAAGATCCGGGTAGTTTGACCCGCGCAAGCGAACTTTTCAAGCATACAGGATTTAATTCAACGGGGGTTTCCTAACCCAAAAATTAACGGTACGTATTTTACTAACACCTTCTTCTCAAATCCGACGCATCCAATATACTATTCTTTGCAGGATTCTTTGCAAGTTCGCTAGCAAATGCTAAAAAATTTGACTAACCCGTATTTGTTGCTGTGCCGTGCTTAAACTAAAAAACGATTGTTTAATTCTTTATAGAATTTTTATTGAATTGCGCATTGCATACATTAATACGGACTTAAGGGCAAGCGAACCCCACAACATACGGTAAAGGATTTCATCACCTTTTCCGTGGCCCACAAATCACGAACTTGAGCATAACGTTTACCCGCACAAAATTTAAAAGAAACTAGACTTTAAGCCTTAAGGACTTCGCGCTCACTAGGAGAAGTCAACTGTGTTTAGAACCTCGCTTAACGGTATATTGTTTACGGGGTGTCTAGGAAAGTGTTAACGGCGAAACCGCCAAAAGAGAAAGGGTTATTTAATTAAGGAACTTCGCGAAAGCGTTGGAAAACCTTCCCTTATCTTTGCACTTACCTGGCCTCGTGATCAGTGTATCTTGAGCCCGTTTCTCGACATAGTTTTACTTCGACAATCAAGTTCTGGAGTAGGTCTAGTTGACCTAGGTGAACTCTAGAACGATTAGGTGTGTGGTATTTTTGTGTCGTGATTGTTTTTGTCCATATTCTTTTTTGTGTGTATATTTCATTCTTTTGTTAATATCTATAAAAAAAAATCACATTCTTTTTCCCCTCCTTTTCTCTTCCTTTCTTTCTTTCTCTCTTCATATCATGGGTACTCCACCTCGCAAAACTCTTGCCGAACTTTGGTACCCACAACCAAACATTACTTCTTACGGTTCTTGCTTTGGCCGAACTTCGAACGATCCATCCATGCCAAAAATTTCATTGAGAGATCGGATAGACGCTTCTAGGACAAACAATTTGACTCCGCAATCCACTTCGTATCAACCATTTCAAATATTCACCCCTTACGTTGATACCCCTTTTTCGAGTCATGTTGCAACTCCAAGACCTATGTCTATTGCAGAACGTATTGAACAATCTCGTAGCCGATCTTTCACTCCTGTCACCACTACAAATTCTTGGGATCAACAAATTCATTCACCTTCTTATCCAAATGTTGATTCTACCCCTGTCCAACCATTCAATTCCTACCAGTCCTACCCAACTTTTGCACCTTCCCTAGACGGTGATTCCTAACCGCGACCGGTTGTGTTCGGTTTGGCCGGAGGCGAAAGCAAGAGACAAGAACGGAAGGACAAGGGTAAATAAGCCGGATTCCACGAATACCGTTCTTAAATTCCCTAATCCACGTTGTTGCCGATTGCTCTAGCTTCAATTGGTCAAGACTCGGCTCAAAGGTTTTGAGTACGGATTTCGTTAGCTTACAATTTCGTATCTTTTTCTTAACAACTTCATACTTGCATATAAAACACATAGGTTAGTTTGAACAAACACATACAAATTCTTTATTGACTCGTCTAAAACTCGAACGGACATACAACCATCTCCCTGTGGATCGACCCGTGCTCAACCGGCTAGCTGCATAGCGACACCGTCCTGATCGCGGTTATACTTTAGAACTTTGAACATCCGACACGCCAAAAGCGTGCGATCAAATGGCGCCGTTGCCGGGGAGACGGTAGCGTATTTTCTTTCTTGTTATTCGGGTTAACATTCTTTTTGTATATATTTATAAAAAAAAAAAACTTTTTGTTATTTTTGATCATTTTTGTGAGCAAGTCTGCAGATTTTTGCGGATTTGCAAACGGCGATTGTGGGGAGCAAAGTGTACGTTCAAGGCTAAGGTGATTGCAAAGTACAGTGCCAAATATCCGGGTAGTTTGACCCGCGCAAGCGAACTTTTCAAGCTTACAGGATTTAATTCAACGGGGTTTCCTAACCCAAAAATTAACGGTACGTATTTTACTAACACCTTCTTCTCAAATCCGACGCATCCAATATACTATTCTTTGTAGGATTCTTTGCAAGTTCGCTAGCAAACGCTAAAAAAATTGACTAACCAGTATTTGTTGCAGTGCCGTGCTTAAACTAAAAAACGATTGTTTAATTCTTTATAGAATTTTTATTGAATTGCGCATTGCATACATTAATACGGACTTAAGGGCAAGCGAACCCCACAACATACGGTAAAGGATTTCATCACCTTTTCCGTGGCCCACAAATCACGAACTTGAGCATAACGTTTACCCGCACAAAATTTAAAAGAAACTAGACTTTAAGCCTTAAGGACTTCGCGCTCACTAGGAGAAGTCAACTGTGTTTAGAACCTCGCTTAACGGTATATTGTTTACGGGGTGTCTAGGAAAGTGTTAACGGCGAAACCGCCAAAAGAGAAAGGGTTATTTAATTAAGGAACTTCGCGAAAGCGTTGGAAAACCTCTCCTTATCTCTGCACTTACCTGGCCTCGTGATCAGTGTATCTTGAGCCCGTTTCTCGACACAGTTTTACTTCGACAATCAAGTTCTGGAGCAGGTCTAGTTGACCTAGGTGAACCCTAGAACGATTAGGTGTGTGGTATTTTTGTGTCGTGATTGTTTTTGTCCATATTCTTTTTTGTGTGTATATTTCATTCTTTTGTTAATATCTATAAAAAAAATCACATTCTTTTTCCCCTCCTTTTCTCTTCCTTCCTTTCTTTCTCTCTTCATATCATGGGTACTCCACCTCGCAAAACTCTTGCCGAACTTTGGTACCCACAACCAAACATTACTTCTTACGGTTCTTGCTTTGGCCGAACTTCGAACGATCCATCCATGCCAAAAATTTCATTGAGAGATCGGATAGACGCGTCTAGGACAAACAATTTGACTCCGCAATCCACTTCGTATCAACCATTTCAAACATTCACCCCTTCTTACGTTGATACCCCTTTTTCGAGTCATGTTGCAACTCCAAGACCTATGTCTATTGCAGAACGTATTGAACAATCTCGTAGCCGATCTTTCACTCCTGTCACCACTACAAATTCTTGGGATCAACAAATTCATTCACCTTCTTATCCAAATGTTGATTCTACCCCTGTCCAACCATTCAATTCCTACTAGTCCAACCCAACTTTTGCACCTTCCCTAGACGGTGATTCCTAACCGCGACCGGTTGTGTTCGGTTTGGCCGGAGGCGAAAGCAAGAGACAAGAACGGAAGGACAAGGGTAAATAAGCCGGATTCCACGAATACCGTGCTTAAATCCCCTAATCCACGTTGTTGCCGATTGCTCTAGCTTCAATTGGTCAAGACTCGGCTCAAAGGTTTTGAGTACGGATTTCGTTAGCTTACAATTTCGTATCTTTTTCTTAACAACTTCATACTTGCATATAAAACACATAGGTTAGTTTGAACAAACACATACAAATTCTTTATTGACTCGTCTAAAACTCGAACGGACATACAACCATCTCCCTGTGGATCGACCCGTGCTCAACCGGCTAGCTGCATAGCGACACCGTCCTGATCGCGGTTATACTTTAGAACTTTGAACATCCGACACGCCAAAAGCTTGCGATCAATGGGCGATGGATGATCCCATATCCATCGGTGTTTGAAATCAAGGATGGTGTAGGGTGCTCAGTGGAGACTGGGTACACTGGACGGACTCGCCGAGAACTCCCAGATGGTATTATACCTTACGTCAGATGGCAGTTCTCTGGTGACACTGGTACAGCTTAGTCTGTTGACCCGAGATCGTCATAGAGTCTTGTGTGATTCCCACTGTGCTTTGATTTCCATCATACCACGTCCAAGAGGGCGTGCAAAAAGGTGGCTTTTGGGTACAGTCCCGAATCACATGGAGGCAATGAGCGATAGGAGGGGATTCGTCTCTCCCGGTATAGGGAGTTGATGTTGCGCTGTGTTCGATTGGCTATGACTGGAAATCCCTGGCCAGGATTGCTGAGATTTACTGGTAAGTGTTATCAGTAGTTTCTCGAACTATTATAGACCTCATATCGACACGACTTATCAAGCTATTGGGGTCTGACGTTTACCACCCCTAGGCGAGATATGCGACATATCAGACGACGAGACCGGACTGTACGGGAGTGTTACTGATTGGATTCGCAGGAGTACTAGCGGGCTTGCTTGTTGATCTTCTGATCGCTCAATACCCGGGTGGCCGTTACGTTTAGCACACCGCTTGTGGCTTGTGGGTGTTTGATATGATCATCACCTACTGCCGGCGTATTGACGAGTCTTTAGAGTCCTACACAGGGGTTTCCTGGCTCAAGCGAAACGGAGTAGGAGCACATATGTGATATGTGCGGGACCGAGATTAATACGATATGAGATACCGTATTCTATTCTCGCGATTCGTGACATTGATCGGTTGTATGCGATATAGCCGGGTTATCGGATCAAGTGTTGATTCGATAAGTTGTTACACATGATATTAGTCGGTTATAGCCGGATTATTAAATCAAGAGTTGATTTAATAATTTAATGCATAATTATATATTTGATATATTACATTGCATTAACTAGTATTAGCTCACTTATGCTTTATTTTCTCACTAGATTGTGCACATTGTTTATATGTGATATATGCAAGTGTACAAGTTTGTATCATGCTTGATGATACACACAAGTTGGATGTATGAGACTTAAACCAAATCAAGGTTAAATTAGGGTTTACTAATTTCCTAACAAATAACAAAAGAGGTGAGACTTTGGTCAAAGTTATCAAGCTTCATGAAGCTTGATAAACATTGACAAAGTCAACTCTTTTGTCATTCTTTAGGATATTAGTTAACCCAACCCTTAACCTAATGCCTTGGTTAATTCTCTACATGAGTTAAGCATGATGGCTTAACTCAACCATGGTGCCATAATTTATTGGATAAGTTTTCATTTGGATGGATTATTCTTTCTTCTTCTTCTTCATCTTCAAGCTCCATCCAAAAGCTTACTAGCTCTAATGGTGCCATGAGAAAAAGAGTGAGAAAATCAATTCTAAAGTGAGCCCACTTCCTACTTCTTCATCCTCTACCACTTGCCATGTAGTAGAGTATGTTCTCTTCACAAAGTTCATGACCTAGTGAAGGAATAGCTTGAGTTAGTGTCTCCCCGACGCAGATCATCTTCGGCCTCGAAGTCATCATAGCAAGCACGTTCGTTCTTCTCGTGGAGCTTCTCTAGAGTCCGGAGTTCATGATCGCAGCGATGGGGACGTCTACACAGAGCTAATGAAGTGAAGGACCGGATCTACAAATGTTGTAATCTCTCTCACTTAGTGTTAAAGTTGTTAACATGCAAGTTTTCGCCTAAACCCTAGTTTAAAGATCCGGCTTCGGGTTGTTCGGCACGGCTAAAATTTTAATCGGGCATGGTTGATGCCTCAAAGACCCTTGTGCGCGTGCCTAGCAACCCTACAGATATATATATTTATAGATATAATTATAGTATGTCACAAGTTGTAAACTTGCATACACTGTATATTATAAAACTGATTAATGTTAAATAACTATGGTATATAAATTATATAAATATAGTTGTATGATAATAATAATAATAATAATATTATTATTAATAATAATAGTACGACAACATATAAGTAAATTACGTAAAGTATAGTATGTAGCAAGTTGTAAATTTGTCTCGAAACAAACGCGATAAACGGAAGCAACATGACGCTGTACAAATCAACATCAAGTTTTGATGGCTCGGTCAAGATTCTAGGATGCGACTGGAGTTATGTTCATACCAGAATATTGCATTTAATACCTCCCATTCTTATGCTCGTTTGTTTGTAGGCAGGTGCTTTTAATCGGTGTTTGCTACATATCTACAGGCTACAGGTTCCTAGTCCAAAATAACGCAAATGATACAAAATCTCCACTGTTACGCCAAAATACAAAACATCTGTTGTCAACAGATAAAAGCCGGGTTCCGGTCATCCGTATCCGTCCAGTGCCGCGTACCAGTTCCAGAGACAAGACATATGACAGTGGTCATTCGTATCTCAGACAAGCACAGAGCACGAGAGGGACAGCACAAAACTCAATGGGTGCATGGAGCTCGAGGGAGATGAGGTCAAAAGAATTATTTTTGATGCCATTTTGGACTGTTGCAGATCTGAAGATATTGTGGAAGCATTTTGCAATTTGGAACATGCAGAACAACATAAGAGAGCAACACAAGAAACCCCACAAAAAAGATAGCTTAACTCCTCTAAATGACCGCGGATCCGCGGCCAATATGGCCATTATGTGGCGGATCCGCGGCCGAGTTGACTTAGTGTCAACTCGGATTTTTAGGATAGTTTGGTAACTTTGTATGGGCTCAGAATCTTGTCCTAGGGTTTCAACACTCAGCCTATAAATAGCCCAGTTTTGTGCCAAGCCAAGGATCCAATTCTTATGCTTCTTTTTTGTTAGGAATTAGTTTAGTTTAGTTAGCTTCTTCTTCTTCTTCTTCATGTCTTCTTCCATTAAAATGTAGTGAGAGCATTGAGTGGATGATGAAATGAAGATGAGGGTTATTTTTATTATCTTGTCTCTTTTATTTCTTGTCTTGTAATTTTATTATCTTATATTGTAATTTTAATTCTTGTTGTTAATTAGTTGTTATTTCTTTGCTTGTTTTATTTTCCTTCTCTTTTTATCCGTATTATTTTCAAGCGATGATACTTGACGGAGTTCCTTGCTAAGGCGAGGAATCAAAAGTTAGCTTGCTTCACTTGTAAAATCGTATTTTCCTTTTCCTTCTTTTCTTCCTTCTTGTTTTGTTTTATTTTCTTTTATAATGTGTGAATAATTCCACACTTGTTAAGGCTAAGGAATGTGGTATGGGGGACGAAAAAATCCCTTGTGCTTCTTTTCGCCAAACATCTTGAAACGAATCCCGACCAAACAAACGCAACCCCCTCACTTAAGCGCGCTATACGTGACATATAGCCACGACCTAAGTCGAGAAGTCCTTTAAGCGCACTACAACATGACATGTAGTTGGGACTTAATTGGATACATGGTTGCGGGTGTTTGGCCGAGGGTTGGGATAAGCGTATTTAGCGGACGGACAAGGGGCACTAGGAATGGATTTAGCGTTGGAAAGCTCGCTTAAACTCACAAATCTCATTCCTATGTCCTCCTAATCCCCGTTACTTTCGATTATCCCAACACCGTTTAAGAAAAGCGCAAGACTAATCCTAACTCTACTAACCAACCTTAACCTTAACAAGCTTACTTGAACATAAATACGAACACTTAGGATAGAACTAAACACATATATACAATTCTTCATTGACTCGTCTAAAACACGAACGGACATACAACCATCTCCCTGCGGATCGACCCGTGCTCAACCGGCTAGCTGCAAAGAGACACCATCCTGATCGCGGTTATAACTTTAGAACTTTGAACTCCGACACGCCATAAGCGTGTGATCAAGTTACGTCGGCAAGAATAAGAGCGAGCTTGAAAAACGAAGAAGGAGAATATATAAATTGATGATGGAGAGATTTAGTTAGAGGAGAGAGATATGTTATGTGGAGAGAGAGAGAGACAAAGACATATATAATATAGTTTAAATTAGGTTATAAATATATATTAGTTTAATGTATATAGATAATATCAAACTATAATCAATCTCTACCAAAATCTCATCAAAAATATATTTTGGAAAATAATTCACATACGTAAACTTCTCAACTATAATGTAAGAATATATTTTAAATAATCCATACCCCTAATTTAAGATTTAAAAGAATTCTAAAAATATATCTAGATTTAGTAAATATTTGATATTAGATATCTTGAGATTTAAACATAAAAGATAAAAACAAAATAAGATATGAGATGACAACCATATGATGACTGTTAACAAAATATAACTTATCCTTAACTTGTGGCTATATATATATATATATATATATATATATATATATATATATATATTATACTAGATTCACATAGATTCAGTTTACTGATAATATATCAGATATAATCTAGTATTATATCGGGTTTCACACATGCAGGTCGAGTCAAATAACTACTACTACTATTCGAATCACTCGCAACCTAAAAGAATAAAATAGTAAAAATATAAAGTAAGTGTTAAAATACCAATTAATGTCGTGTAACCGTACCGGGATGTTATATTATACCCAACTACAAAAGAATTTCATCCTCGAAATTCACGAAATAGGAAAAGATAAGAAGATACGGATCTAAGGAAAGAGATGAGGAAACTTTTGTCGAATCTCGTCTTCACATTTCCAAATAGATTCTCTATACGAACGATTTCCTCATGAAACAAGCACTAGAGAGATCACCCTATTCTTGAGAACCTTTTCTCGTCGATCCACAATCGCCATCGGTTGCTCTTTATAAGTCAAGTTTTCTCTCACTGTCAATTCCGAGTGATTAAGCACGT
This sequence comes from Agapanthus africanus, assembly GCA_030015575.1. Classification (NCBI taxonomy): domain Eukaryota; kingdom Viridiplantae; phylum Streptophyta; class Magnoliopsida; order Asparagales; family Amaryllidaceae; genus Agapanthus; species Agapanthus africanus. The sequence goes on along the minus strand of CM057338.1, from coordinate 268,336,457 downwards.
GCATCAAATTTTGAACATACTTGCGAAGTTAAAATACACGAAACACGTCATGAACATCTGCCAAAGATGGTGGTAGAGTCAATCGATAAGCTACCTCTCCGACACGCTCAATGATATTGAAAGGCCCCACGAATCGAGGACTATACTTGTCTCGACTACCAAATCGGATTACTCCCCTAGTCGGTGATATCTTCAAGAACACAAGGTCATCAACAACAAACTCTAAAGGTCTTCTTCTAATATCAGCCCAACTTTTCTGTCGATCCTGTGCCACTTTCATATGATCGCGGATCAAGCTAACTTTCTCCACAGTTTGCATAATGAGATCTGATCCCAACAATTTTCTTTCTCTAGTATCGTCCCAACAGACAGGCGAGCGATACTTACGACCATACAATACTTCAAATGGAGCCATCTGTATAGTCGTCTGAAAGCTGTTATTGTAAGAAAACTCTACTAAATACAAATGATCCTCCTACGAATCCTTAAAGTCTAACATGCACGCTCTCAACATATTTTCAAGAGTTTGGATCGTCCTCTTGGACTGTCCGTCTGTCTGAGGATGATAAGCCGTACTAAACTTCAAATGAGTTTCCAAACTCTCCTGCAGACTCCTCCAAAAGTTTGATAGGAACCGAGTATCCCGATCATAAATGATACTAACTAGTACTCTATACAATCTCACAATCTCCTGCATGTACCGCTCTGCCAACACCTCCGTCGACTGACCAACTCGGAATGGTATAAAATGAGCTGCCATGGTCAATTGATCGACAATCATCCAAACTGCGTTATTTCCCTTTGGACTCTGTGGTAAGGCTATCACGAAATCCATGATTATATGTTCCCACTTCCATTGAAGAATCGGAAGTGGTTGCAATAAACCTGCTACCTTTTGATGTTCGGCCTTGACTTACTGACACACTAAGCACTTCGATATGTAGCGAGCAATCTTTCTTTTCATGCCTTCCCACAAAAAATGTTGTCGTAAATCTTTATATATCTTCATGCCTCCCAGATGTACTGAATATGCGAAACTATGAGCCTCCATCATGACTTCTTCACGAACATCTCCTTTATGCACACATAAACAGCTTTCATATCGTAATGAACTATCTTCATGAATCAACAAATCGGTTCGAAGTCTCGTTTCCACCTGTCCTCGAAATTTCTGCAATCTTGGGTCGTGCGACTGTGCTGCTTTAATGCTATCAATCAAGAATGACTGTATTTGCAACTACATCAACTGTCCCAAAGAATCTGGTAGTACAATCTCTAACTTGAACATCTGAAGATCAGCTATAATCTCCTTCCGTCCAGTCAACATCCGTATCACTGGTAACCGAATTAAAGCATCCGACACTACATTAACTCTCCCCGGATGATACTTTAGATCAAGATCATAGTCATCTATCAGCTTTAACCATCTACGATACCTCATGTTGAGCTCTTTCTGTGTGAACACGTACTTTAGGCTCTTGTGATCAGTAAACACTTCAATTCTTTTGCCCAATAGGTAGTGTCTTCAAATCTTCAGCGCAAAGATCACTGCTGCTAGCTCCAAGTGATTTTTTGGGTAGGTCTTCTCATGGGTCTTCAATTGCCTCGACGCATACGCTATAACCTTCATTTACTGCATTAGAACACATCCCAAGCCTTTCCCAGATGCGTAGTTTTGAATAACTAGTCCTCCGGAACCATCTGGTACTGTCAGAATAGGAGCGGCTGTCAATCTTTGCTTCAGCACTTCAAAAGTTGACGCACACTTCTATGTCCACATGAACTGTACCTCCTTCCGTGTTAGCTTGGTCAATGGTTCTTCTATTTGAGCGAAGTTCTCCACAAACCTTCTATAATATCCAGTAAGCCCAAGGAAACTTCTGATCCCCCCACTTTCTTTGGAATCGACCAATCGTGAATAGCTGCAATCTTTTCAGGGTCAACTGCAATTCCATCTCTAGATACCACATGACCCAAGAATTTCACTTCTTCGAGTCAAAAATCGCATTTGCTCATTTTAGCATATAACTTTTCTTGACTCAACGTCTGTAGTGCGATTCTCAAATGTTCTGCATGCTCTTCTTTGCTCCTTGAATAGAATAGAATATCATCAATAAATACCACTACGAATTGATCCAAATATGATGAAAAGATTCGGTTCATCAAGTCCATAAATATTGCTGGTGCATTAGTAACTCCAAATGGAATCACTAAATACTCGTAATGCCCATATCGAGTTCGAACGCCGTCTTGCAAATGTCTCCTTCTTTCACCCGAACTTGATGATACCTTGATCGTAAATCCAACTTTGAGAATACTCTCGCGTCACTGAGTTGGTCGAATAATTCGCCTATGCGAGGGATTAGGTACTTGTTTTTAATAGTCACCCGATTTAACTCTTGATAGTCGATGCATATCCTCCGCATGCTATCTTTCCGTTTGACTAGAAGAACTGGAGCTCCCCACGACGAACCACTGCTGCGAATCCAACCCTTCTCTAATAACTTAGAAACTTATCTCTTTACCTCTTCCAGTTCCACCGGTGACATCAGATAAAAGCTTTCGAATTGGCGCTGCTACAGGAATAAGATCAATCGTGAACTCCATATCTCGTTTAGACGGTAAACTCGAGATGTGCTTGAACACATCCATGAAATCCCAAACTGCTATCAGCGCTTCATCTGCAACTTGTTTACGAACTTCACCCTTCAGTAAATGGTTCCCTTCATCATGAATTTGCAAGTTTGTTCTAAGACTTGTGGGTTATCAGCCCACCACTCTTCCGCTGCGCTGCTCTGATAATTTGAGACGGGTCTGTCAAAGCTTCTTCAATCAAATATCTTACATCTGATCATCCTTGAAGCGGTCTATACCAACTCCCGCTGGAGTTAATCTCAAACTACTGCAATCATTCAAAGCTTCTCCTGTGTTTCTCCTTATTCTTCAAAACATAGACGGACTGGTCACTGCGGGACAAGAGGAAAGATATAACACGGTTGTTGGATTCAAGCTCGCGATTTGGAATAAATTCGTAAGCAATGAAACCGAGAGAAACAAAGTAGTACAATGAACATAAGTCAAGAAAATGAATCGAAATATGACTTCAGGTTACCAAAATAGAGTACCGCATTGTAACCATACCGCGGTACATAGTTACAATCACATAACTCCATCCAAGTCGCCCAAATCCTACTATCAAAATCGAGAGAATAAGAGGGGATAAACAATAAGGAATCAAAAGGATTCCAAGTTGAGATACAATGTTATTTCCAAATCGTCGAGATAAAAGAGTTTAAGGGAAAGATAAGATTCAAGAATTTGAATGACAAGAATATAATGTGGCAGGATATATTCTTAAAATTCTGGGTCTTAAGGACAATGTATTGGGTACCATACCCAATTACAAATTGAACCAAGCCCAGCTAACCTAAAACCTATGCTTTGATACCAACAAAATCTTGTCACGCCCTATTTCCCAAAATACATAAATACGGTACGTGACAAAGCTAACCATGCTACCTATGGCTGGGAAAGATCCCCTCATAGTTATATTACGGCTACCAATCAGATATCAAGAACAATAAATAAAATCTAACTAACACATGTCCATCTGCCACAATAGATAAAAGTCAAGAAATGTATATAGCGGAAACGGATAAAGATCCGATAACGAAATAATATCCTAATCACGTCCCTTATGAGATCACATCGATAAATTTAAACTACAGAAATAAACTACTGAGTATCTCTAAAGCTAATCATCAAGCTCCTCACTGCTCAGTTTGCTTGTTAAAATACTCTTGATCTTCCTACGACAAAGTCAAAGGAACCGGGCCATGCAAAATCCAGATGTCAGTGCATCATAAATATGAATAACGATAATAATAATCATAATAGAAAGTTATGATGAAACATGAGTATAAATAATTATCACAGGTGTAAAACAGTGAGTTATAAGTATGTCACGTGTATCCTAAAGTTTGTGCTTCTAGGTTATCTATTCTACAAGCCTTTGAAATCAATTAATATAATTCTCATCGTAACTCAACAGTATATATCCCGTTCATACCCCCACAGGACCACGGCACAATATATCCTGTTCATACCCCCATGGGACCACAACACAATAAATAATGGTTATTCCGTTCACGTCCGGAATCACGGCAAATAATAATATTCTTTTGAGTTACGTTTTGGTTACATTCTTGATTTCCCCTTTCCTCCAGATTTTGTATCCAAGTTACGTATTAATAGAATGTCTACCTAATGCCAATACAGGAACAATCATGTACTGGTCTTCTCTATCAAGACAATAAGTCAGATCAATCAGGATAATAAGTCAAGATTGTTAACATCGGTAAGTATTATAGGCAACGGGTATTAACATGATAACAAAAATAGTACAGTTTGGCAGGTTATAAACATGTCAAGGATAACATTATCATATCATGTACAAGACCAAGATAATGTCATTAACAGGGATAACATATTCAATCCGATTAATAACTATAAAAATGGTATTGATTAACCATGCACAAGAAAGTTCCGTTTAGAAATTCAGCGTCAACATGATTTGTAAAATAGCTTAAAAATAGCAAACGTCCTCCAAAAGGGACTTGTCATATACCAAAACAAAGATAATTCAATAAGGTTTTCATTTTTATAAGTTAAAATATCTTAGATTATTCCTACAAAAAGTTATGAATGTTCGAAGTTGAAAATTTGCTGCTCGAATTTCCCTGGACAACAGTTCAGAGGTACTTTCATTTACAGTTTACGTTATTTAAACAATTTATTTTGCGAGTGAATATTTCACAGAGTTATAGTATTCTGAGTTAGCTTCATAAAAAACTAAAGAACATGTGCTAATGATTTTTTAATGATTTATAATGAATTTTATAAGGTAAGGTATATAGTAAATTTTAGATTTGTCGTATCCGCTTGGCGACGATGTTTCATGTGTAAACTATAATATTTTCTAACTATATTTTGCATAACGTTATAAAATGCAGATTATAAACTAATTAATGATATACGGATTATATAGATATAAACAGTATAATGATAATAATAAGAAATATTACGACGATATATATATTTATAGATAAAATTATAGTATGTCGCAAGTTGTAAACTTGCATATAGTGTATATTATAAAACTGATTAACGTTAAATAACTACAATATACAAATTATATAGATATAGTTGTATGATAATAATAATAGTAATAGTACGACAATATATAAGTAAATTACGTAAAGCATAGCATGTAGCAAGTTGTAAACTTGCCTTGAAAAAAACACGATGAATGGAAACAACACGACGCTATACAAATCAACACTAAGTTTTGATGGCTCGGTTAAGATTCTCGGATGCGGCTGGAGTTACGTCGGTGAGAATGGGTGTGGGCTTGAAGAGCGAAAAATGAGAATATATAAATTGATGAGGGAGAGATTTAGTTAGAGGAGAGAGATATGTTATGTGGAGAGAGAGAGAGAGATAGAGAAAGAGAGGTTTTGTGTTTAATATAAAAATATATATAGTATAGTTTAAATTATGTTATAAATATATATTAGTTTTAATGTATATAAATAATATCAAACTACAACCAGTCTCCACCAAAATCTCATCAAAAATATATTTTGGAAAATAATTCACATACGTAAACTTCTCAACTATAATGCAAGAATATATTTTAAATAACTCATACCCCTAATTTATGATTTAAAAGGATTCTAAAAATATATCTAGATTTAGTAAATATTTGATATTAGATATCTTAAGATTTAAACGTAAAAGATAAAAGCAAAATAAGATATGAGATGACAACCATATGATGACAGTTAACAAAATATAATTTATCCTTAACTTGTGTCTACTAAAAGATATATGATGATCTAGATATATGATATATATATATATATTAGATTTATTTAGATTCAGTTTACTGATAAATATCAGATATAATTTAGCACCATACTGGGTTTCACACATGCGGGTCGGGTCAAATAACCACTACAATTCGAATCACTCGCAATACAAAAGAATAAAATAGAAGAAATATAAAGCACGTGTTAAAATACCAATTAATGTTGTATAACTGTATTAGGGTGTTACAGACTCTGCTAAACTATTAGCTTGAAGATTTTATATAGAAGGGTGCCAATCGATTTGATTATTTGCGACGAATTTTACGACTTTGCTGATTTTATAGGTCGGACCGTTATCCGATAGTATACGTCTCGGAATTCTGAACCAATAAAGCACATTGTTCCTAAAGAACTTGATGACGGTATTAGCCATGATTTCTTTGAAACTCGTGGCTTCGGACCATCGAGAGAAATAATTAGTGACGGCCAAAATGAACCTGTTTCCTTTGGATGATGGAGGTTCAATTGGACTAACAATATATGTTCCCTACATCTCAAAGAGCCAAAAGGAGACAGTGAGATGTTGTGGATTTGGGTGCATACGAATGAAAATATCATGTATTTGGCAGACACATCTTTGCATGTTGTATGCAATTTTGTGTCATGTTTGGCCAATAATAACCCATTTTTTTAATTTTAATTTTCATTTTGGGACCAGCTTGATGGGCCATGCATACCCGTGAATGAATTTCTTCCATTACTTTTTCCGTCTCATCCCCAGATAGGCATCGTAACAGAAGCTCATCAAAAGTTCGATGATATAATGTACCATCAAAGTACATGCATCGTAATGCTTGTTTCCTTAGAGTAAACTGATAAGATTTGTCATCAGGTAATATATTATCACAAAAAAGTCTTGTATTGGGATATTTTCTTAATCTTAAATTTATGCCGCAAGTGCACGGTTGTCTATTGTAGCACTTGTGGGTCAATCTACAGGGAAGATGGTAAACCTAGTTAAATCTAGCGAATTAAGAAAATCTTTGAATTTTAGGAAATTATACTAATTAAATAAATTGCAGAAATTTAGAATAATTAAATGCAAGATTGTTAAAGATTTGAATAAAGAAAAACATAGGGTTTCGAATCCACTAAATCTATACATGGTGATTTAAATTAATTTGTTTTCTTTCTCTTGATTTCCACCCTTAAAATAATTATTTATTGATCAGTCGAAAATATTGCATTTTTAACGCATCAATTTCCCTACTATTTGCAATCATCTAAAGGTGTTTGGTATAAATATAGCACATATTAGCAATTTGTCTGTAAAATACCAAATAACATGTGTTATACATTATAATCAGCATTATGAGGGAAATTGTGTGTTTATTATTGCACGCATGATCTTTTGTATGTCAACACTTGTCTCGAGATTATGTGCAGGAAATTTTCCAAGTAAAAGAGCCGGAATCATAAAAGTGCTGATAAAATACGCCAAGTCCAAGACTTGAAATCTGGCAGTGAACAAGAAAGTATAAAAATATTCCAGACAACAGAAAAGTGCCATAAAGCTAACACAAACATACCCTGAAGATTTCATGCATTGATCGCACTAAACGGCCGCGGATCCGCGGCCGAGTTGGCCGATCCGCTGCGGATCCACGGCCGTGTTGACTCAGTGGGGGCAAACGTTTTCCGAGGCTTTCTTTTCAACATCAAAACTTCTTCAAGATGCTTCAGTTCCTAGAGTTTTCCAGAAGGTACCCTTCTAACAGCCAAGCTTCTTGTGCAAGCTAAATACCTACCAAGCTTCTCATGGAAGCTAGCTAACTACCTTAATCTAGAAGCTTCTCTACAACTACCTAGCTTCCTATGCAAGCTTCATAACAACCAAGCTTCCAAGGGAAGCTAAACCTAACCAAGCTTCTAAAGGAAGCTAAACCTAGCTTCTAGGGAAAGCTAAAGGGAAAGCTATAAAATGAGACCCATGGCTTCATTAAAAAGGTTGTCCGTTGTTCATCAGTTAGGGTAAAATTCTTGTGAGATCCAAATCAATTCTAAACAAATTGAGTGACACAATTTGATCCAAATCAAGATTCATCGAGTACCGGTTCAAGCAAGCATTCAACGAGCCTTTTTGAAGCAACGCCGATCTTCATCCAAGCAAGTGATCCACGACGATCCGCGACTCAAGAAGACGATGCGAAGATAGTTCGATGATTTAGTTCCTCCTCAATTCTTGTAGTCTTTGAGTGTATTGTAACGAAACATCGAATAATAAAAGGTGAAAATTCTTGATCTTGCTTTTCTTTACATTTGAGCATTATGAAGAGTTATCGATTCTTGATTGTTATCTTTTTCATGATATTTGAGTGAAAACTCCGCTTGTGGAGGAATCGAGAAAATAGGCAGATGATGATGATTAAATTCTTGAACGATTCTTAAGTCTTATGAGTTTTGTAAACTTTAGGAAATTGAATCAACGACGACCTAGTTTTGAGCGAGATGCTTTATTGAATGTTTTCGCTCTAAATTAGAGATCAACAATCGATGATTGAATTTCCTAGAGGCTAGAATTTGAATGCTAATCAACGAAAAGATAAGGGATGATGATGAAGAAACCCTAGTTTCTTCAATAGATCCCTAAATCTCGTTGATTGTCATCGATCTAGCAACAAATCTTCAATAGATAAGAATTTGTAATCATAAGTATTCATCATCACTATCGATTGGATCGATTCCTACAAGCTTCTTTACAAATCTTGATAATTCATTCGATTTGGACATCTTCGTGATCTTTAGTATTTCTTGATTTTAGATCTAGTTATTTATGATTCTTGAAACTAAACTTCACAACTTTTGAATCATTTTCCTTTGTTCTTTTAATTTTCAACTCAATTAAAACAAGATCGATCAAATCACACTTTCTCAGTGGACGATCCGTATTCACCGAAGAAACTACAATAGACACCGTCAATTGATTGCGGTATAAATTTCTTTGGTTGTGAAACATTTCTAAACATGACACGGAAAAGATTCAATCAAATGGCGCCGTTGCTGGGGATCGTGTGCTAATTTGTTCGTTTTTGTAATTTGAGTTGAAAAATTTATTATTCCATCAGAATTTTTAGATCAAAATTCGCACAAGCGCTTAACGATTTGTTGTAATTTTTTGCAAGGAGATCTGGAATCTGTGGAGCGAGAGGAAAAATTTTCAGAACATCTCAGATAGTTCAGTGAAGGTACAGGAGCATCTGCACCAATTTCTGTGCAGGGATCACATTAAGTTGCGGCGGATCCGCGGTATTATTGCTGTTATTGCGGCGGTTCCGCGGCAATCCTAGGGTTTCGCTGCACCAAAATTTCTAGGTGAATTTCTTACTTTCTTATCTCCTCCTTACTCTGCTCCATTAACCAATTTCTGCAGGATTCTTTGCAAAAATTCGCAGCGCTGCAAAAAGAAAAATTGTTGCGTGTTTGATCTTAGTTGTTTGCATTTTTAATACGGAAATTAAGAGGCAAAAACCAAATTCAGATTAGGTGGGGAGTTCATTACCCTTCCTAAGCCCAAAAAATCACAAACTTGCATCCGCAGCACCCTCATTAACTAAAACAATATCTAGACATGACTCTAAGGACCGGCGCGCTCAATTAGGACAGAAGGAGGTCGTGGATAATCTATTGCTTATCCGCGTTTTTTTTGTGGTCTCTAAGACAAGTGTGTCTAAGGCAAGTGGTTACTTAATTAGGCCCACTACTTACGTAGTGGAAACCTCCCACTTACCTGGCACTTACCTGGCCACAGGAGGGGCAAAGAGGCAGTAAAGGATTTATCTTGCGACTTGTCTTCTGGAAGTCTAGGAGCGGTCTAGAGACTTGACCTAAGTGACCACTAGATTTAGGGTTGATTGTGTATTGTTTGTGTGATTTTTCAAAAAAAAAAAACCGTATTTTTTTTTCAAAACAAACACCAACTCATCTTTTCCTTAATTATCACAACGCTGCCACTTGTGCTAAACCATTTAGTGCATGCTCGGCTGGACATGTGATTCTAGTGCCCGTCTTGTCCGCGTTCCTCCTATCGACTCTGAAGTCGGTATTTCTACGTCTACTTTTTCTTCATCCCCTACCACACCCACTTCGATGGACGGTTCTCCATCGAACTTCTTTAACACTGCTCTGCCACCTGTTGGGGTAAAAATTTACACCCCCGTTGACCGAGTCAAAGTCAAGGTCAACCCCAAGCCAGGTGGGCCCAAGCCCAGGTCAAGCGGGCCCATACCCAAGTCGAGCCCGCGGCTAGCCTCCTCCATGCTAAAATATAGATCATGTAATAAATAATTTTCATGTGATTTTTTATACATGAATGTATGCAAAATGGGCATAAAGCCAAATTTTTGTAAGCCCATGGCTTATGTGCAAAAATGAAATGGCACATGAGCCATGGGATAGGCAAAAATGCCATTTTTGTAAAGCCCAAGGGGCTATATGTAAATATGTAAGCCTATATAAGGCAAAATGATGATGAATAAAAGATACTTTTCATTCTCTCCACAAAAATTTTAGATCTGAGATCTTTTGTGCCTCCTTCTCCTTCTCCAAGGTTCTAAACCTTCTCATTTTTTTTGAATTAAATCAAGAGTTTTACTCTTTCTTTTCAAAAACTAAGAAGTCTTCCACCACAAAACCCACAAAGGGGAACTTGGATCTTCCATTAGATCTCAGAAAGGAGAGATTTTTAGATCTCACATCTCTTGATCATCAAGATCCAGCCAACAGAGGAGGAAGAGGAAGAATCACTTTCATCAACCAAAATATTTTAGGAGTTTAACTCCATATATTTACATATATATAATAAATATTTCCTTTCTGAAGCATAGCTTCTGGTTCTGGGGCTAAAAGTCCCTTTGTCTCGCCAGCGCCCAGCGCTCGAGTGCAAAACGCCCACGTGTCGACACGTGGCGCGCTTACACTCAGGCGCACTGCGCTCGAGCGCAAAGCGCCCACGTGCCGACACGTGGCGCGCTTGCGCTCAGGAGCACTGCGCTCGAGCGCAAAGCGCCCACGTACCGACACGTGGCGCGCTTGCGCTCAGGCGCACTGCGCTCGAGCGCAAAGCGCCCACGTACCGACACGTGGCGCGCTTGCGCTCAGGCGCACTGCGCTCGAGCGCAAAGCGCCCACGTGCCGACACGTGGCGCGCTTATGCTCAGACGCACTGCGCTCGAGCGCAAAGGGCCCACGTGCCGACACGTGGCGCGCTTGCGCTCAAGCGCACTGCGCTCAAGCGCAAAACGCCCACGTGCCGACACGTGGCGCGCTTGCGCCTGAGCGCACAGCACCTAAGCGCACAGCGCTCAAGGCGCTGGCCCCACGCATCATTTGGATGCCTTTCCCCCCTCTTTCTTTTATATATATATATACATATATACATATATATATATACACATATGTATACATATTTACACACACACATACTCCACAACACTGTCCCTGTTAGAAAAAATTTCTAACGGGGCGCTGCCCCACACCCCGCAAGGGGGCTGCTAGCCCCCTTGACCCCCAGCCCGCTATCCGGGTAGCGGGACCCCCGTAAAAACTCTGCGTGGCTCCCGATATATCCAAACCCCCATTTCAAAACACAACACACGTACAAGCACATTGAGTTCGCATGACCATTTTAATCCGTTAATCGGAGGTTCCCTCGCCCCAAAGGCGAGGGGTAATTAACGGCAGCTTAGTCCGCGGCTGCCGGAGATTTGGATCCCCACAATCAATAAACCCCGCCCTACCCTAGGCAGGGGGAATCTATAGTATACGCCTGACAAGCGCACGCGTATTCGCATCTCAATGGAGTGACGAAAAACACCTTACAGATTTTGGCTCGCCCGGTGGGACCAATCTCTCCTCCCATATTTCGGGTTAAGCGTTCATGCGAACTCAATCAATATACATACCTGTATTTATACTAAAAATAATGCTTTTTCATGCAGATTTTCAAACAATCACCTTCCGACGATGTCTTCGATGATGAACTCGGCTCTCGTCTCCTACACGATGAGGATAGACTCTAGGACGGTCCTTCCGGCCAGTCTCGGGCAACAATGGGAGGTGTCGCTGCTACCATTCGGCTCTATTATGTTCATGCCAGTTGGCGCCATCCCAGCTCCTCAAGCCCCGGTGGCAGACAAACCGGTCTCGAAAGGCAGGAGACCAAATGTGGTGATCTCAAGGGCGCCCTAACCCAAACGCAAGTCGGTATCTGAACGACTTTCCTTGGCCCCAGCTGGGGGCAATGCCATCAACACCAACAAAGCTACAACGCGTCCCGAGCAAGATCCAGCGGCGCCCCTGACAAATGCTCGATCGGGTGTCTTCTCTAAGCTCCCCACTGATCAACTCACAATGGCTTCCCGGGTAGCGGATGCCCGCCAAGCTTTCAAAATCGAGAAGTTGAGGGAGAAAAGGCTCAGATATAGAGCCAACAAAAGGGCTAGGGCTCCTGTCAGGCTGAACCTCATGAGGTTCGAAGAACAGGGTTACCCCGCCGAAGATGAGGAAATGGCTGGGTATGTGGTCCACACTTTCTACACGGTGGGAACGCGCAGCAAGAGCAAGGACGGGGCTACCACATCTCAAACCCAATCTGGCATGAATGTGGTGGCCGCTTCCCAAGAACAGCCGCCTCTGCTGGGTGATGAAAACCCTCTTGATGAGGACGATAGGCGGAAAGACCCTTCGGTCCATGAGGAGTCGGGCTCGGAAAGCGAAGAAGAGCCGACTTTCCGCCCCAGGACCGCGGAGCAAGAGCTGCTTCAAGAGCTCCGAAAGCAGCTCAGAAACAAAGACAAGGAGATGGACAAACTCTACTCCAAAATCGATGACTTGACGAATGTCGTGATGCAGCTCACGGCCCGACTTGCCTCTCAGCCGCCTAATCAAGCGGAGGGCTCTGCTCATGAACCGGGAAATGGTGTCCCAAAGCAGCCGAAGCCTATTCCCTCAAATCCATAAGTGGGCGAACTACATGAAAACCAGTCGCATCCTATCTCGGGAAATGTCTTGGCTACCGATGACAGTAGCCCGCTAACTCAAGATCAAATCATGGATTTAGTTGCTAGCAACGTCAAAACATTGGTGGCCGAAGCCGAAGCGCAAAAAGATATCAGCAGTAGTGGGAGACTATATCCTGCTCAGTATGATCTGGTAGAATTTCCTAGCGGCTATGTCATCCCCAAATTTGGAAGATTCGATAGGACGGGACATGCGAATCTGCATATCGCCCACTTCAAAGCCTCATGCGGGAATACTAGGGGCAATGATGCGCTTCTCCTCCGCTAGTTCGTTAATAGCTTGACCGATGTTGCTTTCGACTGGTACGCGAGCATACCGGATGGCTTCGTCACAACTTTTGTCCAAATGGAGTCTCTGTTTCGGCAGAGGTTTATGAGCGTCAGCGATAAGATTACCATTGCCCAGCTCGTAAGGACCAAGCCCAAGAGCGATGAAAGAAGCACGGATTTTATAACCCGATGGCGCAATCTCTCTGTCAAATGCGAACCGCAGATAGAGCAGGACCAATCTGTCAGTCTCCTTGTCGGAAATCTCAACAATTGGATGGCCCCGTTTTTATGCACCGCGGGTCTCAAAACATTCCAAGAGCTGACCAGGAAAGTCCAGATGCTGGAGCGCTCAAAACAGGAGTCCTCCTCGGATTCTCAAAATAACAATAGGTCCTGGAGAAACCGGAAGGACGATAATCGCAAAGGCGGAAACTCCGATGATTCTGAATCTTTCAACACTTTGGCTAACCGAAATAAGCAAGGGATGAGCGGACCTAGCGCCAACCAGGCTCGGAAGCCAATGTTCGGAGAGGGAGAAGAATCTCCACCGAAAGAGAAGCTGGATAAGGTCTATTCCTTCAGAAGGGACAAAATCCGTAAAATATTCAAAGAAGCCCTGAAGAACGGTCTACAACTGCCAGAATCAAAAAGACCGCAGGAAGCGAATAGGACCGACGACCCCAAATACTGCCCCTATCACATAGTGATAGGTCATGCCATTGAAGACTGCTTCGACTTCAAAGATTGGGTCGAAAAGCAATACAAGGCAGGAGAGATAGAACTGTCTAAAGGCGTGTTAACAAACAGTCCAGCTGCGACCGCCAATTTCATACAAACGGAGACCGAAGTTCTTCCCGAAACCGCTTCTCTCAGACATCTGCCTTTCTCTGAAAACAATCGACCACCACATCATTAAACTGGGAACAATCGACCTCTAAGTCGTTAAACTGGGAATGTTAAAAAAATGTGTGTATAAAAAAAATGTGTAAATAAAAGAAAAATAAAGAAAAGCCGAAATGATGGGGCAACTCGCAATAAAAATCAGCGAGTAAAAATGAAAATGAAAATAAAGCCGAAATGATGGGGCAACCGCGAATAAAAGCCGAAATGATGGGGCAACCGCGAATAAAAGCCGAAATGATGGGGCAATCGCGACCTTCGTAATAAGAAAAGCTGAAATGATAGAGCAATCGCGGTAAAACAAAAAATGCAAAAACAAAAAAAAACGGCGAATGATGAGTCGCTCCTGGTACCATATTCCAGTGCAGCGATGCAGACGCCAACCAAAATCCAAATTTTCAAAATTCTCCCAGCCCTACGGCCAGTCCCCGAATTGACTACCGTATACAATCCACGGGCTCAAATAATTCTCAGCATACCCATGCCCCACCGCAATCACCAGTTACGCGGCTGGTCTTCGCCTGTGGAATTATGCTCCATTGAGAAGACCCACTCATGTGTCCTCACGATATATGAGGAGAACAAACCTTTGTGGGATCCTTACGACTCACGAAGGAAGAACACACTTAGGAGTCCCCACGACTCCTAAGGAGAAAATACACCTATGGGATCCTTACGACCCGTAGGGAGAATTTGCTTTTATGGGACCCTCACGGCCCATAAAATTGAAAAGTCTTAGGTGACAGGGATTTAAACCTGTCTCCTAAGCCATCGCTCCCCAACCCCAACGGCGAATGATGAGTCACTCCTGGTACCATATTCCAGTGTAGCGATGCAGACGCCAACCAAATTCCAAATCCCATACCCCAACGGCGAATGATGAGTCGCTCCTGGTACCACATTCCAGTGCAGCGATGCAGACGCCAACAAAGTCCTAAAATTTTTCCGGCCCTACGGTCTGGATCATATATCCTGCAAAACCATATACAATCCACGGGCGTAAAACAATCCCAATCTCTCCAAAAAAAATGTAATAAAATAAAAAAAAAGGTATGTCCACAAGCAAGATGGGCACGGATGAAAACCCAAAAGGGCTCCGTGAGTAAAAACAGCAGGACTGCCGGCGAGTTTGTGAAAACCCGAAAGGGCGCAAACTCGTGAGAAAGAGATGAAATGCACTCACAAGGTCCTCTCGACTTTGTGAGGAGAAAATTCCCGCGTGAGATCCTTATGACTCACAAAGGAGCAACACACTTGGGAGTCCCCACGACTCCCAAGGAGAAAATGCACTTACGGGATCCTTACGACATGTAGGGAGAAAATGCTTTGTGAGACCCTTACGGCTCACAAAGTTGAAAAGTCTTAGGTGATAGGGACCTAAAACCTGTTTCCTAAGCCATCGTTTCCTAATAAGCAAACGCAAATGATGATTCGCTCCTGGTACCATATTCCAGTGTGGCGATGCTGATGCCAAACAAAAAAAAAACCAATCCCCAAATCCTCTCATGACAAATGATGATTCGCTCCTGGTACCATATTCCAGTGTAGCGATGCTGATGTCAACCCAAATCAAATCAAACCAACAACCTCTACAGCAGAATCATGCTCCGTCCCAGAATTTACCCCGTGTCGAAATCATGCTTCGCCTCGGGATATCTACCTTCCCTACCGGAATTATGCTCCGCCTCGGAATCAAATCAACCAACCAGCTCTGCGTTGGAACAATACTTCGTCTCAGAGTGTACCCCGCATCGAAATCATGCTTCGTCTCGGTGTATCTGCCTTCCCTGTCGAAATTATGCTTCGTCTCGGAATCAAGTCAGCCAACAAGCTCTGCGCCAGAATCATGCTCCGTCCCAGAATATACCCCGTGTCGAAATCAATGCTTCGCCTCGGAATATTTTCCTTCCTTGTCGGAATTATACTTCGCCTAGGAATCTACCTCTGCATCGAAATCATGCTTCGGTCAGAATGCCTGCAGCTCTTCGGAATGATGCTCCGACCCTTGGAATCATGCTCCGCTCTTCGGAATGATGCTCCGAACCCCTGGAATCATGCTCCGCTCTTCGGAATGATGCTCCGAACCCCTGGAATCATGCTCCGCTCTTCAGAATGATGCTCCGAATCCTGGAATTATGCTCCGCTCTTCGGAAAGATGCTCCGAACCCTGGAATTATGATCCGATCATCGGAATGATGCTCCGATATCTGGAATTATGCTCCATCCATCGGAATGATGCTCCGATCTTTGGAATTATGCTCCGATCCCTGGAATCATGCTCCGCCCTTCGGAACGATGCTCCGAATCCTGGAATCATGCTCCGCTCTTGGGAAAGATGTTCCGAACTCTGGAATCATGCTCCGCCCTTCGGAATGATGCTCCGAATCCTGGAATTATGCTCCGCTCTTCGGAAAGATGCTCCGAACCGTGGAATTATGCTCCGATCATCGGAATGATGCTCCGATCTCTGGAATTATGCTCCGCCCATCGGAACGATGCTCCGATCCCTGAAATTATGCTCCGATCCCTGGAATCATGCTCCGCCCTTCGGAATGATGCTCCGAATCCTGGAATCATGCTCCGCTCTTCGGAAAGATATTCCGAACTCTGGAATTATGCTCCGCCCATCGGAACGATGCTCCGATCCCCTGGAATTATGCTCCGCAAATAGGAATGATGCTCCGACCCTGGAATTATGCTCCGCGCTTCGGAATGATGCTCTGAATCCTGGAATCATGCTCCGATCATCGGAATGATGCTCCGCCCATCGGAATGATGCTCCGCCCATCGGAACGATGCTCCGATCCCCTGGAATTATGCTCCGCAAACCGGAATGATGCTCCGACCCTGGAATTATGCTCCGCGCTTCGGAATGATACTCTAACGTTGGAATTATGCTCCGCGAATCGGAATGATGCTCCGATCCTCGGGAATCATGCTCCCCGGGATGATGCTTCGCCTCCGGAATGATGTTCCACCTCGAAGTTCAGCTTCAAGATCCATCAATTTCATGCACACAACTCAAATGTGCGGTGTGCATTTATTGATGGGGGGCACTTTGTTGGGGTAAAAATTTACACCCCCGTTGACCGAGTAAAAGTCAAGGTCAACCCCAAGCCAGGTGGGCCCAAGCCTAGGTCAAGCGGGCTCATGCCCAAGTCGAGCCCGCGGCCAGCCTCCTCCATGCTAAAATATAGATCATGTAATAAATAATTTTCATGTAATTTTTTATATATGAATGTATGCAAAATGGGCATAAAGCCAAATTTTTGTAAGCCCATGGCTTATGTGCAAAAATGAAATGGCACATAAGCCATGAGATAGGCAAAAATGCCATTTTTGTAAAGCCCAAGGGGCTATATGTAAATATGTAAGCCTATATAAGGCAAAATGATGATGAATAAAAGATACTTTTCATTCTCTCCACAAAAATTTTAGATCTGAGATCTTTTGTGCCTCCTTCTCCTTCTCCAAGGTTCTAAACCTTCTCATTTCTTTTGAATTAAATCAAGAGTTTTACTCTTTCTTTTCAAAAACTAAGAAGTCTTCCACCACAAAACCCATAAAGGGGAACTTGGATCTACCATTAGATCTCAGAAAGGAATGATTTTTAGATCTCACATCTCTTGATCATCAAGATCCAGCCAACAGAGGAGGAAGAGGAAGAATCCCTTTCATCAACCAAAATATTTTAGGAGTTTAACTCCATATATTTACATATATATAATAAATATTTCCTTTCTGAAGCATAGCTTCTGGTTCTGGGGCTAAAAGTCACTTTGTCTCGCCAGCGCCCAGCGCTCGAGCGCAAAACGCCCACGTGTCGACACATGGCGCGCTTACGCTCAGGCGCACTGCGCTCGAGCGCAAAGCGCCCATATGCCGACACGTGGCGCGCTTGCGCTCAGGCGCACTGCGCTCGAGCGCAAAGCGCCCACGTACCGACACGTGGCGCGCTTGCGCTCAGGCGCACTGCGCTCGAGCGCAAAGCGCCCACATGACGACACGTGGCATGCTATGCTCAGGCGCACTGCGCTCGAGCGCAAAGTGCCCACGTGCCGACACGTGGCGCGCTTGCGCTCAAGCGCACTGCGCTCAAGTGCAAAGCGCCCACGTGCCGACACGTGGCGTGCTTACGCTCAAGCGCACTGTGCTCAAGCGCAAAATGCCCACGTGCCGACACGTGGCGCGCTTGTGCCTGAGCGCACAGCACCTAAGCGCACAGCGCTCAAGGCGCTGGCCCCCGCATCCTTTGGATGCCTTTTCCCCCTCTTTCTTTTATATATATATATATACATATATACATATATATATATATACACACACATATGTATACATATTTACACACACACATACTCTGCGACACTGTCCTTGTTAGAAAAAAATTCTAACGGGGCGCTGCCCCGCACCCCGCAAGGGGGCTGCTAGCCCCTTGACCCACAGCCCGCTATCCGGGTAGCGGGACCCCCGTAAAAACTCTGCGTGGTTCCCGATATATCCAAACCCCCTTTCAAAACACAACACACGTACACTGCACATTGAGTTCGCATGACCATTTTAACCCGTTAATCGGAGGTTCCCTCGCCCTAAAGGCGAGGGATAATTAACGGCAGCTTAGTCTGCGGCTGCCGGAGATTTAGATCCCCACAATCAATAAACCCCGGCCTACCCTAGGCAGGGGGAATCTATAGTATACGCCTGACAAGCGCGCGCATATTCCCATCTCAATGGGGTGACAAAAAACACCCTACACCACCGTCCGCAGGTGCGCAAAATCCACCCCGCATCTCCCTCCAAGAGAGATGCTACCCTATGCGAGGTCCTCTTTTGGCATGTCTCACCATTCCACCAGCCAATAGGGACAACTTTGAAATCAAACCACAATACATCAATCTTCTACCTAAATATCACGGTCTCGAGTCTGAAGACGCATACGTCTTTATTACCAAATTTGAAAATGTATGCGCTATGATGGGTACTTCACAGCTTTCTGTGGATGCTATGCGTCTACGTCTTCTCCCATTTACTTTGTGCGATATAGCCGAGAAGTGGCTTTATAACACAGCCGCACATTCTATTTCGAACTGGGATGAATTCGTCGCAGCTTTCCTTTAGAAATTCTACCCCAACCATAAGACAGCTCGAGTCCGCAGCGAAATAAATCAATTTACCCAGCTTCCAAATGAACCATTCTCGAAGTGTTTTGCACGCTTCAAGGATCTGTTAGTTCAATGTCCACATCACGGAATCCCTAGATGGGATCTGTGCAGAATCATATATGAGGGCATTAATCCTACAACAAAATAGAACCTTGAATCCATGTGTCAAGGCACCTTCATGACTAAAGATGATGGTGAAGCCTGGAGATTTTTAGAAGATTTCGTTGAAAAATCTTTACAGTGGGAGAGTGTAAACCAGTCATCGTCTAGGGGTGGCATTCACCAAATTTATGTTTCCATAGGAGTTAGAGATGAAATGGCAGCAATGCAAAAGAAACTCGAAGCTATGGAACATAAATTTTTAGCAGCCTCCCTAAATTAGATGTCACTCCCCAAAATTGTCTGTGGATGCTGTTCTGATCCATCTCATCTTACGGAAGAATGCCTTTTAAATTCTCCGTTTCAAGGTCAAGAGCATACCAATACTGCTTTCCAACAAAGACCTAGAAACGATCCGTATTTTTCCACTTATAATCAGGGTTGGAGGAATCACCCTAACTTTGGTTAGAACCAACAACAAAATCAAAACACGGTTCCAAATCAAAATAATTTCCAAAGGGCTCCTCTACCACAACAGCAGCCATTTCAACTGACTCAGCACCCCTACCAATTACAAAACTTTCAAAATCATGTCAACACACCTGCACCGTATAATCCTTTGCAGTTGACCAGTCCTGATATTTCCTCTTCACTCGAACAGACTTTTGAAATGTTCATGAAACAAATGTCGGCTGAATTTAAGTCTTCCCTCAATAAATTCCAGAAAAACTCTGACCTCAATAGTGAGAGTCTTAAATCGATGGAAGCTCAAATTGCCCAATTAGAAGCCGAAATGAGTGCTAGAGAAAAAGGGAAACTTCCGTCTCAACCCCTACCAAATCCTGGGCATTACAATGTGAATGCCATCACAATGTTGAGATCAGGAAGAGTGCTGAACAATCACGTTGGGGAAGAGATTGATGATAATGAAAAATCTATCAATAATACCCCGGCTGAGACTTTTCCCTCCACACACACTTCTACTTCTAATCCTACTTTGTCTACCCCACCATTTTCTTGCGAGCCTATTCTTCGTTTTCCCCAAGACTCGACACCTCAACAAACCTCTTCTAGTCTACCAAAGACGATCCCCACTCCTATTCTGGGATTACTTCCACACACATCACCTTCTCCAATGTTGGACCCAGCTCTTATTGCTAAAGCTCCTTATCCGAATCGGTTAAGGGGAAACAAATTGAGTCCACATATGGAGAAGATTATGGAAATGTTCAAACAAGTTAACATCAACATCCCTCTCCTAGAGGCTATTCAACAAGTCCCCGCTTATGCGAAATTCTCAAAGACTTATGCACTAGGAAGAGGAAGACTCAACTGCCTAAGAAGGTTTTCATGACTAATAATGTTAGCACTGCTTTTACCCCACAGTTACCAAAGAAACGTAAGGACCCAGGATGTCCTACAATATCGATTTCTATTGGGGGTAAAAACATCAACCGTGCTTTATTTGACCTTGGCGCAAGTGTTAACCTGCTTTCATATTTTGTCTATGAGCAGTTAGGGATTGGAGAGTTGAAACCAGCTCATTGCACTCTCCAAATAGCAGACCGTTCAATCACCAAACCTAGGGGTGAACTGGAGGATGTGTTAATAAAAGTCGGGGAATTTGTATTCCCTGTGGACTTTATTGTTCTCGATACACAACCTGTAGCAAACCCACAGAACCAAATTCCGGTGATTTTGGGTCGACCATTCCTTGCCACTTCCAATGCTGTCATTAACTGTCGAAACGGTTCAATGAACCTATCTTTTAGAAAAATGACAATTGAACTGAACATCTATAAAATTGGAAGTCAGCCATCGGAACCCTCTACTCACATACTTGATGTTTATTCTTTCCACGAGATTGCTCCCGAAAGTTGCGAAGTTAATGAACTTTGCTTTGAAGATCTCGAAGACACTAGCACATCAATGTTTGATCTGTCACATCAGACACTCTTTCCACTCCTGAGTCTGAAACTCTTGACTCATCACCTTCCGAGTCTGTATCTTTTGCAGGCTACGAGCTTCTTTGTGACTCCGAAAATCATTCGATGACCCCACCTTCTATAGTTTCTCCGCCCGCATTAGATCTCAAACTTTTACCATCTCACCTTAAATATGCATATTTAGGTGAGAATGAGTTTTTACCCGTGATCATATCCGCTTCTCTGGCCTCAGAGCAAGAGAATGCGCTTTTGATGGTATTGAGATCTAATAGGCAGGCGTTTGGTTGGACTATAGCTGACATCAAAAGGATTAGTCCCTTGATTGTAGAACATCATATACATTTGATGGATGAAGCCAAGCCAACCCGAGAACCACAGAGACGGTTAAACCCCGTCATGAAGGATGCGGTTAAGAAAGAAATCGTCAAATGCCATGACAATGGTATCATTTACCCAATCTCCGATAGCCAATGGGTGAGTCCAATTCATGTCATCCCTAAGAAATCTGTCATCACGGTCATAAAAAATGAGGCAAATGAGTTAATCCAGACACGTGCTCAAACTGGGTGGCGTGTATGTATTGATTATAGAAAACTCAATGCCGAAACGAGGAAAGACACTTTCCTCTACCTTTCATTGACCAGATTTTAGAACGCTTAGCTGGACGAGAATATTACTGCTTCATGGACGGATACTCTGGCTATAATCAGGTCCCTATTGCCAAAAAGGATCAAGACAAAACCACATTTACTTGTCCTTTTGGTACTTTTTCTTATAGACGCATGCCCTTTGGGTTATGCAATGCTCCCGCTACATTTCAGCGGTGTATGATGGGGATATTCTCGGACATGGTCGAGAATTTTCTGGAGATTTTCATGGACGATTTCTCGATATTCGGAGATTCTTTTGCTGACTGCCTATCTCATCTTGACGCAGTCCTTACTCGTTGTAAAGAGAAGAACTTAACCTTGAATTGGGAAAAATGCCATTTCATGGTCCAAGAGGGAATTGTTCTTGGACATGTGATTTTACGGAAAGGCATTGAGGTTGACAAAGCAAAAATAGATGTCATTCAAAACCTTCCTCATCCCAAATGCGTCAAGAATATACGATCTTTTCTTGTCCATGCAGGCTTTTACAGGAGATTCATTAAGGATTTTAGAAAAATTGCTAGACCTTTAACTCTTCTCTTGGCCAAGGACACAACCTCTCACTTTGACTCGGATTGTAAGGCAGCATTTGACTCACTGAAACATTCTCTCACTACAGCCCCCGTTCTATCTTCTCCAGATTGGAACCACCCTTTTGAGCTTATGTGTGATGCATCAGATTTTGCAGTTGGTGCAGTCTTAGGACAACACATTGAAAAGATACCACACGCGATCTATTATGCAAGTAAGACCTTGAATGATGCTCAAATTAACTATACAACTACCGAAAAGGAACTCTTGGTAGTTGTATTCGCATTAGAAAAATTCAGGCCTTACTTGATTGGCTCACCTATTGTTGTGTACACTGATCACTCCGCCTTGAAACATCTTTTGGCGATGAAGGATGCTAAAGGTAGGCTAATACGTTGGATCCTTCTATTACAAGAATTTGATCTTGTTATTAAAGATAAGAAACGATGTGAAAACGTTGTAGACGACCATCTTTCGTGCATCTCTTCTTCACCTATGACCCTGCCGATCAATGATTCTTTTCCAGACGAACAACTCTTGAGTATATCCGACGAACCTTGGTTCAAGGATATTGTGAATTATCTTGCTACGGGACTTATTCCCCGCGAATGGTCGAAACAGGACAAATATCGATTTCTATCCCAAGTAAAACACTTTTACTGGGATGAACCATATCTGTTTAAATATTGTCCTGACCAGATCATTCGCCGATGTGTCCCTAATGAGGAATTCAAGAGTGTTCTATCTTTTTGTAATGATCAGGCATGTGGGGGTCATTTCGGTCCTCGAAAGACGGCGGAGAAGGTTTTGCAATGCTGTTTTTACTGGCCAACTTTATTCAAAGATGCATTTGATCATTGCAAAACCTGTGCACATTGTTAACACACGGGTAGGATTTCCCGGAGAAATGATATGCCACTTCAACCTATCTTGGTGGTTGAAATTTGTGACGTTTGGGGGTATTGACTTTATGGGTCCTTTTTCCAACTCCTTTGGGAATCTGTACATATTGCTTGCGGTTGATTATGTCTCGAAGTGGGTTGAAGCTATTCCTTGTCGCACTAATGACAAAAAGGTTGTCATTAGATTCTTAAAAGAAAATATCTTTTCGCGATTTGGACACCCACGTGCTATCATTAGCGATAACGGGACGCATTTCTGCAATTGGTCTTTCGAGACTTTGATGCAGAAATATGCAATCAACCACAAACTTTCCACACCCTACCATCCCCAAACGAGCGGGCAAGCTGAGGTTTCAAACAGACAAATCAAACAAATTTTGGAGAAAACTATTTCTAAAAATCGAAAAGATTGGTCAACCAAATTGACAGATGCTCTTTGGGCATTCCGAACTGTATATAAAACCGATCTAGGTATGTCTCCTTACAGTCTAGTGTTTGGAAAGGCTTGTCACCTACCGGTCGAGATTGAGCACAAAGCAATGTGGGCCATTAAAGAACTTAACTTTGACTTAAAACAAGCCTGCAACTTCCGGAAGCTGTAATTAAACGAGCTAAGCGAATTTCGTGATGAAGCTTACGATAATGCTGTAATTGTAAAGAATCGGACTAAGGTATTTCACGATAAAAACATTTTGAGAAAAACTTTTACACCTAGTCCACAAGTCCTTCTTTATGATTCACGACTCTATCTTCATGCGGGTAAGCTACAATCTCCGTGGAAAGGACCTTTTGTTGTGCGGTATGTATACCCACACGGGGCAGTTGAGGTTGAAAACGGTATATTTTTCAAAGTAAATGGACATAGATTAAAACCGTATTTTTCCACTAACCCCACGGAGGAGCTCCTGTTTTTACAGGAGCCACTTTATCTTGATTAAAATTCCTCCGTCTCACCTCCAAGTCTTGTAAAATACTGTATCATCTTTAGAATGGAGGTGAGTGAAAAGAATAAGTTTGGGGGAGGATTTTCATGATCATATTTATTGTCCCCATTAATAAATTTCCTCCCAGGCTTATAGGTTTTTGTGATCCAGCAGAT
This sequence comes from Agapanthus africanus, assembly GCA_030015575.1. Classification (NCBI taxonomy): domain Eukaryota; kingdom Viridiplantae; phylum Streptophyta; class Magnoliopsida; order Asparagales; family Amaryllidaceae; genus Agapanthus; species Agapanthus africanus. Next base: position 268,311,955 of record CM057338.1, on the reverse strand, counting down.
GGCAACAATGAGGACACTGTTGAAAACAAGTTTGGGGAAGGTTTGTGCTTATTTGCGCATCATTTGCATATCACTTTGCATAAGCACAAAGCATATAAAACATATAAAAATTTTAAAATTTTAAAATGATAAAAATATTTAATATTTAATATAATAAAAGATTAGATAGTGAAAAATTACATCCAAAAGATTGGAAAAATTTAAGAAAACCTAGAAAATTAGAAGTTTTCTTAAACGAAACTAGTAATAAGTAGTTATGAGCCTGTTCCCTGATTAAAAATCAGGAAAGGACTCAGAAGAGGCATCACGTGCTCACACGTGACCAACGGTCACGTGTTGGCATGTGACGTTTAAAACAGCGGCACAAAGCGCATTCAAGGAAAAGCTCCAGAAAAGGTCACGTGCTCACACGTGATCAGTGGTCACGTGTTGGCACGTGACGGCTGAGCAGCAGCCAGAGAACAGAAGCGCAAAAGGAGAGAAGCCCATTCCAGAGGTCACGTGCCTACACGTGACCAGGGGTCACGTGGCCACACGTTACCGGCTTTAAAAGCCTTATTATTTAACAGAATTAAATTCTGAGAAGAGATCATTCAAATCTTTCCAAACAGAGAATGATTATTTGGAACCGTTGGATTAAAAATCTAAAGGTGATTAAATATCACCTATTTATGGAAAAATCTTGGACTGGGAAAGATTTCCCCCCTAAATCTAACCGAAATAACAAAGGGATATCTTTGGATTTAAAATCCAATGGTGAATAAAATTCACTTAACAATCTAAAGGCCCAGATTAATGATGAACATAAATCAAATCTCTCAACATACAAATCAAATCTCTCAATGAGAAGGTTTACTAAGCAGATTGATTCTCTTCTTTCTTCTATAAATAGGAGCCAAGAAAAGAAGAGGGGGAGACTTTTGGAAGACCTTTTTCTAAAACCTTTTTCTGAAACCCTGAGACCTTTGGATCTTTTTCTGATATATATATATATATATATATATATATATATATATATATATATATATATATATATATATATATATAGAGCCTTGGATTCTCTGCAAAAAGAAAAACCTTAGGTAAGAAAAGAAAAGGGAGGCTTCAAAGGGGAATTTAATTCTCAAAAGAGTTTAACTCTTATAAAAAAAGAAAAGAACTTAGTTCTTTCTCTGGTTGAGGATCTGCAAAGTGCACATCTCCCCATGAATTGAGAATTTAATTCTCATTGGGTTGAGATCCTGCCATGCAGATCTAAAACACAGAGGAGGAACTGAGTATAGAGAATTTAATTCTCACAAAATGATGGGAATTCAATTCCTTTGAGATAAAGTTAGGGTTTAACCCTATGTTATAGGAATTTATTTCCTTCAAAATGAACAGAAATAGGGTTTAATCCTAATTGAGAATATAATTCTCTCAAATTCACAGGAATTTAATTCCTTTAAGAAAAGAAACTAGGTTTTAACCCTATTAAGAATATAATTCTTCAGAAGAAAACAGGAATTTAATTCCTCTAAAGTCCAGGGTTTAACCCAATGAACAGAACTTTAAAACATGCAGAGTCATGTGCTATCACGTGACCCTTGCAAAGACCCACAGAATAGAACTCTGAAGTAGACATCTCACGTGTTACCACGTGACTCCTGCGAAGATATATAAAAGAGCGCTTTGAGGCGACGCCCCACGTGCCCCACGTGACCCCTTAAGCACATAAAGAAAAAGCAAAATAAATAGAGACTATAGGGCGCCCTCACGTGTCACCACGTGACCCCTAATGGGTATTCTAATAAACCAGAGCATGAGCTCCCATCACGTGCCCGCACGTGATGGCTTTCCGGACTAAAAGTGTTAAATACTTATCTATAGAACAAAATAAAAGGAAGCAGGGCGCTCTCACGTGTGACCACGTGACCCCTCTTGCCTTAGTGTTCAACACTAATGTAACACCCGAGCCCAATGCTACTAATTTCAGTTACCGTTTGAGCGTAGTGTGGCACTCATTTCATTTATCTTGCTTGATTGTTACTTATTGTAATTTTACCCCGTCAATTCATTTCTGCATATAACAATTTTAAGGCATCTAAAATAAAATTAAAAATAATTGTCATGGCCTGCTTGACACCCTTAGCCCTGTTGTAGCATCCGTGCATCGTGGTCTCGTCCCGTTCAGTGAAACGGGGATGTTTGGACGGCTATGTGCACGTACGTGTATCCGTTTTGGGGGTATGCCTTTTGATTGTAAAACACATCATTTTAAATTTTGGATCCCGCCTAAAATTCTATTATTTCAATTTCGAATTTTTGGACCCAACCCGGGCGCGATTTGGAAATGTTTTACTTTGCGCCAAAATCCCAATTTCTATTATATTTTTATAACTGCCGTATATATATTTTTAAACCTAATAATATTTTTATACTATATTTTTCATATCTAATAAATCTTTAAATAAAATTCCCTTAATAAATCTCAGCCAATCACAAACTTCCTCTTAACCGTGGGCCCCACCTCTTATCTCTCTCTCTCTCTCGCCTTACCTCTATCTCTCTCCTCTCTCTCCCCGTCTCTCTCTCTCTCTCTCTCTCTCTCCTCTATATATTTAACCTATCTCCTACCTTTTCTTTTCCCTTCACAAACGTGAACCCAACCCCAGCGAACCCCAGCCATGTACCCCTCGCCGCCGCAGCCCCAACGCCGACACCACCATCACCAGCATCGTCGCCTCCTTGCCCTCGACCAATCCACCGCGCCTCCTTCCTCATTTACTTTCTTCCCGTGCACCCTGCACCTTCACCGCGGCCACCTGCACCCCCTGCACGCGTTCGCGCCGCCGTGAGTCGCCGCCGGTGACCTCGTCCCCGTGCCCCCGGCCTCGCAAGCACCCCCTCGGTGAGCTTCTCATCCCCTCACCTTCTCCTTTCTTCTTTTTCCTTCGCTGATTTGGTTCTTGATCTGGAAACTTCTTTCACTGTCGTCGTAGGCCACCGCCGGAGCTCCGTCGACGTGGTCGACCGTCACCACCCGTCCCACAGACTATTGTAAGCCTTCCCTTCTCCATCCTCCTTCCCTTTCTTCTTTATTTTCTTTTCTTGTTGCAACTCTTGACATTCACTGTTTTTGTATCTCGCCGGATTCCGGCCGTGCCGGCGACGTGTCCCGACGTTCCAGCGTGGTACCCCGACCCGTGTGGTTCCACTGTTTGTCGTTTGGGTTCATTCCGTGAACCGTGCGCCCGTCGCGAGTTTTCCCCGCCGACGTTTTCCGTTCGGTTTTCCCGATTCGCGACCCGTCGAGGCAAGTACCCCTTGCTACATGCTAAACAATATTTACATATACTTGATGACACCCTAAAACCTGCAATTTAACTTTGGTATTATAATTTCCTATTTTTCGTGTTTAAGATTGATATATATCATTTTATCTTTCAAACTTGTAACCTACCTGTTACAATTAATGTTTTGGAACCTAATAATCCCATTTACATGTTTTAATTCCACTTTCACTGATGATATAGCCTATGGCACCTTTTCTACCGTTTTACTTCATTCGGACACTCGTATACATTTAACCTGCTTAAACTGTGATTTCATTCGTGGAACCTATATACACATATAACATTGCATCCATGAAGTCTTAAACTTGTTAACATGATTAAATGGCTATAATTGTCTTATTGCATTCTTATAATGTTGAAATTATCTCTGTGACACAACTGATAACTGTACTGCAAATTGAGTGAATCTGCCTATTGCTTAATTCATTGCTTATATCATGTGTTGATAACCATGCTTGATTATATAACTGATTGTGAGCACACCTATGTTATCGTTTACATCTTGACCTGACTTGCTACATACATAGTGCCTGACCCGACATGGTACCGTATACTGCTTGACTTGACATGATGTACCATGACCTGACCCGTTACCTGATCTTGTGTTTAATGCCAACAAACCTGACATGTAGTCCTCATGGACCGTTCCTGTTGTCCATCCAGACAAACCTGTTTACCTGATTCCGTGTTGGCATTAGTTTCTTGATTTTGGGATACCTGACTTGACTTACACATATAACTTGGGGGTATGGGGAAATCAAAGGTGAAACCTGACCTGTAACTCAATAGTTCACTACTTGTTCTGATCAGTTTAGGCTAGGCCAGCCTTGGAATGATGATGCTGACATCATTCATCTGTACACATTCCTGTTTGGTGCCTAGCGGCATGTCTCGGTTTCAGCCCGAGAATATTGATGCCGTGGTCCCGGGTATGTACGGGATAATATTGAGTGTACACATTCCTGTTTGGTGCCTAGTGGCATGTCTCGGTTTCAGCCCGAGAATATTGAGGCCGTGGTCCCGGGTATGTACGGGATACTATTGAGTTACATCGATGATTCATCAATTTGGTTTCAAAGACTTGAGAGTAGATAACCCAATAGAACAGTCCAGTTTACCCACTGCACACTACCCTGCACTGCTCTGATTCATATTATTGTTACCCTTGCTCTATTAATGTTTATATTCGCATTGCTGTTACCCTGTTTATTATGTTTTACTTGATGACTTGACGTGCTGACGTCTGGGTTTTGTATGGCCCAGATTCTGTACCGCTGTCGCAGTCCGAGCAGGAGTACTTCAGCCGACAGGCTGAGCTGTGAGTGCAGCAGTAGTTAGTTTTCTTTCCTGCATTTATTTCCTGATGTGAGCCCGCATTATGGGACATACATTCCAGTTATTTTGTATTGGATCTTTCGCTTCCGCATTTATTTATTCTTGACTCATGTTATCTTGGATTATGGACATGTTTTAGATAGTTTTATTTTGTTCTTGATATCTCTACAGCCGTAATGTGACTGTGGATGGATACTTCCGACCCACAGGTAGCATGGTTGGCTATGTCACGTGCCCACTTTAGCGTACTCTGGGAAGCGGGGCGTGACATGGTTCTTTTGGTATTAGAGCCATAGGATAGTCGGGTTGATTCTTTTGTAGTTGGGTATTGTACCCAATACGCGAATCAGAATACCCGTGTTTAGGAAACATGTCCTGCCACCTTGCCGTTTACCATTCTTGAATCACATTCTTCCTGATTATATCCTTTACGATGTGCAAACTTCCTTTGCATATCAACTCGAAAACCTGATTCCTTGTTATCTTTAGGACTTAGGCGACTTAGGTGGAGTTATGTAATTGTGGCTATGATACCGCGGCATAGTTACAATACGACACTCTATTTAAGTATCTTGGAGTTCTAGCCTTGATCTATATTTTGAATCTATCATCATGCTAATGTTGGGTGTTTTGATTTCAGGAATATGGCAGATAAGAATTTGAAGACGTATCAAAGACGTGTGGACGAAGCCGCCATGCTTGGAGTGATAAGAAGAATGTTGGAGAATCAAAAGAAACAGACCGAGCTGATCCAGCAGCAAGCGGAATCGTTTCAGGAAGGTTTGCAGATTGTTCAGCAGTCCGTGAACAATGTTGGAGCTAAACCAGTTGACCGAGTTGGGACCGTAGCAGATTTCAGACGTTTGGGTCCGTCTACATTTACTGGTTTGGAGGAGCCGTTGCCAGCGGAGCAGTGACTAGTTGACACAGAGAATTTGCTTATTGCGGCACAGATTCCAGATGAGAAAAGAGTTGATGTGGTACGCATTCAGTTAGTAGACTACGCCCGAGAATGGTGGCTTGTGGAGGAGAACCGTTTGCCCAAGCCGATCAAGTGGGCGGATTTTTCAAAGAGTTTCCTGGAGAAGTTCTTCCCGCGGACTGCACGGGAGGAAATGGAAGAGAAATTCATCGGGCTAAAGCAGAATGGAGCACCCGTGGATATGCATGCAGCAGAATGGACAAGACTCAGTAGATTCGCTGGACCATTAGTTGCCAACGATGCAGACAGGGCACGGAGGTTCATGCGCAGCTTGGACGTGGACATCCAGAGGCAGATTGTCTCCCTGGGTTTGACCACTTTCTCACAAGTACTTACGGCAGCCCGAGAGCAGCAGAGTTTATCTGGGATGAAGGGGAGTCTGCAGCAGACAGCAGTTGCCGTAAGAAAGCCAGCATTTGTACCAAACCGAGCTCATGGTCGCAGAGGTATTCCAGTGGACCGTCGAGGTGTAGCACCCATGAAGAAGCCAGTGATCGTCGATCGAAGAAAGAGCATGACTTGTAACTATTGCAATTTACCTGGCCACATGCAAAAGGATTGTCGAAGGAGGCTGGGACTTTGTTTGGTTTGTGGAGCGGCAGATCACGCTGTTAGTGCTTGCCCGTCGAAGCTTCGTACGAGAGATGATTTTCAGAAGCCTCCGCAAAGACCGTTCTAGGGACAGAAACAACTGACTCAAGGACCTAATCAGGCTCGAGCTTTTACCTTGACAGCTGAAGAAGCTAAGGCGTCAGGAGAAGTTGTTTCAGGTGCTCCACTCGTTCATGGTTTTCCCGCATTAGCGTTATTTGATTTTGGTGTATCCCATTGCTTTATGTCATCCAAGTTTTTAACTACCCACTCGATTGACTACACGACCCTGTCTAGTTTCTGGGACATACACACTGGGAATGGGAAAATCATAGCTAGTAGGGAATGTAAAGATTGTACAGTTGTTGTGTGCGGACGGGAGCTTTTTGCAGATTTCTTGGTGATTGATACGGGCAGCTACGAAGTCGTCTTGGGAATGGATTTTCTTGGCACTTTCCACGCTCACATTGATTGTAGGGCAATGAAGGTAATTTTCCAGATTCCCGGACATCCCGAGTTTAGCTTCACCGGAGGGAGCAGTTCTGTCGGGCCAGTCGAGTTTAGGGCTAGGCCGACAAACAACATTCTTGCATCTATGGAAGTTGATAAAAGCGAAGAACCAGCTGTTGTTCGCGATTTTATGGACGTATTTGAAGATATATCGGGTTTACCGACGAAGCAAGACGCGGAGTTCGCAATTGATCTTATTCCTGGTGCAGCGCCAGTATCCAAAGCATATTATCCGATGGCACCAGTAGAGTTGGAAGAAGTCAAGAAACAGATTGCTGAATTGCTTGAAAAAGGTTGGATTCGAAGCAGTAACTCGCCTTGGGGAGCTCCAGTTCTTCCAGTGAAGAAGAAGGATGGCACAAGAAGGATGTGCATCGACTATCGAGAATTGAACCGGGTGACTATTAAGAACAAGTACCCGATCCCTCGCATTGGCGAACTTTTCGAGCAGCTTAGTGGCGTGAAGGTATTCTTGAAGCTGGATTTGCGATCCGGATATCATCAGGTTCGAGTGAAAGCAGAAGATATTTGCAAGACAGCGTTCCGAACTCGGTATGGACATTACGAATACTTAGTGATGCCCTTCGGAGTAACGAATGCGCCGGCAGTATTCATAGACTTGATGAACCGAATCTTTTCACCATTCTTAGATCAGTTTATTGTGGTGTTCATTGATGTTATTCTGGTTTACTCGAAGAGTTTTGAAGAGCATGCTGAGCATTTGAAGACCGCACTGCAAACGTTAAGACAAGAGAAGTTATATGCGAAGATGAGTAAGTGTGAGTTTTGGCTGGAGGAAGTAAAGTTTTTGGGGCATGTTGTGTCTGGCGATGGAATTGCCGTCGATCCAGAAAAGATTGCAGCAGTTCGAGATTGGCCGATTCCAAAGAATGTTGCGGAAATAAGAAGTTTCCTTGGACTCGCCGGGTATTACAGGAGATTTGTGGAGAACTTTGCTCGTATGGCAGAGCCGTTGACCAAGCTTACGCGCAAGGAGGTACCTTTTGTATGGACGGATAAATGTGCGTTAGCTTTTGAGACGTTGAAGCAGAAGTTGATAACCGCCCCTATTCTGACCGTGCCAGACAATTCCGGAGGATTGGTGATTCACAGCGACGCATCTGGGAAAGGATTGGGATGTGTCTTGATGCAGCATGGGAAGGTTGTAGCGTACGCATCGAGACAGTTGAAGACCCATGAGAAGAATTACCCAACTCATGACTTGGAACTTGCGGCTGTGATTTTCGCTTTGAAGATTTGGAGACACTACCTTTTTGGCGAAAGGGTCGAAGTTTTTACTGATCATAAGAGCTTGAAGTATGTGTTCATACAGAAGGAGCTTAATATGAGGCAGCGTAGATAGTTGGAGCTGATGGCTGACTACGATCTTGATCTTAAGTACCATCCGGGGAAGGTTAATGTCGTGCCGGATGCGCTTAGTCGGTTACCAGCAATTCAGGTGTTAACTACGCAGAAGGAACTCGTTGAAGATTTTCGAAGATTTGACTTGGAGGTTGTGCTACCGCATTCTACGGGACAGTTGATGCAGCTGCAAGTACATTCATCGTTGATCGAGAATATTAAAGCAGCACAATCGCAGGATCCTAGACTGCAAAAGTTTCGAGAGCAGGTTGAACCTGGACTACGAACAGATTTATTGATCCACGAAGATGGTTCGCTGAGGTATGGTAGCCGTTTGTGTGTGCCAAAGGGGGATATTCGTGAAGAGCTTATAAAGGAGGCACACAGTTCAGCTTATTCTGTACATCCAGGAGGCACAAAGATGTACCGAGATATTCGACAGCATTTCTGGTGGGAAGGCATGAAACGGGAGATTGCTCGCTTTGAGACGAAGTGCTTGGTGTGTCAGCAAGTTAAGGCTGAACATCAAAGGGTTGCTGGTTTATTGCAACCACTTCCGATTCCTCAGTGGAAGTAGGAACATATAACCATGGATTTCGTGACGGCTTTACCGCGGAGTCCAAAGGGCAACAATGCGGTATGGGTGATTGTGGATCGATTGACCAAGGTAGCTCACTTCATTCCTTTCTGGGTTGGTCAATCAACAGAGACTTTGGCAAAGCGGTACGTGCAAGATATTGTAAGATTGCATGGAGTACCGGTGAGCATCGTGTCCGATCGTGACACTCAATTCTTATCACACTTCTGGAGGAGTTTACAGGAAAGTTTGGGGACTCGATTGAAGTTTAGCACAGCTTATCATCCTCAAACTGATGGTCAGTCGGAGAGAACAATCCAAACTCTTGAGGATATGTTGAGAGCATGCATGTTGGACTTCAAGGGTTCATGGGAGGATCATCTACATTTGGTGGAGTTTTCTTACAACAACAGTTTTCAGGAGACTATCCAGATGGCTCCATTTGAAGCTTTGTATGTTCGTAAATGCCGTTCACCTGTTTGTTGGGACGATGTCGGTGAACGAAGATTATTGGGACCAGATTTGGTTGTGCAGACAGTTGAGAAGGTTAACACTATCAGAAATCATATGAAGGCAGCACAAGACCGACAGAAGAGTTGGGCAGATACGTCGAGAAGACCTCTAGAGTTCGCCGTGGGTGATTTGGTATTCTTGAAGATATCACCGACTAGAGGGGTGATTCGTTTTGGAAGTCGAGGAAAGCTTAGTCCTCGATTCGTTGGACCCTTTGAGATCGTGGAGCGTGTTGGTGAGGTAGCGTATCGTTTGGCGTTACTGCAGTCCTTGGCGAATGTGCACGATGTGTTTCACGTATCTCAACTCCGTAGGTATGTTCGAGATGAAACACACGTATTGGATCATTCAGAGTTAACAGTACGAGAAGACTTGACTTTTGAGGAGCGACCGATTGAAATCGTGGATCGAAGGGAAAAGGTTCTTAAGAATAAGGTGATCCCTCTTGTGCTTGTTTCTTGGGGTAATCGCTCGCATGGAGAGTCCACTTGGAAACGAGAAGACGAAATCCGGCAGAAGTTTCCTCACCTTTTCTTGTAGTTATTTGTCTTTGTATTCTTGGAATTTCGAGGACGAAATTCTTTTTGTAGTTGGGTATAATGTAACACCCGAGCCCAATGCTACTAATTTCAGTTACCGTTTGAGCGTAGTGTGGCACTCATTTCATTTATCTTGCTTGATTGTTACTTATTGTAATTTTACCCCGTCAATTCATTTCTGCATATAACAATTTTAAGGCATCTAAAATAAAATTAAAAATAATTGTCATGGCCTGCTTGACACCCCTAGCCCTGTTGTAGCGTCCGTGGATCGTGGTCTCGTCCCGTTCAGTGAAACGGGCATGTTTGGACGGCTACGTACACGTACGTGTATCCGTTTTGGGGGTATGCTTTTTGAATGTAAAACACTTCATTTTAAATTTTGGATCCCGCATAAAATTCTATTATTTCAATTTCGAATTTTTGGAACCGACCCGGGCGCGATTTGGAAATGTTTTACTTTGCGCCAAAATCCCAATTTCTATTATATTTTTATAACTGCCGTATATATATTTTTAAACCTAATAATATTTTTTTACTATATTTTTCATATCTAATAAATCTTTAAATAAAATTCCCTTAATAAATCTCAGCCAATCACAAACTTCCTCTTAAACCGTGGGCCCCACCTCTTATCTCTCTCTCTCTCTCTCTCTCTCTCGCCTTACCTCTATCTCTCTCCTCTCTCTCCCCGTCTCTCTCTCTCTCTCTCTCTCTCCCCTCTATATATTTAACCTATCTCCTACCTTTTCTTTTCCCTTCACAAACGTGAACCCAACCCCAGCGAACCCCAGCCGTGTACCCCTCGCCGCCGCAGCCCCAACGCCGACACCACCATCACCAGCATCGTCGCCTCCTCACCCTCGACCAATCCACCGCGCCTCCTTCCTCATTTCCCTTCTTCCCGTGCACCCTGCACCTTCACCGCGGCCACCTGCACCCCCTGCACGCGTTCGCGCCGCCGTGAGTCGCCGCCGGTGACCTCATCCCCGTGCCCCGGCCTCGCAAGCACCCCCTCGGTGATCTTCTCATCCCCTCACCTTCTCCTTTCTTCTTTTTCCTTCGCTGATCTGGTTCTTGATCTGGAAACTTCTTTCACTGTCGTCGTAGGCCACCGCCGGAGCTCCGTCGACGTGGTCGACCGTCACCACCCGTCCCACAGACCATTGTAAGCCTTCCCTTCTCCATCCTCCTTCCCTTTCTTCTTTATTTTCTTTTCTTGTTGCAACTCTTGACATTCACTGTTTTTGTATCTCGCCGGATTCCGGCCGTGCCGGCGACGTGTCCCGACGTTCCAGCGTGGTACCCCGACCCGTGTGGTTCCACTGTTCGTCGTTTGGGTTCATTCCGTGAACCGTGCGCCCGTCGCGAGTTTTCCCCGCCGACGTTTTCCGTTCGGTTTTCCCGATTCGCGACCCATCGAGGCAAGTACCCCTTGCTACATGCTAAACAATATTTACATATACTTGATGACACCCTAAAACCTGCAATTTAACTTTGGTATTATAATTTCCTATTTTTCGTGTTTAAGATTGATATATATCATTTTATCTTTCAAACTTGTAACCTACCTGTTACAATTAATGTTTTGGAACCTAATAATCACATTTACATGTTTTAATTCCACTTTCACTGATGATATAGCTTATGTCACCTTTTCTACCGTTTTACTTTATTCGGACACTCGTATACATTTAACCTGCTTAAACTGTGATTTCATTCGTGGAACCTATATACACATATAACATTGCATCCATGAAGTCTTAAACTTGTTAACATGATTAAATGGCTATAATTGTCTTATTGCATTCTTATATTGTTGAAATCATCTCTGTGACACAACTGATAACTGTACTGCAAATTGAGTGAATCTGCCTATTGCTTAATTCATTGCTTATATCATGTGTTGATAACCATGCTTGATTATATAACTGATTGTGAGCACACCTATGTTATCGTTTACATCTTGACCTGACTTGCTACATACATAGTGCCTGACCCGACATGGTACCGTATACTGCTTGACTTGACATGATGTACCATGACCTGACCCGTTACCTGATCTTGTGTCTAATGCCAACAAACCTGACATGTAGTCCTCATGGATCGTTCCTGTTGTCCATCCAGACAAACCTGTTTACCTGATTCCGTGTTGGCATTAGTTTCTTGATTTCGGGATACCTAACTTGACTTACACATATAACTTGGGGGTATGGGGAAATCAAAGGTGAAACCTGACCTGTAACTCAACAGTTCACTACTTGTTCTGATCAGTTTAGGCTAGGCTAGCCTTGGAATGATGATGCTGACATCATTCATCTGTACACATTCCTGTTTGGTGCCTAGCGGCATGTCTCGGTTTCAGCCCGAGAATATTGAGGCCGTGGTCCCGGGTATGTACGGGATACTATTGAGTGTACACATTCCTGTTTGGTGCCTAGCGGCATGTCTCGATTTCAGCCCGAGAATATTGAGGCCATGGTCCCGGGTATGTACGGGATACTATTGAGTTACATCGATGATTCATCAATTTGGTTTCAAAGACTTGAGAGTAGATAACCCAATAGAACAGTCCAGTTTACCCACTGCACACTACCCTGCACTGCTCTGATTCATATTATTGTTACCCTTGCTCTATTAATGTTTATATTCGCATTGCTGTTACCCTGTTTATTATGTTTTACTTGATGACTTGACGCGCTGACGTCTGGGTTTTGTATGGCCCAGATTCTGTACCGCTGTCGCAGTCCGAGCAGGAGTACTTCAGCCGACAGGCTGAGCTGTGAGTGTCAGCAGTAGTTAGTTTTCTTTCCTGCATTTATTTTCTGATGTGAGCCCGCATTATGGGACATACATTCCAGTTATTTTGTATTGGATCTTTCGCTTCCGCATTTATTTATTCTTGACTCATGTTATCTTGGATTATGGACACATTTTAGATAGTTTTATTTTGTTCTTGATATCTCTACAGCCGTAATGTGACTTTGGATGGATACTTCCGACCCACAGGTAGCATGGTTGGTTATGTCACGTGCCCACTTTAGCGTACTCTGGGAAGCGGGGCGTGACAACTAAATTGAAAGCTCTGTATCCAGTGTTTAACACTAATTTGGAAAACTCTACTCGCGATGTTTAACACTGATTTTCTTAGTGTTTAACACTAATTTGGATTTGCTTAGTGTTTAACACTAATTTGAAAACTCTGTTCCCAGTGTTCAACACTGATTATCTTTTAGTGGTTAACACTAACTTGTCAATCTTATTCCCAGTGTTCAACACTGTTGGTCTCTAGTGTTTAACACTAGCCTTAGCCCAATTGGCTAAGTTTTCAGAGGCAAAGCCTCTCCTTCAATGAATCAACAGAGGGCCAATATCCCAAACATAATTGGACTTTGCCCAAGATGGCCATAAGTCCTCAATTCAAATTCAATTGGGCCAATGGGCTCATAATATAATAATTGATATTAGTTTCCAAATTGGACTACAGATCACTTAATCTACCTTGGTGTAAGGGTACATCTCTTCACTCCTTTGATACTTGTCGTTGTAATTCCTCAACGTCTTCAAAGAGGTGACGGGTCCCGACGACCACACATTGATACGGACTGTGGGGTCCTTAATCTCATGGACTATGAGGTCCTTAACCTTGACCGTAATGTCTTAAAACTAATGCCGGACCGTGGAGTCCTTAAATCCACGGACTACGACGTCCTTAACCTTGACCGGAATGTCTTAAAACTAACAACGGACTATGACGTCCTTAACCTTGACCGTGATGTCTTAAAACTAATATCGGACTGTGGAGTCCTTAAATCCACGGACTACGATGTCCTTAACCTTGACCGCAACGTTAATACCGGACCGCAATGTCCTTAAACTACCTATTGACCGCAACGTCACTAAACTAAACAACAGGGCTCCCATAATCGCTCTCTTGTCGGATCTAAACGATCCCGTTAAGTAGATCTTAGTATAAAACTAGACTAACGTATTCTTAATAAACGTTTAAGTCGATCTTAGTCTCAAACGAGGCTAACGTATCCTTAAACCCAAACCCCCAAACCCAAATCTAAGATAATACGGATTTGGACTAGTCCACGCCCTACGGGCGATGACATAACTCAGTCTCCGTATACAATCCACGGGCAACCAAACACAAAACAAACACACACGACACGAAGTGATCATCTGGAGAAGGATAAAGTTGTTACCGCAATGCGGTAGCGTAATTAACTGCAGGGGCTTGCGCCTGCAGGGAAGAGCATCCCCACAATAAAAAACCCCCTCAAAAGAGGGGGAATCTGACGAAGTCTGCTACATCGGCCGCATCCGTTTAAACCTTCGATACATGGTGCCATAAATCAACTTGGCATCTTTGGAGAGGTGGACGGATAGCACCAATTAGCATCTGCCCCGAATCTCAGGCGAGACAGTCCGTCGCGCCGTCTTTCGGAGGGGAACATATTCTGGCACGTCTGGTGGGACCTTTTTCTCTTTCCACTCCACACTTCGTGTGTCGTGATTCGCGAATTAATCGCGGTTTGCTAATGGTTGCCCTTGGGTTGTGATGTACTAAGATTTGGCATTTTGCTTGGTGCAGAAAACAAAGGATCAATGGCGTTCAACTGCTCGAACTGCAAATGCAACCGACGCTCCGCCTCACCTGGAGGTGTGACCTATGGACCGCAGGCTGCTTCCCTGTTTAAGATGCCTGTGGAACAGGTGACTCAAGCTACCACCAGTCTGTTCTTTGGGACCATGCTCCCGTCGGTAAACGCTAACATCCCAGTGCCCGCACCGGAAGTGAACAAGAAGTTGGTCTTTGATCGACTTGCTACTCCTACGGCCCCTCTCAGCGGGTCGTCCAACTCCTCGGTCTTCACTAGACTAAGCCTGAACTCCAAGGGGCCCGCCAAAAAGTCCGTGATACCTGAGAAGGCCATCCCAAAGAAGACAGCTGCTTCTGAAGTCGTCAAGCCGGCTTCTCCTCCCAGAGGGTCGGTCTTCGCGAGACTGACTACCTCCATTCCCGCTCCCGCTCAGAAATCTGTAGCTTCTCAACGAACGTCAGTCTTCAAGAGGCTGACACCGGTAGCAGCCCCTCCCCAGAACGGGGGGCAAGACGAAGCCGTCGCTGAATCAATCCCAACAACCCGTCATGCCCGACGTTGCCACTGGTGCCGGATAAGGAAGACTGGGGCAACTCCCCCTCCGGACTAACTCCACCAGCTCCAATGGTGGAAATTGAGGCTGCTGTTCCAACCGGAAACAGCTTCGAGCTGATAAACAGGGTACGCAGAAATTCCCCGACTGCGGTTCTCAAAAGATCCCCTCCACCTGCGGAGGAGGTTACAGAAGCGAAGACGGAACAACCTCCTCAACGGCTGTCCTCCAAGATTATAAGGTCTGGCGGCGGGTCCAAGACTCAGTAATCGACCAAAATCACTCTCGTCAACCTAAAAAGGCGAAAGTGCAGGGAGAAAAGAACCGACATGTCAGACAACAAAGGACGACAACCGCTTGGGTGCCCGCTGCAATGGCTCCATCCACGCCGACTACTCAAAAGAGAAGAAGGCCGGAGAAAGTCCCCACTCCTGCAGCAAATGTCAAGGACAATAAGCCTAAACGCCCTAAGTCTGGGGGCATGATGGTGCATACAGTATACATGGCGCTTGGAAAAGAGGACAGCCGTGCATCCATGGGTCATAGACCGCTTACACGGTCAGTGACCAAAGCTCAGGAGCAACAGCAGAAGCTCCAAGAAATGATGACCGCGATGGCCGCACTCACTGGGCCGAAAGAAAGCCCCGAAGCATCATCTGATCAACGCCAGGAGCAAGAAACTGACGCTGAGTTCCTTCGTAGGATACTGGAGAAGAAGGATAAAGAGGCTGCTGAACAAGCAACCAATATACAACAAATGGCTCTTCTGTTCCAGGACATGGTGGGTATGATGATCCAACAAGAGCCTCCTACTGAAGATCCTCCAATCGTTCTTGAAGACGACAGGGGAGAAACGTTAAATCCTCCACCCGCTCTGTCAACAGCCAAGGAGGAGACAATCTCTAAGGCTGACCTGGACGAATACATAGCCCAACAGATACGTGTTCACCAGGCAACTGAGGCAGCCGGTCAAGTTGTCAGGACGGGGCGGCCATATCCGAGCTGGTATGACCAGATCAAGTACCCGCCAGGCTATACAATACCGAAATTTCACATCTATAAGGGGACGGGCAATCCTCACCAGCACGTTGCCCAGTTCAGGGCGCTTTGCGGCAACACCAGCGGCGATGATAAGCTCTTGCTTCGCCAGTTCGTGGGTAGCTTGTCAGAAACGGCGTTCGAGTGGTACTCTGAGCTCCCAAACGACTCTATTAAAACATTTGCGGAGATGGAGCTGCTGTTTACCCAACGTTTTGCAAGTGCCAGCGAACGCACTCCGATAACGGCCTTAATTAATGCCAGGGTGAAACCAGGTGAGACATGGGTCCAGTATGCTATACGCTGGCGAAACTTGTGGTCGAAATGCGAACAACGCATTGAGGAAGCGCCCGCGGTGGGCATGTTCGTGGGTACCCTAGATCCTCATGCAACTATCTCATAGTTCATGATGTTTTTTAAGCCAACCACGTTCCAGGCTTTGATCGACAAATTGGCCCAGATGGACCAGATGGGTCACAGACTGTCTCCCCCGAAGCCAGAACCTCGGAATGACAAGGGTAAAGGGAAGGCAACCTTCGTTGCGAACGCTTAGCAGCAACCCAGTGCCTCAAAGCTGGCGGATCAGCTGGAAGAAAGACGGCGGTATTACAATGAGAAAATGAAGCGCCCCTACTCATTCCCGCGGGATAAGACGAAGAGGCTATTCGAGCTGGCAATACGCAACAGGCTTATCAACTTGCCAAACCCAAGGCGACCGCCGCAACCCAGTGAGGTGAATAACCCCAACTACTGCACTTACCATCAAACGGTAAGCCATCCGATTGAGGATTGCTTCGTCTTCAAAGGATGGATTGAAGACCAATACCTACAGGGCAAGTTTGCGCTGTCTAAGAAGTGGAAGGTGAACCCGCCACAACCTCACATTGCTAAGAAGACGGACGCACCGGGGGCAACCTGTTCTTTCATTGAAGAAGCTCCATGGGAAATCGTGCTTTCAGCAAAAACCAAAAGAATGCTGAATGAGCTCCAGACATGCCCGGCAGTCAGGTGGAAGAACCCGCTGGAACCCCAGATCATTAAAGGGATGCTGAAGCCGCGCCCAACTCCGAAGATCAGTGGTGATGCCCTGAGCACTCACAACCAGCCGTCGAAACCTTCAAAGAAAAAGAAGAAGAAATCTAAGAAGCCCGTGAAGCCCGATGACAAGTATACGGACTTGTAGAAACAAATTGACGCGCTGGAAGAATACAATCAGAAGTCACGGACTCCCATCACACTCCAAGAGTTCTTCAACCACATCTTTCAAGAGGAAGATGAGGGGGAGAGTTCGTCGGATGAATCCGAGGGATACATGGCGAGTTATAATGTGATCTCCCACTCGTTTACCGACGATGAAAAAACTCCTGGCACTAAGAAACTGGGGGCAGAGCCTGAACCAGAGCTTGTGTGGCCAACAGACGAAATGATCGACGCCTTTCTAGACGAGATTCGTTTGAAAAGTAAAGCTGACCAAGAGCGTGAGATGGCCGCATCAGAAGGAGCCAAACGCAGGCGATTAAACGAAAGAGTTGAGGTACTCCCGCCAGATCGAAAGGCACCCGACACGTATAAAAACATATTCAGGACGAGGAAAAGGTTAGCCAAAGCCATGTCAATGGGAATGAAACTACCACCCTCGGAAGGAAACACGCTCGATGGGGGCGGAGATGCATCCTAATTACTGCTCATATCATCGGAAGATTTCACACCCCACTGAGGAGTGCGACGCTTTTAAGACATGGTGGCAGGGATATGTTGCTCATCGGCAACATTTTAAGCGAATGAAACGTAGAACTCGTCGGGAGCAGAAAAGTACGACCGAAGGACACAAAAGAATTGGCGGTAACTGTTACACGGTCAACGCCGGGTGACCGCAAGTGCTCACATTCGGGAGCGATTCTGACGAGGAAATGGCTCTTAGCTCCCTCTTTAAAGAGTCCACCTCGGGAAAAGAGGAAGAGCCAGAAGCCTGCGAAAACATTCAGCTGCACAATCGCACGCTTCCGGAAAAGAATCTCGGACCCGCAACTAGAAAAGATAAGGGAAAGGAAAAGGTCGCTGAGGATATCACCCTAGATGACCAAGTTATGAAAGAACTGACTGCCAAGGACCCGCCTAAGAAGAGTAGGGTGGACTACAACATCCTAGCGCACCTGAGGAAGCTACCTTCGCAGCTCAACATTCTAGACGCCCTGTTATTATCAAAAAAGGCAAGAGATTCATTAATCAAAGCGCTACAAGAGCCTGAACAATTCCAAGCCTTCCTCGCCGAAGAAAGGATGAAGGATGAACTGGAAGAAGTGCACACGGCCGATATCACTTTCGGTGACGAAGACCTGCTCGTTGGGACGTGCGACCACAACCGTCCCCTATACGTCTCTGGATATTGCCACGATATAAAGATAGGAAAAATCTTGGTTGACAATGGCTCTTCCGTTAATCTCCTCAACGTGCGGGTGTTAAAGGAGATTTGCATGAGCGTCCAGCACCTTGCTCGGGACAAGATCACCATCTCCGGGTTCGACTCCCAATCATCGAGAACTCTTAGGTCTGTGATATTGACGCTACGCTTTGGGCTACTCGTCACGGACATTAAGTTTCATGTCATAGATGCCAAGACATGTTACAATGCTCTGCTCGGCCGACCTTGGTTACACGAGTACAATATCATCCCTTCTACGCAACATCAGTGTATGAAGTATTTCGAGGATGGTCTCGAGTATACCATAACAGGTGAGCTAAACCCGTTCTCCGTGAACGAAGTCCGCAAATACGAAGACGCGAAGTACTTTTTGCCAGATTTCGAGGACACGAAGAGGTGTCGCAAACCGGAAAACAAAGCCGCTGCCACCATTCCTGTTTTCGGGAGTGATACCGAAGAAGAAGAAGAGATAGTTTACTCTGGGCCATCTCGACGCAATGACCCGGGGCCGTCCGCCCCCATATTGATCTTCGGAAGCGACTCGGAAGATGAGGTTAATGTCGTGTTCTCCAGTCGGCCGCCAATACAAGAATTCCCTGGTGATGATCAGAGTTTGCAAATCACCATGATTCCGCGGGAGCACTACAAAGATCTCGATGCACTTGAAGCTTACAATGTGCAGGACCTGCAGACGTTTTACGTCCCTCCCAAGCAAAAGGGTGAAAAGGCGATCCTATTCTATTGATCCACAGAAACAAGAATCGAGAAAGAAATTTGGCATGGTGCAGATTCTACCCTCGACAGGCTTCAACCCATCCGTTTGCCCAGATATTACACGAACGGACTGAAAAGGCTATTGAAGCGCCAAGGGGTACTCTTAAAACAGACTACTCGACAAGCTCGATTCTATAACAGGATTTGGGATGTCCCTGGGACTCAGCGCAAGTTGCTCAACGGGAAAATGGAAACGCTTGGGCTTGGATACGTGAGAGCCGGAAAACGGGAACGGGTCTACGGTAGCTATGCCATATATACCTTTGATGAAGAAGATGACGCCTTGTCAGAAAATGCCAACCCCTCATCAGAACCGGATCCCGTGATCGAAGTCCCGAGTCCATCATTTGAAGAGCGAATAGACAAGCTTATCAGGAAAGTGAGTCAAAAAGCTCGGGACGATCATAATCGCGAAATGGCCATCTACGAGAAAGCCAGGACGCAACGTCTTCTTCAACAGGCTGCAAAAGACGAAAATACTCCTCCCTGTCAATCTGTTGTGCAAAAGACCCGACGCAAAGGTAGAGACAAGTCAAAGAGCAGAAAAGGCGCTCAACAGCGACAAAGCGGGACCAAGAAGTCATGTGATCGGGTATTGCGCGGTCCGAATTTGTCCCTCATGAAGAAGATGAGTCGAGCGTATTCTTTCCCTCAAGACAAGACACAGAAGATACTTGACCTCGCTTTAAAACATCAAATGGTTACACTCCCGAAGTCTAAACACCCCGAGCAAGCTAATGAGGTCTCTCATCCGGGCTATTGCTCTTATCACCGAGCCATAGGACACCCCATCGAAGACTGCTTCATCTTCAAGAACTGGGTTGAGGACCAGTATCAGCAAGGCAGATTTTCCCTATCCAACAGCTGGAGGGTATCGCCACCACAAAAGCATGAACCCAAAGCCACAGGAGCAGAACCAGATCCATATCAGTCTTGGAAGCGAGCTCGTACCTGTCGTATGATAACGGTATCAAAAGAAGAGCCCGAGAATATGGATGACTTTCCCTGGTGCTTCGAAAACAATGACGACGAGGTAATCTCAGAATTTCCACCAGCGCCGAAAGAGCTGGAAGATGGCATACATACTACTGCAGATAACCTCAAGAAGATTGAGTTGGGGACGGCGAACGACCCACGACCGACATTCGTCAGCGAGCTGCTATCTGAAGAAAGGGTGGCTGCGTTAAAATACGTGCTTATGCAGCATAGAGATTGTTTCTGTGGATACCCAATCGACGGCGGTGATACCCGATGGGAACTTTATTTCGATGGAGCATCCTCCATGAAGAAGCGCAAGCACAGTACACCTATAATCAAATCGGGGGTAGGCCTTATCTTCGTAACTCCACAAGGAGGGATAATGCGCTTCTCCTTCTCCTTAACAGAACCGAGGACGAACAATGAGGCCGATTACGAAGCTTTGATAGCAGGCCTCGAGATCGCCATTGACATAGGAATTGAAAACCTCTTCATATACGGAGATTCCCAATTGATCGTTAGTCAAGTAAACGGCGACTACCAGACATGTAAGCCAGAACTGGTAAAGTACGACAAAAGAGTACAGCGGTTGCTGACTCAAATCCCCTACTACACCTTGGAAAGCATACCGCGTGCCGAAAATAGCAAAGCGGATGCACAAGCCAAGCTAGCTAAAGAGCTAGCTGATGAGAACCTCGATGATGTAAGAATCGTGGTACAGAGTCGTCGGGTTCTTGCTCCGGCAGAAATATCTTCGGAATCATCCGAGGAAAAGGAAGCGACCGAGCAGAAGGCCATGCAAATAAAAGACCAAGAAACGGCTGAAGATTGGAGAGAAGTCTTCATAGACTATTTCAAATCCCGTCGAACGCCTGAAGATGCGTCCTCAAGACATTAGCTTGTGAAATGAGCTCTGTCCTTCGCCTTCGTCAATAATACTCTGTATAAGAGGTCATTCGATTCTCTGTGGTTGAGATGCCTAAAACCTGACGAAGCGAAGAGGGTCGTTCAAGAAGTCCACGACGGACTCTGCGGTTCTCACCAAGCAGGCCCGAAGATGAAATTGAGAATTAAACGGATGAGCTACTACTGGCCCACGATGATCCAGGACTGCCTCGAGTATGCGAAACAATGCCACTCGTGCCAAATCCATGGGGACTTTATCCATCAGCACCCAAATCCACTACATCCAACGGTGGCTAGTTGGCCGTTCGAAATGTGGGGGACTGACGTAATCGGCCCCATCGAACCAGCATCATCTAGAGGACATCGTTTCATCTTGGCGACGAACGACTACTTCTCCAAATGGGCAGAAGCAATACTGCCGAGGGAGGTGAAGACGGAGAATATTCTCCATTTCTTCAAGACACACGTCATTTATCAGTTTGGAACTCCGCGACGGATCATCTCCGATAACGGGCCAGCCTACAGAAGCCACAAGATTAGCCGCTTCGCGCAACAACATAACATAGACTGGAGATATTCCTCAGTTTATAATCCATGACCTAATGGTCTAGCCGAGGCTTTCAATAAGACCTTGACAAAGATCATGAAGAAGACGGTGTCCCGAAATAAGAAGGACTGGCACGAGAGACTGCAAGAAGCTCTTTGGGCGTATCGAACCACGTTCAAGACGGCCATGAACACAACGCCGTACGCGTTAGTCTTTGGTACAGAAACAGTACTCCCCCTCGAGATAGAGTTACCCTCTCTACGCGTGGCGGTCCACTGCGAGCTGACGGACGAAGAAAATGCTCAGCTTCGGCTTGAGGAGCTTGATGCCCTTGATGAGACCCGGCTCATAGCGCAACAAAATCTGGAGGCCTACAAAGCAAAGATGACGCGCTCGTACGAAAGATTGACCAGGCCGAGGACATTCCGCCAAGGCGAACTCGTGCTAGTGGTCAAAAGACCTATGATCCCCAATCGTGCCAAACGGGGAAAATTTGAGCCAAACTATGAAGGCCCGTACATCATAGACAATGTCTACCAGGGCGAAGCGTACCTACTTATGGATATGCACGGAGAAAGACCTTTCAGGCCAATAAACGGTCGCTTCCTGAAGAAATACTACGCTTAACAGGTTAAGGCCTAGGTCAATGATAGATGACGACAACTATGTCCGCTCGCTATCTCCCTAAGCCCGAACTCTGAGTAGTAACCGGCCTTCTTCAAACAACGGACCGAAATGTCCTTAAACTAACAACGGACCGAAACGTCCTTAAACTAACAACGGACCGAAACGTCCTTAAACTAACGGCGGACCGAAATGTCCTTAAACTAGCAACGGACCGAAACGTTTTTAAACTAACAATGTACC
The DNA here is from genome assembly GCA_030015575.1 of Agapanthus africanus. Classification (NCBI taxonomy): domain Eukaryota; kingdom Viridiplantae; phylum Streptophyta; class Magnoliopsida; order Asparagales; family Amaryllidaceae; genus Agapanthus; species Agapanthus africanus. Next base: position 268,289,516 of record CM057338.1, on the reverse strand, counting down.
ACTATGTCTTAAAACTAGCTGTTGACCGAGATGTCGATAAACTACGGTGGATTGCAGTATCTCAAAGCTGATATAAAAATAAAAAAAATATAATAAAAAAAAATAAAAACGGTATGTCCATAAGCAAAATGGGTACGGATGAAAACCTGAAAGGGCTCCGTAAGTAAAAACAGCAGGGCTACCGGCGAGTGTTTGTGAAAACCCGAAAGGGCGCAACCTCGTTAAAGAACACTTGCAGGGTCCTCACGACCCTGTAAGGAGAAACCACAAGCGTGAGATCCTTACGACTCACAAGGGAGCAACACACTTAGGAGTCCTCACGATTCCTAAGGAGAAATTACACTTGCGAGATCCTCACGACTCGTAAGGAGAACTCTCTTATGGGACCCTTAAGGCTCATAAGATTTGAAAGTCTTAAGTCACAGAGACCTAAACCTGTACTTAAGCAACCTCCACAACCTTCAATTTATGCCCTACAAGTGGCTCAATACTGAACCTTGTATACAATCCACGGGCGCGAATAAACATTTCCCTAACCAAGTCCCATCCGTGACTAGGGATATGTTCGTATGGCGAACAGCCCTTGTAGGTCCTCTCGACTTATAAGGAGAAAACCCTTTTGTAAGATCCTTACGACTTGCAAGAGGACATGCACTTAGGAATCCTCACGATTCCCAAGAAGAAAACACACCTACAAGATCCTCACGAATTGTAGGGAGAAATACCCTTGTGACACCCTTACGGCTCATGAAGTCAAAAGCCTTAGTCGACAGAACCCTTAACCCTGTTTACTAAGCCACCTTTGTTCAACATCGACAGAGGCAAATGATGATCCGCTCCTGGCAATATCCCAGCCGTGGCGGTGTTGATGCCGAAACCGGTGTCTAAAATCTAAGCTTGCAGCGAAAAGGCTAGCGAGCTACACATGCATACGAAATAGCCGAAATGATGGGGCAACTTGCAATAAAAAGCAGCAAGTAAAACTGTATGCATAAAAAAAAATAGCCGAAATGATGGGGCAACTCGCAATAAAAAGCAGCGAGTAAAAATAAAATAAATAGCCGAAATGATTGGGCATCGCGAAAAATAGCCGAAATGATGGGGCAATCGCGACCTTCGCGATATAAAAGCTGAAATGATAGAGCATCGCGGAAAAAGAAATAAAATAAAAAATGAAATTCATGCCCCATAGGTGATGTTAAATCTATCCCTGTATACAATCCAGGGGCGCAAACAAAGAAGGGATCATACTCCTCCCCCAGGTTTCATCATCATAAGAAGCCAAATCTCGACGGGCCGCAAGTGATCTAGAGATCTTCTCAACACTCGTCTTGTAACAACGGACACAACCTCGAGTACAGCAGAACAGTGTCAACTCCCAGTTCCATGACTCGGCGGTGAACAGATCACTGAAAGTCAAATCCTAACTCCGTGAAATGCGGATACAATCAAAAAATTCCTGGTTACGTGGAACGCGGATAACGTCACTCTTTGACCCCGTGGAAAACGTCCAGAGCGGAGCCTGGTCCTCGCAGAACACGGCAGTGAACCCGTGGGAAGCATCCAGAGCAAAATTCCTGGTTACGTGGAATGCGGATAACGTCACTCTTTAACCCCGTGGAAAACGTCCAGAGCAGATCCTGGTCCTCGCAGAGCACGGCAGTGAACCCGTGTGAAGCATCCAGAGCGGAGCCTAGTCCTCGCCAAGCACGGCAGTGAACCCGTGTGAAGCATCTAGCGCAAAATTCCTGGTTACGTGGAACACGGATAACGTCACTCTTTAACCCCGTGGAAAACGTCCAGAGCGGAGCCTAGTCCTCGCCGAACACGGCAGTGAACCCGTGTGAAGCATCTAGCGCAAAATTCCTGGTTACGTGGAACGTGGATAACGTCACTCTTTGACCCTGTGGAAAACGTCCAGAGCGGATCCTGGTCCTCACAGAGTACGGCAGTGAACCCGTGTGAAGCATCCAGAGCGGAGCCTAGTCCTCGCCAAGCACGGCAGTGAACCCGTGTGAAGCATCTAGTGCAAAATTCCTGGTCATGTGGAACGCGGATAACGTCACTTTCTGACCCCGCGGAAAATTCCCAGAGCGGAGCCTGGTCCTCACCGAACACGGCAGTGAACCCGTGTGAAGCATCCAGAGCAAACACCGGACTGTGGAGTCCTTAAAATCCATGGACTATGATGTCCTTAACCTCGACCGTAATGTCTTAAAACTAACGATCAACCATGATGATTCTAGACTGATTTTACCTTGGTTATAGGGTACATCTCTTCACTCCTTTGATATTTGGCGTTGTAATTCCTCGACGTCTTCAAAGAGGTGACGGGTCCCAGTAACCACACATTTCGTGGACTGTGGAGTCCTTAAATCCACGGACTATGAGGTCCTTAACCTTGACCGTGATGTCTTAAAACTAACATCGGACTGTGGAGTCCTTAAACCCACGGACTATGAGGTCCTTAACCTTGACCGTGATGTCTTAAAACTAATATCGGACTGTGGAGTCCTTAAATCCACGGACTATGAAGTCCTTAACCTTGACCGTGATGTCTTAAAACTAACATCGGATTGTGGAGTCCTTAAACCCACGGACTATGAGGTCCTTAACCTTGACCGCGATGTCTTAAAACTAACATTGGACTGTGGAGTCCTTAAACCCACGGACTATGAGGTCCTTAACCTTGACCGTGATGTCTTAAAACTAACATCGGACTATGGAGTCCTTAAATCCACGGACTATGAGGTCCTTAACCTTGACCGTGATGTCTTAAAACTAATATTGGACTGTGGAATCCTTAAACCCATGGACTATGAGGTCCTTAACCTTGATCGCGATGTCTTTAAACTACGATACCCTGGAAACCATCCCAAACCAACCCCTGACCCCATGAAATACGGATAAGGGTGACCACACCCAGCACTTGCGGGTCCTCACGACCCGTAAGGAAGAAAACTCTCTTGTGAGATCCTTACGACTCCCAAGGGAAAACCCGCTTAAGAATCCTCACGATTCTTAAGAAAAACTTACACCTACGGGATCCTCTCGACCTGTAGGGAGAAAAACTCTTTATGAGACCCTCACGGCTCATAAAGCTCAAAAGTCTTAGGAGGCAGATCTTAACCCTGAATCCTAAGCCGTCGCTACCCTGCAAGTAGGCCAAGATAAATTGTCCGCAGAACACATTCAATAAAAAGGGGACACACCACTGGGAAGAAAAAATATGTCTTTATTCATAAACCAAAATGGGTATAAAGTACAATTCATGAAAGAACAAAAAGAAAACACTCTCGCTCAGGAGTATGGACAAAAAGAAAGGAAAAGATACAAGTTTTTCAAGCCGGCGGACGATTTAGCAATTTCGCTAGATCATCCTGCTTTTGCTGGGCCACGGCTTCATGATTCAGGATCGCCAGAAGACGGGCCTCCGCCTGAGCCTGCTGTGCCTGATACGAAGCAAGCCGGCCTTCAAGCTCTTTCTCAGTGGCCTTATGAGCCTCGACCCTTTCACGAGTGAACGTGGCAGCCTTATCAAGAGCCACCACCTCTTTGATAGACTCTTGAAGCACCCGCCAGAGTTCATACGCTTTGTTGGCCTTGGCGGTAAGATTAGCTTGAAGCTCGCTCAGCGCCTTAGAAGCCAGCTCCCTCTCCGAGAATTTGCGGCCGAGCCTCTTCTCGCACAACAATATGTTCGCCACGCGTTGCTCTATCAGACCACGCAAGCCCACTTTCGCGACCGCAACCTTTGAAACAGGACATCTACGCTCAAGACCGTATAGACAAGCCTCCAGTCGATAGCAATAGTCGATCTAAAACGCGTGCACATCATCTGGTATGGGAAGCAACAAAAATTCTCAATGTATATCCTATCAAGCATGCATTCGCAACTATATGAATATCCGAAAAGAAATAATACCCGAAGCTCCGATGTGCATGCAACATAGTGATAGTGTTCGCAATTAAAGAAAGTTCTTATGGGAAGAACACAAAGTTCATTTATGCAAGCAAAAACATACATATGGATACCCAGCATACATGAAAGTTCAACATAAAGCATGCGAAAACTAATTTGAATATACTACACTAGCGGGAAAAGGTCGCCAAACATAGGATCGTAGCGCAAGGGTTGACAAAACAAAAGACAAAATTCTCCATCTCCTTCCCCGCCCTCTCCAACACGTCAAAGCGCCGGTTCTCGCGAGGAGTCACTCCCCACCGATTGGCGCCATGTTCATCCGCAAAAGCAGACATAACAGCCCGACGGGCTCTTATTTCGCTCAAAAGGTGAACCGAGCGATCTTTCAAAGCTTGAGTAATTAGGCACGCTTCGTGAAAGCCCTCGAGCTTTTCTTCGGCCGCGTCAAGCATCGCCAGGGTTATCTCCGCCGGGTGAGGAGGGACGTCGGCGAGCACGGCGGCAAGAATCATCCGGAGCCAGAGGGAGCCCATTGAGAGGGGAGTTCCCTTGCGGATCGAGGGTTCATACGCCGCTGAGTCGCATTCGTCATCGGTAAGGAGGGGATCCACCAATCGGGCGGCAAAGCGGGGGATCATCTCCTCGATAGGAACTTCCCATAGCTGTCGACGAGCATGAGGGAGATTGCAGGCCATGGCGCTCAGTTGTCTCTCAAGACAAATCACACCAAAATGAGAATAAATTTCTTTGTGAAGAGAAAAGAAGGCCATGGCCCCAGGATATAAAAAGGGGCATTAAGTGCTGTGCATGGAAAATCTTGCATGTTGAAGCTATTTCCAAGGCCCAAAAAGGGGAAGGCATTGGAAATCAAGGTGATGGAACTATTTCCAAGGCTCCTTTTCTGCATCTAATATTGTTCACTAAAAATGTGGCATAAAAAAAATTGAACAGCCCCATCAAAAGGACCCCACGTGCGGAGCACGTGAGCCCCAAATTTGACGTGCACTAAAAAATGGAATAGCACCATGCATGTTAAAAACAGCAACAGCAACAATAGCAAAATGATAAAATCCCATAGAAAGGCATGCAAACATAGAAAGGCACGATAAAACTTATCATTCATGCTTTAAGTAGATCATACAAAATGAAAAGAAAACGATTACAACGGCAAGACCTCAGACGCGGGGCACGGATTGAGAAACTCAAACTTGACTTTGTCCAGGATCCTCCAAGCATTTCGAACCATTCGAGTATGTTTTCTTTCGCGGTCACAAGCGTCGGGATCCTCACGAATGTCTTCTACCTCCGATAGGCAGCAAGTATGGCCGACTGCTGAAAAGCCTGGTGCAAGAGATCAATAAGGTTGTCTCGCCTTCTCTTCGAGATCAGGCTCATCAGATACACTGAATGTATCTTATCCTCGGCAGCGTCCAATGCCTCGAGAGGTACACCAGTGCAGAAGAGAGGAAGCGTCTCCCAAATCGCCAACACGATGAGTTTCAGAAGAGAAGAGCGACGGGGGAGTAGCCGATGGTTGTACTCATCGAAGCGGCTCATGATCTCAGCACATTGAGCGTTGTTGAACTCCTGGTTCTGGCTACGGCCCAGCGCACGAATATTCCCATAAGAAATGATTTCGTCAAGATCGTACATATGGGCGTCCATGATACCTGAGATAAAAATCATTAGAATCTATTACAAACCCTTTTCTTTTTATTTTGATCACAGAAGGACAACCTAGGGCCAGAAGACCCTAAGAAGCCTCCATAGGAAGAACTGAGTTCTTTACAGGAATTAAATTCCTTTTGAAAAGGAGAATTAAATTCCCAGAAACATTTTTTCTGTGAACGGAGTTAAACTCCATGGATTTGAACTGTCATCATCATCTCCCTGAAGGATCAGATGAACCCTTAAAGAGATTTACTGCTGAAGGTTAAATGGTTTCACATTTCGGTTGAAAAACTTAAAGGAAAAATGGGTTCATATTTAAAGGGGTGAAACCTTTGGTATGGATTTAGAATCTAGAGAGTTGTATGTGTATGAAAGTTCTTCGATCATCCAAAGATCATTACCTGAGGAAAAAGAATCCTTCAACAGAGTTAAACTCTAGAAAATGCTTGAAGCAGAGAACTAAGCTCTGGAAAGGAGAATTAAATTCTCAGAAAGAAAAGTATGCAAGGAGGAAGATGAGCAAAGTGGAGGCGCTTCTGAAGTGACCACTATATTTATAGGATGTGATGGAGACGCTTCATCTCCCCGATTCCCTAGATGGATCCAACGGTCACAAAAGAGACAGGGTTGCACTCACGTGCAGACACGTGATAACAATGCTGTGGGGGCATTTGTTCCCTGATTAAAAATCAGGAAAGGACTCAGAAGAGGCATCACGTGCTCACACGTGACCAACGGTCACGTGTTGGCACGTGACGTTTAAAGCAGCAGCACAAAGCGCATTCAAGGAAAAGCTCCAGAAAAGGTCACGTGCTCACACGTGACCAGTGGTCACGTGTTGGCACGTGACGGCTGAGCAGCGGCCAGAGAACAGAAGCGCAAAAGGAGAGAATCCTATTCCAGGGGTCACGTGCCTACACGTGACCAGGGGTCACGTGGCCACACGTGACCGGCTTTAAAAGCCTTATTATTTAACAGAATTAAATTTTGAGAAGAGATCATTCAAATCTTTCCAAACAGAGAATGATTATTTGGAACTGTTGGATTAAAAATCTAAAGGTGATTAAATATCACCTATTTATGGAAAAATCTTGGACTGGGAAAGATTTCCCTCCTAAATCTAACCGAAATAACAAAGGGATATCTTTGGATTTAAAATCCAATGGTGAATAAAATTCACTTAACAATCTAAAGGCCCAGATTAATGATGAACATAAATCAAATCTCTCAACATACAAATCAAATCTCTCAATGAGAAGATTTACTAAGCAGATTGATTCTCTTCCTTCTCCTATAAATAGGAGCTAAGAAAAGAAGAGGGGGAGCCTTTTGGAAGACCTTTTTCTAAAACCTTTTTCTGAAACCCTGAGACCTTTGGATCTTTTTCTGATATATATATATATATATATATATATATATATATATATATATATATATATATATAGAGCCTTGGATTCTCTGCAAAAAGAAAAACCTTAGGTAAGAAAAGAAAAGGGAGGCTTCAAAGGGGAATTTAATTCTCAAAAGAGTTTAACTCTTATAAAAAAAGAAAAGAACTTAGTTCTTTCTCTGGTTGAGGATCTGCAAAGTGCACATCTCCCCATGAATTGAGAATTTAATTCTCATTGGATTGAGATCCTGCCATGCAGATCTAAAACACAGAGGAGGAACTGAGTTTAGAGAATTTAATTCTCACAAAATGATAGGAATTCAATTCCTTTGAGATAAAGTTAGGGTTTAACCCTATGTTATAGGAATTTAATTCCTTCAAAATGAACAGAAATAGGGTTTAACCCTAATTGAGAATATAATTCTCTCAAATTCACAAGAATTTAATTCCTTTAAGAAAAGAAACTAGGTTTTAACCCTATTAAGAATATAATTCTTCAGAAGAAAACATGAATTTAATTCCTCTAAAGTCTAGGGTTTAACCTTATGAACAGAACTTTAAAACATACAGAGTCACGTGCTATCACGTGACCCCTGCAAAGACCCACAGAATAGAACTCTGAAGTAGACATCTCACGTGTTACCACGTGACTCCTGCGAAGATATATAAAAGAGCGCTTTGAGGCGACGCCCCACGTGCCCCACGTGACCCCTGAAGCACATAAAGAAAAAGCAAAATAAACAGAGACTCTAGGACGCCCTCACGTGTCACCACGTGACCCCTAATGAGTATTCTAATAAACCAGAGCATGAGCTCCCATCACGTGCCCGCACGTGATGGCTTTCAGGACTAAAAGTGTTAAATACTTATCTATAGAATAAAATAAAAGGAAGCAGGGCGCTCTCACGTGTGACCACGTGACCCCTCTTGCCTTAGTGTTCAACACTAAATTGAAACATCTGTATCCAGTGTTTAACACTAATTTGGAAAACTCTACTCGCGGTGTTTAACACTGATTTTCTTAGTGTTTAACACTAATTTGGATTTGCTTAGTGTTTAACACTAATTTGAAAACTCTGTTCCCAGTGTTCAACACTGATTATCTTTTAGTGGTTAACACTAACTTGTCAATCTTATTCCCAGTGTTCAACACTGTTGGTCTCTAGTGTTTAACACTAGCCTTAGCCTAATTGGCTAAGTTTCCAGAGGCAAAGCCTCTCCTTCAATGAATCAACAGAGGGCCAATATCCCAAACATAATTGGACTTAACCCAAGATGGCCATAAGTCCTCAATTCAAATTCAATTGGGCCAATGGGCTCATAATATAATAATTGATATTAGTTTCCAAATTGGACTACAGATCACTTAATCTACCTTGGTGTAAGGGTACATCTCTTCACTCCTTTGATACTTGTCGTTATAATTCCTCAACGTCTTTAAAGAGGTGACGGGTCCCGACGACCACACATTGATACGGACTGTGGGGTCCTTAAACTCATGGACTATGAGGTCCTTAACCTTGACCGTAATGTCTTAAAACTAATGCCGGACCGTGGAGTCCTTAAATCCACGGACTACGACGTCCTTAACCTTGACCGGAATGTCTTAAAACTAACAACGGACTATGACGTCCTTAACCTTGACCGTGATGTCTTAAAACTAATATCGGACTGTGGAGTCCTTAAATCGACGGACTACGATGTCCTTAACCTTGACCGCAACGTTAATACCGGACCGCAATGTCCTTAAACTACCTATTGACCGCAACGCCACTAAACTAAACAACAGGGCTCCCATAATCGCTCTCTTGTCGGATCTAAATGATCCCGTTAAGTCGATCTTAGTCTAAAACTAGACTAACGTATTCTTAACAAACGTTTAAGTCGATCTTAGTCTCAAACGAGGCTAACGTATCCTTAAACCCAAACTCCCAAACCCAAATCTAAGATAATACGGATTTGGACTAGTCCACGCCCTACGGGCGACGACATAACTCAGTCTCCGTATACAATCCACGGGCAACCAAACACAAAACAAACACACACGATACGAAATGATCATCTGAAGAAGGAGAAAGTTGTTACCGCAATGCGGTAGCGTAATTAACTGCAGGGGCTTGCGCCTGCAGGGAAGAGCGTCCCCACAATAAAAAAAACCCCTCAAAAGAGGGGGAATCTGACGGAGTCTGCTACATCGGCCACATCCGTTTAAACCTTCGATACATGGTGCCATAAATCAACTTGGCATCTTCGGAGATGTGGACGGATAGCACCAATTAGCATCTGCCCCGAATCTCAGACGTGACAGTCCGTCGCGCCGTCTTTCGGAGGGGAACAGAGCCGTTGTCCCAAGGGTTAGTAAGATGAAAGAAGTCAATAATCTGAGGATAAAAATAAGTCTGAAAAATAGTTCCTATTCTGGAGCCAAACATTTGAACGTTGATACCCTACTATACGCACTTACACACGTCTTGAAACTCGGGATAGTAGAGGATACCTTGAAATGCTTTTGTCTAAAAGCCAAAGTATGAAGGAAATAATAAATGATGAAAATATAAATGGTGAAGAAAAAAATGAACACTGGTTTTGTTATCACCAAGACAGCAATAAAAAAATATAGCGAGGGTGCTTCATCACCTAGTGCCTTAGACCAACTGGTTTGGGAGTCACTGCTAAGCCTTAGGTGGTGCAAGGCGAGGAAAACACTAATACACCTAATAAGCAAGCACATGAGTAATCGATCGGTTAGTACCTCAAGAAGTATTAACGGTCGCATGAAAAATGTGTGAGCAAATCACTCTAAATATTCATCGATTAAAAAGTACTGAGGTGATGAACAAGAGTATGATAGCTTGAATTGAATTCTCCGAGTGTAGGGATATCTTTTACACACACGTACGTAGGGGTATATGATCGATGTTTGGATGAAAAGTAGGAATGAAGAATAAAGACGATGTTTTATTGAGGGATGATGTGATTTCTAACATTTTTTCATGACTATTAAGATAGGGCTCATGACAACTGAAAAGCTAGTGTAGTTGGAAACTCTAATTTTTAAAGTCTTTCTTTTATAATTCTTATCTTTATATGTAATTTTCACTGTCTTTCTTTTATTATTGGATTTTTTGGGTGCAATCCGCTGAAAACCCTTAGGAGACAACACTCCTCCTACTAGGGACACCTAGAGGTTTAAAGGCTTGTTGCACGTGCTCAATGCAATCGTGTTGCCTACGAAAGTGTGCTAGTTAGTTTTTCTTTTTCTTTATTTTCTCCTTCTCTTAAATAAAAGATGTTTGTTCGAGACGACCAAAATTAAGTTTGGGGGAATTTGATCAGTCGAAAATATTGCATTTTTAACACATCAATTTCTCTACTATTTGCAATCATCTAAAGGTGTTTGATATAAATATAGCACATATTAGCAATTTGTCTGCAAAATACCAAATAACATGTGTTATACATTATAACCAGCATTATGAGGGAAATTATGTGTTTATTATTGCACGCATGATCTTTTGTGTGTCAACACTTGTCTCGAGATTATGTGCAGGAAATTTTCCAGGTAAAAGAGCCGGAATCATAAAAGTGCTGATAAAATACGCCAAGTCCAAGACTTGAAATCTGGCAGTGAACAAGAAAATATAAAAATATTCCAGACATCAGAAAAGTGCCATAAAACCAACACAAACATACCTTGAAGATTTCATGCATTGATCGCACTAAACGGCCGCGGATCCGCGGCCGAGTTGGCGCCGCGGATCCGCGGCCGAGTTGACTCAGTGGGGGTAGAAACGTTTTCCGAGGCTTTCTTTTCAATATCAAAACTTCTTCAAGATGCTTCAGTTCCTAGAGTTCTCTAGAAGTTTCCCTTCTAACAACCAAGCTTCTTGTGCAAGCTAAATACCTACCAAGCTTCTCATGGAAGCCAGCTAACTACCTTAATCTAGAAGCTTCTCTACAACTACCTAGCTTCCTATGCAAGCTTCATAACAACCAACCTTCCAAGGGAAGCTAAACCTAACCAAGCTTCTAAAGGAAGGTAAACCTAGCTTCTAGGGAAAGCTAAAGGGAAAGCTATAAAAAGGGACCCATGGCTTCATTAAAAAGGTTGTTCGTTGTTCATCAATTAGGGTAAAATTCTAGTGAGATCCAAATCAATTCTAAACAAATTGATTGACACAATTTGATCCAAATCAAGATTCATCGAGTACCGGTTCAAGCAAGCATTCAACGAGCCTTTTTGAAGCAACGCCGATCTTCATCCGAGCAAGTGATCCACGACAATCCGCGACTCAAGAAGACGATGCAAAGCTAGTTCGATGATTTAGTTCCTCCTCAATTCTTGTAGTCTTTGAGTATATTGTAACGAAATATCGAATAATAAAAGGTGAAAATTCTTGATCTTGCTTTTCTTTACATTTGAGCATTATGAAGAGTTATCGATTCTTGATTGTTATCTTTTTCATGATGTTTGAGTGAAAACTCCGCTTGTGGAGGAATCGAGAAAATAGGCAGATGATGATGATTAAATTCTTGAATGATTCTTAAGTCTTATGAGTTTTGTAAACTTTAGGAAATTGAATCAACGACGACCTAGTTTTGAGCGAGATGCTTTATTGAATGTTTTCGCTCTAAATTAGAGATCAACGATCGATGATTGAATTTCCTAGAGGCTAGAATTTGAATGCTAATCAACGAAAGGACAAGGGATGACGATGAAGAAACCATAGTTTCTTCAATAGATCCCTAAACCTCGTTGATTGTCTATCGATCTAGCAACAAATCTTCAATAGATAAGAATTTGTAATCATAAGTATTCATCATCACTATCGATTGGATCGATTCCTACAAGCTTCTTTACAAATCTTGATAATTCATTCGATTTGGACATCATCGTGATCTTTAGTATTTCTTGATTTTAGATCTAGTTCTTTATGATTCTTGAAACTAAACTTCACAACTTTTGAATCATTTTCCTTTGTTCTTTTAATTTTCAACTCAACTAAAACAAGATCGATCAAATCACACTTTCTCAGTGGACGATCCGCATTCACCGACGAAACTACAATAGACACCGTCAATTGATTGCGGTATAAATTTCTTTGGTTGTGAAATATTTCTAAACACGACACGGAAAAGATTCAATCACCTATCAACTATTAGAAGTATAAAGCATACGTTCATCACAATAAATTATCAGAAAAATTTAGAAAGCATAATCTATACGAACATCACATACCCTATCATTCACAATGAAGAAAATAATTACCTTAAGAATTATATGCTAATTAGCTTGGATTAATTTGATCTAAACCTTCCACTAGATAGATCTAAAGGTTTTCAATCATAAATCTACCTAATTTTATCGGCTAGTCAAAGTTAACCCTAATTAACTAGATCGAAAACAAACAATAAAAATATAAACTTTATTTTCCCTAGATAAATTTCATGGTTGTCAATCGATCGTCAATCTACCTAGTTTATCAGGAATGCATATCCTTTCCCGAAATAAACCTTATGGTCGTCAATCACTCATTGATCTATCTAATTTATCAGAATTGCAAACAAAGAATCTATTTTTATTATTTAAATATTCTCTATTAAGATCATGAAAGAAAAATAAGAACTTTTAAGAACAAACATCAATCATAGATCAAGTTTCATCTAAACCCTAAATAGAAAATTACATACTCATAGCATAAGAATAAAAGCATATAATAAAAAGAAAGTTCATTACGTTAAAATTAAGAAAATAACTTATCAAATGTTGATCCTCTCAAACCCTAGCATCCACAAAAATAAAAGAGAAAATGATCCTCTCAAAAGAGGATGATAAACCTAATATAATAATATTGCAGTAATGATAAACTCTATGGCCGATAACAAGAAATAGAAACATATATTTTTAAAATCATGAGAAGCACATAAAAATTCAGGAGAAAACTCAAACAGATGGCGGCGATTAGTCGGCCCAAGTCGACGATTAGCCAACTTATTGAGCCCAAATGGCTTCATCTTTAGTCTGGTACCTTGGTTCTCTGAATTGACTCATTGGGCTATCTGCTTGGTTTTTTGGCTCGACTCTTGTATCGGTTTCTTCATTAAATTGTTTACGTCCAATGCACGTAAGTTCATTTTTTATGTATTTTTGTACTTGAGACCTTATAATCTGCATTTATTCAGAAAATATATCTCGAGTAATATTAAATATATAAAATAAGGTAAATACGGATATAAAAATGTACAATAAATTACACATATCAAATACCCCCACACTTACCTTTTGCTAGTCCTCGAGCAAAAACTAAAAACTAAGAAAAATAAAAACCACCTAAGGTCTACATAATGTGCTCATTTTTGCAGGTGTTGTGATTGCACTTAGCATGTACAACAAGTCGTTAAACCCTAAGGTTATCCAAGTGGACAAGTGTTGTCTCGTGAGAGTTTTTAGCGGATACTACCCACAAAATCCCAAAAAGGAAAAGAAAAAGAAAATAAAAATAAAAGAAAAACTAAAAATAAAGAAAATGAAAAATTATAACCAAAGAAAAGTGAAAACAATAAATGGTAGAATCTCGCTAGTTTTTCTGTTTTCAAGAACCATTATCCTAAAATATCGTTTCAATTCCGGAAATTTTATTCTCCCTCAATAGAACTTGATCCTTTACTTCACGCCCTTCTTTCCCTCAAATATAGATCCTATACCCCTACGTGTATGTGTAAAATATCTTTAGGCTCAAGGATTCAATTCAAGCTATAGTATCAATGCCTCGTATCTTCGTATTTTTTTGCACATCATTTATTTTATTTTATTTTATTTTTAATGCCACAACACCTTTCAGTGCTACTACCTCATGCTTCGTGAGGCCCAGATAACCGATTATTCAGTGTATGGGTTTTATGATGTCTAGTCTTGTTAAGTTACCTCTTTATGAGTTTCAGCAGTGACACCCAAATCAGTTGGCTTTAGAGCACTATGTGACGAAACATCCCAAGGGCATGATGCTCATAAGTAACCTACAAAACCACTTATTTTAAGATATACCCTTTTTTAACTTTGGCACCCTTCAGTGGTTTAGATTATCTACTATGCGCATCTTTTATTTTACTTAGATATATCGGTAATGATATTTCTAGGTATGCTCTACTATCTCAAGCTTTCAAGATTCGTGCTCGTGCATTTTTTAGTATGTATATTCACTAAATCTGAATTCAAGATATGGATTCATTTTTCAAATTTCGTCTTATTCTTAGATTCAATATGTTTCCTTTGTATCACTGAACTTTTCGGATTTCAAAGTTCAAGTCAACCTATTACCGGCTTGATTCAAAAACCATTTTTTAATTCTAAAAAAAATTGTTAGAGAAGAGATACTAAAAATAAACCTAAAAAATAAAAAAGAAAAGAAAAACAAAACTGTGCAAACCGCCCCTTCACACTTATTTCCGATTATTTCCTCAATGTCGACCCCTCACTCATCTTCTAGACCATTTCACAAATCAGTAAAGAACAATCACTACAATATTCAATGCTAAACACAACTATAAAATAATGAGTAAGATTAATTCAGAAAGAGATAAACTATTAAAATTGATAAACAGAATTAACCAAGAACAAACTTACAGAGCCCAAAAATTTATGAGATTCTTCCCTCATCAAGCCGTTAACTGGCAGTGGCCAGCCGCTGATATGCGGTCTGATAATGGAATTCTACTCACTGTTTTCTACTGCATGCCATGCAACTTATTTCTTGTTTTTAAGTTGGGTTTTAGAGTCAAATAAAAGTGTTTAAATAAGTAAGGAGGAATAAGATTATTGTTTTTTTATTTTAAATTAAACTAAAACCCTAAAAAAAGAAATAAGTAAAAGAAAAACAAATAAAAAGAAGAAATTAAATTTATATAACGTTTTGGCTAATCCAAAAATCAATATTAACCACTCAAAAATTTGTCTATGATCATGCAGGAGTAGTAAAACAAGTTGCAACAATAAGTATTTATTAACACCATAAACTTGATATGCATAGAGTTAATTCAGTGTTTATATGTGGGTGAACAAAATTGTGATCCAAACTTTGCTGAAAAAACTAGTGCAGTAATAAATGATTGATGTCTAAAAGAATTATGCAACAACACTAACTTGGTAATGTATTGGTTAATTGGATCTAAGTTTTCAAGATGAACATGCGGGATATAAATCAAAGATCCACTTATAGGAGTTAATGGTACTACTTCTTCTTGCTTTATGGATAGGTCAGTGGTAATGGTGTCAGGAAGTAATTGAGGATTTATATCGGTTAATGGTTCAAGAGAATGTTCCCAATTTACGTTTTGCGCTTGATAATTTGATGAATCTAACTCATCCATAAGGTTGAGTATATCCCTAAAAATTTCTTCAAAACTTTAGTCAAAATAACTTTCATCAAAATTAACCACCTCCTCCTTATACACTTCTTCTATTATGACAGTGGACTCTTCTTCAAAAATTGTCTCATCCCTCGGCTCTCAAATCTATATCCTCCTCCTCAAATTTACTTGTGGTGAGTTCCTTTCCTCCACAGATGCGACTTATATATCTAAAACCTTCTATAAAATTTTATCTGCCACCGTGAATTCTTCATAAATATCTTCCTTAAATATTTTATTCAAGCCCTACCCCTCAAAATCATAAGCAACCTCCTAAAATTTTCTCTCGCAATAGTTAGTCAAGCCAATCTCTTTGTCCTTGGACATTTCATCAATTAAATCATTCTCATACAAATTCGTCGTTTGAGGCTAAATTGGAATTGCAAAATTCTGAGGATGGGTGTGAAACTGACTCGAAGTAAACTAGTGCTCTTTTTCCTCACACGCCACAAAGTTAAACTCAGCTAAGTCATAAGATTCAAACGTGTATTCACAAATTGGGCATTCACATCTCACAATCTCTCGTGTCGTAAAGCTCGCAGTCGCACATAGGACACTTATGACTTAAATGTTTCTCGGTTTTAAGTTCCAAACCATGATCATTCTCTGACACTTCTTCAATAGGTTGATTATGATGTTCTAAGATGTTAGGAACAATCGGGTTTGTGTAGGTTTGCATTAGGATGATCTTTTGTTCTTTCTCACTATTAATAGTAGCAATTTGAACATTAAACACACTAATCCATTTTATTGTTTCCTCATGGACTCTAAGCGATTGTTCAGACATTTGTATCCATGCAGCCATGGTGGATGTATATTCCGTCAGCCCTTTTTCAAAGTTAGACATGGTATGTAAAGGAGTTTCAAATTAAGATTCAAATTCGGTTTGCAACGTTGGACTCCTTATTTCATAATTATTATCAACGTTTAAAGAAGGTGTGAAAATTGGGTAGAATTGAATATGGTCGTAAGGAGGGTCAAGATCATAATATGAGTAAAATGGTAATTGTTGGCCTATGAAACTTGGAGAAGTGAATGCTGGGTCGGTTTGAATTGAATTGGATGGAAGACCTACATTATACTAAGAGTTTCGTTGGAATTGTTGACCTAAATTTTAGTTAGGAACTTCAGAATGCATATCTTGATTCCAACAATAATTTTATTGGTTCCTCTGATCAATAAATGGACATTCTTCATAAGCATGACAGAGATCCTGAAACTTAACGCAAAAAGATTTAAAATGTGGATTACTAATAACCCAATTATTAACTTCTAAAGTCTCTATCTTTTGAATAATAACATTAAATATTGCATCATTGGTGGATATAGATGTATCGAGTGAATTAAAACCGTGCTTATATTTATTTGTTCTGCTGCAAGATTCAAGTGATGAATTAACCGGATAACATAAATCATATAAACTTGCATGTTTGTCACCCATATTCATAATTTTTTTAAAATTTAAATTATTTGAAATTTGAAATTTAATTATTTTAAAATTTTAAAATTACTTTAAATATGAAATTCAAAATTTTTTAAAGATATTTTTAAATTTAATTTAATTTACTTTAAATTTGAAATTTAATTTTTAATTTTTTTAAAAAAAAGAAAAATTAAACTATTAAAAAAAGAAAAGAAAGTAAAAAAATCTAATCCGAAAAATTTAACTAAAATTTTAAACCGTCCTCCCCAGTAACGGAGCTAAAAACTTGTTGGGATATTTTCTTAGTCTTAAATTTATACCGTAAGTTCACGGTTATCAATTGTAGCACTTGTGGGTCGATCCACAGGGAAGAGGGCAATCGTAGTTAAATCTAGCAAATTAAGAAAATCTTTGAGTTTTAGGAAATTATACTAATTAAATAAATTGCAGAAATTTAGAATAATTAAATTCAAGATTGATAAAGATTTGAATAAAGGAAAACATAGGGTTTCGAATCCACTAAATCTATTCATGGTGATTTAAATTAATTTGTTTTCTTTCTCTTGATTTCCACTCTTAAAATAATTATCTATTAATTGTTAAAAGCATAAAACATATGTTCATCATAATAAATTATCAAACAATTTTAGAAACCATAACCTATTCGAACATTGCACGCCCTATCAATTCACAATGAGGAAAATAAAGACCTTAAGAATTATGTGCTAATTAATTTGGAATTAATTTGATCTAAACCTTCCACTAGGTAGATCTAATGGTTGTCAATCATAGATCTACCTTACTTTATCGGCTAATCAAAGTTAACCCTAATTAACTAGATCGAAAATAAATAATAAAAATATAAACTTTACTTTCCCCATATAAATTTCATGGTTGTTGATGGAGATTTTATTAGTCTCTCAATTTTAACCGCAAGTGCACAGTTAATTCATTGTAATACTTACGGATCGATCCACAGGAAAGCATGTGAACTTTAATTAATTTTAAAACGAATTAAAATAAAAGATGTAATTTTAATTAAACTAATTAAAAAGCAAATAAGGAAAGTAAATAAATTGCAAATTTTGAAAGAAAGATTCAAATATTAAAGAAAGGCCTAGCGTTTTGAATTACCTTTACTAATCATGATGTTTTATATGATATTTATTCTTTTCTAATTCCCATATTTAAATTTATCAACTATCAATCACATAAAATCATAGAGTAAACTTTTATCATAATGAAATATAAATGGTTAAAGAAAGCATAAATCAAACAATTGTAGCAAGACCCTATCAATCAAATAAAATCATCTAGCAATAAATTCAAGTAACAAGTTTTAATTAATATAGCAATAGTTCGATCTACCCTTACACTTAATAAACTCATAGGTTGTCAATTAATGGTTTATCTTGTTTTGTCGGTATAGCCTAATCTATCCTATATTAACTAGATTGAACATGTATAATAAAGATACGATCTTACCTTACCTAGTCAATTCTCATGATCGCCAATCATTCATTAGACTAATTAGTTTGTAGGTGATATTACCTTTTCCTAAATAAATCTTATGGTTGTCAAATATTCATCGATTTATTTAGTTCTGTCAGCATAATATAAAAAAAACTTAACTTTATTATAAACAACCATTATGAAGCATATAAATAAAAGAATAGATCAAGAAAATTAAACACCAATCATAGCAAGTATGATTCAAAAACCCTAGAGAAGAATTTAGCTACTCATAATAGAAGAAAGCATAATCAAATTAACAAAATTCATATTAAAAATAACTTAAAAATATCTTTGATCTTTCACAAAACTAAAACAATTAACTCATGGAGAGATGAAACCCTAGAGAAACTATACAGTAGTATATATAGACAATTGGCAATGTCACGATCCGCTTTCCAGAAGACGGTAACGACATGTGACGAGGCCCGCAATGCATTTACTATGAGAAGGTTATTTCTCTTAATAAATATATTACGCGTATATAAGCAATATAACAATATGCAAGAATAACAAGAGTAATTAAAATAAATAACAACTTTATTTACATTCAAATTCAAGTACAATATCTGAAATAAAAGACACAATACTAGAAAGCCTAAACAGTGGCTTACAAAAGATAAGTGCAAAAAAAAAAAAGAAACTAGTAATCTGGCCGGGCAGCGAGCTGGTCCAATTCCTCCTAGCGCATGATTAGTCTAAAATATTGCATATTTGAATGAATATTTTTCCCACTATTGTTAAGTACTAAAATGTGTTTATTGTAATTATAGAATATATGAAGGTTTATGTGTAAAAAGTTTATTATCATATGTTGCTACATTATAATTAACATAATGAGGGAAAATACATGCATATAACATTTATATGAAATATTGTAATTAAAATATGCATATGCATATCAAATATTTTTAATCAATATTTTTAACATATAATATCATATAAAATGGTTAGGATAATATCTCAAAAATACCAAATACTACTAACACTTTGGTTTGAGGTATTGTGCAGATTAGCTCAGGTCTGGAATCCAAGAGATCCGGGATAAATCAAGATTCGGAATCAAATCTGCCAACACATTGAAGTAAATCGTAAGATTTAGCAACGACATAAACTCAGAGCATTATTTTCAAAATCTAGATATCAAGAGGATCTCTAAATATCAATACAAAACACTAAAAAAAATCCTAAAATCCCATACCACTAAACAGTGGCGGAACCGCAACCAAATAAGCCAATATGCGGCAGTTCCGCGGCGGATCTAGGGCCGTAGGATCTGTGATTTTGGTGATTTGATCTTAACTGCATATTTTCACAGATGGTATTTAGGGTTTCTATTTTCTGTGACTATATAAAGGACCGAGAGTTTCATATTAAAAATCATTATCGAAGAGATCAAGAGGTCCAAAGCGATCTATGCATCCGAGTGATCATCAACTAGTCATCTACTTCCAATAAGGCAGAGATATAGAGAAACTAGGGTTCTTGTACTCTACTTTCAAAAGTTGTATGCAATAGTTGATTAATAAAAGTAGTGTTTTTATTATTCTTTTTGCAATTACTTTCCGCACTTACTTTCTGCATCTTAATCATGTTTTCATTCTTCAACCTTTTTTCTAAATCTCAAACCATGAGTGAGTAATTCCTAACTTGCTAGGGTTCGTAGGATAGGGTATATCAATGGATGATAAAATCTTTTAATATCTTTTATACATTTTAAAATCTATAAACTTTAGCAAAATAAATGTTAACATCCTTATCGGGCACGCTACCAATTTATTGCTAGTTACAACCACGATTTGAGATTGGTTTAACACTTGTTTTGTTAAGGGCTAGACATGAATAGAGATCAATGCAAGGACAAGGGTTAGTAGTGGGGAAACCCTAGTTTCTTCCAAAAGAACCCTAATCTACATTCATCACTATCGATTTAGTTTTAAACTTTTAAAAGATAAAAGGAGTCATTTTTAATTATTCATCCATTACTACTAATTCTTATGAACTCTACAAGCCTTTTCTTCATAAATCTTATATCCGTAACGAAAAATAATCACCGTTCTTTCAATCAACTCGTTTAAAACAAGAAAACGGTTCACGTTTCCCTGCGGACGACCCATACTCATCGCGGCTAACTACTAGCGATACCGTCTTGATTGCGGTTACTTTACAAACACTTCTTCGCATATGATCAATTAGCTCGGCTCTATCTCCTCTAAATCCGGTCCTCCTAACGAACATTCCAATAAAAAAAAGAGAAGAATGTCGTTAGCGAACTATCGCTCGGTAAATCCCTAAAAGAAATAAGTAATGACAAATGAAGGTATGTAAAATGAATAGAAACCAAGTAGTAATGAATATGTAAGGTTTTGTGTAAAAGTATCTTAATCATGCTATTCATGTGTATAAGTATAGTTATTCTAATGTGATTTTTTGTAGTTTGATAAAAAAAGTGAGCGTGTATACGAGAGTAGTCCAGCTTACCCTGAGGACCAAAGGTACAAGAGAGTATAAGGTTCCGTCATAACCCACGGAACAAGATATTTAAGAGGTGTCTTTTAAAGTGATCTTTTGTTCCACGACAAACGTTTCTTACCAACTGTTTCCCCCAATCAGAGCAAAACTCTGTTCAAATTTCAAATTTTGAAATGAAGCAACGCTTCATAGCAGCGCCAATTGCACTGCGCCCTGAGTAGCAAACCAAGTGCAAAAGCACGTGAGCGCTAGCGCTGAGAGCGCTGCGCTATAAGCAGCGCACTATGTGCAAAGCACGTGTGCGCTAGCGCTGAGAGCGCTGCAAAGCAATAAGCAGCGCACTACGTGCAAAGCACGTGTGCGCTAGCGCTGAGTGCGCTAGCGCTCAGTGCGCTGCACTCTAAGCTGCGCACCACGTGTAAAGCACGGGTGCGCTAGCGCTGAAACTAAAAGCTCCCCACCGGCAGATCAAAGATCCAATAATAATGATAAATCATTAATTGACCAGAATAAAATTCTTTTAAGGAGAGATTCCTCAAAATCATTCCAAACAAAAAGATTGTGCTCTGTAAATCAGAGCACCGTTGGATCAATGATCCAAAGATGATTAAAAATCACTAAAATTACAGAATAAATGATGTATGGAAAGATTTTCCAATCTTGTTAAAAACAAGAAAATTCCCTTCTGTAAATCAGAAGCCCTTGGATCAAACATCCAACGGTGTGGAAATCCCCAAATCAATTGGAGAAAAGATCTCCTTAACTGATTGAACAAATCAGCTTGCCCTATATAAAGGCCCCAAGACTTCAAGTCTCAGATATACAGAAACAAAGAGAGGAACCCCCCATAAGCTTTAAGAAAATCTCAGAAAGAAGAGCCAAGCTCTCGATAGAAGAACAACTTTTCTTCAAGGTAAAAGAACAGAGAAATGAAATCATCTCATATTAAAAAGAAGAATTCACTTCTTTCTTTAAGATCATAGATCTACAAGACCAAAAGTTTTTCACAAAGAGATCAAAAGATCTCATCATAAAATAAGAAGAAAAACATAATTCTTCTCACAGATCATAGATCTATAAGACTTAGGTCTTTTACATAAAGAGATCATAGTATCTTATTATAAAAGGAGGGGGGAGGATTATTCAATTCTCTTAGGATCACAGATCCATGAAGGCAAAGCCTTTCATCAAAATATAAGAGATTGAAACATCTCCTGTGAAACTAAAGAACTTTATTCTTTAGATCTATGAGACAAAGTTTTTTAAAGGAGAATTTAATTCTCAGTGCATAGCGCTGCATAAAAGAGCTTTAGCGCTCCATATTAAAAAGAAGCACTTCAGCGCACCAGAACTAGCGCACAACGCTGCATAAAAGAGCCTTAGTGCTTCATATTAAAAATAAGCAACTCAGTGCTCCTGATCTGGCACAAATCGCTAAGAGCACCACGTGCTCCTCACTTGTGCGCCACTGAACAGATAGCGTTTTGCGCTCATAAAATAGCACTTTGCGCTCATGGACTGGTGCTCAGCGCCAAGCGCCCCACGTGCTCCTCACGTGTGCGCCACTAAACAAATAGCGCTTTGCACTCATAAATCAGCGCAATGCGCTCATAGACTGGCGCTCAGCGCCAAGCGCACCACGTGTCCCTCACGTGTGGGCTACTCGGCAGAAGCACTCTGCGCTCTTTGACTGGCTCAAAGCGCCAAGCGCACCACGTGCTTCTCACGTGTGCGCTGATAGAACATAAACTGTTCTTTAATTAGCCCTAGAGCTATGATGAATGCTCAGCATTTAACAAAAGACAGAAATAATGTCAGAATCCAAATCAATGCTCAACATTGTTAAAAGGGCCAAGCCCAAATGAATGCTCAACAGCCCAAAATAAACGTTAAACATTTTAACTTGATTGGACTTAGCCCAAGATTGGCCATAAGTCCTTAATTCAGATTAACTGAGCCCATACGCTCACAAATCTTTTGATCTTAGTCTCAAATTGGACTAAAGATCCCAACCAAAATTGGTTCAAAGGTACATCTCTTTACTCCTCTGATATTTGTCGTTGTAATCCTTCAACGTCTTCAGAGAGGTGACGGGTCCCGACAACCATACATTTCATAGACTATGACGTCTTTAAACCGGACTGTGGGGTCCTTAAACCCATGGACTATGATGTCCTTAACCTCGGACTGTGGGGTCTTTAAACCGTTGGACCGAGATGTCCTTAAACTAACATTGGACCGTAATGTCCTTAAACTAATTATAAACCGCAATGTCCTTAAACTAAACAATAGAGCCCCAAATGTTCTTTTGTTGGATCTAAATGATCCCGTTAAGTTGATCTTAGTCTAAAATTAGACTAACGTATTCTTAACAAACCGTTAAGTTGATCTTAGTCTAAAATTAGACTAACGTATCCTTAACAAGCGTTTAAGTCGATCTTAATTTCAAATGAGACTAACGCATCCTTACACCCAACCCCAAACCCAAACTTAAGAAAATACGGATTTGGACTAATCCACGCCCTACGGGCGACAACATAAATTAGTCTCCGTATACAATCCACGGGCAACTAAAAACAAAACAAACACCCACGACACGAAGTGACCATCTGGAGAAGGAGAAAGTTGTTACCGCGATGCGGTAGCGTAATTAACTGCAGGGGCTTGCGCCTGCAGGGAAGAGCGTCCCCACAATAAAAAACCCCTCAAATGAGGGGGAATCTAACGAAGTCTGCTACATTGTCCCCATCCGTTTAAACCTTCGATACATGGTATCATAAATCAACTTGGCATCTTTGGAGAGGTGGACGGATAACACCAATTAGCATCTGCCCTCGAAATCCAGGCAAGACAGACCTACGCGGTCGTATCTCTGTGTTTCGGCGGAGAACAGATTTTGGCACGCTCGGTGGGACCTTTTCCTCTTTCCACTCCACACTTCGTGTGTCATGTTTCGTGAACGAATCGCGGTTTGATATGGTTGCCCTTGGGTTCGAGGTACTAAGATTTTGTGTCTTGCTCCGTGCAGAAAAAAGAACATCAATGGCCTCTAACTGCTCCAGCTGCAACTGCAACTTCCGTTCCATCTCATCTGGAGGTGTAACCTACGGGCCCCAAGCGGCCTCCCTGTTCAAGATGCCGGTGGAGCAAGTAACTCAGGCCACCACTGGGCTGTTCTTTAGGACCATGATCCCACCGATGAGCTTCAATGCCCCGCTGCTGTTGTAAGAAGCCCCGAAGAGCTTGGTCTTTAATCGGCTCACAACTACTGCGGCCCCTCTCAACGGGTCGTCCAGCTCCAACGCCTCAGTCTTTGACAGACTGGGCCAAAGCTTATTTGGGCCCATGAAGAAGCCCGCGATACCAGAAAGGGTTATCCCTAAGCGGATAGCCATTCCTGCTCATGAAGTCGTCAAGGAGACTTCTTTTGCCAAAGGGCCGGTCTTTACAAGACTGACTATTTCAGCTCCTGTTCCAGGCGAAATCGTCAAGGCTGCTTCCCCTGCTCGGAAGTCTGCCTTCGATAGGTTGGTTATCCCTACTCAGCGGACATCAGTCTTCAATAGGCTGACAACGACAACTTCTGACCAACACAGGGGGGCATGAGGAAGTCACCCCCATAGCTGAGATAATTCCAACGGCTCGACACGCTCGACGTCACCACTGGCGCCGAGTAAGGAAGGCTGGGGGCAACTCTCCTTCTGGACTGACTCCGCCGGCTCCAACGGTGGAAATTGATGCTGCTGTTCCAACTGGGAACAGTTTTGAACCGCTAAGGAGAGTGCGCAAAAACTCTCCAACTGCCGTGCTGAAGAGATCTCCTCCACCCATGGAGAATGCTTCTAAGGTGAAGCTGGAGCAGCCCCCTCAGCGGCTGTCCTCTAAAATTTATAAAGTTTGGCAACAGGTCCAGGACTCCGTGGTAGATCAAAACTATCCCCGCCGACAGAAGAAGATGAAGGTTCGATAAGAAGAGGATTACCCTGTCAAACCACAGAAAGCGACAGCTGTTTGGGTGCCCACTGCAACGGCCCTCTCAACTTCGACTGCTCACAAGAGGAGAAAGCTGGAGAAAATCCCGGTGTCTGCAGCGAATCGCAAGAACATTGAATCTAAACGCTCCAAGTCTGGGGGCATGGTGGTGCATTCTGTCTATATGGCATCCGGGAAAGATGATAGTCGTATCTCTACGGGCCATCGACCACTCACCAGATCCGTGACAAAGGCCCAGGAGCAACAACAGAAACTCCAGGAAATGTTGACGCAAATGGCCGTACTCACAAGGCCAAAAGAAAGCCCGGAAATATCATCGGAGCAACGTCAAGAACAAGAAACCGATACTGAGTTCCTCCGCCGAATCCTCAAAAAGAAGGACAAAGAGGCAGCGAAACAAGCTGCCAACATAAAACAAATGGCGTTCTTATTCCAAGACATGGTCGGAATGATATTACAGCCAGATTCTCCAGCTGAAGAGCCTCCTATGATCCTCGAAGATGACCAAGCGGGGACGTCAAACCCTCTTCCGGCTTGTTCAGCAGCCAAAGAGGAGACCATCTCAAAAGCTGCCCTGGATGATTACATCGCTCAGCAGATACGAGTTCATCAGGCGAATGAAGCGGCTGGGCAAATTGTTAAGACTGGACGACCCTATCCGGGTTGGTACGACCAAATAAAGTACCCGCCGGGATACACGATCCCCAAATTCCACGTATATAAGGGGACGGGAAATCCTCACCAGCACGTTGCTCAATTCAGGGCTCTGTGCGGCAACACGGGAGGTGATGATAAATTACCGCTCCGCCAATTCGTTGGCAGCTTGTCAGAGACGGCATTTGAGTGGTATTCGGAGCTGCCCAACGACTCCGTCAAAACTTTTACAGAGATGGAATTGCTGTTCACTCAACGTTTCGCGAGCGCTAGTGAACACACCCTAATCACGGCATTGATCAATGCCAGGGTGAAGCCGGAAGAAACTTGGGTCCGGTACGCGATACAGTGGCGGAATCTATGGTCGAAGTGCGAGCAACGCATCGAAGAAGCTCCTGCGGTAGGTATGTTCGTAGGGACCCTTGATCCGCAGGTGACCATATCTCAGTTTATGATGTTCTTCAAGCCGACCACTTTCCAGGCCTTGATTGACAAGTTGGCCCAAATAGACCAGATGGGCCATAGCTCGCTCTCTTCAAAGACGGAGCTTCGAAACGAAAAAGGGAAAGGGAAAGCGACCTTCGTCGCCAATACTCAACAAAAGCCGAGAAACTTAAAGCCGGTTGTTCGCCAAAACAACGCGTGCCTACGCCCATACCTCGAGGAGAGATCGGGACGTCCTTACTCGTTTCCCCAGGATAAAACGAGGAGACTGTTCGAGCTGGCAGTACGCAACAGACTCATCAATCTGCCAGATCCAAAATGTCCGTTGCAGCCAGGCGATGCCAACAATCCTAATTACTGCCTTTACCACCAAGCAGTAAGCCATCCAATCGAAAATTGCTTCGTCTTCAAAGGCTGGGTTGAGGACCAATACCAACTGGGCAAATTCGCACTGTTCGAAAACTGGAAGATGAACCCGCCACAACCACATGATCCGAAAAAGATGGACATGCCGGGGGCATCGTGCTCATTCATAGAGAAATCCCCTGGACCGAAAAGTCTGTAAACTACAAATTTGCCTCAAATATGGCAACGATGGACCGAAAAGTCCGTAAACTAGAAATTCGCCTTAAATACGGCAACGACGGACCGAAACGTCCGTAAACTATAAATTCGCCTCAAATACGGCAACGACGGACCGAAACGTCCTTAAACTAACAATGGACCACTATGTCCTAAAACTGGCTATTGACCGAGACGTTGATAAACTACTACGGACCACAGCATCCTAAGGCCGACGCAAAAAAAATGGTACGTCCATAAGCAAGATGGGCACGGATGAAAACCCGAAAGGGATCCGTGAGTAAAAACAGCAGGACTACCGGCGAGTTTTGTGAAAACCCGAAAGGGCACAATCTCGTCAAAAGACACTTGCAAGGTCCTCTCGACCCTGTAGGGAGAAACCACCTGCGTGAGATCCTTACGACTCACAAAGGAGAAACACACTTAGGGATCCCTACGATTCCTAAGGAGAAATTACACTTGCGAGATCCTCACGACTCGTTAGGAGAACCCTCTTATGAGACCCTCACGGCTCATAAGATTCAAAAGCCTTAAGCTACAGTGATCTGAACCTGTTCTTAAGCAGTCATACACCCTGATTTTGCCCTACAAGTGGTTCAATGCTGACCCTTGTATACAATCCACGAGCGCGAATAAACATTTTCCCTAACAAAGTCCCACCCGCGACTAGGGATATGTTCACATAATGGACAACTCTTGTGAGTCCTCTCGACTTATAAGGAGAAAACACTCTTGTAAGATCCTTACGACTTATAAGAGACCATACACTTAGGAATCCTCACGATCCCTAAGGAGAAAACACACTTACAAGATCCTCACGACTCGTAGGGAGAAATACCTTTATGAGACCCTTATGGCTCGTAAAGTTAAAAGCCTTAGTCGACAGGATCCTAACCCTGTTCGCTAAGCCACCTTTTTTCGACATCGACAGAGGCAAATGATGATTCGCTCCTGGCAATATCCCAGTTGTAGCGATGCTGATGCCTAAATCGGTATCAAATCCCAAATTCGCAGCGAAAATCCAGCAATCCACAAATACATATGAAATAGCCGGAATGATGGGGCAACTTGCAACAAAATCAGCAAGTAAAAATGTATGCATACAAAATAGCCGAAATGGTTGGGAAATTCGCAATAAAAAGCAATGAGTAAATAAAACAAATAGCCGAAATGATTGGGCATCGCGAAAATAGCCGAAATGATTGGGCAATCATGACTTTCACGATATAAAAGCTGAAATGATAGAGCATCGAGGAAAGAAAAGTATATAAAATGAAATTTTTTGCCCTACAGGTAAGATCCCATCGATCTCTGTATACAATCCAGGGGCATAAACAAAAAGGGAACCATAACTTCCCACCAGGCTCCATCAGAAAAAGTAGCCAAATCTCGACAGTTCATAGACAACCTAGAGACCACCTCAATATTCGTCTCGTTACACCAGACGCAGGGTCAACAACGGTATTCCTTCGCAGTCCAGTAGGATGCAGATGCAACGTCAACGAAAAACCTCACGGTTGAAACAAAGCGGAGTGATGGCAAAATCCCAACTCCACCTCAACATTCGTTTTGTTACAGTAGACACAACGTCAGCAAAGCGGAGTGACGGCAAAATCCCAGCTCCATCTCAGCATTCGTCTCGTTACAGCAGACGCAATGTCACCCCAGGATCAAAACAACGGAGCCATGGCAAAGTCCCTAATTCCAAATCTCGATGGTTCACCAACTACCCAGAGACCACCTCGACGCCCGTCTCGATACAGCAGACACGATGTCACCTCAGCGTCCTTCCTCCAACAGGATTCGGACACGCCATAGCAAACGAAGCGAAGGCCAAATTCCTAGTTTCAGGGTCTTGACGACAACTCATATAAAACCTGAAAGACTATCGGAGATCATCCCACATCAGCACGGAGTGGTCACCACCTCGATGTTCGTCTTGATACAGCAGACGAGATGTCACTACAGCGTCCTTCCTCCAACAGGATTCGGACACACCAAAGCAAACGAAGCGAAGGCCAAATTCCTAGCTTCAGGGTCTTGACGACAACTCATATAAAACCTGAAAGACTATCGGAGATCATCCCACATCAGCACGGAGTGGTCACCACCTCGACGTTCATCTCGATACAGTAAGCACGATGTCACCTCAGCATCCTTCCTCCAACAGGATTCAGACACGCCAAAGCAAACAAAGCGAAGGCCAAATTCCTAGCTTTAGGGTCTTGACGGCAACTCATGTAAAACCTGAAAGACTATCAGAGATCATCCCACATCAGCACGGAGTGGTCACCACCTCGATACAGCAGACGAGATGTCACTACAGTGTCCTTCCTCCAACAGGATTCGGACACACCAGAGCAAACGAAGCGAAGGAAAAATTCCTAGCTTCAGGGTCTTGACGACAACTCATATAAAACCTGAAATACTATCGGAGATCATCCCACACCAGCGCGGAGTGGTCACCACCTCGACGTTCGTCTCGATACAGCAGATGAGATGTCACCACAACGTTCTTCCTCCAGCAGGATTCAGACGTGACAATCAAATAACGGAGCCATGGAAAAATCCTTAGTTCTAAACCTCGACGGTTCACCAACAACCTAGAGACAACCGCGACATTCGTCTTGATACAGCATATGCAATGCCGGCAAATGAAGTAAATGCCAAATTCCTAGCTTCAGAGTCTTGACGGCAACTCATATAAAACCTGAAAGACTATCGGAGATCACCCCACACCAGCGCGGAGTGGTTATGACTCATCGGGGCTCCCCAAACT
Source organism: Agapanthus africanus (assembly GCA_030015575.1). Classification (NCBI taxonomy): domain Eukaryota; kingdom Viridiplantae; phylum Streptophyta; class Magnoliopsida; order Asparagales; family Amaryllidaceae; genus Agapanthus; species Agapanthus africanus. The sequence continues at coordinate 268,260,265 of CM057338.1, read as the reverse complement.
GAGCCTAACCTCAAGTAAAAAGCGGCATGGCAAAATTCCTAAAGCTTGCTCTTCCGACGGTCAAACTGCCTAGGAAGATTGCTTGAAGACGTCTTTTCCAGCCCCCGAAGGGATCAGAGACACGACAGTCGCAAGGCTACTCGAACAGCAAGATTTCCTATCGAGGGATACATCAGTCAATGCGACGGTACGACAGGCAAAACCCTAGTACCACAGAGCCTAACGGACCTCTGTTGTAAAGAGCAGAGGTGAACTGTGACGTTAGGACATTCTTGCGAGAACTTCTCGACTCGTCTCGACTCGTAAGGAAATTAGTGTCCTTGCGAGAACTTCTCGATTCGTCTCGACTCGTAAGGAAAAGCCTTAGGCAATGGGGATAAGGACCTGTTTCCTAAGCACTGGGGCCCTGCAAGTCGGTCCAAAATGGACTCTTGCATACTATTCACGGGCCACAATCTCCAAATTCGAATCTCGACAATGAGGGAAACAACCACTTACGAGTTTTCTCGATTTGTAAGAGGGAAAATTCTCTTGTGAGATCCTTACGACTCTCAAGAGAAAGCACACTTGGGAATCCTCATGATTCCTAAGGAGAAAATACACCTACGAGATCCTCTCGACTCGTAGGGAGAAAAGTCTTTATGAGACCCTCACGGCTCATAAAATTGAAAAAGTCTTAGGCAGCAGACATGAACCTGTTTCCTAAGCCATCGTTACCCTGCAAAGAGTCTAAGATAGACCATCACTTACTATCTACAGGCCACATTTGCTGAAATCACATGGCAACAACATGGCGAAGAGAAGAAAGCGTCAGTAAGGAGAACATTTGATTCGCATTCAGTTAAGCATTCAAAGCGCACCCATTCATGCATATACAAAAGATTTAGTGCATAAAATAAACACACGGAGACGAGGAATTCGCTATTCATACTTCAGAAAATTCTTACATTGATGAAAACAGTGAACAAAAACATTATTAAAATGATTACAATGGTAAGACATCAAATCCAGGACATGGATTGAGAAATTCAAAAGCGAGGCCATCCAAAATTTTTGCGGGCCTCTCGGACCATCTTCGTGTGCATCCTTTCACGATCACAAGCGTCAGGATCCCCACTGATGTCCTCCACCTTTCGATAGGCAGCGAGTATCGTTGCCTGCTGAAAAGCTTGATGCAGGATATCAATAAGGTTGTTTCACCTTTTCTTTGAGATTAAGCTCATCAGATACACCGAGTGCACCTTATTTTCAGCGTTGTCCAATGCCTAAAGCGGCATGCCAGCATAAAATAGAGGAAGTGCTCCCCAGATCGCTCCCACAATAAGCTTCAAGAGAGAGGCACGCCGAGAAAGCAGTCGACCATTGTATGCATCAAAGCGACCCATAATTTCAGCACACTGGGCGTTTGTGAATTCCTGGTTTTGAGAATGGCCGATTGCGCGAATGTCTCCATAAGAAATAATTTCGTCGAGATCATACATATGAGTGTCCATAATGTCTAGAAAAAAAAGAAAATCAGCAGGAGTTAGTGGACAGACTGATTAAGAGAATCCTTATTAAAAACAGACACGAGAATTTAAACGACTCTTGATATCCCCATCGAGAAAACAAGCTCTGGTTATGACAACTAACAAATTTAAATTTGTGTAAATAAAATAGAAATCCTAAAGAAAGATTCTCATTTAATGAGAATTCCTCGGGCCAGGAAGTAAATCTCCCCTTGAGAGCAGTGCTCTATGACAGAGTGACATCTGTCAGCTATGGGAATAAGAAAATTCCTCAAAGGAAATTCTGAAGAGCCTTGCTCTGTAAAAATGATGGAATAACCATCAGAAAACTTAAAATAAATTTTTTAATGAATTAAAAATTCTTAGATCTTCAAGATCTATGAACAAACTCTAAGAGTTCTTCATGAGCAAAGCTCTGTTAATGGGCTAAGAAACCCCAAGAAAGATCTCTTTAGATCTATGATTCTAAGAAAGCAAAGCTCTGTTAATGAAACCCTAAAAGGGTTTTCTTTAGATCAAAGATCTATGAAGAGCAAAGCCTTATTAATGGGTGAAACCTTAGATTATTAAAAGATTTAATCTTTACCTAAATTTTGATAGAGTTCTGTCCTTAAGAAAATTCTTAAGATGAAGAGCTATGCTCTGAGGGAGAATATAAATTCTCAGAGGGAAGAAAATGAACAGAAATCATTTCAAGGGCCAAGGGTCCTATTTATAGGCATTGAGATGCCGTTTCAACTTCTGAGTTGATCTAAGGGCACATATGTTGCCATCGCTGCACTCACATGTGGGCCACGTGAGCGCAACAGTGGAGGGGCATTTGTTTCCCCCAATCAGAGCAAAACTCTGTTCAAATTTCAAATTTTGAAATGAAGCAACGCTTCATAGCAGCGCCAATTGCGCTGCGCCCTAAGTAGCGCACTAAGTGCAAAAGCACATGTGCGCTAGCGCTGAGAGCGCCGCGCTATAAGCAGCGCACCACGTGCAAAGCACGTGTGCGCTAGCGCTGAGTGCGCTGTAAAGCAGCGCACGGGTACGCTAGCGCTAAGTGCGCTGCACTCTAAGCAGCGCACCACGTGTAAAGCACATGTGTGTTAGCGCTGGAACTAAAAGCTCCCCACCGACAGATCAAACATCCAATAATAATGATAAATCATTAATTGACCAGAATAAAATTCTGTTAAGGAGAGATTCCTCAAAATCATTCTAAACAAAAAGATTGTGCTCTGTAAATCAGAGCACCGTTGGATCAATGATCCAAAGATGATTAAAAATCACCAAAATTACAGAATAAATTCTGTATGGAAAGATTTCCCAATCTTGTTAAAAACAAGAAAATTGCTTTCTGTAAATCAGAAGCCCTTGGATCAAAAATCCAACAGTGGGGAAATCCCCAAATCAATTGGAGAAAAGATCTCCTTAACTGATTGAACAAATCAGCTTGCCCTATATAAAGGCCCCAAGACTTCAAATCTCAGATATACAGAAACAAAGAGAGGAACCCCCCATAAGCTTTAAGAAAATCTCAAAAAGAAGAGCCAAGCTCTCGATAGAAGAATTTCTTCAAGGTAAAAGAACAGAGAGATCAAATCATCTCATATTAAAAAGAAGAATTCACTTCTTTCTTTAAGATCATAGATCTACAAGACCAAAGTCTTTCACAAAGAAATCAAAAGATCTCATCATAAAATAAGAAGAAGAACATAATTCTTCTCACAGATCATAAATCTACAAGACTTAGGTCTTTTACACAAAGAGATCATAGTATCTCATTATAAAAGGAGGGGGGAGAATTATTCAATTCTCTTAGGATCACAGATCCATGAAGGCAAAGCCTTTCATCAAAATATAAGAGATTGAAACATCTCCTGTGAAACTAAAGAACTTTATTGTTAGATCTATGAGACAAAGTCTTTTAAAGGAGAATTTAATTCTCAGTGCATAGCGCTGCATAAAAGAGCCTTAGCGCTCCATATTAAAATGAAGTGCTTCAGTGCACCAGAACTAGCGCACATCGCTGCATAAAGGAGTGTAGGGTTCCTAGGCACACTAATGAAGTCTCACAAGGCATCAAACATGGCTAATTCAAATTTTACATGTGCCTACAAACCCTAATACGGATCGTTAACTAGATTTATAGGCTATGCGATGCAAGTTAACGACTTTAACTTAAAAGGAAAGGGGCTACAACCTTTGTAGATCCGGCCCGCCACTTCCTAAGCTCCGCGATGATGTCCCTCCGCTGTCTAAATCGGATCCCGGACTCTAGCGTCGGCTTCATCGGAAAAATGGGCGGGCTTGGGCGTCGGCTTCGATGCCGAAGATGATCTACGTCGAGGCATCACAAGATCAAGCTCCCACTTCACCAAGTCATGAAACTTGTGAAGAAAACACCCTATACTACTTGGCAAGAGGTAGAGGATGAAGAAATAGGAAGTGGGTTCACTTTAGAATTGGATTTCTCACTCATTTTCACTAGTTGCCATTCATGGTAGCTAGGTTTTCTTCATGTTGAAGATGAAGAAGAAGAAGAAAAAGATATGATAAGTGTTATTAAAAATAGAAAATAAAATCAACACTTATCATTTTCTAACCTTGGTTAGGTGTAGAGAATGTACTAGGGTTAAGTGGAATGGTTAGGGTTAAGTATGAGACAAAATGGTCACTTTAGTCAAAGCTTCAAGAAGCTTCAAAGAAAAACAAAACTAGCAACCATTTCATTTCTTATCTTTTCCAAAATAAATAAATAAATAAATAAGTAAGAAAAAGAAAACCCTAATCATTAACTTAACCATGGTTTAATTCTTTACACTTAACCAAGTAAACATGTATCATCAAACATGATACAATCAAGTGCACAAAAGTATATCACATATACAACTTGTGATATTCAAGTGAGAAAATCCATTTAAAGTGAACCAATACTAGTTAATGCAAAGTAATATATCAAATATATAATTATACATTAAATCATTAAATCAACACTTGATTTAACGATCCGGTCATATCGCATATAACCGACTAGTATCCTATGTATCGGCTTATCGAATCAATCCTTGATTCGACAACTAAGTTATATCACATACTACCATTCGATACATTCATCGCGAGAATGGAATACGGTATCACATACACGCATTATTCTCGGTCCCGCACATCTCATATGCGCTCCTATTTCGTTTCGCTTGAGCCAGGAAACCTCTGTGTAGGACTCTAAAGACTCGTCAATACGCCGGCAGCAGGTGATGATCATATCAAACACCCACAAGCCGCAAGCGGTCTGCTAAACGTAACGGCCACCCGGATATTGAGCGATCAGAAGATCGACGAGCAAGCCCGCTCACACCCCTGTGAATCCAACCAGTAACACTTACCGTACAGTCCGGTCTATTCGTCTGATATGTCGCATATCTCGCCTAGGGGTGGTAAACGTCAGTCCCCAATAGCTTGATAAGTCATGCCGACGTAGGGTCCATAACATTCGTGAAACTACTGATAACTCTTACCAGTATATCACTGCAACCCTGGCCAGGGATTTCCTGTTATGGCCAGTCGTGCATAGCGTAACATCAACCCCCAATACCGGGAGAGACGAATCCCCTCCTATCGCTCATTGCCTCCATGTGAATCGGGACTGTACCCAAAAACCACCTGTTTGCACGACTCAGTAGAGCCGTGGTAGGGTGGAAATCAAAGCACAGTGGGAGACACACAAGACTCTATGACGATTTCGGGTCAACAGACTATGCTGTACCAGTGTCACCAGAGAACTGCCATCTGACGTGAGGTATAATACCATCTGGGAGTTCTCGGCGAGTCCGTTCAGTATACCCAGTCTCCACTGAGCACCCGCATACCATCTCTGATGTCAAACACCAATGGATATGGGATCATCCATCGCCCATCACATGGATCGAGAAGATATACGCTAGTCTACTCTGGAATATCGATGCCCCGTCTCGATATTCCCACGACTAGGAACATTGAAGGATGTACTCATTGACTACCCAGGCCCCACTAGTATGATCTACATCATAGTCCTGAAAGTCGAGCATACATCCTAAAGGCTTTATCAACATGTAATCAGAGAGACAGAGAGTATACATGTTAAGATAAAGAGCAACCAGATAGCGTACTATCATGTCGAGCAAGAAAGTCCTACCTATATATGTCCCAGCATCCACTACAATATACATCCAATGTACAGTAATGGCCTCTAGGTCATACATATAACTAACAATCTTCCACTTGCACTAGGGCCATCTGTAGCAGTAGTTGTAGTATCTAATACTCAACCATCCCATAAAAGTCTCTCTTTGGGAAAAGGCCTTCGTGAGTGGATCCGCCGTGTTGTCCTCTGAGTCTACTCTCCTAACCTCGATCACCCTGGAGATCAACTATCTCCATGATCAGGTGATGCTTCCTCAGAATATGTCTGGGTCACTGATGGGACCAGGGTTCACGGGCCAAAGCCACCCTTCCATTGTCACACAATGGTAGGAACCTAGTTCATCTTATGAATCAATATACACCCAAACTTCCTCTTTGGTAGTATCTTTAATAGCGATGTTACCAGCCTTTATTGTCTAGTTTGTCACGGTATCTAGCTTGGAACTCTTCCAACATACCGTCCCTCCACAGAGGGTGAAGACAATGCCTGTGACTGATATTCAGTCGTCCTTATCACCCTGGAACACTTCCAGTGATTCTCCCCAGGATCGATTGATACTATCTTACTATTGCTAGTGAGAATCCTAACATCCATTTAGATCTATCTCATAGACCCAAATCCGAGGATTTAGGAGGTATCATCTTTATCCTATAGGAGAATCCTTGTGATAAGCGGAGATTGACCGTGCGTAGCATAGGAAACTCTTTTCCTATCAAGAGTATTGTAGGGTTCCTAGGAACACTAATGAAGTCTCACAAGGTATCAAACATGGATAATTCAAATTTTTCCTTGTGCCTACAAACCCTAATACGGATCGTTAACTAGATGTATAGGCGATGCAAGCATGTAAACGAATTAAATGCTAAAGGAAAGTGACTACAACCTTTGTAGATCCGGTCCACCACTTCCTAAGCTCCGCGATGATGTCCTTTCGCTGTCCAAATCGGATCCCGGACTCTAGCATCGACTTCATCGAAGAAATGGGCGGGCTTGGTCGTCGGCTTCGATGCCGAAGATGATCTATGTCGAGGCATCACTAGATCAAGCTCCCACTTCACCAAGTCATGAAACTTGTGAAGAAAACACCCTATACTACTTGGCAAGAGGTAGAGGATGAAGAAATAGGAAGTGGGTTCACTTTAGAATTGGATTTCTCACTCATTTTCACTAGTTGCCATTGATGGTAGCTAGGTTTTCTTTCTTGCTCAAGATGAAGAAGAAGAAGAAAAGATATGATAAGTGTTATTAAAAAAGAAAATAAAAACAACACTTATCATTTACTAACCTTGGTTGAGTGTAGAGAATAGACCATGGTTAGTTTTAATGGTTAGGGTTAAGCATGAGACAAGAATGGTGGATTTGGTCAAAGCTTCATGAAGCTTCAACTAACTAACAAAAACCCCACCATTCTTTCTTTATCTTTTCCAAAATAAGAATTATAAATAAATAGATAAACAAAACCCTAATCATTAGTTTAACCATGGTTTAATTCTTTACACTTAACCAAGTAAACATGTATCATCAAACATGATACAATCAAGTGCACAAAAGTATATCACATATACAACTTGCACAATTCAAGTGAGAAAATCCATTTAAAATGAACCAATGCTAGTTAATGCAAAGTAATATATCAAACATATAATTATACATTAAATCATTAAATCAACACTTGATTTAACGATCCGGTCATATCGCATATAACCGACTAGTATCCTATGTATCGGCTTATCGAATCAATTCTTGATTCGATAACTAGGTTATATCGCATATAACCAATCGATACATTCATCGCGAGAATGAAATACGATATCACATACACGCATTATTCTCGGTCCTGCACATATCTCATATGCGCTCCTATTTCGTTTCGCTTGAGCCAGGAAACCTCTGTGTAGGACTTTAAAGACTCATCAATACGCCGGCAGCAGATGATGATCATATCAAGCACCCACAAGCCGCAAGCGGTCTGCTAAACGTAACGGCCACCCGGGTATTGAGCGATCAGAAGATCGACGAGCAAGCCCGCTCACACTCCTGTGAATCCAACCAGTAACACTTACCGTACAGTCCGGTCTGTTCGTCTGATATGTCGCATATCTCGCCTAGGGGTGGTAAACGTCAGACCCCAATAGCTCGATAAGTCGTGTCGATATGAGGTCTATAACAATTCGAGAAACTTCTGGTAACACTTACCAGTAAATCTCAGCAACCCTGGCCAGGGATTTCCGGTTATAGCCAATCGAACACAGCGCAACATCAACTCCCTATACCGGGAGAGACGAATCCCCTCCTATCGCTCATTGCCTCCATGTGATTCGGGACTGTACCCAAAAGCCACCGTTTTGCACGCCCTCTTGGACGTGGTAAGGTGGAAATCAAAGCACAGTGGGAACCACACAAGACTCTATGACGATCTCGGGTCAACAGACTACTCTGTACCAGTGTCACCAGAGAACTGCCATCTGACGTGAGGTATAATACCATCTGGGAGTTCTCGGCGAGTCCGTCCAGTGTACCCAGTCTCCACTGAGCACCCGTATATCATCTCTGATGTCAAACACCAATGAATATGGGATCATCCATCGCCCATCTGTATGGCTCGAGAAGGTATACGCTAGTCTACTCTGGTATATCGATGCCCTGTCTCGATATACCCACGACTAGGGACCTTGAAGTATGTACTTATGGACTACCATGTCCCCACTAGTATGATCCGCATCATAGTCCAGGTAGTCAAGTACACATCCTAAGGGTTTTACCAACATGTAACAGAGAGACAATCAGTATACACGTTAAGGTAAAGAGTAACCAGATAACATATTATCATGTCGAGCAAGAAAGTCCTCCCTATATATGTCCCAGCATCCACTACAATATACATCCTATGTATAGTAATGGCCTCTAGGGCATACATATAACTAACAATCTCCCACTTGCACTAGGGCCATCTGTAGCAGTGGTTGTAGTATCTCATACTCAACCATCCCATAAAAGTCTCTCTCTGGGAAAAGGCCTTTATGAGTGGATCCGCCGTGTTATCCTCTGAGTCTACTCTCCTAACCCCGATCACCCTGGAGATCAACCATCTCCATGATCAGGTGATACTGCCTTAGAATATGTCTGGATCACTGATGGGACCGGCGTTCCTTGGCATAAGCCACAACTCCATTGTCTCACAATGGTTGGAACATAGTTCATCTCATGAACCATTATACACCCAAACATCCTCCTTGGTAGCATCTTAAGTAGTGATGTATCGAGCCTTTATCGTCTAGTATGCCACGGTATCGAGCTTGGAACTCTTCCAACATACCGTCCCTTTACTGAGGGTAAAGACAATGCCTGTGACTGACTTTCAGTCGTCCTTATCACCCTGGAACCCTTCCAGTGATTCTCCCCAGGATCAGTTGATACCATCTCACTACAACTAGTGAGAATCCTAACATCCAATTAGATCTTTCTCATAGATCCAAAACCCAGGATTTAGGAGGTATCACTTTGATCCTATATGGAGAATCATTGTGATAAGCGGAGATTGACTGAGCGTAGCATAGGAAACTCCTTCCCTATCAAGAGTATGTCATCCACGTACTCTACGAGGATCGTCACCATACTCCCTACTACCTTTTTGTATATACAAGGTTCATCTACCATTTTGATGAAGTCAAACTATTTGACTACTACATCAAAACAGATGTCCCAACTCTGCGATGCCTGCTTTATCCTATAAAGCATCTTGTACACGTTTCCGCTGCTCCCACTGTTTACGAAGCCCTCTGGCTGTGTTTACAGACGCTCTCTTCTAAAACATCATTTTAGAAAAGCAGTCATGACACCCAACCGCCAGATATCGTAGTCATGGTATGTAGCCGTGACAAGTAGGATCTGGATGGACTTAAGCATTGCCACTTGAAAAGGTTTCATCATTGTCCACGCCTGGTCGATGACGAAAACCTTTAACAAGTCTAGCTTTAAAAGTCTCAACTTTTCCATCTACACCAAGTAATCTTCTCAAGATATACTTGCTCCTGATGGGGATTTAACCCTTCAGATATAGCAACCAAAGTCCATACTTTGTTGGTGTATAAGGATTCCATCTCAGATCGCTAAGCATCCAGCCATTCTTACAGAGTCCCACTCCTGATGGCCAGCTCGAAACTAGTTGGGTCATCATCTCATGATGCAATCCTTGCTCCCACTGTCATAGAGAAACTGAAGTATCTCTCAGGTGGGTGAGGAACCTCACTAGATCGGCGGAGAGGCTGAGGTTCATTGGTAACTATTGAATCCTTTGGTTTTATCAAATCATCTGCTGTATTTTGTATAGCTGGAACATTTCCAGTTCTGCATTACAGACCTTGCCTCGAGCTTGTCCGGATTTTGCTTTTAGACATAGGCCGGTCAACCCAAATCTTAACTAACTTAAGATATGGGCTTTTCCCTTTCCATATCACATATGAAGTGGTAGGCAACTGATTTGATTCGAACCCTATTCAATAGGTATGCAGCTTCTCAAGCGCATAACTCCCATAAAGGAAATAGGTAACTCAGTAGTACTCATCATAGAGCACACCTTATCACATAGGGTGTTATTGCTCCGCCCCGATATACCATCGTGCTATGGTGTATACGGAGGAGTAATGCTGAGAGAGAATCTCATTCTCCTTTAGAAAAGTCCAAGAATTCCGTGCTCAAGTATTCTCCTCCTTGATCTCATCAAAGGACATAATACTTATACCCGTATTGGTTCTCTACTTCTAGCTTATATTCTGTGAATATCTCAAAAGGTTCGGACTTGTGTTTCAACAGGAACATATGTCTGAATCTTGAGAGATCATCAGAGAATGTAATGAAGTAAAAGAACCGGTCTTGGCATGTGTAGACAGGGGACCTTACATACATCATCATGTATCAGTCCCAAGAGTAAACTAACTCTTTCTCTGTTTCCATTAAACGGAGCTATGGTCATCTTATCTTTGTGACATGACTGGTAAGTTTTCATAAGATGTAAATTAAACTAATTTAAATATGCATCTACATGTAACTTTAGCTAGTCAGGTCGCATTGATTTGACCTAGTCTACAATACCTCAAGAAGGATTCGTTCATTTCTGAACTCTTCCTCTTGTGTGTGTTCCGTATACTAAAGAACTGTAGTTTGAGTTAGAACATTAATGCTTTTAGATAACGTGTCTGAACCGATCAACTTTTGATATAGGAAATGTTCAAAACATTATCCAACTATACAAAATTTTATCATTTCTTTACTAATAAAGAGATAGATATGATTTTGTATATCAAGTTCGGTATCTAATAACATTCGTTCAGAATCAATGTATTTAGAATACAGGGTGACAGTGACCAACAGACTTGGCTGCAACACTTGCCCCGTTTTCTGCCTCATGAAACTTATCACCCGTTCTCAGTTCTCTACCTTTCTGTAGCCCTATGTAACATATTACATATCTGGGATCCTGATCTGGTATCACATACCCAGGATGCGGAGGATACTGAGAAACAGTTCTTTGTAATGAACACACCCGAAGATGATGCATCAGCATGCACTCTCTTCGTTTGGGCGGCACGGGAATTCTGGTAATCCCCAATTTCCTGCTCTGTCTTATAACAATTATAAGTTGGAGCGGGACCAACGTTCCCCAGCTCAGTATAACAAGCGGGTTCGGTCAATATTCCGTATTATTATCTTGATTAAGGCGTGATATGGTCGCTACCTGGAGAGAGAGAGAAGAAAACACTCAGCGTGCGCTCTTGCAAGAATAGATTGGTTATTATTTTATCTAATCAGGATGGCTCCCACTGTTTTAATCAAATCTTCCTTCAAACCCTAAAAGGAAAGACTAACCGGGATTAATTACACATTACAAGTTCGCCAATCTTTCAGCCAGGACAGTGTCGGTACTTTGAGGGAGGTCCCCCGTGCTTTCGCACGAACCTAATTATTGTAAACCTCGTTTTCCCAGAGGCGTAACCCCGTTAACACCTTTCTAGACACCTACTTGATCGGCTAATTGTAATGTGTAAAACTCTCCCAGGAGTAACTCTTACTCGCAGCGGGTATCGGGATCCAACTATCTCATAGAAGGTATGCAATCTTATTGCAAATTTCAACACTTGAAATTCCCGATAATACTTTTTCCCCAAGCGATCTATGACCTTGACTGAGTCAACAAATCATAGACCACAAGTAAAGTTCAACCCGTCATTTCTCGATTGAATTAAACCCACCCGCACGACCCTTGACTGAGTCAACAAGGCCGCACGACTACCCTAATCCAATCGCATCATATGCTTTGCAGATAAGCACTAATCAGCTACCGCACACTACGCCTTGACTGCGTCAACAAACGCAGCACGAATACTAACTAGGACTTATCTGAAATGACGGAGGGCTACGTCAGGTTTTTAAGAAAACCTTTTGCGTAATGAACTTTATATCGTTGTAGAATCAAATGATTTTAAAATGGAGTGTTTTTGAGGCTTTTCTAGTTTTGCTAAAGGGGTCACTCCCGGTGAAGGGATCGTCGGCCCTTTCCTCATCGAATAAGGTGCGGGATATATCATATATATCACTGTGCAAAGCAAAACACTTAAAAGCAATCAGAAGACAAACCGAGTGTGTAGCATCTGCCAGTTATTGCTAAAGGAGTCACTCCCGGTAAAGGGATCTCGGTCCTTTCCTCATCGAATAAGGTGCAGGATATATCACATATACCGCTGTGCAAAGGAAGAACTGTAGCTACCTGTTTTATTTTGAAATTCAATTCTACAACATCTTAGGTTTCTTTTATTTCATTAATCACATTAATGAAGTCCCATCATTTAAGTACCTAAACATCACAGATAAATACGACGTACACTTATGCCATCCGCATTCGCCTCGATGTCCCCTCGTGCACCGTTAGGTTAAGTAACTAACGGCAGAGCGGGGCAGGGCTAGCGCGGGTGTAAAACATAAGTAACGTCTATATAATACATCATATATACTATATACTGTATCTATCACAGAACATCACATGATCACATCACAGATATCGCAGCAGAAGAAACATATGAAATATTGGATATACTAGGACGTCCGTGTTTTCAATACGAGCCAGTATAAAACACGGATTCCACAGTCGTGATGAATAGCCAAACCCACACCCCTAGACCCCTACGAGAGCGGCAAGCAACCCTGCCAATTCTAGGGTTAGGAGACCCGGACTCGACTCCTCGAGTTGGTCTCCCACTGGACCCCAGAACCCGGTTACTTGTGCCCTCCTCCTTGGGTCTATCCTAGTGCGGAAAAGTAAATAATATACAAAGGGTGACATCTTCCGCAACCTGGAAGTGTCCCAATAAAAGAATATTGCATACAAGTTTTTACATGAATGAAAATGAAAAACACTCATCTCACATAAAAACCCCCGGCTATTCAAACACGACGATCCAATATAACATATCCAGCAACACATAATATCACATGTCATCAACGTAAGTAAATATGCGCATCCCAATTGTCGTTGACATATAGCAACGAAACCGGCGATATCACATATTACACTTACGGTCACAGAAAAGAAAGTGTAAAACTACAACAGTTGGAATCCGCAACCTCTTTAGACATCACATGCCTAATCAAATGAAATACTTAGACATCGCATGCCTAACAATTATAAACCCCGCATTTTAGTCTCATTATCGAAAACTCTTTTCAATATCAAGTCGGGCAATTCAACAAGATTCCCGACATCCTGATCGAATGCTCGTCGCAAGCTTCAGTGGGCGGCCGCACCCCCGACGCCGTCGACAAAGTGCACCAAGACGGAACACCGCTGCCGCGAGCACCCGAACGGATGCTTTCGGCGACGGGGTTCTCCTACAGTCACTTGGTCGGGGCAATGGAGTGAGGCTGTCTATTAAGTTTACCCGGCGAGTATCCGCGTACGCTACGTGATTGCGACGGACTTTTGATCACATCAAAATTCCGTGGCAACCGATCAAATGAGACTAAACTACTAGATTTATAACATTCATTCACTTATCTCATAACTACTTGTGAATTCCAAATGTTGTATCACATTCCGGATAAGACAGAAAATGTTAAACTTTCCGATCGAACAATCGAACACCCAAGTTTTCCCGATACAGCTCAACACATGAAATAAGTCTAAAAACATTCAGTTCGTGCCTCAGTACCAACGGTCCAGCCGTAGAAGGGTCAAGCCAACGCTTCACATGTGGCACGCCGTACTGCCCCAAACCCTAAGGTTCAAAGGGCAGTTCAAGACGGTCACATAATCGAGTTAAGGTTTGTTGTCTTCTAGAGGGTCCATCGCGTTACTTGCACTACTTAGAACGTTTTTAAACCACGGAAAAATCCAACACTTGAAAATTTTCCGGCAGGGGAAAAAATGGGTATCTATATCCGGTCGAACTTTTTAACATATTCAAAATTACCCGGAAAAACACACTGACAAAATTAGACAATCCGATCGATACACCGAGGCCCCAATACAACCCAGAAATTTCAACTCTGTAATAAATATTAAAAATTCCCAGGAAAACTAGAACTAAAAACTAGGAATTACTGTGTAAACATGATTGTATGAAGAGATAAATTGGCCGTGGAACTGCCGCAATAGGCATGCTATTGCCGCGGTTCCGCCGCGCTTCTATCGACTTAGGTGCTCGAACTTCTCAGTAATTCTTAGAATCTCCTGCTGGTTTTTCTGCATATTTTTAATTCTAAAAAATCCACGATTTCAGAAAATGTACAGAGAGCAAATTAGGGTTTGGGTTTGGGTTCGATCGGACTTCTAATTCCGTCTACGCATCGCCTAAGGCTCTAGCTAGGCTCTGATACCACTGTAGGGTTCCTAGGCACACTAATGAAGTCTCACAAGGCATCAAACATGGCTAATTCAAATTTTTCCTTGTGCCTACAAACCCTAATACGGATCGTTAACTAGATGTATAGGCGATGCAAGCATGTAAACGAATTAAATGCTAAAGGAAAGTGACTACAACCTTTGTAGATCCGGTCCACCACTTCATAAGCTCCGCGATGATGTCCCTCCGCTGTCCAAATCGGATCCCGGACTCTAGCATCGACTTCATCGAAGAAATGGGCGGGCTTGGTCGTCGGCTTCGATGCCGAAGATGATCTACGTCGAGGCATCACTAGATCAAGCTCCCACTTCACCAAGTCATGAAACTTGTGAAGAAAACACCCTATACTACTTGGCAAGAGGTAGAGGATGAAGAAATAGGAAGTGGGTTCACTTTAGAATTGGATTTCTCACTCATTTTCACTAGTTGCCATTGATGGTAGCTAGGTTTTCTTTCTTGTTCAAGATGAAGAAGAAGAAGAAAAGATATGATAAGTGTTATTAAAAAAGAAAATAAAAACAACACTTATCATTTACTAACCTTGGTTGAGTGTAGAGAATAGACCATGGTTAGTTTTAATGGTTAGGGTTAAGCATGAGACAAGAATGGTGGATTTGGTCAAAGCTTCATGAAGCTTCAACTAACTAACAAAAACCCCACCATTCTTTCTTTATCTTTTCCAAAATAAGAATTATAAATAAATAGATAAACAAAACCCTAATCATTAGTTTAACCATGGTTTAATTCTTTACACTTAACCAAGTAAACATGTATCATCAAACATGATACAATCAAGTGCACAAAAGTATATCACATATACAACTTGCACAATTCAAGTGAGAAAATCCATTTAAAATGAACCAATGCTAGTTAATGCAAAGTAATATATCAAATATATAATTATACATTAAATCATTAAATCAACACTTGATTTAACGATCCGGTCATATCGCATATAACCGACTAGTATCCTATGTATCGGCTTATCGAATCAATCCTTGATTCGATAACTAGGTTATATCGCATATAACCAATCGATACATTCATCGCGAGAATGAAATACAATATCACATACACGCATTATTCTCGGTCCTGCACATATCTCATATGCGCTCCTATTTCGTTTCGCTTGAGCCAGGAAACCTCTGTGTAGGACTTTAAAGACTCGTCAATACGCCGGCAGCAGATGATGATCATATCAAGCATCCACAAGACGCAAGAGGTCTGCTAAACGTAACGGCCACCCGGGTATTGAGCGATCAGAAGATCGACGAGCAAGCCCGCTCACACTCCTGTGAATCCAACCAGTAACACTTACCGTACAGTCCGGTCTGTTCGTCTGATATGTCGCATATCTCGCCTAGGGGTGGTAAACGTCAGACCCTAATAGCTCGATAAGTCGTGTCGATATGAGGTCTATAACAATTCGAGAAACTACTGGTAGCACTTACCAGTAAATCTCAGCAACCCTGGCCAGGGATTTCCGGTTATAGCCAATCGAACACAGCGCAACATCAACTCCCTATACCGGGAGAGATGAATCCCCTCCTATCGCTCATTGCCTCCATATGATTCGGGACTGTACTCAAAAGCCACCGTTTTGCACGCCCTCTTGGACGTGGTAAGGTGGAAATCAAAGCACAGTGGGAACCACACAAGACTCTATGACGATCTCGGGTCAACAGACTACTCTGTACCAGTGTCACCAGAGAACTGCCATCTGACGTGAGGTATAATACCATCTGGGAGTTCTCGGCGAGTCCGTCCAGTGTACCCAGTCTCCACTGAGCACCCGTATATCATCTCTGATGTCAAACACCAATGGATATGGGATCATCCATCGCCCATCTGTATGGGTCGAGAAGGTATACGCTAGTCTACTCTGGTATATCGATGCCCTGTCTCGATATACCCACGACTAGGGACCTTGAAGTATGTACTTATGGACTACCATGTCCCCACTAGTATGATCCGCATCATAGTCCAGGTAGTCAAGTACACATCCTAAGGGCTTTACCAACATGTAACAGAGAGACAATCAGTATACACGTTAAGGTAAAGAGTAACCAGATAACATATTATCATGTCGAGCAAGAAAGTCCTCCCTATATATGTCCCAGCATCCACTACAATATACATCCTATGTATAGTAATGGCCTCTAGGGCATACATATAACTAACAAGTATGTCATGTTCGTACTCTACGAGGATGACCATCTTACTCTCTACTACCTTTTTGTATATACAAGGTTCATCTACCATTTTGATGAAGTCAAACTCTTTGACTACCACATCAAAACAGACGTTCCAACTCCGTGATGCCTGCTTTATTCTATAAAGCAACTTGCACACGTTTTCGCTGCTCCCACTGTTTACGAAGCCCTCTAGCTGTGTTCTTATAGACGTTCTCTTCTAAAACATCATTTAGAAAAGCAGTCATGGCACCCAACCGCCAGATATTGTAGTCATGGTATGTAGCCGTGGTAAGTAGGATCTGGATGGACTTAAGCATAGCCACTTGAAAAGGTTTCATCATTATCCACGCCTGGTCGATGACGAAAACCTTTAACAAGTCTAGCTTTGAAAGTCTCAACTTTTCCATTTACACCAAGTAATCTTCTCAAGATATACTTGCTCCTGATGGGGATTTAACCCTTCAGATATAGCAGCTAAAGTCCTTACTTTGCTGGTGTACATGGATTCCATCTCAGATCGCTAAGCATCCAGCCATTCTTACAGAGTCCCTACTCTCGATGGCCAGCTCGAAACTAGTTGGGTCATCATCTCATGATGCAATCCTCGCTCCCACTGTCATCGAGAAACCGAAGTATCTCTCAAGCAGGTGAGGAACCCTGCTAGATCGACGGAGAGGCTGAGGTTCGTTTGGAATCTATTGAATCCTTTGGTTCTACCAAATAACCTGCTGTAGTTTGTATAGCTGGAACCTTTCCAGTTCTACACAACAGACCTTGCCTTGATCTTGTCCGGATTTTTGCTTTTAGACATAGGCCGGACAACCCCAAATCTTAACTAACTTAAGATATGAGCTCTTCCCTTTCCATATCACATATGAAGTGGTAGGCAACTTATTTGATTCGAACCTAATTCAATAGGTATGCAGCTTCTCAAGTGCATAACTTCCAAAAAAGGAAATAGGTAACTCAGTAGTACTCATCATCGAGCACACTATATCCAATATGGTGCGATTGCTCCATCCTGATACACCGTTGTGCTGTGGTGCATTAAGAGGAGTAATACTGAGAGAGAATCTCATCTTCTTTTAGAATATCCAAGAATTCCATGCACAAGTATTCTCCTCCCTGATCTTATCATAGGACATAATTCTTATACCTTTATTGGTTCTCTACTTCTAGCTTATATTCTGTGAATATCTCAAAAGGTTCGAACTTGTGTTTCAACAGGAACATATGTCTGAATCTTGAGAGATCATCAGAGAACGTAATGAAGTATAAAGAACCAGTCCTGGTATGTGTAGACAGGGAAACTTTCATACATCATCATGTATCAGTCCCAAGAGTTCACTAATTCTTTCTCTGTTTCCAGTAAACAGAGCTATGGTCATCTTATCTCTGTGACATGACTGGCAAGTTTCACAAGATGTAAATTCAAACAGATTTAAATATGCATCTATGTGCAACTTAGCTAGTCGGGTCGCATTGATATGACCTAGTCTACAATACTTCAAGAAGAATCCGTTCATTTCTGAACTCTTCCTCTTGTGTGTGTTCCGTACACTAAGAACTGTAGTTTGATTTAGAACATCAATGCTTTTAGATAACGTGCCTGAACCGATCAACATTTGATATAGGAAATGTTCAAAACATTATCCAGCAATACAAAATTTTATCATTTCTTTACTTATAAAGAGACTGATATGATTTTGTATATCAGGTTCGGTATCTAATAGCATTTGTTCAGAATCAATGTATTGGTAATACAGGGTGACAGTGACCAACAGACTTGGCTGCAACACTTGCCCCGTTTTCTGTCTCAAAAAACTTATCACCCGTTCTCAGTTTTTCTACCTTTTTGTAGCCCTATGTAACAGATTACATCTCTGGGATCCTGATCCGGTATCATATACCCAGGATACGGAGGATACTGAGAAGCAGTTCTTTGTAACGAACACACCCGAAGATGATGCATCAGCATGCACTCTCTTCGTTTGGGCGGCACGGGAATTCTGGTAATCTCCAATTTCCTGCTCTGTCTTATAACAATTATAAGTTGGAGCGGGACCAACGTTCCCCAGCTCAGAATAACAAGCGGGATCGGTCAATATTCCGTATTATTATCTTGATTAAGGCATGATATGGTCGCTACCAGGAAAGAGAGAGAGAAGAAAACACTCTGCGTGTGCTCTTGCAAGATCAGATTGGTTATATATTTTATCTAATCAGGATGGCTTCCACTGTTTTTATCAAATTTTCCTTCAAACCTTAAAAGGAAAGACTAGCCGGGATTAATTACACTCTACAACTTCGCCAATCTTTCAGCCAGGCCAGTGTCGGTACTTTGAGGGAGGTTCCCCGTGCTTTCGCACGGACCTAATTACAGTAAACCTCGTTTTTCCAGAGGCGTAACCCCGTTGACACCTTTCTAGACACCTACTTGATCGGCTAATTGTAAAGTGCAAAACTCTTCCAGGAGTAACAATTACTCGCAGTGGGTATCGGGATCCAACTATCACATAGAAGGTATGCAATCTCATTGCAAATTTCAACACTTGAAACTCCCGATAAAGATTTTTACCCCTAGCACCTATGACCTTGGCTAAGGTCAACAAATCATAGGCACTAGTCAAGTTCTACCCGTCATTTCGTGATTAATTAGACCCACCCACATGACCCTTGGCTAAGGTCAACAAAGCCACATGACTGTCCTAACTAATCGCATCATATGCTGTGTAGGAAGACATCACTTAGCTACCGCACACTACGCCTCGGCTATGGTCGACAAACGTAGCACGAATACTAAGTACTCTACTTCCTAAAATGACGGAGGGTTGCGAATGGTTTTTAAGAAAACCTTTAACGCTTTGAACTTGATCTCGTTGCGGAATCAAATGGTTTTTAAATGGAATGTTTTTGAGGCTTTTCTAGTTTTGCTAAAGGGGTCACTCCCGGTGAAGGGATCGTCGGCCCTTTCCTCGTCGAATGAGGTGCGGGATATATCATATATATCACTGTGCAAAGCAGAAACTATAGAAGCAATCAAATGACAAACCGAGGGTTGTAGCATCTGCCAGTTATTGCTAAAAGAGTCACTCCCGGTGAAGGGATCTCGTTCCTTTCCTCATCGAATAAGGTGCAGGATGTTCTATAAGGAACACCGCAATGCAAAGCAAGAACTGTAGCTACCTGTTTTATTTTTGAAATTTGATTCCACAACATCAATTAGGTTTATTTTTCTTTCATTAATCTCATTAATGAATGTCCCATCATTTAAGTCCACCTAAACATCACAGATAAATATAACGTACGCTTATGCCATCCGCATTCGCCTCGATGTCCCGTCTGCACCGTTAGGTTAGGTAACTAACGCCAGAGCGAGGCAGGGCTAGCGCGGGTGTAAAACATAACCAACGTATATATAATATATCATATATACTATATATAGTATCTATCTGAACAAATCACATGATCACATCACAGATAACGCAGCAGAAAATATCATATGAAATATTGGATATACTAGGACGTCCGTGTTTTCAATACGAGCCAGTATAAAACACGGATTCCACGGTCGTGATGAATAGCCAATCCCACACCCCTAGACCCCTACGAGAGCGGCAAGCAACCCTACCAATTCTAGGGTTAGGAGACCCAGACTCGACTCCTCGAGTTGGTCTCCCACTGGACCCTAGAACCCGGTTACTTGTGCCCTCCTCTTTGGGTCTATCCTAGTGCAGAAAAGTAAATAATATACAAATGGAGACATCATCCGCAACCTGGAAGTGCCCCAATAAAAGAATATTACATACACGTTTTTACATGAATGAAAATGAAAAACACTCATCTCACATAAAAAAACCCCGGCTATTCGAACACGACGATCCAATATAACATATCCAGCAACACATAACATCACATGTCATCAACGTAAGTAAACATGCGTATCCCAATTGTCGTTGACATATAGCAACGAAACCGGCGATATCACATATTACACTTACGATCACAGAAAAGAAAGTGTAAAACTACAACAATTGGAATCCGCAACCGCTTTAGACATCTCATGCCTAATCAAATGAAATACTTAGACATCGCATGCCTAACAATTATAAACCCCGCATTTTAGTCTCAAAATCGAAAACACTTTTCAATATAGAGTCGGGTAATTCAACAAGATTCCCGACATTCTGATCGAATGCTCGTCGCAAACTATAGTAGGCGGCCGCACCCCCGACGCCGTCGACAAAGTGCACCAAGGCAGAACACCGCTGCCGCAAGCACCCGAATGGATGCTTTCGGCGACGGGGTTCTCCTACAGTCACTTGGTCGGGGCTATGGAGTGAGGCTGTCTATTAAGTTTACCCGGCGAGTATCCGCGTACGCTACGTGATCGCGACGGACTTTTGATCACATCAAAATTCCGTGGCCACCGATCAAGTGAGACTAAACCGCTAGATTTATAACATTCATTCAGTTATCTCATAACTACTTGTGAATTCCAATTATTGTATCACATTCCGGATAAGACAGAAAATGTTAAACTTTCCGATCGAACAATCGAACACCCAAGTTTTCCCGATCAACCGAATGAAATAAGTTCAAAGACATTCACTTCATGCCTCAGTACCAACGGTCCAGCCGTAGAAGGGTCAAGCCAACGCCTCACATGTGGCACGCCGTACTGCCCCAAACCCTAAGGTTCAAAGGGCAGTTCAAGGCAGTCACATAATCGAGTTAAGGTTTGTTGTCTTCTAGAGGGACCATCGCGTTACTTGCACTACTCAGAACGTCCTTAAACCTCGGAAAAATCCAACACTTAGAAATTTTCCGGCAGGGGAAAAAGTGGGTATTTATATCCGGTCGAACTTTTTAACATATTCTAAAATTGCCCGGAAAAACACACACTGACAAAATTAGACAATCCGGTCGAAACACCGAGTCCCCAATACAACCCAGAAAATTCAACTCTTTAATAAATATTAAAAATTCCCAGGAAAACCAGCACTGCAATCTAAGAATTACTGTATAAAATTCGATGCACAACAAGACAAAATGGCCGCGGAACCGCCGCACGAGCCATGCTCGTGCCGCGGAACCGCGGCGTCTTTAAGGAATTAGGCCATCGAATTTTATAGTAACCCTTACAATCTCCTACTGATTTTTCTGCATATTTTTAATTCACAAAAATCCACGAATTTCAAAAATGTACAGAGAGCAATATTAGGGTTAGGGTTTCGGTTCGATCGGATTTCTAACTCCGTCTACGCATCGCCTAAGGCTCTAGCTAGGCTCTGATACCACTGTAGGGTTCCTAGGCACACTAATGAAGTCTCACAAGGCATCAAACATGGCTAATTCAAATTTTACATGTGCCTACAAACCCTAATACGGATCGTTAACTAGATTTATAGGCTATGCGATGCAAGTTAACGACTTTAACTTAAAAGGAAAGGGGCTACAACCTTTGTAGATCCGGTCCACCACTTCCTAAGCTCCGCGATGATGTCCCTCCGCTGTCCAAATCGGATCCCGGACTCTAGCGTCGGCTTCATCGGAAAAATGGGCGGGCTTGGGCGTCGGCTTCGATGCCGAAGATGATCTACGTCGAGGCATCACAAGATCAAGCTCCCACTTCACCAAGTCATGAAACTTGTGAAGAAAACACCCTATACTACTTGGCAAGAGGTAGAGGATGAAGAAATAGGAAGTGGGTTCACTTTAGAATTGGATTTCTCACTCATTTTCACTAGTTGCCATTGATGGTAGCTAGGTTTTCTTTCTTGCTCAAGATGAAGAAGAAGAAGAAAAGATATGATAAGTGTTATTAAAAAAGAAAATAAAATCAACACTTATCATTTTCTAACCTTGGTTAGGTGTAGAGAATGTACTAGGGTTAAGTGGAATGGTTAGGGTTAAGTATGAGACAAAATGGTCACTTTAGTCAAAGCTTCAAGAAGCTTCAAAGAAAAACAAAACTAGCAACCATTTCATTTCTTATCTTTTCCAAAATAAATAAATAAATAAATAAGTAAGAAAAAGAAAACCCTAATCATTAACTTAACCATAGTTTAATTCTTTACACTTAACCAAGTAAACATGTATCATCAAACATGATACAATCAAGTGCACAAAAGTATATCACATATACAACTTGTGATATTCAAGTGAGAAAATCCATTTAAAGTGAACCAATACTAGTTAATGCAAAGTAATATATCAAATATATAATTATACATTAAATCATTAAATCAACACTTTATTTAACGATCCGGTCATATCGCATATAACCGACTAGTATCCTATGTATCGGCTTATCGAATCAATCCTTGATTCGACAACTAGGTTATATCACATACTACCATTCGATACATTCATCGCGAGAATGGAATACGGTATCACATACACGCATTATTCTCGGTCCCGCACATATCTCATATGCGCTCCTATTTCGTTTCGCTTGAGCCAGGAAACCTCTGTGTAGGACTCTAAAGACTCGTCAATACGCCGGCAGCAGGTGATGATCATATCAAACACCCATAAGCAGCAAGCGGTCTGCTGAACGTAACGGCCACCCGGGTATTGAGCGATCAGAAGATCGACGAGCAAGCCCGCTCACACTCCTGTGAATCCAACCAGTAACACTTACCATACAGTCCGGTCTGTTCGTCTGATATGTCGCATATCTCTCCTAGGGGTGGTAAACGTCAGACCCCAATAGCTTGATAAGTCATGCCGACGTAGGGTCCATAATATTCATGAAACTACTGATAACTCTTACCAGTATATCACTGCAACCCTGGCCAGGGATTTCCTGTTATGGCCAGTCGTGCATAGCGCAACATCAACCCCCAATACCGGGAGAGACGAATCCCCTCCTATCGCTCATTGCCTCTATATGAATCGGGACTGTACCCAAAAACCACCTGTTTGCACGACTCAGTAGAGCCGTGGTAGGGTGGAAATCAAAGCACAGTGGGAGACACACAAGACTCTATGACGATCTCGGGTCAACAGACTATGCTGTACCAGTGTCACCAGAGAACTGCCATCTGACGTGAGGTATAATACCATCTGGGAGTTCTCGGCGAGTCCGTTCAGTGTACCCAGTCTCCACTGAGCACCCGCATACCATCTCTGATGTCAAACACCAATGGATATGGGATCATCCATCGCCCATCACATGGATCGAGAAGATATACGCTAGTCTACTCTGGAATATCGATGCCCCGTCTCGATATTCCCACGACTAGGAACATTGAAGGATGTACTCATTGACTACCCAGGCCCCACTAGTATGATCTACATCATAGTCCTGGAAGTCGAGCATACATCCTAAGGGCTTTATCAACATGTAATCAGAGAGACAGAGAGTATACATGTTAAGATAAAGAGCAACCAGATAGCGTACTATCATGTAGAGCAAGAAAGTCCTACCTATATATGTCCCAGCATCCACTACAATATACATCCAATGTACAGTAATGGCCTCTAGGGCATACATATAACTAACAAAGAGCCTTAGTGCTCCATATTAAAAAGAAACATCTCAGCGCTCCTGATCTGGCGCAAAGTGCCAAGCGCACCACGTGCTCCTTACGTGTGCGCCACTGAACAGATAGCGCTTTGCGCTCATAAAATAGCGCTTTGCGCTCATGGACTGGCGCTCAGCGCCAAGCGCCCCACGTTCTCCTCACGTTTGCACCACTAAACAAATAGCGCTTTGCACTCATAAATCAGCGCAATGCGCTCATAGACTGGCGCTCAGCGCCAAGCGCACCACGTGTCCCTCACGTGTGCGCTACTCGGCATAAGCGCTCTGCGCTCTTTGACTGGCGCAAAGCGCCAAGCGCTCCACGTGCTTCTCACGTGTGCACTGATAGAACATAAACTGTTCTTCAATTAGCCCCAGAGCCATGATGAATGCTCCGCATTTAACAAAAGACAGAAATACTGTCAGAATCCAAATCAATGCTCAGCATTGTTAAAAGGGCCAAGCCCAAATGAATACTCAATAGCCCAAAATAAATGTTAAACATTTTAACTTGATTGGACTTAGCCCAAGATTGGTCATAAGTCCTTAATTCAGATTAACTGAGCCCATACACTCAAAAATCTTTTGATCTTAGTCTCAAATTGGATTACAGATCCCAACCAAAATTGGTTCAAGGGTACATCTCTTACTCCTTTGATATTTGTCGTTGTAATCCTTCAACGTCTTCAAAGAGGTGACGGGTCCCGACAACTATATATTTCATAGACTATGACGTCTTTAAATCGGACTGTGGGGTCCTTAAACCCAAGGACTATGATGTCCTTAACCTCGGACTGTGAGGTCCTTAAACCCATGGACCGAGATGTCCTTAAACTAACATTGGACCGTAACGTCCTTAAACTAATTATGGACCGCAATGTTCTTAAACTAAACAATTGAGCCTCAAATGCTCTTTTGTTGGATCTAAATGATCCCGTTAAGTTGATCTTAGTCTAAAATTAGACTAACGTATCCTTAACATACCGTTAAGTTGATCTTAGTCTAAAATTAGATTGACGTATCCTTAACAAGCGTTTAAGTCGATCTTAGTTTCAAATGAGACTAACGCATCCTTAAACCCAACCCCAAACCCAAACTTAAGAAAATACGGATTTGGACTAATCCACGCCCTACGGGTGACAACATAAATTAGTCTCCGTATACAATCCACGGGAAACCAAAAACAAAACAAACACCCACGACACGAAGTGACCATCTGGAGAAGGAGAAAGTTATTACCGCGATGCGGCAGCGTAATTAACTGCAGGGGTTTGCGCCTGCAGGGAAGAGCGTCCCCACAATCAAAACCCCCTCAAATGACGGGGAATCTGACGAAGTCTGCTATATCGACCGCATCCGTTTAAACCTTTGATACATGGTGTCATAAATCAACTTGGCATCTTCGGAGAGGTGGACGGATAGCACCAATTAGCATCTGCCCTTGAAATCCAGGCAAGATGAACCTACGCGGTCGCGTCTCTGTGTTTCGGCGGAGAACACCGACCTATCCCTTTATCCCTGCGTATTTTATTGTATAGTTCAAGTTTACAGGTCTTAGCCGAATCCATGAATATAAGAATGCAAGTTCAGATTCAAGTTGTATTCAGGTATTCATATCAAGTCAATTTATATTCATTGTTCGGTCAAGTCAAGTCAAGTGTTCAAGTTCAAGTTTGGATATTCGAATTCAAGTTCAAGATCAAGTTCGAGTTTGTATTCAGGTTATAGTCATATCTTGTTAATAGATTTAATCTTGTGAATTTCTTGAGTTTGGAAAATATTGATAACCACTGCACATGGAAGACATGATTTGTGTCTTTTTCAAAGACGATTATCATTTGATAATTTCCACCCAAAAGTTACGATCTATATTTAGGGAGAGGTAAGTGGTGTATCATTATCTCCGGCAACCCCGAGACAACTGACAAATGAGGATACCACTCAAACCAATTTGCAATCTAAATAGGTAATCTAAACTAGTATTTTGATTTCTAAGGTATTTTTAGTAAAAACGTCATTTAAAAATTATCGAGGGTTTTTAATTCGTCCTAAAGCTTCGAATAGGTTTTAATAAAAATATGTTATTTAAAAAGTCAATATTTTTGTATAAAAAACTTATTTTGTATTTTGTGGTATTTTAGTATAAAAAATCTAACTTTTAAAGTTTATAATATTTTAATGAAACTACCACTTTTGGAAACTTTATGATATTTTCTTAAAAAATTAATCTTCTCATAAAAATAGTTTTCACCATTTGTTTACATAAAAATATGGATTTAAGATTTATATAATTTTTTAAACGATTTAATTTGTTTTAAAATTTGTATTTCTTTAAAATCGTATTTTTATTCCATTCGAAACCGAATTTTTCGTGAGGAGTTCTGCATCTCACTCTACTATCCCAAGAACATGCGATAACCTGCACCATCCACAAATGAGTCCCCTAACGAGGGTTGTAAAGGCGTAATTGCAAAGGTTTTCAAATAGAGATTAAAAACATATTTTTATATAGTGAGGGTATTTTCTTGAAAATTGTTTCTTTTAGATAAAATATTTAACCAAAACACCGTGCTATGAAACCATAGTGTTTGTGAGTGGGGTATGTCATTACCCTGAGAATTTTCTAGAGTTATATGTCAAGCTAGGGATAAAGGATGCATGCAAAGTGTAACATTTCAGAAAATAGAAAATAATATTTTTGGATTTAAATAATAAAATAATAAATTTCATGGATATTATACGAATATATATTTGAGTTTTCGTATAATGGCATAATTATATACCTATATTTTGAAAAATAATTGGGAATTAAAATGATTTTATCATTTATGAAAGCATTTAATTGATTTGGGCTTTTATAAATTAATGTATAATTATTTACATACAAGTTTAGTTTTAAACTTACTTAGTATTTTACTAACTACCACAGTAAACCATATTTTATTTGTTAACTATATTTAGTGTGCATGGTATATTGTGACATGCAGCCATTTTATTTGTGGTATTTAGTTTTATGTCTTCAAATATGAAAAAGGGAATAATAAAAGAAAAGATAAGAAAAGAAAAATGATGGGGGAGGGGACAAGAAAACACCAAGGTATGGGCACATGAGAGAGAAGGAGAGAGAGGGATGTCATGGCTCCTTAACCATTAGATTTTCTTCATTCTTCCTTATCTCCTTTGTTCACCTCGTCCTTCTTCATTTTATCCACCTCAACCATCCCCACCACCCCCACAAACACCGCCAAAATCAACTCAAAACCACACTAAACCTTCACAAAAAAATATTCCTCACCTCATCCTACACCTCATGGATTGTTCAAGATTTCATTTTGGGGAGTTTTGCCCATCTAGGAATTTTCTTGGGTTGCTTCTTGAGGTAAAATTTTCACCTTTAGATTAGTTTTCAAGTTTTATAACCTCACAAACTTGCATAGATTTAAAAAGTTTATGTTTAGTGAACTTGGAATATTCTAGGGTGATCTTTAGTGGATAATATGAGTAGTGGTGGTGAGTAGAGGCTTAGTCGGGTACTACAACCTCTTTAAGTGATAGAATTCTTGGCCTATATGAACTTTGAAGTTGTGAAGACGAGTTTAGAATTTTCCAATATCGGTTTTTGATTGACTGTTGATGTTCAAATGGAATCTGGAGCAGTTGTGGTTCTCTGAAAATTTAATAGAGAATAATGTGAGATGTATATACCAGTAGGAAGCCACCATAGAAGCCCGAGCCATCAATTCTTAAGTTTGGCCGCAAATTAATTCAATTTAACCGCAATTTGCGGGTCCACCTGGGAGTTAGGGTATGGGGTTTGGTCTGCAGCTCATTCACTAGATAACTAAGCCTATCCTATATGCTAAAAAGTCTAAATTCACCTTAAGAAAAATTTTGAGTTGTTTTACTAAGTTTCTGTCAATGTTCCGCGATATTTGAAAACTTGATTTTTTGATATTTGAGTTTTGACTCGGTCGTTTTACATTCGTACGTCGACGTCAGGGGTTATTTTGTTGTTTTAGCCCGCGTTGACCATAGATTCTAACCTATGTGCACTTCGCTCGTCGTATCGGTTTTCGATTTGGATTTTTATGCGATACGATATGCCTTGATTTGTAGCTACAAGCGCGTGGACTTTCAGGACGACGAAGGAGGGCAAGACATCCGTCGGAATCGGCTAGGGCGAGGTGAAGTTTGGTGAGCAGATGTATATCTACGGGGAAAGTTGGGTGTATAGCGTATAGCACCCCCGCGACCGTAGTATTAGGATACTAGATATATAGTTATATATTGATATATTAGATATGCATACTTAGCTTATAGGATTATTAGAATACTATATGCGATAGTAGTAAACTTAGTAGAAAGATATCCCCCTATTCCTTAACCTTTGAACTATATCTACTTATGTAAACACACACACACACACAGACACACACACACACATATATGAGGATATTTACGATATGATATGATGAGATGGGGATATGATCTGATATGATGACATGAATCAATATGATTGGATATGATGATATGAGCCGATGTGGTATGATATGATATATGAGGACATGAGATGATATATGATGATATGAGATGATATTCGCGATTATAGATCCGTACTATTAATTGATGATATCGTATGATGGATATTCCGTATGTGATATGATGAGGATGGATCTCCGACTTATATATCGACTCGAGAAATATTGTTTTTTTAAAATCACTTAAGTAGATATTATGATATGTTTAGAGCCATACTTATTTTCAAAACTAACGAATCGTTACGCACTTTTGAATGATAACTTCAAGAGACGCTACGACTTCTCAAATGGACTTTTTCAAAATCATAGTAACCCCCTATTTTCTAAAAATAACGATTCGTATTATTTTAAACTATAACTGTATGGCTCATACGTAGTTGCATACTTTTATACTGTTCACGTTTACGATTTCTTTATTCTGTTTACGCTCGCGCTACGATTTTTTATTTCTACATACGCTCGCATTATTTTCGTTTACGATATATATATTACGTTTCATTCCTTTATCTTTACGTGACTTCGTTCGCTAGGACACATGCACCATTACCGATGATGCACATGTTGCACGTACATATTACTTGCCGGCTCACACACACATCATCGGTAATTGCCATGCCACGTACATATTAGTACTCGTTATGTCACTGTATCACCTTATAACTTGTTAGCATTTTAGTTGCTGATTAGTACACAGTATCCTATATTATTGTATATATTGCGCTTTCTTTACCCTACTACACGACATGCTCATATGAACACACTTGATATGCATTATAGTGTTGTTATATGCATGTACATATTATTTCATTTCTACCATACTTTTATGAGATTTCTGGATTTGAGAAACCGCAGATATTATTTAAAAACTTATGATTGTTTTAAAAATACGGTTTCTCTTGATATGATAATTTGACGTCCACTATGAGATTTCTCGGTACCGAGCTATAATGATTACCCGATTCGAGAACTGAGGAGTCACCGTCTGCGGGTACATGGTGGACCCGGTACGGTACCCCGGGGTAAGAAGATTGTATAGAAAGGCGTTGAGCCTGGCAGAGGAACACTACCTACAGGTGACAGTACTGGACTAGGCGGATATCTGAAGGATATCGATCGGAGTGATATGAGACAGATGGATATGAAGACCGATATGATGAGACGGTGCCTGAGATATGAGAATTTACGTGTTGATGTTGGATACGGGATTTATGATGATTTCGAGTGTTGATGGTGGGAACTCATGATTTTATGATGATTTTGAGTGTCGTTGATGGACACTCCTTGGATGATATGTATACGCACACGATATGGATGATTTAGTATAACATATTGACACAATCACTGTATTATATTATTATACTTATGTATACACAATCACCTTGATACCACACGGTATGATATTATTATATTACCGTATGACCTAAGAGATTATCATAAATTCGATTTCTACCTGATGATGTCTTCTACTCACGAGTTGGCAGCTCACCCCCGTTGTGCCATAGTTTTCTTGCAGGATCGGCTACTCGGACACTGCTTCTTTTGGATGATTTGCATTGGTAGGTGGGTTACAGTACAGAACGTAACCACCATTGTATACCTTTATATTCCTTATATCTAGTTAAAAGCTCCAACAACCAGATTATGTATATTTGGTAGACTTAGAGACCAGCTGTATATTCTTTCTGACTTAGAGTCGTGGCTTGCATATATTCTTTATATTGGAGTTTGGTGATGTTTTGGTTTTCTTTATTCTTTTCTGTGATTGATCTTCGCTTTGGCATTGTATACTTAGTTGCGTGGTTGTGTTTCCGCCGATTGGCGAAGAGCTAGTTCCCTCTTGGGGATGCAAATATTATTGTTGATTATGTACGAGTTTTGATCAAAATTTACAAAAGGAGGTGCTGCCCAAATTTCAAATGATGAAAATGTTTTTCAAACTTTAGTATATATTCCACTAGTATTTATATAAACCTTACCTATATTTTAAAAGAAGAACTTGATTTCATTTATACCCTTTTTTTCAAACTTCACCTCCTCTATTTTCCTAAAAAGGTTTAGTTTCCTGGTTTTTGGCTTACTTGGGTTATGGTGGGGTCCTATAGACTTCACGTGATTCAAGTGCCGGTCATGTGCCATTTCCAGGTCGTGACATAAAGTTCATGGTAGTTTTGTGTAAAATTCGATATACGTTCTCTTTAACAAGAATTTCTAAACATGTACAAATATAATTAAAATGAACACTATTTTAAGGTTGTAGTTAAAGGTTTATTGTGATTTATTTAGCATAGCAAGCGTGATAAAAATATTTTAAAAAAAGTTATTAAAATTAACCCCACTTTTATCGTTGTTGGTTTTAAAAGATGTTTGAGATGAAACGATGGAGAGAGAGAAGGGACTTACTATTTTTGAGCTTTGAAAAGAGAGGAAGAGAAAAAGGAGGCCGCCGAGGAACCGTGGTAGTGTCAAGGATCGAAGAACGGTTCTGGCCTTTGAAAGAACGACTTGAATTGAGCTAACTCCATTTGGTTGTTGAGAGAGTATTTTGAGAGAGTTTTGCTAGAGATTTCTGAATAGGGGAGAGCTAAAAGATAGGATGGTATTTATAGGAATAGTCTAGGGTATTTTAGTGTAAAAAAAGATTAAATTGCATTAAAATTAGTTTAATTTGGCTATATGAAGAGTCTGCCAGTCTCTGGGTGAAAATCGGAGTTTTAAGTATTAAGCAGAGTTGAGGGGAATCGAAGGGGTGCACGGGCGAGCACGGAGCTGATTGGGTCTATGGGGCCGTTGGTTTCGACTGATGGGCGGTCAGGATGTGGCCACATGCCTTGAAGTTCATGCCCTGAAGTTCATGCCCAGTGTGTTAATCGTATTTAACACATCATTTCTCCAGTTTAATTTCTCTGAAACTTTTCGTTCCTCCGTGTATTGCAAATGCAACTATTGGGATTCCGAAAAGTTAAAAAGAATAATTATTAAAAATAATTAGGCCGATGGGATTCGAACACACAGGTAAAAAAAGAGTAGTGTAGAGACTTAACTAATAAGCTACAAGTTGTTTCTTGATTTTATTGAACAAATTTAACTTATTACTCTTAATCAGGCTGAAATACATCTTTCTATATATTGAGCCAGTTACAACTGTACAGGGCTTTCAGGGTTGTTACAGGAAATTTCCAAGAGTGGTTTACTGAATATTTTTGAAGATTCAAAAATCGCTCAAAATCCGGAGATCTAATTCCACTAAAAATCTGCCCAAATTGATTTTCGGCCAACTTTTGGTAAGATTTGGCCTCCAAATTTTTTTCAGTAGATTTGTCTCGACTTTTTGAATATTGTTCCACGCTTTCTTTTTGGTAATTTTCACTCTTGGCTCTGTTTTAGCTTCAAGTAGTCTACATCCAACGCACGCAATATGCCTTTTATATACTTTTGCCCTATAATCTGCATTATTTCACAAAACATACCCGGAGTAGTATTAAATAGGCAAAATAAAGATAAATATTACTATATAAATATGTATCAAAATGCACCAATCAAATACCTTCACACTTATCTTTTGCAAGTCATCGAGAAAAATCTAGAGTTTCAAAAACTAAAAACCCAATAAATTAAAATCTAACTACTATCTAACAACTATGCTCCTTTTCGCAAGCGTAGTGTTTGCACTTAACACGTACAACAAGCCATTAAATATCTAGGCGTTCATAGTAGCAGGAGTGTTGTCTTCTGAGAGTTTTCAGCGGATACTACCCACAAAATCCCAAAAAGGAAAATAAAAATAAAAATGAAAATAAAAGAAAAACTAAAAAGAAAGAAAGTGAAAAACTACAACCAAAGAAAAGAAAAGAAAAGTAAAGAAAAGAAAAGAAAAGAATCTCACTAGTTTTTCAACTGTCTAGAATTATCATCTTAATAGTATCGTTTCAACTCCAGAAATTCTATCCTCCATCAATAGAACTTAATCCTATTTTTCCTTCAAACATTGATTATATACCCCTACGTGAGAATAAGATGTCCTTACACTTGAGGATTCAATTCAAACTATAGTATCAATATCTTATACCTTCGTATTTTATTTTATATAAATATATAGATGGATTTGCCCACACATCTTTCTATGCGACCGCTAATGCTTCATGAGGTGTTAACCAACCGATTACTCAATGTGCTCAATATGTGAGTGAATGATGCCTAGTCTTGCAACTACCTCGGGTTTTCAACAATGGCTCCCAAACCAGTTGGTCTAAGACATTAGATGATGAAGCACCCCTTCGACTGAAGATCTACTCGCCCTTAGCAATCACAAAACTAAACTTGTTATATTTATGCTTTGGTCTTTTTACCTTTTAATCACTTTTAAATCAATTTTCGATATAAGCATCCAATGCATCTTGAGGCATGAATTCCCAGCTACTTAATGAAGAAAAAGATATGTTTTTCTTTATTTATACTTGGGTATTTAGGCAAAGATATTTCTAGGTATTCTCTGCTATCTCAAGTTTAAAGATTTGTGTTTGTGCAATTTGTAAGGTGCATATTTTCTCAATTTGAATTCAAGTCGAGATATTATTTTTCAGATTCACTAATTTTCCTTCATATCACTCAACTTTTCAGATTTTAAATTCAAGATTACTTATTACTAGTTTGATTAAAAAACTTTTTCTCTTTAAAAAAATTGAAAAAGAAAACCTAAAAAAAATGAAAAATTTAAAAAAATACAGTGCAAACCGCCCGACACTTATTTCCGACATTGTCCTCAATGTCGACCCCTCACTCATCTTTCTAGTCCTACTATTAATTTATTGAAGAACAGTCACTACAGTGTTCCATTGCTAAACAAATAATTAAAATAATATAGTGAAATAAATTTAAAAGATGATAAACCATTAAGATTGATAAAAAAATTAAACAAGAACAAACTTACAGAGCCCAGAAAATTTAGAAGATTCTTCCCTTATCAACCCGCTAACTGGTGGTGGCCGGCCGCTGATATGCGATTTAATATTGGATTTTTACTTCCTGCTTTAAACTGCATGCCCTGCAACTTATTTTTTGTTTTTATGTTAGGTTTTTGGAGTCAAACAAAAATGGTTCAATAAGTGGGAAGGAATATGATGATTGTTTTTTTTTTATAGTTTTTTTTAATTTAAATAAAACCTAAAATAAAAAATAAATAAAAGAAGAAAAAGAAAAAGAAAAAGAAAAATAAAAAGAAAAGAATTTAAATTTACATAACGCTTTGGCTAATCTAAAGGTTAATATTAACCACTCAAAAATCTTATCTTTAATCATGCAAGAGTAGTAAAATAAATTATAGAAGTAAGCATTAATAAATACACTATACTTGATATGCATAATATTAATATGGTGTTTATATGTGTTGGATATAGTGCCCTCAAGGCAATTATTATGATCGCAAGTAAGCGATTATGATAATTGAGGGAGGACTTATACTGGTATAACCGTCTTACTCGAGATGATAGTGTGCTATCTGGTTTGTCTTCATCATTGATGAAGCCTGTAGGATTGTTGCTTGACAACCAGCATTATGATGGCGATCATATATGTGGGAACTGGGTTGTCCATAAGCACATCCTTAAATGTCCCTAGTCATGGGAGTATCGAGACTGGGCATCAATATTCCGGAGTAGACTAGTGTATACGCTTCGAGATCTCGACGAGGGGTGGTGGCCGGTCTCATAAGCCATTATTGTTGTGACACCTAAGATAGTATACAGCTGCTCACTGGAGGTGGGTATACTGGACGGACTCGCCGGGAACTTCTAGATGGTATTATACCTATCGTCAGATGGAAGTTCTTAGATGGCATGAATACATGTTAGTCCTTTGACCTAAAGTCGTCATTTGTCTTATGTGAGTTTCCACTGTACTTTGATTACTACCCTACCACGGCTCAAAGGAGTCGTGCAAACAGGTTTTAGTTGGGTACAGTCCCGAGCCACATGAAGGCAGGGGTCGTTAATGGCAACTATACATTCTTTACATTTCAAATGATCCTTCAATTCTTTACATTACAAATTAGGTGTCCATTCGTTAATGGAAACTATACATTCTTTATATTTCAAATTAGGTGTCCGTTCCTCTTGCAGTAGAAGCAAAAGTCTGGACTGGGCCGGTTAAAGGTTACTCCCGGTCTCCTGGGTGCAAAAGTTGGCCTGGAAGAGGCTCCTCCTGCCATCTGAGTGGCAGGGCGTTTTACACCGGCAGTCTGGGGTCTTCACCACTACCTCATAGCGTCGGGCAGCCTTCAGAGCAAGATCATGTGTTAGGAAATCCCCTATAACTAGTGCGGCTTGGATTTCCGAGTCTAACCCTTACTGAAATCTTCTTGCCCGGAACTCAGCAGTTGGAATAAGGTGTGCCATGAACCTGTTACGACCTTGTGTTAGCAGTGAAATAAGTGATATCAGGAAATTGAATATTGATACATATCTTACCTGCTAAGCATGGTAAACTCAGTATCGTATTCATCCACCGATTTTCTCCACATCGAGCTTTGTTGTAAGTGGATGAACTACCGTTCCATGTTGAAATGGGCAGTCTTAGAGAAGTAATTCGCGTCGAACATATCACGAAATATCTTCCATTCAATTGGTTAGGCGAGATGACTTTCTTCAGCCTTCCACCAGACTCTGGCGTTGTCTGTTAGTTGCAGCTTCGGATTTCTCACCTAAGCAATCTCTAGCACTTGTACTGCTGCAAGATCATATTCTATAGACTGAGCCCATTCTTTTGCCTCCAGTGGGCTCTCTTTTCCAGAGAAATGTTTTGGTGTAGTGCCTGGAATTGCTTGACTCTGGGTGCCTCAACCTCTGGACGGTGCATGAGGATAGTAGTCTGCTGCTGCTGACCCTCCAGGAGGTTCTTGATCGCTTCTCGTTGATGGAAACTGCAACGATAGGTGGTGGTGGTAGGTAGGTGGTGGGGTGTTTCCATTAACGTTCATGCTTGTGCTGTTGGGAGAATCCATGACCTTGATAGAAAAAGAAAGGTTATGATAGATTCAAGGAATTTGAAATATAAAGAATGTATAGTTGCTGATTCTTATAATTTTTGTGATAAATTGCAATTAACGATCACTTCCTCTATATGGCTCGAGACTGTGCCCAACTAAAACCTGTTTGCACAACTCCTTTGAGCCGTGGTAGGGTAGTAATCAAAGTACAGTAGGAACTCACATGAGACAAATGACTACTTCAGGTCAAATGACCAACCTGTACTCATGCCACCTAAGAACTTCCATCTGACGATAGGTATAATACTATATAGAAGTTCTCGGCGAGTCCGTCCAGTGTACTCACCTCCAGTGAGCACTTGTATACTATCTTAGGTGTCACAACACCAATGGCTTGTGAGCCTGGCCACTACCCCTCTCAGGGTCTCGAAGCGTATACACTAGTCTACTCCGGAATATCGATGCTTAGTCTCGATACTCCCACGACTAGGGACATTTAAGGATGTGCTTATGGACAACCCAGCTCCCACATATATGATCGCCATCATAATACTGGTTGTCAAGCAACAATCCTACGGGCTTCATCAAAGATGAAGACAAACCAGTATACTATCATCTCAAGTAAGACTGTTATACTTGTATAGGTACTCCCTCAATTATCATAATCGCTTACTTGCGATCATAATAATTGCCTTGAGGGCACTATATCCAACAATCTCCTACTTGCACTTAAGGCCAATTATTGCGGTATCGCATACCCACAGCTCGTGTGTGTTGGATATGTATGCCCTAGAGGCCATTATTGTATATGTATACATGTGGATGCTTGGACATATCTATGTACAGGACAATCTTGCTCGATATGATAGTATGCTATCTGGTTTGTCTTTATCTTAACATGTGCATATGTTTTACTTGTTATTACGTATCATCTATACATGTTGATAAAGCCCGTAGGATCATTGCTTGACTGCCTGCATTATGATGGCGATCATACTTGTGGGAGCTGGGTAGTCGATAAGCACATCCTTAAAAGATCCCTAGTCGTGGGAGTATCGAGACTGGGCATCGATATTTCGGAGTAGACTAGTGTATACATTTTCTAGACCCTGACTAAGGGTGATGGTTGGTCCCGTAGCCATTGGTCTTTTGCACCTAAGATCGTATACATGTGCTCACAAGGGGTGAGTACATTGGACGGACTCACCGAGAACTTCTATATAGTACTATACCTATCGTTAGATAGTAGTTCTTAGGTGACATGAGTACAGGTTAGTCTTCAGACCTGAGATCGTCATTTGTCTCGTGTGAGTTCCCACTGTACTTTGCTCACTACCCTACCACGGCTCTACTGAGTCATGCAAACAGGTTATGGTTGGGTGCTGTCCCGAGCCACATAGAGGCAGTGAGTGATTGTTGGGGATTCGTCTCTCCCGGTATAGGGAGTCGATATCGCACCGTGTTCGATTGGTCAGGACCATAAGACCTTGGCCAAGGCAGTTGGGATTTACTGATAGGTTGATTAGTAGTTTCTCGGATTGGTCCTGAGCCGCATCGGCACGAATTATCGGGTTATTAGGGTCTAACGTTTACCACCCCTAGACCCGGTATACAATACTCTCAGACGAAGAGACCGGACTGTACCGAGATTTTCACAGATAGGCTCAGTAGGGATCCGGATGAGTTTGCTCGTCGGCCTTCTTTTTCGACAGGTACCCGGGTAGCCGTTACGTACAGCTAGTGCCGCCGACGTGCTTGTGGTTATGGATTTATGCAGTAGCTCACTGCTGGCGTACTGTCGAGTCTTTAGAGTCCCACACAGAGGGTTTTCCTGGTTCAGGGGAAATGATGTAGTAGCCGTATTGGATACGTGCAGGGTTCCGATCGATTGATTGTACTATATACCCAGACTTTCGATCGAACAATTGATAATACTAGCTGGCTCGGGATTGAGCCGGATTATTAAATCAAGTATTGATTTAATAGTTTACATATATGTATTTCGATATGTATATTCTAGTATTATGTTCTTTGTGTTATTCTATCTCTTCGGGTATTCGTATTTTTACACGAATGCAGGTATGTATATACAGTAGACTGTAATCCGTATTTTATACGGAAAACATTCTAGAAGTTGGACACCTCATTATTAGACTTTTCCATTTATCTTAAATGGAAAATAAGATGTAAAGCAAGGTGAGGGGAGTATGGTGAGAACCATGCTTCAGTAGTTTTGACAAATGAATTTTCAATTCATTTGTGCTTATTATTGAAGAATGGTTGGATTTTTATATTGTAAAAATCATTTTACAAAACCAAGGTGAGGATTTTCTCTCATATGGATGCTTCATTTTTCTTGAGCTCACCATTTTGCTTCACTCCTCTCCCTTTTTCTTGAGCTCCCCCATCTTCATCTCCTACATCCTCTCTACACTCTCATGTGTTGAGAATCAAGAGAGGAGGTGGGATAGAAACATACAAAGAATCTCACACTACATCCTAGACTCTTTAGACTAGCAATCTAAAACCTCTAGTTGCTTCACTTAACACTTAGTGTGGAGCTGGATCCATAGACTATATCTCTCGGGTGGATCATCTTCGACAGAGGATGACCGGCGAACAAGCTCGATCCTGGAGAACCGAAGGAGCAAGCAAAAAAAAACAAGCTCGTTCAAGGAGATCACTTGGAGAGAACGAAGATGACAGAAGACCGAAGGACACGGATCCTTGGGTGAGAATTCCTATCATAGTAGTTAGCTCCTATCTTGTTGGCTAGTTTAGGTTTATGGTAGATCCGGTGAATGGGTTGTTCTTGCGCCAGTTTCAAACCCTAGAAAAATTTTTGTTCCGCAAATGGCTACGGTATATGGCCAGGGAATTAGTATAACCCAACATGGTATCAGAGCCAGCCCATAAACCCATATTAGCTAGTTTAAACGTGTTTAAAATATCGACCGACCGAAATTTTCAAAACTACAATTTCATGTTATATACTTTCTGTCGAATTTTAAAAGTGTTCAAAAAATTATTTAGAGTGCTTTAAAAATACAAGCAGGGTATTTTAGAGATCCACAAGAAATTTGAGCACATGAACCCTTCATTTCGCCATGGAACCGCCGCGAAACATGCTTGTTTGCGGCATTTCCGCGGTCAGAGTGGGGCCTCTGTGCTAAAAAATTCTTTAGGTCCTCTACTGTATGGAATTTTGTTTTTTGGGATGTATATTTTTGGCCCAGATTTGTTTGAGTACTGGTTATCACATGGGGCCTATACGGGAAAGTTTTAGTCGATCGAAATTTTAAAATACGTGTTTTATCAGTACATGTGTTAGTATCCGCGACCGTGAATATCATTGAGCGGTATAACCTGACTAATTGCTATATGTTCTATTAGACGGGTTTGCGAACATGATATTCACATTGATGTTCTGTAATGTGCGGATATTGTGGTTGTATTGTCGTGGTGAATATCCGATGTTGCAATGGTAGTAGTACAGTTCAGATTCATTTGTATATTCATATTGCGGGGCGAGCGTCCAACATGTGGATAGTCGCTTCTGCCGGGTTGTATATTATTTGATTGGGGCACGACCGGGTTGAGGTCGATGTCACCATTGTACATATATTTTTTTCCTTTTCTGTACTAGAATTACCCCACGGTGGAGTGCTCGAATAGCCGGGTTCTAGAGGGCAACGGGTCTGCATCTCATGGCGTTGAGACGGAGGGGGCTTCACTCTAGAATTGGCGGGTTATTCGCCGCATTCGTAGGGGGTATAGGATGATCCACGGAGGGGCGCTCAAGTTACCGGATCCCGTAAAGTGATGGGTGGACCATTCATTTTGCTGATTAGGGTTGCCTCACTTCTAGGATTAGCGGGTAACTTTCCACGCTCATAGGGGTCCAGGTTTTCATTGCACGGGCTATCCACACGACCGGGAACGTCGAGTTTTATTTGCGACTCAAATGAAACCCGAGGCACCATGATTATCCACCATTCTGTGTTTGTTGTTGTTGATCTGTGATGTTGCTTATATCATGCCTGTGACGAATGTTATATATATATATAGATGTTGTATATGTTTTGCACTCGCGCTAGTCCAGCCTTCGCTCTGCCGTTAGTTAAGTAACCTGACGATGCATGACGGGGCCCCGTGGCGAATGCGGATGGCATATACGTATATTGTATTTTCCTTTTTTTCTGGTGTGATAGAAATTGATTGATGGGACCACATTAATTTTGATTAATGCAAGAAAATAAACCTAAAAGATGTTGGAAAAGATTTCGAAAAACTATAGTCATATTCTTTCGCTTTGCATAGTGGTGTTCGGTCATGAACATCCAACACCTCATTCTAGGAGGTAAGAGCCTAGATCCCTTCGCGGGGAGTAACCTCTTGAGCAAAAGTTTATACTGTAGATTACTCGTTTTTTTTCAAAACCAGAAGTTTTCAAAAGCGGAGCCTAAACCACTCCTTTTCAAAACTACTCGGTTCCTTCAACGATATCAAGTTCATTACGTTAAAGGGTTTTTTTTACCAAAAAACCCAGCCGTAGCCCTCCGTCATTTCCTACGAGTAATGCTTTGTATTCGTGCTGTGTTTGTTGACCTCATCAAGGCGTAGTGTACGGTAACTAAGTAGTTCTCATTTGTAGCATGAGTTGCGATTAGTTAGGACAGTCGTACAACCTTATTGACCTCGCCAAGGGTTGTGCGGATGGGTCTACATTAATCAAGCTAAAGACGGGTTGAACTTGATTAGCAACTTCTGGTTTGTTGACCTCGTCAAGATCATAAGTTGTTTGGGGCAAAAACCACACCGGGAGTTTCAAATATACATGAAACTTGCTAGTGTTGCATACCTTCTGGAGTGTGGTGACTAGAGTGGCTTCCATCTAGTTTACCTCGCAATGATAGTTAGATTCTGTTCCCACTGATGAGTAGGATTACTCTTGGGAGATATTTTTCACTTCACAATTAGCTAACCTATTAGGTGTCTAGAAAAGTGTTAACGGGACTGTTCCCCTCCGAACACAGAGACGCGACCGCGCAGGTCCGTCTTGCTTGAAATTCGGGGCAGATGCTAATAGGTGCTATCCGTCCACCTCTCCGAAGATGCCAAGTTGATTTATGGCACCATGCATCGAAGGTTTAAACGGAAGCGTCCGATGTAGCAGACTTCGTCAGATTCCCCCTCGTTTGAGGGGTTTTTGATTGTGGGGACGCTCTTCCCTGCAGGCGCAAGCCCCTACAGTTAATTACGCTACCGCATCGCGGTAACAACTTTCTCCTTCTCTATAGGGTCACTTCGTGTCGTGGGTGTTTGTTTTGTGTTCGGATGCCTGTGGATTGTATACGGAGACTAATTTGTGCTGTCGCCCGTAGGACGTGGATTAGTCCAAATCCGTATCTTTCTTAGATTTGGGTTTGGGGGTGTGTGTGTTTAAGGATACGCTAGTCTAATTTTGGACTAAGATCGACTTAACGGGATCGTTTAGATCCGACAAGAGAGCAATTGGGGGCTCTATTGTTTAATTTAGTGACATTGCGGTCGATAGGTAGTTTAAGGACATTACGGTCCAATGTTAGTTTTAAGACGTTGCGGTCGGTTAAGGACATCATAGTCCGTGAGTTTAAGGACCTCACAGTCCAGTGTTAGTTTTAAGACATCACAGTCAAGGTTAAGGACATCATAGTCCGACATTAGTTTTAAGACATCACGGTCAAGGTTAAGGACATCATAGTCCATGAGTTTAAGGACCCCACAGTCCGTAGTAGCGTGTGGTTGTCGGGACTCGTCACCTCTCTGACGACGTTGAGGGATTACAACGACGGATGCCAGAGGAGTGAAGAGATGTACCCTCGAACTGAGTGTAAATTGATTGGGAGAGAAGTCGTGCTCAATTCAATTTATATTGAGGACTTATGGCCAGAATTGGGCTAAGTCC
Source organism: Agapanthus africanus (assembly GCA_030015575.1). Classification (NCBI taxonomy): domain Eukaryota; kingdom Viridiplantae; phylum Streptophyta; class Magnoliopsida; order Asparagales; family Amaryllidaceae; genus Agapanthus; species Agapanthus africanus. Next base: position 268,218,502 of record CM057338.1, on the reverse strand, counting down.
AGTTGAAAATGTTCAACATTTTATTCATGTTCTGCCTATTAGGCTTTGACTTGGGCTCTGCCCTTTTAAACAATGCATAGCATTGGGCTTTTTTAATTAAATGCATAGCATTTAAATTTGGCCTGTTAGGCCTTTACTCGGGCTCTGCCCTTTTTAAAATAATGCACAGCATTTAAATTGGTCTGTTAGACTTTTTAATTGGGCTCTGCCCTTTCTTAATAATGCACAGCATTTAGTAGTCTGACAGTGCGCCACGTGGCTTGTCAGGCGCTTTGCGCTAATTAAAGAGCGCAATGCGCTGGCGCATGTGGAGATGGCACGTGTCCCGCTCTGCTGAGCGCAAGTCTGTTAGCGCAGTGCGCTGCGCCAATGCGCTGCGCCAGTGTGCTTTGGTGCAGTGCGCCAATCCAAGAGCGCAGTACTCTGTTTTAGAAGCGCAAACCGTAGATCATTCTGTGGTTGACACGTGGTGTGTTCTGGTGATTTGCGCCAATCCAAGGAGCGCAAAGGCGCATTTAAGAGTGCAGGGCACTGTACAATAGCGCAGAGCGCAACTTGATCCAATTCAGATCAAAGAAACAAGTTTCTCTTGTTCTAAAGAGGTTTTACCTCAAGATTCAAGAACCAATGGTTCATCAAAAGGCTGTACCTTTATATAGATCAAAAGATCTAGGGGTGAAGTAAATTACTTCTTTATTGTTTTTATGATTAGATCTTTATGATCTTTTTTCTTTTTATTGAAGATCTTGATCTTGTTCTTAGATCTTTGATCTTTTTAGAAGAAATTCTTCTTTTTTTAATAAGATGGTTTCATCTCTGTTCTTCAAGAATCAAATTCTTTACCTTGAAGAAGATGATCTTCTTTCTTCAAAGGCTTGCTTTTCAAATTTTTCAGAGAGCTCTTTTTTCTGTATGTGTGTATCTGTGAGGCTTGGAGTCTGGGGGCCTTTATATAAGGCCAATTGGTTTGTTGAGTTAGTTACAGAGATCTTTCTCTGATTGATCTGGGGATATTTCCCCACCGTTGGATCTTTGATCCTAAGGCCTCTGTTTTACAGAAGATAATCTTCTTATTTTAATAAGGTTGAAAAGATCTTTCTAGAATTTTAATTCTGATTAATTAAATAATTTATTATTTAAATTCCAGTGCTGGCGCAATTGGCGCCAGCGCACCTGCGCTTGACACGTGTCGCGCGGCGTAGAGCACAGAGCACCTGCGCTTGACACGTGTCGCGCGGCGCAGAGCACAGCGCAACTTCGCTAGCGCATCTGCGCTGACACGTGTCGCACCTGCGCTGACACGTGTCGCGCGGCACAGAGCGCAGCGCAACTGTGCTATCGCACCACTGTTTGACACGTGGCGCGCGGCGCAGAGCGCAGCGCAACTGCGCTAGCGCACCACTGTTTGACACGTGGCGCGCAGCGCAAGTTATTTGAAGCGTTACTTCCTTTATTTAAAATTTGAATTTTAAAACAGAGCCTTGCTCTGATTGGGGATGCGCTGCCTTGGGCGCAGCGCTCCTTGCGCTGGCGTGTCTTCTTTTGACACGTGGCGCTCTGCGCGCAGCGCAAGAGATCTGAAGCGTTGCTTCTCCTTTTGAATTTTGAAATTCAAACAGAGCTTTTCTCTGATTGGGGGAAACAAATGCCCCCCATCGTTGCGCTCACGTAGCGCACACGTGAGTGCAGCGGTGGCAACATCCAGACCGTTGGATCAACTCAGGAGTTGAAGGGGCGCTTTAGCGCCTATAAATAGGACCCTTGGTCCTCCTAAGATGATTATCATCTCCTTCAAGATTTATATTTTCAGAGCCTTGCTCTCGTTTTCAAGAACTTCAGAGTTAGAACTCTAGAAATTTTTAGGTAAAAATTTAAACTTAATTAAATCAATTTTAATTAATAGAGCCTTGCTTTTATAGATCTTTTGATCTAAAGAAATCCCCTTTGGGGTTTTATAAACAGAGCTTTGCTCTCAAGAATTTATTTCAGGGTTTCAAAACCCATGAACAAAGGTTTGCTCATTGACAGAATATAGATCTTTTGATGATGAACTCTTAAGAGTTTTTCATGGATCTTTAAGATCCTAGAACTTTAATTTTTAGGAATTAATAATTTTTTTTCTTTGATGGATTTTCCCATCATTATTACAGAGCTAGGCCCTTTAAGGAATCTTATTCCCTTGTGACCAGAGTTTGATGAGTGTCACTCTGTGACAGAGCTTTGCTATGAAAAGGGAGATTTTCTCCTTGTCTCAAGGGATTTCTCATTTAATGAGAATATTCTTTGAGGATTTCCTCATTAATTGACAGTCTCATCCAATGATTAGGCTGTCTTATTAACTGATGCATTGTCATCTGGATTTTGTGGGTCCCCCTTTGGTCCTCTCTCCACTGCATTGTAGTGTGGTATAAATTTTAAAGTACAAAGCGTTGGAATTTTTAAAATTAAACTATGATACTGATGATTGAATTTCGCTTTTTCTTGCAGGCAACATATCTGCTGATCTTTCGTTCCCATTTTTCCGCTCAGAGGGAGGATTCCCTTAGGCGCCGGTGGATCGGGAGGTTCTTACTCTTATTAAGGATTACGACCGTGAGTATAAGAACCTTCACCTGTGGGGTAGGTGGTACATCGAGATTATCAAGGGTCTCCGAAGCTTCTCTTGCGCGACGCTGTCAGAGCCGATCTCATCGATCCCATATGCAGATGCACCCCCGGTGAACTATGCCATGGAGGTCGTAAATTGGAATTCGGTGGATCTTCTTCAGCCTTCGATTGCTTCCATTCCCCTGCAGCCGCCGGCAGCCGTGGATATTCTAGGGAGGCGCATATGCCAGGGTGAGTCGCGCTATTGGGGAAAACCCTATAACATTGGATTGACCCCTCGACAATCGGCCGGGTATTTGCAGTGGGCCAGATACATCTTGTCAGCGAAGAAGACGCATTTGATGAAGATTGGTCTATACCCCGTAGTCTACGCCTCATTGTTCGAGTACCCTGCTCCTCCGACGTGGTGGGTTAAGGCATTCGTGGAACAATGGAACATCCCCACCCATACCTTTCTTCTGACGGACAGGGAAGTCTCCATCCCTCTGGAAGAATTTGCTGAGATTTCCGGTTTTCCGGTGAGGGGGAGCATTATGAAGAGCTACTTCCTCCTGATGAATATGTCTTCGCCACCAAGCCGCTGGTAATGGACCTAACGCCAGAGAATGCTATGCAGCACCAGTTTCCGAGCCTGGTAAAGGTGCTGAATATGTATGAAAGTCTCTACTTAGAATCGAGAGGCCGGGGAGTTAGTTTTGCAGATTTCATCGCCCTCTTTCTTCGACCGGAGATTCTATCGCAGCGGAGCGAAAAGTTCGCCAAGCTCGATGACCCTTTCGGCTTCGGCTTAGATCGTCGACCAGTACTAGAAGACAATCAGAAGGGTTTTTATCTCCCCGATGCCGCCATCATCCCTTTATCGGAAATCTCCGTCCCGGGAATCGACGAGGAGACCTTCTTTCTCGGGTTTCTGGGGCTATGGCTATGCTGGTTCGCGCTCCCCATGCACCCATGCTACATGAGGCCGTCCGTCTTCTACCCAGCGCATCGGATGGTGGCTGGTATACAGTTGTCGATTGGAATTGCCGGGTTGGCCCATCTGTACCATGGACTCAGCGTGGCGGCGGACGCAAATGAACCGGAGGTGCAACCAGCCAATTTCCCGATGCACTACTTTACTTCATGGATGGAAATGCATGTGCTCGGGGTTTTTGGTATTCACAAGAGGCCCGCGTTCTACGAGAAGTGCAGACTCCCGAGAGTTATGCGGCTGGTCAGCGCTTCTATTGTGAATCCGTCTCCGCGGGAGGTTAGGGGGTTGCTTCTTCGTCCGCGCATGGTCGGAGCGGGCATTTCTTTCATGGACAAGGTCATGACCATCGGCCCGGAGACCTCCAAGGCGGTATTGGCGTTGCGTGATAACTTCAAGGACGGGGCCTCCGTATTGAAAGCCCGGGAGATTCTTCACTTATACTCCATCCGGCCGGGCTTCCTGGTGTTCAGGCAGAATGATTTGGCGCTTTTTATGAGGTACAATCCCCATCGCTTCTCCCAGCAGTTAAGTTATAACCAAGGAGTCCCACTGGAGGAATTTTTGGAAGAGCCTGCGGCAACCAGGGAGGGGATACGGAATGCATTACATCACTTCATGCGGCTGAACACGGGCTCCCATTTTTTCATTAGCGAGCCGACTTGCATTCCAAGGGCCCTCAATGTACACGGGGCTTGGTATCAGCACGCGATGGGCGCTGTTATCCGGGAAGAGAAGCGGCTGCTGATTGACCGCAAGGGTGCGCCCCCGCCAGCGATCGCAAAGTCCCTCTAAGGAAAAGGACCCCTGTCGTTCCTCCACTAAGAGGAGATGCTGGAGCTGAGCCCCCACGCGTGCTAATCCCCCCACGTGGATTGCCCCGTGATACCGTGGACATGCCCCCAGTGCCCCGTGCTCTGGTGAAGACGGTGAATGTGGTTTCGCCTGAATCCGGTGTGGGCTCGGACATAGGGACCCGCCGTCCTAAGGTGCCCACGAAACGTAAGTTGAATTTGGGTGCGTCCGGGGTTCGCGCGCAGAAGAGGAAGAAGAAGTCGGTTCTTTCTCTTGATGCCGTCCTCGGCTTAGAGCCTCAGGCCCCTCTCACCGAAGGTCTAAGTGAGTATGGAACCAACGAGGGCTTCTTCATAGAGCCAGACGACACCGATCTGGCGGCCGCCATCGCGGCTTCTGAGCGATCGGCAAGGCTCGAAGCGTGGTTGGTTAAACTCGCGCAATCAGGTAATCACCAGTTGTATTCTTCATCATTTCATCGTACTTTTATCATTGTTTTTGACTAACGCTTTTCCTTTTTTTAAACAAGCATTTCTACCGAAGAAGCCATCGCTGCTTCTCTCAAAACCTTCGAGGAGGAGGAAAGGAAACGAGCTTTATCGGGCGTTGGTACGTCTCGGCTCATTGAGTCTTTATTTTCCTTTTTATGGCCAATCTAACATTTTCTTTGTCTCATTGCAGGGACCGCGGGATCTACTTCGCAAGCCGATGCGGGGATTCTCCCCAGGCCAGCTACCGAAGTCCCGGCCTCTTCGGGGCTGCCGCGAGAGACCCAACTCAAAAAGCTGATAATGGATGCCTTGAAGGCTTTGGAGGCAACTCTGAATGCGGACGACGACGCCTTGCTGAAGGAGGCTTCCAAGAGGTCCGTCGTGACGGCCCGGGAGGAGAGGAAGCGCTTGAGGCGCGCAGCGAAGGAGCGTAGTGCTGCTTTGGCCGTGGGAGCGGGCTCAAGCACCGTTACTCCCGCTGCTACTCCTTCAGAGGAGCCCCCGGTTACCTTGTCTACTGCTCATAGAAGGGAGGCGCGTGCAACTCGGGAATCCAACGGTCAATCCACCTCAGGTAATGTGCTTTTCGAGGCTTTGTTGTAAAAGTTGTAAAACTATCGGTTCTTATACATCTTGTCCTGCAGGGCTGAGTCCTACTGAAGGGGCGGCGGCGTCTGTCGAGCCTGAGGGGACGGTGGAGAAGGTAGCAGCTGATCCCGAGGCGACGGTAGGCGGTGCAGCCGTAGTCGCCGGGCCTGAGCTAGTGGCTGACGAGATAGTCACGACTACTATGCTCGAGACGGCCACCACTGCTGAGCGCGAGGTGGCGGCAGATGAGACGGCTGCTACGGCCGAGCCTGAGGCAGCGGCGGATGGAGCGGCTGTGACCGATGAACCCATGGTAGTAATGGGCGAGATGGCTGCGACCGCCGAGCCCGAGGTGGTAGTGGATGAGATGGGCATGATCGCTGAGCACGAGACGACCGCTCTTTCTCAAGAGTCGGGCGCCGCTCCGATCATCGCTCTCCCCGCTTACGGCTCCTTGTCGTCTTCCGGCGTCGCGAGTATGACGACGGCTCCTATAGAGTCTGGCGATGAGGCAACGGGAGGTGAACCCATGCCAATAGAGGAGGGAGACACCGCCGTTTCGGCTGGCGACTCATCAGGTAAATTTTGGGTTACCGTCCTTCTTTTTATTCTGCAATCCTTCCTTACAGGGCTTATCTTGTTTCTAATGCAGGTGCGGCTAGTGCTGATGCCCTTTTACTCGAGGGAGCGCCATCAGCTACCGCCCTGATGGTGGCCACATCTCTACCTTCTCTCGTACCGTCGCAAATACTGGAAGGTATGGATTTGTGACTTATCAGTCTTATCTTGGCTGCATAATTTATGTACTGATGTTGTATTATTGCGTCCTTGCAGGAGTGCTTTTTGATCACCTGTACCAAGTGCTGCACCCACACTTCTCCTTCCCGTCGGAGCTTTCTTCCTCCAGTGGCGCTGGTGAGTATAGTTTTCAATTAATGCCCTTTCTTTTTTCAATAATGGAATTATTTCTGATTCTTCCTTGCCCTGATTGCAGAGCTACAGATCGAAGGAGGAGATGTAAGATCAGTCGCGCCACCGGTCCTCCCGGCATTGCCACCTGCTGCAGCTGGTATAGTAGATTCCTTCATTGATGACCTTTTTATATTTCTTGAACCGTCATTTGATTGTGTTTTGTTTTGCAGCTGTCGTTCCGATTCCGGCCCCCTTCGAGTCTCGCATCATGATGTCGGCAGGCCCATTCTCGAGATGTCCATCCTCAAAGGGTGCTGCGATGAGTCTGAGCATGCTGAGCGGATGTGTCGAGGAGCTTGACGCAGAAGCTCCCACATCTGCCGCAGATTTCGCTGCCGAGGTTAATTCGATGCTGGCGACGCTTGTAAATTTCCACAATGAAGGCGTCGTCGAGTCTTGGGTTAATCACTGTAGGGAGATCGAGGCCTGCCTACATCAGCTGGAGCTTATGCGTCCTGCCCCCGTGATTTTGGCCATGAGCACTCAACGGGCGGCGTGGATCGAGCAGAGCGCTTCTTACTTCCGCCATCTTGAACAAGAAGCGGCTCTAAAGCGGAGGGAATGCAAAGAAACCTCAAGCGAGTCTGCTCGACTGCGTGCTGAGGTTGACGCGAACGCTGTTCGGGTGAAAGCTATCTTCGAGGGCCTCCTGCAAAGTATCTCCGACCGGTTAACATTGAAGCGGAAGCTCGATATCGTTGAGCGTGATGCCCAAGGCCGTGAAGCAGCTCAGCGGGCCGTCGAAGAACAACTTTCATCCTACTTGCAGCAGCGGGCCCAGGTGGAAGCAGAGTTGGCCGCGGCAGCCGATCAGGAGAAGGCGCTGAAGGAAGTGCGAGAGAAACTTGCGGATTTGTTAAAAACGCTTCCTTCTCCATGAATCATTTTGTATCATTTGTAAATTTTTGAATGAAATGTATTTGTTCTTTTATTCTTTCATATGATGTATTTTGTATCCAACTGCATACATGAATAAAAGATACATTTCTTTCACAATGTCTTGTGTCGTCTTTCTGCTTTCCTCTCTCTTTTTTTGCTGTGCTGCTTGCCATGCGATTTTAGCAAGTGTGTTCTGTGAATAGCGTATAACTGTCAGTCTTAGGGTTTTTGTGGAATGACGATGGCTTAGAAAACAGGATTAGGATCTGTCACCTAAGACTTTTCAACTTTATGAGCTGTGAGGGTCTCATAAAGTATTTTCTCTCTACGGGTCGAGAGGATCCCGTAGGTGCGTTTTCTCCTTAGGAATCATGAGGATTCCTAAGTGTGTTTTCTTTTGAGAGTCGTAAGGATCTCACAAGAGAATTTACTCCCTTACGAGTCGTGAGGACCAGTAAGTGATGGGTGAAGTTGCCTTTATCCTCATTTTACGGAGTTAAGGGCTGCTCTGGATGCTTTCCGGGGTACCGTAGTTTAAAGACATCGCGGTCGAGGTTAAGGACATCATAGTCCGTGGATTTAAAGACCCCACAGTCCGGTGTTAGTTTTAAGACATCACGGTCGAGGTTAAGGACATCATAGTTCATGAGTTTAAGGACCTCACAGTCCGGTGTTAGTTTTAAGACATCACGGTCGAGGTTAAGGACATCATAGTCTGTGAGTTTAAGGACCTCACAGTCCGGTGTTAGTTTTAAGACATCACGGTCGAGGTTAAGGACATCATAGTCCATGAGTTTAAGGACCTCACAGTCCAATGTTAGTTTTAAGACATCACAGTCGAGGTTAAGGACGTCATAGTCCGTGGATTTAAGGACTCCACAGTCCGGTGTTAGTTTTAAGACATAACGGTCGAGGTTAAGGACGTCATAGTCCATGAATTTAAGGACTCCACAGTTCATGAATTGCGTGGTTAATGGGACCCGTCACCTCTTGAAGTCGTTGAGGAATTACAACGACAAATATCAGAGGAGTGAAGAGATGTACCCTTGAACCAAGGTAAAATCAGTGTAAAATCACTGTGGTTGATTGTTAGTTTTAAGACATCACGGTCGAGGTTAAGGACATCATAGTCCGTGAGTTTAAGGACCTCACAGTCCGATGTTTGCTCTGGATACTTCCTACGGGTTCACTGCCGTATTTGGCGAGGAACAGGCTCCGCTCTGGACGTTTTCCATGGGGTCAGAAGTGACGTTATCCGTGTTCCACGTGACCAAGAATTTGCACTAGATACTTCCCACGGGTTCACTGCCGTGTTCGGTGAGGACTAGGCTCTGCTCTGGATGCTTCACACGGGTTCACTGCCGTGCTCTGCGAGGACCAGGATCCTCTCTGGACGTTTTCCACGGGGTCAGAAGTGAAGTTATCCGTGTTCCACGTGACCAGGAATTTGCACTAGATGCTTCCCACGGGTTCACTGCCGTGTTCGGCGAGGACTAGGCTCCGCTCTGGATGCTTTACACGGGTTCACTGCCGTGCTCTGCGAGGACCAGGATCTGCTCTGGATGCTTTCCACGGGGTCAGAAGTGACTTTATCCGTGTTCCACATAACCAGGAATTTGCACTAGATACTTCACACGGGTTCACTGCCGTGTTCGGCGAGGACTAGGCTCCGCTCTGGATGCTTTACACGGGTTCATTGCCGTGATCTGCGAGGACCAGGATCCACTCTGGATGCTTTCCACGGGGTCAGAAGTGACGTTATCCGTGTTCCACATAACCAGGAATTTGCACTAGATGCTTCCCATGGGTTCATTGCTGTGTTCGGTGAGGACTAGACTCCGCTTTGGATGCTTTACACGGGTTCACTGCCGTGCTCTGCGAGGACCAGGATCCGCTCTGGACGTTTTCCACGGGGTCAGAAGCGACGTTATCCGTGCTCCACGTGACCAGGAATGTTCACTAGATGCTTCCCACCGGTTCACTGCCATGTTCGGCGAGGACTAGGCTCCGCTCTGGACGTTTTCCACGGGGTCAGAACTGACGTTATCCATGTTCTACATGACCAGGAATTTTGTTGATTATATCCGCATTTCACGGAGTTGGGATTTGACTCTCGGTCATCTGTACACCGCCGAGTCACGGAACTGGGAGTTGCCGCTGCTCCGCTTTGCTTGATGTCGTGTCTGCTGAGACGAATGTTTAGATGAGCTCCAGGCTATCTGTGACTCATCGAGATTTGGTTTCTTCTTCTGATGAAACCTGGGGGAGGAAGAGTGTGATTCCTTCTTTGTTTGCGCCCCTGGATTGTATACAGGGATTGATGTAATATCACATGTAGGGCATAAATTTCATTTTTATTTTCATTTTATTTCTTTCCGCGATGCTCTATCATTTCATCTTTATATCGCGAAGGTCGCGATTGCCCTATCATTTCGGCTATTTTTCGCGGTGCCCAATCATTTCGGCTATTTCGCACGCATACATTTTTACTTGCTGATTTTGTCTGCAAGTTGCCCCATCATTTCGGCTATTTCGTATGCATGTGTGGCTCGCTAGCTTTTCGCTGTAAGCTTGGGATTAGACACCGATTTCGGTATCAACACCGCTACTACTGGGATATTACCAGGATCGAATCATCATTTGCCTCTGTCGATGTCGAACAAAGGTGGCTTAGTAAACAGGGTTAGGGTCCCGTCGACTAAGGCTTTTGACTTTATGAGCCGTAAGGGCCTCACAAAGGTATTTCTCCCTACAAGTCGTGAGGATCTCGTAGGTGTGATTTCTCCTTAGGAATCGTGAGGATTCCTAAGTGTATGGATTCTTGTAAGTCATAAGGATCTTACAAGAGAGTTTTCTCCTTATAAGTCGAGAGGACTTACAAGGGTTGTTTGCCGTGCGAACATATCCCTAGTCGCGGATGGGACTTGGTTATGGAAATGTTTATTCGCGCCCGTGGATTGTATACAAGGGTCGGTATCGAGCCGCTTGTAGGGCAATATCAAAAGTTGTGGGGATTGCTTAAGAACAGGTTCAGGTCTCTGTAACTTAAGACTTTCAAATCTTATGAGCCGTGAGGGTCCCATAAGAGAGTTCTCCTTACGAGTCGTGAGGATCTTGCAAGTGTAATTTCTCCTTAGGAATCGTGGGGATCTCTAAGTGTGTTGCTCCCTTGTGAGTCGTAAGGATCTCACGCGGGTGATTTCTCCTTACAAGGTCGAGAGGACCCTGTAAGTGTCTTTTAACGAGGTTGCGCCCTTTCGGGTTTTCACAAACACTCGCCGGTAGCCCTGCTGTTTTTACTCACGGAGCCCTTTCGGGTTTTCATCCGTGCCCATTTTGCTTATGGACATACCGTTTTTATTATTATTTTTTTATTATTTTTTTTATATATATAACGAGGTTGCGCCCTTTCGGGTTTTCACAAGACTCACCGGTAGCCCTACTGTTTTTACTCACGGAGCCCTTTCGGGTTTTCATCCGTGCCCATTTTGCTTATGGACATACCGTTTTCTTTCTTTCTTTTTTTTATTCTTTTTTTTTGTATCAGCTCTGGGATGTTGCAATCCGCCGTAGTTTTTCGACGTCTCGGTCAACAGCTAGTTTTAGAACATAGTGGTCCGTTATTAGTTTAAAGACGTTTCGGTCCGTCGTTAGTTTAAGGATGTTTCGGTCCGTTAACCAGCTACTACTTATAGAGTTTTGGGCTTAGGAAGATAGCGAGCGGACGTAGTCGTCGTCATCTATCATTGACCTAGGCCGTGACTCGTCAAGCGTAGTATTTCTTTAGGAAGCGACCGTTTATTGTCCTGAAAGGTCTTTCACCATGCATGTCCATGAGTAGGTAGGCTCCACCCTGGTAGACCCTGTCTATGATGTACGGGCCTTCATAATTTGGCTCAAATTTCCCTCGTTTAGCACGATTGGGGATCATAGGTCTTTTGACCACTAGCACGAGTTTACCTTGGCGGAATGTCCTCGGCCTAGTCAATCTTTCATAAGAGCACGTCATCTTTGCTTTATAAGCCTCCAGATTTTGTTGCGCTATGAGCCGGGTTTCATCAAGGGCATCGAGCTCCTCAAGCCGAAGGTGAGCATTCTCTTCGTCCGTGAGCTCATAATGGACTGCCACTCGTAGAGAGGGTAACTCTATCTCAAGGGGGAGTACCCCTTCTGTACCGAATACCAACGCGTACGGCGTTGTGTTCGTGGCCGTTATGAACGTAGTTCGATATGCCCAGAGAGCTTCATGCAGTCTCTCGCGCCAGTCCTTCTTATTTCGGGACACCGTCTTCTTCACGATCTTCGTCAAGGTCTTATTGAAAGCCTCAGCTAGACCGTTAGCTCTGGGATTATAAACTGAAGAGTATCTCCAGTCTATGTTGTGCTGTTGTGCGAAACGACTGATCTTGTGGCTTCTGTAGGCTGGCCCGTTATCAGATATGATCCATCGCGGAGTTCCAAATCGATAAATGACGCGCGTCTTGAAGAAATGGAGGATACTTTCCGTTTTCACTTCCCTCAGCGGTACTGCTTCTGCCCATTTGGAGAAGTAATCAGTTGTCGCCAAAATGAATCGATGTCCTCTGGACGATGCTGGTTCGCTGGGGCCGATTATGTCAGTTCCCCACATTTCGAACGGACAGCTAGCCATCGTTAGATGTAGTGGATTCGGATGCTAATGGATAAAGTCCCCATGGATCTGGCATGAGTGGCATTGCTTCGCATATTCGATGCAGTCTTGGATCATCGTGGGCCAATAATAACCCATCCGTTTGATCTTCAACTTCATTTTCGGGACTGCTTGGTGAGAACCGCAGAGTCCGTCGTGAGTTTCCTGAACGACTCTTTTCGCCTCTTCATGTCCCAGGCATCTCAACCACAGAGAATCAAACGACCTCTTATACAGAGTATCATTGACGAAGGCGAAAGATAGGGCTCGCTTCATGAGCTGATGTCTTGAGGACGCATCTTCAGGCGTTCGACGGGATTTGAAGTAGTCTATAAAAACTTCTCTCCAATCTTCAACCTTCTCTTGGTCTTTTATTTGCAGGGCCGTCTGCTCAGTCGCTTCCTTTTCCTCGGATGATTCCGGAGATAGTTCCGCCGGTACGAGAACTCGACGGTTTTGCACAACGATCCTCACATCATCGAGGTTCTCGTCGGCCAGTTCTTTAGCGAGCTTAGCTAGTGCATCCGTTTTTCTATTTTCCGCACGCGATACGCTTTCGAGGGTGTAGGAAGGAATTTGGATCAGCAGTTGCTGCACTCTCTCGCCGTACATTACTAATTCTGCTTTACACTTTTGGTAGTCACCATTTACTTGACTGACGACCAGTTGGGAGTCTCCGTATATGAGGAGGTTTTCAATTCCCATGTCGATGGCGATCTCGAGGCCTGCTATCAAAGCTTCGTATTCGGCTTCATTGTTCGTCCTCGGTTCTGTCAAGGAGAAGGCGAAGCGCATTATCCCCCCTTGTGGGGTCATGAAGATAAGGCCTACCCCTGATTTGATTATAGGCGCATTCTGTTTGCGCTTCTTCATGGAAGACGCTCCATCAAAATAGAGTTCTCACCGGGTACCACCATCGTCGATCGCATCGAACGCATGTTCGTCTGGCAGTTCTCAATTCAAAGGGGAATCAGTCGGTATCGGATGCTCAGCGAGGATATCGGCGATGGCTTGGCCTTTCACTGCCTTAAGAGGCTGATAAGTTATTGAGAACTCCATCAAGAGCAAGGCCCATTTAGCGAGTTGCCCCGTCAATATGGCCTTTGACATCAAATACTTGAGAGGATCCACCTTCGATATGAGACGGACTTCATGTGCCAATGCATAGTGCCGGAGTTTCGTTATCGCGAAGATCAATGCCAGGCAGTGTTTTTCGATGGGAGTATAATTGCTTTCTGCCCCCAGAAGAACTCGACTCAAGTAATAGAGAGCTCTTTCTGTCCCTTAGTCGTTCTCTTATGCCCATAATGCGCCTAAAGAACCTTCATGGGCTGTTGTATAAAGAATGATGGGCTTTCCCTTGACCGGAGCGGCCAGCACTGGCGGGTTCTGCAGATACTGCTTGATTTCGTCCAGCGCGCCTTGGCATTTATGATTCCAGACGAACGGGGTCCCCTTCTTCATCAGGTGACTATAAGGACGGCACTTGCCAGAGAGATTGGCTATAAATCGCTGGATATACGCGAGCTTCCCTTGGAGAGACCGCAATTGTTTGAGAGTCCTTGGCGGGGGCATTTCCATGATCGCCTTGATCTTCGACAGATCTATCTCAATACCTCGGTGTCGGACGATGAATCTTAGGAATTTACCTGAGGACACCCCGAACGCGCATTTGGGTGGGTTCATCTTCAAGTTATATTGCCGAAGGCGTTGAAATACGATCTTCAGATGTTCGAGATGTTCCTCGTATGATTTTCTTTTAACCACGAGGTCGTCGATATAACATTCGACGATTTCATGTATGAGGTCATCGAAGATTTTCGTCATGGCCCTTTGGTAGGTGGCACCGGCGTTCTTTAGACTGAAAGGCATCACCTTATAGCAGAATATACCTAAAGGGGTCCGGAAAGCGGTGTGCTTCTGGTCTTCGGGATGTATCTTTATCTGATTATATCCTGATGAGCCGTCCATGAAGGAGAAAACTTTGTGAGTGGATGTGTTATCTATCATCAGTTCAGTGACCGGTACCGGGAAATCGTCCTTCGGGCAGGCTTTATTGAGATCCCGGAAGTCCATGCATATGCGTACTGTCCCATTTTTCTTCATCACCAGGACGATGTTGGCGATCCAGTCAGGATACTGAACTTCTTGGATGAAGCCAGAGTCAAACAGCTTCTTGACCTCGGCGTTGATGCTCATCTCAAGCTCAAGCCGCATTCTTCTTAGTGCTTGTTTGATTGGCTTGACGTCCGGGGATATTGCCAGTTTATGGACAGCAATCTCTGGATCTAGTCCTGGCATCTCAGAATAGTTCCATGCGAAGCAACCTCTATGCTGCATAAGCACGTCTTTTAGCGCAACCACCCTCTCTTCAGACAATAGCTCACTGACGAATGTCGGCCGCGGGTCACTCGTCGTCCCCAAATCAATCTTCTTGAGGTTATCTGCAGTAGTGTGTATTCCATCTTCCGGCTCTTTTGGCGCCGGTGGAAACTCTGAGATCACCTCTTCATCACTGTTTTCGAAGCACCAGGGAAGGTCATCCATATTCTCGGGCTCTTCTTTTGATATCATTATCATATGACAAGTACGAGCTCGCTTCGAAGACCGATGTGGATCTGGGTCTATCTTCGTGGATTTGGGTTCATGCCTCTGCGGCGGAGTTATTCTCCAACTGTCGGATAGAGAGAACTTGCCGAGCCGATACTGATCTTCGACCCAGTTCTTGAAGGTGAAGCAATCTTCGAGAGGATGTCCTATTGCCTTATGATAGGAGCAATAGTCCGGGTGAGAGACTTCGCCTGCTTGCTTGAGGTGTTTGGACTCCGGCAGTGTAATCATTTGATTTTTTATAACGAGGTCAAGTATCTTCTTTGTCTTGTCTTGACGAAAAGAGTATGCTCGACTCATCTTCTTCATAAGGGACAAATCCGGACCGCTCGATTCCCGCTCGCGTGATTTCTTGGTCCCGCTTTGTCGTTGCTGAGTGCCTTTTCCTCTTTTTGACTTGTTCCTGCCTCTGCGTCGGGCCTTTTTTACAACAGGTTGACAGGGAGGGGCATTTTCATTTTTCGCCGCCTGTTGGAGAAGGCGTTGCGTTCTGGCTTTCTCGTAGATGGCCATTTCACGATTGTGGTCGTCTCGGAGTTTTTGACCAGCTTCCCTTATAAACTTGTCCATTTGTTCTTCGAACGATGGACTGGGCATTTTTACGTCGGGGACTTTTTCTGGTTCAGGATTAGCACTCTCTCGTTGAGCATCTCCTTCTTCATCAAAGTCATGTATGGTATAGCAGTCGCGGAGTAGCTCTCGTTTCTTGGACCGAACATATCCAAGCCCGATCGCTTCTATTCTCCCATTGGGAAACTTGCGCTGAGTTCCGGGAACGTTCCAGATCCTGTCATAGAACTTAGCTTTTCGAGCGGTCTGTTTGAAAGGTATTCCTTGGCGCTTCAACAGCTTTTTCAAGCATTCTGTATAATATCTAGGCAGACGGATGGGCTGGAGCCTGTCAAGCGTAGGATCCGCGCCGTGCCAGATTTCTTTCTCCACTTTAGTTTCCCCGGAGCGGTAGAATAGGATCACCTTTTCGCCTTCTCGCCTGGGAGGGACATAGAACGTCTGCAGCTCTTCCACACTGTAGGTATCAAGTGCGTCTAGTTCTTTATGATGTTTAGGCGGGACTATGGCAATTTGCAAACTTTGATTATTACCAGCGAATGCTTGTACCGAAGGCGGAGCGGAGAATATAGTATGGACTTCATCTTCCGAGTCGCTGCCAAAGATCAACATAGGAGTGGACGGTCCTGGCTTGTTGTACTGAGGTGGACCTGAATAAACTATCGCTTCCTCTTCTTCAGTATCACTCCCGAAGACTGGAATGGTGGTGATAGCTTTGTTCTCCGGTTTGTGACATCTCTCCGTGTCCTCGAAATCTGGCAAAAAGTATTTTGCATCTTCGTACTTGCGAACTTCGTTCACGGAGAATGGGTTCAGCTCTCCTATTACGGTATACTCGAGACCATCCTTAAAGTATTTCATACACTGATGTTGTGTAGAAGGGATGATGTTGTACTCGTGTAACCAAGGCCGGCCGAGTAAAGCGTTGTAGCATGTCTTGGCGTCAATGACATGAAACTTGATATCCGTGACAAGTAGCCCGAATCGCAGCGTTAGTATCACAGATCCGAGAGTCCGTGATGACTGGGAATCAAAACCAGAGATGGTGATTTTATCACGAGCGAGATGCTGGACACTCATGCAGATTTCCTTCAATACTCGCACGTTGAGAAGATTGACGGAAGACCCATTGTCGACCAGGATTTTTCCAATCTTTATATCGTGGCAGTATCCTGAAACATAGAGGGGACGGTTGTG
The DNA here is from genome assembly GCA_030015575.1 of Agapanthus africanus. Classification (NCBI taxonomy): domain Eukaryota; kingdom Viridiplantae; phylum Streptophyta; class Magnoliopsida; order Asparagales; family Amaryllidaceae; genus Agapanthus; species Agapanthus africanus. The sequence goes on along the minus strand of CM057338.1, from coordinate 268,202,154 downwards.
CTCGCACGTCCCAAGGAGGAGGTCTTCGTCGCCGAAGGTGATATCGGCCGTGTGTACTTCCTCCAGCTCGTCCTTCATCTTTTCTTCGGTGAGAAAGGCTTGGAATTGCTCTAGATCCTGTAGCGCTTTGATCAATGAATCTCTCGCTTCTTTGGATAGTAAAAGGGCGTCGAGAATACTGAGCCGCGAGGGTAACTTCCTCAAGTGCGCCAGAACGTTGTAGTCCACCTTATTCTTCTTTGGTGGGTCCTTGGCAGTTAGCTCTTTCATGACTTGGTCATCTAGGGCGATATCCTCAGAGACCTTTTCTTTTCCCTTATCTTTTCTATTCGTGGGTCCGAGATTCTTTTCTGGAAGCGTACGGTTGCGCAGCTGAATGTTTTCACAGGCCTTCGGTTCTTCTTCTTTCCCCAAGGTGGATTCATTAAAGAGAGGGCCAAGAGCCATTTCCTCGTCAGAGTCGCTCCCAAAAGTGAGAATTTGCGATCCCCCGGTGTTGACCATGTGACAGTTACCGGTATCTCTTTTATGCTCCTCAGTCGCACTTCTTTGCTCCAGACGAGTTTTGCGCTTCATCCGCTTAAAATGTTGCCGGTGAGCAACGTATCCTTGCCACCATCTTTTAAAAGCGTCGCATTCCTCGGTGGGGTGCGAAATCTTTCGATGATATGAGCAGTAGCTAGGATGCATCTCTAATTCACCGGGAGTGTTTCCTTCAGAGGGTGGTAGCTTCATTCCTATTGATATGGCTTTAGCAAACCTTTTCCTCATCTTGAACTTGTTTTTATCCGTGACGGATGTTCCTTGATTCGGCGGGAGTGTCTCGACTCTTTCATCTAGTCGTCGGCGTTTGGCTCTTTCAAATATGGCCATCTCGCGCTCCCGATCAGCTTTACTTTTCAAAAGAGCCGTGTTCAGGAATGCATCAATTATTTCATCTGACGGCTCCAGGAGTTCTGGCTTAGGATTTGCCCCCAGCTTCTCAGTGCAAGGAGTTTCTTTATCGTCTATCGACGAGTGAGAGATCATATGGCAACTTGCCACATACTCCTCAGATCCGTCCGACGAGTCTTCTCCATCATCTTCGTCTTCAAGGACGTGGCTGAGGAACTCTTGGAGCGTGATGGGAGTCCGCGCCTTCTGATTATATTCCTCCAGCGCGTCGATCTGTTTCTGCAGGTCCGTGCACTTGTCACCAGGCTTCACAGGCTTTTTGGATCTCTTCTTCTTCTTCTTTGAAGATTTTGACGGCTGGGCAATAGTGTTTTGGCCATCACCACCAATCTTTGGAGTTGGGCGCGGCTTCAGCATCCCTTTGATAATCTGGGGTTCCAACGGGTTCTTCCACCTGATCGCCGGGCATGTCTGGAGATCATTCAGCATCCTTTTGGTTTTGGCGGAAAGAGCCACCTCCCATGGAGCTTCCTCAACAAAAGAGCACGTTGCCCCCGGTGTGTCCGTCTTCTTAGGAGTGTGCAGTTGTGGTGGGTTTACTTTCCACTTTTCAGACAACGCAAACTTTCCTTGTAGGTACTGATCCTCGATCCATCCCTTAAAGACGAAGCAATCCTCGATCGGGTGGCTTACCGTTTGGTGGTAAGGGCAGTAATTGGGATTATTCACTTCGCTGGGCTACGGCGGTCGCCTGGGATTCGGTAAATTGATAAGCCTGCTGCGCATAGCCAGCTCGAACAGCCTCTTCGTCTTGTCCCGTGGGAATGAGTAAGGACGCTTCATTTTCTCATTGTAATAGCGCCGTCTCTCTTCCAGTTGATCTGCTAGCTTTGGGGCACTGGGCTGTTGTTGGGTGTTCGCGATGAAGGTCGCCTTCCCTTTACCCTTGTCGTTTCGAGGTTCCGGCTTCGGGGGAGACGGTCTGTGACCCATTTGATCCATCTGGGCTAGCTTATCGATTAGGGCCTGGAACGTGGTCGGTTTAAAGAACATCATGAACTGCGAAATAGTTGCATGAGGGTCTAGGGTGCCCACGAACATGCCCACCGCTGGTGCTTCTTCGATGCGCTGTTCGCACTTCGACCACAGGTTCCGCCATCGGATTGCATACCGAACCCAAGTTTCGCCTGGCTTCACTCTTGCATTGATCAGGGCTGTTATCGGGGTGCGTTCACTGGCGCTCGCGAATCGCTGAGTGAATAGAAACTCCATCTCTGCGAAAGTTTTGACGGAGTCATTTGGAAGCTCGGAGTACCACTCAAACGCCGTCTCCGATAAGATGCCGACGAACTGGCGAAGCAAGTGCTTATCATCGCCACCGGTATTGCCACAAAGATCTCTGAACTGGGCGACATGTTGGTGGGGATTGCCTGTCCCCTTGTAGACATGGAATTTCGGGATTGTGTAACCCGGCGGGTACTTTATCTGATCATACCAGCTCGGATATGATCGCCCCGTTTTGACAACTTGGCTGGCTACCTCATTTTCCTGGTAAACTCTTATTTGCTGAGCGATGTAGTTATCCAGGGCAGCTTTGGAAATTGTCTCCTCCTTGGCTGTTGAAAGAGCCGGCTGTGGGTTTGACGTTTCTCCTTTGTCATCTTCAAGGATAATCGGAGGATCTTCGGCTGGGGGATCCGGCTGTATCATCATCCCGACCATGTCTTGAAACAGAAGAGCCATCTGCTTTATATAGGCTGCTTGTTTCGCAGCCTCCTTGTCCTTCTTTTCAAGCATTCTATGAAGGAATTCAGCATCGGTCTCGTGTTCGCGACGTTGTTCTGATGACGCCTCCGGGCTTTCTTTTGGCCCGGTGAGTGCGGCCATTGCAGCCAGCATTACTTGGAGCTTCTGCTGCTGTTGTTCCTGGGCCCTTGTGATGGATCGGGTGAGTGGTCGGTGGCCCGTAGAAGCGCGGCTATCCTCTTTCCCGGATGCCATGTAGGCGGTATGGACCGTTATGCCTCCAGACTTAGGGCGTTTGGGGCTCGACGTTTTTATGGTCTGCCACGTTTACAGGGGCTTTCTCTGGCCTCCTTCTTTTCTGAGTGGTTGACGTTGAGGGGGGCGCTGCAGTGGGCACCCAAGTAGTCATCATCTTTTGTGGCTTAACAGGACGGTTTTCTTCCTGTTGGGCCTTCAGCTTCTTCTGCTGGCTCTTGATCAACCACTGAGTTCCGGACCTGCCGCCAGACTTTGTAGATCTTGGAGGACAGCCGCTGAGGGGACTGTTCTGGTTTTGCTTCCGCAACCTTCTCCAGTGGAGGAGGAGACCTTTTCAGTACAGCGGTAGGAGAATTCCTACGCACCTTATTCAACAGCTCAAAGCTGTTCCCGGTTGGAACAGCAGCATTAATCTCCGCCGTCGGGGCTGGTGGAGTTAGCCCAGAAGGGGAGTTGCCTCCTGACTTTCTCACTCGGCGCCAGTGGCGACGTCGAGTGTGCCGCGTTGATGGAATTGGTTCGGTAACGGGGATGGCCCTATCTTGCCCCCTGTTCAGGTGAGGGGCTGTTGCCGGTGTCAGCCTATCAAAGACTGATGTCTTCTGAGTAGCAGGAGCGGGAGTAAGAGTTGGGACAATCAGTTTTTTAAAGACCGACCTCTTGGCAGGAGAAGCCGCTTTGACGACTTCAGGAGAAGGTTTGGTTACTCTCTTCGGAATAACCTTCTCTGGGACTGCAAGTTTCATCATGGGCCCACAGGAGTTTTGGCCCAATCTGGAGAAGACCGAGGCACTGGTGTTGGACGACCTGTTGAGAGGGGCCGCAGTAACTGTAAGTCGATCAAAGACCGACTTCTTGGGAGCTTCTGGTACGGGCACGGGAGTAGTTAAGCTCATTGGCGGGAGCATGGTCCCGAAAAACAGTCCAGTAGTAGCCTGGGTGACCTGTTCTATCGGCATCGTGAACAGTGATGCCGCTTGAGGTCCATAAGCTACACCTCCAGGTGAGGCGGAGCGTGGGTTGCAGCTGCAGTTGGAGCACTTCGAGCAGGTGAATGCCATTGCTGTTTTGCTTTCTGCGCCAAGCAAGAGACCAAATCTTAGTAACTTGAAACCCAAGGGCAACCATTAAAAAATCACGATTCGTTCGCGAATACGACACACGAAGTGTGGAGTGGAAAGAGAAAAAGGTCCCACCGGGCGTGCCAGAATCTGTTCTCCACCGAACACAGAGACGCGACCGCGCAGGTCCGTCTTGCCTGAAATTTGGGGCAGATGCTAATAGGTGCTATCCATCCACCTCTCCAAAAATGCCAAGTTGATTTATGGCACCATGCATCGAAGGTTTAAACGGATGCGTCCGATGTAGCAGACTTCGTCAGATTCCCCCTCGTTTGAGGGGTTTTTGATTGTGGGGACGCTCTTCCCTGCAGGCGCAAGCCCCGGAAGTTAATTACGCTATCGCATCGCGGTAACAACTTTCTCCTTCTCTATATGGTCACTTCGTGTCGTGGGTGTTTGTTTTGTGTTCGGTTGCCCGTGGATTGTATACAGAGACTAATTTGTGTTGTCGCCCGTAGGACGCAAATTAGTCCAAATCCGTATCTTTCTTAGATTTGGGTTTGGGGGTGTGTGTGTTTAAGGATACGTTAGCCTTATTTGAGGCTAAGATCAACTTAAACGTTCGTTAAGGACACGTTAGTCTAATTTTGGACCAAGATCGACTTAACGGGATCGTTTAGATCCGACAAGAGAGCAATTGGGGGCTCTATTGTTTAGTTTAGTGACAGTGCGGTCGATAGGTAGTTTAAGGACATTACAGTCCAATGTTAGTTTTAAGACATTGTGGTCAAGGTTAAGGACATCATAGTCCGTGAGTTTAAGGACCTCACAGTCCAGTGTTAGTTTTAAGACATCACGGTCAAGGTTAAGGACATCATAGTCCGACATTAGTTTTAAGACATCACGGTCAAGGTTAAGGACATCATAGTCTGACATTCGTTTTAAGACATCACGGTCAAGGTTAAGGACATCATAGTCCATGAGTTTAAGGACCCCACAGTCTGTAGCAGTGTGTGGTTGTCGGGACCCGTCACCTCTCTGACGACGTTGAGGGATTACAACGACGGATGCCAGAGGAGTAAAGAGATGTACCCTCGAACCGAGTGTAAATTGATTGGGAGAGCAGTCGTGCTCAGTTCAATTTATATCGAGGACTTATGGTCAGAATTGGGCTAAGTCCAGTTGAAAATGTTCAACATTTTATTCATGTTCTGCCTATTAGGCTTTTACTTGGGCTCTGCCCTTTTAAACAATGCATAGCATTGGGCTTTTTTAATTAAATGCATAGCATTTAAATTTGGCCTGTTAGGCCTTTACTTGGGCTCTGCCCTTTTTAAAATAATGCACAGCATTTAAATTGGTATGTTAGACTTTTTAATTGGGCTTTGCCCTTTCTTAATAATGCACAGCATTTAGTGATCTGACAGTGCGCCACGTGGCTTGTCAGGCGCTTTGCGCAAATTAAAGAGCGCAAGGCGCTGGCGCATGTGGAGGTGACACGTGTCGCGCTCTGAGCGCAAGTCTGTTAGCGCAGTGCGCTGCGTCAGTGCGCTGCTGACACGTGGTGCACTTTGGTGCAGTGCGCCAATCCAAGAGCGCAGTGCTCTGTTTTAGAAGCGCAAAGCGCAGATCATTCTGTGGTTGACACGTGGCGTGTTCTGGTGACTTGCGCCAATCCAAGGAGCGCAAAGGCGCATTTAAGAGTGCAGGGTACTGTACAATAGCGCAGAGCGCAACTTGATCCAATTCAGATAAAAGAAACAAGTTTCTCTTATTCTTAAGAGGTTCTACCTCAAGATTCAAGAACCAATGGTTCATCAAAAGGCCGTGCCTTTATATAGATCAAAAGATCTAGGGGTGAAGTAAATTACTTCTATATTGTTTTTGTGATTAGATCTTTATGATCTTTTTTCTTTTTATTGAAGATCTTGATCTTGTTCTTAGATCTTTGATATTTTTAGAAGAAATTCTTCTTTTTTAATGAGATGGTTTCATCTCTGTTCTTCAGGAATCAAATTCTTTGCCTTGAAGAAGATGATCTTCTTTCTTCAAATGCTTGCCTTTCAAATTTTTCAGAGAGTTCTCTTTTTTCTGTATGTGTGTATCTGTGAGACTTGGAGTCTGGGGGCCTTTATATAGGGCCAATTGGTTTGTTGAGTTAGTTACAGAGATCTTTCTCTGATTGATCTGGGGATATTTCTCTACCGTTGGATCTTTGATCCTAAGGCCTCTGTTTTACAGAAGATAATCTTCTTATTTTAATAAGGTTGAAAAGATCTTTCTAGAATTTTAATTCTGATTAATTAAATAATTTATTATTTAAATTCCAGTGCTGGCGCAATTGGCGCCAGCGCACCTGCGCTTGACACGTGTCGCGCAGGGCAGAGCGCAGCGCAACTGCGCTAGCGCACCACTGTTTGACACGCAGAGCGTAGCGCAGAGCGCTAGCGCACCACTGTTTGACACGTGGCGCGCAGCGCAGAGCGCAAGTTATTTGAAGCGTTGCTTCTTTTATTTAAAATTTGAATTTTAAAACAGAGCCTTTCTCTGATTGGGGGTGCGCTGCCTTGGGCGCAGCGCTCCTTGCGCTGGAGTGTCTGCTTTTGACACGTGGCGCTCTGCGCGCAGCGCAAGGGATCTGAAGCGTTGCTTCACCTTTTGAATTTTGAAATTCAAACAGAGCTTTGCTCTAATTAGGGAAAACAGGGGCTATGCCTTTGCGGAAACGAGGTTTATTTTAATTAGGTCTGTGTGAGAGCACGAGGAACCTCCATCTTAGTACAAACACTCATCTGGCTGAATGGTTAGCGAACTTGTAAGGTGTTAATGATCCCAGCTAGTTCTCCTTTTAAGGTTTGGAGGAGAATTGGAGGAAACAGTGGGAGCCATCCCGATTAGATAAACTAATAACCAATCTAATCTTACAAGAGCGCTCGCTGAGTGTTTCTTTTCTCTCTCTCCAGGTAGCAACCATTTCACGCCCTAATCAAGATAATAAAATATATCTCTTGACTGATCTGAATTCTTATTCGGGGCTAGGGAACGTTGGTTCTGCTCTAACTCATGACAACAGTCATAAGAATGAGCATAGGAAAGAGGATTGCATGAATTCCTTGATAACCCCAACGAAGAAGAACCATACTATTGCATCTCCTTCAGGTGTTCTTATTATCGAGAACTGTTGTTCGGTCAGTCCTCCCTCCTGGGTACTAGATACCGGATCAGGATCTCATATCTGTAATTTATTGCAGGGACTGAGAAAAAGTAGGATGGTTGGACCTGATGATATGTCCCTCAGAGTAGAGAACGGAGCACAAGTTGATGCTGCTGCCGTCGGTGAATATCACCTAGCATTGCCAAGTGGCAATACTATGATTTTGAACAATTGCTACTATATACCTTCCATGGTTTGCAATATCATATCAGTTTTTTACTTGATAAAGATGGATATAAGTTTGTTCTAAATAGAAATATCATGACCATTTACCTTAATCAGGTATTGGTTGCAGAAGGTACATTGTGTAATGGTATCTATGTTCTAAATCAAAATACAGTTTTCAATGTACAAAACACACGCAAGAGGAAGAGTTCAGAAGTGAACGAATCCTACTTGTGGCATTGTAGACTTGGTCATATCGGAGAGAAAAGACTAATTAAGTTGCATAAAGATGGATATTTTAACGCATTTGAATTTTCATCTTATGAAACTTGTCAGTCTTGTCTCAAGGAAAAGATGACCAAATCTCTGTTCACCAGACATGGATAAAGAGCATTAGAGCTCTTGGGACTCATACACAGTGATGCATGCGGTCCAATGTCTATACATGCAAGGGGTGGGTTCTCATACTTCATTACATTCACCGACGATCTTTCAAGATTCGGATATGTGTATCTTTTGAAACACAAATTTGAAGCTTTTGAGAAATTCAAATAATATAAGAACGAAATAGAGAACCAGACTGGAAAAAGTATCAAGATCCTATGATTTGATAGAGGAGGGAGTACTTGAGTACGGAATTCCGAGACTTTCTAAAAGAGAATGGTATTCTCTCTCAACTTACTCCTTTGTATACACCACAACACAACGGTGTATCGGAGCAGAGGAACCGTACCCTATTGGACATGGTTCGCTCCATGATGAGTAACGCCGAGTTGCTTCTTTCATTCTGGGACTTGCGCTCGAAACAACAGCGTATCTATTGAATTATGTTCTATCCAAATCAGTGCCAAAAACACCATTCGAATTATGGAATGGTAAGAGACCATATTATAAACGGTTTAAGATATGGGGTTGTCCGGCTTACGTTAAAAAGCATAAACCAGACAAACTAGAGGCATGGTTGGTTCTTTGTAAGTTTGTGGGATATCTAAGGAATGGTTATGGATATCTGTTCTACCACACCGAAGAACAAAAGGTGTTTGTTGCTCAGCATGCTGTTTTCTTAGAAATGGAATTTCTTGCAAAAGAAATTAGTGGGAGCACGGTAGAATTAGAAGAAATTCTGGAACCACAAACTATAACTGAAGATTTGGTAGAACCATAGGATTCAATAATTCCGGGCGAACCTCAGCCACTCCGCAGATCTAGTAGGATTTCTCATCCGCCCGAGAGATACTACGGTTTTCTCATAGAAGGGGATCAAGAGGATTGCATCTTGGAAGAAGATGATCCTACTAGTTTCAAGCAGGCCATTATCAGTAGGGACTCTGATAAGTGGCTGGATGCTATGCAATCCAAAATGGAGTCCATGTACGTCAATAAAGTGTGGACCTTGGATATTGCTCCACCTGAGGTAAAACCAGTTGGATGCAAATGAATCTACGAAAGGAAATTTGGTGTAGATGGGCAGGTGGAAACCTATAAGGCTAGACTTGTTGGAAAAGGCTTTTGTCAAAGACCAGGTGTGGATTATGATGAAACCTTTTCTCCAGTGGCTATGCTCAAATCCATTCGAATCCTCCTTGCCATTGCTGCCTTCCATGACTATGAAATCTGGCAGATGGACGTCAAAATGGCTTTTTTATACAGAAGTTTGGAAGAATGCGTTTATATGGATCAGCCGGAGGGTTTTGAAGACAGTGGGAACATCGGGAAGGTGTGCAAGTTTCTTATTCATTTATGGATTAAAGCAAGCATCACGGAGCTGGAACATCAATAGAGACCTTAAGGTCGAGTCCTTCACTGATTCAAGCTTCCAGAGTGATAAGGATGACAACAAGTCTGTTTCGGGTTTTGTGTTTACCCTCAAAGGAGGGGCGATGTATTGGAAGAGCTCCAGACAGGACACCTTTCCAGACTCGACGATGGAGGCTGAATACATTGCTGCGAACGATGCCGAAAAAGAAGCGGTCTGGATGAAGAAGTTCATTACTAAACTTCAGGTAGTTCTGTCCATTGTTGATTCGATACCTTTATATTGCGATAACAATAGGGCTATAGCTCTAGCGAAGGAACCACGGTCCCATCAGAAATCCAGACACATCTTGAGGCGGTATCACCTGATCAGGGAGATCATTGATCGCCAGGAGATCGAGGTGCGGAGAGTGGACACAAAAGACAATACGGCGGATCCATTCATGAAGGCCCTCCCTCAAGCACAGTTCGAGCGACTTTTTGAGATGTTGGGTATGCGATACACCAACAGCTGGCCCTAGAGCAGATGTTGGGTACTCGGTACGCCAATATATGGCTTTAGTGCAAGTGGGAGATTGTTGGATATGTATGCCCTAGAGGCCATTATTATATATGTATACATGTGGATGCTTGGACATATGTATGTACAAGACAATCTTACTCGATATGATAGTATGCTATCTGGTTTGTCTTTATCTTAACATGTGCATATGTTTTACTTGTTATTACGTATCATCTATACATGCTCATAAAGCCTGTAGGATCATTGCTTGATTGCCTGCGTTATGATGGCGATCATACTTGTGGTAGCTGGGTAGTGGATAAGCACATCCTTAAAAGGTCCCTAGTCGTGGGAGTATCGAGACTGGGCATCGATATTCCGGAGTAGACTAGTGTATACGTTTTCTAGACCCTGATGAGGGGTGATATTTGGTCCCATAGACATTGGTCTTTTGCAGCTAAGATCGTATACATGTGCTCACAGGGGGTGAGTACACTGGACGAACTCACCGAGAACTTCTAGATGGTACTATACCTATCGTCAGATAGCAGTTCTCAGGTGACATGAGTACATGTTAGTCTTTAGACCTGAGATCGTCATTTGTCCCGTGTGAGTTCCCATTGTATTTTGATCACTACCCTACCACGGCTTTATCGAGTCGTGTAAACAGGTTATGGTAGGGTACAGTCCCGAGTCACATGGAAGTAGTGAGTGATTGTCGGGGATTCGTCTCTCCCAATATAGGGAGTCGATATTGCACTGTGTTCGATTGGCCAGGACCATAAGACCTTGGCCAAGGCAGTTGGGATTTACAGATAGGTTGATCAGTAGTTTCCCGGATTGGTCCTGAACCGCATCAGCATGAATTATCGGATTATTAGGGTCTGACGTTTACCACCCACTAGACCCGGTATGCGATATTCTCAGACGAAGAGATCGGACTGTACGAAGATTGTCACAGATAGACTCAGTAGGGATTCGGATGAGTTTGCTCGTCGGCCTTCCTTTTCGACAGGTACCCGGGTAGCCTTTACGTACAGCTAGTGCCGCTGACGTGCTCGTGGTTATGGATTTATCCAGTAACTCACTGCTGGCGTACCGTCGAGTTTTTAGAGTCCCACACAGAGGGTTTCCCTGTTTTAGGCGAAATTATGTAGTGGCCGTATTGGATACGTGCAGGGTTTTGATCGATTGATTGTACTATGTACCCGGACTTTCGATCGGACAGTTTATAATACTAGCTGGCCCGGGATTGAGCCGGATTATTAAATCAAGTATTGATTTAATAATTTACATATTTGTATTTCGATATGTATATTCTAGTATTATGTTCTTTGTGTTATTCTATCTCTTTGGGTATTCGTATTTTTATATGAATTCAGGTATGTATATACAGTAGACTGTAATCCGTATTTTATATGGAAAACATTTTAGAAGGTGGACACCTCATTATTAGACTTTTCCATTTATCTTAAATGGAAAATGAGGTGTAATGTAAGGTAAGTGGAGTATGGTGAGAACCATGCCTCAATAGTTTTGCCAAACGAATTTTCAATTCATTTGTGCTTACTATTGAAGCATGGTTGGATTTTTATATTGTAAAAATCATTTTACAAAACCAAGGTGAGGATTTTCTCTCACATGGATGCTTCATTTTTCTTGAGCTCACCTTTTTGATTCATTCTTTTCCCTTGTTCTTGAGCTCCTCCATCTTCATCTCCTACCTCCTCTCTACACTCTCATGTGTTGAGAATCAAGAGAGGGGGTCAGATAGAAACATACAAAGAACCTCACACTACATCCTAAACTCTTTAGACTAGAAATCTAAAGCGTCTAGTTGCTCCACTTGACACTTAGTGTGGAACTAGATCCATGGACTACATCCCTCGGGTGGATCATCTTCGACGGAGGAGGACCGGCGAACAAGCTTGATCCCGGAGAACCGAAGGAGCAAGCAAAGAAGAACAATCTCGTTCAAGAAGATAACTTGGAGAGAACGAAGAGGAAAGAAGACCGAAGGATACGGATCCTTGGATGAGAATTCCTATCATAGTAGTTAGCACCTCTCTTGTTAGCAAGTTTAGGTTTATGGTAGATCCGGTGAATGGGTTGTTCTAGCGCCAGTTTCAGACCCTAGAAAAAAATTTGTTCCGCAAAAGGCAATGGTAGATGGCCAGGGCGTTAGTGTAACCAAATAATGTGCTACCAAATTCCCAACTTCTCTATTAATCGGTTTCGCAAACTATGTTTGTGAAACTTAACATGTTTTAGAAATAGCCTCAGTGAGTAGACTCGCTATAATGTTCCAACTTCATCTCTCTATATCTCAACTTTGTGGAGATTACCAATCTCCCAAAATGAATGATACCCCACCTCAAGAATTTGTCTGGATACCTGATGGGACCAAGTTCATCAATGAACAATTCCTATCCAACAAACTTCTTTGGCTGTATCCTCTGTTGAGTTATAACCGGCATCCTGCACCATGATTATCTCAGTATCCTTATTGGAACACTATCCAATACACTGATCCTCAGAAGAGGCTAAACTCATAACTTTAACAGCATCTCTGTCATCCGTGTCACCTTGGAAGCCTGAACTGATAACCGCCTCCAAGAGGAGGCTGCCGTTATCCTATACCAAGAACATCCGTTTATGTTCTTTACTGCTTCCCTTTGTTTCTCGAAGATTGGATTAATATATGCTTATTGCAACTAGTGCAAAAGCAATATCTGGTGTTGTACAAGATATTGCATGATCGACTCAGATGTCTAAGCAAATGATATGTCATTCATACTAGTCCCTCTCTTCATTAGTCCAAAAAGACATCCTTTTAGAGAGGGTGACTCCATCACCTGCGGGTACACTACCACACCAGGAGTCGTCCATTCTAAGGTACTTTTAGAATGCTGTCTAAGTACTCGATTTGGGAAACATCCCAAATTTAGATCTAAAACCATAGATCTAGTCACCAGAACTCCTGATATACTATCCATATCCAACGTGGAGAAAACACTGTGTGACAACCAAAATCTGACCGATTGTAGTATAGGAACATCACTTCCTATCTGGAGTATGTCATCTAAAATATGGACAGTATTCCCTACATCCTTCTTATTAGGTTCATCATTTGTTTTGATGAAGTCAACCACTTTGACTGTCACATCAAAAAGATAATCTGTCTCCGCTATCCTTGCTTCAGTTTACGAATGGACATAAGCAACTTGCATACCTTCCGCTGCTCCCACTAACTACAATAATCCTCTGGCAGAGTCATATACACGTGCCCTTCCAAAATCTCATTTAGAAAAACGTTATAGTCACCCACCTGCCAGATATCATAGCCATGAACTGCATCAGCGCCAAACATATCCATATGGACTTCAGCATAGACACTGAAGTAAAAGTCACATCGTAATTTACAACGGGTATTTGATGAAAACTCTTTACAACAAGTCTAGCCTTATTAGGTAAGCACCTTTCCACCTGCACAGATCTCGAAAGATCTACATGCTCCTAATGGGTTTTACCCCATCAGGAGCACCCAGCAAAATCCAAAATTCATGATTTGCTGAAGTGCGTGGATTCCATCTTGAGTATGAAATATCTGGTCACCTGGAAGTTACCACTTTCTACGACTTGCTGATAATAAGTAGGAAGAATAGCAGTGTCAAGTCATATCCGTATGGACTTCAGCATAGACACCGAAGTAAGAGTCTCATCACAATCCACAACGGGTATTTGATGAAAACTCTTTACAACAAGTCTAGCCTTATTAGGTTAATATCTTTCTACCTACACAGATCTCGAAAGATCTACTTGCTCCTAATTGGGTTTACCCCTTAAATAGCACCTAGAAAAATCCAAAATCCATAATTTGCTGAAGTGCATGGAGTCCATCTTGGATATGAAGTATCTGGTCACCTAGAAGTTACCACTTCCTATGACCTGCTGACAACTAGTAGGGCCATCATTACCATGATGCTGATCTCCTTGTCACCGTCTACGAGAAAACCGAAGTGTCTCTCGGGTGTCTGAGGTCACCTACTAAAATCTGCGGAGTGGTTAACGGTTTGTCAAGTCCAATTGAATCCTTAGGTTCTACTAAATTTTCAGTAACCGTTTATATTTCTGGAATCATTTCCAATTCTGCTATCCTCCCATTAGTTTCTTTTGCAAAAAGATCCTTTTATAAAATGGCGGCGAGTTAAGAACAATGTAACTATTGATCTTGAGAATGGTAGAAACAAAATCCTAGCTAATGCTTGGGATAATCCACAAACCGCCATTAACAAAGCGTGCCTCGAGTTTGTCCGGATTCTACTTTTAAACAGAAATCAGATAACTCCATATCTTAACGACCTCAAGATATGTAACCATTCTATGTCCATATAGAATCAAGGCACTAATTTAGATGAAACAAGATTCAAAAGTCATGCATCTGTTTCCAGTGCATATTACTTAATGGAAAAGGGCCAATACAACATTAGTTATCATGGAGCGCGTCCAAGGATGAGTAATCTGTGGGAGAGTCAAGTTCTTGATATTACTATGATGGAATACCTAACATAAGTATCTACATCTTCTATCACCTCGAAGAATCCCGATACTTCCAACGTATGGTTCTCTACTTTATTCTTATACCTATAAACTTCTCAAAATCTTTGACCTTGCATTACTACAAATGCATATCTAAAATCAGAGAACTCATAGGTAATCCTGAATGAAGTAAGAGTACCGACATCTTTTTCCTAAAAGACACTGGATAACATACATTTTCATGTATAAGTCCCAAGAGTATACTAACTCAAATTCTGTGTTTTGTAAATTGAAAACTGTATCTTGATTAAGAATGTCTTACACCGTTATTCAATGCACCTTACGTTATCCTCAACTGAAGTAAATGTTTACAACAAAATTTTCAAAATGTATATCTCACTTTATAAAAATAAAGGTACAGATATTTCATTTTAAAATTTGGTGCATAACAACGGTTATTCGATACCAAATATTTGCCGTCAGGCAAAAACCAAGCGATTTAATCCAATATCACCAATTACAACGAATTTCGATATTGAGGATCAAATTGCGCATTTCCCAATATTCTGCTCCTACTCATCATCTGTAACACCGTATAGATGTGAGATCCATAATTAGTAAATACATATCCTGAAATCAGAATTGATTGGAAAAACAGTTCTCTATTACATGTATACAGAAAACTGAAACATGAAAATGTTTCATAGGGGATGGTCAGGTATTCCTAGTAATGCCTTTTCCATTATTCAGATTCATAACGGTAATCGCAATTTCCTTTACCCTCACTTCAGTCCCTTTATATGTCTTTACTTCTTACCTTCTGTACACCGTCCTTAGGCTAATTGGTTTTCTTCCTTCCCTACCTTTCGGTACCAGCTAAGGTTTGGAAGAAAACTATCCAATAAGCGTAACATGTGTACTCTCATAATGCAAGGAGTTCTCGCAACCTGAAAGAAGGTAAAGGGAAGAGACAACCGAATAATCCTATTCAATTTCTTCAGAACCTGTGGCCATTCTCGACTGAAGTAACTTCTTCGAGTTCGTATGTAACTATACAATGGCCGTTCCAAGCAATATAGATCATCGTAGTGCTACGATGTGTTCTGAAGAAATACAAAGGGTACAACAAGAGTGGCAGGGATATGTGCGACTTTGTCGCGAATTAAGACAATCCGAAACCAAAGGGTGTAAAAAGGTTCAGTCAAATTGGTTCATAAGTTTTTAAGGTAAGTCATGGGTTGCTGTACCAGAGAGAGAGAGAGAAAAGAAACACTCAGCGTGCACTCTATCAAGATCAGATTGGTTATCACTTTATCTGATCATGATGCCTCCCACTGTTTCCTCGAATTTTCCTTCAAACCCTAAAAGGAAAACTATTCGGGATTATTTACACTTTACAAGTTTGCTAACTGATCAGCCAGGTCAGTGTTGGTACTCCGAGGGAGGTCCCTCGTGTTTACGTGCGTACCTAATTAATAACCCCGTTTCCGCAGAGGCATAACCTCGTTAACACTTTTTAGACACCTAATAGGTTAGCTCATTGCGAAGTGAAGAAATCTCCCGAGGAGTAATACATACGCATCAGTAGGAATCGGGACCCAACTATCATCATATGATGGAATCCACTCAAGTCACCACACTCCAAAAGGTATGCCCATGCTTAGCAAGTCTCCTATATGTTTGAAACCCCTGATATGGTTTTTTCCCCAAGCGGCTTATGATCTTGACAGAGGTCAACATATCATAAGTTGCAAGTTATATTCAACCCGTCATTATCCTGGATTAATTTAGACCCACCAGCATAAGCCCTTGACAGAGATCAACATGACTATGCGACAGTCCTAAATAATCGCATATCCATGCAACAGAAAAGTATTTCACAGCTACCGAACACTACGCCTCGGCAAAGGTCGACATATGTAGCACGGATACTATGCAATACTAATATGAAATGACGTAGGGCTACGGCTGGTTTTTGGTGAAAAACCTTTAACGTAATGAACTTGATATCGTTGAAGGAACTCGAGTGGCTTTGAAATGGAGTGGTTTAAGCTCCGCATTTTGAAAATAGTAACATAAACTTTTTCTTAAGAGCGAACTCCCAGTGAAGGGATCAAGGATCTTCCCTCACAGAATGAGGTGCGGGATATTCCTAACCGAATACCTCTATGCAAAGCAAAAGAATACAACCATAAGTTTTGAAGAAAACCGAGTAGTTTTAAAATTGGTTCCAACAACATCATTTAGGTTTATTTTTCCTTGCATTATTTCGATAATGCGTTCCCATCATTTTATGTATCCAAGCCACAAAAGAAACAACCAAAATAACATGCTTTTTATATGCCATCCGCATTCGCCATGGGCCCCCGTCATGCACCGTTAGGTTACTTAACTGACGACAGAGCGGGGGCAGGACTAGCGCAGATGCAAAACATATAGAAGTATCTACTAAATATATAATATACATATATCAACATCGCAGGAAGATAATAGTCATCACAGGAAGATAAAAATAATTACAAGCATGCGAACAACAATATGGAATAGCGGATAATCTAGGAGCCTCGCGTTTCATTTGAGCCATAAATGAGATGCGACGTTTCCCGGTCGTGTGGATAGCCCGTGCAATGAAGATCTTAGACTCCTACGAGCGGAAAGTTACTCGCCGATCCCCGAAGTGAGGCAACCCCAATAAACATGGTATCAGAGCCACCCAAACACCCCAAACTAGTGTTTGACGATGCTTTAGTTTCAAAATCGAAAACTCCGATTTCGAAACCCAGTTTCTGTCCAGAAAAATTTTTGGTCTCTAAATTTTTTTTAAACAAGTGCAGAAACTTACTCTAGACTAGATAGTGACACATAATGAAAACATATATATATATATATATATATATATATATATATATATATATACATTTTGATACATATATTTTAGTATTATTTTTCACTATTCATTTCCTCTTTTTAGTGCTATATGTATTTTTATATGGATATGCGTATATGTAGCGATACATATATCGGGTGAAGTATTCCGTATCTATACGGGAATACTTCTAAAAGAAGGATGCCTTATATTTATTTTTCTATTTAGAAAAATAAAAAGGGAAATGAGGTGGAAATGAGGGGTTATGAAGCATGGTGCAAACAATGTAGAGAGGTATGGCTTTATTTATATTGTTAAAATTCATTTGGATGCACTATTGCATCATGGTTGGATAATATAGCCATTCTTTTCAATACTTTATCACTTGATGATTTTCTTCATCTCCTCTCAGCATGCTTCATGCTCTCCTCTAGCTCTTATCCTTCTTCTTCTTGCTCTCCATTTTTTAGCATGGTTCAAGAGAGAAATTTTTAGTGGAGTATTCCTACATCACTGACCATCCAAACCTAGCGGGCTTGGATCGTCGGTTAGAGCCTTCTCCGTATTCCATCGGGTGGATCGTCTTCGGCAAGAGTGGTCGATTCTCAAGCGTGATCCTGGCGGCTACGAGCTTGGAGGGGTCTTTCACAATTGGATGGACATGTGACAAAGGTTATATTTATCAAACCTTGCATGTTTTAGATTTCTAGTTTAGGGTGTTTGGATCGAATTCTTGGGTTTGCGCATCCAGTGCCCGCAAAAAGTTTTTGTTTTCGCTTCCACCTCGCCCGCGGCCTCCACGGCGCGGGCGCCGGATTCCAATAATATGTAGGTGAACAAAATTGTGATCCACATTTTGCCGAATAAACTAGTGCAGTAATAAATGTATAGGCTAAATGGATCAAAGTCTTCAATATGAACATGCAGGATATAAATAAAAGATCCAGTTATATAATTTAAAGGTACAACTTCTTCTTGGTCTTCAATAGAATTGGCTTCAATGATGAATGGAAGTATTTGAGGGTTAAATTCAATTGTTAAAGGCTCATATAAAATCATAAGTTCATCCTTAAAAGTTCCTCAAAACTTGGCTTTAAATAACAAATGACATCAACACTTTTTTCACTTTTGCCCAAGATCATGAGTACTTCTTTAAAAATGTCCTCAAAACCACATTTTTCAAAATAACCTTCTTCAAAATTAACCACTTCCTCCTTATACACTTCTTCTTTTTCGTCACATCCCTCTTCTCTCTAATCTATATCCTCCTCCTTAATTTTACTTGAGTTCGCTATTGTGGGTTCTTCACAAATATCTTCCTCAAACATTTTACTCAAGTCACACCTGTTAAGAGCATAAGGATCTTCCTCAAAAATTTTCTCACAACCGTCAGATAATTCAAACGTCTCAACCTTGAACATATCATCATTCTCATATAAATTAGTCGTTGGAGGCCAAATTGAAATTTCAAATTTCTGAAGGTAGGTGTCAAACCGATTTGAAGTAAACCCGCGCTCTCTTTACCTACGCACCAAAAGATCTGAGTCATTTAAGCCACAAGATTCAAATATGTATTCACAAATCGAGCACTCATATCTCACAAGCTTCCTTGTTTTTCTAAACTCGCACCCGCATATAGGACACTTATAATTTAAACATTCCTCAGTTTTATGTTCCAATCCATAGTCGTTCTCTAACACATCCTCAACTGGTTGATTATAGTGTTCCAAGGTGTTGGGAACAATCAAGTTTGTGCATGGTTGCAAGGAGATGTTCTCTTGCTCTTTCTCATTATTAATTGTAGCAGTTATTTGGCCAATAAACATTTCGATATTCTCTAATTCTTGTTTCGTAGCAGTTTCGTATTGCATAAAAGTGACCAACTGCTTTTCAACATTATTAAGTCTTATATTCTCATCATTATCAACATCTAAAGAAGGTGTGAAAGTTGGATATGATTGATAAGAATTTGATTGGATATGATCATAAGAAGGGCAAACATCATAGTATGGGTATGATGGTAATTATTGATGGTCTATGAAATTGGGAGAAATGAATGTTGTTTTATTTTGAATTGGATTGGTTTTTTTTGAAATATTAATAATTTAAAAATTTATTATTAAAATAGGGGGGTTATATTTAAAATTATGAAAATAGGGCGGTAATAGGGGGCGGGAACCCGCCCCCTATACAATAAGTATAGAGGGCGGATTCCGGGAACCCGCCCTCTATACTATAGGGGGCGGGTTCTAGGAACTCCCCCCTTTTTTTAAAATTATAATTTTAATTGTTAATTATATAATTTTAATTATAATTATATAATTATCAATATAATTTGAATTATAATATGATTATGATTATAATTATAATTATAATTATAATCATAATTATAATTATTTTAAATAAATTTTAAAAATAAATAAACGTAAAAAATATTTGAATAAAATAATAAAATTTCATTATATCAATGTTTTTTACAGAATGAATCCGTCAAAATTTACAATACAAAAAAATCCTATCCGATTTCTATCTCGACGGTCAAATTTATAATATCAAAATGAATCCGTCAAATTTACAATATAAAAAAATCCTATCTGTTTGTAAAATGTAAATACTATATCGACGGTCAAATTTATAATAACAAAATGAATCCGTCAAATTTATAATACAAAAAAATCTGAGTGCACTTGTCACGATCCTGAAGGTCCCGCCCCTGATGACTGTCCTGGACATCTGGTCCTATAATGGCCTGGTTGTTTGCATAGGCTACATCTGGCTTGCCTTTGCTGAGGATCAGCATCCATTGTCATTCGATCTTGACGCACCTTAGGTCTTCCGGGCCTTATATTTTTTTCTGGTGGTAATACAGTGGGTGTTTGTTTGTTGGCAGTATAATAGTGCCAATAGCGACTGTCCGGTATAGGATGAAATTTTGGATCGTATGAGCCTTGGTAATTGGAAACTGTATAGTAATGGGAAGCAAAATTGTAATGTGAGTTATGCATGCTGCTCGCAGCAACAATTGCGTGGGCACAAGGTAAATGTTGTTGCTGGAAAAGACCGCATGTACACGAAGAGAGCCCTTCATCTCTAAAGTTCACGGTATATTGATTCCCATTACCGCCCGTTACTTGAAACTCCGCCGTGTCAAACCTTTCGGATCTGTAGTATTGTGCTCTGCGCTCTCTTTTCCGAAATATATCTTCGTAATACGCGGTGAGCGGAGTCTCCATCGCCAAGGACTTTTCTCTTCTGTGCACAAAATAAGTATTCATCCGGAAAAAGGTTCGAACAATCAACCCCTGTATCGGTAAGCCTCTAACGCCTTTAAGGACCCCGTTGAAGCTTTCAGACATATTAGTCGTCATTAGTAGATATCTGCACCCATCATCATGTGCTTGTGACCATATGCGTACTGGATACTTATCTAACCACGCTTTCGCGGCTTGACTCATCTCCCCAATTTTCATCATGTATATGTCGTGAACATTAGGGTCAGGCGTTTCACCGGCTCTGTACATAAGCTTATGTAGATCCGAATTTTTAAATTTTCGATCAAAATTTTTCCTGAAGTGCCGTAGGCAAAACCTATGTGGGGTCGTCGGAAATACAGATCTCATTGCAGCTAGTATTCCCATATGTCTATCAGATATGATGCATAAATCTGTTTTATGAAGAACAGATGGGATATTTTTGAGTTGACGAAAAAACCATGACCAGGATGATGTATTTTCACCCTCGACAATAGAAAATCCTAACGGAAATATACCGTTATTAGCATCAACACTTGTAGCAATTAACATGAAGCCTCTGTACTTACAGTATAGATACGTACCATCAACGCACAATACCGGCCGACAGTGTGTGAAACCCGCCGCACATGGACCAAAGCACCAGATAATTCTTTGAAACCTGACAGAGCCTTCGACGTCTGTTTCTGTGGTTTTTAACCGGTATACGGTCCCCGGATTTGATGCTTTCATGGCTTCCATAAAAGGGACTAGTGAGTTGTACGAGCTTTCCCAGTCCCCAAATATCTTGCATAAAGCCTTTCTACGAGCATCCCATGCCTTCACATACGAAATCTGAATTTTATGCTCTCCGCTAACCAAGAGCCGTATCTCTCGGGGAGTCATCGCCACATCTATACGGATTAGTGGCATGATTAACGAGCAAATGTAAGATGAAGTGCAATTCCGGTGATCTTGTAACATAATAGAATTGATGCAAGTATGTTCTTGGTTGTATTTCGTGACCTTTCAAGCTTTGGCTCTTTTGGAACAACATGCATGCAATCTCCACTGACATTCAGAAGCTTTCGTACATACCACCGTATAGTACGTCTTATTTGACTCTTCGGTTTTAAATGTAACGTTTTGCTGAATAGACCACGACTTCAGCTTACAAATAAAATCTTCTTTTTTCTGAAACAAATCCCCAACACTGACGCAATCTTCGCTTTCTGCTGTCGCGTCCAAATAGGGTGCCGTATTTACTTCTGCCACGGCTAAGTCTACCCAACTATCATCTTCCAGCGGATTGAGGCCGGTATCTTCTAGTTCGACAAAATCGTTATTCGCAACCATACCATCAAAGAATGCTACCTCATTCAATCCAGCGGCATATTCCACGCTATCCTCCCCGTGATGACCTTCACCGATTTCATCATCATCACTGCCACACATATCAATATCACCCGTAGCAACATAAGGCTCGGATGCAATATATGATGGTTGTGGTCGATGTAATGTGGATGGTTCGGGGTGAGAAGACCGGAAAGATGTGGATGGACATGCTTGGAATGCGCTACTTGGATCGTGTTGGAATGATGCGGAGGTGTGGGAAAATCTGCGTTTAGTATATAAATTGTTATTATAATATTATTCCTTAATATTTTCGTAACTAAATCATCACTTGTTTCAGATTTATTTACCTGTGGAAGGTTGTGTATGGTAATTCTTGTTGTTCTTCTGGGGTGCATGTAACTGCAGCAGTCGACTGGGAGAACCTGGATTTATAAAATGTTTGAATATTAGTATCTTGGTATTACTAAAATGTTTGAATATGGATTTATAAAATGTTTACCCATGAGTTTGAAGGTTTGAATAATGTTGTGTATAGTCATATCCACCGAGACTGACGGTATCATCGTTAACCATGTGACCGTACCCCCAGGAACTATCTCCAGCATTACCATCAAAATTACCCGTTGGAGGGGCATCTGATACTTCCAATTGCTCCTTCTGAACCAAAAGTTCAAAAGAATGCTGGGTGTTTGAGAGACCGAAATCTATCATCGAAGATATTGATGCATCGTCTATAATTTCAACCAATGCGTTTCCACTGAACATAGGCCATATACAACATAACTTAACCCTAATTTCACGGGAATCGTATTTCATGATTTTGAACACTTTATTCTCTAGTTCATTATAAGTCGTTGATTCTTCTAATCGCATGATTCTTGCGGACCCGCCCATATACTCGGGACCTTGTGCACTTGTGATAACCCGGCCATCGTATTTACATACAACAAATAAACTTGAACTTGCCATAGTCTGCATCAAACAATATCAAGCCAAGAATAAAAAAAGCGTTAACAACTTCATACAATCATAGTCAAACCATGCACAATCATACCTAGAGCTATGGTCTTCAAAGTCCACTAGACTACTCCTAACTGTTCCAAAGTGACAAGTTGTGAGATAACCCTCAAATCGCCTCTTCATTGCTAATTGTGGCCAGGTAAGCACAAATGAGGAAAGGAGGGATCCGCTCACGAATCACCGTGAGACGGGCCTTTTAAAGTTACCTTTCTTACTTGTCTAGCCTAGGCACCACAAAGTCAAGTTTAGATAAACGATCGAATGCCCACAACCTTCCTCTATCCTATTGAGCACGAAAGTCCTTAGTTGGCTGAGTCTAGATATTTTTTAATTAAACTCGAGGGCAATGAGTATGCTGTTAGTGATTTTTAGGGTCTTAGGAAGGGTGATGAAATCCCCACCCAATCTGAATTGGTGTTATAGCCCCTTAAAGTCCGTATTATTTATGCAAACAGTAACAAACATAAATCGAAAACAATTGCAAACAACTTATTTGGCGGCGGCGCAAAGAATCCTGCACAAAAACAGTTATATTAGAGAGAAAGAGAGTTTGCGCAAAGAATCCTGCACAAAAACAGTTATATTTTTAATGTTGTGTTGAAACAAATATTTTATAATACAAAAAAATAAATATTGTGTATAGGATAGACCTATTATGGATAGTTGTGTGTTGAAATATAATGGAACTCTAAGCATATTGAAATCGGATTTTCTAAGCATTAGAAACAAGACTTTGTTTCTTTTGAATTTTTTATTCTTTGGATAGCATAAATATTGTGTATAGGATAGACCTATTTTTTTATTTTTGATTTTTTTAGTTTTTAGATCCTGAGCTCATTTAAGTTAGATGCATTGCCAAATTTTAATTTGCCACAAAAGGTTTTTAATAGCACACGACCAAAAAACTAAACTGATGTGTCACAAACGACTTCAAAATCTATATTTGTTGCAGCTACATTTCTTAGCAAAATTATCTTCTCTCCATCAAAATCTCCTGCAAAGTGACTTCAAAATCTTGTATCTGTTTTTGAATAATTAGTGGGTTCAAAATCTTGTATAATGTTGAGCATCTGAAGGGAAAAGACGAGAAAAGGAGTTATAAAAAAATCTTGAATATGGTGGTTTTTATATGTATGTTTACTTTTTTTTTTATTACTTTTTTTATATTACTTTTTTTTGGTGGTTTTTATATTACTTTTTTTTCAGCGGAACATTGAATATCAAAAATTGTTCTGGAAGAAAAGGAATCATAAAACAAATACTTTGTGAACTGTTTTCGAAATCTATATTTGTTGATCTTTCTCTTAAGGATCCTGGTATATATAATTGGGAAGATGCTAGAAAAGATTGGCTTACCTCCAATACTTTGTGAACTGTTCCATCTTGATCCTATCCAGCAGCTCCTCCTTCCAGACTATGGTGCTGAACTTGACCTTCTTCCTGGACTCCACACTTACACAAAATAAGTTGTGTATAGGATAGAGCGTAAATGGATGGTGAGTTGTATAGCAGAGAGTAAGTTGTGTATAGGAGAGAGCGTAAATGGACGGTGAGTTGTATAGCAGAGAGCTATTTATAAGATATGAGGGCGGGCTAATTATTGAAGAGGGCGGGTTCTAATAACCCGCCCTCTTCCTTCTGCAAACGACATGATGGGACAACACACAGACAAAAAAGGGACACGGGCTAATTATTGAAGAGGGCAGGTTCTAATAACCCGCCCTCTTCCTTCTGCAAACGACATGATGGGACAACACACAGACAAAAAAGGGACACATATAATTATTGAAGAGGGCGGGTTATTAAAACCCGCCCTCTTCCTTCTGCAAACGACATGATGGGACAACACAATTGAAGAGGGCGGGTTTTAATAACCCGCCCTCTTCCTTCTGACAAAGGGACAAAAAAAATGATGTGACATATCACTGATTTGACTAAACTGATTTGACAAATATAATTATTGAAGAGGGCGGGTTATTAGAACCCGCTCTCTTCCTTCAACAAATAGGAACAGAAAAAAGAAACTGATGTGACACAACGTAATATAATATAATTATTGAAGAGGGCGGGTTTTAATAACCCGCCCTCTTTGTTTTAATGAACAGAATATAAATAATATATAAAAAAAACTGATTTGACACCACGAACCCGCCCTCTTCTAGTGATTTGAAAATAGAACTGATTTGACATGTATCGTTAAAGAGGGCGGGTTCCAGGAACCCGCCCTCCTTTTCCTATAAAACCCACCCCCTCCAGTGTGGAACCCGCCCTCCTTTTCCTATAAAACCCACCCCCTCCAGTGTGCCTTCTCGTATTTAAAATTAACTCACCCCCCTCAAATTAACTCACTCTGTCTCTTCTCGTATCTAAAATCGTCTCAATGGAGAATCAACCACTCGACAAATCTCTGCTCGTTCATCAAAACGAACACAGATCGTTTAATATATTACACGGAGAGGAAATATTCTAAACTTAGTAATTTTTTTTAATTACCCATTTCTTTTAATTCTAATAGTTGAAAATAACATTATTTAATTTTCCAGGATGGATATAATCTCACCGTCGTCACCCATAGTTCAGACAAATGGATAGTTACCGACCAACGAATAACCCAGCGGCTTCGACGGGCCGGATTTTATGAAGCTTCATTGCTTCGTCATATCCAAATCGACCACGCCCTCGTTACCTCTCTAGTTGAGCGCTGGAGAAAAGAGACCCACACTTTTCATTTAAGATGGGATGGCGCCACTATCACACTCTAGGATATTGGCCTCTTACTCGGTTTACGGGTCAATGGGCTTGGATTGGTCGAAAGAAAAATTGTTGGTCCAGATACCGACCACCCATACTGGGATACATATGCCGAGTCTGTTCTCGGACAGGTAAAAAATTTCATTCTGATTCCCCTCCTAGTGTACATATTGCATGTTGTACATTATTTCTAGCTTTAATATTTCACAAAAAATGCTAATATCAGGCACCAGGAGGCTACAGTAAGGGTTATAAGATCAGTTTAAACTGGCTAAAAGATACATTTAGTAATATCCCTGATGAAGACACCGATGAAGTCTTGGATAGACATGCATGTGCCTACATTCTGTATATGATCGGTTCTTGGTTGATGCCGGACCAATCAGCAACGCATGTCCATCCGTTATACCTTGGCTTCCTAACGGATTTTGATGTGTGTGGCCAATATGCTTGGGGAGCAGGGGTCCTGGCCTTTCTTTATAAGGAACTCGATAAGTCATGTGTTCCTACGAAGAATAAAATTTATGGATGCATTACATTACTTCAGGTAAATTCCTTATTTTTTACAGCTAGAAATTTGCAAAATTGTAATATTGGTTTTCTCTCTTATCATCTGAAACTTTATTTATAGATCTGGTCATGAGAGCATATGTATATAGGAAGACCGGATCGAGTTAAAATAACTGGCTTGGATACCCCTGGAAAGCCGCTCGGCTGTTGGTGGAATGGGAAGAAAGCGTATAAGGCTCCTCGTCGAGTACTTAGGTACTATAGAGATGAGTTGGATCGCATGGAGGAGACTCAGGTAACCATAACTTAGGTAATTAAGTTTGTTTTAAAATTTTGAAATACCTTCATCACAATTTTTGTACTATGTTATTTGTGCAGTTCATGTGGACGCCTTATACAGCAGATCGTCTACAAAGCTTACCCGGCATCTGTATCGAAGGAGAGCCGGTTTGGCGGGCTCGATGCCCACTCCTCTGCATTAATGTCGTTGTCATGCACCTCCCGGACCGGGTGTTGCGACAGTTTGATAGATCGCAACATATTCCTGTCCCGCCGCCTTCACCTATGACAATAGAGGGAGACATGCGAGGAGGAAAGACGGAGCGTGATTGGAGGGAGCATCATCATCAATATTTGCTGAGATGGGAGGATAGGCAGCGTAATATTTCCTTACAGCAAATAGGTGACCAAACAGCCACCGACGCTACCAAAGCATATCTACAGTGGTATAAGCGTGTCACCATAAGATATCTTTCTGCTCCCCCTAACAATTTCCCAAACATCTTGCGGTACGAGCCTAGAGGCCACATGGAACGAGATTTGGTAAGTTGAATTCTTTATATTATATTACTTTTTAACATCCGGCGGTATGAGTCAATACTTATTTCTTATTTCTAATGTAACGACAGGCTCGTGGGTTGCATCTCGTACAAACAATGGTGCAGGAACCATACCCGACTGATGCTGGTCCGGCAACTCAGGCTCTATTTTCAAATGCAGACCAATTAATTGGTGGTGTATTCGGTTCATATAATATTTCTCAACATTTATCGCCGGCACCAGAGCAGCAGTATCAGCCGGCACCGGAGCCGCAGTATGAACCGGCACCAGAGCAGTGTTCATATCAGAATATTGCATTTTATACCGCCCATTCTTACGCTCGTTTGGTTATAGGCAGGTGCTTTTAATCAGTGTTTGCTACATATTTACAGGATACTGGCTCTCAGCTTTAAACAGTGAAATTCATAGAAAAGTACGTCAAATTCCGGATTACTGCCAACAACAGATAAAACACGGGTCTCCGCTCTCTATCCGTGTGTTGCCACATACCAGTTTAAGGGACAAAATGGCAAATCGATTGTCATGTCATGCGCAAAGCTCAATGTCAACACAAGATCCAAGAAATGTACGCGGAGCTCGAGGAAATCATGGCAAAAGATCCACATCACATCACATTTTGATCTACTAAAATTCTGGAAGAATTGTGAAGAGTTTCTGAGAAAAGTCATATACCACACTGAAGAAGACAGCAAACCATGGGATACGACAAAATATGAATGCCCAACTCCTCTAAACGGCCGCGTTTCCGCGGCATAAGCATGCTTAGGCCGCGGAAACGCGGCCGTACAGGCTCTTCAGAGGATGATTTTTCATGGGCTGTTTGGTAACTTCATATTGAGCCAGATTCTTGCCCTAGGTTTCCAGTTCACTTCCTATAAATACCCCAGATCTGAGCCAAGCCAAGGTGTTAATTTCTTTAGCCTCTTTTAGTGTAGTTTTGTTCTTGTTCTTCTTCTTCTTCATTCTTCCTCCATGAAAATGTAGTGAGAGCATTGAGTGGATGTTAATGAAAATGATGGTTTTTGTATCATTTTTGTTTGTTTAGCTTCCCCTTGAGATTCTTGCTTTCTCTTGATCTTTCAACCTCTTCATTGAGCTTGAAAGTTTAAGGGTTTGTTATTGATCTCAACGGTTGTATCTTCTTATGGAATTAGTGCTTCATTTCACATGAGTTCTTTACCCTTCTCTTGATCTTGCAACCTCTTGATTGAGCTTGCAAGTTTAAGGGTTGGCTATTGATCCCATGCTTGTCTTGAGTTCTAGTTTCTAGTTCTTTTTATTGCTTATTTCTTTCTTGCTTTTTATTACCTTGCTTTACTTTCATGCACTTAAATTCCATGCCCTTACTTGTAATCTTTTCTTCTCTTTTGCTCTTTTTGGTTCTTTTGTGAATGGTTGTAATTATCGTTGTTAAGAATAAATACGGTATTGTAAGTTAAGATTTTCTTTGCTCATTTTCTTTTCCCGTTATTTTCCATTGAACTCCGCCCAAACGATACGCAAGCGCTCCGTTAGGCACCCTACCCTAACAAGATAACGGTGATCCCTAACCGCGACCGGTTGCGTTCGGTTTGGCCGGAGGCGAAAGCAAGAGACAAGAACGGAAGGACAAGGGTAAATAAGCCGGATTCCACGAATACCGCGCTTAAATCCCCTAATCCACGTTGTTGCCGATTGCTCTAGCTTCAATTGGTCAAGACTCGGCTCAAAGGTTTTGAGTACGGATTTCTTTATCTTACATTATCGTATCTTTTCTTAACAACTTTATACTTGCAAATAATACACATAGGTTAGATTGAACAAACATATACTCATTCTTTATTGACTCGTCTAAAACAAGAACGGACATACAACCATCTCCCTGTGGATCGACCCGTGCTCAACCGGCTAGCTGCATAGTGACACCGTCCTGATCGCGGTTATACTTTAGAACTTTGAACATCCGACACGCCAAAAGCGTGCGATCAAATGGCGCCGTTGCCGGGGAGACGGTAGCGTATTTTCTTTCTTGTTATTCGGGTTAACATTCTTTTTGTATATATTTATAAAAAAAAAATCTTTTTGTTTTTTTGATCATTTTTGTGGGCAAGGGTGCAGATTTTTGCGGATTTGCAAACTGCGATTGTGGGGAGCAAAGTGTACATTCAAGGCTAAGGTGTTTGCAAAATACAGTGCCAAAGATCCGGGTAGTTTGACCCGCACAAGCGAACTTTTCAAGCTTACCGGATTTGATTCAACGGGGGTTTCCTAACCCAAAAACTTAACGGTACGTTCTTTACTAACACCTTCTTCTCAAATCCGACGCATCCAATATACTATTCTTTGCAGGATTCTTTGCAAGTTCGCTAGCAAACGCTAAAAAATTGACTAACCCGTATTTGTTGCAGTGCCGTGCTTAAAATAAAAAACGATTGTTTAATTCTTTATAGAATTTTTATTGAATTGCGCATTGCATACATTAATACGGATTTAAGGGCAAGCGAACCCCACAACATACGGTAAAGGATTTCATCACCTTTTCCGTGGCCCACAAATCACGAACTTGAGCATAACGTTTACCCGCACAAACTTTAAAAGAAACTAGACTTTAAGCCTTAAGGACTTCGCGCTCACTAGGAGAAGTTAACTGTGTTTAGAACCTCGCTTAACGGTATATTGTTTACGGGGTGTCTAGGAAAGTGTTAACGGCGAAACCTCCAAAAGAGAAAGGGTTATTTAGTTAAGGAACTTCGCGAAAGCATTGGAAAACCTCCCCTTATCTCTGCACTTACCTGGCCTCGTGATCAGTGTATCTTGAGCTCGTTTCTCGACATAGTTTTACTTCGACAATCAAGTTCTGGAGCAGGTCTAGTTGACCTAGGTGAACCCTAGAACGATTAGGTGTGTGGTATTTTTGTGTCGTGATTGTTTTTGTCCATATTCTTTTTGTGTGTATATTTCATTCTTTTGTTAATAACTAACTAAAAAAAAAATCACATTCTTTTTCCCCTCCTTTTCTCTGCCCTTCTTTCTTTCTCTCATCATATCATGGGTACCCCACCTCGCAAAACTCTTGCCGAACTTTGGTACCCACAACCAGACATTACATCTTACGGTTCTTGCTTTGGCCGAACATCGAACGAATCCTCCATGCCCAAAGTTTCACTGAAAGATCGCATAGCAGCGTCTAGGACAAACACTTGCACCCCTCATTCCACTTTGTATCAATCTTTTCAACCTCCCGCACCCGCTTATGTTGATACCCCTTTTGCAAATCGTTCTTTGTCCATCGCTGAACGTATTGAACAATCCCGTAGCCGATCTTTCACTCCTTTCACCACTTCAAATTCTTGGGATCAACAATTCCATTCACCTTCTTATCCAAATGTTGATCCTACCCCTGTCCAACCATTCAATTCCTACCAATCCTACCCTACCTTTGCACCTTCCCTAGATATTGCTTCAGAACCGCCATTTGGGAGTTTTCAGTATCCAAACAACTTTGAATCTTTTACTGAAACCCCTTCACAACCTATGTCTGGTCTGGAACAGTCGTTGGAAGACTTTAGGGTAGCGTCAAGCCAACAGATGATGGATTTAAATGCGTCCATAGCCGCTCTCATACAACCTACTGACCCGGTAGCTAGTTTCCAACTAGCTCCAAATTTTCCAATGTATGAAGAGGCGGTGGGACAGGCTGTGAATTTGAGTGGTGAGAGTGAGCTGTATACTCTTCCAAATCAAACCTACCCGTTTCAAATTGAATCCCACAACTCCTGTGTTGAAAGTCTATCAAGTGTTCCAAATGAATTATCAGTTGAAGATAGAATGTTTAATGAGTTGTGCGACTTTGTAGTGTTTGATTTGCCAGATTGTGAAGGGACCTTGCCAAGTGAAACCACACACAATCCTTTTGACCTCTACACCTCCATCTTAGAACCTGAATTGATTGAAATCCATGCTTTTGATGAGGTGTCTGAGAAAATTGACTTTCACTTGATTAAGGATATTGACACCGGGAATATTTTGGATGATGAACCTGTAGATTTGGCAGAGTTTTTATCTCCAATTCATCATCCCGAGTCATTAAATATTTTTCCCGAACCCCATATGCGTCTGGATATTGATGAAATATGCATGGATGAGCTTAACTTTGAGGAGAATTTTGAGGATATTTTTGAGGATGAAACAGTTCTAGATGATGAGTCAGATTTTCCGATTCATCCTGTCCCTTTCATTGACTGTGTACACCCTCCCGAACCCTTAACAGATACCCTTCCTCGATCACTTCCTTCCATCCTTTCCATCGTTCCGACCTTGCAAGAACCCGTCTCACTTTCATTTCATATGTCTGGTTTACCAAGTTCGGCGTACCCATGGTTTCTTACGAATCTTGAGGGATTCGACCCCATTACTCGATGGGTTAATAGATTAGCACAATCGCTTTTTACACATCGGTCATCACATATTGTGCTAATTTATTCACTCCATTTTCACCCTCAAGTTCGTACTCCATTTCTTGTTCCCTTCCGCCATTCTTCTTCGCATATACCGAGACCGTATCCCGCTTCTATCTCCATACGGTCTCGCGTATTCTCCATTTCTTACCTCTCCGCGTTCTTTAACCAACCAGCACATTATAGAGATAAAATCTTTGAATGGTTGGTGCTCTCTTTTGGCCTGTGTAAGGCCTGGTATAGTTTGAAACTGTTCTCTTTCCCCCCTAATCCTGAACTTCAACGCTTAACAGTGGAAACACTGTTTTACTTAAGTTTGGGGGGGACCCTTTTGTATATATGTTTTTGTTTTTGTTTTGTATATAAATTATTTTTAGGGAGAGCGCCGACAATTTTGACCCTCTTGGTGTAGCCTGACAGTGAGGGCACTGTCAAGTTTAAGTTTGGGGGTGTGCTCGGTAAGCTTTCTTCCTTCGCATTCATTTGTATATTTTGCATTTGCATACCTTATTAAAAACCCACATAAATTGAAAATTTTCCAAAAAATATAAAAACTTTGTCATCAAGTTAGCTAATAGGGTAACTTAGATCTTTATTCCGAAAGTTTAGTTGATATGATAGAAATAACTAAATTCTAGGCTTAGGAATTGAAAACCCTAAAAATAACCCTCATTCTGTCTAACTTTGGTAAGTATATGTCCTTATATTTTTTTTTTTGAGAAATAGGTAATCTTGAGTTCAGTTCTTGAGTCAAGTCAAGATGAAGGAAAAGTATTGATGCTTTATTGAAGGATAAGTCTGAAAAATAGTTTCTTTTCTTGAGTTCAAATTTAGAAAGTACATACCCTACAAATTGCACTTACACGCACCTTGAAACTTGGATAGTAGAGGATACCTAGAAATACTCTTGCCTAAAAGCCTAGTATGAAAGAAAAAACGGTATTTAAAGCTAAACACCAAAAGAGCATTATTGAAAAACATATCCGGTCTTGAAAAAGAAAAAAATAAAAAGAAAAATAGAATAAAGTCAAGACCTGGAAGCTGCTATTTACGCTTTAAGTTCACACATTCAGTAATCGGCCGTTAGTGCCTCAAGAAGCATTAATAGTCGCATGAAAAGTGTGTGAGCAACACCGTCCATCATTAAATGAAAAGAAGTAGTATTAGGTATTAGGGCAAGGGTATTATAGCTTGAATTGAATTCTTGAGTGTAGGGGTGCAAATATACACACACGTAGGG
This sequence comes from Agapanthus africanus, assembly GCA_030015575.1. Lineage (NCBI taxonomy): Eukaryota > Viridiplantae > Streptophyta > Magnoliopsida > Asparagales > Amaryllidaceae > Agapanthus > Agapanthus africanus. Next base: position 268,169,771 of record CM057338.1, on the reverse strand, counting down.
GTATACAATTGATGTTTGGATAAGAGATAGAAATAAAGAATAAGACTTGTGTTTTCTGTAAAGTTGATAAAAACCCCTGATTTGAGGCCGCACTTTAGAAGGAAAACTCAGGAGAACCAACATCTTTCTAAATTTTTTTTTTTGAACGTATAGGATCTAAAGTTAAACAGATAGGAGGTGTGAAACATAAGGGTTAGATATTTCTAACTTAGGATGATAGAGTTTCTAACGTAAATACTAAACTGTAGGAGTAGAATGGATGTTAACTTATGACACTAGCTTGACGGGATTTTGTGGGTGTAATCCGCTGAAAACCCTCAGGAGACAACACTCCTCCTACTGGGGACACCTAGAGGTTTAACGGCTTGTTGCACGCGCTCAGTGCAATCGCGTTCCCTGCGAAAGTGCGGTTAGGATTTTATTTTTTTTGTGAATAATTGGTTTTGCTCGGGACGAGCAAAAGTTAATTTTGGGGGTATTTATTCATATCAGAATATTGCATTTTATACCGCCCATTCTTACGCTCGTTTGGTTATAGGCAGGTGCTTTTAATCAGTGTTTGCTACATATTTACAGGATACTGGCTCTCAGCTCTAAACAGTGAAATTCATAGAAAAGTACGTCAAATTCCGGATTACTGCCAACAACAGATAAAACACGGGTCTCCTCTCTCTATCCGTGTGTTGCCACATACCAGTTTAAGGGACAAAATGGCAAATCGATTGTCATGTCATGCGCAAAGCTCAATGTCAACACAAGATCCAAGAAATGTACGCGGAGCTCGAGGAAATCATGGCAAAAGATCCACATCACATCACATTTTGATCTACTGAAATTCTGGAAGAATTGTGAAGAGTTTCTGAGAAAAGTCATATACCACACTGAAGAAGACAGCAAACCATGGGATACGACAAAATATGAATGCCCAACTCCTCTAAACGGCCGCGTTTCCGCGGCATAAGCATGCTTAGGCCGCGGAAACACGGCAGTACAGGCTCTTCAGAGGGTGATTTTTCATGGGCTGTTTGGTAACTTCATATTGAGCCAGATTCTTTCCCTAGGTTTCCAGTTCCCTTCCTATAAATACCCCAGATCTGAGCCAAGCCAAGGTGTTAATTTCTTTAGCCTCTTTTAGTGTAGTTTTGTTCTTCTTCTTCATTCTTCCTCCATGAAAATGTAGTGAGAGCATTGAGTGGATGTTAATGAAGATGAGGGTTTTTGTATCATTCTTGTTTGTTTAGCTTCCCCTAATGATTCTTGCTTTCTCTTGATCTTTCAACCTCTTCATTGAGCTTGAAAGTTTAAGGGTTTGTTATTGATCTCAAGGGTTGTATCTTCTTATGGAATTAGTGCTTCATTTCACATGAGTTCTTTACCCTTCTCTTGATCTTGCAAGCTCTTGATTGAGCTTGCAAGTTTAAGGGTTGGCTATTGATCCCATGCTTGTCTTGAGTTCTAGTTTCTAGTTCTTTTTATTGCTTATTTCTTTTTTGCTTTTTATTACCTTACTTTACTTTCATGCACTTAAATTCCATGCCCTTACTTACTTGTAATCTTTTCTTCTCTTTTGCTCTTTTTGGTTCTTTTGTGAATGGTTGTAATTATCGTTGTTAAGAATAAATACGGTATTGTAAGTTAAGATTTTCTTTGCTCATTTTCTTTTCCCGTTATTTTCCATTGAACTCCATCCAAACGATACGCAAGCGCTCCGTTAGGCACCCTACCCTAACTAGATAACGGTGATCCCTAACCGCGACCGGTTGCATTCGGTTTGGCCGGAGGCGAAAGCAAGAGACAAGAACGGAAGGACAAGGGTAAATAAGCCGGATTCCACGAATACCGCGCTTAAATCCCCTAATCCACGTTGTTGCCGATTGCTCTAGCTTCAATTGGTCAAGACTCGGCTCAAAGGTTTTGAGTACGGATTTCTTTAGTTTACATTATCGTATCTTTTCTTAACAACTTTATACTTGCAAATAATACACATAGGTTAGATTGAACAAACATATACTCATTCTTTATTGACTCGTCTAAAACAAGAACGGATATACAACCATCTCTCTGTGGATCGACCCGTGCTCAACCGGCTAGCTGCATAGCGACACCGTCCTGATCGCGGTTATACTTTAGAACTTTGAACATCCGACACGCCAAAAGCGTGCGATCAAGCAGCACCATGACCCGGCACCAGAGCCGCAGCATCACGGAAATCCAGCGCAGCAGGATCAGTGGTTTGGATCACCGTACCGTCAGCAGCAACCCTGGCATACCGGACAAGCGCAACAACACCAGTCTTGGGGGTCAGGTTTTGCAGAACAGTCGTCTTGGGGGTCAGGTTTTGCGCAACAATAGCAACCTTGGGGGTCAGGATTTGTGCAGCCATGGGGCCAAGGTTTTGTGCAACATCAGCCGCATGAAACCGGGACAGGCTCTTCGCTACAACTGCCCAGTTGGGACACGGATTTATCGTCCTACATGTAGTTGTTGGGAGGCAGCACATATCCGACACCTGTCCCACATTCAGGTTCAGGATTTGCGGATCAACAGCCTGTCCAAGACGCTGCTGAAGACGAAGCTAAAACCGAAGCCGAACCCAAAGTAGAAGAGCAGACGCCGCCGCCATCTATCCAAGAAACAGGTGGGTCCTCCAGTCATCCCAGGAGGTATATGCTTATGTCAAGCCTCCTCGAATTTCATAAGGGAAAGGGAAAATGAAAACGATAGTTATTTACATTTTACAAAGATATAGGATTTTTTTATAATATAAATTTGACGGAATCATTTTGATATTATAAATTTGACCGTCGAGATAGAAATCGGATAGGATATTTTTGTATTGTAAATTTTGACGGATTCATTCTGTAAAAAATATTGATATAATGAAATTTTATTATTTTATTTAAATATTTTTTACATTTATTTAGTTTTAAAGAATTATAATTATGATTATAATTATAATAATAATCATAATCATATTATAATTCAAATTATATTTATAATTATATAATTATAATTATAATTATATAATTAATATTTAAAATTAAAAAAAAGGGGCGGGTTCCTAGAACCCGCCCCCTATTCTGGAGTGGGGGTGGGGGTGGGGGGGAGGCGAAACCGCCCTATTTTCATAATTTTAAATATAACCCCCTATTTTTATAATTAATTTTTAAATTATTAATATTTCAAAAAAAAACCCAATTGGATTTGATGGAGGACCTAAATTATAGTAAGGGTTTACTTGGAATTGTTGGCCTAAATTATAGTTAGAAACCTCAGAATATATGTCTTGATTCCCATAATAATTTTATTGGTTTCTCCAATTACCAAATCCAACAATAAAAGGACGCTATTTATAAACATTAGCAGGATCTCAACAATTAGTGCAAAAAGATTGAAAAGGTAGAGTATAAGGAACCTGGTAGTTAACTTTTAATGCTTCTACCTTTTCCCTAATATCAGCCCACTCCGCACTTAACCAATCCTCATTGTCGGCTGTGGATATGCAAGGTGAATTATAACCGCTCCTATATTTATTTATTTTAATGCAATCTTGAAGTGATGGTTTAACTGGATAACATAATTCATATAAGTTGGTTTAGCATGTTCGTCACCCATATTTAATTTTTTTTAAATTTAATTTTTAAAATTAAATTGTTTAAATTTAAAAGTGCAAAAAAAGGAAATACGAAAACTAAAACGAAAAGCAGAAAAGGAAAAACTACAACAAGAAATCAAAAGCACACTGGAAGGTTGAAGTGTTGTGGGTTCGCTTCGTTTCGCTAGCACTCGTGGCATTTCATCAGAAACTGGCACTGGTTTTGAACAGAAAGAAAAAAAAATCTAGTCTGGAAACTCCAAAGAAAACCAGCCCAAAAGTGGTTTCGACCGAAATTTTGTTGAGTCTGGCCGTGAAAAAATTCGGTCCACTTTGCTAGCTCCAACCCTCCTGAGACTGCTCCTGATTTCTTGAAACAAAATAAAAATTTGCATAATAAAATAAAATAAAAATAAAGAAAATAACTCTAATTAAAATTAAATAGAATTGCTACCGGCCTCCCCAGCAACAGCGCCAAAAATTTGATGGAGATTTTATTAGTCACTCAATTTTAACTGCAAGTGCACAGTTAATTCATTGTAATACTTACGGATTGATCTACAGGGAAGCATGTGAACTTTAATTAATTTTAAAATGAATTAAAATAAAAGATGTAATTTTAATTAAACTAATTAAAAAGCAAATAAGGAAAGTAAATAAATTGCAAATTTTAAAAGAAAGATTCAAATATTAAAGAAAGGTCTTGGGTTTTGAATTACCTTTACTAATCATGATATTTTATATGATATCTATTTTTTTCTAATTCTCATATTTAAATTTATTAACTATCAATCACATAAAATCATAGAGTAAACCTTTATCGCAATGAAATATCAATGGTTAAAGAAAGTATAAATCATACAATTGTAGAAAGACCCTATCAATCAAATAAATTCATCTAGCAATAAATTCAAATAACAAGTTCTAATTAATATAGCAATAGTTCGATCTACCATTATACTTAATAAACTCATAGATTGTCAATCAATGGTTTATTTTGTTTTGTCGACATAGCTTAATCCACCCTATATTAACTAGATTGAACATGTATAATAAAGATATGATCTTACCTTGCTTAGTTAATTCTCGTGGTCATCAACTATTCATTAGACTAACTAGTTTGTAGGTGATATTACCTTTCCCTAAATAAATCTTACGGTTGTCAAGCATTCATCGATTTACTTAGTTCTGTCAGCATAATATCACAACGAACTTAACTTTATTATAAACACCCATCATGAAGCACATTAGAGAAAATAATAGATCAAGGAAATCAAACACCAATCATAGAAAGTATAATTCAAAAACGCCTGAGATGAATTTAGCTACTCATAATAGAAGAAAGATAATCAAATTAACAAACTTCATATTAAAACTAAAACAATTAACTCATGGAGAGATGAAACCCTAGAGAAGCTATACAGCAGTATATATAGGAAATTGGCAATTTTCAAGAGTGATTTACAGAAGATTTTCGAAGATACAAAAATCTCTCAAAATCTGGAGATCTAATTCCACTAAAAATCGACCCAAATTGATTTTCGGTCGACTTTTGATAAGATTTGGCCTCCAGATTTTTTTTCCAGTAGATTTGTCTCGACTTTTTGAATCTTGTTCCACGCTTGCTTTTTGGTAGCTTTCACCCTTGGCTCTGTTTTAGCTTCAAGCAGTCCACATCCAACGCATGTAATACGCTTTTTGTGTACTTTTGCCCTTTAGCCCTATAATCTGCATTATTTCACAAAACATATCAGGAGTAGTATTAAATAGGCAAAATAAAGATAAATATGGTTATATAAATATGCATTAAAATGCATCAATCAATTGTCAATCGATAATCAATTTACCTAGTATATCAGCAATGCCTATTTTTTCCCCTAAATAAACCTCATGGTCGTTAAACACTCATTGATCTATCTAGTTTATCAAAATTTCAAACAAAGAGTTTATTTTATTATTTAAATAGTCGTCATTAAGACCATGAAAGAAAAACAAGAAGTTTTAAGAACAAACACCAATCATAGATCAAGTTTCATATAAACCCTAGATAGAAAATTATCTACTCATAGCATAAGAATAAAAACATGAATTTAAAAAAAATGAAGTTCATTGCATTAAAATTAAAAAAATAACTTAACGTTGATCCTCTCAAACCCGAACCTCCATAAAAATAAAAGAGAAGATGATCCCCTCAAAAGAGGATGATAAGCCTAACATATTAATACTGCAGTATATATAGGCTCTTTGGCCAATTACAAGAGATAGAAACATATATTTTTAAAACCATGAGAAGCACGTAAATATTCAGGAGAAAACTCAAAAAGATGGCGGGATTAGCCAGCCCAAGTCGACGATTAGTCGGCTAATTGAGCTCAAATGGCTTCATCTTTAGTCTGGTATCTTAGTTCTCTGTGTTGACTCGTTTGTCTATCTACTTGTTTCTTTGACTCGACTCTTGTATCAGTTTCTTCATTAAATTGTTTACGTCCAACACACGTAAGTTCATTTTTTGTGTATTTTTGCACTTGAGACCCTATAATCTGCATTTATTCATAAAACATACATCGAGTAGTATTAAATAGATAAAATAAGATGAATACGGATATAAAAATGTGCAATAAATTACATCTATCATCTAGGAATGGTTGTCGCCAATCTGAATTCTGTGGTTTCTTCGCCTTCTTGAATGTGTAAAGCTTGCTAAAGCGCCTCTTCATCATCAAGAGGCACCGGGTATACACTTAGATGGTTTCATACAATAATATGAATTTCATTTTGGTCGGGGATAGCTAATTCCTTAGATAGATTTACTAGCGCATCAAACTTCCTATTCCGCGTCCTTGGTAAATTTTCCAACTTGAATACATGTATCCGCAAGAGTAGTCTTCTAGCTTACTTGCAATACTTGATTAGTGTTTGTTTGTATATCTTGAAGGTTCCTAGAACTTGTCTTACTATTAGCAGAGAATCTCCATAAATATGTAGATTTCGTATCCCCATTTGGATGGTGACCTCCAAACCTAGAATAAGGGCTTTATATTCTGTCTCATTATTCGTTTTAGGTTCGGTCGTCACGAAGGCTTGTCTAATGATGCTCCTAAGGGTAATGAACACTAGACTAAGTCCTACTTTGACTTTAGGAATTTCACCTTGTACTCCGGGCTCAAGTGATGACGCACCGTCAAAGTACAATATGATTCATCTTCTTTTATGAGAAGAATGTGTTTCCCTGGAAATTCACATATCAGAGGTGAATTATCTGGCACTGGGTGTGCAGCTAAAAAGTCAGCAAGGGCTTGGTGATTGAAGCAGAAATTCGCGTTCCGCTTGTTCTATTTGTTCTACTTACCGCAATCAAGACGGTATCGCTTTGCAGCTAGCCGGTTGAGTACGGATCGATCCATAGGGAGATGGTTGTATGTCTGTTCTTTTCTTAGATGAGTCAATTCAAGAATGTATATGTGTATGTTCAAATCTATCCTAAGTGTTCGTATTTATGTTCAAGTAAACTTGTTAGGGTTAAGCTTGGTTAGTAGAGTTAGAATTAGTCTTGTGCTTTTCTTTTGTCATTCTTAAAATAATGTTGTGATAATAGAAAGTAGCGAGGATTAGGAGGACATAAGAATAAGATTTTTGCGAGTTTAAGCAAGCTTTCCAACACTAAATCCATTCCTAGTGCCCTTTGTCCTTCCGCTACGTGCGCTTATTTCCAACCCTAGGCAAAACAATCACAACTATGTATCCAATTAAATCACAACTACATGTCACGTTGTAGTGCGCTCAAAGGACTTCTCGACTTAGGTCACGGTTATATGTCACGTATAGTGCGCCTAAGTGAGGGGTTGTGTTTTTTTTATCTAGGTTCATTTTAGGATGTTTGGTGAAGAGAAGCACAAGAGATTTTTCGTCCCTCATACTAACCTTCTTTAGCCCCCAACAAGTGTGGAAATTATTCACACGTTTAAAAGGAAAAGAAAACAAGAAGGAAGAAAAGCAGGAAAGAAAGGAAAATACGGTTTTACAAAATGGTAGCAAGCTAACTACTTGGACCCTCACCTAAGCAAGGGACTCCATAGAGTATCATAGCTTGAAAATACGATTAAGAAGAAAAGAAAAATAAAACAAGAAATAACAACAACTACTTAACAACAATAAATAAAGTTTACACTAGGAATTAAAATTACAAGACAAGAAAATAAAAATACAAGTTAAATAAAAACTCTCATCTTCATTGATTTTCCACTCAAGAGCTCTCACTACACTTTCATGGAAAATAGAAGAAGAAGAAGAGAAAGCTACAAACTAATCTACACTAAATCTAGTAAAGAAGAAGATATTTGGTTGGGCACAAAACTGGGCTATTTATAGGCAGAGAGCTGAAACCCTAGACCCATATTCTGAGCCTTGATACAATTACAAAACTACCCCTAAAACACGGTCCAAAGATGCCGCGTGTCGGCCGTGGAACCGCCGCAAAAATGGCCTATTGGCCATGGTTCCGCGGCGGTTTGGAGACATTGTTTTGTCGTTTTTTCTGGGCTTTTCCATGTTGCTTTCTTCTTCTGTTCTACAGGTCCCAAATTGCAAAATGCTTCCAAAATTTCTTCAGATTTTCAACAGTCCAAATTGGCTTCACTTTTAATTCATTTGACCTTTATCTCTCTCGAGCTCCACATAATCAACTTGATTCTCGTGCTGCCCCTCTCGTACTTTGTGCTTGACCAAGGCACGATTGACTACTATTTTTCGTCTTGTCTCTTGAACTGGTAAGCGGCACTAGACGGATGCAGATGACTGGAACCCGACTTTTATCTGTCTATGGCAGATGTTCTGGATTTTGTCGTAACTATGAAGATTTTGTATGATTTGAGTTATTTTGGACTAGAAACTTGTAACCTGTAAATATATAGCAAACACGGATTAAAACCACCTGCCTATAAGCCAACGAGCAGAAGAATGGGCAGTATTAAATGCAATATTCTGGTGTGAACAAATACCCCCAAACTTATCTTTTGCTCGTCTCGAGAAAAACCATTTATTCTCAAAAAGTCCTAAGCTCACTTCTGTTGGAGATAGTGCCCTCATAGTCAATTATTGGATCGCAGGTACGTGATTGCAATGATTGCGGAGGACCTATCCCGGTAGGACAGTCTTACTCGGGATGATAGTATGCTATCTGGTTTGCCTTTATCAGTTGTGTACATGTTCAGGTGACTGATTGCATGTTACACTTTGATAGAGCCCTTAGGATCTTGCTTTACTACCAACTGTATGAGGGCGATCATATACGTGAGAGTTGGGTAGTTTATATGCATATCCTTAATTGTGGTCCCTAGTCGTGGGAGTTTCGAGACAGGGCATCGATACTCCGGAGTAGACTAGTGTGTACAGTCGAGACCCCGACGAGGGGCGGTGGCCGGTCTCACAAGCCACTGGTGTATGTTGGATCACCTAAGATGTATACAGGTGCTCATTGGGTTATGAGTACACCGGACAGGACTCGCCGGGAATCTGCTAGTTAGTATTATATCTACCGTCAGATAGCAGTTCCCTGGTGACATGTGTACAGGTTAGTTCATCGACCTGAGGTCGTCATTTGTCTCGTATGAGTTCCCACTGTGCTTTGATTTCTACCCTACCACGGCTCAAAGGAGTCGTGCAAACAGGTAGCTTTTGGGTACAGTCCCGAGCCATATGGAGGCACGTAAGCGGATCGGCAGGGGATTCGTCTCTCCCGGTATTGGGGGCGAGATCGTGCTGTGTCTAGGAGAGCCATTACACAAAGTCCATGGCCATGGCAGGAGATTTACTGATAGGTACTCCAGTAGTATCTCAAGGTGTTATTGGGCTATACTCCGACACGACTTATACTGCTATTGGGGGTCTGACGTTGCTAGCCCCTAGGCAGATATGCGATACTCATTGACGAACGGACCGGACTGTATATACATTGTCACTGTTAGGCTCAGTAGGGTTTTCGGAGGAGTTCGCTCATCGGTCTCCCTTGAGTTCGCTCCTCGGCTACCCTTGAGGTCAGTCCGTGGGCAACCGTTATGCATTGCTAGTGCCGCTGACGGTTTGTGGTTAAACCCACTGCCAGGGTGCTGACGAGTCATTAGAGTCCCCCACAGACAGTTTCCCAAGTTCGGGCGAAACGTTGTAGAGGCCGTATGGTTTTATGGCAGGGTTCGGAAAATGCACGTGCGTTTACGCACGTGTTATTTTTCGGGCAGATAATACTGGTCGGCTTTGGTTTAAGCCGGATCCGAGTATTATATTGAGTAGGTATAATATCTTTGTCTCAGTTGCATTTGTATTCGGTCGTAATACAAATGCGGGTATTTTTATACAGTTTCGGGGTTATCCTGAAAGTCGTTTCAGGATCACTTTTGGAAGTTGCCAGTTTCCAGTTTTCTATCAGCCGTCTTTTAACATTCGGTTAAAGGCGGATTTATCTTTTCTTGGATGAGAGTGAGTCGTGCTTCTAGAAGATTCTAGAAGGTTCTAGATTGGGTGAGGTGTCGTGTGACTCATGCTTTGTAATCAACCATTTCTTGTTTAGCTTAAGATCTTTATGCAAGATATTTGTTTTGTGTTCACACATGATATTTACTTAAGGTTACCCCCCCTCTCCTACGGTCACCCCCTCTCTCTTTATAAGAGGCCGGCCCCTCTCTCTCTCTCTCATGGTTGTTGATTTCATCGGTTAGAAAAGATATGATAGTTTTGGGGTGTATGGAATTCACAGTTCATTTCATTCCATCACCCGATTTCCGCGGCAACTTCATTAACCGATCGTCCACGGACTTGGACGAAGTGAGACAAAGTCATCTACTCAATCTCTACATCATTCTTGGTCGTCTCTTTTAGCAAACTTGACGACCGAGTTGCCTCGAGTCAGAGGCGGGAGCCCGTTTAAAGAATCGTCGATGTGGTGCCACCTCGACGAAGGAATCGGAGTTCGAAGAGATCGGAGCAGCCGCAACGGAGCGTGGGATGATGGTTGAAGAACGAAGGACTCGGATCGTTCGGTACAACCCTTCTTCCCTCTTTGTAGATTGTTAGTTTAGCAATAATGGCAGATCCGGGTTAAAGTATACGATAGCGCCAAGTTTAAAAGTTTTATTCCGCATTTGGCGTCTGTAGACTGCCGGGGCGCTAACGTAGACTTACAGTGGTATCAGAGCCTCACCATTTTTCTATACTAACTTGTGCTAACGCGTTTAAAACATCGATCCGACCGAAAATCGAAAACTGCAAAAAATCACAATTTTCTTCACTTGACAGTTCTGTTGATTTTAAACAGTGTCAAAATTGATTTCTTTACATCTTAAAAATCACAGCAGACGATTATAAGAACCACGAAGAAATTTGGGGTCATGATCTCTCCATGGAAGCGCGGAAGCGCGGCCAAACCCATGGTTTGGCCGCCCTTCCGCGGCCACGTGCCTCCAAAATTTTTCAGTGCGTTCTGTGAAGGATTTTGGGGTTTTTGGTCAATACAGTTTGGGCCCAGGTTTTGTTACTGTTCACCAGTAAGCTGTGGGGCCCACTTTTTAATATTTCGTCTTTGGTCGATCGAAATTTAAACACGTTAGTTTACAGTGCTTACATTATATCTCCGACCGGGAATGTCATTTGATCGGTAAACCGCGTCTGATTGCTATAGTTCTTTTAGACGGGTTTGCGAACGTGACATTCGCGTTGATGTTCTGTGTTGTGCTGTATTGTTGCGGATTTGTCGTGGTGGATAGCAGTGTGCAATGGTAGTACAGTCTGTGTTTATTTGTACATTTGATATTGCGGGGCGAGCGTCCAACATGTGGATAGCCGTCACTGCCTGTTGTATAATATTCTTTTGGGGGCACGACCAGGTTGCGGTCGATGTACCTGTTGTACTATTTTCATTTCTGTACTAGGTTTTGCCCCGAGACGGAGTGCACGGATAGCCGGGTTCGGGAGGGCAACGGGTCCGCATCTCATGGCTTTGAGAGGCAGAGGGGTCCCACTTCAGAATTGGCAGACTATTCGCCGCACTCGTAAGGGGTACAGGTTGACCCAAAGGGGGGTTCCCAAGATTACCGGATTCCGTGGAGTGCTGGGTGGTCCATTCACTATGCTGTAGGGGGCTGCCTCGCTTCAGGTTTTGGCGGGTAACTTGCCGCACCCGTAGGGGTCTAGGTTTCATTGCACAGGCTATCCACACGACAGGGGAACGTCGAGTTTCAGCAGCGGCTCTGTGAAACTCGGGGATCCCAGATATCTGTATTGTTCTGTGATGCTTATTACTTTTCTGTAATGTTGCATATTATCACGCCTGGAGCGATTATGTATATTGGCTTATATACTATTAGATGTTGTATATGTTTTACACCCGCGCTAGTCCAGTCCCCGCTCTGTCGTTAGTTAAGTAACCTAACGGGTGATGACGGGACCCAGTGACGAATGCGGATGGCATATACGTACATTTTATTTTCGTTCTTTTCTGGTGTGATTGAATGATGGGACTGCGTTGATTCAGATCAATGCAAAGTAATACAAACCTGTTTACAGTTGTTGGAACAATTTTAAAAGGTGTTATTGCAAAGACGTTTCCTTTTGTTATGCATAGCGGTATTCAGTGTGAATATCCAGCACCTCATTCGACGAGGCAAGGGCTGATATCCCTTCACCGGGAAAGACCCCTTGGACAGAAGTTTCCGTCAGGGTAATAACTTCACTATAGTCGATTACAAGTTGCTTTGCATAGCGGTATTCAGTGGAATATCCTGCACCTCATTCCACGAGGAAAGAGCCGAGATCCCTTTACCGGGAATGACCTCTTTAGCAAAAGGTTTTCGCCACTATATTTTAAAAAGCTATCAGGTTCCTTCAGCGATATCAAGTTCACTACGCTAAAGGTTTTTCGCCAAAACCAGCCGTAGCCCTCCGTCACTTCTTTTGGGTATTTAGTAGTATTCAAGCTATGCATTTTAGCCAAAGTTAAGGCATAGTGTTTGGTAGCTGCTGGGTATTCAATTGTTGCATAGATAGATGAGTTAGTTTGGGACAGTCGTTCTGCCGATTGGCCAAAGTCAGGGGCATGTGCGGGTGGGTTCAAATTGACAAGATAGTGACGGGTAGAACTTGGCATGTGACTTATGACATTTTGACCAAAGCCAAGGTTATAAGAGCATGGGGCAAGAAAATGATATCGGGAGTTTCTAAAGAAACTGAAATTTGCCAAGTATGCGCATACCTTCTGGAGTATGAATAACGTGGATGCATTCCATCACGTTAACATGCGATGAGAGTTGGATCCCGATTCCCACTGATGAGTTGGTTTACTCTTCGGGTGATCCCGATTGATTCTTCTTTAGGTTTGGAGGAGAATTTGACAGGACAGTGGGAGGTTTCCGGATTAGATAAAATGATGACCATTCTGGTCTAGGTTAGAGTGCACGCAGAGTGTTTCTTTTCTCTCTCTCTCTTTGGCAGCGACCTTTGACCGACCCTAGACTATGACTCAGTGACCAGGTTGACCGAACCTTCTTAAAATACTGGCTTTTGGATTGTCTGAGTTGCATAAGTCATTGCCACTCTTTCTTTTACCCTTTGCATTTCTCAGAACACCCGTATAACTACGGATATCCACTTCCATTGGATAGATCCATCGTATGGTTATATACGAACTCGAAGGGACTTCTTCGAGGATGGATCCAGGTTCAGGTTCAGGAGAAATAGAATTGGATTATTCAGTTGTCTTTTATTATCACCTTCTCTCAGGTTGCGAGAGCTCCTTGGTTTAGGAGAGTACACCTATTACGCTTATTGGATAGTCTTATTCCAAACCATAGGCTGGTGCCGAAAGGTAGGGAATGAAGAAAACCAATTAGCCTAAGTAGGGTGTGCAGAAGGTAATATGTAAAGACAAAATAAAGGGATTAGAAAGAGGGCAAAGTAAATTGCGACTGATATCATTCACGACCAAAACCGCGTACTTCATCGCCGCTCCTATTTCACCTTTAAAAGAATAAGGTATTATTCAGTTGTCTTTTATCATCACCTTCTCTCAGTTACGAGTACTCCTTGGTTTAGGAAGGTACACCTATTATGCTTACTGGATAGTCTTCTTCCAAACCATAGGCTGGTGCCGAACGGTAGGGAAGGAAGAAAACCATTTAGCCTAACGATGGTGTACAGAAGATAACGACTAAAGACAAATAAAGTGATTTGGAGAGATGGCAATAAAATATACGGTTGAAGTCATGAATTGGATTATGGAAGAGGCATTGCTATGAATACCAGGATACCCCTACGAAACATTTTCATGTTTCAGTGCATTGTTAAAGGAAAACTGTTTTCCCGATTAGATACTTACTCCAAGGGTATGTATTTACCAGGTTTCATTTTCATATCTGTATGGTTTTACAGATGATGAGTGGGAGTAAGATATTGGGAATTAGGTGATCATCCTCATTATATCGGAATTCGTTGTAATTGGTGATATTTGAGGAAATCGCCAGGGTACAGTTTTCTACCTACGACGCACAGGTTTTGAGTTATTTAACTCAGCGGACTTATAAAGAGTATTGTATGTTGTCCAAGTGTCCATCAGGACAAAGGGGTAGGTCCTCGTACTATGTTCTGTTTACTTATAACTTCTCTAGTATTTAGACAAGTGTTTCGTAGAAATACATGGTCTAAGTTTTGAGAAGTTGTGGGTATAAGAATAAAGTAGAGAACCAGGTATCACAAGTATCGGGATTCTTCAAAGAGATCGAAGATGTAGATTCTTGTGATTGGTATTCAGATGATAGTGATGGTTTTGAGAAACGTGTTTCTCTTTCAGGTTACTCATAATTGGATGGTTTCCTAAGTTGAGTAATGCTGATTAGCCTCTTTCCATTAAGTTGATATGCACTGGAGATAGCTGCATGGTTTGAATATGGTTCAAATTAAATAAGTGCCAAAGTTTCTGTATTGGATATAGAATGGATCGTACCTTAAAAGAAATTAAGGTATGGGGAGTTGTCCAGCTTATGCTTAAAACCAGACTCTGGATAACTCAGGGCACGTTTCTGTAGTGGTTGTTTGTGGGTTAACCCTGGCTATGACGAGGGTTGATATTCTACCATTTGGAAGATCAATAGTGATATTGTTCTTGACTCGCCACAGTTTTAGTAAAACTGGATCTTTTTCAGAAAACAGTAGTGGGAGTATGGTAGAACTGGAAGTGATTCCAGAACCGCGAACGATTACGGAAAATTTAATAGGACCTATACATTCAATCAGGTTTGACATTCCAATAGCCACTCCGCAGATTTGTTAGGTAACCTCAGACACCCGAGAGGTACTTCGGTAGCCTCAAGGACGGTGACAGGGAGGTTCTTATCTACCCAGACTTGACACTACTGTTGTTCCAGGATATGAGACCCGGTAGGAGGGTTGTCGTAGTCAGTGGGAGCAGCAGAAGTATAGTGGGCAAGATGCTTATATCTATTTATAGACTTGAGCAGTTATAGCGGAGATAGATCATCTAATTTTGATGTGACAGTCATGGGTTTGACTTCAATCAGAATAAGGGATGGATCAGTTAAGAAGGTAGTAGGGTGTGATGTCATGGTATCTGGATGACATACACAGAGTGGGAAGTAAAATTCCTATACTACGATCGGTTGTACTGTGGTCGTCACACGGTTGTTTCTCCAGACAGGACATGGATATAATATTAGACATTCTGGTTTCTGGATCTATGGTTTTAGATCTAGATTTGGGTGGTTTCCCAATGTGGGTACTTTGACAGATATTCTAATGGTTTTTGGAATAGTTGACTCCTAGCATGGTAGTGTACCTGCAGGGGATGGAGTCACCCTCTCTAAAGATGTCGTATAGACTAAAGGGGAGAGGGATGTGCATGATTGGCAGATCACTTGCTTAGGCAATTGAGTCAATCATGAGATGTCAAGTACCACACCAGATGTTGTTTTTGCACTAGATGCAATAAGTTTGTATTAATCCAATCCTGGAGAAACATAAGGAAGCAGTTTTAGAACATTGGTACATGTTCTACGGATTTGATAACGGCAGCCTCTTTCGGGAGACGGTTATCATTCCAGGCTTCAAAGGTGACATGGATGACAGAGTGATTGTCAGAGTTTTAGTTTTCCCTCTGACGAGGGACAGTGTTATGGACAGGTGGTTCCAGAGGATACTGTGGGTGGCATGGTGCCGGATACTGATTAAATTCAGTGATCCTTACAGTCTAAGAAGTTTGGATATGGAGTTCATTTATGAACTAAGGTCCCATCAGATATCCAGACATATTCTAAGACAGGTACTACTCAATTCGGGAGATGGATTTCTCCGCGAACTTGAGATTATGAGAGATACAGAAAGAAACTTCTAGGCGGATCCACTCACCGAGGCTATTTCTCGAACACAATAGTTTTACAAACGGGCTTTGTGAAACTGATTAGTAGAGAAGTTGGATGTTCGGTTTCACACGGGCTGTGAGTAGTCG
This sequence comes from Agapanthus africanus, assembly GCA_030015575.1. NCBI lineage: Eukaryota > Viridiplantae > Streptophyta > Magnoliopsida > Asparagales > Amaryllidaceae > Agapanthus > Agapanthus africanus. The sequence continues at coordinate 268,153,674 of CM057338.1, read as the reverse complement.
ACATCGCAATATTAGCCTTGAGTGCAAGTGGGAGATTGTTGGAGATAGTGCCCTCATAGTCAATTATTGGATCGCAGGTACGTGATTGCAATGATTGCGGAGGACCTATCCCGGTAGGACAGTCTTACTCGGGATGATAGTATGCTATCTGGTTTGCCTTTATCAGTTGTGTACATGTTCAGGTGACTGATTGCATGTTACACTTTGATAGAGCCCTTAGGATCTTGCTTTACTACCAACTGTATGAGGGCGATCATATACGTGAGAGTTGGGTAGTTTATATGCATATCCTTAATTGTGGTCCCTAGTCGTGGGAGTTTCGAGACAGGGCATCGATACTCCGGAGTAGACTAGTGTGTACAGTCGAGACCCCGACGAGGGGCGGTGGCCGGTCTCACAAGCCACTGGTGTATGTTGGATCACCTAAGATGTATACAGGTGCTCATTGGGTTATGAGTACACCGGACAGGACTCGCCGGGAATCTGCTAGTTAGTATTATATCTACCGTCAGATAGCAGTTCCCTGGTGACATGTGTACAGGTTAGTTCATCGACCTGAGGTCGTCATTTGTCTCGTATGAGTTCCCACTGTGCTTTGATTTCTACCCTACCACGGCTCAAAGGAGTCGTGCAAACAGGTAGCTTTTGGGTACAGTCCCGAGCCATATGGAGGCACGTGAGCGGATCGGCAGGGGATTCGTCTCTCCCGGTATTGGGGGCGAGATCGTGCTGTGTCTAGGAGAGCCATTACACAAAGTCCATGGCCATGGCAGGAGATTTACTGGTAGGTACTCCAGTAGTATCTCAAGGTGTTATTGGGCTATACTCCGATACGACTTATACTGCTATTGGGGGTCTGACGTTGCTAGCCCCCTAGGCAGATATGCGATACTCATTGACGAACGGACCGGACTGTATATACATTGTCACTGTTAGGCTCAGTAGGGTTTTCGGAGGAGTTCGCTCATCGGTCTCCCTTGAGTTCGCTCCTCGGCCACCCTTGAGGTCAGTCCGTGGGCAACCGTTATGCATTGCTAGTGCCGCTGACGGTTTGTGGTTAAACCCACTGCCAGGGTGCTGACGAGTCATTAGAGTCCCCCACAGACAGTTTCCCAAGTTCGGGCGAAACGTTGTAGAGGCCGTATGGTTTTATGGCAGGGTTCGGAAAATGCACGTGCGTTTACGCACGTGTTATATTTCGGGCAGATAATACTGGTCGGCTTTGGTTTAAGCCGGATCCGAGTATTATATTGAGTAGGTATAATATCTTTGTCTCAGTTGCATTTGTATTCGGTCGTAATACAAATGCGGGTATTTTTATACAGTTTCGGGGTTATCCTGAAAGTCGTTTCAGGATCACTTTTGGAAGTTGCCAGTTTCCAGTTTTCTATCAGCCGTCTTTTAACATTCGGTTAAAGGCGGATTTATCTTTTCTTGGATGAGAGTGAGTCGTGCTTCTAGAAGATTCTAGAAGGTTCTAGATTGGGTGAGGTGTCGTGTGACTCATGCTTTGTAATCAACCATTTCTTGTTTAGCTTAAGATCTTTATGCAAGATATTTGTTTTGTGTTCACACATGATATTTACTTAAGGTTACCCCCCCCTCTCCTACGGTCACCCCCTCTCTCTTTATAAGAGGCCGGCCCCTCTCTCTCTCTCTCATGGTTGTTGATTTCATCGGTTAGAAAAGATATGATAGTTTTGGGGTGTATGGAATTCACAGTTCATTTCATTCCATCACCCGATTTCCGCGGCAACTTCATTAACCGATCGTCCACGGACTTGGACGAAGTGAGACAAAGTCATCTACTCAATCTCTACATCATTCTTGGTCGTCTCTTTTAGCAAACTTGACGACCGAGTTGCCTCGAGTCAGAGGCGGGAGCCCGTTTAAAGAATCGTCGATGTGGTGCCACCTCGACGAAGGAATCGGAGTTCGAAGAGATCGGAGCAGCCGCAACGGAGCGTGGGATGATGGTTGAAGAACGAAGGACTCGGATCGTTCGGTACAACCCTTCTTCCCTCTTTGTAGATTGTTAGTTTAGCAATAATGGCAGATCCGGGTTAAAGTATACGATAGCGCCAAGTTTAAAAGTTTTATTCCGCATTTGGCGTCTGTAGACTGCCGGGGCGCTAACGTAGACTTACACATTCGCCCAGGACTGCGGTAACGCCAAACGATACGCTACCTCACCAACACGCTCCAAGATCTCAAAGGGTCCAACGAATCGAGGACTAAGCTTTCCTCGACTTCCAAAACGAATCACCCCTCTAGTCGGTGATATCTTCAAGAATACCAAATCACCCACGGCGAACTCTAGAGGTCTTCTTGACGTGTCTGCCTAACTCTTCTGTCGGTCTTGTGCTGCCTTCATATGATTTCTGATAGTGTTAACCTTCTCAACTGTCTGCACAACCAAATCTGGTCCCAATAATCTTCGTTCACCGATATCGTCCCAACAAACAGGTGAACGACATTTACGACCATACAAAGCTTCAAATGGAGCCATCTGGATAGTTGCCTGAAAACTGTTGTTGTAAGAAAACTCCACCAAATGTAGGTGATCCTCCCAAGACCCCTTGAAGTCCAACATGCATGCTCTCAACATATCCTCAAGAGTTTGGATTGTTCTCTCCGACTGACCATCATTTTGAGGATGATAAGCTGTGCTAAACTTCAATCGAGTGCCTAAACTTTCCTGTAAACTCCTCCAGAAGTGTGATAAGAACCGAGTGTCCCGATCGGACACGATGCTCACCGGTACTCCATGCAATCTTACAATCTCTTGCATGTACCGCTCTGCTAAAGTTTCCGTTGATTGACCAACCCGAAAAGGGATAAAGTGAGCTGCCTTGGTCAAACGATCAACAATCACCCATACAACATTGTTGCCCTTTGGACTCCGCGGTAAAGCCGTCACGAAATCCATGGTTATATGTTCCCACTTCCACTGAGGAATCGGAAGTGGTTGCAATAAACCAGCAACCCTTTGATGTTCAGCCTTAACTTGCTGACATACCAAGCACTTTGCCACAAAGCGAGCAATCTCCCGTTTCATGCCTTCCCACCAGAAATGCTGTCGAATATCTCGGTACATCTTTGTGCCTCCAGGATGTACAGAATAAGCTGAACTGTGTGCTTCTTTCATAATCTCATCACGACTATCTCCCTTTGGCACACACAAACGGCTACCATACCTCAATGAACCATCTTCGTGGATCAATAAATCTTCGTAGTCCAGCTTCAACCTGTCATCGAAACTTTTGCAGTCTAGGGTCCTGCGATTGCGCTGCCTTAATATTCTCGATCAATGACGAATGTACTTGCAGCTGCATCAACTGTCCCGAAGAATGCGGCAGCACAACCTCCAAGTCAAATGTTCGAAAATCTTCAACAAGCTCTTTCTGCGTAGTTAACACCTGAATTGCTGGTAACCGACTAAGCGCATCCGGTACGACAATAACCTTCCCCGGATGGTACTTAAGATCAAGATCATAGTCAGCCATCAGCTCCAACCATCTACGTTGCCTCATATTAAGCTCCTTCTGCGTGAACACATACTTCAAGCTCTTATGATCAGTAAAAACTTCGACCCTTTCGTCCAAAAGGTAGTGTCTACAAATCTTCAAAGCGAAAATCACAGCCGCAAGTTCTAAGTCATGAGTTGGGTAATTCTTCTCATGGGTCTTCAACTTTTCTCGATGCGTACGCTACAACCTTCCCATGCTGCATCAAAACACATCCCAATCCTTTCCCAGATGCATCGCTGTGAATCACCAATCCTCCGGAATTGTCTGGCACGGTCAGAATAGGGGCGGTTATCAACTTCTGTTTCAACGTCTCAAAAGCTAACGCACATTTGTCCGTCCATACAAAAGGTACCTCCTTGCGCGTAAGCTTGGTTAACGGCTCCGCCAGACGAGCAAAGTTCTCCACAAATCTTCTGTAATACCCGGCGAGTCCAAGAAAACTTCTTATCTCCGCAACATTCGTTGGAATCGGCCAATCTCGAACTGCTGCAATCCTTTCTGGATCGACGGCAATTCCACTGCCAGACACAACATTCCCCAAAAACTTTAATTCCTCCAGCCAAAACTCGCACTTACTCATCTTCGCATACAACTTCTCTTGTCTCAACGTTTGCAGTGCGATCTTCAAATGTTCAGCATGCTCTTCAAAACTCTTCGAGTAAACCAGAATATCGTCAATGAATACCACAATAAACTGATCCAAGAATGGTGAAAAGATTCGGTTCATCAAGTCCATGAATACTGCCGGCACATTCGTTACTCCGAAGGGCATCACTAAGTATTCGTAATGCCCATACCGAGTTCGGAACGCCGTCTTGCAAATATCTTCTGCTTTCACTCGGACCTGATGATATCCGGATCGCAAATCCAGCTTCGAGAATACCCTCGCGCCACTAAGCTGCTCGAAAAGTTCGCCAATGCGAGGGATCGGGTACTTGTTCTTAATAGTCACCCGGTTTAATTCTCGATAGTCGATGCACATCGTTCTTGTGCCACCCTTCTTCTTTACTAGAAGAACTGGAGCTCCCCAAGGTGAGTTACTGCTTCGAATCCAACCCTTCTCAAATAATTCAGCAACCTGTTTCTTGACTTCCTCCAATCCTACTGGTGCCATTGGATAATAAGCCTTGGATACTGGTGCTGCACCAGGAATAAGATCAATTGCGAACTCCGCGTCTTGCTTCGGCGGTAAACTCGATATATCTTCAAACACGTCCATAAAATCGCGTACAACAGCCGGTTCTTCACTTTTATCAACTTCCATTGCTGCAAGAACACTATTTATCGGCCTATCCCCAAACTCGACTGGCCCAACAGAACCGCTTCCTCCAGTGAAGCTAAACTCGGGATGTCCGGGAATCTGGAAAATTACCTTCCTTGCCCTACAATCAATGTGAGCGTGGAAAGTGCCAAGAAAATCCATTCCCAAGACGATCTCAGCTGCCCATATCAATCATCAAGAAATCTGCAAAAGCTCCCGTCCGCACACCACAACTGTACAATCTTTACATTCCCTACTAGCTACGATTTTCCCATTCCCAGTGTGTATGTCCCAAAAACTAGACAGGGTCGTGCAATTAATCGAGTGTGTAGTTAAAAACTTGGATGACATAAAACAATGGGATGCACCAGAATCAAATAACGCTAATGCGGGAAAACCATGAACGAGTAGAGTACCTGAAACAACTTCTCCTGACGCCTTAGCTTCTTCAGCTGTAAAGGTAAAAGCTCGAGCCTGATTAGGTCCTTGAGTCAGCTGTTTCTGTCCCTGGAATGGTCTTTGCGGAGGCTTCTGAAAAATATCCCTCGTGCGAAGCTTCGACGGACAAGCACTAACGGCGTGATCTGCCGCTCCACAAACAAAACAGAGTCCCAGCTTCCTTCGACAATCCTTTTGCACATGTCCGTGTACATGGAAGTAGTTACAAATCACACTCCTCTTCCGATCAACCACAATTGTTTTCTTCATTGGTGCTCTGCTATGTCTATTCACCGGAACACTTCTACGTACGAACGTTTGGTTCAGTGCAGACGCCGGCTTCAGCTCGGTCTGTCTTTTTTGATTCTCCAGCATTCCCCTTATCACTCCAAGCATGGCGGCTTCGTCCACACGTCTTTGGTACGTCTTCAAATTCTTACCGGCCATATTCCTGAAATCAAAATACCCAACATTAGCATGATGATAGATTCGAAATATATATCAAGGCTAGAACTCCAAGTTACTTTAATAGAGTGCCGCATTGTAACTATGTCGCGGTATCATAGCCACAATTACATAACTCCACCCAAGTCACCTAAGTCTTAGAGATAACAAGGAATCAGGTTTCGAGTCGATATGCAAAGGAAGTTGTGCACATCGTAAAAGATATAATCAGGAAGAATGTGATTCAAGAATGGTAAAACGGCAAGGTGGCAGGACATGTTTCCTAAACACGGGTATTCTGATTCGTGTATTGGGTACAATACCCAACTACAAAAGAATCATCCCGACTATCCTATGTCTCTGATACCAAAAGAACCATGTCACGCCCCGCTTCCCAGAGTACGCTAAAATGGGCACGTGACATAGCCAACCATGCTACCTGTGGGTAGGAAGCATCCACCCACAGTCACATTACGGTTGTAGAGATATCAAGAACAAAATAAAACTATCTAAACATGTCCATAATCCAAGATAACATGAGTCAAGAATAATAAAATGCGGAAGCGAAAGATCCAATACAAAATGACTGGAATGTATGTCCCATAATGCGGGTTCACATCAGGAAATAAATGCAGGAAAGAAAACTAACTACTGCCGACACTCACAGCTCAGCCTGTCGGCTGAAGTACTCCAGCTCGGACTGCGACAGCGGTACAGAATCTGGGCCATGCAAAACCCAGACGTCAGCGCGTCAAGTCATCAAGTAATAACATAATAAACAGGCAATGCGAATATAAACATGAATAAAGCAAGGGTAACAATAATATGAATTAGAGCAGTGCAGGGTAGTGTGCAGGGTAGTGTGCAGTGGGTAAACTGGACTGTACTATCAGGTTCTCTATTCTAAAGTTTTTGAAACCAAATTGATGAATCATCAATGTAACTCAATAGTATCTCGTACATACCCGGGACCACGACCCTAATATTCTCGGGCTGAAACCGAGACATGCCGCTAGGCACCAAACAGGAATGGTAACTCAATAGTATCCCGTACATACCTGGGACCACGGCCCCAATATTCTCGGGCTGAAACCGAGACATGCCGCTAGGCACCAAACAGGAATGTGTACAGATAAATGATATCAGCATTATCATTCCAAGGCTGGCCTAGCCTAAAACTGATCAGAACAGGTAGTGAACTGTTGAGTTACACTCAGGTTTCACCTTTGATTTCCCCATACCCCCAAGTTATATGTGTATGTCAAGTCAGGTATCCCGTAATCAAGAACTAATGCCAACACAGGATCAGGTAAACATGTTTGTCTGGATAGACAACAGGAACGGTCCATGAGGACTACATGTCAGGTTTGTTGGCATTAGACACAAGATCAGGTAACGGGTCAGGTCATGGTACATCAGGTCAAGTCAAGCAGGATACGGTACCATGTCGGGTCAATCAATATGTATGTAGCAAGTCAGGTCAAGATGTAAACAATATCATGGGTGTGCTCATACTCAGTTACATAATCAAGTATGGTTATCAACAGCATAATCTAAGCAATGAATTAAGCAATAGGAAGATTCACTCAAATAGCAGTACAGTTATCAGTTGTGTCACAGAGATGATTTCAACATTATAAGAATGCAGTAAGACAATTATAGCCGTTTAATCATGTTAACAAGTTAAGACTTCATGGATGCAGTGATATAAATATATATATATATATATATATATATATATATATATATATATATATATATATATGGGTTCCACGGATGAAATCACAGTTTAAACAGGTTAAATGTACACGAGTGTCCGATTGTAGTAAAACGATAGATAAGGTGCCATAGGCTACGTCATTAGTGAAAGTGAAATTAAAACATGTAAATATGGTTATTAGGTTCAATACAGTAATTGCAACAGGTAGGTTCCAAGTTTGAAAGATAAATGATATATAACAATCTTGAACACGAAAAATAGGAAATTATAATACCAAAGTTAAATTGCAGGTTTTAGGGTGTCATCAAGTATATGTAAATATTGTTTAGCATGTAGTAAGGGGTACTTGCCTCGACGGGGTCGCGAATCGGGAAAACGGAACGTTAAACGTCGGCGGGGAAAACTCGCAACGGGCGCACGGTTTACGGAATGAACCCAAACGACGAACGGTGAAACCACACGGGTCGGGGTACCGTGCTGGAACGTCGGAACACGTCGCCGGCACGGTCGGATTCCGGCGAGATGCAAAACCAGTGAATGTCAAGAGTTGCAACAAGAAAAGAAAGGAAAAATAAAGAAGAAAGGGAAGGAGGATGGAGAAGAGAAGGCTTACAATGGTCTTTGGGACGGGTGGTGACGGTCGACTTCGTCGATGGAGCTCCGGCGGTCGGCCTGCGATGACGGCGGAAAGTTTCCAGATCAAGAAACCAGAACATAGAAGGAAGAAGAAGAAAGGAGAAGGTGAGGGGATGTGAAACTCACCGAGGGGGTGCTTGCGAGGCCGGGGGGCGGATCGAGATCGCCGGCGGCGCTCACACGAGGCGCAGGCGGTGTGCAGGCGCTCGGGAAAGAGGGGAGAGGAGGAAAGAGGTGCAGGCTGCGACGAGGGCGAGGAGGCAAGTAGTACGGTGATGGTGGGGTCGGCGTTGGGGCTGCGGCGGCGAGGGGCACGGCGGCTAAGGTTGCATGGGGTTGGGTTCGCTGGTGAAAGAAAAAGAAGAGGAGGGAATAGAAATACATATAGAGAAGAGAGAGAGAGAGAGAGATAAGGAGAGAGAGATAAGGAGAGAGAGAGAGGAGAGAGATAGAGAGGGGAGAGAGAGAGATACGGGGAGAGAGAAAATTAGATTGTAGTGGAAGAGAGAGAGAGAGAGAAAGAGACGGGGAGAGAGAGAGAGAGAAAGGAGGTGGGGCCCACGGTGTAAACGAGCGCTGATTGGTTGAGGGGTGTTAGGAAAATTTTAATAAAGATTTTAAGGATAGGAAATTTTGTGAAAGATTAGAAATATTAGAAATATTATACGGTTAAAAAATATTAGAAATCTGGGATTTGGCGCAAAGTAAAAAATTTCCAAATTGCGCCCGGGTCGGGTCCAAAAATTCGAAATTGAAATAAGAAAATTTTAGGTGGGACCCAAAATTTAAAATGAAGTATTTTACAATCAAAAAGCTTACCCCCAAAACGGACACACGTACGTGCGCGTAGCCGTCCAAACTCGCCCGTTTCACCGAACTGGACGAGAACACGATGCACGGACGCTACAACAGGGTTAGGGGTGTCAAACATGCCAAGATGAATATTTTTAATTTTATTTTAGATGCCATAAATTGTTATATGCAGAATTGAATTAACGGGGTGAAATTACAATAAGTAACAATCAAGCAAGATAAATGAAATAAGTGCCACACTACGTTCAAACGGTAACTGAAATTAGTAGCATTGGGCTTGGGTGTTACAGAATCTTCGGATGTTAGCCAATTTCCCTTGAAATGAGCGTAACACTTTAAGAGTTTAAGGGGGATGCATATCCATAATTATATTTATCTCAGTTGGATCTATCTCTAAACCCCTGTATCTGATAATGAAACCTAAAAACTTGCTGGAAGACACACCAAAAGCACATTTAGTAGGATTCATTTTTAATTTAAATTTGCAAATGCGATAAAAAACTACAGATAAATGTTTTAAATGATCACTTTTATTAGAACTTTTTACAATGAGATCATCTACATAACATTCACAAACATCATGTAAAAGTTCATCAAAAATTCTAGTCATCGCCCTCTGATATGCAGCTCCAGCATACTTAAGGCCAAAAGGCATACCTTTATAGTAGTAGATCCCCATCAGAGTTTTGAAGGCAGTATGCTTCTCGTCTTATGGGTGTATCTTTATTTGGTTATTGTTAGGTCCACGTTACCTCTCCCGGTACTTTCGGGGTTGCGGAAACGGTAAAACAAAATTTTTTCTAGACTTTGTAACATGGACCGTAAAAGCCGGATTTTTGCTAAACTAGAAACTAGAAAACAAAAGGAGGTGCTAACTACTATGCCATAGAAATTATACCTCACGATACCGGTCCTTCGGGTCTTCACTCCGCTGCGCCATTTGTTCATCCATGCTCCTAGGGTTGATCCGGACTTTGGTCACCTCCGCGGCCTTCTTGAGTCGAAGACGATCCACCCGAGAGTTGTACACCGAGCTCCACCTCGAGCCGAGGTTACTAGGGCAACGAGATTGCTAGCGAAGAAGCCCTAGGATGTGTAGAAGAGATATATGGAAGTGTTAGTCTTTGTGGGATCTTTTTCTCTCAACACATAAGATCAAAAGATGAATCAAGAGGAGGAAGAAGGAGGAGCTAGCAACCATGGAGCATTTCTTTTCTTCTTATTTCAAGAGAGAGAATGAGAAAAGAGAAATGAAAAACTTAACCAAAGAAAAATGAACCATGGTTGCATAATGATACTCAAACACCATCATTACAAATCCTATCAAGATAAAGTTGATGCTACATTGATTTGACCATTTTCATAATCCAATGACCATTTTCATAATCCAAAATGAAAAAAAAAAACCAAAGAAGAGTGTAGACCTCTCATGAAGGTCAATGGTCAACTTTGGTCAACTGGTCAACAAAGTCAAGAGTGGTCAACGTGGTCAAATGGTCAAAGCAATTAGCCATCACATAATTATCACTAAAAGGATTAGTAAATAATGTCTCCGGCTCATAAGGGTTTTGACCGAACGAATTGCCAAAACCCTAATGAGTCCACCTCAAAATGGTCTTGACCAAATCAACTGTCAAAACCCTAATGAGCCTGCCACATAACGGTTTTGGCCGAACCAACTGCCAAAACCCTAATGAGGCACCTCCTCCTTCATCGCTCCTCAAAACTGTGCATACACACCCGCATCCGCATTCCGTAGAATGCGAATGCACAGAAGACAAAACAAATCCATCTGTGCAATACTAGGATCCGGCTTAAACCAAAGCCCACTAGTATTGCCTGCCCAAACAGCATACGCACACAAGTGCACGTAAGTGATCGCAGCCCTGCCGTAAAACCATACGGCCTCTACACGTTTCGCTCAGTGCAGGGAAACTCTCTGTGTGGGACTCTAAAGACTCGACACTACGCTGGTAGTGGGTTTAACCACAGACCGCAAGCGGCACTAGCTGTACGTAACAGTCTCCAGGTAGATGTCGATAAGAAGGCCGATGAGGTAAACCCATCCGAACTCCTACTGAGCCTGTATGTGACAATATCCGTACAGTCCGGTCTGTTCGTCTGATACATCGCATGGCGGGCCTAGGGGGTGGCGAACGTCAGTCCCCTAATAGCGGTACAAGTCATGTCAGAGTGTAGCCCAGAACACCCTGAGATAACACTGGAAACCTACCAGTATATCTCGCTTGCCCTGGCCAGGGACTACATGTGTAATGGCTCTCCTAGACACAGCGCGATGTCAACCCCCAATACTGGGAGAGACGAATCCTGTCTAACCATCACTGCCTCTAAGTGCTTCGGGACTGCACCCAACTACTACCTGTTTGCACGACTCAGTAGAGCCGTGGTAGGGTGGTAGTCAAAGAACAGTGGGAACACACTTGAGGCGAAATGACAGTGTCAAGTCAGCGGACTAAGCTGTACTCATGTCACCTGAGAACTGTTAACTGACGATAGGTATAATACCAACCAACAGTCCCCGACGAGTCCTGTCCAGTGTACTCGTAACCTAACGAGCACCCGCATACTATCTCAAGTACGACGTACTGACGGCTGCGGGACAGACCGCCTCCCGCACTGGGATGAGAAGCGCATATGCTAGTCTACTCCGGAGTATCGATGCCCAGTCTCGATAATCCCATGACTAGGGACGTGCATAAGGATGTGCTTGTGGATTACCCAGCCCCTACGAGTGTGATCGCCATCACAACGCCGGTAATCAAGCAAAGATCCTAAGGGCTCTACTAATGCGTATAGGTGATATAATAAAGAAACACATGTACACATTAAAGCAGAGACAAACCAAGTAGCATACTACTATTTCGAGCAAGATTGTTTATACAACTGTGAATATCCCAAGCTTCCATCAAGTAATATACATACTAGTATGATACAGTAATGGCCTCTAGGGCATATACACTAACAATCTCCCACTTGCACTAAGGCCATGTACTGGCGTATCGAAGACCTATCATCTCGATCAGCCACTCGAACTGAGTCTGGGGTAAGGCCTTCGTGAATGGATCTGCCGTGTTGTCTTTTGTGTCCACTCTCCGCACCTCGATCTCCTGGCGATCAATGATCTCCCTGATGAGGTGATACCGCCTTAAGATGTGTCTGGATTTCTGATGGGACCTTGGTTCCTTCGCTAAAGCTATAGCCCCATTGTTATCGCAATACAAAAGTATTGGGTCAACAATGGACGGAACCACCTGAAGTTCACTAATGAACTTCTTTATCCAGATCGCCTCTTTTGCGGCATCGCTTGCAGCAATGTATTCAGCCTCCATCGTCGAGTCTGCGACGGTATCCTGTTTGGAACTCCTCCAACATACTGCCCCTCCGTTGAGGGTAAACACAAAACCCGAAACAAACTTGCTGTCATCTTTGTCACTCTGGAAGCTTGAATCGGTAAAGGACTCGACCCTGAGGTCTCCATTACCGTAAACCAGGAACATCTCCTTAGTCCTTCTCAGGTACTTGAAAATGTTCTTCACTGCCGTCCAGTGGTCCTCACTTGGGTCTGACTGATACCGGCTCACCACGCTCAGCGCGTAAGCTACATCTGGTCTTGTGCATAGCATCACATACATTATAGATCCTACCGCCGAAGCGTAGGGTATAGTGCTCATGCGAACCTTCTCCTCGTCAGTCTTAGGAGACATCTTCTTGGAGAGGGTAATTCCGTGCAATGCGGGTATGTTACCGCGCTTGGAATCCTCCATACTAAATCTCTTTAGTACGGTCTCTATGTACCTGGACTGCGAAAGTCCCAATAGTCTCTTGGATCTATCTCTATAGATCTTGATCCCTAGAATGTATGAGGCATCACCCAGGTCTTTCATGGAGAACCGTTGTGACAAAAATAGCTTGACCGATTGTAGCTTAGGAATGTCATTTCCTATCAAAAGAATGTCGTCCACGTACAAGACTAGGAACACGACAGTTCGTCCTACAATCTTCTTATAGACACAAGGTTCATCTTCGTTCTTGATGAAATCAAATTCCTTGATTGCCTCATCAAAACAGAAGTTCCAGCTCCGCGATGCCTGCTTTAATCCATAAATGGATTTAAGCAACTTGCACACCTTCCCGCTGCTCCCACTGTCTACGAAACCTTCTGGCTGATCCATGTAAACGCACTCTTCTAAACAGCCGTTTAGGAAAGCCGTTTTAACGTCCATCTGCCAGATTTCATAGTCATGGAAGGCAGCAATGGCAAGTAGGATCCGAATGGATTTCAGCATAACCACTGGAGAAAAGGTTTCGTCATAGTCCAAACTAGGTCTTTGACGAAAACCTTTTGCAACGAGTCTAGCCTTATAGGTTTCCACCTGCCCATCCACACCAAGTTTCCTTTTGTAGATCTATTTGCATCCAACGGGTTTTACCCCAGGTGGAGCAATATCCAAGGTCCACACTTTATTGGCGTACATGGACTTCATTTCGGATTGCATTGCTTCCTGCCACTTATCAGAGTCCCTACTGATAATGGCCTGCCTGAAACTGGTAGGGTCATCTTCTTCCAAGATGCAATCCTCTCGATCCCCGTCTATGAGAAAACCGTAGTATCTCTCGGGCGGATGAGAAATCCTACCAGATCTGCGGAGTGGATGAGGTTCGTTGGTTGCAACTGAATCTAGAGGTTCCACCAAATCTTTAGTTAAAGTTTGTGTTTCTGGAATTTCATCCAGTTCTACCGTGCTGCCACTAATATTTTTAACAAGAAATTCTTTTTCTAAAAATGTGGCATTTCTTGAAACAATTATCTTCTGTTCCTCTGCATGGTAGAATAGATACCCACTAGAATCTTTTGGGTATCCTACAAACTTACACAAAACTGCCCGTGCCTCAAGTTTGTCTGGGTTCTGCTTTTTGACATAAGCTGGGCAACCCCAAATCTTAATACGTTTAAGATACAAACTCTTACCACTCCATATTTCATACGGAGTCTTAGGTACGGATTTGGATGGAACTTGATTCAATAGATGTGCTGCAGTTTGAAGTGCATATCCCCAGAATGAAAGAGGTAACTCAGCACTACTCATCATGGAGCGAACCATATCCAATAGGGTATGATTCCTCCACTCCGAAACACCGTTGTGTTGTGGTGTATAAGGAGAAGTAAGCTGAGAGAGAATACCATTCTCTTTTAAGTAATCTAGGAATTCCGTTCTTAAGTACTCCCCTCCCCTGTCAGACCGGAGGATCTTGATACTTTTGCCAGTCTGGTTCTCTACTTCGTTTCTAAATTCCTTGAATTTCTCAAAAGCTTCAGATTTGTGTTTCATCAGATACACATATCCGAACCTAGAGAGATCGTCGGTGAATGTGATGAAGTACGAGAACCCACCCTTTGCATGTATAGATATCGGACCACATACATCACTATGTACGAGTCCCAAGAGCTCTGTTGCTCTTTCTCCATGTCCGATGAACGGAGATTTGGTCATCTGCCCTTTGAGACAAGACTGACAAGTTTCATAAGATGAAAACTCAAACGTATCCAAGATTCCATCTTTATGCAACTTACTCAGTCTTTTCTCTCCGATATGGCCAAGTCTACAATGCCACAAGTAGGATTCGTTCATATCTGAACTCTTCCTCTTGCGTGTGTTTTGTATATTGAGAACTGTATTCTGATTTAGAACGTAGATACCATTACACAGTGTACCTTCTGCAACCTGTACCTTGTGAAGGTAGATGTTCATGATATTTCTATCAAGAACAAAGTTATATCCATCTTTATCGAGTAAAGAAACTGATATGATGTTGCAAACCATGGAAGGTACATAGTAGCAATCGTTCAAAATCATAGTATTGCCATTTGGCAACACTAGGTGATATTCACCGACGGCTGTCGCATTAACTTGTGCTCCGTTCGCTACTCTGAGCGACATATCACCAGGTACAACTTTCCTACTTTTTCTCAGTCCCTGCAATAAATTACAGATATGAGATCCTGATCCGGTATCAAGTACCCAGGAGGTAGGGCTGACCGTAAAACAGTTCTCAATTACAAGAACACCTGAAGTAGATGCAAAACCATGCTTCTTCTTCAACTGGGTATCCTTGGAATCCATACAATCCTCTTTTTCTTGCTCATACATATGACTGTTGTCACAAGTTAGAACCGAACCAACGTTCCCCAGCCCCGAATAAGAATTCGGATCGGTCAAGCGATACATTTTATTATCTTGATTAGGGCGTGATATGGTTGCTACTTGGAGAGAGAGAAAAGAAACACTCAGCGTGCGCTCTTGCAAGATTAGATTGGTTTATTGATTTATCTAACCAGGATGGCTCCCACTGTTTCCTCAAATTCTTCTTCAAACCCTAAAAGAAGAACTTGTCAGGATTAATCGCACGTCACAATACTTGCTTAACCTTTCAGCCAGGCTGGTGTTGGTACTTCGAGGGAGGTTTTCCAACGCTTTCGCGAAGTTCCTTAATTAAATAACCTCTTTTCCCTGGAGGCGTAGCCTCGCTAACACCGTTCTAGACACCTACTTGGTTTATAGCATTGATTGTTAAGTGAAAAAATCTCCCGAGAGTAATCCAACTCATCACTGGGATCGGGATCCAACTATCATTGTGCGATGACCTAGATGGAATCCACTCTAGTCACCACACTCCAGAAGGTATGCTAAATCTGCAAGTTTCAGTTTCTTTAGAAACTCCCGATGTGGTTTTTGCTCCTAGGACCCAAGTGACCTTGACACAGTCAACAAATCAAAGGGTCCTACTCAAGTTCAACCCGTCATTATCTTGATTGCATTAAACCCACCCGCATAACCCTTGACACAGTCAACAAGGTTATACGACTGTCCTAACCAATCTCATTAAATCCAGCAGATAAGCAATACTCAGCTACCGTTCACTGCGCCTTGACACAGTCAACAAACGCAACACAAATACTAAGTATAACTTATAAGAAATGATGGAGGGCTACGGCTGGGTTTTGGCGAAAACCCGTTAACGTAATGAACTTGATATCGTTGAAGGAACGTGATACACTTTTTGAAAATATAGTGGCGAAAACTTTTGCTAAAGAGGTCACTCCCTGTGAAGGGATCTCGGCTCTTTCCTCGTCGAATGAGGTGCAGGGTATTCCAAACTGAATACCTCGATGCAAAGCAAGAATAATCGACTATAGTGAAGTTATTACCCTGATGCAAACTTTTGTCCAAGGGGTCACTCCCGATGAAGGGATTTCCGCCCTTGCCTCGTCGACTGAGGTGCTGGGCATTCATAACCGAATACCTCTGTGCAAAACAAAAGTGAACGTCCTTGCAATAACAGCTTTTTGAAAAATTGTTCCAACAACGTCTTTTAGGTTTATTTTCTTGCATTAGTTCTTTTAATGCGTCCCATCATTTAAATCCTACCATTGCAGAAAACAACCAAAATATGACGTACGCTTATGCCATTCGCATTCGCCACGGGGCCCCGTCATCACCCTGTTAGGTTACTTAACTAACGACAGAGCGGGGGCTGGGCTAGCGCGGCTGAAAAACATAAGCAACGCCTAAATAGTTATTATATATAGATATATAACAATGATAGCCAATCCAGATCACAGATGAACACTTTGGATATTCTAGGAACCAGCGATTCGTTCGAGCCTGCAACGAAAAGCGGATTACACGGTCGCAATGAATAGCCAATACCCCACCCAAGATCCCTACGGGTGCGATAAACTACCCGCCAAGTACCCGAAGCGAAGCAACCTCCCTCAACACCGTGAGTAGGCCACTCGACACTTCGAGATACCCGGTAGTTTGTGCACCCCCTCCATGGGTCTATCCTAGGAGAAAAAATAGTAAAAAGAATTATACAATGACAGCTACAACCCCGACCCGGTTGTGCGGCCATACAAATAATATTACATCAATTTACAAATTTATTACATGAATGAAAGAAAAAGAAACTCTCATCTCACATCCACCTCGGCTATTCATCCGCGACAATCCAACGAGTTCATATACATAAACCATCAGCATTACAGATCACAGATATGTATAACCCCCACTGATCGACGTATAGTGATTAGTAGACGTTCAATACATATATCACATCACAGATACAACCCATTAGCCAAAGTCTACAGAAAATCGACCAAAAATACGGATTTTTAAGCCCTAAAATCAAGTTTTGCTTTCTGGAAAATCTGGGCAGAAAAATCATATTCTAAAAATCCCAAAATACCCATATAAGAACACTGCAAGAAACAGGAACCCCAACCGAGTTAACTCGGCCGCGGTTCCGCGGCGCTTTAACCGAGTTAGGGGATCGAATTTCTCCAGTGTTCTAACAAAAGCCTGAGCCGATTTTTAGTGCATGATTTATTAATTTTTGAACAGATATAAAAATTGGCAGAAACTTGAAATTTCCGGGGTGTTTTGCGGTTTTTCGTCTGGTCGAAATTCTAGATACTTTGCTAACTTGCTAGTTTATGTTTAGCCTGGCTTTGATACCACTGTTAGGTCCACGTTACCTCTCCCGGTACTTTCGGAGTTGCGGAAACGGTAAAACAAAAATTTTTCTAGACTTTGTAACATGGACCGTAAAAGCCGGATCTTTGCTAAACTAGAAACTAGCAAACAAAAGGAGGTGCTAACTACTATGCCGTAGAAATTATACCTCACGATACCGGTCCTTCGGGTCTTCACTCCGCTGCGCCATTTGTTCATCCATGCTCCGAGGGTTGATCCGGACTTTGGTCACCTCCGCGGCCTTCTTGAGTCGAAGACGATCCACCCGAGAGTTGTACACCGAGCTCCACCTCGAGCCGAGCCTACTAGGGCAACGAGATTGCTAGTGAAGAAGCCCTAGGATGTGTAGAGGAGATATATGGAAGTGTTAGTCTTTGTGGGATCTTTTTCTCTCAACACATGAGATCAAAAGATGAATCAAGAGGAGGAAGAAGGAGGAGCTAGCAACCATGGAGCATTTCTTTTCTTCTCATTTCAAGAGAGAGAATGAGAAAAGAGAAATGAAAAACTTAACCAAAGAAAAATGAACCATGGTTGCATAATGATACTCAAACACCATCATTATAAATCCTATCAAGATAAAGTTGATGCTACATTGATTTGACCATTTTCATAATCCAATGACCATTTTCATAATCCAAAATGAAAAAAAAAAACCAAAGAAGAGTGTAGACCTCTCATGAAGGTCAATGGTCAACTTTGGTCAACTGGTCAACAAAGTCAAGAGTGGTCAACGTGGTCAAATGGTCAAAGCAATTAGCCATCACATAATTATCACTAAAAGGATTAGTAAATAATGTCTCCGGCTCATAAGGGTTTTGACCGAACGAATTGGCAAAACCCTAATGAGTCCACCTCAAAATGGTCTTGACTGAATCAACTGTCAAAACCCTAATGAGCCTGCCACATAACGGTTTTGGCCGAACCAACTGCCAAAACCCTAATGAGGCACCTCCTCCTTCATCGCTCCTCAAAACTGTGCATACACACCCGCATCCGCATTCCGTAGAATGCGAATGCACAGAAGACAAAACAAATCCATCTGTGCAATACTAGGATCCGGCTTAAACCAAAGCCCACTAGTATTGCTTGCCCGAACAGCATACGCACACAAGTGCACGTAAGTGATCGCAGCCCTGCCGTAAAACCATACGGCCTCCACACGTTTCGCTCAGTGCAGGGAAACTCTCTGTGTGGGACTCTAAAGACTCGACACTACACTAGCAGTGGGTTTAACCACAGACCGCAAGCGGCACTAGCTGTACGTAACGGTCCCCAGGTAGATGTCGATAAGAAGGCCAATGAGGTAAACCCATCCGAACTCCTACTGAGCCTGTATGTGACAATCTCCGTACAGTCCGGTCTGTTCGTCTGATACATCGCATGGCGGGCCTATGGGGTGGCGAACGTCAGTCCCCTAATAGCGGTACAAGTCGCGTCGGAGTGTAGCCCAGAACACCTTGAGATAACACTGGAAACCTACCAGTATATCGCGCTTGCCCTGGCCAGGGACTACATGTGTAATGGCTCTCCTAGACACAGCGCGATGTCAACCCCCAATACCGGGAGAGACGAATCCTGTCTAACCGTCACCGCCTCCAAGTGCTTCGGGACTGCACCCAACCACTACCTGTTTGCACGACTCAGTAGAGCCGTGGTAGGGTGGTAGTCAAAGAACAGTGGGAACACACTTGAGGCGAAATGACAGTGTCAAGTCAGTGGACTAAGCTGTACTCATGTCACCTGAGAACTGTTAACTGACGATAGGTATAATACCAACCAACAGTCCCCGACGAGTCCTGTCCAGTGTACTCGTAACCTAACGAGCACCCACATACTATCTCAAGTACGACGTACTGACGGCTGCGGGACAGACCGCCTCCCGTACTGGGATGAGAAGCGCATACGCTAGTCTACTCCGGAGTATCGATGCCCAGTCTCGATAATCCCATGACTAAGGACGTGCATAAGGATGTGCTTGTGGACTACCCATCCCCCGCGACTGTGATCGCCATTACAACGCCGGTAATCAAGCAAAGATCCTAAGGGCTCTACTAATGCGTATAGGTGATATAATAAAGAAACACATGTACACATTAAAGCAGAGACAAACCAAGTAGCATACTACTATTTCGAGTAAGATTGTCTATACAACTGTAAATATCCCAAGCTTCCATCAAGTAATACACATACTAGTATGATACAGTAATGGCCTCTAGGGCATATACACTAACAGTTATAACTGGAGTAGCCATCCATAAACGAGAATATCTTATCTGTTGAGGTATTATCGATCAGCACCTATCACTACTACAATAAGGGGTTGCCCCTAAGGCTTTATTCGTAGGGGCAAAACACTGCTACTACGGATATATTCTTACGGGTACAAAAATACACCATAGGTGCAAAGGCCGTAGGTGCAAGTCTTCACCCTGAACATGCCCCTACGGGGTAATAATTTCCCCTACGCCTTGCTCCGTAGGGATATATATCCCTACTGATTACTCCGTAGGGACAAAATATTTATTTAATTTATTGATTTATAAAATAAAATACTTGCCCCTACGAATAACTTCGTAGGGCCTGAACATGCCCCTACGGAGTTTTTCGTAGGTCCAGATAAAAGCCCTACGGATTTATCCGTAGGT
The DNA here is from genome assembly GCA_030015575.1 of Agapanthus africanus. Lineage (NCBI taxonomy): Eukaryota > Viridiplantae > Streptophyta > Magnoliopsida > Asparagales > Amaryllidaceae > Agapanthus > Agapanthus africanus. Next base: position 268,133,629 of record CM057338.1, on the reverse strand, counting down.
CCAGAAAAACGCCCCTACGGATACATTCGTAGGGGCAAGTTTAACGCCTGTTACTGAGTCCATAGGTGCAAAATATTATGTATCCTGATATTTTGCCCCTACGGCTAACTGTGTAGGGGCAAACTTTGCACCTATGAATTAATCCGTAGGGGCAACTGATGGCCCTACGGATTAATCCTAAGGGAAAAAATATCAGATTTCTTTTATAAAAATGGGCTTCCTGTTTTCCCCCCGCCCCGTGCATAATAATATATACATCATATATACAAATACTGCAGTATTCATAATCAACATCTCATGCATAATATATAAAAGAAATAAACAAACAGAATACGATATCAATCTAAATCATCGTGATTACGCAAACAACACCAATATCGTCCAAAATATATACAATATGTATCATATAAGTACATACATGCTTAAAATATAAAAAAAGCTACCCTAGCTCGGTCCAGCTCTTCCACCTCTGATAAACGCCGTAATCTGGCGCATCTGCTCCTCGGTGCAGCACTGAGTCATCAAAAACTCGACCAATGAAGGAGCGGACTGTGCGGGAGTTTGAGCGGGCTGTGGAGTTGCAGGAGTGGTCTGCGCAACCGCAGCCGAGGTAGTGGCTTGCGGAGCTGCAGCTGAAGGAGATGCATGTAGAGCCGCAGCCGAAGTAGCCTGTCACATCTGTTCAATTTTGTGTGTAATAAACGAGTAAGAACCGTGTATTAGATTTTAGTCGAATTCGTATCATTATTAGGTTATTGCGAAACCCCAATCTAAGAATACTTAGGGACTTAGGCCTCGTTTGGATATCTAGTTTGGAAAACCGTAGTTTATTTTAATTAGACAGTTTTATGTATGTATGATTAATCAAAGGTAAGTCTACAACCAAATTAGCTTAGGATACTAATATTGCATATGTTACTATCTATAATGTGATATAATATTTTACTATTAATTAGTATACTTACCAACATCTCCTTCAACTCCTCGACGGTGGTCTTCAAGGCGGCAACATTATGCTCTAGACATCGCTCATGGGGGGTAGAGGAAGTAACCGCCGGAGTGGAGTCCAACCTCATATGGGCCCTGCTAGGACCCGGTCCCCGGTTTCTCTCCCAACCTCCGTGGTGCCCTCCGTGTGCGGCATCTAGAACTGGGGTTAGCAGTATCAGATCGCTCTTTCCAGTAAAATCGATCCCCGATACCTCCGCCGGATCCACCACCCGCTCCTACACCCACATTAACCATTAAAATATAAGTATATCATTTAAATTTGAACTTTTCAAAACAAAAATTTCAAACCTTGTTAGAATAATTATTAACACTTACGCAATACTCCTGGGTAGCGGTGTCGGGGAATCGAAGCTCGCCCGTGGCGGGATCTGTCGAGGTGCCGTGGACGGCAAGATACGCGGTCAGTACGCTCGGTGTATCACCTTGTGCCAGGGTCCGAGCTCTCTGCAATTCGCAAAAAAATTACATATATTATAAAATAACTCTTAATATTACATTATATCAGAGTAGATCTATTGTAATTTACCGATGCCTCCATGGCACAAGTAATATTCCTTGAGCCACCTGTATAAGTGGGGCGACCCCTCTTCGCTGACTTCCTATTCTCTTTATTTTGATCGGCCTGTTTCTGCACAACATATTCAGATTTAGTTTTCTAATTAAGCAACACAAAAAATAAATTATATACTAAACAATGAATTACATTCTAATTACAAACCGGTTTGCGCTGAGAGTCGAAATATTGGCACAAGAGAGGCCATATATCTACGTCGACTCTCGCAAAGGCCGGTGTTTGTAGGAGAGCTGCTTTCTCTGCCTCGGGGGTCGCCATACACAGGGAATAGCAGTCGATCTTCAGCTGATTCCTATTGTATTGAATCTTTGATTGCATGTTCTTCATCAAGCCATGGTACAGAGAGTGAAGATCGAGCACTCTCTCAGGGTGATCAAAGTCGGGTATAGGCTGAAAGTCAAAATCCAACTGCAATTACAAAAAAACAATGTATTTAAATTTCAGGTGTTAAATAATAATAAATATATTGGATAATCAAATGAAAATATATATTAATACCCGAGCCTGATCCCAAAAGAGAGCAAATGAGCGCCGGTACTGATCGCCCCACTGAACGTGAAGTGGATACTTCTTCATGAGACGGCTCTCATCCCCCATATACCGGCCGAACCTCTCGGCATAATCGCCGGTATAGCGATAATCAGGGGTAAAAAAATTGGGGAATGCTGCCTCCTCCCTACCTCTGTCGGGCCTCAGCCTGTGGGATTGATTCGGGCCTCGAGTCCCTCTCTCGGGATAGGGCTACCCTACATCTAGAAGAAATATCAAGACAATCAATATTAAGAAAAAATGGTATTAGGAAATTAAGGTTTAATGAAAATTGAAGTGTGATATATACCTCCGGCGACAGAAGCATGAGCCTGGGCCCTGGCAGCAGCACGAACGGGACGATATATCCTCCGGTGAGGAAGAGCCGGTGACCCGGACATGGACGCACCCCTTCCAACTAGAAAATAAACATTGACGATAAAATTACATGAAGTTCGTGTTTATTCTTAAAGGATATGTAAAATGAATAAATATTTTATATTTATTCATACTAAACCTGCAGACTGAGCGGAGGGTACGGAAGTGGTGGGAGTGGCCCCTGCACCAGACGTGGACCCACCACCTATAATTAGACAATCAAACATTGACTATATAAGTAATTGCAAAAAGAATGTGTATATCGATAATATAACATTCTAAATCAACATGCATACACTATAGGATATATAAACATACCCGTAGGTGCGGTGCTGGCCTTTGCCCGAGATGTGGAGGCATCACCTATAGCTAGACAATTAAAAAATGATTATCTAAATACGTAAGAGCAAAAAGAATGTATGTATATTTATGATGCAGCATTCTAAATCAATATGCATACACTATAGGATATATAAACATACCTGGAGGTGCGGGAGTGGCCTCTGCATCTGATGTGGACACACCACCAATAGCTAGACAATCAAACATTGACTATATAAGTAATTTTGACATAAATATGCATGTATATTTATAATATTACATTCAAAATGAATTTGCGTGCAATATACCTGGAGGTGTGGCAAAGTCCACACGGAAGCATCCGATGGGGTCTCCGATCGGGGTGCAAGATCGGCCCTCTGAAGCTCCCTACACAGCTCTCCGGGCGGCAGAACAGCTTTGTCTCTGCCGGTACCGCGGCTGGTGCTCCTGCCGTCCATCGCTGCTCTGGTCGTCGTCATCGAATCTAGACAAGAGTACAATCATTACATATGCATGCTATATATGTATAGATCGTAAAATGTGAAGTAATAATATATAAACTTTTTCGTTTCGTGGACGCATTAGACATATCTACTTGGATTTTATTATCGATATTATTTCTAACCCACGTAACTTCATGATCAGCCGAAGACAACCCGTCTTTTGAAACAGACGGTAGGAGCACTCTAAGTCTTCTCTCTTATTTATCCTCATCGCTGTCCTCGAATTCCGGGACATCGTAAACATCACTGGGTTTCCAACAACCTACGACACTCCATCCCGGATGCTTCAAGCACCGTGAGTAGTATACTTGGAACGCTTGGTTCGGAAAGATAAACGGATCGTCCTGACCGTAAAATCGAAGTGTGTTCACACTGGTTAATCCACATTCATCTTTCCAAGTCCCGAGATTGTTTCTCCACTTATCCATATCGGTTCGTGTATCGTACCATGTACACTGAAATATATAAAATGGTTCTGATCGTCCGAGATATTGGATACCAAGTATGCAATTTAAGTATCCATAATAAATCACACCATCCGATTCTACCGTCGCAATCCCACTATTCTGAGTGGTTCGAGATGTTTCTATGTCCTTAACTTCAAATTTTTATCCAAGGACACCGAATCCTTTATAATATGCAACCTCTATACAAAGAAACTGAGCTAAACATCTTGAATCACTCTCTAATGATGCAGACAAGTTCGGATCGTGGATCTGACAAAACAAATTTTACGACAAATATATAACGATATAAGTTTAGATTAAGACTGGTAGCAATAACATGTTATTCGAACAACTTACATGATCTGCAACCCAATCGAAAAATTATCCTGATGATATTTTTCCAATCGTTCATCATTCCAATCAGGATGCCCCTCACGTACCTCGTTAAAATAAATTATGTTCTCAACAATAAAAATTCTTTGCAGATGAAGAGATGTCAAAGGGTTATGATGGTAATATTATATCATTTTATACACACACAAACACAAATATAATAATTAATCCAAAAAAACTTACTCTTTAATTTCTTCAAGTCATGCGCTATTGAGGAGGATAAACCGATATATCTTGTTGATAAACATAGTGTCTACTCTCTTATAATCAGTTTTACCATATGGCCTCTGCAGCCTCTGTGTTATGGGAAAGTATCATGCTATCCTGACAGGTATATCGGGCTTCTTATCAGAATCTTTCGGCTTATACCTGGCCTCTCCGCATGTTGGACACTCTTTCAAATCTGAATTCTCTTTCTGGTACAACACGCAATTTTTGAGACATGCTTGAATCTTCTCACACTTCAGACCTAAATCAGACATCATCTTCTGGGCTCCGTTCCAGCTGTCGGGCACGTTATTTTCCGGGGGAATAGAATCTTTCAAGAACTTCAGAAGTATTGTGAATGACTTGTTGCTCCATTCATTTAGGCACTTAATCTGGAAAATTTGGACGAACCATGAGAGGGTGGAATACATTGCATTCTCATAAATTGGTTTTCTAGCATCATTCATGAACTTTTCATACTTATCCGCACACCGTCCTTGACCGGAAGAAATGTCATCTTCGGTACGAATACTATCACCTAGGGTAGCCTCTACCATATCCTCCATTTCTTCTCCTGGAAAGAAGTTACCGTCTTCTTCTGCTGCCGCATTACCATCTTCTCCTTCGTCTTCTGCCGCATTATTGTCTTCTTCTTCTCCTTCCCCATGATATAGCCAAGTTGTATAAAGTCTATTAAAACCATGTTTAACGATATGAAGCTCTGCAAATTCTACCTTCTGCCAGTACTTATTCCCACATCTATCGCACGGGCAAAGAATCTTCTCTAACACGATCTTATTATGTGCGCGTGCAAATTCAATGAAAGCAACAACTCTTGCGACAAACTTAGATTGCATATGTTGTTGCCAATCCACATACATCCAGTCCTTAACTCTGATGTACTCATGGGCCATGTTAGACTGTATAACATATAAATTGTAGATTATGATGACTATATTGAGAAGTATAAGAACGAGATGGTTACCGACAAAGAAGAAAATCTGTGTATATGCTTTGTGTGTGCGTTTGTCGTTAAAAAGAATAAATTATCGATAAACAAACTTAGATATGAAGATACCCAAGTATGAGTTGTATTCTGTATATGTGTGTTTCAATTTATGATTTCGCTTAAGTGTAGCGTTGTTAGTGTGTATGTGCTTTGTGTGTGCGTTTGTTGTGTATTCGTGTTGTATGTGTGTGTTTCGGCTGTCAGGGGTAAGGTTTCTATCCCATTAAGAATGTATAGAGCAGACACCCATTCACTTGTGCTTTCAACCGTTTCGAGTAAATTTTGGCAGCACCTCCCCGTTGTTCTCCGAGTACACTGTAATAGAATAGATAATCATTTCAATACTGTGAAACAACGTTGAAATGAACATCTAATCTATCTTTGTACACGGAGAACCAGCGGAAAAGTACCGATGAAATAACTCGAAACGAATGAAAACACAAGTGAATGCAGGTGTTTGCTTTATACATTCCTATCTTGTCCACACTGGACAAATCTATCGGTTATCATACGATTGAATCTTCTCGTCACATAAACTTCACGACGGTCATTAGTACCGAACTATACTGTCCGATATTTAACAACCTTCGTATAGTTCTATGTCATAACGAACATCGAACTTATGTTAACTGATAGACGGGGACTAAGTCGCGCTTTGATTTTCACATTTGAGTATCGATGAGAATATGAAAGTTTCATATTATCATCGAATATCATATATTGGTTTTAACTTGAACATTTAACATGAATAAATTTAACCTTTACGTTTCGTTATTAAGGGTTCGAAGTTTTAAATTTAGGGTAAATTTTTCTTGCGTTTACGGTAAAATTGTACGTTACGTTATCATCGAGTATCCTACAGAAAAAACTAGTGCACCCTAAACCCTAACCCTAATTAACCCAAATTAACCCTAATCGTTACCCTAACACAAATTATCCCGAATTAACCCAAACTTAACCCAATTAACCCAAATTAACCTAATTAATCCAAATTAACCCTAATCAACACCCTAACCCTTCAAATTATCACTAATTAACCCAATTAACCCTAATCAACACGCTAACACAAATACACTCTATTTTACCTAATTAACCTAAATTAACCCTAACCCAAATTAACATTACCTTAATCATCATTAAAACCCCAACACAAATTAACTCTAGCCCAAACTAAAATTAAACCTAATTAATCTAATTAACCCAAACCCTAGCCCTAATCATCACAACCATATTTTACCTAATTAACCTAAACTAATCCTAACCCTAACCCTAACCCTACCTAATTAACCCTAATCCTAACACTAATCATAAACCGAACCCTAACCCTAAACTGAACCCTAACCCTAACTAATTTGTTAGTTATATGTATGCCCTAGAGGCCATTACTGTACATTGGATGTATATTGTAGTGAATGCTGGGACATATATAGGTAGGACTTTCTTGGTCGACATGATAGTACGCTATCTGGTTGCTCTTTATCTTAACATGTATACTTTCTTTCTCTCTGTTACATGTTGATAAAACCCTTAGGATGTGTACTCGACTTCTAGGACTATGATGCAGATCATACTAGTGGGGCCTGGGTAGTCCATGAGTACATCCTTCAATGTTCCTAGTCGTGGGAATATCGAGACGGGGCATCGATATTCCAGAGTGGACTAGCGTATATCTTCTCGACCCATGTGATGGGCGATGGATGATCCCATATCCATTGGTGTTTGACATCAGAGATGGTATGCGGGTGCTCAGTGGAGACTGGGTACACTGGACGGACTCGCCGAGAACTCCCAGATGGTATTATACCTTACGTCAGATGGCAGTTCTCTGGTGACACTGGTACAGAGTAGTCTGTTGACCCGAGATCGTCATAGAGTCTTGTGTGGTTCCCACTGTGCTTTGATTTCCACCTTACCACGTCCAAGAGGGCGTGCAAAACGGTGGTTTTTGGGTACAGTCCCGAATCACATGGAGGCAATGAGCGATAGGAGGGGATTCGTCTCTCCCGGTATAGGGAGTTGATGTTGCGCTGTGTTCGATTGGCTATAACCAGAAATCCCTGGCCAGGGTTGCTGAGATTTACTGGTAAGTGTTACCAGTAGTTTCTCGAACTGTTATAGACCTCATATCGACACGACTTATCGAGCTATTGGGGTCTGACGTTTACCACACCTAGGCGAGATATGCGACATATCAGACGAACAGACCGGACTGTACGGTAAGTGTTACTGGTTGGATTCACAGGAGTGTGAGCAGGCTTGCTCGTCGATCTTCTGATCGCTCAATACCCGGGTGGCCGTTACGTTTAGCAGACCGCTTGCGGCTTGTGGGTGATTGATATGATCATCACCTGCTGCCGGCGTATTGACGAGTCTTTAGAGTCCTACACAGAGGTTTCCTGGCTCAAGCGAAACGAAATAGGTGCGCATATGAGATATGTGCGGGACCGAGAATAATGCGTGTATGTGATACCGTATTCTATTCTCGCGATAAATGTATCGATTGGTTGTATGCGATATAACCTAGTTATCGAATCGAGGATGATTCGATAAGTCGATACATTGGATACTAGTCGGTTATATGCGACATGACCGGATCATTGAATCAAGTGTTGATTTAATGATTTAATGTATAATTATATATTTGATATATTATTTTGCATTAACTAGTATAGGTTCACTTTAAAAGGATTTTCTAACTTGATGTGCACATTGTAAATGTGATATATTTTTGTGCACTTGTTTGTATCATGTTTGATGATACATGCATACTTAGTTAAGTGTATGTAGCGCCTTGAAAAGTCATTTTGGTGTTTTCCTGAAAATCGGTGAAAATTCGGTATTTTTCCGCAAACCGTCTTTTTTGTTATTTTGCAGTTTAGGACTAATTATACCTAATTCGGATAGGTAATTGCTTGTTTTAGTAGCTAATGAGTTACTTATTAATTTTTGGTCATTTAAATTTTTTTCCCTATTTTTCAATTTTTTTATATTATTTTAAGCCGGTAAGAAATACATTAAATTAGCGATAAATACAAATTTCTTTGGGCTAATTTTAATCTTTAAAATCATGTTAATTAAAATCTAGTTATAATACAATTTTTTAATATTTTATTTCAAGTTTTAACTAATTTTTATTATGGAAAACGAAATTTATTGAATTTAAGCTAAAACTTGCAATTTGGGACTTGTAGGGGGTCTTTTTGCATAATTTTTTTTTTGTAAAACCCCATTCACTCTTCCCTCACCCATAGGCCGGCCCACTTTCAGCAGCACAAGGAAAATTTCCTTGCCTCCTTTGACTTTTTATTATGTGTGGAAATGAGGTATTTTGAAAAGGGTTTTGATTTTTTAATGTGGGTATGGGTCTTTGGTTGATTGGTATGGGTTGACCACGACTTTTCCATCACCACCCACACCAATCTCCCTCCATTCTCTGCTGGAAATCTGCAGCTCTCCCTCTTCATTTTTTTTTCTTTCCATTTCCTTCAAAATTCCATCATATTGCTCCAAAATTCCAATTTAAACCTCACAAATTAACCCCCATCCTTCATCCCATTCTCCTTAGCCTTTCTTGCTTGGATCATGGTGCTATGAAGCCATCTTTGGAGGCATCTTGTTCTTGCTAGATCTCTAGTGTGAGGTATAATTTCTAATCTAAGCTTAATTTGTAGTTAAAGTGTGCTAATTAGAACTTGAAAGTTGTGTTAGCGTTAAATTTATAGCTAAATTCTAATCTAGTTTTTTTCTAGTTCATGGTTTGAAATTAAACTAGGGTTTTAGAGATCATTAGTAGGTTAATTAAATCTATTTTGTTATCTAGTTATTTTGTTAGCCTAATCTAAGAGGTTAACTTGCTAATTGGGCTATAAACTAGTGTTAATTTAGGGTTTTTCATGTATAGTTTGGATTAAGATTGCTAGTTATGAAATTCTAGAAAGGGTTTGTTTATGGAAATTGTGTTTTGAAGCATGATAAATGGGTTAAATTGAGTGTTGTGGCTAGCTAGTTGTGTGGATTGTAGGATGATGCGATGATGTGAGCACTTTATCGCAAATACGCGATGTTTGCACGAATTTGGAATTTTTAGTGCTTACTAGGTTTTTATAAAAATATTGTGATGAATTATTTGCGATATCTTGATGATATTTTTGGCATATCCTATGACATTTAGGATGTGTGAGTGCGGTTTTTTTGAGTGAGCGGGTTTTAGCTTTGCCGGGCGACCAAATCGACGATTTTAGTTAGTTTTTGCGATTTTCGCGTGTGTTCCGCGCACCTTGTGCACGTTGTACCTAGCTTGTGAACGTTGGTATTTTTGTTTGGGATTTGCGTCATTTCATGATATGTAACCTTATATTTTGTATTGATGTAAATTCCAGGTTCGGTCGCGGAGACGTCAGACGCGACACGAAAGGGGAAAGCGGTGATTGGACGTAGCTAGCTAGGGATTCCTGTGAGTAGATTTAACATGTACGGGGGACTATCGTTTGGATGCCGTAAGTCTCCCGATAGTTTTAGTAACTTAAAAAGATCCTTAGTGATGTTAGTAATTAGGGGTGTAATACTTGTATGATTATTTGCTACATCCATGCCTTATATTGACATACATATGCGAATCCATTCTATAGGACACCTGCACCATTGCCAGGTTCTTATATGCAGCACGAGCACTATTCATGCGTATACACACGCCCTGGTAATTGCCATGCCACGATACTAGATAACTTATAATTTAGAACATTGTCACCATATTTGATACTTAAACCTGTACTATTGCAATAAATCCTTAAGATAACATTGTAGAATTGCTATTCATGTGCATGTATACCATTATATCATTTGTTCATGCCTAGTTTGTTAATCATACATTGCAACTTGAACCTTGATACCATATGCATTCATTATCATTGACACATGCACTCAGGGTGATTTCTTGAGATTTTATGATATTTCTGGATTTCGGGGGAAAGCCGCAAAATTACTAAAACTTATTACCCTTTTTAAATATGAAAAATTGCGGTTTTCTAGTGATGTAAGTGTCGTCCACCATGAGTTTGCTGTGGTTTTCGAGACCCGTTTCGAGGAGTTGGATGAACCGTCTCGGGTACATGGTGGGCCCGATAAGGTACCCCGGGGCAAGAAGCTCGTGTTGCTGACGATGAGTCTGGCAGGGGACGGATTACCTACCGGTGACTTCATTGGACACGGCGGATATCCAGAGGATACCGACCGGGGCCGTGAGATGATGAGATATTGATATTGAGATGGGTCAGCCGGATGGCTGAGGCCAGAGATACTATGACATGGATTTATGAGATTTGAGACAGTTTTTAGGTGTCGTTGCTGGACACAGATTGTTGTCGATTCTATGAGTATTATGCTGGCATTTTAAAAGAGTTTCAAAAAAAAAAAAAAAGAGATAGAATGTTTCTTATATATACCTATTGAGACCTCAGATATTCATGTTGTATACATACATGCTAGTACCTTTATATGGCATACCTACCTGCTAGTATATTCATGTTGCATACATACATGCTAGTACCTTCATGTGTCATACATATCTGCTTGTACACTGATGTTGTATACACACCTGCTAGTGCATCCAGCCATACCTGTATTAGAGATGCTAGGATACTTGTGTGCATGCATACGATAGCCTTTGTAGATGTTATTTATTACTCACGAGTTGGCAACTCACCCCCGTTGTGCCACAGTCGTTTGCAGGTCCGCTCCGTCAGTACAGTAGCGGCGGGCGCACAGCTTCTTTTGCCTCTCTTGCCAGGACTCGAGGTTTTTGCTCGTAGGTGGGTTGTATTATTATTTTTGTACCATCTTGTATATTCTTTGTATCTAGAGTACTCCATCTACTGTATCTACCAGTATTGTTGTATAGTGACCTAGAGATGAGACTGTGAGATTTGTGAAGTTTTTATGCTGTATTTTGGGGTCGAGCTCACTTGAGTCGACATGCGGTTTTTCTTATGTTTCCTTATGATTATTTTGCATGTTGTTGTTTTATATTGCGTGGGATTTGTGACCGCCTTGTGGCGAAGAGCTAGCTCCCGCTTGGGGATGCCTTATTTGTTGGATTTATATATATTCTTATTGTACCCATTTTGGGGGCCAGTATTTACAAAGGAGACTCTGCCGAAATTTTCGGAAAAATTGATATTGTTTTTAAAAAGGTTTGATATGACTTATTTGATAAACTCGCTTTCAATTGATTGGTTTTTCTTCACTCTTTTGCTTATTTGGTTTTGGTTTCTGGGCTTTGGCGTACTTATTTTACGGACGTCTTGAGACGTTTCGTAAACTTAAGTGCCAGTCACGTTCCGTACTCTGCGGGTCGTGACAAAGTTGGTATCAGAGCGATAGCTTTTACCTTTTTGAGTGTAGGATGACCCTTGGTAGATGGAGTAAGTGACTTAAGTAGGGTAACGTAGCGTGTGTATGTCCGCGGCATACTTGCGATACGGTACTCCGCCTAAGTGACTTTAGGATATACTTGCTTGAAATTCCTTCTTCAATTCCGTGTATCCTATGATTCTATTGCACTGTTCTTATTATCCTTTTTCCTGTACCAGCCGCTATGCCGCCGAAGGCTACGAGAGCACAGAGGGCTGCCGCCCGAGACGAGATTCGAGCTGGCTCGTCCGAGACTAGGACTGAGCAGGGTGGTGTGCCTACGCCGCAGGGACAGACTGATCCACCTTTCCCAGGCCGTATGGATAGGCTTGAGACTGGTATGGAGGAGTTGCGACAGATGATGGGGAGTATGCAGGAGCTACGTCAGATGGTAGGATCCCTAGTTGCAGCCAGTCGTACACCGAGGCCGGATGACGCACCTACTACATCCCAGACTACTATGATACCTGCTCCTACTACTACCGCCGTGACCATCCCGGTTTCACTACAGGATTTCATGAGGCTGAGACCTCCAGTATTCACCGGCACCGAGGCAGCGGAGGACCCACAGACGTTCCTTGACAGTTTTGCTAGGATCTGCCGTTCGCTGAGATGTTCGGATGATCGATGGGTGGAGCTTGCGAGTTTCCGTCTAGAGGGTCTCGCGCAGATATGGTGGGAGTCAGTCTTGAGAGGTCGAGCTGCAGGTTTACCGTCTATGACTTCGGCCGAGTTTACAGCGGTCTTTCTAGCTCGTTTCCTCCCAGAGAGCGTTCGTGACGCCAGAGCTCATAGCTTCGAGGCCTTGGTCAAGACACCTGGGATGACGGTGTCTGAGTATGACGTTCAGTTTACACAGTTGTCCCGATATGCCCCGTACCTGGTAGATACCGAAGCGAAGAGGGTGAAGAGGTTCATACAGGGACTTGATGCCCAGTTATATCTTGCCATTGGCGCCCAGCACTACGACACTTATTCAGCTGCTATGGATACGGCATTACGGATGGAGGCACGCATATCACAGACTTCGGCCGTTTCTGGGCCGAAGAGGATTCGCACCGAGGTGCCGTCTCAGAGGAAGCGTGCCAGATTCTTTCCGAGGGATGGGCCCGACAGAGGATTTGGACGGGGTCAGTTATATGGTTCATATCCCTAGGGACAACAGCCGTCGCCAGGGTGTTTTGGGTGCGGGAGTCCGCACTATCTTGTCAGAGACTGTCCGGCGAGACGACAGGGAGCGGCGACAGTTCCGCATGTGACCCTACCACCATCACCACCCCCTCCCCAGAGAGCCCTACTTCCTACCACAGGCGATGCTCCACGCCAGTTAGGTGCACCCAGAGGCCGTGGACGCGGCGGTCCTATTCAGAGAGGACGAGGAGGCAGAGGCCGAGGTCGAGGTCAGCCCGCTATCGGTGGAGGACAGGCCTGAGTATTTGCTTTGACACCGCAGGATGCGCAGGCATCCAACGCCGTTGTGACAGGTACCTTGCCAGTTTGTTCTTTCGATGCACGGGTATTGTTCGACCCAGGTTCCACACATTCGTACGTATCTACACACTTTGCATCGATGTTGGGCCGTGAGTCGTCGTCGTTAGATCATCCGCTTGTTATTACTCCGGTAGGCGAGTCGTTTGTCGCTCGTTTTGTATTTCGATTGTGTTCCGTTCGTATCGGGGAGAGGGATTCATCGGTTGATTTGATTCTCCTCGATATGTTGGACTTTGATGTGCTTCTGGGCATGGATTGGCTAGCCACTTGTTATGCTTCGGTGGACTGCCGTGAGAAGGCAGTCAGATTTAGCTTTCCGGGAGAGCCAGTCCTTGTTATTCAGGGAGACCGCAGCGTCACCCTTCCCAGCTTGATTTCCTCTCTTCGCGCTGGTCAGCTCTTGCGGAAGGGATATCAGGGATTCTTAGCGTATATTTGTGATACTCGAGCTGCAGAGGTTCCGTTGGACCGGGTCCCGGTTGTTTGTGAGTTCCCTGATGTTTTCCCTGATGAGCTACCTGGGCTACCACCTGAGCGCGACGTTGAGTTCTGCATCGATTTGATTCCCGGCTCGGGGCCTATTTCTATACCGCCTTATCGGATGGCCCCGGCAGAGCTTCGAGAGCTGAAGGATCAGTTGCAGGATTTGTTAGATAAGGGGCTTATTCGACCTAGTGTTTCTCCATGGGGTGCTCCGGTCCTGTTTGTCAAGAAGAAGGATGGAAGTTTGCGCTTATGTATCGACTACAGCCAGCTGAACAAGGTTACCGTGCGGAACAGATATCCATTGCCACGCATTGATGATTTGTTCGACCAGCTTCAGGGTGCGGGGTAGTTTTCGAGGATCGACTTACGATCAGGGTACCATCAGCTGCGAGTTCGACAGGAGGATATACCGAGGACAACTTTCCACACACGCTACGGCCACTATGAGTTTTTGGTGATGTCGTTCGGACTCACCAACGCCCCAGCAGCATTTATGGATTTGATGAACCGTACATTCAGGCCGTATCTTGACTTGTTCATCACCGTGTTTATCGACGATATCTTGGTGTACTTCCGGAGCAGAGAGGAGCACGAGCAGTACTTGCGGATTACGTTACAGACTCTTAGGGAGCACCAGCTATTCGCAAAGTTCTCCAAGTGTGCATTCTGGCTGGACAGCGTCGGATTCTTGGGTCACGTGATTACGAGAGACGGCATATGTGTGGACCCGAAGAAGATTGAGGCTGTTCAGCAGTAGCCCCGACCTACATCGGTTACCGAGATCCGTAGTTTTCTAGGCCTGGTGGGCTACTACAGGCGTTTTGTTCAGGACTTCTCCTGTATAGCTGCACCTTTGACCGGTTTGACCCGGAAGGGAGTTCCTTTCGTTTGGACAGAGGAGTGCGAGCGCAGTTTTCAGCAGCCACGGACTTGTTTGACTACGGCGCCGGTATTATCTTTACCTTCGGGATCAGGCGGATTTGTGGTCTACTGTGATGCTTCGCGAGTGGGGTTAGGATGCGTATTGATGCAGCATGGCCGGGTGATCGCATATGCTTCTCGGCAGTTGAAGAAACATGAACAGAACTACCCCACTCATGATTTGGAGATGGCTGCAGTGGTCTTTGCACTTAAGATTTGGCGACATTACCTATATGGCGAGTCGTGCCAAATATTCACAGACCACAAGAGCTTAAAATACATATTTCAGCAGCGAGACCTGAACCTCAGACAGCGTCGTTGGATGGAGTTGGTGAAAGACTACGACTGCGAGATCTTATATCACCCAGGCAAGGCGAATGTAGTGGCAGATGCTTTGAGCAGGAGGCCCGGGGGTAGACTATCCTTTTTGCGCGCAGTGCAGAGGCAGTCGTCAGCAGATTGGCAGATTTTATACGACAGCCGAGTTGAGTTCGAGTTCACTCAGACAGGGGGACAGCTCGCGCATGTTCGTGCACGCCCACAGTTGCTTGACCGTATATATGAGGCACAGCGCAGAGACGACCGTTGCTCAGAGATCATGGCACAGATGGGACAGGGCAGATTTTCCGAGTTCGTGATTGATGATCAGGGGATTTTACGATATGGATCTAGACTATGCGTACCAGATGCTGATGGATTGCGGCACGACATTCTTGAGGAGGCACACCGATCAGTGTATAGTGTCCACCCCGGTTCCACCAAGATGTACCATGATATGAGAGAGACCTACTGGTGGGACGAGATGAAGAGGGACATTGCGGAGTTTGTATCGAGATGCCTGACTTGTCAGCAAGTCAAGGCCGAGCACCAGAGGCCCGCAGGAGAGCTACAGCCGTTACCCATTCCAGAGTGGAAATGGGAGCAGATTTCGATGGATTTCGTTGTGGGTCTACCCAGGACCAGTCGAGGATACGACTCCATCTGGGTGATCGTAGATCGATTGACGAAAGCGGCTTATTTCCTGCCAGTGAAGACCACTTTCAGCTTCTCTCAGTATGCCCAGCTTTACATCGACGAGATCATGCGGTTGCATGGCATACCGACTTGTATCGTGTCAGATCGAGGCACCCAGTTCACCAGCCGACTTTGGCAGAGACTTCAGGAGGCTTTAGGCACTCGTTTGAGCTTCCGCACAGCGTTTCATCCGCAGACCGACGGACAGTCAGAGCGGACCATTCAAACTCTCGAGGACATGCTCAGAGCGTGCGTTTTAGACTTCGGCGGTAGCTGGGATCATCATTTACCTTTAGTGGAGTTCTCCTACAACAACAGCTTCCAGGATACTATTCAGATGGCACCTTTCGAGGCATTGTATGGGAGGAGATGCAGATCGCCCGTTTGTTGGACAGAGCTCAGCGAGAGCAGTATTTTGGGGCCGCAGCTTGTGGAGGAGACGACCGCGAAAATACAGTTGATTCGAGACCGGATGAGAGCAGTTCAGAGCAGACAGAAATCGTATGCAGACAGGCGTCGTCACAGGCCAGAGTTCGCAGTTGGCGATCATGTTTTTCTGAGGGTCTCTCCGATGAAGGGCGTGATGCGTTTTGGGCTAAAGGGAAAGCTTAGTCTCAGGTTTGTGGGTCCCTTCGAGATTCTCGAGCATGTCGGCGCAGTTGCATATCGTTTGGCTCTTCCACCCAGCTTTCCCGATGTTCACCCCGTCTTCCATGTTTCGATGCTCTGCAAGTACCTTCACGACCCTTCGCATGCGATTCAGCACCCGACAGTCCAGCTAGAGCGCGACCTTTCTGTTGCAGAGAAGCCGGTGGCCATCCTGGATCGGCAGGTGAAGAAATTGAGATCGAAAGTTATACCGATCGTCAAGGTCCTTTGGCGTGGCCCGAGCAGCGAGGAGGTCACCTGGGAGACCGAGGGCGAGATGAGGAAGAAATATCCCCATCTATTTGAAGGTACGTGTAGCTATATTTTTTTAAATTCGGGGACCGAATTTCTTTAAGGGGGGAAGATTGTAGCGCCTTGAAAAGTCGTTTTGGTGTTTTCCTGAAAATCGGTGAAAATTCGGTATTTTTCCGCAAACCGTCTTTTTTGTTATTTTGCAGTTTAGGACTAATTATACCTAATTCGGATAGGTAATTGCTTGTTTTAGTAGCTAATGAGTTACTTATTAATTTTTGGTCATTTAAAAAAAATTTCCTATTTTTCAATTTTTTTATATTATTTTAAGCCGGTAAGAAATACATTAAATTAGCAATAAATACAAATTTCTTTGGGCTAATTTTAATCTTTAAAATCATGTTAATTAAAATCTAGTTGTAATATAATTTTTTAGTATTTTATTTCAAGTTTTAACTAATTTTTATTATGGAAAACGAAATTTATTGAATTTAAGCTAAAACTTGCAATTTTGGACTTGTAGGGGGTCTTTTTGCATAATTTTTTTTTTTGTAAAACCCCATTCACTCTTCCCTCACCCCTAGGCCGGCCCACTTTCAGTAGCACAAGGAAAATTTCCTTGCCTCCTTTGACTTTTTATTATGTGTGGAAATGAGGTATTTTGAAAAGGGTTTTGATTTTTTAATGTGGGTATGGGTCTTTGGTTGATTGGTATGGGTTGACCATGACTTTTCCATCACCACCCACACCAATCTCCCTCCATTCTCTGCTGGAAATCTGCAGCTCTCCCTCTTCATTTTTTTTTCTTTCCATTTCCTTCAAAATTCCATCATATTGCTCCAAAATTCCAATTTAAACCTCACAAATTAACCCCCATCCTTCATCCCATTCTCCTTAGCCTTTCTTGCTTGGATCATGGTGCTATGAAGCCATCTTTGGAGGCATCTTGTTCTTGCTAGATCTCTAGTGTGAGGTATAATTTCTAATCTAAGCTTAATTTGTAGTTAAAGTGTGCTAATTAGAACTTGAAAGTTGTGTTAGTGTTAAATTTATAGCTAAATTCTAATCTAGTTTTTTTCTAGTTCATGGTTTGAAATTAAACTAGGGTTTTAGAGATCATTAGTAGGTTAATTAAATCTATTTTGTTATCTAGTTAGATGGTATGGGGATGCTCAGTGGAGACTGGGTACACTGGACGGACTCGCCGAGAACTCCCAGATAGTATTATACCTTACGTCAGATGGCAGTTCTCTGGTGACACTGGTACAGAGTAGTCTGTTGACCCGAGATCGTCATAGAGTCTTGTGTGGTTCCCACTGTGCTTTGATTTCCACCTTACCACGTCCAAGAGGGCGTGCAAAACGGTGGTTTTTGGGTACAGTCCCGAATCACATGGAGGCAATGAGCGATAGGAGGGGATTCGTCTCTCCCGGTATAGGGAGTTGATGTTGCGCTGTGTTCGATTGGCTATAACCGGAAATCCCTGGCCAGGGTTGCTGAGATTTACTGGTAAGTGTTACCAGTAGTTTCTCGAACTGTTATAGACCTCATATCGACACGACTTATCGAGCTATTGGGGTCTGACGTTTACCACCCCTAGGCGAGATATGCGACATATCAGACGAACAGACCGGACTGTACGGTAAGTGTTACTGGTTGGATTCACAGGAGTGTGAGCGGGCTTGCTCGTCGATCTTCTGATCGCTCAATACCCGGGTGGCCGTTACGTTTAGCAGACCGCTTGCGGCTTGTGGGTGATTGATATGATCATCACCTGCTGCCGGCATATTGACGAGTCTTTAGAGTCCTACACAGAGGTTTCCTGGCTCAAGCGAAACGAAATAGGTGCGCATATGAGATATGTGCGGGACCGAGAATAATGCGTGTATGCGATACCGTATTCTATTCTCGCGATAAATGTATCGATTGGTTGTATGCGATATAACCTAGTTATCGAATCGAGGATGATTCGATAAGTCGATACATTGGATACTAGTCGGTTATATGCGACATGACCGGATCATTGAATCAAGTGTTGATTTAATGATTTAATGTATAATTATATATTTGATATATTACTTTGCATTAACTAGTATAGGTTCACTTTAAAAGGATTTTCACACTTGATGTGCACATTGTAAATGTGATATATTTTTGTGCACTTGTTTGTATCATGTTTGATGATACATGCATACTTAGTTAAGTGTATGTAGCGCCTTGAAAAGTCATTTTGGTGTTTTCCTGAAAATCGGTGAAAATTCGGTATTTTTCCGCAAACCGTCTTTTTTGTTATTTTGCAGTTTAGGACTAATTATACCTAATTCGGATAGGTAATTGCTTGTTTTAGTAGATAATGAGTTACTTATTAATTTTTGGTCATTTAAAATTTTTTCCCTATTTTTCAATTTTTTTATATTATTTTAAGCCGGTAAGAAATACATTAAATTAGCGATAAATACAAATTTCTTTGGGCTAATTTAAATCTTTAAAATCATGTTAATTAAAATCTAGTTATAATACAATTTTTTAGTATTTTATTTCAAGTTTTAACTAATTTTTATTATGGAAAACGAAATTTATTGAATTTAAGCTAAAACTTGCAATTTGGGACTTGTAGGGGGTCTTTTTGTATAATTTTTTTTTTTGTAAAACCCCATTCACTCTTCCCTCACCCATAGGCCGGCCCACTTTCAGCAGCACAAGGAAAATTTCCTTGCCTCCTTTGACTTTTTATTATGTGTGGAAATGAGGTATTTTGAAAAGGGTTTTGATTTTTTAATGTGGGTATGGGTCTTTGGTTGATTGGTATGGGTTGACCATGACTTTTCCATCACCACCCACACCAATCTCCCTCCATTCTCTGCTGGAAATCTGCAGCTCTCCCTCTTCATTTTTTTTTTCTTTCCATTTCCTTCAAAATTCCATCATATTGCTCCAAAATTCCAATTTAAACCTCACAAATTAACCCCCATCCTTCATCCCATTCTCCTTAGCCTTTCTTGCTTGGATCATGGTGCTATGAAGCCATCTTTGGAGGCATCTTGTTCTTGCTAGATCTCTAGTGTGAGGTATAATTTCTAATCTAAGCTTAATTTGTAGTTAAAGTGTGCTAATTAGAACTTGAAAGTTGTGTTAGCGTTAAATTTATAGCTAAATTCTAATCTAGTTTTTTTCTAGTTCATGGTTTGAAATTAAACTAGGGTTTTAGAGATCATTAGTAGGTTAATTAAATCTATTTTGTTATCTAGTTATTTTGTTAGCCTAATCTAAGAGGTTAACTTGCTAATTGGGCTATAAACTAGTGTTAATTTAGGGTTTTTCATGTATAGTTTGGATTAAAATTGCTAGTTATGAAATTCTAGAAAGGGTTTGTTTATGGAAATTGTGTTTTGAAGCAAGGTAAATGGGTTAAATTGAGTGTTGTGGCTTGCTAGTTGTGTGGATTGTAGGATGATGCGATGATGTGAGCACTTTATCGCAAATACACGATGTTTGCACGAATTTGGAATTTTTAGTGCTTACTAGGTTTTTATAAAAATATTGTGATGAATTATTTGCGATATCTTGATGATATTTTTGGCATATCCTATGACATTTAGGATGTGTGAGTGCGGTTTTTTTGAGTGAGCGGGTTTTAGCTTTGCCGGGCGACCAAATCGACGATTTTAGTTAGTTTTTGCGATTTTCGCGTGTGTTCCGCGCACCTTGTGCACGTTGTACCTAGCTTGTGAACGTTGGTATTTTTGTTTGTGATTTGCGTCATTTCATGATATGTAACCTTATGTTTTGTATTGATGTAAATTCCAGGTTTGGTCGCGGAGACGTCAGACGCGACACGAAAGGGGAAAGCGGTGATTGGACGTGGCTAGCTAGGGATTCCTGTGAGTAGATTTAACATGTACGGGGGACTATCGTTTGGATGCCGTAAGTCTCCCGATAGTTTTAGTAACTTAAAAAGATCCTTAGTGATGTTAGTAATTAGGGGTGTAATACTTGTATGATTATTTGCTACATCCATGCCTTATATTGACATACATATGCGAATCCATTCTATAGGACACCTGCACCATTGCCAGGTTCTTATATGCAGCACGAGCACTATTCATGCGTATACACACGCCCTGGTAATTGCCATGCCACGATACTAGATAACTTATAATTTAGAACATTGTCACCATATTTGATACTTAAACCTGTACTATTGCAATAAATCCTTAAGATAACATTGTAGAATTGCTATTCATGTGCATGTATACCATTATATCATTTGTTCATGCCTAGTTTGTTAATCATACATTGCAACTTGAACCTTGATACCATATGCATTCATTATCATTGACACATGCACTCAGGGTGATTTCTTGAGATTTTATGATATTTCTGGATTCGGGGGAAAGCCGCAAAATTACTAAAACTTATTACCCTTTTTAAATATGAAAAATTGCGGTTTTCTAGTGATGTAAGTGTCGTCCACCATGAGTTTGCTGTGGTTTTCGAGACCCGTTTCGAGGAGTTGGATGAACCGTCTCGGGTACATGGTGGGCCCGGTAAGGTACCCCGGGGCAAGAAGCTCGTGTTGCTGACGATGAGCCTGGCAGGGGACGGATTACCTACCGGTGACTTCATTGGATACGGCGGATATCCAGAGGATACCGACCGGGGCCGCGAGATGATGAGAAATTGATATTGAGATGGGTCAGCCGGATGGCTGAGGCCAGAGATACTATGACCTGGATTTATGAGATTTGAGACAGTTTTTAGGTGTCGTTGCTGGACACAGATTGTTGTCGATTCTATGAGTATTATGCTGGCATTTTAAAAGAGTTTCAAAAAAAAAGAGATAGAATGTTTTTTATATATACCTATTGAGACCTCAGATATTCATGTTGCATACATACATGCTAGTACCTTTATATGGCATACCTACCTGCTAGTATATTCATGTTGCATACATACATGCTAGTACCTTCATGTGGCATACATATCTGCTTGTACACTGATGTTGTATACACACCTGCTAGTGCATCCAGCCATACCTGTATTAGAGATGCTAGGATACTTGTGTGCATGCATACGATAGCTTTTGTAGATGTTATTTATTACTCACGAGTTGGCAACTCACCCCCGTTGTGCCACAGTCGTTTGCAGGTCCGCTCCGTCAGCACAGTAGCGGCGGGCGCACAGCTTCTTTTGCCTCTCTTGCCAGGACTCGAGGTTTTTGCTCGTAGGTGGGTTGTATTATTATTTTTGTACCATCTTGTATATTCTTTATATCTAGAGTACTCCATCTACTGTATCTACCAGTATTGTTGTATAGTGACCTAGAGATGAGACTGTGAGATTTGTGAAGTTTTTATGCTGTATTTTGGGGTCGAGCTCACTTGAGTCGACATGCGGTTTTTCTTATGTTTCCTTATGATTATTTTGCATGTTGTTGTTTTATTTTGCGTGGGATTTGTGACCGCCTTGTGGAGAAGAGCTAGCTCCGGCTTGGGGATGCCTTATTTGTTGGATTTATATATATTCTTATTGTACCCATTTTGGGGGCCAGTATTTACAAAGGAGACTCTGCCGAAATTTTCGGAAAAATTGATATTGTTTTTAAAAAGGTTTGATATGACTTATTTGATAAACTCGCTTTCAATTGATTGGTTTTTCTTCACTCTTTTGCTTATTTGGTTTTGGTTTCTGGGCTTTGGCTTACTTATTTTACGGACGTCTTGAGACGTTTCGTAAACTTAAGTGCCAGTCACGTTCCGTACTCTGCGGGTCGTGAAAGTGTATGATTAAACCATGGTTGTGTAATGGTTAGGGTTTTGATTTACTTATTCATTTATTTTGTTTATTTATTTTTGCAAAATAAATGAATGGAGGCTTTCTTTGTTTGCTAGTTGAAGCTTCATGAAACTTTGACTAAGTGACCTTTTTTTGTTTTCATGCTTAACCCTAACCATTCCACTTAACCCTAATTCATTCTCTACACTTGACCATGGTTGCTATATGATAAGTATTCCTTTTATTTTCTATTTTATATAACACTTATCATATTCTTTCTTCATCTTCTTCTTCTTCTTGAAGATGAAGAAGCTTGCAACCATCAATGGTGACTTGATGAAAAGTGTGAGAAATCCAATTCTAAAGTGAACCCACTTCCTATTTCTTCATCCTCTACCTCTTGCCAAGTAGTATAGGGTGTTTTCTTCACAAGTTTCATGACTTGGTGAAGTGGGAGCTTGATCTTGTGATGCCTCGACGTAGATCATCTTCGGCATCGTAGCCGACGACCAAGCCCGCCCATTTCTCCGATGAAGCCGATGCTAGAGCCCGGGATTCGATATGGACAGCGAGGGAACTTCATCACGGAGCCATGGAGGTGGAGAACCGGATCTACAAAGGTTGTAGCCTCTTTCTTGTAGTTAAGTTGTTAACTAATTTCTTTTTTTTGCCTAAACTCTAGTCAACGATCCGTATTAGGGTTTCTCGGCACTTGTAAAATTTGAAATTGGCATGGTTGATGCCTTGTGAGACCTCATTAGTGTGCCTAGGAACCCTACAGTGGTATCAGAGCCTAGCTAGAGCCTTAGGCGTTGCACAGACGGAGTTAGAAGTCCGATCGAACCGAAACCCTAATTCAAAGTTGCTCTCTGTACAATTTTTAAATACTGGGTTTTTTCCAGATTAAAAATGCTTAAAAAATTCAGCAGGAAATTCTAAGAATTACGGTGCAAAAACGAGCAAATGATACGCCCAAAGAGCGGCGGAACCGCGGCATAAGCATGCCTTCTGCGGCGGTTCCGCGGCCAATAAGTCTCTTCAGTCAACTATTTTTGCACAGTAACTTCTTTATTTTTATGCTGAGTTTTCTGGGAATTTTTAATATTTACTCAAGAGTTGAGTTTTCTGGGTTGTTTTGGGAGTTCGTAGATTCGATCGGATTATCAAACTTTGTCTATGTGTTTTCCGAATAATTTGTTGAATATGTTAAAAAGTTCGACCGGATATAAATACCCACTTTTTCCCCTGTCGGGAAATTTCCAATTGTTGGATTTTTCCGTAGTTTAATGACGTTCTAAGTAGTGCAAGTAACGCGATGGTCCCTCTAGAAGACAACAAACATTAACTCGATTATGTGACCGTCTTGAACTGCCCTTTGAACCTTCGGGTTTGGGGCAGTACGACGTGCCACATGTGAGGCGTTGGCTTGACCCTTCTACGGCTGGACCGTTGGTACTGAGGCACGAAGTAAATGTTTTTAAACTCATTTCATGTGTTGAGCTGTATCGGGAAAACTTGGGTGTTCGTTTGTTCGATCGGAAAGTTTAACATTTTCTATTTATCCAGAATGTGATACAATAATTGGAATTCACAAGTAGTTATGGGATAACTGAATGAATGTTATAAACATAGCAGTTTAGTCTCACTTGATCGGTTGCCACGGAATTTTGATGTGATCAAAAGTCCGTCGCAATCACGTAGCGTACGCGGATACTCGCCGATAAACTTAATAGACAGCTACGCCACATAGCCCCGACTAAGTGACTGTAGGAGAACTCCGTCGCCGAAAGCATCCGTTCGGGTGCTCGCGGAAGCGGTGTTCCGCCTTAGTGCACTTCGTCGACAGTATCGGGGGTGCGGCCGTCTACTAAAGTTTGCGACGAGCATTCGATCAGGATGTCGGGAATCTTGTTGAATTACTCGACTTGATATTGAAAAGTGTTTTCGATAATGAGACTAAAATGCGGGGTTTATAATTGTTAGGCATGCGATGTCTAAGTATTTCATTTGATTAGGCATGCGATGTCTAAAGAGATTGCGGATTCCAACTGTTGTAGTTTTACACTTTCTTTTCTGTGACCGTAAGTGTAATATGTGATATCGCCGGTTTCGTTGCTATATGTCAACGACAATTGGGATGCGCATATTTACTTACGCTGATGACATGTGATGTTATGTGTTGCTGGATATGTTATATTGGATCGTCGTGTTCGAATAGCCGGGGGGTTTTTTATGTGAGATGAGTGTTTTTCATTTTCATTCATGTAAAAACTTGTATGTAATATTCTTTTATTGGGGCACTTCTAGGTTGCGGATGATGTCACCATTTGTATATTATTTACTTTTCTGCACTAGGATAGACCCAAGGAGGAGGGCATAAGTAACCGCGTTCTAGGGTCCAGTGGGAGACCAACTCGAGGAGTCGAGTCCGGGTCTCCTAACTCTAGAATTGGTAGGGTTACTTGCCGCTCTCGTAGGGGTCTAGGGGTGTGGGTTTGGCTATTCATCACGACCGTGGAATCCGTGTTTTATACTGGCTCGTATTGAAAACACGGACGTCCTAGTATATCCAATGTTTCATATGATTCTTCTGCTGCGATATCTGTGATGTGATCATGTGATGTTCTGTGATAGATACTGTATATAGTATATATGATATATTATATAGGCATTACTTATGTTTTACACCCGTGCTAGCCCTGCCCCGCTCTGCTGTTAGTTACCTAACCTAACGGTGCACGAGGGGACATCGAGGCGAATGCGGATGGCATAAGCGTACGTTATATTTATCTGTGATGTTTAGGTGGACTTAAATGATGGGACATTCATTAATGAGATTAATGAAAGAAAATAAACCTAATTGATGTTGTGGAATCGAATTTCAAAAACAAAACAGGTAGCTACAGTTCTTGCTTTGCATCGCGGTGTTCCTTATAGAACATCCTGCACCTTATTCGATGAGGAAAGGACCGAGATCCCTTCACCGGGAGTGACTCCTTTAGCAATAACTGGCAGATGCTACAACCCTCGGTTTGTCTTTTGATCGCTTCTATAGTTTCTGCTTTGCACAGTGATATATATGATATATCCCGCACCTCATTCGACGAGGAAAGGGCCGACGATCCCTTCACCGGGAGTGACCCCATTAGCAAAACTAGAAAAGCCTCAAAAACATTCCATTTAAAAACCATTTGATTCCGCAACGAAATCAAGTTCAAAGCGTTAAAGGTTTTCACAAAAACCATTCGCAACCCTTCGTCATTTTAGGAAGTAGAGTACTTAGTATTCGTGCTACGTTTGTCGACCATAGCCGAGGCGTAGTGTGCGGTAGCTAAGTGATGTCTTCCTACACAGCATATGATGCGATTAGTTAGGACAGTCATGTGGCTTTGTTGACCTTAGCCAAGGGTCATGTGGGTGGGTCTAATTAATCACGAAATGACGGGTAGAACTTGACTAGTACCTATGATTTGTTGACCTTAGCCAAGGTCATAGGTGCTAGGGGTAAAAATCTTTATCGGGAGTTTCAAGTGTTGAAATTTGCAATGAGATTGCATACCTTCTATGTGATAGTTGAATCCCGATACCCACTGCGAGTAATTGTTACTCCTGGGAGAGTTTTGTACTTTGCAATTAGCCGATCAAGTAGGTGTCTAGAAAGGTGTCAACGGGGTTACGCCTCTGGGAAAACGAGGTTTACTGTAATTAGGTCCGTGCGAAAGCACGGGGAACCTCCCTCAAAGTACCGACATTGGCCTGGCTGAAAGATTGGCGAACTTGTAGAGTGTAATTAATCCCGGCTAGTCTTTCCTTTTAAGGTTTAAAGGAAGATTTGATAAAAACAGTGGGAGCCATCCTGATTAGATAAAATAATAACCAATCTGATCTTGCAAGAGCGCACGCAGAGTGTTTTCTTCTCTCTCTCTCTCCAGGTAGCGACCATGTCACGCCTTAATCAAGATAATAATACAGATTATTGACCGAACCCGCTTGTTATACTGAGCTGGGGAACGTTGGTCCCGCTCCAACTTATAATTGTTATAAGACAGAGCAGGAAATTGGGGATTACCAGAATTCCCGTGCCGCCCAAACGAAGAGAGTGCATGCTGATGCATCATCTTCGGGTGTGTTCATTATACAGAACTGTTTCTCTGTATGCTCTACGTCCTGGGTATGTGATTGTTAGTGTATATGCCCTAGAGGCCATTACTGTATCATACTAGTTTGTATATTACTTGATGGAAGCTTGGGATATTCACCTTGTATAAACAATCTTGCTCAATATAGTAGTATGCTACTTGGTTTGTTTCTACTTCAATGTGTACTTGTGTTTATTTCAGTATATCACTTATACGCATTAGTGGAGCCCTTAGGATCTTTGCTTGATTACCAGCGTTGTGATGGCAGTCACACTAGTGGGGGCTGGATAATCTATAGGCACATCCTTATACAGGTCCCTAGTCGTAGGACTATCGAGACAGGGCATCGATACTCCGGAGTAGACTAGCGTATGCGCTTCTCATCCCAGTGTGGGAGATGGTCTGTCCCACAGCCATCAGTACGTCGTACTGGAGATAGTATACGGGTGCTCATTGGGTTACGAGTACACTGGACAGGACTCGTCGGGAACTGACAGGTTGGTATTATACCTATCGTCAGTTATCAGTTCCCAGGTGACATGAGTACAGCTTAGTCCGCTGACTTGACACTGACACTTCGCCTCGAGTGTGTTCCCACTGCACTTTGATCACTACCCTACCACGGCTCAAAGGAGTCGTGCAAACAGGTGGTGGTTGGGTGCAGTCCCGAAGCACTTGGAGGCAGTGACGGTTAGACAGGATTTGTCTCTCCCGGTATTGGGGGTTGACATCGCGCTGTGTCTAGGAGAGCCATTACACGAGTAGTCCCTGGCCAGGGCAAGCGAGATATACTGGTAGGTTTCCAGTGTTATCTCAGGGTGTTTTGGGCTTCACTCCGACACGACTTGTACCGCTATTGGGGGACTGACGTTTTACCGCCCCTAGGCCCGCCATGCGATGTATCAGACGAACAGACCGGACTGTACGGAGAATGTCACATTCAGACTCAGTAGGAGTTCAGATGGGCTTTCACCTCGTCAGCCTTCTTGTCGGCATCTACCTGGGGACCGTTACGCACAGCTAGTGCCGCTTGCGGTCTGTGGTTAAACCCACTGCCAGCGTAGTGTCGAGTCTTTAGAGTCCCACACAGAGGGTATTCGCCTCTGGGCAAAACAGAGTAGAGGTCGCATGGTTTTGCGACAGGGTTCGTTCTCATCCGCGCACTTGTGCACGTTTGGAGTCCGGACGGATTATACTGGCAGGCTCTGGTTTGAGCCAGATACTGGTATATGTTTTGGGGGTTGCTTTTATATCTTGGTATTCTTGTTCCTCGGAACGAGAATGCAGGTGTGTATGCACAGTTGCTTGAGGCGGAGAATGAGGTTTTTCATTAGGGTTTCGGATCGGGTGCGTATGCACAGTTGACAGTCTTCATTTTCCAAACCCTAATGGATTTATATATTATCTATTAATAATAGTAATTAAATAAGAATTATGTTATGGTTGATTTTTTTTTTGTTGACTTGTTGACCATGGTTGACTTGTTGACCATTGACTACCATCATGCTTTAAAAAGTCTTCCTTGATTCATGCTTACTTTTTATTAAATGAAGCATGGTTGTGGTCATTCCAAATACTACCATCAACTATTCTTATTTCAATTATTATCATTTAGATAATATTTTTCTTTTGCAATATGGTTGCAAGAAAGAAATAATTGAGCTCATTCTATCATAACCTCTCTCTCTCCTCATTTTCATCTTCTTCTTCCTCTAGCAAAGAGAAACCTTCTCATGTGTTGAGAATCATTCTCTTTAGAAAGAAAAGCAAACCCTAATCACTCTCTACTCATTCTAGGATGAAGGTTTAGCAAGCCGGAAACCCTAGTTCACTCAAAGATCGAGGAAGAGCCCAAAGGTCGAACCTTCGAGGTGGATCCATCTTCGACGGGAGAAGGCGACGAAAAGAGAACCATCAACCTCTACAAGGTTTGAAGAAGAAGGAGTTCAAGTTTAGGTATAACCATCTTCCATAGTAGCTAACTCTCTTTAGCAAGAATACTAGTTTTAGTTTAGACAACGATCCCGACCTAGTTTAGTCCATGTTGCCTCTTGCGATAAAAATTCGTTTTTTATACCGTTTCCGCCTCCCCGTAAGTACCGGGGGTCGCAATATGGACTTACAGTGGTATCAGAGCCTAACTAAACTTAAACTAGCTTGGTAGTGAAGTGTAACGAAGTTCGGAACCGAAAAATCGCAAAACCGGAAAAACCAAAACCCTAAGTTTCTGTTGAATTTTTTTCTGCTCAAAATGAAAAACTTTATACTTGTAAATTCGTCTCAGGGTTTTCTAAGAACACCCACCAAATACGATAGCATGTTTCCTCCAAACCGCCGCCCTTCCGCGGCCTCACCTATTCATCTGGCCGCGGAACCGCCGCAAGTTGGTGTCATCTTTGCATCGTTTTTCGTGCAGTGTTCTTATGTATTGGTTTTGGGATTTTTAAGATATATTATATGTACCCAGATTTTCCAGAACAGAAATTCACTTTTGGGGTCCTATAATTCCGTATTTTTTTCCGAACTTCACTGCACTTTGGCTATGTTGGTTATATCTGTGATGTTTGCATGTATTGAACGTCGGCTAATCGCTATAAGTCGATTAGTCGGGGTTATACATGATCTGTAATGTGCTGGAATGTGTATATGAATGTGTTGGACTGTCGCGGGTGAATAGCCGGGGTGGATGTGAGATGAGCTTTTGTTTTTCTTTCATTCATTGTAAATGTAAATTGATGTAATTATATTATTTGTTTGGCCGCACAACCGGGTCGGGGTTGTAGCCGTCATTGTATAATTCTTTTTTACTGTTTATGCTCCTAGGATAGACCCATGGTGGGGTGCACAAACTACCGGGAACTTGGCGGGTAGTTTGCCGCACCCGTAGGGGTCTTGGGTGGGGTATTTGGCTATTCACCGCGACCGTGTTATCCGCTTTTCGTTTCAGGCTCGAAAGGATTGCGGATTGCTAGTATATCCAATATATTCATCTGTGATCTGTAATGTCTATCATTGCTTTCTATTTAGGCGTTGCTTATGTTTTACAGCCGCGCTAGCCCAGCCCCCGCTCTGTCGTTAGTTAAGTAACCTAACGAGTGATGACGGGACCCCGTGGCGAATGCGAATGGCATAAGCGTACGTCATATTTTGGTTGTTTTCTGCAATGGTAGGATTAAATGATGGGACGCATTAAAAGAACTAATGCAAGAATATCACGCATTAAAAGAACTAATGCAAGATAATAAACCAAGTTTAAGTCGATGGAACACTTTCGAAAAACCACTCGGTTCTTTTCAAAACTAACTTTTAAATGCGGAGCTTGAGCCACTCCTTATAAAAGCTATCTCGTTCCATCGATTATATCAAGTTCACTACGTTCACGGTTTTACCAAAACCATTCGTAGCCCTCCGTCGTTTCACATAAATAGTCAATAGTATTCAAGCTGTGTTTGTTGGCCAAAGTCAAGGCATAGTGATTGGTAGCTATTGGATATTCATGTGCAGCATAGATAGATGCGTTGATTTGGAACAGTCGTACTGCCTTGTTGGCCAAAGTCAAGGGTATGTACGGGTGGATTCAAATTAACCTGGAGAACGACGGGAAGAACTTGACATGTGACTTATGATTTGTTGGCCAAAGTCAAGGTCATAAGAGCATGGGGCAAAAATCCACATCGGGAGTTTCATAAGTACTGAAACTTGCTAGATTTGCATATCATTTGGAGTGTGATGATTATGGTAGGATTCCTTCATTTTCGTCACGCGATGATATTTGGATCCCGATCCTACTGTGAGTATATGCTACTCCTCGGGAAATTTCTCACTAAACGATCAATGCTATAAACCTAGTAGGTGCCTAGAAAGGTGTTAGCGGGGCTACGCCCCCAGGGAAAAGAGGTTCTTAAATTAAGGAACTTCGCGAAAGCGTTGGAAAACCTCCCTCGAAGTACCGACACTGGCCTGGCTGAACGGTTAAGCAAGTATTGTACGGTGGGATTGATCCCGGCTAATTCTTCCTTTGTGGTTTGAGGAGGGATTCGAGAGACAGTGGGAGCCATCCTGTTTAGACAAATTAAAAACCATTCTAAACTTGCAAGAGCATCGTGCTAAGTGTTTCTTCTCTCCCCCTGCAGCGACCAAATCGAAATGACTGGACTTAAGTTACTTCTAGATAAAAACATATTGACAGGGCCAAACTACAAAGATTGGCTCAGGAATGTCAAATTGGCAATCTCTTACGACAAGCTGGGGTATCTTCTTACCACCAAAGCTCCCCCCGTCCCAGGTCCCACCTCCAGCGTCGCGGATAAGGAAATCCGTAAGACTTGGGAGATTGACAGCGCGAAGGCCAGATGCCTCGTACTTGCCTCGATGGACAACGACCATCAGAGGAGGCACGAGAATATGGATTTGGAATCCATATTTCTTCATACAAAAGAACTGTATGGAGAGCAGTCTCGTATCGCAAGATACGAAGTGTCGAAGAAGTTATTTTCGACAAAGTTGGCCGTCGGATCATCGGTAGCGGACCACGTGCTTAAGATGATTGGCTACACTGAGGAGCTTGCGGAACTTGGGACCACGTTGGACAGTGAACTTTATACAGATATAATTCTCCAGTCCCTTCCATCCACTTACGCCCAGTTCATACTGAATTTCAACTTGCAAGAAAAGGAAGTTGAACTTTCAGAACTCCTCAACCTGCTGAGGAGCGCAGAGGGCACCCTACAGAAGGGTAGGGATACATCCACTTTGTTTGTAGGAGGATCTTCTTCTTCTAGGTCCAAGACGAAAGCCAAGGGAAAGAAGAAGAAAGCCCCCGCCAAACCAAGAGGCGGTGTTAGTAAAGTGGGTGCGAAGGGAAAGGAAAAGGCAACAAAGATAGCGGGGAAGCTTGTCGGTAAAGAGGAATGCTTCTATTGTCACAAGAGTGGACACTGGAAGAAAGATTGCAGGGCTTGGAAAGCCAGGACACAGGAACTGAAGCAGGTTGCGGCTTCAGCTTCAGGTGTGTATGTTATTGAAAACTGTCTTTCTATAAACTCTACTTCCTGGGTATTGGATACCGGATCAGGATCTCATATCTGTAATTCTTTGCAGGCGTTGAGAAACCGTAGGGTTTTGAAGGCAGGTGACATGACCCTCAGAGTTGCGAATGGAGCTAGCATGGATGCTAAAGCCGTGGGGGACTATCACCTGGGAATGTCAGATGGGCATGTTTTGGTTTTGCGTAATTGCTTTTTTGTACCCAACGCAACTTGTAATATCATTTCTGTATCTTTGGTTTCTAAAGAAGGTTATGAATTTGCGTTTATAAGTAATGTTGTTAACATTCACCTTAATCAAGTTCTGATTGGGTCAGGTACATTGAGCAATGGTATATACGTATTAAACCAACCACAGATTTTCAATGTCCAGAATACACACAAAAGAAAGTCACCAGATATTAATCAGACTTTCTTATGGCATTGTAGACTGGGTCACATCAATGAGAGAAGGTTGACTAAGTTACATACAGAAGGATATTTGGATCCGTTCGAATATCAATCGTATGCCACTTGTCAATCCTGTCTCAAAGGAAAGATGACAAAGACTCCGTTCACTGGACACGGAGTAAGAGCGAGCGAGCTCTTGGGACTCGTACACAGCGACGTGTGCGGTCCAATGTCTACACATGCGCGAAGCGGTTATTCTTACTTCATTACTTTTACGGATGATTTTTCAAGATACGGTTATGTCTTCTTAATGAAACATAAGTCCGAAGCTTTTGAAAAATTCCAGGAATTTAAGAATGAAGTAGAAAAACAAACCGGCAAAAGTATCAAGATTCTAAGATCGGATCGAGGTGGAGAATACTTAAGTGCCGAGTTCCTGAATTATTTAAAAGAGAATGGGATTCTCTCTCAGCTTACTCCTCCATACACTCCGCAGCACAACGGTGTATCGGAGAGACGGAACCGAACCCTATTGGATATGGTACGGTCCATGATGAGTAACGCTGAGTTACCGCGATCATTCTGGGGGTATGCGCTAGAATCAGCTGCGTACCTTTTGAACCGAGTTCCTACTAAGACTGTGCCTACTACACCATATGAGATGTGGTGTGGGAAGAGACCCCATCTCAGTCACATCAAGACTTGGGGATGTCCAGCTTTTGTTAAAAAGCAGCATGTGGACAAGCTCGAGGCACGCTCAGTACAGTGTAAGTTCGTGGGATATCCAAAGAACTCTAAGGGATATTTCTTCTACTGTGAAGAGGAACAAAAAGTTCTTGTTTCTCGTCATGCCTACTTCTTGGAAACTGAGTTTTTGGAAAACCAGATAAGTGGGAGCACAGTAGAACTGGAAGAAATTCCAGAACCACGGACTATTACTGAAAGCTTAGTGGAACCAGAAGGTTCAAATGAACAGGACATTCCTACGCCGCTCCGCAGGAGTAGTAGGCAGTCTCATCTGCCGAGAGATACTACGGTTTTCTCATAGACGGGGATCGAGAGGATTGCATCATAGACTATGATGAGCCTACTAGCTTCCAGCAGGCCGTTCAGAGCGTTGACTCGGTAAAATGGCTGGATGCAATGCGGACCGAAATGGAGTCCATGTACACCAACAAAGTATGGACGTTGGACATTGCTCCAGACGGGGTAAAACCCGTAGGATGCAAGTGGATCTTCAAAAGGAAGATTGGTGTAGATGGACAGGTTGAGACCTATAAAGCTAGACTTGTAGCAAAGGGTTTCCGTCAAAGACCTGGCTTGGACTACGACGAAACCTTTTCTCCAGTGGCTATGCTGAAATCCATTCGGATCCTTCTTGCCATTGCTGCCTTCCACGATTATGAGATTTGGCAGATGGACGTAAAGACCGCTTTTCTAAATGGAAATTTAGAGGAGTGTGTCTATATGGATCAGCCAGAGGGTTTCATTCAGAGTGGGAGCAGCGGAAAGGTGTGCAAGTTGCTTAAATCCATCTATGGACTAAAGCAGGCATCGCGGAGTTGGAACATCTGTTTTGATGAGACGGTCAAGGAATTTGACTTTATCAAAAATCCAGATGAACCATGCATCTATAGTAGATTTGTAGCGAGAACTGTGGTATTCCTTGTTTTATACGTGGATGACATTCTCTTAATAGGAAATGACATTCCTATGCTACAATCTGTCAAGGGTTTCTTGTCACACAGGTTCTCCATGAAAGACCTGGGTGATGCCTCTTACATCCTGGGGATCCGGATCCATCGTGATAGATCCAAGAGGATATTAGGACTTTCACAGTCCAGGTACATCGACACCGTACTGAAAAGATTCAGTATGGAAGATTCCAAGCGCGGTAACTTACCGGCTTGTCACGGGATCACCCTCTCTAAAGAGATGTCTCCCAAGACTGATTTGGAGAGGGATCGCATGTCTATTATACCCTACGCTTCTGCGGTAGGCTCTATAATGTATGCGATGTTGTGTACCAGACCGGATGTAGCTTATGCACTGAGTGTAGTAAGCCGGTATCAGTCAAACCCTGGGGAGAAACATTAGATAGCGGTAAAGAACATTCTCAAGTACCTGAGGAGGACTAAGGAGATGTTCTTGGTGTATGGCGGAAAAGACCTCCAGATTGAGGCCTTTGCTGACTCCAGCTTCCAGAGTGACAAGGATGATTCCAAGTCCATGTCGGGTTTTGTCTTTACCCTCAATGGAGGGGCGGTGTGTTGGAAGAGTTCCAAACAGGAAACCGTTGCAGACTCGACTATGGAAGCGGAATACATCGCTGCATCTGATGCCGCAAAAGAAGCTGTCTGGATAAGGAAGTTCTTAAAAGAACTTCAGGTGGTTCCGTCCATTGTTGACCCAGTACCTCTGTATTGCGACAACAACGGGGCTATAGCTTTAGCAAAGGAACCCAGGTCCCATCAGAGATCCAGGCACATCTTGAGGCGGTATCACCTGATCAGGGAGATCGTGGATCGCAAGGAGATCGAGGTTCGGAGGGTTGCTTCAGAAGAGAACACTGCAGATCCATTCACCAAGGCCCTACCCCAGACTCAGTTCGAGCGGTTGATCGAGATGATAGGTCTTCGATACGCCAGTACATGGCCTTAGTGCAAGTGGGAGATTGTTAGTGTATATGCCCTAGAGGCCATTACTGTATCATACTAGTTTGTATATTACTTGATGGAAGCTTGGGATATTCACCTTGTATAAACAATCTTGCTCAATATAGTAGTATGCTACTTGGTTTGTTTCTACTTCAATGTGTACTTGTGTTTATTTCAGTATATCACTTATACGCATTAGTGGAGCCCTTAGGATCTTTGCTTGATTACCAGCGTTGTGATGGCAGTCACACTAGTGGGGGCTGGGTAATCTATAGGCACATCCTTATACAGGTCCCTAGTCGTAGGACTATCGAGACAGGGCATCGATACTCCGGAGTAGACTAGCGTATGCGCTTCTCATCCCAGTGTGGGAGATGGTCTGTCCCACAGCCATCAGTACGTCGTACTGGAGATAGTATACGGGTGCTCGTTGGGTTACGAGTACACTGGACAGGACTCGTCGGGAACTGACAGGTTGGTATTATACCTATCGTCAGTTATCAGTTCCCAGGTGACATGAGTACAGCTTAGTCCGCTGACTTGACACTGACACTTCGCCTCGAGTGTGTTCCCACTGCACTTTGATCACTACCCTACCACGGCTCAAAGGAGTCGTGCAAACAGGTGGTGGTTGGGTGCAGTCCCGAAGCACTTGGAGGCAGTGACGGTTAGACAGGATTCGTCTCTCCCGGTATTGGGGGTTGACATCGCGCTGTGTCTAGGAGAGCCATTACACGAGTAGTCCCTGGCCAGGGCAAGCGAGATATACTGGTAGGTTTCCAGTGTTATCTCAGGTTGTTTTGGGCTTCACTCCGACACGACTTGTACCGCTATTGGGGGACTGACGTTTTACCGCCCCCTAGGCCCGCCATGCGATGTATCAGACGAACAGACCGGACTGTACGGAGAATGTCACATTCAGACTCAGTAGGAGTTCAGATGGGGTTTCACCTCGTCAGCCTTCTTGTCGGCATCTACCTGGGGACCGTTACGCACAGCTAGTGCCGCTTGCGGTCTGTGGTTAAACCCACTGCCAGCGTAGTGTCGAGTCTTTAGAGTCCCACACAGAGGGTATTCGCCTCTGGGCAAAACAGAGTAGAGGTCGCATGGTTTTGCGACAGGGTTCGTTCTCATCCGCGCACTTGTGCACGTTTGGAGTCCGGACGGATTATACTGGCAGGCTCTGGTTTGAGCCAGATACTGGTATATGTTTTGGGGGTTGCTTTTATATCTTGGTATTCTTGTTCCTCGGAACGAGAATGCAGGTGTGTATGCACAGTTGCTTGAGGCGGAGAATGAGGTTTTTCATTAGGGTTTCGGATCGGGTGCGTATGCACAGTTGACAGTCTTCATTTTCCAAACCCTAATGGATTTATATATTATCTATTAATAATAGTAATTAAATAAGAATTATGTTATGGTTGATTTTTTTTTGTTGACTTGTTGACCATGGTTGACTTGTTGACCATTGACTACCATCATGCTTTAAAAAGTCTTCCTTGATTCATGCTTACTTTTTATTAAATGAAGCATGGTTGTGGTCATTCCAAATACTACCATCAACTATTCTTATTTCAATTATTATCATTTAGATAATATTTTTCTTTTGCAATATGGTTGCAAGAAAGAAATAATTGAGCTCATTCTATCATAACCTCTCTCTCTCCTCATTTTCATCTTCTTCTTCCTCTAGCAAAGAGAAACCTTCTCATGTGTTGAGAATCATTCTCTTTAGAAAGAAAAGCAAACCCTAATCACTCTCTACTCATTCTAGGATGAAGGTTTAGCAAGCCGGAAACCCTAGTTCACTCAAAGATCGAGGAAGAGCCCAAAGGTCGAACCTTCGAGGTGGATCCATCTTCGACGGGAGAAGGCGAC
Organism: Agapanthus africanus; assembly: GCA_030015575.1. NCBI lineage: Eukaryota > Viridiplantae > Streptophyta > Magnoliopsida > Asparagales > Amaryllidaceae > Agapanthus > Agapanthus africanus. Next base: position 268,097,155 of record CM057338.1, on the reverse strand, counting down.
GAAAAGAGAACCATCAACCTCTACAAGGTTTGAAGAAGAAGGAGTTCAAGTTTAGGTATAACCATCTTCCATAGTAGCTAACTCTCTTTAGCAAGAATACTAGTTTTAGTTTAGACAACGATCCCGACCTAGTTTAGTCCATGTTGCCTCTTGCGATAAAAATTCGTTTTTTATACCGTTTCCGCCTCCCCGTAAGTACCGGGGGTCGCAATATGGACTTACAGTGATACCAGATCAGGATCCCAGATATGTAATATGTTACATAGGGCTACAGAAAGGTAGAGAACTGAGAACGGGTGATAAGTTTCATGAGGCAGAAAACGGGGCAAGTGTTGCAGCCAGGTCTGTTGGTCACTGTCACCCTGTATTACCTGAGTACATTGATTCTGAACAAATGCTATTAGATACCGAACCTGATATACAAAATCATATCAGTCTCTTTATCAGTAAAGAAAGGATATAATTTTGTATTGTTGGATAATGTTTTGAACATTTCCTATATCAAAAGTTGATCGGTTCAGGCACGTTATCTAAAAGTATTGACGTTCTAAATCAAACTGCAGTTCCTAGTATACAGAACACACACAAGAGGAAGAGTTCAGAAATGAACAAATCCTTCTTGAGGCTTTGTAGACTAGGTCATATCAATGCGACCCGACTAGCTAAGTTGCACATAGATGCATACTTAAATCTGTTTGAATTTACATCTTGTGAAACTTGCCAGTCATGTCACAGAGATAAGATGACCATAGCTCTGTTTATTGGAAACAGAGAAACAGTTAGTAAACTCTTGGGATTGATACATGTTGATGTATGTAAGGTCCCCTGTCTACACATGCCGGGAGCGGTTCTTTGTACTTCATTAAATTCTCTGATGATCTCTTTTGATTCAGACATATGTTCCTGTTGAAACACAAGTCCGAACCTTTTAAGATATTCACAGAATATAAGTTAGAAGTAGAGAACCAAAATACGGGTATAAGTATTATGTCCTTTGATGAGATCAAGGAGGAGAATACTTGAGCACGGAATTCTTGAACTTTTCTAAAGGAGAATGAGATTCTCCCTCAGCATTACTCCTCCGTATACACCATAGCACGATGGTATATCGGGGCGGAGCAATCACACCTTATATGATAAGGTGTGCTCTATGATGAGTACTACTGAGTTACCTATTTCCTTTTGGGAGTTATGCACTTGAGAAGTTGCATACCTATTGAATAGGGTTCAAATCAAATCAGTTGCTTACCACTTCATATTTGATATGGTAAGGGAAGAGCCCATCTCTTAAGTCGGTTAAGATTTGGGGTTGTCCGGCCTATGTCTAAAAGCAAAATCCGGACAAGCTCGAAGCAAGGTCTGTAATGTAGAACTGGAAAGGTTCCAGCTATACAAACTACAGCAGATGATTTGATAAAACCAAAGGATTCAATAGTTACCAACGAATCTCAGCCTCTCCGCCAATCTAGTAGGGTTCCTCACCCACCTGAGAGATACTTCGGTTACTCTATGACAGTGGGAGCGAGGATTGCATCATGAGATGATGACCCAACTAGTTTCGAGCAGGCCATCAGGAGTGGGACTCTGTAAGAATGGCTGGATGCTTAGCGATCTGAGATGGAATCCATGTACACCAACAAAGTATGGACTTTGGTTGCTATATCTGAAGGGTTAAATCCCCATCAGGAGCAAGTATATCTTGAGAAGATTACTTGGTGTAGATGGAAAAGTTGAGACTTTCAAAGCTAGACTTGTTAAAGCTTTTCGTCATCGACCAGGCGTGGATAATGATGAAACCTTTTCAAGTGGCTATGCTTAAGTCCATCCAGATCCTACTTACCACGGCTACATACCATGACTACAATATCTGGCGGTTGGGTGCCATGACTGCTTTTCTAAATGATGTTTTAGAAGAGAACGTCTATAAGTACACAGCCAGAGGGCTTCGTAGACAGTGGGAGCAGCGGAAACGTGTACAAGATGCTTTATAGGATAAAGCAGGTATCGCGGAGTTGGAACATCTGTTTTGATGTGTTAGTCAAAGAGTTTGACATCATCAAAATGGTAGATGAACCTTGTATAAACAAAAAGGTAGTAGGGAGTATTGTGAAGATCCTCGTAGAGTACGTGGATAACATACTCTTGATAGGGAAGGAGTTTCCTATGCTACGCTCGATCAATCTCCGCTTATCACAATGATTCTCCACATAGGATCAAAGTGATACCTACTAAATCCTGGGTTTTGGATCTATGAGATAGATCTAAATGGATGTTAGGATACTCACTAGATGTAGTGAGATGGTATCAATCGATCCTGGGAAGAATCACTGGAAGGGTTCCAGGGTGATAAGGACGACTGAATGTCAGTCACAGGCATTGTTTTTACCCTTGGTAAAGGGACGGTATGTTGGAAGAGTTCCAAGCTAGATACCGTGGCATACTAGACGATAAAGGCTGGATACATCGCTACTTAAGATGCTACCAAAGAGGCTGTCTGGGTGTATATTTGTTCATGAGATGAACTTAGTTCCTCCCATTGTGTGACAATGGAGTTGTGGCTTATGCCAAGGAACGTCCGTCCCATCAGTGATCCAGACATATTCTATTCTAAGACAGTATCACCTGATCATGGGGATGGTTGATCTCCAAGGAGATCGAGGTTAGGAGAGTAGACTCAGAGGACAACACGGCGAATCCACTCACGAAGGCCTTTTCCCAAAGAGAGACTTTTAGGGGATGGTTGAGTATGTGATACTGCAACCACTGCTACAGATGGCCCTAGTGCAAGTGGGAGATTGTTAGTTATATGTATGCCCTAGAGGCCATTACTGTACATTGGATGTATATTGTAGTGGATGCTGGGACATATATAGGTAGGAATTTCTTGCTCGACATGATAGTACGCTATCTGGTTGCTCTTTATCTTAACATGTATACTTTCTGTCTCTCTGTTACATGTTGATAAAGCCCTTAGGATGTGTACTCGACTTCCAGGACTATGATGCAGATCATACTAGTGGGGCCTGGGTAATCCATGAGTACATCCTTCAATGTTCCTAGTCGTGGGAATATCGAGACGGGGCATCGATATTCCAGAGTAGACTAGCGTATATCTTCTCGACCCATGTGATGGGCGATGGATGATCCCATATCCATTGGTGTTTGACATCAGAGATGGTATGCGGATGCTCAGTGGAGACTGGGTACACTGGACGGACTCGCCGAGATCTCCCAGATGGTATTATACCTTACGCCAGATGGCAGTTCTCTGGTGACACTGGTACAGAGTACTCTGTTGACCCGAGATCGTCATAGAGTCTTGTGTGGTTCCCACTGTGCTTTGATTTCCACCTTACCACGTCCAAGAGGGCGTGCAAAACGGTGGTTTTTGGGTACAGTCCCGAATCACATGGAGGCAATGAGCGATAGGAGGGGATTCGTCTCTCCCGGTATAGGGAGTTGATGTTGCGCTGTGTTCGATTGGCTATAACCGGAAATCCCTGGCCAGGGTTGCTGAGATTTACTGGTAAGTGTTACCAGTAGTTTCTCGAACTGTTATAGACCTCATATCGACACGACTTATCGAGCTATTGGGGTCTGACGTTTACCACCCCTAGGCGAGATATGCGACATATCAGACGAACAGACCGGACTGTACGGTAAGTGTTACCGGTTGGATTCACAGGAGTGTGAGCGGGCTTGCTCGTCGATCTTCTGATCGCTCAATACCCGGGTGGCCGTTACGTTTAGCAGACCGCTTGCGGCTTGTGGGTGATTGATATGATCATCACCTGCTGCCGGCGTATTGACGAGTCTTTAGAGTCCTACACAGAGGTTTCCTGGCTCAAGAGAAACGAAATAGGAGCGCATATGAGATATGTGCGGGACCGAGAATAATGCGTGTATGTGATACCGTATTCTATTCTCGCGATAAATGTATCGATTGGTTGTATGCGATATAACTTAGTTATCGAATCGAGAATGATTCGATAAGTCGATACATTGGATACTAGTCGGTTATATGCGACATGACCGGATCATTGAATCAAGTGTTGATTTAATGATTTAATGTATAATTATATATTTGATATATTACTTTGCATTAACTAGTATAGGTTCACTTTAAAAGGATTTTCTCACTTGATGTGCACATTGTATATGTGATATATTTTTGTGCACTTGTTTGTATCATGTTTGATGATACATGCATACTTAGTTAAGTGTATGATTAAACCATGGTTGTGTAATGGTTAGGGTTTTGATTTACTTATTCATTTATTTTGTTTATTTATTTTTGCAAAATAAATGAATGGAGGCTTTCTTTGTTTGCTAGTTGAAGCTTCATGAAACTTTGACTAAGTGACCTTTTTTGTTTTCATTCTTAACCCTAACCATTCCACTTAACCCTAATTCATTCTCTACACTTGACCATGGTTGCTATATGATAAGTATTCCTTTTATTTTCTATTTTATATAACACTTATCATATTCTTTTTTCATCTTCTTCTTCTTCTTGAAGATGAAGAAGCTTGCAACCATCAATGGTGACTTGATGAAAAGAGTGAGAAATCCAATTCTAAAGTGAACCCACTTCCTATTTCTTCATCATCTACCTCTTGCCAAGTAGTATAGGGTGTTTTCTTCACAAGTTTCATGACTTGGTGAAGTGGGAGCTTGATCTTGTGATGCCTCGACGTAGATCATCTTCGGCATCGTAGCCGACGACCAAGCCCGCCCATTTCTCCGATGAAGCCGACGCTAGAGCCCGGGATTCGATATGGACAGCGAGGGGACTTCATCACGGAGCCATGGAGGTGGAGAACCGGATCTACAAAGGTTGTAGCCTCTTTCTTGTAGTTAAGTTGTTAACTAGTTTCTTTTTTTTTTGCCTAAACTCTAGTCAACGATCCGTATTAGGGTTTCTCAGCACTTGTAAAATTTGAAATTGGCATGGTTGATGCCTTGTGAGACCTCATTAGTGTGCCTAGGAACCCTACATAATTACCCTAACCCTAACCCTAATCTTGAACCGAACCCTAACTTTAAACTGAACCCTAACCCTATACCTGAACCGAACCCTAACCCTAAACCGAACCCTAACCCTAACCTTAACCCTACCTAATTAACCCTAACCCTAGAACGAACCCTAACTCTAGGCCCTAGTAGCAACCAAATAATCAACAATAACACAAATAAAAGTATAATTAGAAGTTAAAAAATGAAATTGACTAACCTTTGGCCGGCGATTCTACTATCCCGAGGTGGAGGAGATCGGAGATGGTCCGTCGACGATGCAAGGGGAAGATTGGCGACGAAAGAGTTCCTACCGTCGATGATGCAAGGGGAAGATCGGCGACGAGAGAGTTCCTACCATCGACGATGAAGTCGGCGACGATGAGGTGCGCGCGGGAATGCGGTGATGACGAGGCGCGCGCGGGAGACGAGTGAGAGCGATGGGAAATTTTGGGAACGGGGAAATTTCTGGGCATTATTTTTTTTAAATAACCCATATATGGCCCTACGGAGTAATCCGTAGGGCTTTCTTTTACGGCTCCGTAGGGCCAAATAACAAATTATGTTTTAATATTTTTAAATTAATCCGTAGGGGCAACTAGGGGACCTACGGATTAATCCGTAGGGGCAATAAAAAGTTGGTCCTACGGATTCCTGTAGCCGTAGGGGAAACCCCTTATTGTAGTAGTGTATGTGGCTGGCTGTGGAAAGTCATCTTCGGGGCAAGCTTTATTAATATCCATGAAGTCAATGCAGACTCTAATATCTCCGTTTTTATTCTTCACCGAGACTATTGAAAAGACCCAATCAGGATATTGCTCTTCGCGGATGAAGTCAGTGTCTATCAGCTTCTTGACCTCTTTTATAATGGCTTTCTCAACTTCAATCCTCATGTTGTGCTGAAGTTGTTTCACTGGCTTCTTGCTTATTTCGATTGCGAGTTTGTGGAACATGATTTCCGAGTCCAAACCTAGCATTTCAGAATAAGTCCAGATAAAGCAATCAATATATACTTTAAGAAGCTCTAACATTTTAAAACGCTCTTCTTTATTAAGTTGAGCACTATTAAAGGTAGGCCTAGGATCTTTATCAGTTTCCAGATTTAATTTTATTAAATCATCAACAGTAGCCTGTCCTTCCTCTTTAAATTCATGAGCTGCTGACTGTAATTGTGCTAGATCCAAGTCTTGCAATTCCACATTTTCTTGTGACGTGTTTGCCATATCTTATTCTATTCGTTCTTGCTGCACAGATATCACGTGGCAGTGTTGAAAATGTTTATGATATTTAAAATGAGGACGTTTGGAAGTATATGAGAAATATTCCAAGCCTCGTGTATCTTTAGGTTTTGAGCCTTTTACGTATTCCTGAGTTTGTCTTGGATACCATAAGGCATCAAAGATGCGAAAGGCTTCTGGGGATTGCCTTAAAGGTACCCCCACCTTCCTGCAAAGTTGTATGGTTTTGAGTTACATATCAATCGGGACTTTGGCTTCTACTTGAGCATCTTGTTCAGAGTAGGAAAGTCTTCTCTCAACACATTCATTAGGTTGAGATTTATAAAATAAGATTCTCTTTTTCCCCCGGGACGGGTGGACACAAAAGGTTTCTAGATGTGATACATTAGTTACATGCAATTCATGCAAGGGCTTTTGATGTTTATGGGGGAGTGAAAATAAGACGAACTTGATTCTTCCCTCTTCGACCCTTGGTTCTAAAGTCTTTTGTTTCATAATAGGGATCATCTTCATCATCATAATCTGATATTTGAAGACTCTCAACCTGTTGACAAGTCCCAGGGAGAAATTGCACCGATGTATCATCATCTTCGTCTGTAGACTCTGAATTGAACCCTACCCTCAGAAACTTTTTACTCTCTTGTTCGAGTTCGGAAGATTGGCTGTTTGTATCATTAGAATCATTATTCTTTGGAACATGCATCTGCTTCGGGTTAGCTGATTCATCATTGAACTCTTCAAAGAAAAATCAAGATTCTTCGATGCGCATTTCCATTGACTGTGAATGGGTGAGTTTCTCTATCAATCCGGTATTCCTTCACCGTCTTCATATTTAAGACACCGATGTAAGGTTGATGGTACTATTCCATAATCGTGTAGCCAAGGCCTACTGAGCAAAACCTTGTAAGTGGTATCAGCGTTAATCATGTGGAGCTTCGCCATGCATTTTAGTAGTCCCACTTGAAAGCCGAGAGTGTATGATCTTAAAGCTTTCGTCGTATTATGATCAAATCCTTGAATCAAGATTTTTTCAGAAATGAGATGGCTTACATCGAGTGCCAAAGTGTGAAGAGTTCTTAATGAGATTATATTTTGTTACGACCCAATTTAGGAACGCGACCGACACTTAAATCACGCGACGTCAAAAGGCGAAACACAATTCAAGTAAGCCGAAAACCCATAAATCTAAACCAAGAAAAGAAGTAAACTGAGAAAACAGTAGTTAAAAACATTTAAAAATCTCAAGTTATAAAATCTCAATTTAAAATTTATTTCTTAAAAATTTCGGCAGCATCTCCTTTATAAAAACTAGCCCCAAACGGGTACAAACATAAACTATATATATGAAGCATCCCCAAACGGGAGCAACTCACGCCTAAAGGCGGAGCATAACCACAACAGGATACACACACACACACACACACACACACACACAACGCTGTAGCGAAGTAATACGCAAAAAGGAAGTAAAACAACATCACAACATAAAATAAAAAGCCGGCTCACACGAGCTCGACACCAGAGTCACATATAATACAATATCGGTCCTCATAAATCGTCTCTAAGTCAAATACATGTAAGCGGTAGATGGAGAGTACTTGATACAATAAGATATACAATGAAATCATACGGATAACTGCAAAACCACCCACCTATACCAAAATCACGACCAACAGTAGCGGTATCTGCAGAAGTAGATGCAATAAGGAGCCCTGCCGCGACTACACTGAGGATCAAGCCTGCAAAACACTGTGGCACAATGGGGGTGAGTTGCCAACTCATGAATAGTAAATAACATCGTACATATAATCGCATGTATGTATGAAAAGAGATAATCTGAAACATGCAATCTGTTGGCATAAGTATAACAGTACGGATATGCAGCAAAATCATGATCAAGGTACACCACCTAGGTACATCAACTACATGAAACAGTGCATGTCAAATAAATCCTAAGTATGGGATAAATCATAAAACCTCATCAATGAATCATCATCATGGAAAACCGGTGTCCATCAACGACACCCCAAATCTCAATATCTCAGGCGCCGTCACTCTGATCGGTCCTCATATCTATCTCATCTCATAACTCCAAAACGGTATCCTCCGGATATCCGTTGAGTTTCTATACAATCACCGGTAGGTAGTACTCCCTCTGCCAGGCTCATCGTCTACTGTACAACAATCATTTCTTGCCCCGGGGTACCATACCGGGTCCACTATATACCCGCATACGGATCGTCCAACTCCTCGAATCGGGTCTTGAAAACAAGATCAGAACTATGAAAACTCATGGTGGACGTCTCGAAATCACATCATGAGAAACCGTGTTTTTAAAACAGTTTATAATTTCCTTTGAAAAATATATCCGCGGTTCTCAAATCCAGAAATCTCATGGAAACAGTATCTCAATGCATATATCCATGAAGTACGATGTATGCAACATAGAACAGTAATGTGAGCATATCAAGGGAAAACCACTCTTTTTAAATATATTAAGTTTCAAAAGTTTCTTGCGGTTTCCCAAATCCACAAAATCGAAATACAACATCATATGAAAGTAAATATGTGACTATAGCAATGTATGTATGTATGCATGTATGTATGTACGTATGATGCAATTCATATGCGCAATAGAACAAGAATCGATGTCTAACTGTTAATAATAATGGAAGCGGTACAATATATTATCTATGGTAATTTCTAGTGTGTGTGTGTCATGGCAATTACTAATGGTGTGTGTGTGGTATACAATTCGGTGCTTGTGCAATATGAACCGTTAGTAATAGTGCAGTTTCCAATTAATACTATGTCAACGTACAACAGGTAATGGGATGTGCAAAATGGTGCTCATGCACAATCAATATATATACGTATAAGCATAGGGTTATATCACTAAATGTAACCCTCGACGCTTACCGCCATACAGGCAATTCCCCCGTAGATGTTAAATCTACTCACTGAACGATCTCGAGTTAGGTGAATCCGATCACCTCTTTCTCTTTCCTAGCAGCGTCCGAAGTCCTCGCAATCAATCCTAATATAACACAAAATCATAACAAGTGAAATTAGAAACCTTCCGATAACACACGGAAACAACGCCAAATCAATGCATCGACTCCCAAAAGCTACCAAGTGTTAGCTTAGCGGGCTAACGTATACAGCGACACCCTAAACTAAACCTATAGCTGCAAGCTACACGAAACACGTAACGGAAGTCGGAAAAGTCCGTATCGCATGATATCGAAACGCTAAAATATACAAAACAGTCCCAGATTTTAACTAGAGACAAAATAGGAAAATCAAAGTGTACCAAACACTATATAAAATCTACAGACAGCTATCTTAAAAAACCCAACACCTAACTCTATTACATAGCCGGGGGCGCCGCGAAAATGGTGGTTCTCGCCGGGCTAAAGGTAGAGGATGAGGTCTGGGTTTCAGGTGTATACTCAGGGCTCTATCATCATGCCACTGTATTGTTAGATTAATTCGTGGATCATCGTAACAACAGCAGATTCAACATAGACACTAACAAGCTAAAAATACGATATGTAGCACAAAACTACAACTTAAAGGTTTTAAACTGAAACTAATAATCAAAACAACTTCCTTAGAGCCTAGTTAACAGTTTGAGATCATTACCTCACCACAACTTGAATGAAACCCTGGCCATCAAGCTCCAAGTCATCACAATAGGGTTTTAGTATGAGTTGTGAAGGGTTTAGTGAGGTTTGATGAAGGTTTAGGTTTAAGGTTAATGGGAAAAATCTTTCAAGTGAAGAACTTGGTGAAGGAGGAGAAGAGGTAAATGATAGAGAGTGTGAGATGAAGAAATGAGAGGGTGAGAGGATGAGGGTGAGAATAAGAGTTGAGCCATGATCCCTCTCTCTCTCTCTCTTCATTAATTGTATCCCATGCCTTCAAAGTCAATTCATTTTCCTTTTCTCTTTAAATTTTCAAAACAAATAAAACCCTTTTTCTAATAATTAAAATAGATATAAATGTGTAAATGTAACATGACAGGAAAATGGTTAAGTGTGCCATGGCTAGTAAAGCATGGTTAACACCTCTTTAACCCTAAGTTAATATGCACATATGCGTGCAAGTACTAAAATAATTAAATAAAATATTAATTAATTAAATAAAATATGTGAAAATAATTATTGGTTAAATTTCATTAAAAATCCGCATTATATCGCTTAATTAACTATAATCGCATTCTAAGGTGTTACATATTTATTGATGCACTTGGCTAAACAAGTACCCTCTTAATGGTGGTGTTATTGAAACTCCAGTAATAAATAAGGGTCGATTATGTTCAAAGGTTCCTAATAATATATCTTCGTCAGTGAACACGACTTCGACTATTCGGTCGTCATAACAAGCTTCTTTCATGGCTAGTTCAGCGAAAAATGCTTGGTACCCTTCAGGATTTCATAGAGCTTTAATTACAGTCATTGGAGAAAATATCAATGCTTCATATACATTCATTAATGCTGGTATCTTTTTAAGAAGAGCTAGAACATTATAACATGCATAGCTTTTTGCCTTTGAAGTTGTAGGGAAAGCAATCTCTTCAACCACAATAATCTTGTCCTTTGCAGCCTCTTTAGCTTTGTGTTTAGGCTTATTAGGCTTTGAAACAGGAACGACGGTTCCTTGACGAGTGGTCACTCGGTTTACAAATTTAACTTCGTCACCGTCCTTATCTTCATCAGAAAAATGGAGTGCATCATATTCTGCTTCACTCTCACAATGAATAACTCTGCAAGTATAAGAAGAGTTTGTTGCTTGAGGAGTTCTCCTTTGTCTTTGCATAGGTGGAGGAGATGAGGTCGATGAGTGATTCTCAGCCAACTCTAACATTTGACTCCGGAATATTATAAAATTCCTTAGCGCGTGTCCTTACATTCGGTGGAACACACAGAAATAGACACCTTCCATAAGCTCCTTTTCAAGTAAACATACAGAAATAGGGAGTTCCAAACCCATATTTCGTGCAGTGTGGAACCTTTGTAACAAATCACCAGCAGACATTGAAGCTATTGCCTGATTCATTCGTCTCCCTATTGAGAAGGAGAAGATGAATTTTTAAGGTAACCTGGTGTTCCCCTATTAATTAAACATATAATAAAAAGAGCTAAGCTCTGTAATTCTAATGAGGCAGCGCCTCACGTGCTCCCCACGAGAACGCTAGCGCCAACCTCTTACAGGATTAAATCCTATGGTGGCGCCGCACGTGAAGTACACGTGAGCGCCAATGTGCAAAACATAGGAACACCTATCATATATAAGAATTAAATTCTTAAGTAGTACCCACATGCACAACACGTGAGCACCAACGCCCAAATTAAAAACAGGTAGAATTAAATTCTACATGGGGGATATTTTCCTAAAGTCTGGGATATTCTCTGTTAAACAGTTTGATCCAATGGTGATAAAATTAAATTCTACTATGAGAAAATATCTCCCTAATCTTCCCAAGTGAGAAAGATATTCTCGGTAGGATCAACTATCCAATGATAGAATTAAATTCTATTTTTGGAATATATTTCCCCAATCTTTACAAACAAAGAGAGATTGTTCTCTGTAAAACATAGAGCCCTTGGATCAAAAATCCAATGGTGATTAAAAATCACCGTTTAATAGAAAAAAAATCTATATATGGGAAAATATTTCCCCAATTTTGTTAAAAACAAGAAAACCTATTCTGTAAAACAGAAATCTTTGGATCAAACATCCAACGGTGGATAAAATTCCCCAAATAATCTTTAAGAACAATAGAATCAATTGGAATCAAACTAATTAACAAATTTGACTCTACCATATAAAGAACCTGAGACTTCAAGTCTCATAGGGAGGAGTGACTCCATAAGTTTCTCCACAAAAAAGAAAAACAGAGAATTTAATTCTCAAAAGAAGAAGAAGATCTCCCTCCTTTCAAACTATAGGTAAAGAAAAAGAAGAGATCAAAATATCTCCTTTTCCTAGTATAAATAGAAACAAGGGTGTAACCCTACATACAAGAACATAGTTCTTCCTCTGATTTGAGATTTGCAAAGCAAATCTCCCCACAAGTTGAGAATTCAATTCTCATCGGGAGACTCTGTTCTTCAAACTCAAAGTCTAGGAAAAAAGAACTATGTTAAAAATGTAGGGTTCTTAGGCACAACCACAAGGTTTCACAAGGCATAAAACATGCTATATTTAAAAATTTTAGTGTGCCAAAAAACCCTAACCAAGGATCTAACTAGAGTTTTAGGAGCTAAACTAGAAAGTAAACATCTTTACTTCTAAGTGTTAACGGAATACAACCTTTGTAGACCGGTCCTTCACTTCAATGGCTCCTTGTAGTGGTCTCTTCGCTGCGATCATGGAACTCCCAAACTCTTAGATGGATTCTCAAGGTGAAAGGGACGATCTTGCTTGAAGTCTTTGAGGCCGAAGATGATCTACGTCGAGGAGACACTAACTCAAGCTTCTACATCACTAATGAGAGATTAGTAAAGCTAACACCCTATACTAAAGTGCTAATCTAGTAGAATACGATGAAGTAGGAAGTAGCTCACTTTAGTTTTATTTTTCTCACAATATTTTCTCACTTTGCAAAAATCTAGTGAGCTTTTTCTCAAGGTTGAAAAAGATGAAGCAAAGAAATGAGAATGAACTAATAAGGGTAAAAGAATCAACCATGGGTGCGTTTCTATCATATAGCTAACTCATGTAGAGACATAACCATGGCTAAATAATAATGGTTAGGTTAATAAATATCTTAAGTAAAACAAAATGAGTGGACTAAGTCAATGCATCCACAAGCTTCTACAAGCTTCATGCATGTGACCATTTATCCACTAATTTGGATTTACTTTAAATAATTAAACCCCACATTATAATTAGTATGGTGTAAGTCTCATACACCCATGTAGTGTGTATCAACAACCATGACCCAACTAGCATCTTCCAAAGTCCATACTTTGTTGGTGTACATGGATTCCATCTCGGATCGCATTGCATCCAGCCACTTCACAGAGTCTCCACTCGTGATGGCCTGCTCGAAGCTAGTTGGGTCATCATCCTCCATGATGCAATTCTCGCTTCCACCATCAATGAGAAAACTGTAGTATCTCTCAGGTGGAAGAGGAACCCTACTAGATCGGCGGAGAGGCTGGGGTTTGTTGGGCACTATCGAATCCTCTGGTTCCACTAAATCTTCAGTTATAGTTTGTGTATCTGGAACTTCTTCCAGTTCTACATTTTTGCCACTAATTTCTTTTACAAGAAATTCCTTTTCTAAAAAGGTGGCATGTTGAGCAACAAACACCTTTTGTTCCTCACTGTGGTAGAAAAAATATTCATATGAATTCTTTGGATATCCCACAAACTTGCAAAGAACTGATCGTGCCTCGAGTTTCTTCGGATTTTTCTTTTTGACATAGGCCAGACAACCCCATATCTTAACTCGTTTAAGATATGGTCTCTTCCCACTCCATATCTCATATGGTGTGGTTGGTACAGATTTAGATGGAACTTGATTCAATAGGCATGCTGTTGTCTCAAGCGCATAACCCCAAAAGGAAATAGGTAACTCAGCAGTGCTCATCATAGAGCGCACCATATCCAATAGGGTGCGATTCCTCCGTTCCGATACACCGTTGCGTTGTGGTGTATACGGAGGAGTATACTGAGAGAGAATCCCATTCTCTTTTAAAAAGTCCCGGAACTCCGTGCTCAAGTATTCACCTTCTCGATCAGATCGAAGGATTTTAATAGTTTTACCCATTTGGTTCTCGAATTTGGATTTATATTCCTTGAATTTATCAAAAGCTTTAGGCTTGTGTTTCATCAGGAACACATGTCCGTATCTTGAGAGATCGTCAATGAATGTAATGAAGTACGAGAAACCATCCTGGTATGAGTAGACATAGGACCACATACATCACTATGTATCGGTCCCAAGAGCTCACTAGCTCTTCCTCCATGTCCTGTAAACGGAGTTTTGGTCATCTTGCCTTTGAGACATGACTGGCAAGTGTCATAAGATGAAAATTCGAACGGATTCAAATATTCATCTTTATGCAACTTAGCTAGTCATGTCGCATTGATATGATCTAGTTTACAATGCCACAAGAAGGATTCGTTCATCTCTGAACTCTTCCTCTTATGTGTGTTTGTTATGCTCAGAACTGTTGATTGATTTAGAACATAAATGCCATTGCACAACATGCCTGATCCAACCAACTTTTGGTTCAGGAAAATGTTCATAACATTATCCTGTACTACAAAATTATATTCTTCTTTACTTAATAAAGAAACTGATATAATGTTGCATATCGGGTTTGGTATGTAATAGCATTCGTTCAGAATCAATGTATTACCACTTGGTAATACAAGGTAACATTCCCCGATGGATTGAGCTGCAACAATTGAACCATTTCCAACCCTTATGTCTTTATCACCTTCTTCCAGTTCTCTATCTTTCCTTAGCCCATGTAACAGATTACATATATGGGATCCTGACCCGATATCCAATACCCAGGACGCAGAGCAAATGGAGAAACGGTTCTCCGTAACGAACACACCTAAAGAAAATGCATCAACACGTACTTTCTTCAATCGGGTGGCATAGGAATCCTGGCAATCCTCTATATCCTGTTCAGTCTTATAACAATTATAAGAAAGAACGGAACCAACGTTCCCCTGCACAGTATAACATGCGGGTTTGGTCAATTCATCCATATTATTATCTTGATTAAGACGTGATATGGTCGCTACCTGGAGAGAGAGAAAAGAAAACATTTTAGTGTAATCTCTTGCAAGATCAGATTGGTTATTATTTTATCTAATCAGGATGGCTCTCACTGTTTTTATCAAATCTTCCTTCAAACCTTAAAAGGAAAGACTAGCCGGGATTAATTACACCCTACAATTTCGCCAATCTTTCAGCCAGGCCAGTGTTGGTACTTTGAGGGAGGTTCCCCGTTCTTTCGCATGGACCTAATTAAAATAAACCTCGTTTTCCCAGAGGCATATCCCATAAACACCTTTCTAGACCCCTACTTGATCGGCTAATTGTCTTGTGTAAAACTCTCCCAGGAGTAATTCTTACTCGCAGTGGGTATCAGGATCTAACTATCTCATAGAAGGTATGCAATCTCATTGCAAATTTCAACACTTGAAATTCCCGATAATATTTTGCCCCAAGCGATCTATGACCTTGACAAGGTCAACAAACCATAGACCGCAAGTCAAGTTCAACCCGTCATTTCTTGATTGAATTAAACCCACCCGCACGACCCTTGACAAGGTCAATAAGGCCACACGACTACCCTAATCCAATCGCATCATATGCTAGTAGATAAGTACTAAATAGCTACCGCATACTACGCCTTGACAAGGTCAACAAACGCAGCACGAATACTAAATACTGTTTATCTGAAATGATAGATGGCTACGACAGGTTTTTCTGAAAACCTTTTGCGTAATGAACTTGATATCGTTGCGGAATCGAGTGATTTTGAAAAGGAGTGTTTTTGAGGCTTTTCCTAGTTTCGCTAAAGAGGTCACTCCCGGTGAAGGGATCTCGGCTCTTTCTTTATCGAATAAGGTGCATGATATATCACATATATCACCATGCAAAGCAAATACTCCAAGAGCAATCAAAAGGCAAACCATGTGTTGTAGTATCTGCCAGTTATTGCTAAAGAGGCCACTCCCGGTGAAGGGATCTCGGCTCTTTCCTTATCGAATAAGGTGCAGGATATATCACATATATCACTATGCAAAGCAAATACTGTAGCTACCCTTTTTCAAAATTTGATTCCACAACATCTTTTAGGTTTCTTTCTTTTCATTAATCTCATTAATGAAGTCCCATCATATAAGCTTCCTAAGCATCACAGAAGAAACGAAAATAAAACGTACGCTTATAACATCCGCATTCGCCACAGTCTCCCGTTATGCACCGTTAGGTTACTTAACTAACGGCATACCGGAACGGGACTAGCGCGGGTGCAAAACATAAGCAACGTCTACTATATATCTCATATATAATATGTATCCATTCGTCTCAGAATCCACAGTGATCACATCACAGAGCAGCAGAAGAAACATATGAAATATTAGATATACTAGGGGGTCCGTGTTTTATTTTAAGCCTATATAAAACACGGATTCCACGGTCGCGATGAATAGCTAAACCCACATCCCTAGACCCCTACGAGAGCGGCAAGCAACCTTACCAATTCTTAGAGTTAGAAGACCCGGACTCGACTCTTCGAGTTGGTCTCCCACTGGACTCTAGAACCCGGTTACTTGTGCTCCCCTCCTTGGGTCTATCCTAATGCGGAAAAGTAAATAATATACAATAATGGTGACATCATCCTCAACCCGGAAGTGGCCCAATAAAAGAATATTACATACATTGAACTTTACATGAATGAAAAATAAAAACTCTCATCCCACATAAAACCCCCAGCTATTCAAAACGCGACGATCCAATATAACATATCACAGCAACACATAACATCCCATGTCATCAACGTAAGTAAATATGCGTATCCTAATTGCCGTTGACATATAGCAACGAAACCAGCGATACACTACATATTATACTTATGGTCGCAGAAAAGAAAATATCAAACTACAACATTTGGAATCCATAATAATCTTAGACATCATAAACCCAAAATATCACATACTTTGGATTTTATGCCTAACTATACGAATTTTACATATTGTATCACATTACAGATAGCTAGACGATGTTAAACCTTTCGATCGAATCAACAAATTCCCAAAATTCCCCCAGAAAACTCAACACTTGAGCAATATCAAAAATACCCAGAAGCATGCCCCAGTAGCTAAGGAACAACCGTAGAAGTATCGACCCAAGCCTCACACATGGCGCCGCGGAACCACCGCCAAACCCATGGTTTGGCCGCGGTTCCGCGGTCATGTTGTCGAGTTAGGGTGTCGTTCTTCTAGAAGGTCCATAGTTTTACCTGCACGATTTCTGAGGATTTTTAATGTGAAAAATTGCAACATTTTGAAAAATTTCCAGAAAGTGCACAATATCAGGTTTTCGTAGTTCGTTCGAACATCTAACTTCGCCTAGACAACTCCTAATGCTCTAGTATGGCTCTGATACCACTTTAGGGTTCTTAGGCACAACTACAAGGTTTCACAAGACTTCAAACATGCTATATTTAAAAATTTTAGTGTGCCAAACAACCCTAACCAAGGATCTGACTAGAGTTTTAGGAGCTAAACTAGAAAGTAAACATCTTTACTTCTAAGTGTTAATGGAATACAACCTTTGTAGACCGGTCCTTCACTTCAATGGCTCCTTGTAGTGGTCCCTTCGCTGCGATCATGGAACTCCCGGACACTTGCATGGATTCTCAAGATGAAAGGAACGATCTTGCTTGAAGTCTTCGAGGCCGAAGATGATCTACATCGAGGAGACACTAACTCAAGCTTCTACTTCACTAATGAGAGATTAGTGAAGCTAACACCCTATACTAAAGTTCTAATCTAGTAGAATATGATGACGTAGGAAGTAAGCTCACTTTAGTTTTATTTTTCTCACAATATTTTCTCACTTTGCAAAAATCTAGTGAGCTTTTTCTCAAGGTTGAAAAAGATGAAGCAAAGAAATGAGAATGAACTAATAAGGGTAAGAGAATCAACCATGGGTGTGTTTCTATCATATAGCTAACTCATGTAGAGACATAACCATGGCTAAATAATAATGGTTAGGTTAATAAATATCTTAAGTAAAACAAAATGAGTGGATTAAGTCAATGCATCCACAAGCTTCTACAAGCTTCATGCATGTGACCATTTATCCACTAATTTGGATTTACTTTAAATAATTAAACCCCACATTATAATTAGTATGGTGAAGTCTCATACACCCATGTAGTGTGTATCAACAACCATGACACAAAAATAACACAATTAATATATATCACATATATATTAAGTGTGCACATGTGAGAAAAATAAATGCTTAAGTGAGCAAATATTAGTTAATGTAAACTAGTATATCAAATATACAACTATACACTAAATTATCAAATCAACACTTGATTTAATAATCCGGTTATATCACATATAACCGACTAATATTATATGTACCATCTTATCGAATAAACACTTGATTCGATAACCCGGCTATATCTCATATAACCGACCGATACAAATATCGCGAGAATAGAATACGGTATCACATACTCGTATCATTCTCGGTCCCACACATATCACATATGTGCTCCTACTTCGTTTTGCCTGAGCCAGTAAAACCTTTATTTAGGACTCTAAAGACTCGTCAATACGCCGGCAGTAGGTGATGATCACATCAAACACCCGCAAGCCGTCAGCGGTACTAGCTGGACGTAACAGCTACCAGGGTATTGAGCGATCAGAAGATCAACAAGCAAGCCCACTCTAGCTCCTATAAAGCCTGTCAGTAACACTACCGTAGAGTCTGGTCTCCTCGTCTGATATGTTGCATATCAAGTCTAGGGGTGGTAAACGTCAGACCCCAATAACTCGATAAGTCATGCCGATACGAGGCTCATAAAGGGTCGAGAAACTACTGATAACACTTATCAGTAAATCTTTAAATCACCCCTGACCAGGGACTTCCCTGTTATGGCCAATCGAGCACAACACGACATCTACCCCCAATACCAGGAGAGACGAAATCCCTTCCTATCGCTCATTGCCTCCATGTGACTCGGGACTGTACCCAAAAACCACAATTTTGCACGTCCTCTTGAACGTGGTAAGGTGGAAATCAAAGCACAGTGGGAATCACACAAGACTCTATGACGATCTCGGGTCTACAGACTAACCTGTACAAGTGTCACCAGAGAACTGCTATCTGATGTCAGGTATAATACCATATAGGAGTTCTAGGCGAGTCCGTCCAGTGTACCCAGTCTCCACTGAACACTCGTATACCATCTCTGATGTTAAACACCAATGGATATGGGATCATCCATCGCCCATCACATGGGTCGAGAAGCGTATACGCTAGTCTACTCTGGTATATCGATGCCCCGTCTCGATACACCCACGACTAGAAACATTAAAGGATGAACTTATGGACTACCATAGCCCCACTAGTATGATCTGCATCATAATCCTCGTAGTCAAGTACACATCCTAAGGGCTTTACCAACATGTAACCATAAGACATTACCAAGAGACAAGTATATATGTTAAGATAAAGAGCAACCAGATAGCATACTATCATGTCGAACAAGAAAGTCCTCTCTGTATATATCTAAGCATCCACTATAATATACATCAAATGTACAATAATGGCCTCTAGGGCATACACACAACTAACAAAAAAAAGTGGGAAAAGAACCTATGTGCTGGGAATTTAATTGCTATGAAAATATGGTTTAACCGTAAAAAGAAACTTTGTGCTTATAAAAGAAAAACATAAGAACTTAGTTCTTAAAGAAGGCTTGATCCCAGATCTTCAAAACAAAGATCTTGGTTATTATTAATGGTCAAAATGCCATTACCAGAGATTCAATCACTATAAAAGAAAAGGAATTAGCGCCTCACATGCTTCTTACGTGAGCACCCCTAACAAAGGACTCAGCGTCTCACGTGAAAAACATGTGGACGTCCAAAACAAAAGACCAACGCCTCACGTGAAATACACGTGAGCACTGAGTAAAATTACTTAGCACTTTATATACAGCCAAAACAGCTGAGTGCTTAGCATTGATTGGGTAGCGCCCAGCGCCTCACGTGAAAAACATGTGGGCGCCCAACAAAATAAAATTAGACGGCACCTCACATGCTACTCATATGGACGCCATACAAAAGTGCTTAGCACTTCATATTCGGTCAAAATGACTAAAGTGCTTAGCACTTATTGGGCTGTGCCTATGACTGAGTGCTTCACATGATACACATGTGAGCGCCAGAGCCCAAACAAGTGCTTAGCACTTTTGCATAAAGGAAAAGGGCTGAACAAGCAGAACTCAAATAAGTGCTTAGAACTTTTGAATAAAAGAAAAAGAAAAAAAGTGAAGACTGAGCAGACCAAGCCTAAATTGGCTACAAGTCTCCTTCTGAAATTTCTAGCATCTGAGCCAAAATTCTCTATTTTTGGATCTTAATAAAAAATGATGATCCTTGAAATGTTTCTAAGTTGATCTCAGTCTCAAACAGGACTAATGTATCCTTAGTTAAAAATAAATTGGGCCCAAACGCTCATATGTTTAAACTGAGCTTAATCTCAAACAAGATTAACGGTCTTTAAACCAAACAAAATATTTTTGAACTAAAGGAAAATATAACCTAAGTTCAAAATCCTAAATCTAAAATATACGGATTTGGATTAATCCGCGCCCTATGGACTACGACATAAAATAGTCTCTGTATACAATTCACGGGCAACCAAAATAAACAAAAATACACACGACACGAAGTGAACTATAGGAGAAGGAGAAAGTGGTTATCGCAACGCGATAATGTAATTAACTGCAGGGGCTTGCGCCTATAGGGAAAAGCGTCGCCACAATAAAAAAAACCTTCACAAATGAGGGGGAATCTGACAAAATT
Organism: Agapanthus africanus; assembly: GCA_030015575.1. NCBI lineage: Eukaryota > Viridiplantae > Streptophyta > Magnoliopsida > Asparagales > Amaryllidaceae > Agapanthus > Agapanthus africanus. The sequence continues at coordinate 268,076,309 of CM057338.1, read as the reverse complement.
TTCTACAATGGTCGCATCTATCCAAACCTTCGATATACGGTGCTATAAATCAACTTGGTATCTTCGGAGAGGTGGATGGATATGTCCAAATAGCATCTGCCTCAAATTTATGATAGACGTCCCATCATCTCAGTCCGGTCTTTCGGCGGTGATACCTGAAAGGGCTACCCCAAAACGGCTAGCCCTTCCTATTCCTGCTACAGTCGAAGCCATCAAAGGTGCTTCCCCCATCAGGCAGTCGGTTTTCGAAAGATTGGCCGGACCTTCTCAAACTTCATTAAGGACATCGTCCTTCAATAGGCGGATGCCGATTAAAACCCCTCAGCAAAGTCGGGGGCATGATGAAACCGCTTCAAAAACCGAGGCGATCCTTTCTGCGAGGCATGCTCGACGTCGCCAATGGCGCTGAGTTAGAAAAGCTGGGGGAAACTCCCCCTCTAGACTCACCCCACCAGCTCTAATGGCAGAGGTCGACGCTGTTGTTCCAACCTGGAACAGTTTTGAACCGCTTAGGAGGGTGCGTAAAAATCCCCCAAAGGCGGTGCTAAAGAAATCTCCCCCACCTGCAAAAGTTACAGTGCATGTAAAGTCGGAGTAGCCTTATCAGGGTCTCTCCTCGCAAATTCATAGAGTCTGGCAAAAAGTCCAAGACTCTGTGATTAACAAAAATTACTTTTGTCAACCAAAGAAATTGAAAGTTCGACAAGAAAAAGACCACTCCTCTGCCATACAACGGGGTAATTTTCCTAAACCGGCACCTGTCACAATGGCTCCTTCAACTCCAATCTCTCATAAAAGAACGAGGCTAGAGAAAACTCTACTTCCCGCGGAAAATTCCAAAGATGATGGATCTAAACGCCCCAAGTCTGGGAGCATTATCGTTCATACGGTCTATATGACCAATGGGAAAAAAGGGAGCCGTGCTTCGGTAAGTCATCGACCGCAAACTCGGTCGCTGATAAAGGCTCAGGAGCAACAACAAAAGCTCCAAGAAATGCTGAACAAAATGATGACACTCACTGGACAGAAAGAAATTCCGGATAAAGTGGTCGAACAATGCAAAGAACAAGAGACCGATACAGAGTTTCTGCGAAGGGTGCTCATGAGAAAGGATAAAGAAACCGCTGAGCAAGCTGCTAACATAAAGAAGATGGCTCTCTTGTTCTAAGACATGGTTAGAATAATGATCCAAACAGAACCCCCGACCGAAAATCAGCCGATAATCATCGAGGATGATAGAGGGGAAATGTCATACCCCCCTCCGGCCTTATCAGCGGCCAAAGAAGAAACTATCTCCAAGGCAGCCCTTGATGATTATATTGCTCAATAAATAAGAGCTCATCAAGCTAATGAAGCCGCTGGCCAAATTGTCAGAACCGGGAGACCATATCCTGGCTGGTATAACCAAATCAAATACTCACCGGGATATATGATCCCCAAGTTCCATGTATACAAAGGAACATGCAACCCTCATCAATACGTCGCGCAATTCAGAGCTTTGTGTAGCAACACCGGAGATGACAACAAATTGTTGCTTCGCCAGTTTGTTGGCAGCCTGTCAAAAACAACCTTCGAATGGTACTTGAAGCTCCCAGATGACTCTGTGAAAATATTTGCAGAAATGGAGCTGCTATTCACACAGTGGTTTGCCAGCACGAGCGAACGCACTCCGATCACAACACTAATCAATGTTAGGGTAAAGCTGGGTGAAATATGGGTCCAATACGTGATCCGGTGGCGGAACCTGTGGTCTAAGTGCGAACAATGCATTAAAGAATCCCCTGCCGTGGGCATGTTCATTAGGACCCTTGATCCTCAAAAGACTGTGTCCCAGTTCATGACATTCTTCAAACCAACTACCTTCTAGGCTCTGATAGATAAACTGGCCCAAATGGATCAGATGGGCTATAGGCCCTTCTCGAATCCTCGAAATGCTAAGGGTAAATGGAAAGCGGCCTTCATTGCTAAAACGCAACAACAGCTGAGTGGCCCAAAACCAACGGCTCTCTAAAACAACGCGCGTCCGCTTCCGTCCTTGGTAGAAAGGCTAGGATGCGCTTACTCGTTTCCGCGTTACAAGATGAGGAGACTGTTCGAATTAGAAATGCGCAATAAACTCATCATATTTCCAGACCCACGGCGTCCACCGCAACCCGGCGACGTCAATAACCTTAATTACTACTCCTGTCACAGAATGGTGAGCCACCTAATTGAAGATTGCTACGTCTTCAAAAACTGGGTCGAGGACCAATATCAATATAGGAAATTCATGTTGTTTGATAACTGGATGGTAAGCTCACCCCAGAAGCACACTCCCAAAAAGGTGGATGCATAGGGGCATCATGCTCACTCATGGAAGAAACTCCATGGGAAGTCGTTCTTTCAGTGAAAACCAAAAATATGCTGAAGGATTTGCATGCATGTCCGACAGTCAGGTGGAAAAGCCCACTTGAACCTAAAATAATCGAAGGAATGCTAAAATCTCGTCCTGCACCGAAAATTGTTGGCGAAGGGAAAAGCTCCCAAGTCAAGCCTTCGAAGTCTTCGAAGAAAAAGAAGAAAACCAAGAAGCCTGTGCAGTCTGCCGAGTATGAAGACAAGCACACAAATTTACAAAAATACATAGATGCACTAGAGGACTATAACCAGAAGGCACGGACAACGATCACGCTCGAAGAATTCCTCAAGCATATTCTTGGGGGCAAAGACAGTGAAAATGATGAGGGAAATGACTCATCAGAAGACACCGAAGACCGTATAGCAAGTTGCCACATAGTCTCCCATTCATCGTTATATGACGAAGAGGCTCCCTCAGCGTCAAAAAACAACGCAGAGGAACTGGGGGAAAAATCGGTGCTAAAATCCCCGAAACTGCCAGAAGAAGACCCGATTGAGAGGTTGCTAAACGAAGCCTTTCAAAAAGGCAAAGTTGACCGAGAACGTAAGACAACCATATATGAAAAGGCTAAGCATTAGCGTCTGGATAAAGAAGCTGCAGAGAGGATGAGTCGTAAAGTACTCCAACCAAACCAAAGCACACCTGCAACAAATAAGAGCAGGATCAAAACAGAGAAGCGGTATGCCAAAGCCCTGTCAATAAGGATGAAGCTGCCACCTCTCATAAAGAACACCCCCGGGATCATATGCCTCGATAGAGAAGAATCACAACCAAACTACTGCCTGTATCATCGAAGGGTCACCCACCCTACCGAGAAATGTAGTGCTTTCAAGAAGTGGTGGTAAGGATACGTTGCCCATCAAAAATACTTCAAGAGGATGAAGCGCGAAGCTCGCGCTCATCGATGGCAAAATAATGGGACAATCACACACATGGAGAAACAACTGGCAACTGTTGTATGGTTGGTATCAGTTCGGAAGGGGGGAAACCCCATGTTCTTACCTTCGGGAGCAATTCTGAGGACGAAACACCCCTCAACACACTCTTCAAAGACTCCGCCTTCGAAAAATAAGAGGAGGAGAAGAACTGTAAAAATATTCAGCTGCGTAACCGCACACTGCTTGAGAAGAATCTCGGACATATAAATAAAGGTTCAAACAAAAAAGACAAAGGGAAAGGGAAAATCCTTGAGGAAATCGCCCTCGATGAAGAAGCAGTCAAAGAGCTCTCCGCAGAAGATCCACCTAAGAAAAACAAGGTGGATTATAACGTCCTGGCACATCTGAGGAAAATACCCTCACAACTAAGCATATTAGATGCTCTCCTCCTGTCCAAAGAGGCACGAGATTCCCTGATCAAGACATTACAGGAGCCCGATCAATTCTAAGCTTTCCTCGCAGAGGAGAAGATGAAAGATGAACTGGCAGAAGTCCACACGGCCGATATTACATTCAGCGATGAGGATCTTCTCTTCGGTACATGCGGGCATAATCGCTCGTTATACGTCACTAGATACTACCATGACATCAAGATATAGAAAATCCTTGTCGACAACGGATCCTCCGTTAACCTTCTCAACGTAAGAGTGCTGAAGGAAATTTGCATGAACGTTCAACACCTTGCCCGAAAAAATATTACCATCTCTGGATTCGACTCACAGTGATCATCGACACTTGGATCTGTAATACTAACACTACGCTTCGGGTTGCTCTTCACCGACATTAAATTTCAAGTCATTGATGCCAAGACTTGTTATAACGCTTTGCTCGGTAGGCCTTGGATACACGAGTACAATGTCATCCCTTTTACACAACATCAGTGTATGGAGTATTTCAAGGATGGCTCGGAGTACACCGTCACGGGAGAGCTAAAACCGTTGTCGGTAAACGAAGTCCGGAAATACAAAGACACAAAGTACTTCCTACCAGACTTTAAGTCTACTGAAAGGTACCACAAGCCGGAGAATAAACAGAAATCCGTCGCCACTATCCAGATCTTTGGGAGCGATACCGAGAAAGATCAAGAAATAGTCTACTCGGGGCAACCCTAAAAAGAAAACAATAAGCCCGGACCATCTACTCCTATCTTGGTCTTTGGCAGCGACTTTGAGGACGAGGCCAGCACAGTGTTCTCCGTCCTCCCGTCAATACGAACTTTTGCCGGAGCAGACCGGAGTCTACAAATTACAATGGCTCTGTCTCGGCATTACAAGGAACTGATACGCTCGATACATATAGCGTACAAGAGCTACAAACTTTCTACGTGCCTACTAGGCGAAGGGGTAAAAAGATGATCCTCTTCTACCAATTTTATGGAGACCAAAATAGAAAAAGAAGTTTGGCATGGTGTCAAGTTTGCACTCGATATGCTTCAACCCATCCGGCTGCCAAGATATTACGCGGATGGATTGAAAAGGCTGTTAAGATGCCAAGGTGTACCACTCGAACATACTGTTCGAAAAGCCAAATTCTACAAAAAGATTTGGGATATTCCCGGGACTCAGCGAAAGATGCCCAACGGGAAGATGGAGACAACCGGGCTCGGATATGTTCGTTCCAAGAAACGGGAACAGATCTACAGTTGCCACGTCGTAAATAGCTCAAGTGAAGCAGAAAACGCTCTTCCAAATAGCTGTGACATCAAATCGGACCAAGATTCTGTTCTAAAAATGTTGAGTCCGTTGCTGGAAGAACAAATTGACAAGCTAATAAAAGAAGTTTGTCAAACGAGCCGGGATAACCACAGCCACGAAATGACCATTTATGAAAAGCCCAAGACGCAGCGTCTCAACCAGCAATTTGCGGAGAAAATGGAATGTAATGTTCTTCATCCCCGGCCCAATATATGTTCTCACGAAAGGAGAAACCCCGATACAGAGGCAAAAACAGGGCCAAGAACGCAAACAACGTTCGAAGAAAACAAAGCGGATATAAGACGCCGTGCAATCGAGAAAAACTTGATTGGAGCCCATCCTTTATAAAGAAGATGGGTCGGGAATACTCTTTCCCCCAAGACAAGACAAGAAAAATATTCAATCTTGTCATGAACCACCAAATGATGACGCTTCCGGAGTCTCGGAATCCCGAACAAATAAACGAGGTCCATCATCCGGATTATTTCTCCTATCACTGAGTAATAGGTCACCCCCTTAAAGACCGCTTCATCTTCAAAGACTGGGTAGAAGACCAGTATCGACAAGGTTGGTTTGCTTTATCCAACAGCTGGAGGGTAACCCCCCTACAAAGGCATGAGCCAAGAAAGACCTACCCCGTCAGGATATGACCAGCTCAACCAAAAGAATGGAAGCGAACTCGTACCTGCCATATGATAACACTTTCAAAAGAGAGAGGGCATGGGACTATGAATGACCTCTACAGGTGCTTCGCCAATATAAATGAGGATGAGGTGATCTTAGAGTTTCCACCAGCACCAAAGGAGCTAGAAGACGGGATACACACTATGGCGGACAACCTAAGAAAAATTGACTTAGGGACGGAAAATGATCCGGGGCCAACGTTCGTCAGTGAGCTACTATCTGAAAAATAGATGGCCTCGTTAAAAGACGTGCTCATTTAGTATAAAGATTGCTTCATATGGAACTACTTTGAAATGCCGGGTCTAGATCCAAAAGTGGCAGTTCATAAACTGGCGATATTGTCAGGTGTAAAGCCTATCAAACAGGCGCAAAGAAGGATGCGACTCGAACTTGAGATGAGTATCGACGCTGAAGTCAAGAAACTAATTGACTCCGGCTTCATCCAAGAAGTTCAATATCCCGCCTGGATCGCTAACATCATTCTAGTGATGAAGAAAAATAGGACGGTTTGCATCTATGTGGATTTTCGGGACCTTAATAAAGCTTGCCCAAAGGACAACTTCCCGGTGCCCGTTACCGAGCTTATGATCGATAACACGTCTACCCATGATGTCTTCTCCTTCATGGAAGAATCTTCAGGATACGACCAAATAAAAATGCATCCTGAAGGCTAGAAGCATACCGCCTTCCGGATCCCGCTGGGCATATTCTGCTATAAAGTAATGCCCTTCGGTTTGAAGAACGCTGGCACTACCTACCAGAGGGCCATAACAAAGATCTTCGATGACCCCATCCATGAGATTGTCGAATGCTACATCGATGATCTTGTGGTAAGGAGTAAATCTTACGAGGAACATTGGGAGCATCTAAAAATAGCGTTCCAACGTCTTCGGAAGTATAATCTGAAGATGAATTCTCTAAAATACGCATTTGGAGTTTTCTTAGGCAAATTCCTAGGATTCATCATACGTTACCTAGGTATCAAAATCAACCCCTCAAAGATCAAGGCGATTATGGAAATGCCTACGCCAAGAACCCTCAAACAACTGCGGTCTCTCCAAGGAAAGCTCGCGTATATCCGGCGGTTCATAACCAACCTTTCCGGAAAATACCGTCCCTACAGTCATTTGATGAAGAAGGCGACCCCGTTCGTCTGGGATCAAAAGTGACAAAATGCACTGGACGAAATCAAACAATACTTCCAAAATCCGCCGGTATTGACTGCTTCAGTTAAGAGAAAACCCCTTATTCTATATACAACAGCCCTTGAGGGTCTCTAGGCGCGCTATGGGCACAAGAGAACGATCAGGGAAAGGAGAGAGCTCTGTACTATTTGAGTCGAGTTCTCCTGAGGGGCAGAAAACAATTATTCCCCCATCGAAAATCATTGCCTGGCACTAATCTTTGCAATAACGAAGCTCAGACATTACGCATTGGCATAAGAGATCCATCTCATATTGAAGGTGGATCCTCTTAAATATCTAATGTTAAGGGCCATACTAAAAGGGAGGCTTACCAAATGGGCCCTCCTTGTAATGGAGTTCTCGATAACGTATCATCCCCTCAAAACAGTGAAAGGGCAGGGCATTGCCGACTTTCTCGTAGAGCATCCGTTACTAGCTGACTCCTCATTAAATTGTGAATTGCCAGACGAACATGCATTTGACACAATCGAAGAAGAAAATGATCCCCAATGGGAACTCTACTTCGATGAAGTATCTTCCATGAAGAGGCAAAAGTAAACACCTCCATAATCAAAACTGGGGTGGGCCTTATCTTCGTGACTCCGCAAGGAGGGATACTGTGTTACTCCCTCTCTTTAACAAAGCCAAGGACTAATAACGAAGCTGAATATGAAGGTTTGATAGCAGATCTCGAGATCGCTATCGACATGGGAATCAAAGACCTCCTCATATATGGAGACTCCCAGCTGATCGTCAGCCAAGTAAATGGTGATTATCAGATATGCAAGCCAGAACTGATAAAGTATGGCAAAAGAGTGCAGCGACTGCTGACATTAATCCCTTCCTATACCCTGGAAAGTATACCGCGCGCGGAAAACAGTAAAGCGGATGCATTAGCCAAATTGTCTAAGGAATTGGTCGATGAAGACCTCGATGACGTGAGGATCATTGTGCGAAACCACGGGTTTATCGCGCCAACAAATATATCTTCGGAAGAACTGATAGAGCCATCCGAAGGAAAAGAAACGACCAAACAAGAATAGAGGACGAAGAAAAGGTCATCGACCGAAGGGAAGTCTTCATAGACTACTTCAAATCCCAACGAACGCCCGAAAATGCGTCGTCCAAATATCAGCTCATGAAACGAGCTTTGTCTTTCGCCCTCGTTAGTGATACTCAATATACGAGATCGTTCAACTGTCTATGACTAAGATGTCTAGGGCCGGAGGAAGCAAAAAAAGTCGTCTAAGAAACTTACGATGGACTCTGCGGTTCTCATCAAGCTGGGCCAAAGATGAAGCTGAAGATAAAAAGAATGGGTTATTATTGGCCCACGATGATCCAGGACTGCCTCGAATATGCGAAGCAATGTCACTCATTCCAAATTCACGGGGACTTCATCCATCAACACCCAAACCCGCTGCACCCGACAGTGGCTAGCTGGCCGTTCGAAATGCGGGGAACCGATATAATTGTCCCTATCGAACCGACATCATCTAAAAGACATCGGTTCATATTAGCAATAACTGACTACTTCTCTAAATGGACAGAAGTAATACCACTAAGGGAGGTGAAGACGGAGAATATCCTCGACTTCTTTAGAACCCTTGTCATCTGTCGGTTCGGCACTCCGTGACAGATAATCTTGGATAATGAGCCATCTTACAGAAGCCATAAAATAAGCCGCTTCGCACAACAGCGTAAAATAGATTGGAGATACTCTTCAGTCTATAATTCTCGGGCAAATGGTCTAGCTGAAGCTTTTAACAAGGCTTTGATAAAGATTATAAAAAAGATGGTGTCCAGAAACAAAAAGTACTGTCACGAAAGGTTGCATAAAGCTCTATGGGCATACCGAACAACGTTCAAGATGGTCAGGAATACAACACCATACGCATTGGTGTTCGGCACAGAAGCAGTGCTCCCGTTGGAAATAGAACTCCCCTCTTTACGAGTAGCAGTTCGATACGAGCTGACAGATGAAGAAAATGCTCATCGTAGGCATGAGGAGCTCGACGTCCTCGACGATACTCGCCTTATAGCACAGCAAAATCTGGAGGCTTATAAGGCAAGGATGACATGTTCATACGAAAAACTGACCAGGTCGAGAACATTCCGCCAAAGCGAACTCGTGCTAGTCGTCAAAAGACCAATAATCCCTAATCATGCAAAACGGGGGAAGTTTGAGCCAAACTATGAAGGCCCGTACATCGTAGACAAAGTCTACCAAGGTGGAGCCTACCTGCTCTTGGATATGCATGGCGAAAGACCCTTCCGGCCGATAAACGGTCAATTTCTAAAAAAACACTACGCTTGACGAGTCATGACTTAGGTCAATGATAGAAGACGATATTTGTGTCCGCTTGCTATCTTCCTGAGTCAGAACCCTGAGAGTAGTATCCAAAAATCTCTGTCGCTCCGAAATATAGGAATAATGGACCGAAATGTCCTTAAACTAAAATTCATCCCCAAAATAGAAATAATGGACCGAAATGTCCTTAAACTAAAATTCGTCCCAAATATGGGAATGCTGGACTGAAACGTCCTTAAACTAACAATGGACAGAATTGCCCTCAAACTAAAATTCGTCCCAAAAATGGGAATGCTGGACCGAAACGTCCTTAAACTAACAATCGACCGAAATATTCTTAAACTGATATTCGTCCTAAAATGGGAATATTGGACCGAAACATCCTTAAACTAGCATTTCGCCTCAAATACGGCGATAAAGGACCGTCATGTCCTCACACGTTTAGCCCTCCGGTGAATCCCCATATCGATTACCGTATACAATCCATGGGCCTAAATGATTAATAACCCTCCCAGGTCCCACATGATGAAGTCCTTAGAAAAAGATCAGAGCTTACAGCTAACGGTGCGTTACCTTACAGGCCGCCTAAAAAAACGGTATGTCCACAAGCGAAATGGGCACTGATGAAAACCCAAAAGGGCGCTGTGAGTAAAAACAACAGGACTGCCGGCGAGCTAGTGAAAACCCGAAAGGTTGCGAACTCGTTAAAAAAAATAGCGCGAGATCCTTACGACTCACAAAGGAGCAACACATTTAGGAGTCCCCACGATTCCTAAGGAGAAATTACACTTGCGAGATCCTCACGACTCGTAAGGAGGATCCCTCCTATGAGACCCTCACGGCTCATGGGATTCAAAAGTCTTAAGTTATAGGGATCTAAACCTGTTCTTAAACCATCAAAAACCATACAAAACCGTTTTTCCCTACAGGCGGTCCAATAATGACCCTTGTATACAATCTACGGGTATAAATAAATATTCTCCCACCAAGTTCCACCAATGGCGAGAAATGTCCCCAAATGGAGAACAACACCTGTAAGTCCTCTCGACTTATAAGGAGAAAATACTCTTGTAAGATCCTTACGATTTATAAGAGAAAAACACACTTAGGAATCCTCACGACTCCTAAGGAGAAAATTCACATACAATATCCTCTCGACTTGTAGGGAGAAATACCTTTATGAGACCCTTACGGCTCATAAATTTAAAAAGCCTTAGTCGACAGGACCATAACCCTATTTGCTAAGCCATCTTTGTTCAAATCGACAAAGGCAAATGATGCGCTCCTGGCAATATCCCAGTTGTAGCGATACTGATGCCTAAATAGGTATCAAATTTCAAGTTCTCTTACGGCAAATGATGATTCGTTCCTAGCAATATCCCAATGGTAGCGATGCTGATGCTAAGATTTGTATCAGATTTCAAATCCCCAACTCAAAAAAAAGAAGAAATGGTAGGGCAACTCGTAATAAAAAGCAGCGAGTAAAAACAAAAACAACCGAAATGATTGGGCACCGCGACAAATAGCCGAAATGATTGGGCAATCACAACTTTCGTGACATAAAAACTGAAAAGATAAAGCATCATGGAAAGAAAAAAATGAAAATGAAACTTTTCTGTCCTGCAAGTAGGTCCATATTAACTCTTGTATACAATCCATGCTTACAAATGAAAGAAAGGGAACTATATTTTCCCACTATGCTTCGTCAAAAGAAGAACCGCGTCTTGATGGCACATCTATAGCCTAGAGACTATTCAGAAGTCTTTCTTACTTCAGCAAAAGTACGTACGCCACGTCATCAAAAAAGACCCAAGGGTCAAAGCAAAAATTGAGTAATGGAAAAATCGTAGCTCTAAGTCTTGACGGTTCATATACAACCTAGAGATTATCCCGGCGTTCCTTTAAATTCCAACAAGATGCAGGGTTAAAGCAAAAATAGAGTAATGGAAAAATCCTAGCTCCAAGTCTTGACGGTTCATATACAACCTAGAGACTATCCCTACGTTATTTCTCATTCCGGCAGGATGCAGAGACAACGTCAGCATAAAAAAACAGACCCAACGGTCAAAACAAAAATGGAGTAATGGAAAAATCCTAGCTCCAAGTCTTGACAGTACATTCTCTTGTCGCGGCTCCTTCTCTCGCTCCACTATTGCGGCTAGCATTTCTTCAACTTGAACTCATTGTTGCAAGCACGAAGACAGTTTCTTAGAAATTACCTGCTTAGCAGCTTCGGAGTCTCGCATTCCTCGCTCAATAGAGTCAAGGTCCCGCCTCAGCACCACTTCTTCAGATATGCATCGTTGAAGATTTTCGAAGATAACTCGGAGCCGCGCATCATTTGTTTTTACCTGGGCACGTAATTGGGTTGATTCGCTAAAAGCCGTCTCATGCTCCTTCTGCTTCAGGACCAACTTCTGTTCAAAATATTGAATGGAAGCAGCACTTTTTTTGATCCATATGACCAATTGAGCCTTCGAGGATAATGCCTCAGGCGTAAGACGTTTGCGCTCGATCTCATAGAGGCAAGGCTCGATTCGCTTACAGTAATCAACCCAGATGCTGATGAAATCTTCATTATGGAAAGTCACAAGAGTCACCAGCATAGGGTTGACTTCGTCCGCGAAGTCCGCAGCAGAAGTGAGAGCCTCGACATCAAAGTCTTCAAAAAACTCACTTAACATACGTTTGCTTTTTGCTGCACCTCTGAAAGATTGAAGTTTAGCGAAGGGCCCTGCGGGCATATAAATACGAGACTCGAAAGGAACCAAAGCCATTGTAGCTGCTACGAAATAAGACGCGTACAAAGAAGGGTCAGATTTCAACCTAAAATAAAAAAAATGATGAATGAGATCTAACCTACCAATAGTTGAAAGTGGCAAATCGGGGAGCGTAGAGGGCTTAGCTATTCCTTCGTCCTTTCCTTCGAGCCGTAAGATTGTGGTCAATACGGGAAAAGCCTATTAAAAAGAGGGTTACTCATAAAAAGATGAAATAAGAAATGAAAGATATACTGATCAATGCCAGAAGGAGGGATGGATCCTGATTGGAAGGCGAAGTGTGAAGTTAACATTTGGCACAAATGGTTGAAAAGCACTCCTACAAGATTGCAACAATATACGGTAAGAAATTAATCTAAGGAGTAATATCAATATTGAAACGCGGAAATAAAAGATCTTTACCTTCCGTCGCTGAGCCTGAGAGAACTCGGGGGGGTGCGAAAGAAATAGGCGGAACAGCAACAGCCATGGTGATGGCTGACGGGGGTTCTTCAATCAGCAGACCGTCGGGGTTTACCATGCCTATATCAAGAAATAAAGGAGATGTTAGAGAATGTGTCTAGCAGGATTAAGGGTCCAAAAGTGATAACACGAGAAATACCTGACGGTGCGGAAACTATAGTAGAATCTGGAGCGTCATTAATTATGACAGTTTGCTCGATTTCCATCATCACCGGGAAGACGGATTCAACGTCTACACCTTCGTCTCCTGAATCAATAAGGGTCGTCGTTACGCTAGTGTCACCCGTGGATATTGGGGATCCACAAGGAGAGGAAGTGGCCGTTGGAATAGTGTCAGACTCAAAATGAAGGCCTGACGCCCCAGAATCCTCAGACGCTGGCACCTCACTCGCAGTGCTGACACCTAAACTTGGCATTGCTGTATCATTCAAGTAAAAATATGTTATAATTCAAGAAAAACTACTATGGAAAGAAATTTGGAAAAATAAACAAGTCCTACCAGGTTTTATTAAAATATCATGCGTTGTCTCACCTTGAAGTAACCGCTCAGCCTCTTCACGAGCTGTACGTACGATCTGCTTATGAGCGGTTGACAAGGCAGAAGGAATGTCCTCTATGGGAACATCAGGGGGTCGTATCTCATGTTGGGTTACACTAACGCCCTGTCCATCATCCATGGCCGTTTACGGAACAAAAGTTTTACAACGATTTAAGCTGGCGCTAGAATAACCCGTTGACACATGATCTACCATAAACCTAACTAGTAAGCAAAGGAGTTCTCTACTATATCGAAGTTTATACCTAAAGAATCAAGTCCTTCGGGTCTTCACTCCTCTCCTTTAGCTCCTCAAAGGATGTACGGATCGCGCTTGATCGACGGCCTCATCGCGTCAAAGACGATCCACCCGAGAGTGTGTACTTTGAGCTCCTACCTCCAAAACGAGGTAAATAGGGTACTTAGTATGCTAATCTAAGTAGTCTAGATGAAGTAGAGAGTGATGATGAATTGATTTGTCTCACTAACCCTAGATTTCTCAACACATGAGACTTTTAGGGTTTGAGAAAGAAGAAGAGAGCTTTGGAGGGGAGAGAGTGTTGAAGTTAGAATGAATGAAGAATATGGCTAAGTCTTGTGTATTATTGAAGCATACTAATAATTCACAAACAATGAATCAAGCATACTTCAATAGTAAACCATGAGTCACCAAATAGCCATGCTTCATTAAATGCACAATCAACACCTCATACCTCCACTTTATTAACCATTTATGAAAAATGGTTAACCAAAAAATGAGGTGTCTTCTTCTAGAAGCACCCTTGTAAAATTACAAGAATATCCATCACCGTATATACATACCTGTATTCGTATTCCGAAAAATACGAATACAAAGAGACGAAAATAATCCAACAATATAATACTAGGATTCGTCTTAAACCAAATCCCACTAATATTATCCGTCCGAATCATGATGCGTGTAGCTAGTACATGTATATAATCAAACCCCTGCTGTAAAACCATACGACATCTACATCATTTCGCTCAAAGCAGGGAAACCCTCTGTGTCACGCCCCGCTTTCCAGTGTACGGGTAAGAAGACACTACGAGGCCCGCTACATATTTACTTAGAAGTAAACATGCTAAGCGTAACTAAGAAATATAATGTAAATATACACAGACATGAAATGTAAATGAATAGCAACTTTTATTTATTAAACATTTCTTTACAATACAACTGAAAAGTAAATACAATGATGAAAGCAATGCCTAAACAATGGCATGAACATGAAAGTAAAGTATATACAAGAGTCTAAAGTTCGGGGTCCTCGCTGAACTGATTCAAGTCTTCTGAACTGGGCTCTATCTCCAGTGAGTCGGATCCACCTAACAACATTCCAAAGAAAGAAGAGAGAGGGAATTTCGTCAGGGAACAATCACTCGGTAAGTCCCAAAGAAAAGTAGGAATATAATAGACAGATGAATAGACAGATATGAGAATATAACTGGTGTATTATGAGTTTGTTATTTTAACGCAGTTGATTGTAACTTGGTACAGAATATGCCAGTGTATAAGAGAGGAGTCCAACTTACACCGTGGACTATGGTAACCCGTAGTACAAGGCTCCATCGATAAAACCATGGAACAACGGCAATGGATGTATAATTACGTCTTTTAATGACCATCCCGTGCCACTTTCCAGTCTACCCCTTTAAAATCCTGTAATGTCTCTTATATTGATTGTATTGTTTTGTTTAATAGATGTAGGACTTGCCGAAACCATGATATCATGTAAACGGAATGGATATAAATGGATAGTGATATAATCAGAGTATATCTATGGTTCGGTTTAGTCGAGTTATGTTGATATAGATTGAATTCTGGTATAAATGGATTAATGTTGAAATGGAGTTATACTTGAATCATATTCAAGGATAGATTGATTGATTTTAGATTAGACTGAGACTCTTGTTGAGTCAGACACTTTAAAATGAATTGAAGTCCTGAATTACTTTTGATGTTATCGGTAACTGCTGCACATGGACGGTAGGATTTGTGTCTTTTTCCAAGACAATTACCGTATTGATAACACCGTTTTTAGGTTGTCTACCTTAGATAGGAAAGCACCCATATTCTCCGGCTCCCTGAGGCTCAAGAGAACTAGTCCCACTTAAACCTATATTTACTAGGGTTCTTATTGTAAATTAATATAACTTGAGGGGGTTTTATGAAAAATAGTTTTGATATATTATCAAAATAAATCTCAAGTATTTATTTATTGTATTTAGGGTTTTCATAGTTGTAATTTTTATAAAATGAATTTTTCTAGTGTATATAAACCTAACTTGAATAGAATATGGTATTTGCTTGTAATATTGGAATTGTATTGGTAGTTTCATAAAATTTGTGATTCCTTTTATTTAGAAAATATGGAATATATATTGTATATTTAAAGAGATATTTTGATAATATATATATATATATATCTTATTTATTAAATAGAAATCATATTTTTCTTAAAAATTGCATTAAAAATTCCATCGAGATCGGATGCTCCATGAGGAGGTCTGCATCTCACTCTACTAGACCCGAGGTGCGATAACCCGCAACATCCCGATCGGGGTCCCCAAAATGGGCTGCAGAGGCATATTTGCAAGGAATTAAATAATACACTTTTAAAGAAAACGGTTTTTGAAAGTTTATGGTATTTAAATGTAATTTCATATTTTATCCCACAAACTAATGTTCCAAAAGCCATTGTGCTATATCAAGAATGAGTGTTATGATGAGGTAGGTCATTACCTTGTGAGTTTTCTAAAGGTAATGCCGTATGCAAACTTAAGGGTATTTTACTGTAAAGGTGAAATAAAATTTGTTTAACATAATATTTTGAATTGAAACTTTGTCCAATTGTTGTTTAATAGTTACTAAACAATATATAATTAAAAGGTTAATTTTTTTTTAATAAAAATTGAGTATTTAAAGAAATGAGAATCGGAAGTCGGATTAACTCCGCTTCCGACAAGTTTTGAAAATAAGATTCTTTTTAATAGAGAGAGGAGAGAGAAGAGGGGACTTACAAGCTTAGGGTTTAGAGGAGAGGTAAAGGAAAAGGTTTGCGGCCTTCGTGGAGTCGTTTCGTCGTCGGATTTGTCCCGAAATGCCGCCAGAACTTTTCCTTGAGCTAACTCCACTTGTTCAACTTCTTGGACTTAGGAATTTTAGAGAGTTTTGGCAATGGAATTCTGAATGAGGAGGGCCAAAATGTAGGGTTGTATTTATAGGAGAAATTAGGGTTTAGGAAATGAATTAAGAATTAAAAAATGCATTAAAATTTTTATTTAATGGTGATTTTTAATTCTCTGGATAATTGCAGGGAAAACAAACAGACTAGGGTTAGTAGGGGGAGTCCAAGGGGTGTAGGGTAAAAATATGGAGGCAATAAGGACGGGGGCCCGGCAGCGCCGACCCTAATGGGGATCTTGTCGGCCAAGTGGGTTTGGTTGGGTCTTGGATTTATGCCACGTATTGGTGTCGTTTCATATGGCTCAGCGCACATGTTTGTTTTTATTGTGACTTTTTATTTTACATGTAATGCACGTGCAAACTTTTAAGCTTCTAAAAGTTTAAAAGAAAAATCAATAAAAATAATATGTGGCTTGGGGGATTTGAACACAGGGGCTACGTCACAGCAATGCAAGGATTTACCAATGAGCTACAAGTGCTTTCTTGCTGTTCTAAAGCAATTTAAATTTATAGCTTGTGCTCAGGCTAAGGTATTCTTTTCTGTATTTTGAAAAAATTCTGTACAGAAAGTTTAGGGTTGTTACACTCTGTGTGGGACTCTAAAGACTCAACAGTACACCGGCAATGGGTTTAACCACAAGCACATCAGCGGTACCAGCTTCACATAACGGCTATCCAGGTACCTTTCGAAAAGGAAGGCCGACGAGCAATATCCAACGTCTGATCTAAGGCCAGATGCTCCCATTTACACTAAAGGCCGATAATTGGCATACTGAATACCCATTGTCTACTCTAAGGCCAGCTGTTGGCATACCGCATACTCAACATCTCAAAAAGTCGCTCGAACTGCGCTTAAGGGAGGGCTTTTGTAAATGGATCCGTTGTGTTTTCTTTTATATCCACTCTGCGTACCTCGATCTCCTGGCGATCTATAATCTCTCTGATCAGGTGATACCGCCTTAAGATGTGTCTGGATTTCTTATGGGACTGTGGTTTCTTCGCTAAAGCTATATCCCTATTGTTATCACAATACAAAAGTATTAGATCGACAATGGACAGAACTACCTGAAGTTCAGCAATGAACTTCTTCATCCAGACCGCTTCTTTTGCGGCATCGTCCACAGCAATATATTCAGCCTCCATCGTCGCGACGGTGTCCTATTTGGAGCTCCTCCAACACACCGCCTCTCTGTTGAGGGTAAACACAAAACCCGAGGCAGATTTATTGTCATCCTTGTCACTCTGAAAGGTTGAATCGGTAAAGGACTCGACCTTGAGGTCTCCATTACTGTATACTAAGAACATCTCCTTAGTCCTTCTCAGGTACTTGAGAATGTTCTTCATAGCCGTCCAATGATTCTCACCCGGGTTTGACTGATATCGGCTCACCACGCAAAGCGCGTATGCTACATCTGGTCTGGTACATAGCATCACATACATTATAGATCCTACCGCCGAAGTGTAAGGTATAATGCTCATGCGAACCCTCTCCTCATGAGTCTTGAGAGACATCTCTTTGGAGAGGGTGATTCCATGCAAAGCGGGTATGTTACCGCGCTTGGAATCTTCCATACTAAATCTCTTTAGTACGGTCTCTATGTACCTGGACTGCGAAAGTTCCAATAATCTCTTAAATCTATCTCTGTAGATCTTAATCCCCATAATGTACGAGGCATCACCCAGGTCCTTCATGGAGAACCTTTGTGACAAGAACAGCTTGACCGATTGTAGCATAGGAAGATCATTTCCTATTAAAAGAATGTCGTTCGCGTACAAGACTAGGAATACGACAGTTCGTCCTACAATCTTCTTATAAATATATGTCCTATCCTCGTTTTTGATGAAGTCAAAGTCCTTGATTGTTTCATCAAAACAGATGTTCCAACTCTGCGATACTTGTTTTAATCCATAAATGGATTTGAGCAACTTGCACACCTTCCCGCTGCTTCCACCGTCTACAAAACCTTCTGGCTGATCCAGATAAACGCACTCTTCCAAACTTCCGTTTAGAAAAGCCATTTTTATGCCCATCTGTCAGATTTCATAGTCATGGAAGGCAGCAATGGCAAGTAGGATCCGAATAGATTTAAGTATAGCCACTAGAGAAAAGGTTTCGTCATAGTCCACTCCTGGTCTTTGACGAAAACCTTTTGCAACAAGTCTAGCCTTATAGGTTTCCACCTGACCATCTATACCAAACTTCCTTTGTAGATCCATTTGCATCCAACGGGTTTTACCCCAGGTGGAGCAATATCCAAGGTCCACACTTTATTGGTGTACATGGACTCCATTTCGGATCGCATAGCATCCAGCCACTTATCAGAGTCCCTATTGATAATGACCTGCCTGAAATTAGTAGGATCATTTTCTTCCAAGATGCAATCCTCTCGATCCCCATCTATGAGAAAACCGTAGTATCTCTCGGGCGGATGAGAAATCCTACTAGATCTGCGGAGTGGCTGAGGTTCGTCGGGTACTAATGAATCTAGGGTTTTACCAAATCTTCTGTTACAATTTCTGGTTCAGAAATTTCTTCTAGTTCTACCGTGCTCCCACTAATTTCTTTTGCAAGAAATTGCCAGTCTAAAAAGGTAGCGTGACGAGCAAAAAACACCTTCTATTCGTCGGTGTGGTAGAATAGATACCCCCGTGAATGCTTAAGGTATCCTACAAACTTACACAATACAGATCTTGCCTCGAGTTTATTAGGGTTTTGCTTTTTAACAAAGGCGGGACATCCCCATATCTTAATGTAATTAAGACATGGTCTCTTCCCACTCCATATTTCATATGGAGTGGTAGGCACTAATTTGGTCGGTGCTCTATTCAATATGAATTGAGCTAATTCAAAAGCAAACCCCCAGAATAAAAGAGGTAACTCAGTATTACTCATCATGGAGCGAACCATGTCAATAGGGTACGGTTCCTCCGCTCCGATACACCGTTGTTCTGTGGTGTATACGGAGAAGTAAGCTGAGAGAGAATACCATTCTCTTTTAGAAAGTCCCGAAATTCCGTACTTAAGTACTCCCCTCCTCTATCAAATCAGAGGATCTTGATACTTTTGCCAGTCTGGTTCTCTACTTCATTTCTGAATTCTTTGAATTTCTCAAAAGCTTCAGATTTGTGTTTCATAAGATACACATATCCGAACCTAGAGAGATCGTCAGTGAATGTGATGATGTATGAGAACCCACCCCTTGCATGTATAGATATCAAACCACACACATCGTGTATGAGTCCCAAGAGCTCAGCTGCTCTTTCTCCGTGTCCGGTGAACGGAGATTTTGTCATCTTTCCTTTGAGACAGGACTGACAAGTTTCATAAGATGAAAATTCGAATGTATTCAAATATCCATCTTTATGCAACTTACTTAGTCTTTTCTCTCCGATATGAACAAGTCTACAATGCCACAAGTAGGATTCGTTCTCTTCTGAACTCTTCCTCTTGCGTGTGTTTTGTATATTGAAAACTGCGTTTTGATTTAGAATATAGATACCATTACACAGTGTACCTTCTGCAACCAATACCTTATCAAGGTAGATGTTCATGATATTTCTATCAAGAACAAAGTTATATCCATTTTTATCAAGTAAAGAAACTGATATGATATTGCAAACCATGGAAGGTACATAGTAGTAATTGTTCAAAATCATAGTATTGTCATTTGGCAATACTAGATGATATTCACCGACGGCAGTAGCATCAACTTGTGCTCCATTCCATACTCTGAGGGACATATCACCCGGTCCAACTATCCTACTTTTTCTCAGTCCCTGCAATAAATTATAGATATGAGATCCTGATTCGGTATCTAGTATCCAGGAGGTAGGACTGACCAAAAAATAGTTCTCAATAACAAGAACAGCTGAAGGAGACGCAATAGTATGCTTCTTCTTCGTTGGGGTCTTCAAGGAATTCATGCAATCCTCTTTCCTCTGCTCATACTCATGACTATTGTCATAAGTCAGAGCCGAACCGACATTCCCCCAGCCCCAAATAAGAATTCAGATCGGTCAAGCGATACATTTTATTATCTTGATTAGGACGTTAAAAGGTTGCTACCTGGAGAGAGAGAAAAGAAACACTTAGCGTGCTCTCTTTCAAGATCAAATTGGTTATTAGTTTATCTAATCAGGATGGCTCCCACTGTTTCCTCGAATTCTCCATCAAATCTTAAAAGAAGAACTAGTCAGGAATAATCACACGTTACAATACTTTCTTAACCTTTTGTCCATGCTAGTGTTGGTATTTCGAGGGAGGTTTTTCAACGCTTTCGCGAAGTTCCTTAATTATATAACCTCTTTTCCCTGGAGGCGTATCCCCGCTAACACCGTTCTAGACACCTGCTTGGTTTATAGCATTGATTGTTAAGTGAAATAATCTCCCAGGAGTAATCCTACTCATCAGTAGGATCGAGATCCAACTATCATCGCGTGATAACCTAGATGGAAGCCACTCTAGTCACCACACTCCAGAAGGTATGCAACACTAGCAGGTTTCCTGTATATTTGAAACTCCCGATGTGATTTTTGCCCCTAACACTTATGACCTTGACGTAGGCCAACATATCATAAGTCGTTAGTCAAGTTCAACCTGTCATTATCCTGGATTAACTTAGACCCATCCGTACATGTCCTTGACGTAGGCCAAAATAACTGTACGACTGTCCTAAATAATCGCATATCCATGCAGCAAACAGGCATTACCCAGCTATCATTCACTATGCCTTGATGTAGGCCAACATATATAGCTTGAAAACTAGATGATACTTGTAAAAAAATGACAGAGGGCTACGACTGGGTTTTTGGCGAAAAACCCTTTAACGTAATGAACTTGATATCATTGAAGGAACCTTAGCAGTTTTGAAAAAAGAGTGGTTTAGGCTCTGCTTTTGATAGTTTGTGATTTAAAAAAAAACCAAGTAATCTATAGTATAGACTTTTGCACAAAAGCTCACTCCCTGCGAAGGGATCTCAGATCTTGCCTTCTGGAATGAGGTGCTGGATATTCACGACCGAATACCACTATGCAAAGAGAAAGAATATAACTATAGTTTTTCAAAATTTATTCCAACAACATCTTTTAGGTTTCTTTTCTTGCATTAATCAAAATTAAGGCGGTCCCATCAAATAATCCTATCACACCAGAAAAGAACGAAAATACAATGTATGTATATGCCATCCGCATTCGCCACGGGGCTCCGTCATGCACCGTTAGGTTACTTAACTAACGGCATAGCGGGGGCTGGACTAGCGCGAGTGCAAAACATATACAACATCTACTAGTATATATATAAATATATATAACATTCGTCCCAGGCATAATAATAAGCAACATCACAGAATCTCAGTAAGCAACAAAGAATGGTGGATAATCTTGGAGCCTTGGGTTTCATTTGAGCCGCAAATGAGACCCGATGTTCCCGGTCATGTCGATAGCCGGTACAATGAAAACCTGAACCCCTACGAACATGGCAAGTTACCCGCCAATCCTATAAGTGAGGCAATCCCAATCAACAAAGTGAATGGGCCACCTAGTACTTCACGGAATCCGGTAACTTGGGCGCCCCTCCGTGGGTCATACCCCCTACGAGTGCGGAGAATAGCCCGCTAGTTCTAGAGTGAAGCCCCCTTCGTCTCAACGCCATGAGATGCGGACTTGTTTCCCTATAGAACCCGGCTATTCGTGCACTCCACCGCGGGGTAATCCCAGTACAGAAAAAGAAAATATATGTACAAAGGTGACATCGACCTCAACCTGGTCATGCCCCGATCAAATAATATACAATCCGGCAAAGACGGCATTCTACATGTTGAACGCTCGCCTCGCAATAACAAATGTACAAATGAATCTTAACTGTACTACTACCATTGCACCGCAAGCTATCCACCACGACAATCCAACCATAACCTTAGCACAAACAAAGAACATCAACATTAATGTCATGTTCGCAAACTCGTCTAAAAGAACATATAGCAGTTAGATGGGTTATACCACTCTAATGACATTCATGGTCGCAGATAGTAATGTATGTACTGAAACAAATAAACGGCGTTAAAATAAAGACTTCGAAATACTCCGTATTGCCCCAATACTAAAGATAACAGAATATCCAACCTGGGCAAAATCAAACATATTCTGAAACCCTAAAACCAATTGATATAGAAATCCAAACAAAAACGAGCACCGACTGCTACAGGAAAACCGGTGAGGCCGGTCTAAAAAGGATTTTCGCCGGCCAAGTTTTGAAATTATTGCCTCGTTTTTCTCTGGTGTTCTAGTTGTCATAAGAGTAGTCTTCTGCAATTGTTTAAGAAAAATTTGAAGACTTTAAATTCGACAGAAACTTGGTTTTAGGATTTTGTATTTCGGAGTTGTTTCGGTTTCGTTACTTTAACATCATTTAAAACTGCTAGTATAGGGTTTATGGGCTGGCTTTGATACCATGTTGGGTTACACTAACGCCCTGGCCATCATCTGTGGCCGTTTGCGGAACAAAAATTTTACAACGATTTAAACTGGCGGCAGAATAACCCGTTAACACCGGATCTACCATAAACCTAACTAGCAAGCAAAGGAGTTCTCTACTATGATCGAAGTTTATACCTAAAGAATCAAGTCCTTCGGGTCTTCACTCCTCTCCTTTAGCTCCTCAAAGGATGAACGGATTGATCGACGGCCTCCTCACGTCAAAGATGATCCACTCGAGAGTGTGTATTTTGAGCTCCTACCTCCAAAACGAGGTAAATAGGATACTTAGTATGCTAATCTAAGTAGCCTAGATGAAGTAGAAAGTGATGATGGATGATTTGTCTCACTAACCCTAGGTTTCTCAACACATGAGATTTTTAGGGTTTGAGGAAGAAGAAGAGAGCTTTGGAGGAGAGAGAGTGCTGAAGTTAGAATGAATGAAGAATATGGCTAAGTCTTGTGTATTATTGAAGCATACCAATAATTCACAAACAATGAATCAAGCATACCTCAATAGTAAACCATGAGTCACCAAGTAGCCATGCTTCATTAAATACACAATCAACACCTCATACCTCCACCTCATTAACCATTTATGAAAAATGGTTAAATAAGAAATGAGGTGTCTTCTTCTAGAAGCACCCTTGTAAAATTACAAGAATACCCCTCACCGTATATACATACCCGTATTCGTATTCCGAAAAATACGAATACAAAGAGACGAAAATAATCCAACAATATAATACTAGGATCCGTCTTAAACCAAAGCCCACTAGTATTATTCGTCTGAATCATGATGCGTGTAGCTAGTACACGTATATGATCGAACCACTGCCGTAAAACCATATGGCCTCTACATCATTTCGCCCGAAACAGGGAAACCCTCTATGTGGGACTCTAAAGAATCAACAGTACGCCGGCAGTGGGTTTAACCACAAGCACGTCAGCGGTACTAGCTGCCTGTAACGGCTACCCAGGTACCTGTCGAAAAAGAAGGCCGACAGCAAACTCATCCGAACTCCTACTGAGCCTATCCGTGGCAATCTCTGTACAGTCCGGTCTCTTCGTTTAAGAGTATCGCATACCGGGTTTAGGGGTTGGTAAACGCCATACCCTAATAACCCGATAATTCGTGCTGATGCGGCTCAGGACAAATCCGGGAAACTAGTGATCAACCTATCAGTAAATCCCAACTGCCTTGGTCAAGGTCTTATGGTCCTGACCAATCGAACAAAGTGCAATATCAACTCCCTATACCGGGAGAGACGAATCCCCAACAATCACTCACTGTCTCTATATGGCTCGGGACTGTACCCAACCAATACATGTTTGCACGACTCAGTAGAGCCGTGGTAGGGTAGTGATCAAAGCACAGTGGGAACTCACACGAGACAAATGACGATCTCAGGTCCGAAAACTAACCTGTACACATGTCATATGAGAACTTCCATCTGACGATAGGTATAGTACCATCTAGAAGTTCTCGGCGAGTCCGTCCAGTGTACTCACACCCAGTGAGCACCTGTATATGATCTTTGGTGCATCAGACCAATGGCAACAAGACCAACCATCGCCCCTCATCGGGGTCTGGAAACGTATACACTAGTCTACTCTGGAGTATCAATGCCCAGTGTCAATGCTTACGCGACTAGGGACCATTTAAGGATATGCTTATGGACTACCCATCTCCCACAAGTATGATCGCCATCATAATGTTGGTAGTCAAGCAAGATCCTACAGGCTTTATCAACATGCAACCGCTATATATAATACGAGTATAACATATGCATATGTTAAGATAAAGTCAAACCATAATGTATACTACTGTATCAAGTCTTTATCAATATATGCAAGTAGAATAAATCATCAATAGAAACAAATACACATATCCTGATAAAGACAACTCAAATAATATACTATATAACTGAGCAAGAATGTCATGTACATACATATCCCCAGCATCCACATGTATACATATACAATAATGGCCTCTAGGGCATACATATCCAACATCTCACTCGAATCCGCATCTGTGGCCAGGTTAGCCTGACGCTCTCTCGCTGCATGCTTCCGACGCTTCTTCTCGGCTTTAGCTGTGCAGAGAGATCTCTCCAGAA
This sequence comes from Agapanthus africanus, assembly GCA_030015575.1. NCBI lineage: Eukaryota > Viridiplantae > Streptophyta > Magnoliopsida > Asparagales > Amaryllidaceae > Agapanthus > Agapanthus africanus. The sequence continues at coordinate 268,051,523 of CM057338.1, read as the reverse complement.
CCACAGACAAAGGAACGTCTTCATCTGAATCAGACTCATCCTCCGAATCTGCTACAATGCCCGTCATCGGCTGCTTTAGCGATACCTCCCGTAGCGGCCCTGGGGTGGCCTCAATGGTAGCCGGTAGCTCTGAAGGTTCCGTAGGTGCCATCGGGAGAGGAATATCCTCCGCACCACCACCACCTAATAATGGCACCGCACTCGGAACAACACAAGCTGCGGTGGTTCTTGTAATAAAAAAAAGGAGGAGTCAGGGTGTGGACAAAATGAGCTAAATATTTTAAAGGCATCGTAAAATGAATCGTACCAAGGCCCATAGAAGCACGAAGCCTCTCCTCTTCCTCGAATGTTTTGAGGGATGCCAAAAGAGCTTCTTCAGTAGAGATGCCTGTTAAGAAAGGAGTGTTAATAAAGCGTAATAAACTCTAATATAAACAAAATAGTATAAATGAAATATACCTGACGCCGTAAGAGAAGCAAACGCTGCTTGCTCGCGCGCTAATCGCTCAGAAGCCTTAATAGCAGCTTGAAGATTGGTTGCCGCGTTCTCATCTATAGAAGCTTCAAAAAGATTGTCGTTGGTGTCATATTTGGACAAGCCTTTGCTATAGGGTGCATGAGGTTCTTGACCAAACACAACGTCAGCTGAAAACATAGATTTCTTCTTCTTCTGTGATCCAGCAATAATACATGATGATAAGAGCTTCGCTTTATAGGCCTTTTAGGACGGCGAGTTCTGATTTCTGAGCCAATACCCGACCCAGAGGACGTTGCAGCCATCACGTCTCCAAAAGTACTTACGTCTGGTCATGGCTTAGCCGTCGACACCATTGGAAAGGCTCACGGAACTACAACTGCGTCGCTCTCTCTCAAGGAAGGACGGACAACTACTCTTCGTTTCAGTAAAACCGTGGGATTACTTGCCGGGACAGAATCCTTGTGATCAAGGAGCATCCGCCTTTCTTATTTGATAACGGCGCCTATCGCATGCTGATACCAGGCTATGTAGGCATTTGAGGCCCTCGGGATATGACTCGGCTCAGCAATCAGAAAATAAGACCTTGTGTCCAGCCGCATAAAATGGTGCACTACCTTGCGAACGCTCTCCTCTGAAGCAACCAGATTGACGAGAAATTCTTTGAGGGGAACACCTTGGTTATAGCCGGATTGCAGAGCAAAGCGATGCAGGTTATATCTCATGAATAACACCGAGGCATTTTGCCTGAATGCTAGTGTCACGCCCCGAAAGTACGGAACATGACCGGCACTTAAACTACGAAACGTCTCGAGGCGTACGTAATCTAAGTAAGCCGAAAACCCAGAAATGCAAACCAAGAAAAGTAATAGAGTGAAGGAAAACTAATTTAAAATCAAGTAGTTTTAATAGCATAAGCCGAGTTATGCGGTTTTAAAAACATCAAGTATTTCCTGAAAATTTCGGCAGAGTCTCCTTTGTAAATACTGGCTCCCAAACGGGATACAACATGAATAGTATACGAAATCAATAAAAAGGGCATCCCCAAGCGGGAGCTAGCTCTTCGTCAATCGACGGTCACAACCACACATGAAATATAATATACAACGCCAAGGGCGAGGATCAAAACTCAAAACAGCAAGAAATCCATAGAAATACAACGCGCGACTCTAAGGTCGAAAGAATAAACATCACTGGTCTCTATCTCAGAAATAAATACATGTTTGGTTGATGGAACTTCTAGATACAACAGAATAATGATATACAAGATATATAATGGGGGTACGATACAAGTAAACCCACCTACTAGCAAGTCACCCGGAAATGGGAAGCAGTGCCAGCAAAGCCGTAATGAAACCTGTACGGCAAAACCTGCAAGAAACTGGGGCACAACGGGGGTGAGTTGCCAACTCGTGAATAGAAAAACATCTACGAAAAGAAATCGCATAAATAACGCAACCTAGGTCAATGATCATAATATATGCTCAATTATATGTATAACATGCAGCCTATAACAATGGCTAAGGTAATATCTAACCGAGTGTAATCTCATGGGCCCGTGTCAGTGCCTCAGGTAGCAATATATCATATGGATGATGTATGAATACATGAAACAGAATGCATGTACTGAAGAAAACTGCTTTCATAAATCAGTGAGATTTCTGTATTTTAAATAGGAGGTACCATAAATGAAATCAGCATAAAACAGTGCCCAGCATCGACACAAAACAAGTATCCAAATATCTCGATATCTCTGTGTCACAATCTCTGTACCTCAATATCTCAAAATCTCAATGTCTCAATCACAATATCTAGGACGCCGTCAGTCCAGACCGGCCCCTACCATCCATCTCAAGACCACGACGGTATCCTCCGGATATCCGACGCGTCGGGTAATATCACCGGTCGGTAGTGCTCCCCTGCCAGGCTCAACGTCAACAACACGATCCTCTTGCCCCGGGGTACCGCACCGGGCCCACCATATACCCGAAACGGTTCCTCCACTCCTCGAATCGGGTCTCGAAATCCATCAGCAAACTCATGGTGGACGACTCATACATCATGGGAAAACCGCACTTTTTATTTTAAAAGAGAGAAAAGGTTTATTTATGTTTTTGCGGTTTTCCTCCAAATCCAAGAAATCTCATGAAATCCGAATCCAAGTCATCAATAGCATGTAAACAGTGAATATAGGCATGAGAATCCATGAATACGACACAACAGTGAATAATAACATGCATGAAGTAGTAGGCAATAACTACAATGTCTAACTAGCATATAAGGCAAGTACACTAATATCATTTCTAAACTATTAGCTAACAACCTATGTCAAATGAAATAGTATTTTCTAAAGTGTTCGTGACATGGCAATTACCGATGAAGATGTGTGTGAGCCGGCAAGTAAGTGTACATGGTACATACACGTCATCGGTAATGGTGCTGGTGTCCTAACAGCATGATATTAATAATAGGATATGAATCATAATATAAACATGCGACGCGGAGCGAACAACAGTAATGAATGGGAGCTAAATACTAAACAATGGTGCCCTTTGAAATAACACGAATCGTGGGGTTTTGAAAATAAGGGCTACGGTGGTTTTAATAAAGGATACGTCTTTTGAAATATCCGTAGATCCCTTGACCTGTCTTTTAAAATACTCACGATCCGTTAGTTTTGAAATAGGTAGAAATCTAATCTAGTCTAACAACTACACTAAACTATACGGCTGAACTAACAAGCTGAACTACAGGTAAGGAAACCGCCTATCATCTGAGTCGATACATATACATACCTGTATATGTATAGTCGGTGATCCCGCCTCAATAATATCATATCCGATACCATATCTATAATCGGGAATCCCAAGTCAAGAGTGCGGATCAATCATCAATATAGCTCGTACGTAAATCCGTCGTACGACATCCCAAATCTAGGTACGGGTCAATATCACATTCATCATACTATTCACCTGGTATCCTCTTTATCAAATATCATGATCGGGGTACTGATCTACGTCTAGTACAATACTGATACCGCCTAAGTATGCATGGACGTGTGTGAAACACTACGTCAAGGACCCGCTACAACGTCATGTCGTATCTCAAATACGAACCCTGCTATATCACCGATCTCACGGCCTCAAATCAAATCTCATCGACTCATCTTAAATCCCAGGTACTATCCTTATTATCCATGCATGTGTATATGAATGTACATATGCATAGTCCCATACCCACGCATATATACATATATACACATCCCAATCTGCGCACAAGAAAGTAAAGTATGCAAGTCTGTGTGTGCGTATGTGGGTATAACAACTACTCTAGGGTTTCGCAACTAACCCAAAGGTACTCCATGAACACATAAACATAACATGAATGAACATTCTCGTATCATAAAACACATATACAAACATATATATATGAGCTACAATATGGACTGCGGGGGTGCTATACGCCATCCACCCGACTTCTCCCCGTAGATATAAATCTACTCACCTGGTCCTCGCTAGCCGGTGCCTACGTCGCCACGCGCTTGCTTGTCGTCTCAAAGTCCACATGGGGTACCTACATATCATAACGTACCGTGTCATATTAAAATCCGACTCATGACCCAAAACGACACGTGAATCCCACATAGGTCAAAACCTATGGTTGCTTTCACAAATCAACCCAAAAACCCTCGAAGTCGGCGTACAAACGCCAAACCATCGAGAACAACCCAAACACACTCATTTGTACAATTACAAGCACTAATTATAATATAAAATAGCTTAAAACTCACAAAAACCTCAAACTCGCTTTAAAAGCTATTTTTCCGAAAATCTAGCAAGCAAAATTAACCGTTTTAGTACAAAACTCGATGTATAAACGAATCTAGCGGCCACAATATTCACTAAATATCTTAATTAAGTCATAAAAACAATTCTCATAATTTAATCTCATTAATTTCCATAAACCTTAAAATTCTAGTTCACAAAATACCTAAATTTTAACAATTTTATAGCAAAAATGCACAAACTACAATCTAGCTTGGATTTTCATGAACTAAAAGCATTAAACCACTCAATATAATCTTTATAATGACATGAAACCTAAATTTGAATTTTATCTCACAAGAATATAATTATTTTCAAAATCTAGTTTACCATTTATATACTTATCACAATTTAAATCAACAAATATGCAACTAGCAACTTAAATTTGATTTAGCATAACCTAATATGTCAAATACATCACACAACCCTAAACTCACAACACAAACCCCACTCTTGAATTTCAAATCATGCACTTGGAATTAAATAAAAACCTATTTAAACATCTAATTAAGCTAACTTAAAACAATTAACAACAATTTAACACAGAGGTTAGAATTTATACCAAAATAATTTGAAGATCCCACAAGCATACTTAGCCTCCCAAATTGAAATCTAAATCCCTAGATCCATGCTATGGTAACCAAGAGAAAATGGGTAGGAGGTGGATTTTGATTTGGATTTTTGCTTGATTTTTTGTGGATTTTTCAAGCATTTTTGATGAACTTTTTTTAAAGAGAAGGAGATGAAGAATGAAGGGCTGAAATGGAGGGGGGCTCGACCAATGCAGCATGAGGAGGAGAGGAGAGAGAGTGAGGTGGGGAAAAGCAAGTGAGGAAAGTTCAAGGTCAACACAAAAGTCAAAGCCCACTATTTCTATCATTTTCTATTCTTTTCTTTTCTTTTCTTTTGAAAAAAGAAGTGATTGGAGAGAGGGAGAGGGGGAGGGCTGTCATGGTGGGGCCGGCCACATGGGGAGAGGGTGAGGTGTGGGTGTGTGGATTAGGAAAAAGATAAATGCTAAACCCCAAACATCCATTTACACTAAAAAAAAGCCTTTTTCTTCGATATTTTCTAAACCGTTTTGGCAAACGATTTCATTTCAAAAACCAAATGTTAAAATTTTATTTAATGTTTTATGATGCACAAAATTTTTTTTAACTCATTCCAATTTGTAATTTTCCCTAATTAAATGTATTAGTGAAGGCTTAAAATAATATTAAAATAATTAATTTCGGAAAATTTTTCAGAAAATTTGAAATTTCACCAGTGGCTCAATAAACACCAAATACTAGCAATTATATAGCTAGAATATGTATATTTAATTTTATAATAAAGATATTTGCATTTTGACTTTTTACAAAAAACCCCCTTATTTTACCGTTTTTTCGAAATTTCACCTAAACGATTTTCAAAACGTTACAATCTTCCCCCCTTAAGGAAATTCGGTCCCCGAATATAAATTAAAACTCCCCCCAAATACTAAAACATCTAAGCAAAACCATCAAGTCGTCGGGGCTCCGAAATCGTAAATACATAAAACAAATCGTAGCACAACGCATGCGCATGAAAAATGAGCATAAAACTCAAAATCAAAACTCTGTCAAGCATCCCGCAATCATCGGAGTCATGGGGAAGACATCAATGTCAAGATCCAAGCAAGACCGATATGCTATAAATCGGAACTATACATGCAAATATCAGGAGGAAATGCATGCCAAATCCTTTAAGTTGCTGTGCAATGCACATAACACTGCACAGTGGCGGACGTCTTTCATAAAAAAAATAACTATATATATATATATATACCTTTGTTTGAAATGTACGTTCCGCCGTTTTGGAAAACAATTTAGAAGGGTTTTCCTTGTTTTAAACGTTTCGCGTCATATCAGACACGTAAGTAAATACTGAGACTATAGCTCGCTTTTTGGAATTCCCTTCAATAGCTATAAATGCATGCAAAATACATTCAGGTACTGTCCTCTGACTAGTCCTGCTTAGTACGAAAACACATCGCAATTATCATAAAAAAAAGTACTGCTCTATAAGAAATCAATCCCAAAATACGCGTATGAATACTACGTGCGTCTGGTGCGCACGACAATCAAAATCCATATACGTGCCATACAAGTGCACAGAAACAAGATATAAGTGCATCGGGTGTGCACAAAGCATCTGTCGTAGGCAACGTGTGTGCCTGACAGCAAAATCAGGTGCATCTGACATGCACGAAAAAATCTCGATTTAGTGCATCTGGTGTGCACCAAAATCGCATCTCAAGACATGCGCTCAACATGCGCGAAAACCCAAAACCAGGGGCATCCATCATGCACGAGATCATGAAATCCAATATCAAGTGCCGAACATCCGCAAAATCAAATCAGGTACACAAGGTGCACAAAACAAATATCGAGTATCACAATCGAAATCGAAGTCCAGTGCATCTAAGTGCACAAAAGGCGTATCACTGCACTGCAAGCATATATAAACTATACAGAGTGCAGGAACCAAATTGTGTGCGTGCATACGCACAAAATCAACTCAAATGTCTAAAACCGTAAAATCACAAACATGTGAAACCAATGCACGAAAACGATATCAAGTGCAACACTGTGCAAAGATCGTAAATCCTCAATCATCAAAATCAAATCATGCGAATAAATCACCCAAAACATCGAAATCAATAATGGCGGAATAGTACCGCTCAAGTGCATCCTCTAAGAATCTCGGGCCAACTGTCGCGGTCACTAGTGGGATGTCTCGTCGATGATCATGAACTCTGGCCTGCTGGTGTGCGTAACAATGACCACTCCTGGGTCAAGGTCTTCACTGTGAATTACCAATCTCTCGGTCCATCGGCTCATCGGCCCTGTCAGGTGTGCTAACGGGGATGATTCCGTTCTGGCACTTCTCTGGTCATCTCTCGGTCAATCATCGCGACCACTCGTAAGACAGCATATCACTGGCGCCGGCCTCTGGCTCTCTGAATGTACGTGACACATCTGATCCTGGGTGCAAGTATCATTGCAGCAGTGTCCTGGAAGAAATCCTGCTCACGGTCTCTTCCATGTCTCGTCTCTGCCAACTGTCCGGAAGTCATCGTCCTTTCCTATATCTGCATCTTGCTCTGGAACAACTGCATACTCATCGCGACTCCTTCTGGAAGGTAAATCCAAGTACCATGCCTCGGCATGCGCATCGCATCTCTGATGTCGGCGAAGTGGAACGTCTTCTCATCTAGATCCGGTATGAACCTCTTACTTCACTTTTCTCTAATGTCGTCTGCTTTGGACTCGTCTCGTCGCGGCTGCATGGACTGAGCTCCAACGGCTATCCTCGTATATGGAGTCTCCCAAGAAATGCATCTCACCACCTAGCATCCAAATTAAGTCGAGCCATCCGATCGAGTCGTCAAAACCTCATAATCCCCCAAGAGCTCAACATCTTGGGCACAGTTTAATAGTATCGAGTACATACCACAGCATCGGTGGTCCAGCCGTAGAAAGGCAAACCCAAGCCTCACTAATGACGCCGTAGAACTGCCGCAAACCTGAAAGTTCAAAGGCTTTCACACCGTCACTAAGTCGAGTTAGGGTTTCATTCTTCTAGAGGGTCCATAGAATTGCCTGCATGCCCTTCCGAATACTTTAAACTTGGAATAATAGGTTTCTGACATTCGATCGTCTCTGTCGACTCTCAACGTCTCCGCGTGAAGTCGTCTCTTGCTGGAATCAATCTATCTGATGACCACTCATCGGGTAGGTGAACGAACCACATGTCCTAGTCATTCATCCTCGGGTGACTAGCGACCTTCTATCATCTCTTAGTACAACCAGTACTGCAATAGCTCCAACATATGGGGCGATATTCGTCGCTCGCAGCAACAACTGGCTCACTCGTCTGCACGCTGAACAGTGCCTCAATCATCATGAGTAAGCAATACACTAACGGTCATCAAAATCTGGCTGGCCTCTATCATTGGCTCAATCCTCTAGTGTCGATTAGCACATCCGAGTAACCTCATAAAGGCGATCCGCCAAACGCTCGTGGCACGGAAACACAGTAAAAAGACACATCTCCGCAATCGTGTGTCGCCGGAATTTCGCCTTGGTCAGTCCTCGTTCGTGACGAGCTCGTGCTGACCGCAACTCTAGCTGTAGCTCTCCCTGCCCGTAATCGTGGCAGCAAAACCATAACTGGTACTGATGAGGCTAGATCGGAATGAATATAATACTGAGCAAAGAAATGTACATCCTAACGCTTCTTAAGTGGAGTAGCGTATCGTAAGTACGCCGCGGAACATACCCACGGTACGTCACTCTAATTTAGTCACCTATTCCATCAACCAAGGGTCATCCTACGCTCCGAAGGTAAAACCTAACACTCTGATACCAACTTTGTCACGCCCCGAAAGTACGGAACATGACCGGCACTTAAACTACGAAACGTCTCGAGGCGTACATAATCTAAGTAAGCCGAAAACCCAGAAATCCAAACCAAGAAAAGTAATAGAGTGAAGGAAAACCAATTTAAAATCAAGTAGTTTTAATAGCATAAGCCGAGTTATGCGGTTTTAAAAACATCAAGTATTTCCTGAAAATTTCGGCAGAGTCTCCTTTGTAAATACTGGCTCCCAAACGGGATACAACATGAATAGTATACGAAATCAATAAAAAGGGCATCCCCAAGCGGGAGCTAGCTCTTCGTCAATCGACGGTCACAACCATACAAGAAATATAACATACAACGCCAAGGGCGAGGATCAAAACTCAAAACAGCAAGAAATCTATAGAAATACAACGCGCGACTCTAAGGTCGAAAGAATAAACATCACTGGTCTCTATCTCAGAAATAAATACATGTTTGGTTGATGGAACTTCTAGATACAACAGAATAATGATATACAAGATATATAATGGGGGTACGATACAAGTAAACCCACCTACTAGCAAGTCACCCGGAAATGTGAAGCAGTGCCAGCAAAGCCGTAATGAAACCTGTACGGTAAAACCTGCAAGAAACTGGGGCACAACGGGGGTGAGTTGCCAACTCGTGAATAGAAAAACATCTACGGAAAGAAATCGCATAAATAACGCAACCTAGGTCAATGATCATAATATATCCTCAATTATATGTATAACATGCAGCCTATAACAATGGCTAGGGTAATATCTAACCGAGTGTAATCTCATGGGCCCGTATCAGTGCTTCAGGTAGCAATATATCATATGGATGATGTATGAATGCATGAAACAGAATGCATGTACTGAAGAAAACTGCTTTCATAAATCAGTGAGATTTCTGTATTTTAAATAGGAGGTACAATAAATGAAATCGGCATAAAACAGTGCCCAGCATCGACACAAAACAAGTATCCAAATATCTCGATATCTCTGTGTCACAATCTATGTACCTCAATATCTCAAAATCTCAATGTCTCAATCACAATATCTAAGGCGCCGTCAGTCCAGACCGGCCCCTACCATCCATCTCAAGACCACGACGGTATCTTCCGGATATCCGACGCGTCGGGTAATATCACCGGTCGGTAGTGCTCCCCTGCCAGGCTCAACGTCAACAACACGATCCTCTTGCCCCGGGGTACCGCATCGGGCCCACCATGTACCCGAAACGGTTCCTCCACTCCTCGAATCGGGTCTCGAAATCCATCAGCAAACTCATGGTGGATGACTCATACATCATGGGAAAACCGCACTTTTTATTTTAAAAGAGAGAAAAGGTTTATTTATGTTTTTGCGGTTTTCTTCCAAATCCAAGAAATCTCATGAAATCCGAATCCAAGTCATCAATAGCATGTAAACAGTGAATGTAGGCATGAGAATCCATGAATGCGACACAACAGTGAATAATAACATGCATGAAGTAGTAGGCAATAACTACAATGTCTAACTAGCATATAAGGCAAGTACACTAATATCATGTCTAAACTATTAGCTAACAACCTATGTGAAATGAAATAGTATTTTCTAAAGTGTTCGTGACATGGCAATTACCGATGAAGATGTGTGTGAGCCGGCAAGTAAGTGTACGTGGTACATACGCGTCATCGATAATGGTGCTGGTGTCCTAACAGCATGATATTAATAATAGGATATGAATCATAATATAAGCATGCGATGTGGAGCGAACAACAGTAATGAGTGGGAGCTAAATACTAAACAATGGTGCCCTTTGAAATAACACGAATCGTGGGGTTTTGAAAATAAGGGCTACGGTGGTTTTAATAAAGGATACGTCTTTTGAAATATCCGTAGATCCCTTGACCTGTCTTTTAAAATACCCACGATCCGTTAGTTTTGAAATAGGTAGAAATCTAATCTAGTCTAACAACTACACTAAACTATACGGCTGAACTAACAAGCTGAACTACAGGTAAGAAAACCGCCTATCATCTGAGTCGATACATATACATACCTGTATATGTATAGTCGGTGATCCCGCCTCAATAATATCATATCCGATACCATATCTATAATCGGGAATCCCAAGTCAAGAGTGCGGATCAATCATCAATATAGCTCGTACGTAAATCCGTCGTACGGCATCCCAAATCTAGGTACGGGTCAATATCACATTCATCATACTATTCACCTGGTATCCTCTTTATCAAATATCATGATCGGGGTACTGATCTACGTCTAGTACAATACTGATACCGCCTAAGTATGCATGGACGTGTGTGAAACACTACGTCAAGGACCCGCTACAACGTCATGTCGTATCTCAAATACGAACCCTGCTATATCACCGATCTCACGGCCTCAAATCAAATCTCATCGACTCATCTTAAATCCCAAGTACTATCCTTATTATCCATGCATGTGTATATGAATGTACATATGCATAGTCCCATACCCACGCATATATACATATATACACATCCCAATCTGCGCACAAGAAAGTAAAGTATGCAAGTCTGTGTGTGCGTATGTGGGTATAACAACTACTCTAGGGTTTCGCAACTAACCCAAAGGTACTCCATGAACACATAAACATAACATGAATGAACATTCTCGTATCATAAAACACCTATATAAACATATATATATGAGCTACACTATGGACTGCGGGGGTGCTATACGCCATCCACCTGACTTCTCCCCGTAGATATAAATCTACTCACCTGGTCCTCGCTAGCCGGTGCCGACGTCGCCATGCGCTTGCTTGTCATCTCAAAGTCCACATGGGATACCTACATATCATAACGTACCGTGTCGTATTAAAATCCGACTCATGACCCAAAACGACACGTGAATCCCTCATAGGTCAAAACCTATGGTTGCTTTCACAAATCAACCCAAAAACCCTCGAAGTCGGCGTACAAACGCCAAACCATCGAGAACAACCCAAACACACTCATTTGTACAATTACAAGCACTAATTATAATATAAAATAGCTTAAAACTCACAAAAACCTCAAACTCGCTTTAAAAGCTATTTTTCCGAAAATCTAGCAAGCAAAATTAACCGTTTTAGTACAAAACTCGATGTATAAACGAATCTAGCGGCCACAATATTCATTAAATATCTTAATTAAGTCATAAAAACAATTCCCATAATTTAATCTCATAATTTCCATAAACCTTAAAATTCTAGTTCACAAAATACCTAAATTTTAACAATTTTATAGCAAAAATGCACAAACTATAATCTAGCTTGGATTTTCATGAACTAAAAGCATTAAACCACTCAATATAATCTTTATAATGACATGAAACCTAAATTTGAATTTTATCTCACAATAATATAATTATTTTCAAAACCTAGTTTACCATTTATATACTTATCACAATTTAAATCAACAAATATGCAACTAGCAACTTAAATTGGATTTAGCATAACCTAATATGTCAAATACATCACACAACCCTAAACTCACAACACAAACCCCAATTTGAATTCAAACCCCACTCTTGAATTTCAAATCATGCACTTGGAATTAAATAAAAACCTATTTAAACTCCTAATTAAGCTAACTTAAAACAATTAACAACAATTTAACACAAAGGTTAGAATTTATACCAAAATAATTTGAAGATCCCACAAGAACACTTAGCCTCCCAAATTGAAATCTAAATCCCTAGATCCATGCTATGGTAGCCAAGGGAAAATGGGTAGGAGGTGGATTTTCATTTGGATTTTTGCTTGATTTTTTGTGGATTTTTCAAACATTTTTGATGAACTTTTTTTAAAGAGAAGGAGATGAAGAATGAAGGGCTGAAATGGAGGGGGGGCTCGGCCAATGCAGCATGAGGAGGAGAGGAGAGAGAGTGAGGTGGGGAAAAGCAAGTGAGGAAAGTTCAAGGTCAACACAAAAGTCAAAGCCCACTATTTCTATCATTTTCTATTCTTTTCTTTTCTTTTCTTTTGAAAAAAGAAGTGATTGGAGAGAGGGAGAGGGGGAGGGCTGTCATGGTGGGGCCGGCCACATGGGGAGAGGATGAGGTGTGGGTGTGTGGGTTAGGAAAAAAATAAATGCTAAACCCCAAACATCCATTTACACTAAAAAAAAGCCTTTTTCTTCGATATTTTCTAAACCGTTTTGGCAAACGATTTCATTTCAAAAGCCACATGTTAAAATTTTATTTAATGTTTTATGATGCACAAAATTTGTTTCAACTCATTCCAATTTATAATTTTCCCTAATTAAATGTATTAGTGACGGCTTAAAATAATATTAAAATAATTAATTTCGGAAAATTTTTCAGAAAATTTGAAATTTCACCAGTGGCTCAATAAACACCAAATACTAGCAATTATATAGCTAGAATATGTATATTTAATTTTATAATAAAGATATTTGCATTTTGACTTTTTACAGAAAACCCTCTTATTTTACCGTTTTTCGAAATTTCACCGAAACGATTTTCAAAACGTTACAGCTAGGAAACCCGGCCTGATGGAATACAGATGCACGATCTCCCGGGCCCTCAAAGCAGAAACCCCATCCTTAAAGACATCATGAAGTGGCTGGACCACTTTGGAGGGTTCTTTACCAATGGCCAGGACCCTATCAACAAAGGTTATGCTGTTTTCAACGATGCGCGGATGCAGAAGCAATCACCGAGCCTCTCGCTATGTTGGGTCTCGAGAAGAAGCGTCGACTAATTGCATGACCCGGGGGAAATTGTACCCTTCATAAAATCTAGGACTTTTATGCACACCAAAGGCACCTAACACATACATCTCGATCCATGAGGTAAAATAATGTAAAGGGAGATTTACGGGCTTCAAACCTGGATGGGTGGTGTCGGCCGCTATACTTAGGCTATGATACAAATGGGCTAATCCTGCAACCCCAATAGTACACGATGAGCCGGATAGAAAAAAGACAGTCTTATGTAGTGAGGATGCATTGGGAGTGCAAACCCGCTCAGCCACAAACCAATGAAGCCCACGAAAAACATTTCCTCGTCGATGTTCGGAGCGAGAATCTTTGAAAAAGGTACGATGGGGGTGTCCAAAATAAAGAACTGCTTTAAATCTGCATCTGCAGTCGGCAATATGTCCAAGCCAAACCCGAACGGATCATCAAGCTTGGCAAACTTCACAGCCTTCTTCGATAAAACCTTCGAACGAAGGAAACGGGCGACAAAGTCCGTAAAGCTAACCTCATGCCCCTCGGACTCTAAAAACAAGCTTTCATAGATATTTAACACTTTGATCAAACTCGGGAACTTGTGTTGGATAGCATTTTTGGGAGTAAGGCCCATAACTACCGATTCGGTAGCGAAGATATATTCGTCAAGAGGAAGTATCTCCTCATAATGCTCCCCTCTGACGGGTAACCCGGAAATATCTGAATTCTTCCAGCGAAATCGATACCTCCCGGTCCGATAATAGAAACGTGTGGGTCGGAATATTCCACTATTCCAAGAAAGATTTAACCCACCACACATGAGTAGTGTGGTAATGGAACAGAGATGCGTAGACCGCTGGGTATAACCCGGTTTTTAGCTGCAGCGATTTCTTGGCTGATGAGATGTAGCGGGCCTACTAGTGGTAACCAGTCAAATGTCGAGAGGTCACTCCTATTGTATAAACCTGACCCCAATGACACTTCTCTCCTTGACACATGCGACGCCTTAAAATATCTTCGACCATCGGCGGCTGGACTAGTATCAATACCATGGAAGGTTGGAGACGACCGTCCGCGGTCTAATTGACCTCTTCCATAGCATAAGCAACCTGCTGAGGATATGCATAATGAATCGAAGGGATCGGTTCTGATGGCGCCACATAAGAAAAGTTGCGCCGACCTCGGATAATATAACTATACTACGCTCCCTATAGATGAAGAGATTTTCATTCCGAATCGTAGTCCTGGATTAATGCAAGGACTTCACGATCAGTAAGGGCGTCGGTAAAAACACTCTCCGAACAAACATAGAGAAAAAAGGAACTAGAAGCCATGGTACCTGAAAAGAAAAACCAGTGGAGGGTTAGCAATCAAAATGCTAAAATCACTAAGTAAAAAAAACAGTGGACCCCACAAAATCAAGTTGATGGCTCATCAATGATGAGACATGTGCCTATTGTGAGAATCCAAAAGGATTCTCATTAAATGAATAGTGTTCATTAAACAGTGGAGTTAAAAAATCCCAATATTCTCCGAAAGGCAGGTTCTTTAAAACAACAACAGATTCAAATCTGTGAAGAAAAAAAGGAGAAAGGATTAAAACCCCAAAAATTCCAGAAAAGAATAAGAACAGTAAAAGGAATAAAATTCCCATAGTTCTTAAGATAATCAGAGCTAAGCTCTGCAAAAAAAGGAAATTAAATTCCCCCAAATAGTGGGATTAAATCGCAAAGATCCGTATGTTAGAAAAAACTCATGGGTTAATCCATGGAATCAAATTCTAGGAAAAAAATGTCAAGATTGATAGCAGGATAAAACCCTAAGAAGGAGAATCAAAGATTCTCAAGTCTTGGATGAGGACATTAAGATCCACGATCTATTAAAAAAAGGTTTTTTAGATCTCCAAGAGATCGAGAGAGAGCTAAGCTCTTTCAAATCTGATAATGGACTTAAAATCCGAAAATAAGAAAATATATATGCTCAAGAGCGGTTAAGAACTAAGCTCTTCAAAAGAGTTCTGGAAGACAGAGATCTAAGCTCTGGAAAACAAGAATTAAATTCTCAAAAGAAAGGAAGGTTCAAGAAAGAAGATTAATAGATAAGCAGTCATTTCAAAGGCCCAAGGCCTTATTTAAAAGACGTGGGGAGAACGGTTCAACTTCCTACATGATCCAACGGTGGTAAAAGTGACACCGTTGCACTCACGTGTAAGCCATGTGAGAATAATGGTAGGGGGCATTTATTCCCCTAATAATTAAACATATAATAAAAAGAGCTAAGCTCTGTTAAATTGTAATGAGGCAGCGCCTCACGTGCTCCCCACAAGAACGCCAGCGCCAACCTCTTATAGGATTAAATCTATGGTGGCACCGCACATGAAGTTTATGTGGGCACCAATGTGCAAAGCACAGGAGCACCTATCATATATAAGAATTAAATTCTTAAGTGGTGCCCACGTGCACAACACGTGAGCACCGTCGCCCAACTTAAAACCAGGTAGAATTAAATTCTACAAGGGGGATATTTCCCTAAAGTCTGGGATATTCTCTGTTAAACAGAGCCATTGGATCAAAGATCCAATGGTGATAGAATTACTACTAGGAGAAAATATCTCCCTAATCTTCCCAAGTAAGAAAGATATTCTCGGTAGGATCAAAGATCCAATGATAAAATTAAATTATATTTTGGAAATATATTTCCCCAAACTTTACAAACAAAGAGAGATTGTTCTCTGTAAACAGAGAGCTCTTGGATCAAAAATTCAATGGTGATTAAAAATCACCGTTTAATAGAAAAAAATTCTATGTATGGGAAAATATTTCCTCAATTTTGTTAAAAACAAAAAAAACCTATTCTGTAAAACATAAATCTTTGGATCAAAAATTCAACGGTGGATAAAATTCCCCAAATAATCTTTGAGACCAATAGAATCAATTGGAATCTCTCAATGAGAGATTTTTTCAAACTAATTAACAAATTTGCCTCTACTATATAAAGGAATCGAGACTTAAAGTCTCAGAGGGAGGATTGACCCTATAAGTTTCTCCACAGAAAAGAAAAACAGAGAATTTAATTCTCAAAAGAAGAAGAAAATCTCCCTCCTTTCAAACTCTAGGTAAAGAAAAAGAAGAGATCAAAATATCTCCTTTGCCTAGTATAAATGGAAACAAGAGTTTAACCCTTCATATAAGAACTTAGTTCTTCCTCTGATTTGAGATTTGCAAAGTAAATCTCTCCACAAATTGAGAATTCAATTCTCATCGGGAGACACTGTTCTTCAAACTCAAAGTCTAGGGAAAAGAACTAGGTTAAAAAAAGAAGGAAAAAGAACCTATGTGCTGGGAATTTAATTCCTCTGAAAATAGGGTTTAACCCTAAAAAGAAACTTATTGCTTATAAAAAAAATATAAGAACTTAGTTCTTAAAGAAGGCTTGATCCCAGATCTTCCAAACAAAGATCTTGGTGATCATCAATGGTCAAAATGCCATCACCAGAGATTCAATCTCAAGAAAAGAAAAGAAATTAGTGCCTCACGTGCTTCCCACGTGGACGCCCCCAACAAAAGACTCAACGTTTCACATGAAAAACACGTGGGCTCCCAAAACAGAAGGCCAGCACCTCACGTGAAATACACGTTAGTGCTAAGTAAAAATGCTTAGAACTTCATATACAGCCAAAACGGCTGAGTGCTTAGCACTGATTGGGCAGTGCTCAGCACCTCATGTGAAAAATACGTGGGCGCCTAACAAAATAAAATGAGACGGCACCTCACGTGCTCTTCACGTGGACGCCATACAAAAGTACTTAGCACTTCATATTCAGTCAAAATGACTAAAGTGCTTAGCATTTATTGGACAGCGCGCATGACTGAGTGCTTCACATGATACACATGTGAGTGTCAGAGCCCAAACGAATGCTTAGCACATTTTCATAAAAGAAAAAGGGCTGAGCAAGCAGAACTCAAATAAGTGCTTAGCACTTTTGAATAAAAGAAAAATAGAAAAAAAGAGAAGACTGAGCAGACCAAGCCTAAATTGGCTAAAAGTCTCTCTTTGAAATTTCTAGCATCTGAGACCAAATACGATGTTGTTGGATCTTAATAAAAAAATGATGATCCTTGAAATGTTGCTAAGTTGATCTTAGTCTCAAACAGGACTAACGTATCCTTAGTTAAAAATAAATTGGGCCCAAGCGCTCATATGTTTAAACTGATCTTAATCTCAAACTAGATTAGCAGTCCTTAAACCAAACAAAATATTTTTGAACTAAAGGAAAATACAACCTAAGTTCAAAATCCCAAATCTAAAATATACAGATTTGGAATAATCCGCGCCCTACGGGCGACGACATAAAATAGTCTCCATATACAATTTACGGGCAACCAAAATAAACAAAATTACACACGACACGAAGTGAACTGCTGGAGAAGGAGAAAGTGGTTATCGCAACTGTAGGGGCTTGCAACTGCAGGGAAAAGCGTCCCCACAATAAAAAAAAAAACCTTCACAAATAAGGGAGAATCTGACAAAATCTGCTACAACGGTCGCATCTATCCAAACCTCCGATATACGGTGCCATAAATCAACTTGGTATCTTCGGAGAGGTGGATGGATATGTCCAAATAGTATCTGCCCCCAAATTCAGTCTAGACGTCCCAACGTCTCAGTCCGATCTTTCGGCGATGAACACCTGGCTCTTCGGCTATGACCAGCAACAAGGGTTTCTAATTTTGGATCATCCTCGGCTGGTTTCTTGAAACCTTGTCATCCGACTACTTACTGTTAGTGTATATGCCCTAGAGGCCATTACTGTATCATACTAGTTTGTATATTACTTGATGGAAGCTTGGGATATTCACCTTGTATAGACAATCTTGCTCAATATAGTAGTATGCTACTTGGTTTGTTCCTGCTTAAATGTGTGCATGTGTTTCTTTTAGCATATCGCCTTTACACATTAGTGGAGCCCTTAGGGTATTTGCTTGATTACCAGCGTTGTGATGGCAGTCACACTCGTGGGGGCTGGGTAATCCACAAGCACATCCTTATGCAGGTCCCTAGTCGTAGGACTATCGAGACAGGGCATCGATACTCCGGAGTAGACTAGCGTATGCGCTTCTCATCCCAGCTTGGGAGACGGTCTGTCCCACAGCCGTCAGTACGCCGTACTTGAGATAGTATACGGGTGCTCGTTAGGTTATGAGTACACTGGACAGGACTCGTCGGGAACTGTTGGTTGGTACTATACCTATCGTCAGTTATCAATTCCCAGGTGACATGAGTACAGCTTAGTCCGTTGACTTGACACTGTCACTTCGCCTCGAGTGTGTTCCCACTGTATTTTGATTACTACCCTACCACGGCTCAAAGGAGTCGTGCAAACAGGTAGTTTTTGGGTGCAGTCCCGAAGCACTTGGAGGCAGTAACGGTTAGACAGGATTCGTCTCTCCCGGTATTGGGGTTGATATCGCGCTGTGTCTAGGAGAGCCATTACACAAAGTCCTTGGCCAGGGCAAGCAAGATAGACTGGTAGGTTTCCAGTGTTATCTCGGGTGTTCTGGGCTACACTCTGACACGAATTGTACCGCTAGTAGGGGACTGACGTTTACCGCCCCCTAAGCCCGCCATGCGATGTTCTCAGACGAACAGACCGGACTGTACGGAGATTGTCACATTCAGGCTCAGTAGGAGTTCAGATGGGTTTCACCTCGTCCGTCTTCTTATCGGCATCTACCTGGGGACCGTTACGTACAGCTAGTGCCGCTTGCGGTCTGTGGTTAAACCCACTGCCAGCGTAGTGTCGAGTCTTTAGAGTCCCACACAGAGGGTTATTCGCTTTTGGGCAAAACAGAGTAGAGGTCGCATGGTTTTGCGACAGGGTTCGTTCACATCCGCGCACTTGTGCATGTTTGGCGTCTGGACAGACATTACTAGCGGGCTCTGGTTTGAGCCAGATCCTAGTATATACTTTGGGGTTAGTTTTATCTCATAGTATTCGTGCTCCTTGGAACACGAATGCGGGTGTGTATGCACAGTTGACTGAGGCAGAGGAAGAGGATTCTCATTAGGGTTTTGGTACAGGTGTGTATGCACAGTTGACGGTTGTCGTTTACCAAACCCTAATGATTATGTGTAATATCAATTGATAATGTTATTTAAATGAAATTGTGTCATGGTTGGGTTTGTTGACTTGTTGACCAAGGTTGACTAGTTGACCATGGTTGAAACTTTGACCATCATCATTTCTTTTCAAGATGCTCTTTAATCTTTGCAAAATCATTTAATGTGAAATGATAATGGTCTTATCAAACCAACCATCACCTTTTTCATTTTGGATTAATATTATTAATTTGATAATTCACATATATTGTTATGGTTGTAAAAACTATTCTCATTCTATCATAACCATTCACTCTCCTCCATTTTGCTCTTCCTCTTCCTCTAGTTCAAGGAGAATCATTCTCATGAGTTGAGAAACATTTCCTTGGAGATAAAACATCAAAGCCACTCTCTACTCATCCTAAGGTTGAAGGTCTAGCAAGCCGGACACTTTAGTTTTCTCAAAGTTCGAGAAAGAAGCTCAAGGTAGAGACCCTCAAGTGGATCCATCTTCGGCAAGAGAAGGAGACGAGGAACGAACCATCCGACCACCACCAAGAGTCCGAGAGAAGGAGTTCAAGTTGAGGTATAACCCCTAACCGAGTAGCAATAGCTCTTGTTAGTTGCTAGTGTGTAGTTTAGCAAAGATCCGTGTTTTATAGTCCATGTTACCATGACCCGAAAAATCGTTTTTCATCATTTCCGCAAGCCCGAAAGAACCGGGAGAGGTAACGTGGACTTACACTTACGTGGGTATTCCATCCCTCGTCGTTGCCAATTATCAATTCGAATTTGCGTTTAATCAAGTTGTTGATGAAACCGTGTCATTATCTAATGAATTTCCTATATATCAACACGTAAGTCTCTGACTTCATTATTTAACTCAGAGATTGTCCATGTAGCTGGGAGATGCATTTCATTATGTTTCTCAGATTTCCTAAATAGGAAATTCATCATCTCAATTGAATTTCTCTACGACGACAAACGAAGTGGAGTCCTCAAAGGATCCTCAAAAGGGGGATGACTAGACCTCCCTTCTACAGATGGATGCTTGTCGCTATTTGTATCATTGTTCTCTTCCTGTTAAGGGTATGAGGTATACCCTGCTCTGTTTGAGAACTTTCAGCTTCTTCTACCCTGGGATTTTGATGGCTCACCCAACGACAAGTATGAACATGATCCGAAAAGCTTGAGGAAGTCCTTTGCCTTCTTTGGTTATTGGGGACTGACGGTTGTCGCGCCCCTCTTTCCATAATATGGAATACAAGGGTGACTGGGCAGCCATGCTCCTACGGTCAAGAAATAATCCTTCCGTAGTCACTCTTCGGTTTCTAGTATTACATGGTAATCAGTAAACACAGCACAAAGTAAAAGAAATCACAATCACTGCTTTATTACATTTAATCAAATAGGGTTCAATGGGTACAAGAAGTTTAATAACAAGAGAAAATACTAACCAAAATAACAAAGTTCTTTATTGAAAGCAGGAAAGGTAATAACTCCGAGTCGCTATCTAAATCTCTACGATCTCGTAAAACAAGTCTGATTCCAGTGCTGGGTCCAATTCGTCCTCTAAGTATGCATACTCAGGCCGTCAGGGCGACACTATATAGCAATAATATAATATGTTCAGTAATAATAAGCATAAAATAACAGGCATAGACTAATGATGCAATGTATAACAAATGTAAATAGTATAACATGTATGTCAGGTCAGTAATCAATGCAATGTCTATGTCACTAAACCTATCAGTCTCTAAGTAAGTTGAAATCGTTCAGTGGAAAAGAGTTTTCGTATATAATAAGGGTCTCATGCATGCTCGAGACTACGGTCTACTGTTGCCCGGGGCATAACCCTGCAGCCGTGCCGCTAGGCCCACGACCTAATCAGTATATATATATATATAGTTGTTTGAATGATCATCCTCTAAATACTATACCTCGCTAAATACGAGTTCGATTTCACCCTCGATTTCCCCCATTTCCCCCAGGTTGTAGTTATGTTCATGTATCGAATTGGTTGTGTACAAGTACGTATCAATTTTACTGTTCAATCACGCTTTCACTTATATCACTTTAGATTTCAATCACTTTCACCGACGTACTTGTCACAATATAATCAATACTACTTATCACATGACAATGCAAAAAATTCTATAGGATATCAATGTGTATAGTCAATAATCACTGGGTGTAAAGCAATTACATGATATGATGGAAATGCAGTAAAATACAGTATGAGTAAACTATGGGCAGCCAATATCATCCAGGTTGGAAAATTCGCAGTAATTTATACGTGAAGAATTAGGAGAAAAAATATAAAAGTCATAAAAATTATACTCATTCATCTAGACAGTAAAATTAGTTTCAACACAATCGGGGTACTGGTTATGGAGATATGATCATTTTAAAGAAGGTGTTCACTGCTGGAATTCCAGTTTCAGAACTGAAAGTCTAACTTCGAACACATTTTGCCATTAGTTACGTACAGAATTTGTAACGACCCTAAATCCCATATACCATCGCTTTCATTTCAGTTTATAAAAGAGAATGTATTATGTTCTGATTTCGAGTTATAAGAAAATTCTTGTGAAATAAGTGCAAGAAACAACTTGTAGCTCACTATTTAAGATTTTCCGCTGATGTTCCATAACCTACGTGTTCGAATCCCATCAGTAACAATATTTTTATTATTTATTTTTACGACGTTTTGGAAGTCCAAAAGTTGGCACAAGCATTACACGGAGATACGAAAGGTTGCAACAGAAAAGAGGCATGTAAATAGGTTGTTTAAACACAATGGAGTATTAGGCATGAACTTTGAGGCAAACGCCTCTGCCTTGGCCGCAACTTGACCGAGACTGGCAGCCTACCTAGCTCCGATCGGGTCCATCCTTTGCATGTGAGTTCCTTTGCCTCCCGTCTCTTCGTTTCAATACCTCAAACTACCCTATTCAAACCGAGACCTGAAATCCTTCCAATTTCCTAATTAAAACTCTTTTAATGTGTTTAAATTTCTTTTATTTCATCAAATCTTTATTTTACTTCTACTATATAAATCTAATAAATCTAAGCTTCTTTCCCTATGAAATTATCCTAAAAATATTTTCTCTCAAAGTTCTATCTTTCAAGTCCTACCCAAGCCAAGAAGCCAATCTCTCAAATCATTGTCAAGCTCACTTCCTCTTACGTCATCGATCTCGAACCAAGCATCCTTCCTCTCTACGTTACTCCATAACTCACCAAGGGATGCCGGTAGCTCAACTCGCCATCACCTTCTCATAGTTGTTTCGGTTATTCAAATCGAGGCTATTTCTATTCTTTTTTTCGCTCGTACGAGTACGAGTGGTATGAGTAAGTCTCCTATCCTTCTCTCTCTATTTTGCCTTATCATGCCCCGCCCCCAATACAGAGAGTATTGTCCGCTTTGGCAAAAGTCGTATGATTTTGTCATTCGGAACGAACCAGACCCGACTAAGGGTCACTTCCCTGGAGGTCACCCATCCCAGGACTTCCCTGGACTGAGCACGCTTAAGTACGGAGTTCTTAAGTTCCTGTAGTGCCGATTCACTTAAAAAGCGCCTCTGTATTGAAGAGTGGTATCATTCCATTTATAGTACAGATCTGCCCTCTTTCGGAATGTATTCCGAAGATTCCCCATTATTCTACAGTGGGTCCCACAGACTCAAGAGGTGGCCCCCTCCCCTTGGCATGACACTTGGCATGGCAATTTGTTCGATGAGCAAGAACCGGGTCCCGACATCCTCCCCACCTTTGAACAATGGTTCGTCCTCGAACTACATACCTACTATTGAAGGACCTCCTATGATACCATTCTATTACGTCCCACCCCCAATACAGAGAGTATTGTCCGATCTGGTCAAAGTCGCACGGTTTTGTCCTTCGGAGCGAACCAGACTCGACCAGGGACACTTTCCAGGAGGTCACCCATCACTTGTCCGAGCACACTTAACTACGGAGTTCTCAAGCTCCTGTAGTGCCGTTCACTTAAAAAGGTGCCTCTGTATTGAAGAGTGGTATCATTCCGTTTATAGTACAAATCTGCTCTTTTTCGGAATGTATTCTGAAAATTCTCTATTGTTCTACAGTTGGTCCCACGGACTCAAGAGGTGGCCCCCGCCCCTTGGCTTGATCTTGGTGTGGCACTTTGTTCCGTATAGTATTTTGTTCCATGAGCAAGAACCGGGTCCCGACATCCTCCCCACCTTTGCACAATGGTTCGTTCTCGAACTACAGACTTACTATTGAGGGACCTGCTCTGATACCATTCTGTCATGCCCCACCCCCAATACACAGAGTATTGTTCCCACGGACTCAAGAGGTGGCCCCGCTCCTTAGAGGGACACTTTGTTTCGTGAGCAAGAACTGGGTCCCAACATCCTCCCCACCTTTAAACAATGGTTCGTCCTCGAACCTGGCCTGAGCATGCTTAACTACGGAGTTCTCAAGCTCCTGCAGTGCCGGTTCACTTAAAAAGGTGCCTCTGTATTGAAAAGTGGTGTCATTCCATTTATAGTACAGATTTGCCCTCTTTCGGAATGTATTCCGAAGATTCTCTATTGTTCTACAGTGGGTCCCATGGACTCAAGAGGTGGCCCCTACAGATTCAAGAGCTGGCCCCTGCCCCTTGGCATGACACTTGGCGTGGCACTTTGTTCTATGAGTAAGAACAGAGTCCTGATATGCCTCTTCCCTCATCAACACATGATAGGGTGTTCGTATGCTAAGTTTCCTTTGAAAATTTAGTTGCAAGCCTTGACATGTCCATTCCAATTTTCATGCTAATAATAAGAAAAATAAATAGATTACCATTCTATTATCCTTGCAATGCCATGTAAATTTAATATTTATTTGAAACAGAATTTCTTTTGACATGTTTCAAACAATATTAGTTAATATCGTAAAAGTTAAGAAAAACAAGTAACGAATAAATACCTTGTTTTTAATTAAATTCCTAATGCTAAGTTTCATGATATATTAGTATAGATAACTCATGGGGTAACGACCTACCCACTCACATACACAATGGTTTCATAGAACGATACCTTTGGTTACATGTTTTATACTAAAGGAAACAATTTTCATGAAAATACTCTCTCTTTTTAAAACTGCTTTTTATGAATCTCTATTTTAACACTTTTGCAATTACGCCTCTACAAGCCTAATTAGGGGACCCGTTTGTGGATGGTGCATGTTATCGCACGTCCTTGGGATAGTAGAGCGAGATGCAGAACTCCTCATGGAGAATTCGGTCTCGAAAGGAATAAAATACGATTTTAAAGAAATACGACTTTTAAAATAAATTAAATCGTTGAAAAATTATATAAATTATAAATCTGTATTTTCAATGAAAACAAATTGTGAAAATTATATTTTTTTTAAATGAAAGATTTAAAGTTACATAAAAACACTATCAAGTTTCCAAAAGTCGCATTTTTCATAAAAATACCATAAACTTTTAAAACTAGATCTTATCACAAAAAATACCACCAAATATAAAATACATTTTTATACCAAAATCTTGATATTTTAATCAACTTATTTTTATTAAAAACATATTCGAGGTTTTAGGACGAATTAAAAACACTTGAGTATTTTTAAATGACTTTTTATAAAAATACCTTAGAAATCAAAAGACTAGTCTACATTACGTATTTAGACTGCAAATTGGTTTGAATGGTATCTTCTCTTGTTAGTTGCCTCGGGATCTCCGGAGACAATGATACACTTGCCTCTCCCTAAATATAGATTGTAAGCTTAGGGTGGAAATTATCAAATGTCAATCGTCTTTGAAAAAGACACAAATCCTTCAGTCCATGTGCAGCGGTTGTCGATATTTCCCAAATTCAAGAATTCTACAAGTTAAATCTAATAATAAGATATTCCTAAAACCTAAATACAAACTCGAACTTGAACTAGAACTTAAACATGAATCTGAACTTGATACTTGAACTTGACATGAATACCTGAACTCAATAAGTATATATGAATCCAACTTGACTCGAACTATGAATACAGATGACATGACTTGCAACTGACATGACTACATGACTGCATGATCTTGACATGAACTCAATCTTGATATTACATTATTTTTTGTATTCATTGATTCGATCAAGACTTGTAACTGTTTATAGCCGAAGACTGGACTGAGACGCGGAGGCGTCTAGCCTGAATTTGGCGGTAGATACTATATGAACATATCCATTCACCACTCCGAAGATACCAAATTGATTTATAGCACCGTATATTTGAGATTTGGATAGATGCGACCGATGTAGCGTGTTTATCAGATTCTCCCTCATTTGTGAAGGGTTTTTGATTGTGGGGACACTTTTCCCTGCAGGTGCAAACCCATACAATTAATTACGTTATCGCGTTGTGATAACAACTTTCACTTTCTCCAGACAGATTACTTCGTGTCGTGTTATGCTTGTTTTATATGAGGTTGTCATTGGATTGTATACAGAGACTAATCTTGTCATGCCCGTAAAGAGCGGATTAGTCCAAATCTGTATATTAAATTTGGGGTTTTGAACTTAGGATGCAGATCTTATATAAATAAGGTCCATCAGCTCATGGGATATATAGGTTTGATCTAATGATCGTTAGTTGTATATTGGACTAAGATTGAATTAGGAACAGCGAGCATATAGGCTCAACTGATCATTTGATAATATATGAATAACCCATTGATAGTATACGGTAGTCAATATGGAGATAGTCCGCAAGGCAAAACATATTAGTTTAAGGACATCGCGGTCCATGGGTGACATGGATAGAATATGGCTTGTTTTTGCCCGTAGATTGTATACGGGGGTCAATATGGAGACCAATCGTAGGGTCAAACATATATTAGTATAGGGACGTTGCGGTACAATATTAGTTTAGGGACATTTCGGTCTAGCATTCTCGTGTTCGGGACGAAGTATTAGTTTAAGGAGTTTCGATCCATCTTTCATCTTGCGCGCACGTGTATATTCTACGTGGCGAAGTGAACGATGGTAACATGGAATGCGCCTATTATTAGGGTGCGATCCAATTTGAAGGCATTTATATTTCCCTCAAAGATATACATATACATATACGTATAGGGCCGAAGCTCAATATGAGATTCACATCTATATGGGATACG